>OY041620.1:4033427-5377903 GCA_955876795.1 Eupithecia tripunctaria | reverse complement strand
AGGCCTTGTAGAAATACTTTTCACGCACAGGCCGAAAACTAATGAGAGATTTGATGGTTTTGTGTGTTCTTTCGAATTGTATCCACACATCGTTGACGCTTTCGTGAGGGTTTTTCTGTGCTGCGCAGTCTAAACAAAAATATCCTCTAAGTTTATCATCAAACACTTGTGTATCATTGGCGTTGTTCCGTAACTCGCTGAGTAGAGACCAATTGACTGGACAAGGTCCAGTGGGAACGGAGTCGGAAAACTGCAATTTTAAATCAGTGTGCCAACACGCGTACAAATTGCTTTCGTACTCGTGCGTCAGAGCAATCATGCTGTCTGCATCCAGCATGAAACTGCTGTGAATATGTAGAGCGGCTCCTTTCGGCATTCCCCGTATTATCTCGTAAACTTTTGACTTTTGTGCTCGCTGCCAAATCTCTTCCTGTTGCGGATTGTTAAATTCATCATCGACTTCCTGATTCTTCCATTTCATTAGCACATCGTTGGCTTTTAACTCATCTTCGTCCAAAGCAAGTGTTCCTCCGAGGGACTGCTTTAATTCTAGTTCTATGATGTCGAGCTTCAGTCTTGAGTATTCTTCTGGGATGAACCGTGTTTGCCCGAAACTTCGGAATAGCAACAACGCGATGGCGATTGTGTAAGCATTCATTTTGTTTATGTTGCTCTGTTTGTACCGCTATGAACGTCTGTAGCGCTAGTTCGCCCCGTACAACTGATGGATAAAGGTGTTATTATACCCGTTATATGTTTTTGCGCCTTCACTTCTCTCGTCGACTACAAACAGTTAGTGAATAACATTTCTCAATAAGTTGAAAATGGTTTGTTTTTGACGTATTGATTTAATTGAGCAATATTATACCAGTTACTTTATCTTATTTCCTTATCATTTGCTGGAGTGATGCGCGTAGTCATTAATGTAGCTATCTACTTGGAGTAAGTCTAGAAAAAGCTCCGTAATTTGAGTGATCAGACAGACAATCATGTCCGATAGGTCTATAAATAGTACTATCGAATGTCTCCCTACTAATTATGTAGGTAGTTACTAAGGTATCATAAAGGATGGAAAAACAGATGCTCACGGTAAAGTATTGTAGGTGCTCGTAAGTAAGTAAACTTAATAAGGTTGGTAGGTAGGTACACCGTTATAATTCGATCTCAATATTTGTAATTTTTCAATTTGAATATCTAATTTTGGAAAAGATTACACAGTTCGGAAGATGGGCGCGTGACTTGCTCTAGCCAAAGGTTAGAATAGGTTATCAATTTAGTTTACTAAGTAGTTTAAATTTTACTCAGATAATTTATGATTTCCTTGATTTGTTTATTTAGTTTTAGCAAATATTAATGTTTATTTTATCTAGTAAAAAAACTTAAACTTTACTTTATACATAGGTACAGAGACTAGAAACTAAAACGTTTTCCGCTTGTAGTAGGTACGTAACTGAAGAAATAGATACATAGGTAAATACGAATTTTTTAATTTGCCGTTATTATAATTATAATTCTATTTTGTAAATTTAATTGAGTGTATGACATGTAATAATGGTATTACGAATAAATTCTGTATTTCTTTATTTCTGTAAATGGATTTGTACCTACCTACTGATATTTCTTTAGAACTAATATTTTTACTTTATTGAATACTATTTTTCCGCGATTTCAAAAAAAGGAGGAGGTTCTTAATTCTACTGTATTATTATATTATTTTAATGTTTGTTACTTCAAAACTTTTGACTGGGTTATCCCATTTTGATGAGTATTTTTTATTTAAAAGCTGGTGCTTCCCGTGTGGTCCCGTTCTGACAATTGAATCCATAAAACCATATAATTAAAGTTGGTTTATAGTTTTAAAAACCAACTCAATTATTTCATGTTTGACTCAATTGGCTCAGTGACCATGACAAAGTGGGTCTTAGCTTGCGACACAAGACTTCTCCAGTCCATATAGCATATTGGTTATGAGCTGACAAAGTGGGTACCTAGAATCTTATGAGGAAAAACCTGAGGTCTATCTATCTATAGGTACTTATAATATTATAATATAATATTATAAACAGGAAAGATTTGATTGTTTGTTGGTTTGTATAGAATAGGCTCCGAAACGACTGGACCGATTAAAAAAAATATTTCATCATTTATAAGCCTACTATTCAGGGACATAGGACATAGGCTATATTTTCATCCTGGATTCCCACGGGAACGGGGACTACGCGGGTGAAACCGTGAGCCGCTGCTAGTCTAATATAAAAATTGATTGACGTTTGTTGGTCTCGCAAAATCTCGAGAATATAAATGTCATGGTCTTCTTTTAAAATAATCCCTATGATAGTCATTTCATCGGTATAGTAAAATAACGATTGATTTTTTATTTGGCAGGTTCGATTCCCAGTTCCGACAGGCGATTATTGAATATTCTTTTGAATGCAGTTTAAGTTGTTTTTAAAATCAATAATATAACATACTTAATATAAAATATAAAACTAGAGGAATGGCAAAAGCAAATTAAGAAATTTATTTCTGTCTTTTTTGACGTCTTTTTTGAAGTCTACACGGGTAGCATCTTCCAAGGGTAGCATGTTCAAAAAATTGTCACGTCGTTGATGTGTTGAAAGTTGTTGAATAAAAACACTTACTAAAAAAACTGCCCGGAAAAATGAATCCAGGATCACTCCATTTCGTGGTAGGTACATTTGTTTATGTGTCAAATTTGAAAAAGAGTCATTATGTTTGTCTGTTTATATTGTAGCAATACAACGAGATTGGTGAGTCTATTTGACGTTACGTAACGACGAAACGTCGTGACGTCTCTTATTCTAAGTGGAAGAACTAGGATCTGCACGGACGTCTCGCATATGAGTCATTGCATTATCCCCCTGCCTAAGCAGGCCCTAACCAGCCCAGCTCCTTGAAGTATCGGAGCTGGACTTTAGGTGACTGACAGCTTCGTTTCAGCTTTTCTGTGGGTGTCGATGGGGTTGATGCCTCAATGAGACACTTTAGCTCCGTTTTGTGTCTGGCCTCCTCTGTGGCCGTGCAGTCTACCACGACGTGTTCCACAGTCTCTTCTTCTTGGAAGCATTTGCAGCCACGACATAAGCTGCTTGTTGTGGCTCCAGTCTTGAAAAGATGATGGTTCAATTCACAGTGACCTGTGAGGATGCCCACCATCGTTCTTAGATCCTCTCGACTCATCTTGAGTGTCGTGTTGATGGCTTACTGTCTTTGGAGGGGAATATTAAAAAACATATTTCGTATGAGGTACCAACTAGGGAATGACGGTAATGGACCTATTGCCAATACCGGTAATTTTTCGGTATTAATATTTTTAAAACCGGGATCCCGGTATTTCGGTAATTTTTCGGTATTTTACTATAAATATTAAAAAAGTCGAAAAAAATATTTTCTTCTGCGTGTTATATTGTTTAAGACTGAATAAGTATATCTTTATTGTAATAAAAAAGGGTTTAAAAAAAAGCAGTATTTTAAATCAACTTTAATTTTAATTGAGAATTTTTGGTAAGTCTATCTCTATTCTATTTTATATTGAAGACTTTTAAATAGGAAAGTAATCCACAAAATAAGCACCAACTTTCAAATAAACAAAGAATCATCAAAGAAGTTTCACCCAGAAAAAAAATCGGTGGTCGTATACAATAAAACTAAAATAAATACAGTAAAATTGAGATCCACCTCCATTCCGGTCGGTCATCGGTTGAAAAACCTTTCTGCTTTGAATTCACTCATATTATGCCTATTTACATCCATCAGTAATTCAGTATAATAGTTATATATTTGGTCTAGACAATAAGACGTGCAATGTGAAACTTCCGATATAGTAAATTGTTTGAGAAATAAATGAAATGAAATATTACTTACCGTTTATCCTTTCGGTGATTGTTTTTTCTCCAAAAGCAAACCAACAACACAAACGGTTTTTGAACTTCTTGTCACCCTGAAATGCACTGATTCATCCTTTTGGTGATAGTTTTTCGTCTCCAGAACCAAACCAACAACACAAACTGTTTTTGAACTTCTTGTCACTGCGAAATGCTACGATACACTAATTACGGTGCGTAGTAACAATTGATAGATAACTGGCCTACCGAGCGAGAGCGCACTATGCAATTCAAAATGTGCGTGACAAAGAAAGAGGCACCGCACGGGTCCGACGGTTTTTTTCCAAGAAATTACAGGAACAATTGCACTCGCACCTGCATTTGTCGTTAATTTCGTCAATCAGTTTTGAGCTTTATGCATGCAGAAATATAGTCCCGAACGCTATGCTCGCTATTAGCTAGGCGGCTTTCTCAAAGCCACCCGCGTCCGTCTATCTGCTTGCTAGTATACTTTGATTGTTTAAAAATATCTATTTATAGATTTTAAAACTTTTATAAAAGTAAAGATTTAAATGAAAAAACAGTCTAACACTATCCTTCGGGCATTTGTTCGTTTATTTATTTTGAAGTCGGTTTGAGACCACGTGAAAACATGGTGAAGCGAAAACATGGTGAAGCGAAAACATAGACTGTCCATCAATTTTACAATCATTATAAATTTTAAAATAAGTTGTTTGTAATCTAGAGCCGCCTTATGAGTTTTTTTCATTTTTTTAACGTTAAATTCAAAATACCGAATTACCGGTATTTGCAATTTCAATACCGGTATTCCGAAGTGCCTGAAATAACTCGGTATTACCGGTTTTTCGGTAATACCGAATACCGGTGTCCATTCCCTAGTACCAACTTTCAAATAAAAAAAGAATTATAAAAACTGGACCACCCAGTCAAAATTTCTGAGGAAACAAACATGTAGGTACATTACATAGGTAAACATACACAAAAATATACTTACAGTCGAATTGAGAACCTCCTCCTTTTTTGAAGTCGGTTAAAAAAGGCACGTCACCATCACGTCTTCTAAGTAACTAACGTCATATCATCAACTTATAGTTTAGGTAGTAGGTACAGGTACCTACTACCTAAACTATAATAATAATAAAAAATATTTTATTGCAGCAAAATAATACAAATGTAAGACAGATAAACCATCGATCAAAAATTTCGCCACTAAAAACTATAAGTTGATGATACGAGCCTATTTAACGCAACAAGCATGAAACAGGCTTCATGTTTGTATTTGTCCATGGTCCTACAGATTAATCATTTGACACATTTTTTTTAACGATAGAGTCTATCATGCGTACAAAACTCTAGAGACACTGAATAGACCACCTCATCAAAGCATAAAATTCGACAAAATATAAATTTAATTGAAATGAACTTATCAATATTTAGTGTTACCCGTGGCCCTAATAACAGCTTCCAAGCGCTTCTTCATTGATCGAATAAGTTTCTTTACTCGATCTTGTTCGAGAGCATAATATAATAATATAATTAAAGTACTGTTAAGGCTCCCTAGCGCCACCTGTGAGTTGTATCGTGTACTACGTTGATTGCGATTGTTGTTGTGTCAGTTGTGTTGTGTGCGCTGACTTTTGTTGATCGATCAATAGTTTGTAGTGGCCAAAGTTTAAACATAGTAAGTATCGGTCTTTTTGTATACATAAAAATACTAACTGCGCCCCGTGTCCTGGCTCGCGTGGAATTCATACACATTTCAGAAATGTATTCCACATTAACGCTAGGGGCGGCCCTAGGTATAGGTAGTATTGTAGAAAATTGGAAAAAGAAATAGTTACATATATTTACTTTATAGTTTGTTACTGAGGTTTGACTAAATTGAACCAAGAAACAATAATTTTCCGTACAAATTTAATTACCCATTTTAACACCCTCATAGGTTAATTTTTAAGAATTAGATTAGCCTTAGGCCTTCTTTACAGACATGCGGGGCGTGCAGAGGGCCCTCACTAAATTCAAACATATGGCGTTGGTAGAGTGTGTTTGATTTTACACGCGTTGGTTTGATTTGAGCTATCCTATCCATAAACATCAACGTTTTTGTGTTTACGCGTGCGATGCCGGGGCCGCTATACGCGCCGCTGCACGCCCGCTTCTCTGTAAACAAGGCCTTAGAAACAAAAAATATATACAATATGAGGGCTCACGCACGATAACAAAAAACCTTAGAATAATAAGCCTTTATGTTTTATTTTAGAACCTAAACTATCTAGGTACTATTACCAATACCATCTAAATCAGTTAAGTAGTACTTTTGGAGATACCTACGTAATATTAGTAAGATAGTAGGCGGTAGAATAATTTTATTTTAGTTTTATTTTATGCCGAGAATATTGTGCTATTTTTACGGACATGGCAAAAAGATAAGAGAACCCATAGTAACTACATAACTTCATTGAGAGAACCTTTTTATAAGTTAAGTTCTGCTACTCATCAATAGGTGTCGCTGTACGTTTAGATAAGCCTCAACGGCTCCTAGTTTGCAATATTTGCCGCATCTGGCGTTGAGAACTTGGAATAAAATTGTAATATTATGTAGTCAACGTTATAAGTTTAATTTATTTTGGATTTGTTATGGTTAATATGATTAAAAGGAATATTAAAATAACAAATGCAATTAAATCCTTGAAAGTGAAACAGTGATAAAAGGATTTTTGTCTAAATTTATATTTAAACCAAAAGGGTTATTAGATCCTGATAGGTGGAGAACTATTATATTAATAATGTGTTGTTTTAAAATAATAAATAGTGCAAGTCAACCCGTGTGTAAAATCAGGCTGTGGGTGATAAAAATAATGCTCTGTATAATATTTCCTCTTACGACACCCGCGGGAAGAGTTGCGGTGGTGCAAATTCTAAGCCAGCACCACACAGCTGTTAAAATAAAGTCTCTTTATAAAACGATTATTGAATAGCCCGTTCAAAGTACGAAGTTACAAAGCCCCGGGTGTTTAAAATAAAAAAAAATGGTTGTCTGCTAAAGTCGGTTTAGGAACGATTAATTTTACGTGATCTATTGAAAATCTTACGTCATTGTTCATATACTGTTTTTGTCATTCTGGTGTTAACTATCAACGCTATCTATTAGACGAAATTAAAACTTTAATCTTTAGGGATTCAGTCGTCATGACAACATAATCAACAACGTGACACTTTTTTGAACTTGCTACCCATGATTATCGATTTAAGGCGCATACCCGAGCCAATCTGACAGCAATTCCTATTTTATCATATTTTTACGTTTATCATAGGAGTTTTTAAAAATCCTACATTCAGTTTGTGGTTACCACCAGATACCACAAACTGAACGTAGGATTTTTAAAAATTCCTGCGTTCATCGTAATAATAAGATATAATAGTTGGGTCGCGCCACTTTCGCTGGTGTATGGGCCTTAATAGACGTTATCACGTTAAAAACGTCTAAATATTGATTTCGTAGTTCCCATCCCATCATCAAAGACATTTAAAATAATTGCCAGGAACAATTCAATTGACATTTTGGGGTCCAGCACAATTTCAACTAAGTGCGTTGGTTGAAATTGTTCTGACCGGTATAAATATTTTGGAAATAAGGGGCCATTGCTATTGTCAAATTGACCGGCTGATTGTTAGGGATAGGGGAGTGCTCATTGTGGATTTGTACCCATAAGTTAGACTGTTGGTATGAATTTTAATAAAACACTTCATTCTTCTCTCCCACTGGACGCGACTATGAAAGGACAAGATATATCTTTCGTCCTCTGCTACAAGTAGGACCAATGCCAATCAAAAAACACAATTTTATAATTTTACTAGCTGCGCCCCGCGGCTTCGTTGGTCCCATGGAAACGTTACAATGTGATTTTTGTATGTATAATTTTCAATCTTTCTGAGAGATTTTCTTTATATTTTTTTCCGTAAGAACCTTGTACAGAGTATTAGAAAACTACAAAAAAAAATCAGTCAAATCGGTCATGCCGTTTTCATGTTATGTCGTGACGGGGAAAACGGGTTTCATTTTTATATATATAGATAATTATAGATATTCTATTGGTAGAACTACGGGTAAAAAATACTGCCCTTGGATCTATCAGTAGAACTTCGCGATAGACCCACGGGCATCAAACGTTTAGGAGGCCTTCACCCTACAAATACATGAAAAAAGAAATATGAGCTAAATTTTTACTTAAAATCTAATTGACCGACTTGCGACGATAATTCAATTCGGACTACATATCAAACGGGTGTACCGATTTTCCTAATCATCATCATCATCATCAGCCTATATTAATCCACTACTGGGCTTAATGAGCGCCATAGCGCCCTATCTCCTATTATTATCCTCATATCGTAGATCAATCGTCACATTTTAAACAAAAAATAACTACTTAAAACCAAATCAGTTTTTCCGTTCGGGAGTTATCTGTTCGGTGTGTGATTGCGTGTGTTTGTCTGTGACATTTCGATACAATATCAAACTTATAACAACACTTGTCCGGATCAATGGTTGAAAAAACAATAAAATATCCAAGTATGTAGCGCTATTTTGACCAATCGGTTATTTTTCCACACCGCAATTCTCTTGTCTGTGACATTTCGATACAATATCAAACTTATAACAACACCTGTCCGAATCAATGGTTGAAAAAACAATAAATTATCCAAGTATGTGACGCTATTTTGACCAATTGCTTATTTTTCCACACCTCAATTCTCTTGCAAAGCAGAGCGGCCTTTTTACTCAATCTCTATATTATTGATCATCATCATGGTAGCATTTATCATGAACCAGTCTTAGAAGATGTAGATGCCTCTACCCTTGCCGACGATGACGAAGGTCCATATTATTTTCACAAAGAAATGCGTCTATTATCCATATCAAGCATTGAACTAACCCTATCTAATTATCATCATCTATTTGCAAAGAAGTAACCCGAAACCAGCCAGATGTACCATCTACCTTTACTTACTCTATTCATCGGTTTTTTTACCGCACTTATACCAAGACAATGAAAACTTAAGATGCGGTTATAAATATCTACGGTAGTCGCAAGCTCGCAGGTGGCGGTGAGATCAAAGGAGCGGCTTGCTTTGACACCCCCCGCGCTCCCTGTCAATATTTGCATGGGGTAAATGGAAGGATGGTGCGTTGATTGAAATGCATGGTTTACTAATTTATTTAAACGCTCGTTATCTCACTTTATCTTAAGGTGTAGTGGTGCCCGAAAAAAATCAGGGTTTTTTTATTTACTCTAACATCGCGTAAAAATACTTATTTACTAGCAGATAATTTAGTTTTGCGCATATGGTCGCCCTTTTCTATCAACTAACGCTAAAACAATCTATACCGTGTCCATTTTGAATGAAGCATGTTCGTAAACAAACCGCCCATACTTAACCTAAAATTCACTTTGTTGGCGCGTCCTTTTATACGTAATTTACCTACATTACTTGTCGATTTTAGATCCTCCCTTCAATAAAAATTGCTTACCTACTATTATATCTGAAACTCGACGCCAAGCTAGTGAGATTTTGTTATTGGTGTCGTAGTTTGTTTACTAACATGCTTCATTCAAAATGGATAAACCATAGAAATCAATTTGCCGTTTGGCTTCTATTGACTTAAGAGATTTTTTTACTAAAATCAACATTAAATCGATAAGACTCCCTTTTAATTTAATGACTTTATTATATCTTTAGTACATTAAGCTATACAATTCAAAGTTTTTCTTACCAAAAACTCATAGCTAATGGCTTGAATTGTGCGCAAAACTTCTTGTCTGTTATCATAATAACTGGGAAAACCACAGAACGTAGAAAATAACAAAAACCAGAGAGCCTACACAATGTAACAATGATAATATCTATACCGTGTCCATTTTGAATGAGGCATAAACGTATACAAACCGCCCATACTTAACCTAAAATTCACTTTGTTGGCGCGTCCTTTTATACGTAATTTACATTACTTGTCGATTTTAGATCCTCCCTTCAATAAAAATTGCTTACAATTATATCTGAAACTCGACGCCAAGCAAGTGAGTTTTTGTTATTTGTATCGTGGTTTATTTACTAACATGCTCCATGCTGGATGGATAAACCATAGAAAGCGATAGTAGAAAAGTCCAAAAATGTAGGGTTTGACAAAAGCCTTCATATTTCACGTGATCTATTCCGAATCCTTCTCTTCGAATGTTTATATTCTTTCCGAATCGCTTCATCGTTTTTAATTTTTTTTTCGAGCTTCACTAACTAACCTCCTTAAGGTGGTTGAGTGAAGAGGCAGCTACTTGGGTCTTTATTTATGTCTCTGAAGGCATTCAGATTATTTTGGATGTTTTAAAGATTTTTTTTAGTAAGATTATTTTTTTTTTATAAATTCTGTAAGTGATCTGTAGTGTATCTGTAGTAGGTAGATTGATTATACGGGCTGATAATAATGAGGTGTACGAATGTGTGTACAAATTTGTATTATTATAAGATTGATAATTCAAAACTAATGGACCACTTGCTGTATTTTTATGAAAATTATGAAAAGTCAGAAAATACTGGTCCATTAGTTTGCATTCTTATTTTCTCTGTAAGTTTAAAGCAAATCGGATTACTGTTGTATAATGATTGTTGTTGTGTCAAGAGTTACTAGAACCCTGTTGGGGGGTATTTCCAGAAATCTCTTGTTAGCGGGAAGTAATAATTGATTTGTTTAAAAAAAAACTATAAAACAAGACTTCAATTATATGGATGCCACTGTCAGATCAGGACCAAATTAAAATGGGACCACACGGGAAGCACCAGCTTTCATATAAAAAAAGAATCTTGAAAATCGGAACACCCAGTCAAAAGTTCTGAGGTATAAAAAAAAAACATTTAAATTGAAAACCTCCTCCTTTTTTGAATCGGTTAGAAACGCAAGCTCGGGACTACATGATGCAGTGTGGATTATATACACAGAACACTGAACTTTTCCATGATTATCAAGCATTATTATTTTTTTCCTTAGGAATATTTATTCCATATTATTTCATAATGGAGAAACCTATGTTAATAAATTAATTAACATATTCGAGCATAATCCGAGTACCTACCTAATTGTGTCGTAAAATTTAATTCTGTTTCATTTAAGTCGTAAAGCTAAGACTGTGATTGCAGCCTGCACTTTAATGATTATTCCATCCGGTGGTTAGTTAAAACAACTTAGGATTTGTAAGCTCGTTTAATATAATTGAGGCGACACAATAGTGAAGGAAGTGTATTCCGTTAGACGCCATATGGTCTTCCAGACCGCAAATAAGCCTTTGCAATTGAAGCCTGCCCTTATTAACCACAATACGACGTGCAAATTACTAATTATTGTAAAAACACCCTATTTTTAGTAGTTTTTTTACTAATAAGCTCGCGTGCCTCGTCCCTGAGGTTTTTTGTTGCAAGTTTTCGGAAATTCGATGGGTTTTTATTCAAAATTACAATGTTTAGGCTGATGATACGCTTGATCCGTGACATGGTGTGAGCAACTGCTTTTGGGAGGTCATTTTTTGTGTGAATTTGAGAAAAAATATCACGGACAGGAAGAGGATGTAGAACCGATTCGAGATTGAAATAGGAACTCAGCAAACCTATTTCTAGATCTCGGTACATTTTCACTGAAACCTCTACATTTAGGCACTACAACGACTCAAACTAGCACCGCCACCTATTTTATTTTATTATTACGTTGAACTAAGGAATTTTCAAACATTTATAGGGCAGTTTGTAATACCTACGTTTTTTTTTCACACCTCTGTAGGTACCTAATAGTTTTATTTTGTATAGTTTAGGAGGACATGCATTTGATGGCTTCCAAACTCTGTTTTCGGATGTCTTCCTAAACTATATAAAATAAAAATAGCAATTTTATTTAATTTTTGTGTAAAAACTAGCCTATAGTTTTTACACAAAAACGAAACAAAATTGCTTCAACCATTACTGCCAAACAATTGATATCTATAATTGTATTATGATTATGACCTCCGTTGTTCCTTTAATTTAACACAAGCATGTTATTCCCGTGACATGTGAACGAAGGCAGTTGGTGACACAAAAGGCACTCATTGTCTCAGAACAGTAATTTTGTCACAAATAGAACAACAAATGACAATGCCGCTTGGCACAAATTATAAGAACTCGTAAATTAATTATAGCAACTCTGAATGGGGGTTGCTATTGCAAAAAATATAGTTTTTTCTAGAAGAGCGGGTAATTTGCGTTGGTTGATAGATGTTATTCTTTTTATTGTTATTTTAAACAACACGGACGATAGAAAATTAAGTGTAGAGCAAAATATCTGTACGAAAAATTTACTTGGTTTAATGTAGAGCAGAAAAGTAGTGCCTACCCACCTAACTTAATCCAAAATCCATCATTAATCTAATGGGGATCATCCAAATTTTAAGCAGTAGCTACAGAACTGAGGTACTGATACAGGTTTTAATTAATGAAATCAAAACGACAAAAAAGTTAAATAAACGTACCTACACTTAGAAAAGGTCAAATTATACCACATACGTATACTATGCGAAAGGCTTGTTTATGGTGAAACTGGTGTATAACAAAAATAAGCAATGCTTTTGTAAATGAAATCTTTGATTTACCCTGCCTTTAAAAGCTGAAATTAAATTCCGAAAAGTAGGACTGTTTGTCAAGTGTGTTGTGTTGGAAGAGCAACAAAAATATTGGCACTTGTCGTATATGTTAGCTACCTACATCGGATGTAAATTTCCTCGCATTATTCCTAAAGAATCCCCCAATTAGGTTCAGTTTGCTATCCACCCGACACCAAGCGAATACACATAATCACAACGGCTTCCTAAAAATTATACACCTATTAGTAAATGAGGATAATTCTTAAGAAAACCACTAATTTTGCCGACCGCAATGTTACCAGCTTAGGAATATCCAATACTCAATATTAATTGGAGCTTTATTTGAAAGCTTATAAGGCTCAAGGTGATTTTTGTGTCTTGTGGTAAAAGTACTGGTGGTTACGTCAGAAATTAATTTTGGAAGCTCTCGTTTGCAATGTGTCGCCCGAGTTTCATATTATCTGGTAGGATGTGGTTATTTATTACTTCCGAAGGCTTATTGTGTTGGGATAAATCATTTTTGGGAAGTAAAGTAGCCGTTTGTGTAAACCGTATGCTCGTTAAGCAGTTTTGCTCATTAACCTCAACCTCAACAGCCTATATTTGTGCACTGCTAGACGAAAGCATCATTGGCATTATTGGCTGTAATCGCATAACCTCTCTCGGCGAAAATAAACATCACCGTTCCAGTTCAACGTTTGTTCAATTCGACATTTTCTCTAGCGACTCCACATAAATGCAGGATATTGCCTATAATGCCTACGCTAGTAGAATGGTCGCAGGAGGTGCTGCTGCTCGCCCTGGGTGGATATCCCTTAGTCGCCTCTTACGGCGCCACACGGTCTCTGCTTTGCTCAGTAATGCTGAGGATATCACTACGTCTTAGGTGAATGAGAGACGCCTATTCTGAACGTCTAACTTATTCCCACGTTATCCTAGCCTCTCACGCGAAACGTTGCATATTCCCAGCATCTCGCTAAAACATTCAAATGAGTCAGAGAGTATTATTTTCATTATAATCATAACTTTATCACCGACGACGAGGTTGCGGGTTAGATTCCCGCCTTGGGACAAATGTGTGTACGATCTGCAGATCTATGATAAAAAATATACAGGTATCTTTGTTGTGTAGTGTATTCGTTGGTAGTGTAATATTAAGTACCTACATCAGTTATCTAGTAACTCCATATAACTAATATAAGCTTTGCTTAGCTTCACATATTGCTGTGTGAATTGTAATTTATTTTATAAATACGAGTTCATCTTATTATTAAATCTACACTATCTATTGGTCATGTTAAGGCGCATACACCAGTGAAAGTGGCGCGCCCGCTTATATTATCTTATTATTACGTTAAACACAGGAAGTTTTAAAAATCTATCGTATAGTTTGTGGTATCTTTTATACTGTAATAGTTTCATTTTGTAAAGCTTAGGCAGATATACGAACTTGCGCTTTTTGGCCACCAAACTCTATTTTCGCATCTCTTCCTAAATCTAAACGAAGTTGCGTAACTTCGTATCTCTGCCTAAGCTTTACAAAATGAAACTATTACAGAGGCATTCATAAATAGGTAACTTATAATAGATATCACAAACTGTGCGATGGATTTTAAAAATTTCCTATGTCAAACGTAATCTATAATTATAGAAATGAATCGCTAAATGTGTTGGTAAGCGCATAACTAAACGCCTGGACCAATTTGGCCAATTCTTTTTTTAAATGTTCGTTGAAGTTCAAGGGTGGTTTTTATGGCGAGAAAAATTAGAATAACTGCCGGGAAAACACCTTTAAAAGTTTCCATAGGAACCACGCGTGCAAAGTCGAGGGGCACAGCTAGTATTATGATAAAATAGGTGGCGCTGTCATATTGGCTCGGGTATGCGCCGACTAAAAGGAAGCTAAAGAAAATTAACTATTTTACTATATAATGCTGTATGGATTGTTCAGCATTAGGTATTTGTTATTGTAATTTACTTTTACTTCACGATAATCTGGGGCGGTGTTCTTCTCAATGATAATGGAAGGGGTAAGTACTTATCAATTGACGTTTTTGTCAGAAATGTTTCTATAGTCCGCGCCATTTAAATTGAGAATAAAGTTCATTGACCTCAATTTGGCATTAAAACAGAAGAGGTCTAACCCAAAAATAATCAATTTTGAGGAAAAATTCATAAATTTAGATGTATTTTTTAACTATATTTTAACCATATTTTAATTCATAAAGAGATTCAATATGCTTAGTTTTTTCATTTTCTAACTTTTGTAAAGGAAACAACTGTATCAAATGCACATTATAGGGCAATTCATATGATTTTTTTGCCAATATTTGACTTTATAAGAATGATTTTTGATTTTTCAAAGTTCTATTTAAAATAGATGTGCTTAAAACATTTCATAGCAATTCATTTCACACATTCAAATTAAGTTCGTAAAAACGAACAAAACATGGGTTACACCTACATTCTTACACAGCTTTCTTACTTGACACTAGTTGACACGCCAGGGGCTCGCCATCTTTGGATTGCCATTTTGTCGCTTGTTTAATAATTCGTGTTCGGATAGCGCTTGCGTGTATACGTCTTCGAGTAGGTATGCCATAAAACTTGATAACATTTTTGTCGAACTTTTGTTGTTAGATCTGTTAGGTTTTTTGTTATTAGTATATCTGATTTTTTTTGTTATTGATTTGTGGTTATTTATAAGAAAGGGAGATATTGGTTACGCTATGGATTCGGAACAAGCTGGTCCGTCGTCAAGTTATCGTGGGCGCACGCGCCGCTGCCGTCATATACTACCTACCCTACCCGCGGCTGTGGCAGGTTAGTCACAGATTTATACAAAAATGCAGTACGTTTAATTTATATAGAGAACTTGATAATATATTATATCTATTTCAGTTCGTAAAAGAAGATTATTCCGGGTTTACATTTCCAGAATTATTTAAAAAAATAATGCTATAATGCAATATTGCTCTCCGTACATACGGGATACTACATATATTGTGATAATGATTTTTAGGTTCCTCTGGCGAAGCACCACCGCTTACATCTCCGAGAAAGAAAAGAAGATCCCACCAACCTAAAGGTTGGGGAATAAGAAATAATTATAAATAATATAATTATAAGGATAATTTTGTATCTTCTATTTAAGGTATTATGTATCTGTATATTTTATGAAATTAAATAAAAATTTCATAACCGGAATTAAGATGTTATTTTTTAGATTGTTCGCAAATATAGAACAAAATTAATGTATTAAATTCGATTCCAAATGTTTGTCACCTCTGACTGAACGGACAAAAGGTCAACGAACTATATTCTCAATTTAACTGGCGCGGACTATAGTACTTATCTGTTTGGCTGATGATGATGTAATGTCAAAGTCAAGAGATGAAGTTGCTGAAAAGTTGCTGAACGTCCAATTATATTTCAGAGAGCTTGTAGCTTGGAAGAATCTTCCAAGGATTGTAGAGTTCAAAATGAGAAGAGTCGTGGGGTTTCGGTGAACGAACACTTTTTGTCGTAGGAACTGCAGTGACAGAGCAGTGTTGAGCACAACAAAAGTTGTCAATAGAGATTAGATTAGAGACTCTATAATGTCCTATTCTAGCTCCTGTGTCCAATGTACATTAACTTCTTGTACATTAACTTCACTACCTATGTTTCTACCTTCAATAATGAAACAAACTCGGATTGTTATACCCCAATTCAATAAACAGACAATGATTTAAGTAAACTGAATACGCTCGGTTCGTTACCGACGTTAACGTACACCGATACCAGTAATTCGATTGCGTAAATGCCGATATTGATGAGTAACTCAATTCAAGGTATTCAGTCTTTTATGCAAATTAGGAAAAAATCTTAGGTAATATTTCGATGCAAAGATATTTTGAAAATGCAACCAGTGAAAGTTGCGGAGGTTGTAAAAATAAAGATTTTTTCATGTCTATCAACAATATTTCATATAAGCAAAACACATGCACCAAATGTATATTGGGCAACTTTGCTAAGGCTACATGCTGTCATGTCTTGATTTCAGACTTGTTGAGAGATATTGTTCTGACCAAATTCAAAGCTTAGATTCTGACTTTGATGAAAATGAATTAAAACATTCATCAAACTATGAAAACTATTTCCAGAATCTACATTCTGAGAATGATCAAATTTGTAAAAATAAAACCACTTAGGACCAGAATAGAATGGTTCCCAAGAATTTTTATTTTTCGTAGATAAAGATCTTTGTTTCCCAAATTTCTTCTCAGATAAAAAATTGCTGAGAAATCCTACAAATTCCCATCCACTTTGTATAAGAAGGTAATTCTCTCAGTAATTCCTTCAACATCCGAATCCAAAGTAATTCGTTCAACTCAATAACATAATCAACAGTATTCGTTTCGTATCACGTATGACGGGGGGTTGATTGCAATCAACCGAACGAATCAACCCTTGTTGGGTTGGACTATTTGTTTGTGAGCTAACCGAACTGTTTGCTTGGCTATTATCTCTGGTTTTCGAGGATTTTGGGATGCTAGATGTGGCTTTTTTTGTTTGATTTTTCTTAGGGGCCACATCTGTGAGAGAAGAAAGTCTCAAACGACCTAGACCTCTTACGACTCTTTGAGTTTATCTCCAGTATCATGTTCATAATTATCAGCTTATATTAGTCCACTGTTGGACATGACATAGGCCTCTAGCGCCCTGTCTTCAGCTGCAGCATCTAGCATCTATCTTCAGTCGTTTGCAGGTTGTCAGTTGCCGGATCTTCGTGATAAATGGCCGGCCAACTGCCACTTCAGCTTGCTAATTCTCTGAGCTGTGTCGATAACTTTCGTTCTCTGTCGGATATAGCCGATATACTATTTTATTTTTGTCACTCAAATAACTCCAATCTTTCCAGACCAAAACACTACAATCATTGAAAAATGTGCGTCACTTATTTGCAACAAGAACATTTTGAAAGCAGCAGTTTGGGAATGTTTTATTAAATACCTATGTGTATTGTAAGTATAACGTTTAGTTTCCGGTGCACTATATAGCAACGACCTTAGTAACTTCATTCCTAGATGAATAAAATTTATTGCTACCGATAATCAAAGCCACTTCCAGTTTCTATAGTTCTGCGGCCATGAGGATATTTTATTTTTATCAACAGATTTATCAGTTCTTATTTTCTCTGGATTGCTGTAAGAGAGTATAACAATTTGTATGATTTGCTGGGGATCCTCTATTTCAGATAGAAAGTGACAGAAAATGCCTCTTTTTATTGTTCATCGGGGTATTACTTTGGCTTCTGTAATTGCTTCGTTATCAGTTGGCTAAGTTTGCTATTTTTGGGTAGAGCTCTTTCTAGTTTCCCTTATTATTATAAGCTACTAGCTATACTCTGCGACTTCACCCGCGTGAATAAAGGGTCGAGACGTTTCGGAGGAATGTAACCACAAAAACCGTGACACGTTATTTTTAACCGACTTCAAAAAAAGGAGCAGGTTCTCAATTCGACTGTTTTTTTATGTTTGTTACCTCAGAACTTTTGACTGGGTGGTCCGATTTTCATGATTCCTTTTTTATTTGAAAGCTGGTGCTTCCCGTTTGAAAGCTGGTGCTTCCCACTTTAATTTGGCTCGGTTTTGACAATAGGATCTATGAAAAAACTATATACTTAATTGAAGTCGGTTTATAGTTTTTTAAAACAAAACAAATTGTGTGAGAATCCTTTACCCGTCTTGTTCGTCGTCTTCTAGATAAGTAAGCGTCATTTCACGAAGAATTTTGATTTTTGTGGGTAGGTACCTATCTAACTACTCATGTATTCCTGTAGATATTTTCATATAGTGTTTTTATATAGTTTAGACTTAATTTTTATCATAGCTAAGTTTTGTTGTTTTTGACCTTGTATGGTTGGTTGGCAGGCAGAAAATGTCATCGGCATTATGCCTACTACTCGTATACCATGTACTTTTTTGAATTTGTGTGCAATAAAGTATTAAGTATTAGTATTAGTATAAATTCAATGACTGGACTAATGTTTTTTTTTATCTGAAATACATAGACTTTCGTTTGACCGCAATCTCACCTGATGGAAAGCAAAGATGCTGCCGACGATGTGTCATGAAGGTCTAGACGATGGCTACTCCGGACCACATTCCGAAACACACCAGAGTTGCCTCACGGACTGGCTTAGTCCGGAGGGTGGTGACAAGCCACGGCCGAAGCCTTCCACCAGAGGGTACCGCTCTTAGCACCACCCAGAGGACACGTGTAGTGCTAACAGAGACACCTACGGACGTGAGCGATATTGTCCCCCTAACCACTTATTATATTTATTATCACCAAATTAGTTAGAATGAATGAAGAAACTCATCACAAACTCAATGTAGTGTAATAATTAAGTGGTAATAGTTTTTCCTTGTTTTTACTGAAATGAAAACTAAAATGAAAATATTTATCGACAAAAAAAATAGACAATAAATGTTAAGCTGTTATCAGTTTCTCGTCAAATAGGTAATTATTATGTATAAATTACATACGTTAGATTTAAGCATGCAGCTCAGAGCAAAAACTAAAGAAGTAGAGGTTAGGAAAGGTTGTACAAATTATTTATAGTCATTTGTCTGGGAAAATTATATTTATCTAGTAAAAGAAGTTACACATTATTTAAAAAATATTCTTCACAAATTATGAGTAGAATCCACAATGGAAGTTTGTTAAAAATTTTAGGGTCAATTATTTCCGGTGGCTTTTTAGAGATATATCTGAGTCTTTGATTTGAGGAGTTGATTCTAAATACATTTGATACATATTGCTGTATTTGCGTTGACTTCACTTCTATATAACTTACTCTAGCACTTCATATTAGTGTATAACTGTCCCTTTCTTTCATACTTATAAGTTAGTTATACTGGTTTGTAGCTGCAGGTGCTTAGTATTTGCGTGCTTTAAGGCTATAAAATTTTATTTCATTAAATAAAATATCATATATAGTTTTTACGACGTCTTATGGACAATATGGCTGCTGCTTAGGCACTTTAAATTACAAGGCGCATAAACCCTTCTGGTATGAAGTTTATTAAATTAGTCGGCTTCTATTGCATTAAGCACTAAATTTTAGTTCCTGCAAATTTTATTTTAGTAGATACTTACCTAGGTAAACCATTCTTAAAATGCCCGCTGATTGTATGAAGTTTAGTAAAAATCGGGTGCTTTTTTAGAATGGTTTATCTCTACTATCTACCTTTTCCGATAAACCGTAAAGTAGTTTTCATTGTCTCATTTTGCGGTTGTGGTTTTAAGCTCCAAGATTTATTTTCCTATTCTTAGATTCGCACCTAAGATATATCCTAATAATTTATACGAATATTATAAGGAGGTAAGATCTGATTGTTTGTTCGAAACTACTGGACCAATTTAAAAAATCTTTCATTATTAAAAAACTTACTTTTCGGGGAGTGATATAGGCTATTTTATCCCGGAATTCCTACGGTAACGGGAACTACAAAGGTGGAACCGTGAGGCGCTGCTAGTAGGTAAATCATAATTATATTCGATATGTACCTAGCTTGAACAAATTATGATATTTTAACCGAGAACCGAAAACCAAACGAAACTACATATATGTAGGAATATTTATTTATTCTTAGGTTATTAATTCGCTTACTAAATACTACCTCATAGTGCGTGCATTATGAAGTAAAGTTTAAATTTAACAAAGTCTATAAAAAATCGCCGGCTTACCTCCAGTGAGGTATAGTGGAGAGTCAAAGACAATCATAATTCACATTATAAACGCGAAAGTTTATGAACATGTCTGTATGTATGTTTGTTACTCTTTCACGCAAAAACTACAGAACGGATCGGGCTGAAATTTTGCATACAGGTAGGTCTAGGCCTGGAATAACACATACGCTACTACTTTTATCCCATGGGATAGGCGTGCGAAGCCGCGGGGCGCAGCTAGTATAAAAATAGGCACACAATTTTACACACAGGCTTAAACTACACATACCTAATCAGAGACCAGCTGGCGGCCTAGCAAGGGGATTCTAATTCTAATTCTAATTCTAAGTGGGGGAACTAAGATCTGCACGGACGTCTCGCATAGGAGTGTATTGTGCATTATCGCCCTGCCTAAGCTGGCCCTAACCAGCCCAGCTCCTTGAAGTATCGGAGCAGGACTTTAGGTGACTGACAGCTTCGTTTCAGCTTTTCTGTGGGTGTGGATGGGGTTGATTTCTCAATGAGGCACTTCAGCCCTGTTTTGTGTCTGGCCTCCTCTGTGGCCGTGCAGCGTACCACAACGTGTTCCACAGTCTCTTCTTCTTGGAAGCAGCCACGACATAAGCTGCTGTCTGTGGCTCCAGTCTTCAGATGGTTCAATTCACAGTGACCTGTGATGATGCCCACCATCGTTCTTAGGTTCTCCCGGTTCATCTTAACGATGTTGGTGAAAAAACACAAATTGGTTGGTAGCAAGGGGATTGTAGAATAAAGAAAAATGACATCGCAACGTTATACATTGCGTAAATTATTAAAGTTGAAGGAATTCATTACAAACAATTTACGCATTTCATGACAAAGTGACGTAATTTTTTTCTACCCTAGACAACAATCCCCGTGCTACTGATACTTTTTTCCTATATCCTTCCGATACTTTAGTAAGAAAACGGACAACCTCTCAATGATCTCAATATAAAATGACGTATGTACTTTTTGATCAAATATGATCTAAGCGCGGCAAAATATCACAATCTCTGTCTTCGACTTTATCAGAAAATCTAAAAAAACATTTATCTACCTACACGATACTTTAGTAAGAAAACTGTGTTGTCCTTATGTCATTTTTGGTCAAATATGATCTAAGCGCGGCAGCATAGGTACAATCCCAATCTTTGTCTACGACTTTATCAGAAAATTTAAAGAAACATTTATCTACACGATGCTTTAGTAAGAAGACTGCTTTGTCCTTTATGCTATGATCTAGGCCCTTGATTATAGTGTGTGTGAGATAAATTCAAGCGCTATTCTCATCACCATAGCTTTTTTTGTCCGAAGTTTGACGAAGAAAGAGAACTACGAATATTTCATATGTTTTTTTTTTATTACTGGTACAGTAAGGAAGCGCCCTTTAATAACCACAAGAGATGCAGGTACAGTTTCTTTTTAAACATCTGCTCCTTTTTGGAGAAAAACATTTGGGCATAATTTTTTTTCGGCTAAGCATGAGTATCGCCTTCAAATGAATCAAATTGGTAAAAAAATGTTTTGATGCCAAGCGTCAGTCCCTTGTTAGGATCATTTTATTGTATTTGAAAACAATCAGAGCAGCGGAAGTTAGTCAAATTTGATAAAATTCCTTCAGCATAGTAGATTTTAATCACACATTAAAAAGTATTTAATGCAGAAGTTTAGGAACTCCATGCTCTCATGAACGATACTTCTCTACGATATGCTTTTTCTAAGTTACGTGTCTATTTTCTTTCTAGCTATGACTAGGTACTCGACTAGTAAGGTATAAGCACCTACTTATTAAATTAATCAACTCCTGTTAACAGCTTCTCATAAACAAACCTTATCTTAAGTAAAAAGCCATATAAATCTTTGAAAATACATGTAAACTGCCCAAGTTTTTGTTCAGCAAATATTAGATATGACACTCTGTGGGTAATAAAACGTAGCAAGGCGGCGACTTATCGTTGAATAATTCAATAGTAGCACTTGAGGGAGGGGTGTCTAGACCAGGCTTTTTGTTGGGTAACATGCTGGTGGATTCCGCATTGTAAATAGGCCTGTGGTGTAAATTATGTATAAGGTGTTTTCATCTAGATGATTTATACAGCTACAGCTTTTTGTTGTACTACGGGCGTTGGTTTTATGCCTCGTGTTGCACCATCTGGGATTGGAGTATACCTTATGAAGCTACCTATGTGTTTAACTCAGATTTAAGGACTTCATACACGGCAATAGATAATGGTAACTATTAAGTTGTCGCCAAAACAAGACTTAACTAATTTGACAGTACTAAAAACGATGCCATCCTTAATATTTTGATCGTTATGACAGGGACGGCGACATTTTTAGTCCTGTTAAATTAGTTTAGTTTTGGCAGCATAATGAATTGACACCAGTGTGTATCACTATACATAACATCCCTTCATTTTTCATACATGTAAAACATAGCTGCCGTGCCTCCTATCGTGCTATATGGAAAGATGTAATGAGATGTATCGTGCTGTATGGAAAGATGTAATGAGATGTATTGTGCTACATGGAAGTATGTTATGAGATGTATCGTGCTATAATATGCATCTTTGCATTATAGCTGCCGTGTGTCAGCCCACTATGCACGTCTCAATTCGATTTCTTGACAGTATTCAGTTAGGTTTAAAAAAATACAAAGTTAACTAAGGTTAAAATACTTACCTATGTGGCTTGAAACGTCGCGGTCGATGCAAAGAATGATAAAGAACATGGAAGCTCAGTTCTAAGCTTATTTGCTCGTAATCAATAAATAAAAAATAAATAATGTTGGACAATTCACACAGCATTATCTAGCGCCAAGCTAAGCAGAGCTTGTGTTATGGGTACTATAGATAACTGATATACAAAAAATACACTACAATGTATGTAGATAGATATTTTTTAGTATATATAGAAAACATCCAGACCGCCTCGAACAAATATCTTCAGATCGTACACACATTTGTCCCGAGGCGGGAATCGAACCCGCAACCTCCTGCGTCGCAGGCGGACCTTCGCCCACCGCGCCACAGAGGTCATCTTATTTTATTACTATTTTGGGCTCGCTTGCTTTCGCAATGACGATGTCCAGACTGGTTGTTTCGCGTTCATTCGTTAGCCTTGGTTTGCTCTTGCTCCATTGGTCTGTAGCCAAAAATTTCGACATGAACGGGACTCGAACCTGCATCGTTCCCTAAGTACAGGAAAGTCCTAAATCATTATTATTATTATTTCATTGCTCTCCGTGATAAAGCACATTCTAAGAACATTCACAATCGCTGACGAGTTGGACTACCTATAAACAACAGTTTATTCAAATGGGTTATTAGCTCTAATAAATAACCAAGAATACCCAATTGCTAAGGCTAAATAAACCTATAATAACCTGTCTAGAACTAAATCCTTCCATCTACAGGTAATACAGAAACCTAAATACATGGGGTTATGTTGGGGAGGCACTTTACCTTCCCTTATCCCTTAAGGCATACACATTTCACCCCAACTTCATGAATAATCAAAATTCATAAACACTCCTGCGGTCTTGTTATTGAGGTTAATTTCACAGCTCGGCGTTTTGCTCTCAGTTTTCAGGGATTTACGTGATAATTATTTTCAGGCATCGGTCATAGCTTCTTATTACGTAACCTGGTTTGAGAACTTTTACGTTTTTTAAACTTAAGCGATCAGAACACATTATTATAAATATTCACGGGATGACTTATTCGTGTAAACCTGTTGAAGCGTCGGGAAAAATAGGTAAATAAACGCGATAAATACCCGTGAATATTTATAATAATTGAGAACTTTTGTTCGTGATATCCTCATGATTAACTCGCCAGGTACGCGTTTATAATACTTATCTTTTTCTTAAGAGCTAAAAACAAAGATAAGTACAGTTAACTCATTCAAAATTGTGTTTTTTTCTTCATATTAACGAAGCATACCTAATCATTATAAGAAATCGAATTATTTGAATACCCACTTCCTAAAAAATTGAGAGCGGTCAGCCAATAAGTAGTACCTCGTCCCGACTCTAGTAAATCATTGGTTCTTCCATAAATCTAAGCTCGTCTTTCTTTACCGCTCAGTTCCCATAGACACAAACTAATCGCCATCTTACCATAGACTTCTAGAACGCAACGCACAAAATGGCGTCGTGTCGTCCGTTGGCGCCAAATTAAAGTTCGCGCTGTATCCTATCGCGCTTTGATCTCACTCCCTCACAAGTGTTTACAGACTGTCTGTTTGTCCTTCTGAAAGGAACCTCGTGAATGGTTGAGGATGCCAACTCTTTCAATAGAAGATTTATATCGGTGGAGAACGCGGGATACTATAGCGTCGCAATTTGTGGGTAGATGTCGGTGATAAATGAATGTTGTGCAATGCAAGCGTTGTGTTTACGTTTTCTATACTTGCACCGGTAGCATGGATAGAGACAAGGTAAAGTTAGTTATTATATTTTCGATGACAATTCAATGTAGGTTTTGTCTATAAATAAATCGTTGTCTACTCGTATGGTGATCGTGCTAGGCCGCTGCCAAAATGAGAGGTCCTCGCCTGAGCTATGAAATAAGAATGAAGATCGTTAATTGAAAAAATAATCCCGACACAATTTTTCTCTTCACAGGACAATGGAGTCTAGAATTGCTAACATCGTGTTCATTTGTTCGTAGGTATGAAAAGCTGTGGAAAATATTCTTTCTTATATGCATCGCGTGTAAAAATAAAAAGTCTCCATGACTTAGTTTTCAATAAAGCTAATGTCCATTAAGTACTCCCCTTTGCCTTGGGGTCTCGTTTATAAACTTTTTTCTTACCCTGAAAGTACTTTTGTAACGGTTTCATCAACTTTGGGAAATCTAGATGCTGAATCTTTTGGAAAAGTATAAGTAGGACTCAATCAATGCCCTAGGACCACTAAAATCCATTGCAAAGATCCTTTGATGGATCTTTTGGAACCTTTATGTCTACTTTAATCCTTAATGCAGAATTATTTGGAAAGTGGAGTTTTGAGAACGCCTCGGTCCACTAAAATCCTTTGCAAAAATCCATTAATAGACCTTTTCTGATCTTTATGCCCAGAGAAAGAGGATTTTTAAGAACTAACGAGTGTCCTAAAATATGACCCGTTAGACTTCATGGTATATGAAGTAGAAATCTGGTTCACTATGCCTTAAGTATACGTTGAGAAGTGATTTATCAAATTATGTCCGTGATAGAAACTCAATAGAAAAGTAATTTGATACACCAGCATAAATAGAAATTATGTATGTACAAGTCCGGACAAAAGTGCTCTACATTTGTTATAATTTACTTAGGTGAATTGCTGTTGTGGCCTTCAAATAAGTATTGATTAAACGACCAACCTTCCAAAGTAGGTAAGGTTGGTACTATAGATGGCCGTGGATGCTATGTATTTATATATTCCTAGCTGCGCCCCGCGGCTTCGCACGCTTATCCCACGGGAACTGATTTATGGGATAAAAAGTAGCACTTGTGTTATTGCCTAGATCTATCTGTATGCAAAATTTCAGCCCGATCCGTTCAGTTCCGTTTTTGCGTGAAAGAGAGAAACATACATGTTTACAAAATTTCGCGTTTATAATATTAGTAGGATGATGATTTTAAGTTTTTCAGTTAAAGTTTTCTTGTCTTATTTAATTAATGCCTTTTTTCTTTCTAACTTCTGTTAGTCCAATCTCTCTACCAATAATATAAAATATTTTTTTCTGCGTTCTACAAGGATATATATATATATATCAATAAATCAAAGAATAAGATAAAACTGACGGAATAATTTCAATCTACCGTCATCACAAATCAAACCTTAAAATTTTGTATTTCGAGTCTTTTAAGAATTTTGGAGTCGCCTGTACATTGTAGCGGCCAGAAATTGATGAGGTGTGGAAAACAGAGCCTGTCAATCATAATGATACATAAATGTATTCATCATGAATATTACATGGATGGGGAAATATTCTTGGGTGATTAGTCGGATTGGATGAAGTGATTAGTCAACAAACGACTTTGTTATGTTCATTTTTGAGGATTTTTGTATTTTCTGGTGCAAAAAATTCGGTAATTTTAGGCTATGGTAATCATAACCATCAAAGAAAGTAACAGCTTTGTTGCTTTCGAAGATAGTAGCAGTTTTTTGCTCTCGAATGTTTAGGTACTGTTAAAAAAATATTTCATGAGTGAAATTACTCATGAAATATTTTATCCCCACGTCAAAACATTGAGGACAATCTGACAGATCTTTCCATTGTGAAAACATCTATCAGAAGTCTAAATTTTACCAAAATTGACCATAGATTTTCTCTAAAATAGACAACGTCACGGCGTGAAACCGGAAGTGACAGCGGCGATGCGCGTGCGCCGGCATCCGGCCGCGTGTGCGTCAAAATGGCGGCAGTTCCGGTGCTAGGACGATTTAGGGTTGTATAAATTATGAGATGCTGGGCTTATCGACTTTACAATGCAATGTCATTGCTTAGGGAAACTCAGATGAGACTTTGTGCAAACTGAGAATCATTCATTTCAAAGCGATTTTTTCCCAAGACATTTTTTGACACAAACACGTCGAGGATGGGCTGTGAATGCCTTAAGCTATTAGACAAAATGACAGCCCACATTAAGATGCAATAACTCAGAACTGACTGTACGTAAGTATCATCACTTAGAAGTGAATAAAGTAAATACATTTGTTCCATGCCAAGGAGCACAGTTACAAGGTAATTTTACTCTGTGCAAGTTGTACAGCTGCGGTGGACTTACTTCCGACCTTTTTTATTCAAAACTAGCTTCTGTTCGTGTGTTATTTTTATTAATGCAATACAATTTTTTTGTTTATTAATTACTCTTTATTGCACACCAAATACAAAAAAAAACAAAATAATTACACACAAAAACAGTTGCACAAAGGGCGACGCTAAAAGCAATTTCTTCCAGGCAACCTTTGGATATGGAGAAGTTCCAGCAGCTTCTCGGGAATAGATTCGTTGCCTTGGATCCCACTGATGACGCTGACGAGACCCTACACAATCTGGTCGAAACGTTGAGGAGCGAGGGCATCAGGTTCTGCCAAAAGCAGCGTACTGGCAAGAAATCCAAACTCTCGGATGAGACTCTCGGGCTGATGGCAAAAAGACGGGAAACCACCCAAGTGACTTCGTCAGACAGGTCAGACCTGAACAAGCGAATTGCGAAGATGGTACGGCGCGACCTTCGGAGCTCCAACACACGCCTCATTGAAGAGGCAATAGAGCGAAACCGAGGGTCCAAAGTATTCACTCAGCAGCTTGGCAGGAGCCACCTGACGAAGCTTAAAACGCACGATGGGAGGACCGTATTGTCGAAGCCGGAGATATTCGCCGAGATAGAGGACTTCTATGGCCGATTATACGCTGCACATGCCCCTCGTTCCCGACGAGACGAGCACGATTCCAGAGCCACCCTGACACGCCACTATACCGACGAACTGCCTGACATCAGTCAAGACGAGATCGTGTTAGCTCTAAGACAGCTTAAAAATGGAAAAGCCCCCGGGGAGGACGGAATTACATCAGAGCTTTTGAAAGCCGGAGGAGCCCCTGTTATACAGGAACTACAGAACCTCTTAAACGCCGTCCTTCACAGTGGGAGAACTCCAAAGGCGTGGAGCGGGAGTTTGGTGGTGCTCTTTTTTAAGAAGGGAGATAAAACCCTCCTTAAAAACTACAGACCCATCACACTCCTGAGCCACGTCTATAAGCTGTTTTCACGAGTGATCACGAACCGTCTCGCCAGGAGACTCGACGAGTTCCAGCCACCGGAACAGGCCGGGTTTCGCGGAGGATATGGCACCATAGACCACATACACACAGTGAGGCAGATTATACAGAAGTCCGAAGAGTATAATCAGCCCCTGTGTCTGGCCTTTGTGGACTATGAGAAGGCGTTTGACTCTGTCGAAACCTGGTCTGTTCTGGAATCCTTATAGCGATGCCAAGTAGACTATCGTTATATCGAGGTGCTGAGATGTCTCTACGACGCCGCAACCATGAATGTCCAAGTACAGGACCAGCAGTCCAAACCCATCCAACTGCGCAGAGGAGTGAGGCAGGGGGATGTTATATCCCCGAAACTGTTCACGAGCGCGTTGGAAGATATGTTTAAGAAGCTGGACTGGAAAGGCAAGGGCATTAACATAAACGGCAATTACATCTCGCACCTGCGATTCGCTGATGACATAGTCTTAATGGCGGAGTCGCTGGAGGAGCTGAACCGGATGCTGGACGGCCTAGCAACAGCCTCGCGACGCATCGGTCTCGGCATGAATTTGGATAAAACCAAAGTCATGATCAATGGCCTCATTGATCCGGGGCCGGTCGTCGTACATGGCCACCCTCTCGAAATTGTTTCCGAGTATACTTACCTTGGGCAAATTCTGCAGTTGGGTAAAAGCAATTTTGAGAAGGAGGCCAAGAGGAGGATCCAGTTGGGCTGGGCAGCGTTTGGAAAACTACGTCGAGTCTTCTCGTCATCCATACCGCAATGCTTGAAAACGAAAGTTTTCAATCAGTGCGTCCTACCCGTTATGACCTACGGAGCTGAGACGTGGACACTCACGATAGGGGTGGTCCACCAGTTCAAGGTCGCTCAGCGAGCTATGGAAAGAGCTATGCTCGGAGTCTGTCTGAAGGATAGGATTCGTAACGATTACATCCGACAGAGAACCAAAGTTATCGACATAGCTCAGAGAATCAGCAAGCTGAAGTGGCAGTGGGCCGGCCATATTTCGCGAAGAACTGACAACCGATGGGGTAAACGAGTTCTTGAGTGGAGACCGCGACTCGGCAAACGTAGTGTAGGGCGCCCTCCGGCCAGGTGGGATGACGATCTGCGAAAGACTGCAGGCAGATGCTGGATGCGTCAAGCTGAAGACAGGGCGCTATGGCGCTCATTAGGGGAGGCCTATGTCCAGCAGTGGACTAATATAGGCTGATGATGATGATGATGAACCTTTGGATGTATAATTGTATAGGTATACGGATATTAAAAACGCGTGCAAAGCCACCGGCAAAAACTAGTCAAAATATAAAATTTAATGCTATGTTTTAACTAACAGGTAGTTGTTATAAGGCGACTGAAATAAAATTCCACTTTATTTCCGTGTCAGTGTAATTTTATGATATAGTTTGACTTTTAGACCTTGACTTTGACCCTTGAACATTTTCCGCACCCCTTAACATAAAAAAAATCTCATTATAATTCAATTATAGTGTTAATACCGGTCTAATAGTCAACTAATTCTAATTCACAGATAATTGCAGGTCTGTCTGTTTGCCTGCATTATCAGATGTCAGATGTTATCACTCCTAATTAATGTTACGGTTTATTTATTATAACAGCTTTGCATATTTCTTTGAAGGGCTAACATTTTATTGGTTGTATTGTATACCTATTATTTCTTGTGTCGATTTCCATCAAAAGTAAAAAATTGAACTGCAGTTATTGATTTCTTATAAATCGAGGGCATGACTTCTTAAGACTGGTTTCTGACTTGTCTAGTGCACCCTTCTCAAAAAACCATCCTGTTTACTAGTAACGTAACGTCTCGGAATCTTAGGAACTTTTATAAAATTAACGAGCATGCATATGCTTAAAAAGAGCCTAGAAATCCAATGCACACAGCAATTGAATACAAAAAAAAAACAATTAGTTAGATAGATAAGCGAGTTACTTACTTAAATAGGCAGTAAGTAAAATTGCTTAGGTAAAAAAGTTTGGACATAAGCCGAAAGGCAGTGTAGGACTCTACCTAGAGTCTGTTCAAAAAGTGATGAGTCGTGGGAACTGAGGGCGCTCGTGTGCCAATTTGAGAACTTTTGTTGCGTTGACATCACAGAAGTTTTTGACATGCATCAGCTAGCTGTTTCTTGATAAGAAGCTTATCCCCAAATACTCAAACGCATCTCAGACTTAAGCACGTCTCAATTCGCGATTTTCTGACAGTATTCAATGAACATCTATTCTGACAAAAAATCGTCATTTGAGACGTGCTTATATCTGAGATGTGTTTGAGTATTCCGGCGTTAGTTACCTGCGCTCCTAACTCTTTCGATACCTTAAGTTTTAAAGAAGTTTTTGGCTTGAAAAATTACGTATTATTGGCATCGATGGCTATTTAAGTACATTTTCCAACATTATGCTTTCATTCTAGCCAAATGAAATTTTCAGGGTTTATTCTTAATAAAAAATTCAGAAAAAAATAATGGGTGATTTTTTTTATTTAGAACCACTTAAAGTTAACGTAAATATTCGATTTAAGAAAAAATAAAAAAAAAAAACTTTTTTGGATTTTTGTAAATCTTAGACTGTGATTGGTAACGGGGTACCAAAGGCCCACTACGACCTTGTTTAATATAAGAAGACAGGGTCGCAGACGTAATATTTTGGCTGCAATTGCGTAATTCAGTCTGAAATCTGATTTTGACCAAAATTTTACATAAGTCAAAATAACTTTTGAACCAGTGAATATCGCAGAACATACATGGGGGTTAAATCGATAGGTATTGAGGTCCACCCCCAGCCACCGATGATCCACCCCATATGTTACACCCTGTAGATTATCTAATTACAAAACTTGCTTAGTGGATACCATCATGAATTGCAACTGAATATAAATTAAAATATAGATCGCAAAATAAATACACAATGACAAAGGTTAACTTAAAGTTAAGCACTATCAGTTTCTCGTCATTAAATTAAGTAGGTGTTACTTATAATTACATAAATAAGTTTGTATTAGGCATGTACAGTAGATATCAGAAAAGGTTTGTCTTTGATTAGGTAATTATTATAGTCTTTGTCTAGGAATGTCCCTACTTAAAGAATATGGGTTTATCTAGCAAAAGAAGTTGAGGTTGGTTTAAAGTTAAACTATAGCGGTCGATTGTTACGGCCGCGAGCAACACGCCTAATCTCGCTCACCTGACACAAAAAACTTAGGCTTTCTATTGTTTAACAATTTACAATCAAAGAGCTATGGACCGGAAATGACGAATAAAAAATGCGCTAGTCTATGCCACTTTAGCAAGCAGGCATTATAATCGACAAGCATCTCCATCCTTTTACATCCAGACTAAATTAATTCAAAAAGCTCTCACACAAATTAGACCAACAAAAGATCCAATAAAACTCACTGAAAAGGACATCCTGATTAATATAATTAAAATCCACTAAACTGATTTATGGTACTCGAGACCCCCATCGCATTCTCTTACTTTTAATTGGGTGGATCTTAAAACTCGAATTTCCATCTTTTGTCTGCAATCAATTCGCACAGGAAGTATCTCGTTGGCTCAAAGAGGGCAGAGAGGCTAAACCAAGGAGTTTGTTTTCGTCTCGGTTGCATGCAGATCCAAAAAGGTCTGATATGACATATTTTATTGTCGGATACGATTCGAATTTCGAAATTAGCAGGATATATCAATCGTTTACTTTTGTGTATTGGACAAGGAGCCTTTGCCTTGCCGCTCCAATGAATACTAAGGGAATAACTGTCAAAGTTTTTGCAAGTTTTAATTTTATTGTGGGATGTGCATGTCAGTTTTTAGAATTGTACGGATAGATTTATGTAGAGAGAGTACTTTGGGGAACAAATTGGGTAATGGTACAAAGAAATAATGCCTTGATTGAGACTGGTAGGACTACCGGCGTTGATGGAAGTATGTTAATCTTGTGATGCCTTTTTTGTAGGAAACCACTGTAGGAAACAACCGAAAACTCCTTTCTTGATCAACCTTTTTTTCATGAGACGCTATATTGCGACCAAGACCTGTAAGTACCTTACCTGCATAACAAACAAGTGTTTAAAAAAAAAAACTAAAAACTGACTTCGAATTCCTATAAATTTACACAGTTATTTAAGATTTGCGGGGTAAATAGTAACCCTTGGTAATATTTTTATGGGACCATCATGGGATTACTCTACTCTTTACAAAATTATGATTAAAATCTAGAACTTCTCGATAGATCTTAGGCCACATCGTCACTTATCATCAGGTGATATTGTGATCAAACAAAGAATTAACTAAAAACGGTTCAATACCGACGGTAAAATCGACGAACTTACGATTAGGTACATCTGAAAAACACACTGAACTGCCGAACATAAAACAGATTTCAGATTTATTTATTTACCCTACCAATTCGTTACATGTCAAAACATTTTTCAATGCTGGTTAATAATAAGTATTGCATTGTTACCCTAGGGTTGATTTTTACTTTTCTTGTATTCGTAATGAAAAGCACAGAGTTTCTATTTTTATTTCTGTGGCAGCAATTAAGCCATTATTTTCAATTTTCATCATTGATAAAATGGTACCTACCTTCCGAGTATTAGCTATGATAAAAAATATTTTCGTCCCACATCGCCGTGATTCTGCCCCCCACACTCCGTACACACGATAGGGTTGTCTGTTTACCCACGAAATAGATCTGTTGGCACAGTTGATTGCGTATCAAACTTTTCAACTGACCACCCGAATCGGATTACTGCTCGTTACTCGTAGACTACTTCTGCTGTTTGCTGACCAATACAAACAAATACAATGTACCAGTTCGTTTGTTATGTTGTTTGTGGGTACCCTGATGAGGATATTGACTAATGGAATTAGGGCTGCCGAAACTTTTGCTTAGATGGGTTCCAAAGAAATTATTTGCTTTGCAATCGTTTTTTTTCGTTTAAGGTAGCTTTGAGTGACCAGATTGAGTAGTACGTATAATATCGTAAGATCAAAACAGAAAAATTGAATAAAAGAATTGGTTCATAGCCATCAAAAATAATAAATATGGTTCGAAGTTAACCCGCTTACCATCTGTAATGAAGTCCGTTATATTGTCAGCTCTTGTGTATGTTTTATTTGTGTACAATAAAGATGTAAAGATTTTTTTATTGGTTACGTGACCTAACCGTCTTCTAAAATAGAATGAGGTTCTGTGTTCGGCTGTATTTAGGTACTAGAGTCTGTAAAAAAGAGAAGAGTCATGGCGTTACGGTGAACTAACACTTTTAGTCGTAATGCAATGACAAAGCAGTGTTGCAACGCAATAAAAGTTGTCAATTGGCACACGAGCGCGCCCTCAATTCCCACTACTTTTTTCTTTTTGAACAGACTGTATGTCCGTAGATTTCTCTGTCATTTATAAAACGATTTGGATGATTCTCGAACTTGTATAGAGGTGATCTCAAAAAAGAAGGCTTATATAAATTCTCGAGGGATTGGTATCTATGCCATTTCAACAACAGTTAAAAATTAAGTCAAAATATATTTTTTGCTAAAAATTGCAAAACAATAATAAGTTAATTAAGAAATTAAAGGCTTGTTTCACCTGGCGCTCGAGATTTTCATTCATTGTTAAAAAGTTTTAAACTTCTCTCGAAAATCCTTGTTAACAAATTTATTTCAAAGGAAATGTTTCAAAACTAATAACTAAACCAGAGATTTACTTATGCAATACTGCCTACCAAATTTTTTGATATAATCGAAAAGTTTTGGGAGCACTTGAAAGGTTTTATTTCCTAGTAAGTAAATTATTGTTTTGACTTTGATGTTGAAGCCTGGTTAAAACTTATAGCTCATAATATTATATGCAGTACCTACGTACCTACCACTTCCCTCCATAAAATCGAATATCCTGGTAAAACGTCAATAGATGTGCTGCAAAGCAGAAATGTAGAGTCGTGCTAGCATTTAGTTAATTACTCCAAAACGCACTTAGCTCTTCGTTGTCCCATATTTGACCTTAAAAATGGAGGAGGTTCTCAATTCGACTGTTTTTTTAATATTTGTTACCTCAGAACAGAACTTTTGACTGGTTGATTCATGATATAAAGCTAGCTAATTTAGCTTAGTTCTGACAATGGGATCCATGAAAAAACTATAAAAATTGAAGTCGGTTTATAGTTAAAAAAATAATAATCATAAAATGTATTAGTGTAGGATCATGTTTGAACAGATAAATCGTAAGTTATCCGTTTTCAGAGTGCCTAGATAATGTAACAATTGATGTCGAAAAAAAAAAGTGATAGTAGAAAAGTCCAAAAATTTTATAGTGTGTATTGGTTTGACATACATAGACGTAGACAGTTTGGCATACATAGAAGCTATGACATTTGATATACATACTTACCCTAGATATGTATGTCACATGATCAGCTTAGAATTATTCCCTACGAATCTTTTAATTGTTTTCGATTCGCTTCATAGCGAATGCCGGTTAGCTATGCCCTCAGGGCAAGCAGTATCGACATAGAATAAATAAATTTTAAAATTAATTTAGCCTGAAGTATTGACTAGACTCTGCCTGTCTATATCTGAGCATCACATAATATATCATCTTCGTTAATTTTTACACGACTGCCCGAAAAAGATGTGTACCTTAATATGCACAGAGACCATGTATGTTTCGTAGGTGTACGTTTGTGAGTTTCTGTCCATCATAACTTCAATCCCTGAACTCTGAATAGATTATGCTGTAGCTAGTTAGGGGGGTCCCGGGATTTTTCAAATATAATACTAAAATTTACAAAGACACACCGTCATGGCACCAAAGCATGGCACGAAAGCCGTGCCATATAAAAGCTGTATCTGTATATAAAAGCTCGTCGTTGAAGAAAAGGATTCGTAACGAATACATTCGACAGAGAACCAAAGTTATAGACATAGCTCAAGGAATTTGCAAGCTGAAGTGGCAGTGAGCCGGCCATATCTCACGAAGAACTGACAACCGATAGGATAAACGAGTTCTTGAGTGGAGACCGCGACTGGGCAAACGTAGCGTAGAGCGTCCTGCGGCCAGGTGGGATGACGATCTGCGAAAGATTGCAGGCGGATGCTGGATGCGTCAAGCTGAAGACAGGTTGCGTATGCCTTTGTTATATAGGCTGATGATGATGAATTAGCTCGTACATTACTAATTTACTTGGCAGTACGACCGTGCCGTGACTGTGCCTCAACCTCAACCTCAACAGCCTGTATTGGTCCACTGCTGGACGCAGGCCTCCTCGTGATAAGTGCCTTAGTGGCGTTTATCTCATGGAGGGTAATGCCCATAATCCCCACGCTAGGCATGCGGGTTGGGGATCGCCAAGGATTTTTTTAAGAGGGTGCCATAACCAATTTTGTACTGCTAAATCGTTATTTATCTTTGAATCTGTAAAAGCTACGTTCTACCTTCCTATTTAGGAAAATGTTTATTCGATCCTTCATCTTGAATTACGTGTTTAACATTCGAGAAAGCTTTCATCAATCGTGTTTTACGATTGATGAAAGCTTTCTCGAATGTTTTTTTTAAGAGACGTTTTGCACGTATTTTGTTATTTTTCTTAGGTTCCTGTGTTTACAAGAAGCCTAGAAGTATTTCTTTAGTTATGTCTTTTTGTTTAGGTATGTGTATTCGATCGATTCTGCATTAACTTGTAATAGGGTATATAAATGTGATTTCAAAATGGCTAAAAAATATATACGTATTCTCTATTGAAATAGAAACATATCTACATATTTATTTTAGAAATTTGAGATGTTTTTATCGTAGAATTTTACCATTGAAAAATTGATATTTTAAATCTCTTGACACTATTCTGCCCACTTCACATTTCGTACTGTAGGTTATTTTCTGATTTTTCGGAAAACCTCTTTTCTGAGATGATCACTACTGAGGTCGTCACAAAAGGTTATATTCGAGTGTGAACGTGGACGTCAAATAAACATGGCGCTAATATGGCAGCGTTTTTATCACCCGAAAATGATTGTAGTTTTGATTTGATTTTTTTACCTTATTATTTCGAAATTCAGTGAGCGTCTTATCATTTTTCGGTTAAATAATGACCTAAAGAATCGATAAAAACAATAAAAAAAATTGATGCATATACCCTATTAGGGAAAAACAGTTTTGGTGCATGGAAATCTTATACCGCTCGAAATCCACCTCGTAGCGGTGTTATTGCATACTCTTATAAGGCGCATAAACCCGTGTAAGTGGCGCACCCAGCTATTTTATCTTATTATTACGTTAAACACAGGAAGTTTTAAAATCCACACCAATCAAACAATCGTACAGTTTGTGTTATCTATGATTATAAGTTATTTATTAATGCCTCCGTAATAGTTTCATTTTGTAAAGCTTAGGCAGAGATACGAAGTTGCGCTTTTTGGCCACCAAACTCTATTTTTGGATCTCATCCTAAACTATATAAGATAAAACTATTACAGAGGTATTAAAAATAGCATTAGTATAATAAATACCACAAACTGGACGATGGATTTTTTAAAATTTCCTTTGTTAAACGTAATAATATGATAAAATATGTGGCGCTGTCATATTGGCTTCGTATGCGTCATAAACGATGCCGGTCTCTAAAATAACAATTGACTGATACAAGGAGGTATCGCAAAATCGCGACTTGCATGCACCGACGCCGCCGCCGCGCTGCAAAGCCATCGGTAGTCGTCATAAATATCGCACGGTCGGACCGCCCGGCAGATAAATCCGAAATATATCGATTTGCATTCACGATCGACTTGTATAAGTTGTATGAACTTGTATGTGAGGTTGTGTCACGAATGTGCCTTTTGAAAGTTGGTTCTTTTGAAAACTCTTCACAGAAATCTAAATAATAAGGCACCTTATTATTGTGTTAATAAAGGTGCATTTTTATTTAGATATCTGTGGATTACTTGCAAATAATGAAGTATCGGAATCATTTTATTTTCTGTAAGCTTAACTGGGTACTAAATGAAGCATATATCTATAACATAGTCAAGTCAAGTTTTAAATTGAATTTATTTTAGTTTAGTATTGGTGACATCTGAATAGGACACCATTATAACACATTTTGACAGACCCATTTAACAGAACACGCAGTCGTAGAGTCAAACACATTTACCCCTACTATCTGTCACTGGCGTGTCTACAGTACCAAGCGTTCATACGGCTCGTTGAAACTCCCGTCATCTGCCAAAGACATTACTACACCCGACGTAATTAAATGGAGAGTGAATTTCAGCCAAACAGAGCATAAAAGTAAAAGCAACGATAAAATAGGGGAAAACGCAAGACATTAGGCGATTCCGCGATTCTGTGTATCTATGGATCTACCAAACTCTACCAAGTCATTACAGGATAACAGGAAGTACTGGGAGAGCGGCGCGTGCATTACAAATCACTACTTTACAACTTCCGGTGCGAAAAGCTCAGTGTCGCTGAGACCGCCACGCGTGGCGGACGTGCAGAAAAAACTAAAATGCGCAAAACTAATAATTTTTGGTCACGCTCGGCTGGCGACGAGTAATGGTCGTGCGATGATTATGGAAAATAATAATTTGTCTTTTCTCCCCTAAGGGTGAAATGTCGCGATTGGGGATGGTGGGTTTTTATTGTAGTTTTTGTGGGAACTTTTATTGGTATCTTTTCAAATAGCATGTCTTAATCAGCGTTTTTTTAAACTTTAAACTTGTGAAACGTTGCGTCATGCATCGATTTCTCATATCTCTGACTAAATATTTTACCTATATCCTTATTATGGGAAAATTATATGGAGTTTCGCCCACATAATGTTTAATAACATAACTACAGTAGGTACTTTAATTTAATGTGTGTGTGTGTCATATGGATTGTAGTAATCTGAAATAAATGAAATACAATACAGTACAATATTAAGGTACCTTGGCTTAGTCACAGCGGATAATAAAAAACAATATTAAACTTATCATGTAACAAAATTATTGGAAATAATTATAGCGAGCTGAACGTGCAGCGAAAAAAAACTCGAGAAACTGTAATAAATAAAGAAATATTTAAATCCTGACAAGCAATGATAACTAACAAATCAGTAGGTTAATACACCAGCAGTGATAATTCAATAACTACACCCATAAACGTTATAAGGGATAATAAAAATCCACTTTTGATACGATACCGAGCTCGGACCGACAAACAAACAGAATATAATAAATTTTATACGCATTTAATAAAATCTCTTGATACTCGAACCAATATAAGGTGGTCCGGGCTGTTATTTCGCTGTGCTAGAGTCTAATAAATTTGCCTTTTGATGTAATAGATTGAGGGATCTAGGTAGGGTGGTGTGCTTACCCCAAATTTTGTGGCACGTGTTTAGGACACCCTTTTGCGAGTGTACAGCTACATAACAATATTTGTACGATTTATAACGAATTGTCCCTTGATATTTCAATTTATTGTAATTTGTAGCTTGACAGATTTGGTATGTAAGTCAATCTTGTCTCTCTAATAAACAACAACTATAGAATTCAAATTACTGTCACTTACTTAGCGACTCTTTATGGATACGTAATACCAAAGGGTTTTTGACGTGATAACGATAAATCGATGAACATGGGTAGCAAGTTCAAAAAAGTGTCACGTTGTTGATGATGTTGTCATGACGACTGAATCACTGAAGATTAAAGAACTAATTTCTTCTAATATATAGCGTTGATAGCTAGCTTACACCAGAATGACAAAAACAGTATATAAATTACGAGGTAAGATCTTCAATAGATAATTAAATGGAATAAAATTACATAAAATTATCGTTTCTAAACCGACTTTAGAGACGACCATTTTTTGTTTATGATTTCTTTTGGATCTTATTCGTAAGTCCGTTTTTAGTTATGTTTGAAAAAGGAGTTGGGCAGCCTTAATAATGGTTGCCAACGTGATATAATTATTTTACATTTGATTGCCACCAAATCAAGAGAAAAGCCCTTTTATACAATTCTATTCTGCTCCAAGCAAAAATTTACTTTACAATGTTTTCCGACGTGGCGCAAGGACTATCAATAGTCCCCATTGGTAACAAATAGAAAACTGTCTACAAATAAAATCTAAAACCGGGTACTGACTGATGTTACGGGGAATGTACGATTCGCAGTAAGCATTGATACATTCCGCTAATATCCGTCTCGTTGCTCGTTGCAAAGGCCTTTTATCCCCGTAGGTACTGACTGTACGAACGCGAACGCTTTCTGTGTAACACAGCGTTCGCGTCCCCACGCCCCGTAATGCCGCGCCGGTCAGTCATGTTTTATAGCTTCACGGGATCCTTGCGTTTATAAAAATCGAATGACTCTGTAATGTCTTCTACGTACATATAAGCAGTGGACTAGTCTACTGATTTAACCTTCCGATATTATCGTCCACCTTTTCTTCCTTTACGTCATCCATCGTCGTATTGAATGCAATGCATCTAATGGCGTCGCCAGCGTGAAAGAGCGTGGCAGCGTGGGGTGGTGCATTGTTCGCTAGCCGCCGAGCGTGTCCGAACCATTCCACGTTGGACGTCGGCAAAATAATTCGGACAAGCGAAATTTGTTGCGGTTTTATTAAAGCATCAAAATAATAGGAAATTTATTTCTTTCCAATCCAAGAAATTAATGAAAATCATCACTTAAACCTGTATTTTTTTTTGTTTAATTCCTATACTTAGGTCGTAAATACATTCAGAAAAGCTATAACATGAAATGGTGCAATGATAAGAAATAGACTCTTCCACCTGTCTTTGCTTAAGGGAATCCATCGTCGTATTAAATGCATCTAATGCTATCACCAGCGTGAAAGAGCACGACAAGGTGGGGTGGTGCATTTTTCACTAGCCGCCGAGCGTTGGACGTCGGCAAAATCATTCGGTAACGTGAAATTTGTTGCGGTTTAAAATAGGAAGATTATTTCTTTCCAATGTAAGAAACAAATGAAAACTACTCATTTTGGTTGGGAAACACCGCACTTAAAACTTTATCTTTTCTTGTTAATTATTTTACTTTACCTATTTACTATAGGTCGGTAAAGAGAGACATTCAAATAGCACTACAGTATGCGAAATATGAATTTTTTTTTTAGCGTTCTCTTTACATTTATAGCCAATATTTTCATCATCTCCGTGCTCTTTATAGCTACTACCTTACTTTCATAATATACTTACACATAGTTTAGTAACATGCATTCATGGCATTTTTATATAATTTTTATACATAATTTCACTTAATTTTTATCATAGCTAAGTTTATGTCGAAAGCTTTTACAGCTACGAGGAATTCCTAGCCTGTAAAAGTGACGCATTACCTATTGATGTATAAGTACATGAATTACTAGGTATACGTAATTGAATGCAATATAAGTTATCTAACTTAAATTAGGTTAAACTTAAGATTGTTATTATTTATTTGATTATTACTATTATTATTTTTATTTCATTTTTGTATTTACTTTTATGTTAATAATGATGTATTGCTATGGTAGTACCTACATACGTACTAACCTATGCACAAAAAGTGACGTGTAATTCTAGAAATTTACGAAATAAATGATTATTGATTATTGATTATTTAATTACCTTTTATTGTTTAAGCACGCCGTTTGATTGTTTTTGACCTTGTGTGATTGGCAGGCAGAAAATGCCATCGGCATTATGCTAACCATTTGTGTACTTGTTTATAATTAATGTGTTTTTATACAACGTGTAAATAAAGTATTAAATATATAAAAAAAAATGCATGTCAGAAACGCTCATCTGCAATACTTTCATCATCTCTGTTTTAATAAACTTATCACATAGGTAATCCATCTCTGTCGTTTCTGCTCTCACTTATCTTATACTAGTTGCTGCCCGCAGTTTTGCACGCGTTGTTTCTATGGAAACGTTTTAAGGTTATTTCTATCGCAAGGGAACTGATTTATGGGTAAAAGAGTCTATGTATCTCTATATATCTATTCCAGGCCTAGAACTACCTGTTTGAATAATTTCAGCCTGATCCGTTCAGTAGTTTTTGCGTGTATAGATGCATGGATTTTTGTGACTCTTCACAAAAATCCATGCATCCATACAAACTTTCGCGTTTATCTATCACATCACACTAATATTATGAATGCGAAAGTTTGTATGGATGTATGCATGTATGGATGGATGTTTGTTACCTCTTCACGCCAAAACTACTGAACGGATCGTGCTGAAATTTTGCATACAGGTAATTCTAATCCTGGCTACTTTTCATCCCATGAATCAGTTCCCGTGGGATGAAAATTACCTTTTAATGTTTCCATAGGAACAACGCGTGCGAAGCCGCGGGGCGCAGCTTGTCTATTACAAAAATGAATCCATCCACATTTGCTTTGGTTACGGCATCACGCATGAACGACTGGACCAATTTCGATAATTCTTTTTTTGGTGTGTTTGTTATGGCCAGAGAAGATTCTCATGAAACAAAAATTTTGAAAGTTTTAAACATAATTTACCACATACTGCTAATGTATATTACATAGCGAGTAATATACATTAGTAGGATTTGCCATGACCTTTCTGCCGACCGTACCTCGATCACCTATTTTCACTCACATTAGTTTAGTAAAGTAGAGTATCAATGAAATATTGCAGCGGTTGCGTGGGGACCCTCACTTACACTTATGTGATGTCACTTACGTGATTGGATTTTTTTATGTAGGTTTATGTGTATGTCCTTTAGTATTGATAGGTTAATGAGTTTACTAAATAAAAAGAACTGTATAACTTTGATTATTTGAAAATATGGCAAAAGTCATACTCATAATTTATATAAAGATTAATCATTAGAGCCTATATTACTGTCTACTGCTAGACATAGGCGTCCCCTAAGCTTCATAGCACCTGCTTGCAACCTTTCGGAGATCGTCATCCCACCTGGCTGGAGGGTGTCCAACACTACTACACACACTTTTGCCGAGTCGCGGTCTCCACTCAAGAACACGTTTACCCCAGTGGTCGGTGGTCGGTTCTTCGCGAGATATGACCGACCGTTAAACAATAACTTCCCTTAATTCTCATAATTTATTTAATTATTGATTATTCTTGTTCATCGCATGTAAAATATTCTTGAAAATAAATAAATACACTAAACGTAACTTTAGTCTTTGAACAGGATTGGATAAACTGTCCGTAAGAAGTCGTCCCAGAGACGTGGTTCGGGTGGTGGGATGGCTTTTCGAGTGATTTTTTCGTGTTCTAGTGATTATGTCATGCCTGTACTGAGGAAAGGACGCGGGTTCGATTACCGTCGTAGCCGAAAATTTTTGATACCTTATTTGATTTATGAAAAAATAAATAATCCTGGACAGAGTCTCATCTAAGAATAGTTTTCAGATGAAATCGAAAAAGGGGCAATAACGGTAGGTAGGTATGGCTATCCCTATTATTAATGTTTATCCTAGGCTTGGAATACCTACATACTGCAATAATCAGGATTGAAACTAGCGTTTGCATCGGCACTGCAATCCATGTGTAATCAGCACGAGAGCCGCATTGTCACAGAGCTGGGCGGCATAAATCATGTGTAATCACGCTGGGATCCGGTGGCCATCGGCACATTATCACCTGTGCCATCCGCACAGGGAAATCCATGCAGTAGTCAACAGCTTTAGTTTAGTGCTAGTTTAGACTACAGGTGTGAGTTTAGTGCTAGTTTAGACTACAGGTGTGAGTTTAGTGCTAGTTTAGACTACAGGTGTGAGTTTAGTGCTAGTTTAGACTACAGGTGTGAGTTTAGTGCTAGTTTAGACTACAGGTGTGAGTTTAGTGCTAGTTTAGACTACAGGTGTGAGTTTAGTGCTAGTTTAGACTACCGGTGTGAGTTTAGTGCTAGTTTAGACCATTTAGACTACAGGAATTTTTTACAAAACAGCTTGATAAATAGTAATTGAATGAATATCAAATAAGAAATAAGGTGCAATTGACTCTAATTCACTTAATTTTTTTGTCCAATTTGTTTTTTGTTTAGTACTAGCTTAGGTGTACAATTAACAAGAATCTTTAGTATTAATTGATTGACTTTTCTCCAAAAATGAGTAAATTTTACTGCGTCATCTGGCTAGCTGTAAAATGAAGAACTTATGTAAGTGGAATAGGTACTTGATTCAATTCAAATCGTCAAACTACGATATTTTAAACTGTAAGTACCTGCTTACAATAAAAAATATCGGTGAACTTGTTTTAAAAACAAATGTATTTTACATGATTTTTCTGTCTAGGATGGTCTCCGGGAAGACCAAACGGAGTGGACTGTTCGGGGGTTTCCATATTAGTAAGCACATTGATTATACTTTTATGAATGTTGCTACTTTTTCGGCTTAACTGCTAATTATCCACTATCTATGGAATATTTTGCTTAAGAGGGCGTTGCGTTGCGCGCCATTTTGTGATAAGGATGGGTAAGTATGTATAGGATTTCGCATTCATAGGAGCGGGACACAACGTTTTTGGAACAGGGCGTAAGCGCAAAAATATGTTTTTTCTTTTTTCCAAAAAAACTACACTACTTTGGAAGAAACTGTATCATGGAACCAAAGCATTAGTGATAATAATAACCTAAAAATCGAAATATAATATTTTCCATAGACCATGGTTCCTGAGATCTTGACCAAATTAGGTGCAAAACTTGCACTGCAGTTTCATGTTTTTATTCGTAATTTAAACGAGAAACCATAGAAATGATATATTTTATGTAAAACGAGTTTTTAAAAAATATGCTATATTTTAAAAATTTATAAAACTCGATAAATTACAACGAACAGGCTAAAGGTTTCTTTATTGCTTCTTTAGTTTATTCTACGTGCCGAAGCGACAGAAATAAAAAAGAACACTTTGTTTGCTTAAATTTATAACTTGACCTTTTCTAAGTCTTCATTGTAGTTATGAAAAAAATAAAATGATTTTGATTTTGATTTTACCAGGTGAGTACCTACTGAGATTTAGGCCTGGTTTAACAACCACATAAAATTCAGAGCAGATTAAGGGGTTAATGTACACTGAATTAAAAAAAACTTAGGTAACCACTGATTAGCATGGATACCAGTGTCGTCTCCCACGCTCCTGTCCTCAAGTCCACGGTCGTGACTTCAATCCAAGCCATTATCGAGTTTGGTGCTCGTTTAAAAAGTATAAATAATAAGATAGACGCGGGAAATTGACGTGTAATCTACCATTATATGATTATCTGTGGTCGGAATTATATGATTATCTGTAAACATAGATATTATGAGGATGTTGTCGCCGTGGGTGGCGGGATGTCTTTAATGGGAGTGATGACATGGTTTCATTGGAAGCGGCCTTTTTGTGCGATTTGAGGTCCGAAAAAGAGCTGGGAGGATTCGGAAAAATCGTGTAGTGTTTTTGCTTACCGTTTTGAGATAGAGCAATATGTTGCTTTTTTATTTTGTTTATTGTGCCTAACTACTTTGTCGACTTTTGTGGCGTAGCGGCCAAAGGTCTGTCTGCGACGTAGGAGGTTGCGGGTTTGATTCGATTATAATGTACTGTGTGGTGCTGGCTTAGAATTTGCCCCCATCTCTTCCCGTGGGTGTCGTAAGCGACTAAGGGATATTCACAGAGGCGGCCAGCAGCGCCCCCTGCAGAACAATTCTATCACCAAACTGCGATCCCAAACCGCATGCCCAGCGTGGGGATTATGGGCATTACAATCCATTAGATGATAGACCAATAAGGCGCTTATCAGCGGGAGGCCTGCCTCCAGGGGTGGACCATTGACAGGCTGTTGAGGTTGAGGTTTAGGCATCAGTAAATTTACTTTTATAAATTGTTAACTCTAAGCTAAATTACTATTCTCATGTAAGTGACTGTGTCTTTTTTGGGAATAAATATCTTTAAACCTAAACCTAGTTCAAGCACTGCTTAGCTTGGGGCTCGATGATACTGTAAAAGTTGTTCCTATGGAAACGTTTTCTCTCACGGGAACTGATTTATGGGATAAAACGTAGCCTATGTTTAATTCCGGGATTAGAATTACATATCTGTGTATAAAATATTAGCCAGATCCGTTCAGTAGTTTTGGCGTGAAGAGGCCATCCATCCATCCATCCATACAAACTTTCGCATTTATAATATTAGTGTGATTCCATGTATTCCATCTCAATAAATTCGGTGTCTACAGTATCTGGTGTAAAATCTGTGGCTGGTATTTTCAGATAAGTACCATCTTATTTTCAAAACAATACAGTGATACATTATCGGCTGCATCTTCGCTTTCCATCAGGTAAGATTGCGGTCAAACGAAAGTCTATTTCTGATTAAAAAAAAAGACGTGTGGCACTCGGGGACTGCCGCGGTAAAGCTATTATATAGTGCATAGTGGGGGTGTTAGGTTTATTTTTGTGTTAGAAGCTATGCAATAGCTTATATAAAAAAAAAGTTCTACCTTAGGCTATTCATACTAACGGTCCTATAAAGGTTTTTAGGACCCTTGCCTGACTCACGAACAGCAATGATGTCAATTTACATAGCAAGTAAAGCTAGCCTGCATTTTCAGTGAACAAAAATGCTAGAGCATAAGCGGTACTAGTGGAGGTAGGGCAGAAGTGAGTGACACTGACAGATTTAGAAAGAAAAATCAAGCAGAGCACTCGGCAGAACTCAAGGCTGGGCTAGGGGCTTTTTTAAATTTTAAATCTACGAGGTCCACTGGAAATTTTGTATGACCTTTGAAAATTTTAATGTTTTTCTGTTTTTTAGTGTTTTTAAGTCAGTAGGTAATATCTAATTCATGAATTATTGTCACATTCTGACTTACTACAATAGTAATTTCGATCGAATTTAGACATATCAGCCGTTTCACAAGAAATTTGGCACGTAGATAGTTTAGATTCTGGAATAACACATAAACTAGTCAAAATTTAACATCTAAGATAGTTGATTATTCTTTCGTTTGATCACTCAGTATAAAAAAAACTATAAAGTAAGTTATGACTCACTTTATTTTCCTTTTTTTTAACCTTAGGAATTGTGCTGTAAATTTCTGAAATTCGTAAGATTTACACGGGACGATGCCGCGGGGCGCAGATGGTATGTATAACTATAATTTTTAATCAATCCTTAAGAAACCCCATGGAATTTAAGACGAAACCTTCCTGGGTGGTTTCGGTAATAGGTTCGGAGTCAGGATTAGAGACTCACAGGTCAATGCGTTTGGACACTCATGTGGCTTCGTTTTTCGGAGAATCGTTAAGTTGATGCGTTTAAGACTAACGAGCTTATTATACCAGCACCTCGGCTTTTAACGAAACTGTTCTTCGATACGTTGATTTTACCGACAGTTTGGACATTTATTGTATGATACGGGACTGACTGCGTAACAAGCAGGTACGCTTGCAAATTGTTTTATATACTTTTTGTACTTTCTATCATTTTTATTTATCTTTTCAATAATATATTGTAATTGTTCAGTTTTATTGAACATGTATCTTTTTTAGTATTATTAAGAAAAAAAGGGTTTTGATACCTATACTTATATGTCTACATTTGTAAATAATACTAGAATAATATTGAAACTTGCTTTTTGACTGTCTGTTTAAAATTATCCACCTATAAAATGTAAATCCGTTATTGGTAGTAAGAAACACATGTATTTTAAGTTTATGTAGAATAAGGACTGTGGATTTTGTTAAATAAATAAATTAAATAAGAGACACGGGATGGTGTTTCAAATTATATGTCGTTTAGATATTTTTGTCTGCTGATATGCAACAAAAAGATCAAAAAAGTAATTTGGTGCAAAACGTAAATTTGTTTCTTCGTTATTTTATTTCTTGTAAAACAAAAACTTTAAAAAATCAAAACTTTGTTACTCACGCAGTCCCGAAACGATCCACCTTAATAGGAAAATTCAAAAGAAGTCCATTTGAATTCTTCAAATCTTGATATTATGTAGTACCTAATTCCTTTGCAATATTGGAATAGGTGAAAATGGATTTTCCTCCACTGTTTTCCGCGTAGTAGGTACCTACCTAATGTTTCCATGGTTCTACGAAAATGGAGAGAGAGGTTTACCGGAGAGGTTTTAGTGGGTATTACGTCTTTTACCAGAAAGTCCCAGACCAGTTAATTCGTAATCGAATTTCCTAGCCGAAAAAAAAGTATAATTACATATAATTATGATTCCTAATAAAATAGGATTACAAGCAAGAATACAAAGCTATATTCAAACCTACCAAAGAGAAAAACTGTTCTACGTACTATTAAATTTTAAGTAGGTACCTACCTACTTGATTAGTTACGTTACGTTTCAATTGTTAATAGGTACTAGGTAGTTTTTATTTGTTTCCATAAGTTATTTGGTTATAATTTACTTAGTATCAAATCCGATAACATTTCTACGCGACGTATGAGGTTGCGGGTTCGATTCCCGTTTCGGGACAAATGTGTGTATGAGCTGCAAATATTTGTTCAGGGCGTTCTGGGTGTTTTCTATGTATAGTAAAAAATATGTATCTATGTAGTGTATTGTATTATGTATATCAGTTACCTAGTACCCATAACACAAGCTTTGCTTAGCTTGGGGCTAGATAATGCTATGTGAATTGTGTAACATTAATAGTTAATAAATATCTTACGTTTCATGTAGGTCCTTACTCATAAAAATAATCAAAATATACATAAACCATAAAATTTAACAAATTTTAATGCCAATATTTACATGTTATTCGTGCTATATTAGCAATTTAAGTACCCAGTTGTAACTAGTCGCATAATTCTAAAGCCAGAATCATTAAGTGGCTAACTTTCGAAATCACTTGAAGACCTAAAATCAAAATTCATTTTCCCATAACCGATCACCAATCAGGGCTACAGAGAGGATTACGTAAAAAGAGACATTAACCGTACAAAGTCACGATCCACCGATTTGATTGCAATCAATAGGCGATAGTTTGTGAGATCACGCCACCCAAGAGTAGTGAAGCATGAATCTACTGTAGAACTATTGCGTTGTATCTACTACTTAAAAAAATCTATTATTTTAAAATGAAAGACAAGACAAGAAAAATCTTGGTAAAATAAAGGAAGAAGTTCTCAATTCGACTGTATTTTTTTTCTCAGAACTTTTGACTGGGTGATCCGATTCTCATTTTTTTTATATGAAAGCTGGCGTTTTCCGTGTGGTCCAGGACTGACAATGGGATCTATGAAAATCCGTGAAAAACCTATAAAAATTCAAGTCGGTTTATAGTTTTTTAAAACAAAATTAATTATCAGCGATGAGACCGCCAATTGTCATTGTAAAAAAGTTGCACACTTAAATCAAATAAACATTATAATTCATCACCTAGGTTAAAAAAGATTTATGTTTTTCATTTTGAGATTAACAACCAAAATAATAGTCGAGCTAACCAGTGGCGGATTACGCCAGCGTGGGGCCCTTAGCAAATGTGAACTGGGAGGCCCTCGAATTGCATTACTGTTTCAAATTGAAGATGAAGGTAAATTCAATTCAATTCGAACATGAGGTCAAAGTTACCATAAATTTAAATCATGTTCTAGTACGACAAAGCGAAGCGATACATTTTTTTTCCTGTGTTTTTTTTTCTGGTAGTAAGTAAGAACTGAACTGGGATCAAACTCAGGACAAAAGCCACAAGCAATAGATGTTATAGTGAGCGGAGCGAGCCTTGAAAATTTTACGTAAAAATTATGAAGTTATAGCCAGTTAAAGTTTTGTGTGACGTCACACCTTGTGACACTTTTGAGCAAGGTGTGACGTTAACAAAATCACTCGTTCCCACGCCCAAATTGTAAGGCGCATTTTTTTTTTTGTATAATTGACGAAAGAAAAAATATGTGTCTGATATCTTCCGATTATCTAATAGACAGATGGAGAATAATATGTTTTTTACCAAGAACTGCCCTATTACACTACGTAATGCGAGCAGAAACTGTTGATCTTAGGAAGGCGTAAAGATTCACCACACTAGAACCGATCTGGGTGGCGTGACGTCATTTAACCTGCTAGGTGGAAGTATAAACACGTTGTTATCACGTGAAACCGTAAATTATACCTACTACGTATGGGATAGAACCTCCCAAATTACGAGATATTTGTGTGGATAAGACAATAATATAACTTATTTACATAATATAATATAAATTCAGTGACGGACTAACCCATCGCGGGGCTCGTCGCAAATGTAAACTAGGGGGGCCTTTGATTTGCATAACTATTCCAAAGGAATGAAGGTAAATTTAGAGGGGATGTTGGGTATTTTTTTACTATATAAACAGCTTGATAAATAGTAATTACTAGCAAATAAGAAATAAGGTGCAATTGACTCTAATTCAGTTAATTTTTTTGTCCACTAGCGGAAGAAGTGAAAAAGAAACCACTAGCAAGTTTATTGCATACCAACTAATACAATCTTTGCATAACTAAGTCTAAATATTATGCATTCTGGAAACTTTGCCTTCTGGTGACGACATCAGAATAAAGTGACTATTCTTATGGTAACAGCTTAGATTAGTTAGAAATAGTTGTAATTGTAAATACCTACTAGTTGTAAATGTTATATTCTGATATTATTATTTTATTGTTCTTAATCATATAAATGTATGTTTTAGTGTCCTACTACTACTTACATACTTTTCTATTTTAATGTATGCTTACAGATAAATTTACGTCATTGTTAAGCTATTGCATAGCTTCTATCGCGGGCCTTGAGCGCGGGGACCGAATCCAGAAATTCGGTAACAAAAAAACCTCACGCTCCCCACTCCGCCGGGCAAGGAGGTGTGGCTTGAAGGCCGTGCATCGTCTAACGTCGTTTCAGTTCGGCAGTCTTCGACACGGCGTTGTGTGCGTGCGATTAGACATATTGTACGACTCTACGAAACTCGCACGAATCGAGACGAGCTGCTCCGAAATCGGACGAATACATAAGCAGCTGTTTATGAGAAAGTATATAGGTGTATAGGGTCACCACGCTCAAAAAGTGTAACTTGAATTAATATCAAAGAAAAAGCAATACTGCATGTATAAAATAAATAAATAAATTATAATTGCATAAGTTGATACAAAATGCTATGCAATAGCTTTACCGCGGCAGTCCCCGAGTGCCACACGTCTTTTTTTTGTAGTTTCTGTAGTGGGTAAGTAGTTTTTTCAAATTATTATTGTCAACATAATTATCATTTGTGTACAGAACGCGGATGTGTAAAATATGAAAAGCCCTGCAAATAAAGTCAGGGCTTTATGAAATAAATAAATAATGTTGGGCAATTCACACAGCATTATCTAGCTCCAAGCTAAGCGGAGCTTGTGTTATGGGTACTAGATAACTGATATACATAATACAATATACTACAAAGTACTAATGTACTATTTTTATTATTCATAGAAAACATCCAGAACGCCCCGAATAAATATTTGTAGATCGTACACACATTTGTCCCGAGACGGGAATTGAACCCGCAACCTCCTGCATCGCAGGCGGACCTTCGCTCACCGCGCCACAGGGGTCTTTGAGCATTTCTAACCGAAACTTCGTTCGATGTTTTGATTCAAAACACCAAACATTGTCAGCAGGGTTTTTGATGTTAGGAAATCTATTATTTCAACTGTTATCAATAAGTTTGAGTTTTGACATTGTATGTCGTATCCACACAAAACCAACAGAACACCTCGTTCAGAAATTGTGGAGAAAAAAACGTCGAAAAATCAACAAACCGAATATCACGGCGCCTCTGCCCCCGGGGGCTGAATTTAATGATACATATTACCGAGTTATGACAGTCAGACGAACTTACAGAGTGTTGCCAGTTCAAAAGACATCGGTGTTGCTATTTTAGAAAAAATACTGCGCCAAAAATATATCAGGTCAAATTAAAAAAGTCGAGGTAGGTATTTATGGGGCTCGATGATGCTGTGTATATGTATATTTCAAAACTATTAATCTATTTCTAAGTATATATAGTTAAGTCTATCTACACGACTTAAACCTAATTTCTTTTTGGAATTTCCAAAAAAAGTAGTTGAAAAGGAAACAGGCTCATGAATTAACTTCCATAATGGAAGAGTCTACCAGAAACAAATTTACCAACCTCTACCTACCTGAGTAAACGCACGGGAAAGAACTCATAAAAGATCTTGTTGTAAGTAATTTCATAATAAGCAATAACCCAAACAATATCATTCGAATCACGGCGATCTAGCACTACCCCATGACTATTTGTCCGTAACTCGTATCGGCAAATAATGATCGTTTTGCTAAATTATTCGAATGATTTCGGAGCAATCTGTATTTCAGTTTACCAAGTAATTTATAACACAGCCTCAGCCTGTATAATTATGCCCCGGTCGAGCCTCGTTGATTGCTTATTATATTGATGTTTCAATTTTAAACTCATTTTTATGGTCATCGGCCAACTGTGGGGGGTGGCCACCCATAAAGCCTTTCGTCCCTTTCTTGTAGCTTATATCTTGTATGTTGCTATCCTTGTTTAATTTTGTTCCGACGTGTCTTGGACCGGCTGTCTTTGTCTTTCTTGGTTTTGAGACTGGTCTCTGGCCGATTAAAGCGAGTGATGAAAGTTGCTCCTTGTAACCTAGGATAGCGGTTTTAAATTGATGACGGATGATGTCTTGGTTTTTCTGCTTTAATAAAAGGTGAAGTTGCAAGGTTATCTTTGAAAAAAAGGAAAATTTAAGCCTCGCTAGCTTCCAAGGTACCTAAGACTAATTCAATTCGTTTAATTAGTTTATTATAAACCATACCTAACATTACAGAGTTCTCAAATGAGTTACGTATAAGATCGTGTCTAGGACACCGCGCTAGGCAATATGTAGGTAAAGAATTAGGTACTATTAAATTACCATCTAAAAACTTATACAACTAAGTATTTATACAACATGTCTCGACTTGAATTTAAAAAATAGGTGTGAGAGGATTCTTTCTATTATACAATATAAAGAATCAAGAACAACTAAATAAAATAACAGTAAAAACTAAAGAAATACGGGATAAAAACTATTTTGTAAATCTTTGTTAGTAAGTGGCAGTATGAAATTAAAACGAAGGATATATTCATAAGGCAAATTTAACATCCATGATAGTTTTCTTCCAGCCAATCTTGGTATAAGTAAGTTGTATTTTTGTCAGGACTTTTAATTATAACTAATTCGTCAATGTCAACAGACAAATCTGCTGCTCTACTATTTTCAGAGAACACCGACCTTACTAAGTTTATTAAATTAACCATATACGTCGGTTATGAATTCTAAATACGGTAAATTACGATATTACCTTATCGATTTAGCATGTAATTTATGACCTTATAATAATAAATTGCACCTATCTATGGTGGCAAGTTTCTCTACCTAGTATCTATCATATCTAAATAACCTCTGTCTGTATTCTGTATTCTGAATAAAGTTGCGATTTTATATATATTATCTTACTAGATATATCTTTGTAAGTTTTTTTTATATGAATCGATCTTTGCAGATACTGTAGGTATGTTATTTTATTATTTTACAGCAATCTTGTTTCGTTACGCCGCCGTTAATTGGCTTTTAGAGAAAAATATGGCAGGGCACTCAATCTTTTAGCCACAACTTTGTAATTAAATCGCCTTTATTATTGCCGTCATAAAACTGTTTTAGGATTTGAAAATAAAATCAATTAATTGATTGAGGGCCTCTTTGAAAAAACTCATAAACCAAAATAACACACATTGTATACCTACCTATATTATAAAACCCCCAGTAGGTATCTTCATAAATCATTATTTGGGAATTTCAAAATTTTTACACGATTACCTAGGTACCTAAGAAAGGTGTACTTATAGCTAGTGTTTACAAGGTTTCTAATGTAGGTATCTACATGAGTTTCTTTAATCCACCCATTTTTTTTCATGTTCCTATAACTGTGAATAACATTATTTGGTACCTACGTTAGAATTTTGCCAGCTTACTATAGAAACTTTCGTAGTTTAAGGAATTCATTATGAATATAAGCGGGTTAACTACGAACTTAGTTCTTCCAACACAAACAAGGCTCGTAGTTGACCTGCTTATATTCATAATGAATTTTGCCACCATCTCGTGTGACACGTAATTCTTTTTGAAAAATAAGTACCAGTTAATTCTTTTCTCAATTTAGTTTGTTCATTTTTCTTACCTACCTACCTAAGAGATACGTTTACATTTAAAATCACTAACAAATCTAACCAAGTTAGTTATTAGGTTATTCTTTGGCATTATTCTTTGACAAATTCGGGTCTTTATAATGAATTTGTAAGATAATTAAAATCTAGAGCGAAAGGAATTCAATGTGTCCTTTTGTTCTTGTTTCTACATCCTTCTGTATATGTCGCAGCTATCTAGAGATTCATCTTGTTCTTGACAAGTGATGCTCAAACTTGATCAAGACTTGATCAGAACCTGTGCTAAGCGTATACTACTGTTTACTACAAAGTTTCCTCATCGTCATCCTCAACTGTATATAATGGTCCACTGCTGGACACAGACCTCCCCCTGACAAGCGCCGTATTGGCGATTTTATTTCAATACCCATAATCCCCACGCTGGGCATGCGGGTTGGAGATCGCAGTCTGGTAGTAGAATGGTTCTGCAGGGTGCGCTGCTGCCCACCCCCAGCGAATATCCCATAGTCGCTTTTTACGACACCCACGGGAAGAGTTGTGGTGGTGCAAATGCTAAGCCTCGCAGAAAGAAACTTAATAAGAGTTAAAAATTTATCTACGCAGTTAAGTCATCGAAGACACTATTGAAGTAAACTCTGAACAAAGTAAATCAAACGTTACTTAAAAAACGTTCAAAAGTTATACCAAATAAAAACCAACGATCTTCCCAAATTCGGAGACACACAAAAATCAGAGACTTACCAAAGTTTGAGCATCAAAAAGACAGCGGCGGCGGCGGCGGCGCGCCAGTTGGAATCCACGGCGCCCGGGCATCATTTATAAATCACGACGGCCATCTTTAGATTATCCGATTAACTGTTAACGAACGATTCCCAAACCCGTGTTCTTGGCTACCATTACATTCACGCTTTTTAACTTTTAAACTTCGAAAAAAGAACGCTTGACATCCAAAAAGTTTAAGAAGGTCGAAACAGGTGACGCTTAAGACGTCAACCTTTTTTCGGCGTTCTTTTTTTTCAAATTGGTAGTGATAGTTTCGTAATAGATACCGCTTGTTTTCGATTGAAAATTACCGAATGTATTGGTTTGACAGGTGAGTGACGTTTCTCATTTGTTTTACCCAAATATCATGTTACCTTGTTATGATATGGGAAATCTTATGAAAAAATGGATATTGTTGGTAATTTTAGGTAAATTTTTTCTATAATTTATTTGTATTTTTTGTTTGTGGTGTTATTCTTTTTTACGTTAAAATCGAGACGTATTCGTGACGTCTCCTTTTTCTAATTATTATTTCTTAAACTCTTCTAGCCAACAAAAAAGATCTAAATTTTTTTTTAACTATTTCTATAACTAGTTTACAATTGCCGTCAATCCCAACTCACAAATTGAGCAGCTAATTCTAATTTAGTGGATTAATTTAGTGTCTTATGTTGGTACTTCAATTAAGTACCAACTTATGACACTAAATTTTTATTTGCTTTAAATTTACGACCTACACAAATTGTAGTAAGTTTAACGCACATTAAAAAAATATATTTCTATTTCTAACAGTTATTTACAGATGCAGTAAGTACTGGTGCGGGTACATTTTTGATCACTTACGTATGTATCCTAAGTCGAGCAAACAGGAATTAGAGAACGAACATTCCTTGTTGGGTGGTCTCTGTCCTCTTAAATAGGAAGCGATAGGGTCAATTACTATTTGACAGAGACAATTAATTCTGCGTTTGCATGAGAGGTTTTAATTGTAAAATTACTGCCTGGTTAGATTACTAGATGGTCGTGGGTAAGTTAGTTCTCTACATGTATACCACCTACTGAAGTAGTTTTAAATGAGGTACCTACATCTTCATTTTAATGAAGTTGACTTGTAAAGACTTAATGGCGCTGAAGCAACTGAACCGGATGCTAGACGGCCTAACTTTAGCCACAAACATCAACCTCGGCATGAATTTGGATAAAACCAAAGTCATGCATGATCAATGGCCTCATTGACCCGGGACCGGCCGTCGTACATGACCCTCTCGAAATTGTTTCCGAGTACACTTACCTTACAAATTCTGCAGTTGAGTAAAAACTATTTTGAGAAGGAGGCCAAGAGGAGGATCCAGCTAGGCTGGGCAGCGTTTGAAAAACTACGTCGAGTCTTCTCGTCATCCATACCGCAATGCCTGAAAACTAAAGTTTTCAATCAGTGCGTCCTACCCGTCATGACCTACGGAGCTGAGACGTGGACATCACGATAGGGCTGGTCCTCCAGTTCAAATTCGCTCAGCGAGCTATGGAAAGAGCTATGTCTCTCTGAAGACTAGTATAGGCTGATGATGATGACTTGTAGACATTCTACAAGACACTTAGATAAGTACTAAAAATATAAAAATCTAGATATAATTTTTTTACGTGGGTAAGTTAGTTCTCTACATCTATACTGAGTTGGTTTATAGGTAAGTACCTACAGCTTCATTTTAATGATGGCTCTCTACAAGTCACTTAGTTAGGTGCTTAGTTATTAAGTATTTATTTTTATTTTACTTTTATGATGGTAAGTTAGTTCTCTAGATTCGTATAAGACACCTACTGAAGTGGTTTATAGATACAGCTTCATTTTAATGAAGTTTAGCTCTCTGCAAGCCACTTAAGTACTTACAAGTACTTAGTTACCAATATAAGCTATATGGTGCCCACATGGTCTAAGTTGAACTTGGACTCGCTTGGTTATTTTACATGATGTCAAATCGCGTCTGATAGTACTCTGCTTAAAATAATAATTGAGTTTGTTTAAAAATACTAAATATAAATCGACTTCAATTATGTGGTTTTCTCATGAATAACATTGTTAAAACTGGACTAAATGAGACCAACAACGGGACCAGCATTCAAATAAAAAAAGAATCATGAAAATCGGATCACCCAGTCAAACGTTCAGGTTTTCATATACGTACCTACGAAATGAATGGTCTAGTTAACTGTACCAGTAAAATTTTTAACAGTGGTACCGTGATCCAGTCAACTAGATACACCACCGAATGACCTACCTAGTAAGGGGTCATTCCAATTTTCCCCCTTGACCTTTAGGGGGAAAACTGATTTTTCCCCCTTGATCTTGAAGGGGAAAACTGTAATTCATTTTTTGATGTCCAGTTTTCTCCTTCAGTTTGAATATTTTTTTTTGAATTAGGTACGCTAAATATTTTGGCACCATCAGCTCGATTTCCAATATGTATTTTCTTTTGGCGCTGAAAGAAAACAATCAATTTGGAAACGTTTACGTACCTAATACCGTGAGCAAAACAACTGATCTGGTCCTCTGATTTTCAACTAGCGTATCTAGTGATCTGGGTAAGATATTTATTACTCTATTCAATACTTCAGTTAATCAAGATACTGGATACATATTTTTTATTTTGTCAATCAAACAATAAATGACAATAATATGTGTCTTGTTATTGTGATATGTGATATTTAATGGTGGAAACTTTGCCGGTTTAAGTGTAATTGAAGTGTTTCTTTGTTTAGTTTATAATAACTGTATGTTTCCCAAATAAATAAAAATTAAATAAAATATAGCGATTCAGTTTGAGAGTTGCAACTATGGCTAGTGATAATATAATGCCTTGTTAAAAAGTGTCACAAACAACGTGTGAAGTCACGAGGAATTTTAACTGGCTATATCTATTTAATTTATTGTTTAATCGACAAAACAATAATTAAATTTGTTTTAAGAAACTATAAACCGACTTCAATTTTTATAGTAAGTATTATCATGAATTTCATGGATCCCATTGTCAGAACTGAACAAAATTAAAATGGGACCACATGGGAATCACCAGCTTTCATATAAAAAAAGAATCAATAAAAACGGACCACCCAGTCAAAAGATCTGAGGTAACAAACATAAAAAAAACAGACGAATTGAGAACCTCCTCCTTTTTTGAAGTCGGTTAAAAATTACCTACGTGTCCAATATCTTCTGATAATCTAACTTTAAACTAATTACCTAACTGAATCCCTTACACGAAAATACCAATCTACTTCAGACGTTTCCACGAATTCAGCACCGACCGTAACAATCTCTGATCCCAATTATATCATCTATACAACTACCATTATCTGTAAAGTAACTATAATATATAACTAAGCCTACAAAGCGGTCCACAAATGCCTGTAATGTAATACCAGCATTCCGAGTGTTCCAGCGTCGGACTGTCAAAAGCCAATGTCGGGTGGGTCACCCCACACCCTCTTAAGTGTCCAAGCCACGACCCACCCCCCTTTCTTACTCGAGTGACCCGACAAGATTATAGTCACTACCTGTGGAACTCGATAGTTAGCTAAAATAGATAAAAGAGCTAGATAAAATTAGCTAAAATTAGGATTTAGGAATTTCAAACGCTGAAAAAATTAAGCTGTAATTACTATACCTTAATCGATTTCTAACGATTCCCAAATCCTTATTTTAGCTAGTTTTTATGGAAAATATAAGATAACTATTCAATTTGAAAAGCTATCGTATATTTGACATTCGTAAATGCAATTTTTTTTGAGAAGGAGGAGATTTATTCTAACACAGAACCGACACCACTTTGGGTATATTAATATCTATGATATTACTTGTTCAAGCTAGGCCCTTGCATAGGTAGGTACTTTTTTTGATAGTGAATACACTTATTTGCGAATGTGACTTATTTGGATTATTGCTCCAAAATGTTCACGAAATGCAACATATCCGTTACGCAGGCTCAGCTAGTACCTAGGTCATATTTTACAGGTATAAGTTAAAATAATAATAGTGTAAAAATAATAATTCACACAGCTATCAAGCTAATCAGAGCTTACACTACAAAAGGTAGATAATTTTTATTACATATCCTGAATGGATGAACAAATATAGTCAGATCGTGGAAGCATTTGTCGCGAGGCGGAAATCAAACCAGCAACCATCTGCATCGCAGGCAGGCACTGAGGTCGTTGTAGTTAATTAATTACATTTTATTTTAAAAACATGCTGCTTGTTGAAAAATGCTTGGGTAGTTCAGTGCATATTATCTGACAATTTATATTTAAGTTTCCGAAGACGTATGGAGGTTGTGTAAGTACATCATTGTTTTAGCTTCACTATTATTATGAATACTCATATTTTAGAATCTCACAATATACGAGTATATTGAACGTAAATAAAACACGCAATGAAAATCATTTAATTTTGCATTTGCATGATACCGCGTCTTGATACCTCAATTTGCAATCTTATTTATTAATGAAGGGCTATTGACTATGTATATTATTAAGTTTACTAGTCATGTGGTAAACTTATTGAACCAAGAATGTGACATTTCCTTATACCCCACTTGGATAGAACTCCGAGCTATAAAGCTATTAAACGATTTTTCCTTCTATTGGGTATTTGACATTGAACATGTCGAACTCTAAACTCGATTGCATCTCACTCAGGCTCATAGTACTTTCTGCCGGACATCTAAAGGTGTCATGGCGACCGCCTGCTCGCCGGGAGTACACTAATACAGATGTAGACTCGCCCTTAAGTGCAGGCTTCAGCTCGAGAATTAAATTAGCACTTGAGTAGAACCTCATTCATGGAAATTCTCTTTGGAAGAGACCGGCGCTTGGTGATAATACTTTTTGGAGCGAAATATTTGAATTGTTCCATAGACAATTATTTTTATTGGTGCCCAACACGTTGCAAAATAATGTAAAAATTTAATGTAATATTTTTTTTTAATTACCTATGTGATGTTTCTGGATTCTGTAAGGATTTTTTTTTCGTCCCATGGTGGGCGCCAACAAAATGCTAACTTATAATTACCTACTCACTTACCTTCACAGATAAATTCTATTGGAAGTTTAGTTGCGCCTTTTTTGAGTGAGCAAGAACACATTTTTTTTATAGTTCTTGTAATCAGAACGCATTGCAATACCGCATAGACGATAAAACAAGAAATATGGACATAAATAGCTGTTGTTGGCGCCAGGCCAGACCGACACTTGGTTTTTGTTGATGCATATATTTCATGTTCGCATTCGATGCTTTTTGTTGAATGTGTTCAATGCTTTTTGTTGAATAATCGTATTCTGATACTCCGTTTGCTGGTGGAGTGTAGGTATTATGTGTAAATAATTTATGGTCTTAGAGCGTTTGCGGTCAGCCCCCTTTCTTATCAGCTAGATCCTTCAGGAATATTGCTTTGCATGTATGAATTTTGCTCGTTTGTAATCGAAATACCTAATGATTTGTTCGAAATGTCAAAAAATACCTTTCGATTCCTAAATCGATTCTTAATCATTCCTTAATTCTAATTTTAGCAAATTTTGATTATACTCGTAATTAGAATTCATTCAAATTGAATAACCATCGTCTATTCCTAAATCCTAATTTTTCATACAACAGAATCAACCACAATCTTCAGGAATTTACACGATATATAAAAATATGTATATAATAACCCACTGTCATGGGTCGAACATGAGGATTGCTTCTAGGGTAATTCTACCCTAGACAATAATGACACCACATCGTCATACATTACGTACATTGCTGAAGTTGAAGGAACGAATTTCAAATAATTTACGCATTCGAAGACATATTTAGACACCTATAATACACTACCTCCGTGCTCGCTCTACGAGTCGTAGTCGTGACTAAACTTCTCGCTAGAACACAGTACATACCGAATCACTTATTAACTAGAGAATTTACCCACATGTCACATATACAGTTCCCTGTAGTTCCAAAGATTGTAATTACTACACGAAAGTTTGTATCCATAATTATACATTTCCATAGATAATAAATAGTTGACAATGTCCGGCCGAAACTGTTGGCCGGCAACTTTGTCGGCTTCGTAAGGTGGAGTTTCTATGGTTGATTTTACTTTATTTTTTGGTTTCTTTCTAATCATATAAAAATGTATTCATTTCTATTGTAACGTATTTCTAGAAGTATCCCGAGTCCATTTGACGATGGTATTGTGACGCTGACATGAACATGAAGTCTCATTTTTGTATGGAATTTGCGTATAAGTTCTCTGTCCGCGAAATAGAGCTGCGCTGTACCAAAACCTATAGAAAAGTGAGACGTCTCGATCACGTCTCGTTATTATCGTCAAATAGGCTCCGGGCTCGGCGGGTGTCATCCTAGGTACTTAGCTTACCTTCTGTCTTCTTCTATTAAATCTCATAACTTCCATACCGTTTGGAAGTTATGTTATGTATTGATAGCCATCTTTTTCGTACCATAATATCTTCTTTAAAAAATAATACCTCCATTTCAGGTTTTCCAATATTAATTCACACATTTAATGACAAAGACCATTGTCCAGTTGTCCACCTTCATTCAACCGGTCCCTTAACTAAAACACTGATATCGATTTCTTCGCCGCATATTAACGTATCAATTTTCGTCGAAGCGAGCCAATTAAAGCGGTATAAACCTCTTATTAGTCACCCCCACCCTACCTCCCCTAAACCAACATGGCGTCACGATTGTCACCTAACCTCAACTATTTTTAGTTTGTTCCATAAGCACCAATAATAGTTCTTATGCCATTGTAATAAGCATGTGTGGGATTGTACGTAAGACTTGTATGCGCCACCTGAAGAGTTATTCTTCACGCGTGTGCGATATTACCCCGTTCTACCCTTGCTTTTTTAACTAGGAATTTCAATCGTTTGTGTTTAACACATGGTTGGTTTTCCTTTAAGGATTTCAATGTTAGTTTTGTGTAAGTAGGTAGTAGAGGCGTGACATTAACGCCGCGAAGGATTGTGGAATTATGAATGAAGGTTTGTCGTTGTAGGGTTAAGCGTTTTTTTTCTATGGGGTGATGAATTTTAAAGTAAAATGGCCGTGGAGGCAAACACGTGCTCGATGTCAAAGGAAAAAATGTGCGGGTATTGATTTTCCGGAAAGAAAACGACAGTTTTAAAGTTCTTGTTAAATTAGAATGCCATTTTAGCTTTATATTCCCATGAACGTACAAAATATAGCTGAAATAAACTTTTAGGTAATAGTAGGTATACATAGATAGATAGAATATACTTTATTGTACACACCACATAACTTGTACATAGGCGAGCATAATGCTAGACAGTATTCTCTACCTGCTGACCTTTGGGTAGTTTGGACAACAATTTAGGAGGTGGTGCTTGCTTGATTACAAAAGAATACATTTGTCTAGTGCAGATAATTTCCTTCAGGCAAGCTTTTTTACAGAAAGTTTTAGGTGACCAACAAAATGAAAGTAGACAAGGTACATATAACGTGGTTATACCTTAGTAAAAAAACTGATACAGAACTGACTGATAAAGAATCTTAAATCAAATCACACTAATATAATAAATGCGAAAGTTTGGATGTTCCTTTTATTCCAAAAATCATTTCCCATAGGAAAGAAACCTTTAAACGTTTTCACAGAAACAACACGAGTTAAGCCGCGGGCAGAAACATATTATAAATAAGTAATTGATTATCATTTTTTTTGCGAAAACCTCTATGATGGCCTCATGGCGGATACTCAAAAGCTGAGTAGATGGATAGATACCTAACCTTCATAAAACCTATTGGGTCCATTTCAAGTTAGATAGGTACGAGTAGGGACTTACTCGATACTTATTTGGAATAACTACTACTTAGATTTTATAGGTACTTAGTACTAAGCTTCAATGTTATAGTTTCTTTGATACGTTTTTCTTCCAAATCGTTGTAGCTTTTCAAAGCCAAAAATATTAATAAAAGTGACGCGTGTACAAAATCGAGTTTTTAAATAAAACGTAAAAAAGTATTACACAAAGAACCACCTATAATCAGGCTATTGTTTTATACAAATACAATATTGCCTTTATAAATCCGATAAGCCTATAAGGAGCTTGGGAGTACATAGAGAGGACACTGATACATTGTGACTAAAAGTTTTCAATTTAGGAGCATCGATAGGAAATACTACGGTCTTCACTCTTTTCCTGAAGGAGAATATAGAATCTACTTATATCCAGTAGATTTTTAATAATCTTTAAATATGTATGAGATAATTTTTAGAGCTGAGAAAATACAGTTTTAATACAATAAGCATCGTAAGGCCATAATAGGTATGTTGGCACTTTGTTTTAGTTAGGTAGAGATAAACCATTCTAAAATGAATGCCCCCTCTGCATATGTAACTTCGTACACTCGGCGTGCATTTTTAGAGTGATTGGTTATTATATCTAACTTTAGTGAAGTGGGTTGGTTTTTTTCTCTGATTAAAGCAGTTATACATATACACATTTCTGTGAAGAAAAAACATGTATCTTCCTAATATCTCTGAAACTATAACAGCTTGTTAAAATTTGGGAATTCGCTACTGCTTACCAGTTCTTTTTTTTTCTCTCATCTTGCTTACTTCCTCTACTTTTTTCCTAAATATCTCCATAAAGAAAAAACAACCAAGATAATCTGCAGCATGCATGCATCAAGCATTCATATGTTTTGTCGTAGACCTTCGTAGAGCGTACTACGAACGCTACGCAGCGATTTGCGCTTCTCCTCTCATTGAGAGTCTCATCTTAAACTAGCGTAAAAAAGATTTCAACGCTCACAACAAGCTGTCTTTTCTGTTTCTTTGCACTAATAAGTTTCCTCTCGAACAAACGTAGTTAGTTAAGTTTTTGCTGCACATTCTTTCTCAAATATTTCTGCACACCGACTACGGTTGAGCATGTTGACATTCACAAAATGCATTACCCAGTTACCTTCAGTTTTAACTCAAGGAGACACAATATTATGGTGATCCTAATAGGCGGTCTAATATCCAGCTGTGGACTGTGAATAGGCTGATGATGATGATAATAATAATTTTGGATAATACACATGATGTTATCTGACTAATCACGGGTCTTGGCAAACATATCTTATTTATCTTGAACATTTTTCTTGCAACGAATTCTTTATTAAGGAAATAATATAAATAGCAAAACTTTAAACTTTTTAGCACATACTGTACTCCACACCTTTCCGCCACACATCGGACAATAAGAGGAGCGTGCGTCCCGCTTGGCGCCAGTAGCCTCCATTTGTATATATTTATTTATACGTCTGCACATATTTATAATGCTAGCAGCTGTCTGTGGCTTTGCTCCATTCTTCTCTTCTTCACGAACATACCATTGGAATTACGAAAACAGGTGTTATTGGACTTATTTAGTTCCTCAAAATTTAAGTCATGTAAAGAAATATATTTTAATGATTAAGACAACATGAGATTGAGACTGACAACATGGTGAGATCGGGTTGTCCTTAACGTAGTTTTCCTATTTTATACTATATTTTATATAAAAATACCTGTAGTATTACATAAATGCTGGCGTTTTACAAAAAACGTGTACAAAGCCTCTAGCAGAAGATATCTTATAAAGATAGTTTCTGGTTGTGGTTTCATACACGTTGGATTATTTTTATACCATAAGACACTATTCTCTATGGATCGAGAAGTAGCTGTTTACTTTAGCAAAGTAGGTTTTGGCGTGAAGAAGTTACAAAAATCTCTCCAAACATAAATTAATCCTTCCATCAAAAAATATATATTATATAGTAGTATGATGTGATGAAATAGGTAGGATAGGAAGGTATTTTTACCATAAGTAATACGTATGGTGGGTAGTTGGTGTTTTCTGGGTCCCTACATGAAAAGCCAATAAGGCGCTTACCAAGGGAGGGCTGCGTCCATCAGTGGACCAATTATATGCTGTGGAGGTTGAGGTTCGGGTAAGTAATAAAGTAGTTAAGGTATAAAAATAAAAAAGCATTAAATAAGCTAAGCAGAGCTTGAGTTATGGGTACTAATTGATTGATATACATAATAAAATACATTACTTTAGATTAGATAGATCCTCAATCCGCATGCCCAGTGTGGGGATTATGGGCACTACCCCCTATGATATAAACGCCAAAAAGCGCTTATCAGAGGGAGGCTTGCGTCCAGCATTGGACCAATACAGGCTGAGATTGAGATAGATTTCGTTTAAACCTACATAGAAAATACCCTGAACAAATTTTTGCAGAACGTACAAACATTTGTTCCAAGGCTGGAATCGAGCCTTACACCCCCCTGGTAGACTTCGCCCATCGCGCCATATGTCTTCATGTGTCTTCATCGCAGTAAGGTAAAGGTATGCAACAAATATTGATTGTTGGTATGAAGTGGGTACACCGCTGTATCTCCCCACTTGCGCCTACGCAGGTCGGCGGGCGGGCGCGGCGACGCGTGTCGTTTGACGAGCCGACAAAGCAGCCGCCGAGTGTGGATCTTTCTGGAATCGAGGATGGACTGGCGCAGTTTCGAGAAAGAGACTCCATTTCCGATTCTGAAAACTGTAGAGTTCTGAAAAGATATTCTATTCAGGCACTAGGCAGAAATAATATCCTAATTAATATCTAAGTTATTTTATTACCAATCCATGCTATTATTGATAAATTTTTAAATCGGAAAGCACTGTGACGATCTAGTGGTTTAAGAATTAAAATCAAAATTAGGATTTACGAATGTAAAACGATACATTTCCATTTCTATATCGATTTCTAAAATGGATAGCTATTTTTGAATAGCTATCGTCTTTTTGACTGAAACATAATTTTAGCTAATTCTTAAACAACGGAATCAACGCCATTGTCTTTTAATAATGTTTAAATATATTGCATTCTAGACAAAAAAACAGCTATATTTCTAGGTATAAAAAGTTATTTTTATATTTAGTAATCTAGCAATCAGAAAAAGTGTTAGTACAAACATCATTTACTATCGTTCCATAACTGCTTGAATACTTGACAACAGAAAATAACTGTTGGTAGGTAGAGCCAGGGCTCTACCCTAAAAAAAACTGTTGGAAGGTAGTTTTTTCAGGTATCAGCTTTGGAGCTCTACCCTGATTGTATGTACCATAAAGACAATCCATCCTATCAATGTCAAAAAAAACTGTAAAAATCTTATCAAAACGAAACAAACAAATTCTCATACAAGACAAAGTTTCCCAGAAACCATCCGTTCGACGCCTAATTTGATTAAACACGTCCACATAAAACCTTTTTAATTACAACCTTATCGGATCATCTACAAGTTTTTGAAATTTTAAAATTGGGTTTGTGGAATTTCTATCTCTGGTGGCGCTATAGTTATTTAACATGATTTGGGTTCGTTAAGGTGCATACACGAGCCAATAAATATGATAGCGCTAGCTATTTTATCATATTATTACGTTTAAAATAGGACATTTTAAAAATCCATATTACAGTTTGTCGTATCTATCCACTCCCGCGCTCACCTGCATTTTTCAAAACTATCTGCAATTAGATAAGAAAACCTTTGATGAATAATATAAGAAAACCTTTTCTTAATGATAAACTAGCTGCGCCCCGCGGCTTCGTTGAAGGTGATTTTTATCTCACGGGAACTGATTTATGGGATAAAAAGTCGCCTATGTTCAAATCCAGGATTAGACCTGTCTGCAAAATTTCTGCCCGATCCGTCCAGTAGTTTTAGCGTGAAGACGTAACAAACATCCATCCATCCATCCATACAAATTTTGCATTTATAATATTAGTGTGACTCTTAGCTAGAAAAGTTACGATAAAACTACTAGAAGAAGTTTGAAACAACACAGAAAAGCTTTACGAAGATAGCACCAAATTGTTGCAGAATTGTTCGAAATAATCACAAAAGCCTCCAAACAACGAAGAAGAATAACAGCTAATTGTTACTTATCGTATCCATTTTGAATGGAGCATAAACGTAAACAAACCGCCCATACTTAACCTAAAATTCACTTTGTTGGCGCGTCCTTTTATACGTAATTTACATTACTTGTCGATTTTAGAACCTCCCTTCAATAAAAATTGCTTACAGTTATATCTGAAGTCGAAAATCTATGGGATGTACCTACTACAGTGTTTAGCGTGTGAGGAGTGTGTGGACTTACACACTATCCGTAAAAACCTTAAGGTCTTTCTGATATAAAGTAGTGTGTAGACTATACCTACTATGAGGCATCGTCTACGCAAGCGTCTACGTCACACATTGGGCGGGTGGTCCAGTGTTGATATGCCGCGATGCGCCCTGCTGCGACCCGCTCACATACCGACCTGTCCTGCGATAAAATATCGTAATACGTACATTATTGCTGCCGCTGTCATCAATTATTACTTTACAAGCTTTATATTTTGTTCGAATTTATTTAAATTGTTCGGTTCCTGTTTGGAAAGTTTGATGAGAATTTTGTGAGGATTGGCAATCGATCAAAATTTGACGGTTTTGATGTTTGTAGTCTATACAAAATATCGATCAGCGGAGGTAGAAATCAGTAGATACTTAGGTAGCCCAGCCCCAGGTATATAGAAGTATCTACTGCACGTAATTTTTTTAAAGCGCCATCTAATTTTGATTTTCGTAGGTTTTAATAGGTGCTGAAAGTCTGGATTTGTGAAGTCAGGAGCGTTCATAATTATATGAAGAAAACAAAGACAATCGCACAAGCTTTTAAAAATTACGTTTTACAGGTATGGTATTGAATATCTGTGATACAGGTAAAGTAGTTAAAAATACAAAATTTGGAGTAAATGAGGTTACTGTAACCTCAATTTCTTAAGTACTTTACTTTCATAATATCTACAGCCAAAGAAGAGTGGAATGAACTTCCTGCGTCTGTCTTCCCATTAGACTACAATCTTGGAATCTTCAAATCCAGGGTAAATAAGTTCCTTCTGGAAAAGCGTGTACCATCTTAGGCTACATCTTCGCCTTCTTAAAGTGAGTTGGTAGCCAAACGCTAGTCATCATCAATAAAAAAACACGTGGCCACAGACCACCACCCAATTCTACACGTCGTAGTTATTTAGAATAATTTATGTTCTATTTTTGAATAGATGGCAGAGCTTTCGCGGTAACAATGTCCTAAAAAGAAAAAGTTAAAGAACGCGAGCAGACATTCAAATAAAGAACATCGCTGGCGCGTTGGCGCCAACGTTCCGAGCTGAGTTTTTTTTTATTTGGACCACGATTCAATTTGCTGTGGATCAGCCGTCGAGGTCACGATTGATGTCGTGTGTGTTAGCTTCTTTGTTTGCAGATTTACACCAAAAACCTTGTAATTTATGAGAATAAGTATGCATTTCTTTTCTTTTTCTTGGGATTTCAGTATTCCTTGTTGTTTGATGTAGGTAAGTGATCAATCAGCAGAATGTTTGCCCAGTGATCGTCGATTTTTATGCGGACCATAGAGCCTAAGAGAGATTTTTTTTAACAGAAGTCTAAATATCCAAATGATTTAATCCCAAGTGCCACTTAAGCCCGGGTGCAAGTAATTGTAAAGATGCATTCCGAATGTCGCAAAACGCATAATGGAATAAGTCGAGCGAAAACTTTAAAAGGTTGAAATCTCTATGCTCTATTCTTTACTTTATGGTTGCTCTTTGAAGATTGGATTGGCTTAATCCCAGAAAAAAGGTTCGAAAAGAGGTTTGCTGCAATCATTGCTAAACGTTTTTCAATACGTTTGCTCATGTGATATGATGACATTTGCAATGTGATCCTTCAGGTAGTTTCGTATTGGGTAATTTGACTGTTTGAATCGTTTCATTGTTGTAGATATATTTAGCCCGCAACTAATTTTGGACTCGAACTAGTCACGGATAGTAGATCCTATAGATTATAATTAGAACACATTGGCACAGACTGTCTTTTATGACTCTTTTGTTAGAAACCTGATAGATACATATCCCTTTTGTAATATTTTCTTGATATTTTTATTTAGTTTATGAATTTTGACAATGCCCTGTTTACAATAGCTCTTGTAATTTATTTTATTTATCAAACTTGATTATTTACAATGGCGATTTTCAGCAGACATGGGCTATAGGTATTATCTTGTTACTTGTAAGTAATGACTTTGTTATTTAGTACCTAATTACTTGGTTTAGCTTTGATTATTTATTTTGTCTCATTTATTAGATATTAAAAGTCAAATGTAAATTAATGAAACCAAATTTAGACAATATTAACCTTTCTTTTTAATTTCTTTCCGGATTCTAAGTTTTAATTAGACCACAAACCAAAGGAAACGATATGTCAGAACGACTCAACATCGCTTCTGAACATGCCTTTACAAAACTACCGAAATGTCACTACAATCCACCTCGGACCGTTGCCTCTGGCTAAAAAAATAGAAAAAAATCGGCACAAACTTTCGAGAGATTAATTTGTCATTTGGTAGGAAACTATTTGGTAAATTGGATTGTTGAGGTAAAAAATTGGCGGGCCGTCTGCAAGTTGCCAACAATGGTGGGTATTCGGGCGAAATGTTTTTCGAAACAGGATTTTCGGTATTGATACTTTGGGCGATGCGATGACAGCTGCTTATTGCCTTGTAGATAATAGAGTTTTAGCAAATAATGTAAATATAAGGTGAAGAAGAATATTCAAAAACTTGGAATCAGACTCACGCGACTATACATAGATTTTTTTCAGGTTATGATATTTATTGCCCATAACAAAAAAAACTTAGGTACATGATATTTGTGTACTAAGCCGAAACTGTTTCTAGACTTCGAGAGAGTCAACGTTTGTTTTACGATTTTTTACATTTTGAACATTACATCCTTTCCGTGGTAGGTACCCTGTCATATCACATCACATCACATCACATCACACTAATATATATACGCGAAATTTTGTATGGATGTATGGATGGATATTTGTTACCTATTCACGCCAAAACTACTGAACGGATCGGGCTGAAATTGTGCGCACAGGTAATTTTAATCCTGGAATCAAACATAGGTTACTTTTTATCCTATTAATAAGTTCCCGTGGGATAGAAATCTCCTTCAAATGTTTCCATAAGAATAACGAGTGCGAAGCCGCGGGGCGCAGCTTGTAATAAATATATAACACAACATTGCCAGTAACCTACTAAAACACTATTATTTTCTAAAAACTGGCAGATTCTTATGTATGAACATCGTTTAAGTAATTAGGTACAACGGGGCTAGTTCTATTATATTTTTTCAAATATTACTTAATTGTTTATTAAACTAAGCTTGGAATTACTATGACCATGCCAAATTTTGGGTCATCCGATTTTGATGGTTCTTTTTTATTTGAAAGTTGGTGCTTTCCGTGTGGTCCAATGGTCAATTTGGTCCAGTTCTGACAGTGGCAGCCATGAGAAAAATCGTATAGTTGAACTCTATTTATAGATTATTAAAACAAACCCAATTATTCGAAACCGATCGTTACCACCTATATAAATAAATTGATTATTTAAAAAAACTAAATATCGACTTTTTACACTGTTTTTTACGTTTTACGGTATAAATACTAATTCCTCGACATAAACATTTATATAAGACCAATTCGGGTAATTTTTATTGCAATAGCGAAATTTTCATAACCATTCATATGGTCCGTAAATTGACGGAGAAATCTACGAATATAATAATTTGTATAAAAAAATACATACAACCGAATATAGAACTTCCTCCAGTTGAAAATTGTTGAAGTTGGTTAAAACAACGTATTTCCTTTATCAATAATGATTATACGTATAATATTACTCAACTCCATATACCATCCTTGACATTTAGAAAATCACTCTCCTCAAGTCTCAAAGTAGCTTCCTGTGACGTCATAGAAAGGGCCATCGCTCGCTCCCCTGGCTCGAGCAAATTACCCGGAAAATAGCGGGCAACACACGCCGGGAGGTGTAGTAATACCCCCCTATACCTACTATGATGAGAGGGTTTTTGTGTTAGAGATATTTCCTCTATAAAACTATGTTCTACTGTAAATAAGTGTATTTTTGGAACTGTATCTCCTATATGGTGTCCATTTTGAATGAAGCATTTAAGTAAACAAACCGCCCATATTTAACCTAAAATTCACTTTGTTGGCGTTTAATAACTTGTCTATTTTAGATCCTCCCTTCAATAAAAATTGCTTACAATTTATCTGGAACTCGACGCCAAGCAAGTGAGATTTTGTTATTTGTGTCGTAGTTTGTTTACTAACATGCTTCATTCAAAATGGATAAACCATAGGTACTGTTTGAACGGAGGTTGAATATTATTTGTTAGTCGCACACCTGGAAAGCACCGCTGCAGCTAGGGTTGCCAGATGCGGGCTTATCATTTCCTGTACATTTCTGGGGTTACAAACGGAGTTGGAGTATAAGAGTCCAAATCCAACTACAAATGTTTGCTGTTGGACGGGCAATAGAAAAAAAATACTAGTAAGTAGTAGTATTTTAAAAGAAAAAACGCATTTTGTGTGTGAACTATAGATAATTAATAACTAACACACTGTAAACATACCATACACAGTCACATTTAGTCTTTTTGATTCCAAATAAATTATGTCACTCTTTTAAATAAAAAAAAATTCAGGTGTAATGCATAAAACTTAACTTAAAAGCAAAAGAAATTACATTCTCATGAGGGATTAAACTCGTAATTAGATTGATTTTATACTTATTGACGGTGTCTCATGGCAGACAGCTCGAGGAACTCGTTTGAAGCTTGTGCGAAGCCTTTTGTCTTTGTAAAATGTATCTAATAAAATAACAGGTTAAAGCCCATTTTTGAATGCACGTTTAGGTGCTGTGTGGTAGCGGATTAATGAGTGCAAAACTTAACAGTTTATACGTTATCATGAACAGAAACTGCCATTCACCACAGGTTGTCAGAACAGTAGTAACTTACTATCTGTCCGTGATAGTAGTACCACAGATATTTTAAGGCACATACACGAGTGAGAGTGGCGCCGCCACCCATTTTATCTTATTGTTACGTATGACACATGAAATTTTAAAAATCCATAATATAAGTTATAATTGCCTCTGTACGAGTAATAGTTTTATTTTGTAAAGCGCATACCCTACTACTAGTAGTAAGCCTTTTAAGCCTTTTCTATAAAATAACCCTTCTTTTTACTGGGTTGTAACAAAAACCATCAGGTTATTCCAGTTTTTCCCCTCGAAAAATCCCTCATAAGAGGGAAAACTGGAATATTTTTTTTTAAGTCCAGTTTCCTCATACCTACCTATCGACTACCTAGTAAAGATTAAGTGCCTATTTTGGTATCCTTTTCGTTTTGCTGAGATTGGTTATCACTGTATCAAAACATCGAAAGACATCAAAGACAATTATCAAAGTATCGTATAGAAAATAAAGACACTTTAAATTCTAACCGCATTAGAATAAATACGATAATCCAACGCGAACTGATCTGGAGTGAAACAAACAGATGGGGTGGAGGGGGAAGGGGGCAGGGTGGAAACTAACAGCGAAGGTGAAGAGATAAAGTAATTTCGCTTAACTGAGGGTAGTTAGGGGTAACGCGAGATAGCACGGTAGGTTAGTGTGGATTTTGTTAATGATCGGCTTCTTCATTATTTTTGTCATTAGAGAGGCATACTTATTTTGTTTATTAACCCTTGTCAGCCATTAGCTTTTGTCGATCCACTGCTGGGCATAGGCTTCTATATGTTTATGCCAGTCTTGTGCTAATGGGTCAGGTTAATTGTTGGTATAATAAAAAAAAACGCCGAATGTTCATGAAGTAAACGGTTTTTCTATAAAATAACATGTCTGGTTATGGCGGCATCCAAATTTTAGCTGAAAGTTGTCTTGCTCATAATAAACGTAACAGTAACTACAGAAATATTAAAGTAGGTATGGTGTGTTTTATTGGCAAGATACAAAATCAAAACCAATCAAAATGACTAAATGAAAGTAATTCCTGTATTTACTCGATGCATGCACCGTAAAATTGAATCACAAATGGGTTCGGTCTATTTAATAGGCTGAACAGGGAATGCCTGGACATTCGGGGAATTTGACCTAAAAGGGTTAATTAGGTCAAATTCCCCGAATGTCCAGACTTTATTTTTCGTTCAATTCCCTGAATGTGCATTCCCCGAATTTAAGATTCTAATTTCATTTTTTTAACTTCAGTAGTTTACGCAATGTAAGTACGACCATGCGATGTTTATGTCTATTCTATCCATCGAGTTAGAATCCTCAACTCGATGATTCTACCCCGTAGGTAAAAGAACCACTTTACTCAGCCTATAGTTGTTCATATTATAATAATCAAGTATAGAATCTCTACTCAACGAAAGAACCAACTATTTGACAAGAGATTTGATAAATAATTAGTTAATTAGCAAACAAAGAATCCAAACTATAGTCTCATCGAAAAATAATGATCCTTGCGATTTCAAAGAGTCCATCTCCATACTGTGCTCGCTGATAGGCAGCCAGACGGCGAAGCGAAGCTCAGATAAAGGGAAGTGTTCTGATGACCCCTATCTTACCTTCATGGTTATACCTCGATAGTACCCCAGGTACAGTCACTGCCGAAAAGAGTTGAACAGATGACTCCAGTACACTAAAAACGACGGAAACCGCTAAACAACACCACTCACAAAGCCGATGAACCCTCTAGACTCCAGAAGGCACTGGACATGAGGTAGGTACTGGTGTCTTTTACTGGTACTGGTGTATGCGTCGGGCATGTTTGCTGACGCGGGCGTGGACAGCTTTCCAGCTGTGCTAAGAGCCCGCTGCGCCGCCTCGCTGTGTCGCCTGCGCGCCAGCCGCAACAGCCTCCTCGCAGCAGTAGCTGAGGACATGAACGGCCGATTCCTGCGGCATTGGGTAGGGGTGCATTCAGTGCTTGCAACCTACACCTAGCACTGAGTGCACACCTGCAGCTGTAAGCAATGTTGTGTAATGATATTTCAATGTTATTTCCTTTTCTAACTGTGTAATTTATTGTAAAATGTACCGAATTTTTATTTTTTATTTTATTTATTCAGATGTTGCCATAGACTAAACTAATCTGACAGGACTAAAATGATGCCATCCTTATTTTTTGATCGTTATGACAGGGACGGCGACATTTTTCTATTCATCTTCTTGTAAGCCTTTGCCGACCAGTAGACTGGTGTAGGCCTCCTTCAAACTCTTCCATTTCTTTCTACTTTGGACAGTTAATGTCCAGTTGCTGCCCGCTATCTTTTTGATGTCATCCTTCCATCTCATTTGTGGCCGTCCCACCGGTCTTCGTTTCCCCCATGGTCTCCATTCTAGGAGTTTCTTGCACCATGATGTCTCTTTACGGGCTATGTGGCCTGCCCACTCCCACTTAAGTCTCCCAACTCTCTCACTGATGTCAAACACTTTGCTTTTTTGTCTTAGCCATTCATTTGTTTTCCTGTCCCTCAGTGTTATACCTACCAGTTTTCTCTCCATTGCCCTTTGAGCAACTTTTAGCTTGTGGATAATGGCGTTGGTGGTCACCCAAGTTTCGGCTCCGTATGTGAGAACTGGTAGGACGCACTGGTCGAATATGCGAGCTTTTTGTAGTCTGGTGAGGTTCAGTTTGAAGGCGAATTCAAGTTTAGAGCGGCCCAACCAAGTCTGATTCGTCTGTCAATTTAGTTTTCTTGGTTGTCTTTACCAATTCTTATTTCCTGTCCCAAGTATACGTATTTATCCATTTTGGCGACATTTTTAGTACTGTCAAATTAGTTTAGTCTTTTGGCGACATCTGAAATGACACTTTTGTCTGGTTTTCGAAGAAGAATTGTGTGCTAAACTCAACTTTTTAATTTCAACTTGCTTTGATTATTCGCTGCCAGTTGATCACTAGATTTTTGAACACGAATGTAGCGTTTAGTTTACGAAGTGACTAAAAAAAATCCATTTTGCAATAATTCCCGCAGCATCGGTCATCCTATACTCTATCAGCTAGTTATACAGCTCCCAACAGCATTAATTGGTCCACTGCTGGACGCAGGACCTCCCCTTATAAGCGTCTTATTGGCTTTTATCTAATGGGGGTAATCCCCTTAATCCCTCGCTTGTCACACGGATTGTGGATCGTAGTCTGGTAGTGGAATTGTTCTGCAGGGGGCGCTGCTGCCCGTTCCGGTGTCCCTTAGTCGCCTCTTACGTTACCCGCGGGAAGAGTTGGGGTTGTACAAATTCTAAGCCAGCACAGCGAGTAACCACATCCCACACAACGTTTACAGTTCTACAAGGCGTTTATTCTCATAAACCTCCCCATTGGCTACCTACATCCTCCCACAATGCAAAAAAACCTTAAGGCCACAACAATTATCCTCTCATATTTCACCAAGTGCCCAAACTCAGCAAACTGAGACTGTTTGGGAGTGGCGTCGCCTTAATTACTAACTTCCTTAAGAGTTTTGTGCTTTCGCGCTCTTGAGAAAGTTTGCAAAGTTGGTAAGGTTCATTTTTCTATGAAGCTGGTCTGTTTTCTCTTTCCTGTTTAGTGATTATTAGCTACTTTAGTTAATATGATTTTAACCCTTGACGAAAATGAATAATGTTTAAGCTTAAGTGGTGTGTCGTACCCCGAATACCTAATTAAACGGGATTTTTGATAGATTTTCATTGAAAACTGTCCAAAAATCGCGACTGCAGACGACCTTATATTGAGGATTGTGTTCGAGTGTTCAGCCGTTAGTGTCTGTCTTTGGCACCTTAGTTCCTAACGGATGGACAAATTTTGGTAAAGTTTTTTTATTAAAAATTTACTTCACCTAGAGTGTCTTAGCTTTGTGTTAATTTAATCAATGCAGTCGTCCTAAGGTCTTATTGTATAATAAGTAAACACTTATCGAAGGTTTTCAAATTTTCTATAAAAATATGTAGAATTAAGGTTTTACAGGTACCTAGGTATTTTTTTTAACAGTTAGGTGTAGGTACTTACTTTGTCTTTAGACGATTCTTAGATTGGTAATTTTCAGTGTTAAGAGCTTGTCTTAAAATGTATAGAATTTCAGAAAATTTTGCTTGTTATTCTGAGCATAGAACCCTAGAAAATTATTTTGTGTACAGAAAAGAGCACAGCCAAAAGGTTTCACCTTAAAAAATCCTTTTAGCTTCACCTTATCCGAACTTCAATTGCCAAGTCACCAGAGAAAGCTCCAAGTTAAAAACAACTTTATTTCCCAAGCCGTAGGTACAAATTCAATCGAAGATCTGGCTTGTATTGATATTGCTTTTGCTTGGTTCGATCTATACCGCTTCAAAGGATTTTTATCACTCCTGAAAAACAATACAGAAATAGCCGTCGTAAAGTACTTAGATATTGCTGCGTTATTTGTAAAATTGTTAAACTTAGATTATAAGATTTAACTCTAGCTTTACTACCTTGATTCTTATTTCAGATTTCAAAACAAAATTATAATAAAGTTTTGCAAAACTAACGCCGCGTAAGTTTTGCAAAACTTATTTATTACTTACTTACTTAATATTTTATACGTTACTAACGCGTTCTGAACACATTATTATAAATAAAATATTCACCGGTTACACAACACGGATGCATATCAATATCAAGTTGATATTCTAGTAGATTTATAATTATTTATTTTTTAACCAACTTCAAAATAAGTAGCAGGTTCTCAAAACGTCTGTTTTTTATGTTTGTTACCTCAGAACTTTTGACTGCGTGGTCCGATTTGCATGATTCTTTTTTTATATAAAGATTAGTGCTTCCCGTGTGGTCCCATTATAATTTTGTTTAGTTCTAACAATGGGATCCATGACAATTCATGAAAAAACTGTTAAAATTGAAGTCGGTTTATAGTTTTTTAAAACATAATTAATTTTAAGGTTAATTTGTAAAAACAGCTGAATTCTTCAAAATCGTATTTTCTTACTCACTGACTCAGCAATATCTAGAACAGAAAGACAAAGACAACAAAAACCAAAGCTTACAAATAAGGTTTATTACAAGCAAAGAGGAATGGTCAAGTGCAAGCATAAAAAGAACACTTACCAAGGATCATAATAAAACGCTGATCCAGTATTGCCAACGGACCTTCATAAAAACAGGCTGCGTCTAGCCGAAACAAAATACAGAGATAAATAAAAGTATAAAATAAAATATGAAATGAAAGTGGTGCGGGATGGAACGTAAGAAACTCACGATCCTTTGAATGTGTTCTGTGGGAGGCGGAAAGGTGTGGAGCCGCCGTTGGGAATAGAGAATTGCCTATTTTATTGTAATAACGTATGTATTTCTTTCTTTAATTATGTAACCGATTATTTTATTAACTAAGGCAACTAAGGGATATCCATCAGAGTGTGGGCAGCTGCGCCCCATGCAGAACAATTCTACCGCCGAACTGAGATCCCCAATCCGCATGCCCAGCGTAGGGATTATGGGCATTACTCCCGATTAGATAAACGCCAATAAGGCGCTTATCAGGGGGAGGCTTGCGTCCAGCAGTGGACCAATACAGGCTGTTAAGGTTGAGGTTAAGAGTTGCCAGATGATGCTGTGTTGCTTGCAAAATAAGCATTTATGCCCATAAGACAACGCTGGGTTGAGGCATTATCTACGAAAAACTAGCTGCCAAAAGGTTAAAAGAAAAGACACAAAAACGCTGACCAACTCCTGTTGAGAACCCAAAAGCTAAATGACTGTCTATAAACAAAAGCCACGTTTTAGTTCCCAATTTCACTATCTCCGCTCAAGAATGCGGTCCTCCATAAAAACTTTTATCGTACCTCCGCTCCACAGTTTTCCTGTCCTCCCGGAGTGTTTCTTTGGCCGTAACAATCTGAAGGCGGCGCCACGGGTCAGCGCGCCCCCCCCCTCCCCTCCCCACACACATGCATTCACACACACATGCCTCCAGGCGGAAAATTCGCCACTTTATAAAAGGCTTCTATTCTTACTGAAAGTAGGGTTATGTGAACGTCTTTTATGCAGGGTACATATAATTGGATGGAATGTGTTCTTGGACAATGGTTAGGTAGCGAATTCTTTATTGATTGTTTCAAAATGGGTGATAAATGAAAATTGCTGGTGGTATTTTCAGAGCTTTGGTTGAGTCAGCGAAAGAAGCATATGATTTACATTCGAAATGGTATCTAAGCTATTTTTTTCATTGTATAGCATCCGTGTATGCATAAAGTTTCAGTTCGGATTCATTTACCAAAGAAGAAAAAGTTTTTTTTTACCTTAAAACTCCAGAGATGACGAACCTTTTGCGGAAGAATAAAGATTATCATTGAGAAGCCATGGCCAACCGTAACCAATTATAACAATTGGTCTAAGGCGGTCTGAGGCGTAAACTGCAGTTAGCTATGCACTACTGCCTAATTATGCGGAGTAAAGTGAATAATCCTACCATACTAGAAACTATTACTTTATACGTCCCGAATAATTATACGAGATGCGGCCGTAGGCACCACCGACTGTTTGTCTATCACACTCCACGAACGCAGCATGCTAACCATGCTCCTACACGACGCGCGCTTAAACTCTTAAATAAGTTTCTACTGGAGTTCCAACATGTTGACCTGTTTAATGACAGCCTACCTTCTATTTATGTGTCTCTTAGATTGTTCCTTAGTTTTAATTAGTTTGTAATCTAGATAGTAAGCATTTTGGTGTAAACTGTGAGCTTCTATCAATTTTTTATAAATAAATGTCTAAATGTCTAACCATAACACAAGCTCTACTTAGCTTGGGTCTAGATAATGCTGTGTGAAGTGTCTTACATTATTGGACAGCGACTCGGCAAACGTAGTACGCCCTCCGGCCAGGTGGGATGACTCTTTCCATACAATTTGGTACAGCGATATCATGCAGACAGCAAACTATGCACATCCTAATACTATAATTATATGATTGAGTTTGTTTTAAAAAACTATAAACCGACTTCAATTATATGGTTTTGTCATGGATGCCACTGTTGAACACCAAATCGAAATGAAACACGGGAAGGACCAACTTTAGAATAAAAAAGAATCATCTAAATCGGACCACCCAGTCAGAAAGTCAGAGTCAGAGTCAAATCGTTTATTTCTTTCCACATCCACATCCACAGCCTGTATCGGTCCACTGCTGGACGCAGGCCTCCCCCTGATAAATGCCGTTTTGGTGTTTAACTCATGGGGGGTAATACCCATAATCCCCACGCTGGGCATGCGGGTTGGGGATCGCAGTTTGGTAGGAGATTTGTTCTGCAGTTGGCGCTGCTGCCCGCCCCCCAGAAGATATCCCTTAGTCGCCTCTTACGACACCCACGGGAAGAATTGGGGTGGTGCAAATTCTATGCCGCCGGCACCACACGGCATATTTATTTCTTTAGACTTACAAAATAAGCACTTAGACAAGTAAATTTTTTACTGTATAAACAGCTTGATAAATGATAATTACTATCAAATAAGAAATAGGTGCAATTGACTCTTATTCACTTAAATTTTTTGTCCACTGGCGGAAGAAGTAAATAATTAATTTTGTTTTAAGAAATTATTAACCGACTTCAATTTGTACAGTTTTTCATGAATTTTCATGGAGCCCATTGCCAGAAATGAACAAAATTAAAATGGGACTACACGGAAAGCACCAGCTTTCATATAAAAAAAGAATCATGCAAATAGGACCACCCAATCAAAAGTTCTGAGGTAACTAATATAAAAAAAAATACAGACGAATTGAGAACCTCCTCCTTTTTTTTGAAGTCGGAAAAGAATCCACTATCAAGTTACCAGTCAAAAACTTCAGGTAACAAAAAAATAAACCTCCTCCTTTTTTGAAGTTGGTTAAGAGGGATACTTCGTCTTATTTCTAACGTCTACTTGATGATAGAAATAAGACGACTCACCCCTCTAGTTTCAAAAAAGGTAGATATGCTGATGCTATCTCTAAACGAGAAGTACCTAAGTGAGATACCAGCGATAAATAATAACAATTGGAGAACCGGCTAAGCCAGTTCAGGTACATCCAGGTGTAATTAATGCTGCAAAAAGCCATTAAATACACTCTTCAGAACACCATGGCTTTATGTATCTACTTGGATCTAGAATCCAAGATATTTTATGTAAACAAAACAATGAAATACTTATTACTTTTCCTATGGATAATAAAAACCTGTGCTGAAATATTGGAGAGCTCAAAACTACTCCAAAATTATAGTTAACTAGCTGCGCTCCGCGGCTTCGCACGCATTGATACAACGGAAACGTTTAAAGGTGATTTCTGTCCCACGAGAACTGATTTATGGGATAAAAAGTAGCCTATGTTTGATTCCAGGATTAGAATTACCGATATGCAAAACTTCAGCCCGATCCGTTCAGTAGTTTTGGCGTGAAGAGGTAACAAACATCCATCCATCCATCCGTCCATCCACCCATACATCTATACAAACTTTCGCATTTATAATCATCATTGTGATATCTCGTTGTAAAAGCCTTTAGTATATCCGACATTGGTGTTCTTCCAACACAAAATGGGTTCGTAGTTAACCCGCTTACGTTCAACATTAATTTAGTAGACCCCTTTGATTACATTAAATATCTTGGATTCCATATCGAGTAGTTACATGTATAGTGAGGTGGGTAAGTTTTATCCAAGTATAGCATTTCATAGAATCAGTCTATGTTTAGTTTTGTTCTATCGCTACGCGTAATGCAGTGCATTACTCACTGTCGGTGACAGGGGCGTTAGTACAGTCAAGCACACAAGCTGAATAAAAAAATAAAAAATAATGCAGTTACGAGTATTCCCGACGTCTCACGCCAGACGAGTTCATTCCCAACGTCTCACGAAAATTATTACAAAGTCAGAGCGTCGGTATTTACAATCTACATCATCGAAATTATTTCAACCCAGACGTAGACGCCATTAAAAGAAGAAAGGAAAGGAATCTACATCATTGATTATTTATCTTTTTCAATATTGCCTTCCTCAACAGCCTGTATTGGTCCACTGCTGGACGCAAGCCTTCCCTTGATAAGCGCCTTGTTGGCTTTTATGTAATGGGGGGTAATGCCCATAATGTCCACGCTGGGCATGCGGGTTGGGGATCGCAGTTCGGTGGTAGAATTGTTCTCCAGGGAGCGCTGCTGCCCGCCCCCGGTGGATATCCCTCAGTCGCCTCCTACGACACTCACGGGAAGAGATGGGGTGGTGCAAATTCCAAGCCAGCACCACACAGCTTTTTTTTAAGCAATATTGCCTTAATGCTGGACAATCCAAAAAGCATCATCTAGCAAAATTTATTTGCTTCTGTAACTCCTTTGTCAGTATCTTGAAAAAACAGTATCTTAGATCCTGGATACGAAAAGTTGACGATGCTAATAGATGATGAGGATCATCATAATAGTTGGTGATCCTCCTAGCCAAATTTCGACCACCGCATTGGTGGCCAGTCTCAACGGAAACTGGCTATGTGCGGAGGACATACCTATTATAGTGCACAAATGTTCGCGCTAACACAGGTGCAGGCTCTATTCCATTACTATTATAATCTAATCCCAAAATGATTGTAGATTAGTTAAGTAATTTTACAATCCCCAATCCCCATAGCACCTATAGGGATTGGGGATTGCTCACATAGTAGATAGGTATAATACACAGTATAATACAATCCAATAGGCCCAACAACTCACACTAAACTTATTATTAACCCTTTGAGAGACCACACACTTCAGTCCTGAACCTTACTTAATAAACTAATACACGATTACCAAAGGAATGCGGTTTATCGAAAATTCCCGATACAGTCGCGTACACAAGTGGCACGCGGCCCCGCGCCCCCTTGTGTTGTGGGGTATGAAGTTTTCAGAAATATTCAGTTTGGGGTAAGAAAAGGAGGGATTCAGAATTTTTTGAAATTTTTGGCAGGGTTTTGTGGATCGACAAAATTCGAATATTTTCATCAATGGATAAGCTACAACTACAACCTAATAACAGGCTTTTGCTCAGAATTTGTACATACGTACTAAATTCGCAGAATCGCATTTTTTTTGTAAAGACGAGGTGAGTTTTCTGATCCGAGTGTAGAAAAAACTAATATTAGTTACGCAAATTTTTGAATGGATGTCTGTTACCTCTTCTGATCAGAACAGAGCCTACTCAGATCGGTCCTGAAAAATAGTAGAAGAAAGGCAACATCTATAAATAATTTCAATGAATTTTATAAATTTGGCTCGGAGTCTGATATCAAACCTCATATCAAATAAAGACTTTTTTCCCACAACATAAATAAATAACATTTAAAATTAACATAGAAACAACTGTTTGATAACAAATAAATATAAAAATATTAAGCACCAAAAAATGTTTAGGTTTATCAACATCTTTCCTTGTTTTGAGATTTCCCGAGAAAATATATTAAATCACACTAATCACACTAATAATTATTATAAAGGCGAAAGTTTGTATGGATGTATGGATGTTTGTTGAAATTTTGCATATAGGTATAAAACATAGGCTACTTTTTATCTCATAGATCAGTTCCCGTAGGATGAAAATCACCTTTTAACGTTTCCATAGGAACAAGGCGTGCGAAGCCGCGGGGCGCAGCTAGTTTTATTATATATTAATCCTAAGTGGCCCTCAATCCCGACTTACAAGAGAACAAACAATAAAGTCCAATCCAATGATCCAATAAATGATTTTTAAGAAGTCTAAGACCGAAATTTTCTCATATTCCCAAGAAGTTTTTATTTAGCTTAGGATTATTACCTAGAAACTTTCAAGTGTTCAGGGCCCGTAGGTACTCTTAAAAGCGCAATCGAAATTTCTAATTCGTTTTAGCGAAAACGCTAATCTTATGCAAGCTACATAAGACTTTGATTTTGCACGACAGGGAATATAAATCTTCGATTTTCCTTTTCTGAGTAGGGCCCCAGGTTAGGTCTCTTCATGTTTGACAGAAAAATACACTAAGGCCCGTATTATGAAAGCACGCTCAGTTATCGACCTATGCTTGAGCATAATATGTACCCTACTGAGCTGCAAAAAATATCAGTAAAATAATTCAAACAAACTGTCAAAACTCTACTGTGCAAAAAGCTAACTATAAAATATCAGATTATCTAGAGGATAAAAAAGCTTGGGACGGATTTTACTCCAACTCCAAAAATATGAACTAACAGGCTAAAGAACGCTTCGTCATCTAAATACTGAAGCGGCCGAAATCAAAAATACCACTTTGTTTCCGTGTCAGTGTATTTTTTTAATATGATTTGACCTTTTCTAAGTGAACAGTATTGTATTTAAGAAAATAAAGTATTTTTGAATTTGAATTTGCTGAGTAAACGAGTGTGCACACTTAGAACCGCCTTCCTGAAGAAGTTGTAACAGCTCCCTTGATGAGACTCAACCACTGGTTGCGAACGCACAATCTGACCTTACGATACAAACTTTAGTAAAAAACTTATGAAAAAATCACTATGATGTAGACATACCAGCTCTCAGATCGTCTATTATCCAATAAATCAGCTCAGCTCAGGTCAGGATATTTCCTAAAAACTCTAATTGTTCAGGTCAGGTCACTTCAAGTTTTCTCCGCTCCGTGGCGAGGGACAATGGCGCTGTGTCGAACCCGAGAAGAGAAATCTAACTAATATTATAAACGCGAAAGTTTGGATAGATGTTTGTTACCTCTTTACGCTATAACGACTGGACCGCGATGGGTTCAGATCGCTCCAGACTTCGAGCTACACCTATGAAGAATTTCAGCCCGTTGGCTGTCATTTTTCATAGATGCTCTGCAGAGATTTGAGATGTGCATTAAAGCTAAAGTGGAAATGGGCCGGACACGTAGCGCGACTTACAGACCACAGATGGACCATAAAAACCACCCTATGGAGAGACCCGCAGGGTAAAAGAAGCAGAGGAAGACCACTGACACAATACGAAGACGAGTTAAAAAGAATCGCTGGGCCAAATTGGCACAAAACCGCACAAGACCGAAACGAATGTTTGGAGGAGGCCTTCACCCAACTTTGGGTTCTTGCAGAAGAATAAAAAAAAGCTAATCAATAATTTTCCCTAACATATACTGAATAAATCATAATTTTAACACATTGCTGGACACAACCGCCTACAGGCGTAAGAGTTAAAAAGCGATACGACAGTACAAAACGTACGTGAAAAAAGCTGTGACAAATTAGTTACAATCAGTATAGGTACCAGTAGTGTCCATCAACGTGTTAATGAAACTAAGTTCTCAAAATAATATTTGTTTTGTTTTTTTGCAAGAAATAACGGCTTGTTTTATTTTTTATTTATTGCTCTGCAGCTTAGGATATTTCGTAGAAACTCGCAATGGTTAAGATCAAGTCACTTCAAGTTTTCTCCGCTCCGTGGCGGGGGGCAGAGGCGCTGGCGGAGGCGCCTGAAGCCAGCGCCCGAGATAAGCGGCGCCCGACGCCCGTCCTATGAAATTATAGCACCCTGACGGCGGCTCGCAAACACGTACTGAAGGCGGGGTATCATAACCTAATGTATAGGTACCTACTTCATATTAGAAACAACTAATTATTCTTATTATTTTATTCTCATTCATACATTCATTCATTCTAAACACATCTAGTCTTCTACGAACTATTTTCTTTAAAAAGTCATTCATATACACGTACTGCAAGGTGCAAACTATACCGACTAATCGTACTGCGCGACGCTGCCGTCGCCTGCAGTCAACGAAAAAGAAAAACACGTTTACTTAGGGTTCAAGAAATTCTTAGTAAGTAGAGAACAAGATGGACGCTTTTTTGCACTCTATAAAAAAATTAAAAAAAAGACGTGTGGCACTCGGGGACTGCCGCGGTAAAGCTATTGCAATGCCATCTAGAGGCGAGTTGCTGAACTAAAGAGACAAACGTCAAGGTTTTTTCGTTACGGAATTTCTGGATTCGGTCCCCGCGCTCAAGGCCCGCGATAGAAGCTATGCAATAGCTTAATAAAAAAAAATAATGCTGGACAATTCACAGCATTATCTAGCCCCAAGCTAAGCAGAGCTTGTGAGACTCTATCCACTGTTACGAAGGAATGAGAAAATCTTTTTCAATTATCTTCGACAAAACTTCGACTGCAATCTGCAGTAAATTAATGGTTGATTCAATAATATCTTCTACATATAAATTAGAAAATTCTTTCCACAAGGTTTTCTTACTAAAATGAACGTCTTCCGCAGTACCACACCGCGAACATCGAGAGGGTGCCGGGGTCTCCTCCGGACCATTTGTCAGTGACAGTCCCTCCCTGACCCCGCTGCACGCGACTGTACCGAACGTGTCGTATAACGGTGAGTAGGTATATGTCTTGTGTTGTTGCCTGTACCTACTACAGCTACTTAGAAACTTAAGACATTTATCTAAGATTGTATAAAACCTTTTTGAGTTTGTGAAAATTAAATCTTTTTGAGAGTATGTCCTCTAAACTAGGTAGGTATCTCAAAAGGATCATTCGATCGGTGAGATTTTAATTTCTTTGGATATTAAAAATAACTTAGCTATCTTGTTATTATTTTTCGCCTTCCTCAGAGATTGGTGGGAGATCGCACCAAGTGTAAAAATTTGGGGGATGCCTTTGTCCACCAGTAGGACCACAGTAATCGTAATAATACGCTACTATTACAATTTCTGTGAGTAGGACGAACAAAACTAGTGAACTAGTGAAAAAAGGTTAAGGTTTCTGCATCGTGATGATCATTAAGGTGTTGGGCGTCTTCTCTGGGCCATTTGTCACTTTTGTCAGTGACAGTCAAGTGAGAAACCCACCCTGACCTCGCTGCACGCGACTGTACCAAACGTGACGTATAAAGGTAGGTAGTTATACTCGTATTCCTTGTGATTTATTTGAATTAACTTTCTAGATGATTCAGTTTGGTTAAATTAAATACCTATTCTAAATAAACATTCGTATTCTTATCTACCGATATCGAGCTTCTAAAAAATAAGGAAATACCTAATAATTGAGTTGCTTTTAATAAACTGACTTCAATTATATGCTTTTCTCATGGATGGAAATATATCCACACAATAAGCCCAGCACGGGAAGCACCAGCTTTCAAATAAAAAAATAATCATCGAAATCGGATCACCCGGTCAAAAGTTCTGAGGTAACAAACATAAAAAACAGGTCGAATTGATAGCCTCCTCCTTTTTTGAAGCCGGTTAAAAAGGAAAATGAATACCTTCAATTGGCCTACGGCTGGGATTGTTTTTTATTAACCGCAATTGTGTGTTGTGTCTACCATCAACATCATTTTAAGGTTGCCGACGTCCCTTATGCGTCCTTTCAGTTTTGCCTCTTTTGCATAACCTTCTTTGACAATAAAGCAAAATCATAAACACTTATCCCAATCTCATAAAATTTACAAAAAACTTGACTTAAAAGGAACAAAGTTAAAAAATAACTGAAACTTCACTAAGTAAGGGGAGAGACCTAAGAGCTTTTTAACAGTATTTTGATGCTCACAAGTTTATAATGGAAGGGTAAAACACTTTCATCTTTTACTTAATAGTTTACCTTTAAGCTGCTCTGAGCATTTGTAATTGTTTTTATACCTGTCTACCCATAGTACACATACATTCACTGCGTGCTTCCCCCAAAAGGGGGGTCCAACTCAATAGGGTATACCTATGCATAGATTTTGGGGTATATCTATTAGGTTAATAGATAAACGAACAATAAATTACAATATGATAGTCCATCACAGCATCATCAAACCCCAAGCTAATCAGACCTTATGTTACGGACACAGAACTCATCTATTTAATACAATACATTATATAGATACATTTTCTTAAGTTTTATAGGTATCCGACCGGTATACCGACTTCAATTTTATGTTTTTTTCATGAATGCCACTGTCAGAACTGGAACTTTTAAATGGGATCATTTTAATGGAATCACACAGTAAGCACCAGTTTTCAAATATGAGGTAAAGAACATAAAAAAAAGAAAAATATATATAGAGTCGAATCGAGAACCTACTCCTTTTTTGAAGTCGATCAAAAATCTGTGCTAGTCCCGCATAAATCCCTATCTATAAGCCATCGAGGCCAATCCAACATTCCAAAGTCACACTGGACAGAAGGCACAAAGCCACCCACCCTCTCCCTCCCTACGGGATCAATTTCTGGGGAGTCGACACCGACGTAGTTATGTTATAGGTGCCTGCAGAGTAGTGAGTTCTCTCCTAAATTTACGTGAGTTCAGTTACCACAAAAGCTGAGTGGGATGTACCTACCAGTAGGTGTAATGTTCCATCCACTTTGGTAGAGCCATTACAGCGTCGTTTTGTTTGATTTCACAGTTTTTACTTAGAAAATAAATAATAATACTGTACCATTCACACACCATTATTTAACCCCGAGCTAAGCAGAGCTTGTTTTATGGGTAATAGTTTTTATTATACATAGAAAACGACCTGTTTAACTAAACAAATATTTGCAGATCGTTCAAACATTTGTCCTGCGACGGGAATCGAATCTGCAACCTCCTGAGCAGAGGGCGTCAAAGAAATCAATGAAATATTTTTATCGTCTAAACGTGTACAAAAGATGAGAAACTAGCTAGAATCAACAGTTTTATAGCCGTAGGTTAGGTAGAGATAAACCATTCTTAACTGAACAAGTCTTCATATAATTATACCAGTTTATTTCTCTTTAGCGAGAGGCGTTTATATATAACTTAAAAAAAGTCTGCCTGCTTGGTAGAATATTACCAAGACCAAAATGAAAAAGTCAGCTTTTTGCTCACAAAAGAGAAATAAACTGGTATAACTCTGTCGAGACGCGTTCATTTCAACAATGGTTTATCTCTACCAATATTTAATAGTATTTCGTAAAAATCTGAACCATACGTCTTTTAGCTTTTCTAGCTTCGATGGCCATCATGCATGATAGAACAATTTTACTTCACAGTGTAGTTTTGTGAGGGGTCAAAATAAGCGTAATACAACTCTATAACTGAGTTTTTTAACTGGGTTTAAACTCTTAAGTTGTCAAAGTAGAAGAATTAACTATAACCGCGACCTACTGGCGTTCAAGGTGTATGAGTAAGGTATAAGTCTACTAGCTGCGCCCCGCAGCTTCGCACGCCTTTTCCACGGGAACTGATTTATTGGAATAAAATGTAGCGTGTTATTCCAAGCCTAGAACTACCTGTATGCATAATTTCAGCCCGATCCGGTCAGAAGTTTTTGCGTGAAAGAGCAACAAATATACATGCAGACATGTTTACAAACTTTCGCGTTTATAATATTAGTAGGATACGTACCACGCGACACTAGAAGGGCGATGCTCGATGAGCAATAAGATAAATTCTATCTACCCGCTATTCGTCACGTTGCGAGCTAGTGCTGAGCCTTCCCAATCTGTCCGTCTTTTCTTTATGCTCGTCTTATCATGATCACATCACCTTCACTCAACAGAATGCGTATTGGTCCGCTGGCTGCTGGACACATGATAAGCGCCTTATTGGCTTTTGTCTCATGAGTAGTGGTACTCATAATCCTCACGCTTGGCATCCGGCATTCATGATCACGAGTTTTGAACATTGATGTTTTGAATGTTGTTTTTTTAAGGTTATCAAAGTGATTTTTTATCTTGTCTATGTTTTCTGTGTGCGCTAAAGAATAATTGTATTGTATTGTATTGTGATCTGATGACAGCTGCAGAAAGAAATCTAAACTGAACTTGAACTAGGTAGAGTTTTTTTAATAAGAGAAGAGCCGGAGAATTGAGGGCGCGCGTTTGCCAATTGACAACTTGTGTGTCATTGCAGTACGACTAAAAGTGTTAGTTCACCGTAACGCCACGACGCTTCTCTTTTTGAACAGACTCTACCTCTCTGTATAGTTCAGTTTTAGTTTACACTTTAGATAAGTACCTCTACCTACTTGCTTAATCAGATCAATGACTCATGCCTGTCATACATAAAAATACAATTGGACCAAAGTACTCCTACTGACTGGTTTTTTTCTTTTTGTTTATAAATTTGTTTGATTTTTTTACTAATTAAGTAATTTAAAAAAAAATAACAGACCTTAAATGTAAAAATTGACTTCAAAAGATATTTAATTATTACAATGAAACTTCGATCAAAAAACTATTGTCCGTCTATAATCAACCTTCGATTAATAAACTATTTTCCGTCTTTTCTCATTCGGGCACTAGGTGGAGTCGTGCGTGTAACTTTTACGCGGAAATCTCAAAATAGGCGCTGATGCCGCCATCTTGCAGACGGCATCGCCCGTGACATCTTTGTTATTTTAGAGTTTCAGAAGTGAAGCTAAAAATTGCTAGGTTTGTTCCAAACTTTTTTTGGGTTGTTGCATATCGTTTTGTTGAGTTAGGTAGGTACTCTAAACTTTTTGATTGTGATAAGTATTTTTTTTAATTTACACCTAAAAATACTTACTAAGTATTAACTACTTACTTAAGTAGGTACTTAATTTTTGACGGTGGTTATATATTTTTCAACCTACTACTAGGTACTTTGACTTTGACTTTTTCCAATAATCAAGCATTACTATAAAGCTAGGTTATATTGTCAATATTTAAAAAAAAATGTTTCAGACAGTAGGTACCAACTTACATAGTCCATACATATTTGAGTAGGTCAAGGTACTTGGGTAGGTATCTATAGGTTAACACCACTATTGCTTTGTTCTCTGAAATAGAGACATATCTGTTTGTAGGTGGTGTCCGCAAAGGTTCTATAGGTCTACATAGTTGGTTTTTCTTATCAACAACATAATCTAAGCTTTCAGCGTCCACCAATACGGGCCCAGTATTTCGACCCTTCACACCAAAGGCGCGAAATCCGACACTTATCTGCATTCTAAATTCAAAATGATATAAATTCACCACACACTACAAGCTAACGCGGACTTTGACTCAATAAACATAAAGCGCAAAGTAAGTTGCGACGCTAGGTGTGAAAATTCACGCCTCTATCTCATACAGTTAAAAGGTGAAGCAAATAAACTCTATTCCAATGGTCCAAGGTTCAAAATCATTCAGTTATTCGTCTCTTTGTTCTATGAATAGCTTTTTCAAGCCAAAGTAAATTGGATTGTAACCTTATAGAGTTATAGTTGAAATCGTTTTGGTGAGACGAGGTGTTAATTTTAACGCCTTGTGTTTGCATTGGCGCGTGTAGCCGTGTTGCTATTGGTTAGTTCGATTTGATATTTATTTGATTTATTATCTTCAGTGTAGAGTTTATGTAGCGAGCACGATGTCGATATAAATAGTTACCTAAGACCTTCATGCGTCAGGAGCTTAACGTTATAATTTTCTAGAAAGTTCCGTTGACAATTTATAAATATATATATACTAACAATAGGGTAGTTATATGCATGTTTCTTTATCAATTATTTAGGTTAATACATAAAAGAAAAACATATAACAGCCAAAAAAAATATTTATTGAGGTAATAAACAAAAAGTAAAACTATACCTACTTGCTCACACAGTTTCGGGTGATAAAAACGCTTCCAAGTTAGCCCTTGCATTTTGTGACGTCACGGTTCATCGGATCCCCTATGTCAACTCAAAAACAAACTTCATGCCCATACAAAAATGTTCAAGTATGACGTCACGGTTCGGGTGCCAATAGTATGACGTTTAGAAATTTTGCGGTTGAGATTTAAAATATCTACTTTGCAATGATTTCATTTTACAATATAAACATCCGCGAAATCCGACATTACCATTCTATATTCAAAATGATATAAATTCATCTCGAGCTTGACGCACATCATCCATCTAACAGCGCAGCGTTAAATCGCGAGGAGTGGATGGAGAAAAGAGAGCCTGATGCCCAGCAGTGGAACAAAAACGACTAATAAAAAAGGACCTACTTAATAGGTACAATTAAATACCTAACGTAGGTACAAATGTTTTTTTTTCAGGGCTTAGAATATTAATGTGTGAAGTGCCCTAGAGTTACTCTGCCTTTTTCTTTTTTTAAATTGCAGTATTTATTTTTCACTGTTAGTTACACCACTAATTACTTAGGTAGCCTACTACATTTATTACAAATATATACTTACCTACTTACTTTATTTTATTTTCTTATTAGAACTTCGAAAACGTATCAAGCATTGAAATCAACACCGTTCCATTTTAGAGAAGACTTCAATCGAATGATTCCTCCTTTGTAGAGCCGCCTTCATGCACCATTGGTCAATTTATTTTTAATTTTCTAAGCTGTCGGTACTATACCTACTGCTTAGAAAAAAAATGTGGCGTGCGTGGCTAACATAACATGTCTTTATACGTTAGCACAGATAAAATAATACCTACTATAGAGTACTAAACGTTAGTTAAGCCAAGCCTATGGATTGTATTCGTAGTCTTACCTCTATATCTTTAGTCGTTACCTCGACCTCGACTCAAACTCCAAATGCGTTTCGGTATGCTTGATCGTACACAATTCCTTCACTCGAACTAACCTTAGAAAATTTACTCATACGAGTGAAGAAATAAACTGTCATCTCAAGGTACCTCGCGATCTACCTTTACAATGTATTTACTCTATTCGACCTTTTTTAGTGGAGTTGAGATTTATCCAAATTAACGACTAAGCATTTCGAACTTGAGTATGTTTTGGAAGAATGGTCGAGAAACCCTCAGGCGAGTTTGAGTGGAGCATTCGTTCAAGAATTCGTTCAAGAAACACAGACAATAAATAGTATGTAAGACCAGTTAGACATAGTTATCCTAAGATTGTATTAGTTGATAAGCGATAAACTTGCTAGTGGTTTCTTTTTCACTTCTTCCGCTAGTGGACAAAAAATTTAAGTGAATTAAAGTCAATTGCACCTTATTTCTTGTTGATAGTAATAACTATTTATCAAGCTGTTTATATAGTAAAAATTTGACTTGTCTAAGTACCTACTTATTTTGTAAGTCTAAGAAATAAACGATTTGACTTTGACTGACTTTGACTAATTGACTAAAGATATAGGGGTTAGTTAGTTGTCGTACCTCCGCCGCACCGACGGCAAGTCAGCGACTAACTTTCGGCCATTTTCTTGTTCAAGAAACGTATACCTAATAGATATAAATTATATGTACAAAAGAGATTCAATATGAATAGTTGATCGCTGATTGTTCACAACGCCTTGGCCTGGCTTTACTAGTTTAGACAAAAGCTATTAAAGATAATACTCGCTCCGTTACCCAGCGGTACTCACTCAGCTATGCTCGCTTATAGCGGAGCGACAAAACTATCGGAACTAGACACTCGCTTCCCGCTGCTCGCCAACTCGTTTCTTAGTTTCTCGCTTTGCTCGCTTCTAGTTTAATTGAGACAGAGATAACTGCCTAAGGGATGATGCACTAGAAAAAAAACCAAGTTTTTTGTCTTTAAAACAACTTCCAAACCCAATTTCTGCTACACTGTTAAAAAGTTTAGGAGTTAAGGGTCGGCTTTTTATTTTCTTAATCACCAAATTAATGGGTAGATGGTTGCCTTACTACATATATTATGTACATCACAAGAATGCAAGCAAAGCCGTAAGCGCTAGCTCGTCTATTCTTTTTCTAACAGTAACTTAATAACGTATTGGTATTTTTCTATTGTGCCTTAAATGGAAAATTAATACGATTCAATAACTGTAGAACCTAAGTAGTTTTGTTACGTGAGACCACTTTCTTTGGTTTGTTATGGTTAGATTACAGTAGAAAAACGGTAACGCATTGTAACTGGGTAAGCCAATGAATGTAGAATGTTAGATAGATACTTTTAATAGGTATAACTCGGGTAGATAGAGATTGGGATTGAAAATGTAATATTTTCCCGTTTCACATAAATCTTACATTATAAATACGAAAGTTTGAATGTACCTATGGATGTTTATTACTTCTTTATCCTAAATCTACTGAACGGATTGGGTTGAAATTTACATGCAAAAGTTCTAGATAGCTAAGTTCTGTTTAAGCTACTTTTACGCCATAAACCACCGTTCCCATTGGATAGAAATAACTTCAAAACGTTTCTAACGTAGGTAATCAGCGAAAACAGATATTTTTTTCACTCTTTGTCCTCCCATTCGCTTGCATACGATATTGAGTGAACTAAGAGAGAGAACTACGTCAATGATGACTACGTCAATGATGTTAATGCTTGGCCGGATGTCGCCCAGTTCCGCACAGACAATAGTATGTAAGACCAGTTAGACTTAGTTATCCTAAGATTGTATTAATTGATAAGCGATAAACTTGCTGGTGGTTTCTTTTTCACTTCTTCCGCTAGTGGACAAAAAATTGAAGTGAATTAAAGTCAATTGCATCTTATTTCTTGTTTGGTAGTAACTATTTATCAAGCTGTTTATATAGTAAAAATTTGACTTGTCTAAGTACTTATTTTGTAAGTCTAAAGAAATAAACGATTTGACTTTGACTTTGAACTCAATATTTTTACAGCTCTCTTCTTTTTCACATACCAGAGGAGATGAGGGCTATTGTACCTACCTATTAAGGTCCAGCGCCAGTGTGGGCTAGCTAAAGTCGAAATCATAAAAAGCGATGTAGCGAGCTGTTCTCGAGGGCCGTATAAATAATCGAGCGGCTGGAGTACGCGCCGCTCGCTGCGGCCTAGGCGCCGCCGACCGGACAGAGATGCGTGGAGTCGTTACTTGACAATATATTTTATTTTAATTTTTTCATTGATTGGATAAATTCACTCATATAGCCATTTTATGACACTGTTTGTCGAACCACGCGGAAAACTTAGGTACTTACCTAAATTATAGTAAATAAAAAAGATGTTCGTATTCGTACCGTGTAGGCGCTAGAAGTGATCTAGCGCTATAGAGACCTATTGATGAAAAGTGATCCAACACAGCTAAATAGATTGACATTTCGGAAAAATAATATTTTATTGAATTTATTAGTATTAATTGGCAATTACACATTTGACTTGAGTCGGGACGCCTCTCATTGTATACCTGACATCACATCACACTAATATTACAAAGCGAAAGTTTGTATGGATGAATGGATAGATGTTTGTTACCTCTCCACGCTAAAATTACTAAAAGGATCGGCCTGATTTTTTTTTGTACACAAGTTATCCTTATCCTGGAATCAAACATAGGCTACTTTTTATCGCATGAATCAGTTCCTGTCGGATATTTATATCACCTTTAAACCTTTTCATAGAATCAACGCGTGCGATGTCTCGGGGCGCAGCTAGTCTTTTTATATAAACAATTTTGATTATTATGATTCATCCTGGCTATTGCGTCCAAAAACTTGTAAAATCAATAGCCGCTCCATCGTCTCTTGTCTTGTTGCTTGGGTGGCGCCGGCTATAAAATTCGGACAGCGGCGTGGAATCCCACAGATTCCAAGTTAATATTAATTGTCGATCGACTAACCTCAACACACCCCTCGGGTAGGTCCCGCCGTCCCCATAGCTACGGGGGATGATAGAGAGATCATGAATTTGTCGGCATCGATAACTTTTTGATTCTCCTTTGTTTTATAGATAGAGATTGATTTTACTAATAAGAACAAAGATGCTATTCGAATTCTATCTAAGCGGGACAGCGTGACCGATGACGTCATTCTCTATCCCTTCTTTTAGTACGTGGGTGTAGCAAGCTATGATCTATTTGTCATAAAGATGCAAATTATGTCAATAGATTCTAATAACATAAATTATAATTCACATGGTTAGAGTCAAGATAAAGAGATATAATTGGACAATATTTATTGAAGAAAGGATCTCAAATCAGCAAGTAGGTACTGTCCATTATGTTGAAAAATCGTCAACAAGAGTTCAAGGACAAATTATTTTGAGGTTAACTACTAAGGGATTGTTTATTATTTATGCAGGGTTTAAAAAATATAATAAAAGAATATAGTACGTACAATAGGTATGTATATACCTAGTTGAGGTGTTTTCTTTCGTACATGCGTACTTATCTGAGTTCCCCAAAGTCCAAGTCATCAGATGTGGCAATCTCTTTGTAATTTCTAGAATAAAATAAAAATAAAAAAGCCAGCTAGCTAGCATAGCTAGCTAGCTGGTACTCAGTAACAATAATGTGCAGTATAATTAGGTTAGAAATAATAATTGCTTCTGTACGCAATACTTATATTTCAAATTTATTTCAAATCAAATCAATTTGGTACAATTTACTTGAAAAGGCGCACGCCTTACCTATATGAAACTAATGTCCTCTGTGGCGTAATTGGCGAAGGTCTGCTTTGCGATGAAATGGTTTAGAAGTTTAATTCCCAGGGGCATAAAATAGAGTACCTACACATAACACAAGATCTGCTTATTTTGAGGCTAGAAGATGAAATGTAAAAAGACATGGTTAACTGATTTACTTACTTGGATAATATTTTGTATTCACAATGTTGCTAACCACAAGAAATTCTCCCAAATTGGCCAAATCAAAGACAGCTACCATCTTTCATATTAACTGGTTCTCATTCATTCGTTTTCACAAATAAATTCACCGTTATCTACACATCAAACTCTCAAAACCTCGTACCAGCCCCACCACAAATGGTCACCAACCCATCAATTACTCATACAATAATTTATAACTCGAATCGGGGAAAAAACGGTCTTTTTAAGTGGCAACACAAAGCATAAGTAGCCACTTATACCTGTTTGATTTGGAGTTCTCAACGGTCACAATGAGAGGTGGTGATTTTAGGACCCTAAGTAGACTGTTGCCGCGAAATTATAGTAAAATCGTATAATTAGGGACGGTCTGGGGTAATTTTCACGTCTTGTGGTTGCCACTTCCTTCCCTATTGTTGTAGTTTTTTAACCTGGCAAGACAGGATACCAAACGGTTTTAATCGATTTGTATATTTTGACAGTTGTGGTTGTTACGCGGCTCCCGCATGTTTTTTGGTGAGAAAGTAAAAAAGCCCTAGGCATTGGGCATTTTATGAAAAACATCAGCTAAAACTGTTAACAAATTCTAAAATGTCAATTTCCTCGTTAGATCATACCAATCCATTGACATGAATTTTCATGATGTTCTCATAAAACATTGATGGACTCGAGTATTGGCTTAATTATCGATTAATTATGATTATTGTTCACCTTCACCCATTGCGCTAATAAGCCCTCAAGGGCTGGCATCTTGATCAATTATGTTTATTGACAGCATCAGACAGAAACAAAAATGGCGTCAGAAAAACTAAATAAATAATTTGTTAATTTATGCCGCATTTATTTTATTAACTAAACAATATGTTTGTACAATCAGGTCACATTAGTCACTAATACTACTACATTACTAACTACTGAACTATATAATATAACTTTAATAAAATATGAATTTAAAATACCTACGTATGTGAAGCCGTGGGTAGAAGCTAGTATAATCATAATAATATAAAGAGGAAATTTTTGACCGATTTAAAAAAATACTTCATCATTAAACAACTTTTTTGCAGTGAGTGTCATGTCATAGGCTATATTTTATCCCGGAATTCCCACGGGAACGGGAACTACGCGGGTGAAACCGCGAGGCGTTGTTAGTAATCAATACTAATAAATCTGAGAGTACTGTTCGATTTTGCTTATAATTTGAGGGTAGTTTTACAATGCCGAGCTCTTGGTAAATGTATAAACATAACCGCTCCGCGCGCGATGAGTGAAGACGTTATTTGACTGCCCCGTGTCAGTAGTTCTACTAAGAAGTACGACTGGTAGCTTGGTAATATATAAGTGTTAAGTTGACAAGATAAACGTTTTATCAATTAACTGTGACTTTCTGATAGAACCTTTGAGTGTTGTGTCTCCAAAGCAGTCAAACATCTAGCTGCATCTATCACGATTTGTCGGTCGTGCCACCTGAAATAGCCGGTAGGTACCTACAGGTAAGTGTTTGTCTAACAAAACATTGATTTAAAAAGGGAACATAGGTTACGTTCTCCCAGCGATTACTCAAAAATTGCCATGTGTTACAACTACACGCAAACACATAGGTACGCTCACAGTTATATTTCCAGTCCTGTGCAATACAAAGAAGAACAAAGACGGAAAGACGTATCTAGGACCGAAGTGAGACTGAGACAACAATATTTCACGCGAATCACGACCGCCCGTGCCGCCGGTCAGACGGTGACTGATGTGGGAGAACACAATTTTACACAATTTGAGGTTGCCACTTTCGAGCTACCAGTACCTCATCTATGTTTTTAATAAATCAATGTCAGCAGCATATAATTTAGAATATAAAGAAATCCACTTTCTTGTTGTTGATTTTTTGGCAGCTTTGCATTACAAGTTTTCAATGACGCATAATGCGGACAATTAAATATCGACACCAAAATGAGACTTCTGGATGTGTGTGGTGTTATTTGTTTACAAACATTGTTCCTTAAGAATGGCTTGATAATAGATAATACGCCTTTATGATAATTTTGATTTGACAATTGGAAAATAGCCTGTCCCATTGCTAGTGTTGTGCTGGACCGTACTTTTATTTTGTTTTCTTTAATAAATTATCACATTTTTATCACAGTTGGCATAACAGCGTGTGGTGGCCGAAATAATAAATTTTAAACAAATAATTAAAAACATTCGTCACAAAATGCACTAGGTACCTACCTACAATAAATGATATGACTAAGTAAACCATCACATCACATCACATCACACTAATATTATAAATGCGAAAGTTTGTATGGATCTTTGTTACCTCTTACGCCAAAACTACTGAACGGATCGGGCTGAAATTATATACATTAAACAGGTTATTAATATAATCCTGGAACAAAACGTAGGCTACTTTTTATCCCATATATCAGTTCCCGTGGGATGTAAATCACATTTAAACATTTCCACAGGAACTACGCTAACGTAGCCGCGGGGCGCAGCTAGTGTGTGACCCATCACTTATTTTCCATATTAATTATTATTTAACGGCTATCAAAACTCCGTAAACTTGGCGAAACAGCTTACCTACGCAACTACATTACCAACATGCAATTGCCGATCCATTCAAAAGAAAAGCACAATGCCACTATTGAATAACGACAGATGTTTAAATTCGATTTTCGAAATCTGTATTGCCAACAATGAAAGGTAATAATATACCCGGTAGGGAGTTTTTGTTGTCACATGTCGTTGAAGTGACAAACCACAAAATTTTATCCATGGGATCCCACCTATTTATTATTATGTAGCTGGTAAGTAAACCTATCAAGTTTCTTTAAGTACCGAATTTACCTTTCTCTCTATAGGTAGGTAGGTAAGTAAGTAAGTGCTTATATTGATGAGTTTTGATTAGTTAAGATTTATCTTAAAAAAAACTACATAATTCTGTCATATCTAACCATTTTATTCTTATTCTATAATTCATTTCTAATAGCAATCTTTTACTTTATCAGTAACTAGGTTCTAACCATACCTAAAAAAATGAAGTGAATTATAGTCAATTGCACCTTATTTCGTGTTTGATAGTAATTACTATTTATCAAGTTATTTATATAGTAAAAATTTGACTTGTTATGCTTATTTTGTAAGTCTAAAGAAATAAACAATTTGACCCTGACTTCGACCCTAACCGCGGTTTCTCATATTATTATTTTTTCAGAAAAAAGTAACCTATATTATCGATATTTTAACCTATATTATTCCACGTCCAGAACTCAATTAAGTGACCAAAATTTTAGGTATATTCGTTCAATGGTTCTGGCGTAGTCTTTGGCACAACTTTTGATCGCCACAAAATGTCGCCTATCTATTTAGTATGATTGGATATTGCCGAGTGTCGTTAAAAACGTAGGTCAAAGAAGGATAGAGACGTTATAAAAAAAAAAACATTTATCATATTATTGTGATAACTTGTGGACCTGCATGGTCCACAAGTTATCACACCCAAGGCAGAAGCTTTTCTCAAGTCCTAAACAAAGCATGCAGAGCTTTTTCTAGTTCCCATTGAACCACCGAACCATGGTAATAGAAAAGTATCGGGTTCCTTTATAGACAAAGCTGGCTCGTTGAGGATGGCGTGATGGTACGTCCCCTATGAAATTGAGGTAGAATATTTTTTATTACAACCTTTTATTAAAATCTTTAAGTAACTGTTAGTTTTATTAAGTTCATTTTTCTATTATATTTATTGTAAAATCTGTACCATTTAGAGTAAGGGACAGCAAAGGGTGCTAGCAGGATGATTTATAACGAGTTAATAACGCCATTTTGTAGAGTACCTAACAATTAAAAGCTTTCAGAAGTTAAAAAGGAAGATTTTTTCGTATATTTTGACTAAACCTCGCCTGTAAAGTTTGTAAAATAAGGTTATCCCTTTTTGGCTGTAAGGCATCGATATGTCCGGTCTGACGATGGAGACCAGAAGGTGGTCCCTATGACCACCTTCTGGTCTCCATAACTCCTAAACGAAAGCAGCCCCTTCGAGTTTGAATTTGTTGTATTGGTCATCCCAAGCCTTTTGATCCTAGATGCTGACCAGGTTCCTCATGATGGAGCCTGAGGAAGGTCATAGGAACGGCTAGATCGAGTATGGAGTCATTGGATTCATCTTCTCGGGCACTTCCCAGTCTCGATGGAACTCCATAGTCAGGGATAGAATGGAAGGTATGGTGATGATGAACTCTTCACCTAGCCGGAAAGTCGAATCTCATGTCTTCAATATCACAAACTACCATGACCTACTACCTACGAGTCCACAACGCGTAAAATAGAGACGGATAGAGATGAGGTGGTTTTTAAACATCTAATATTTTTCAAGAAAATGGTAACCACACTAGAACACGAGCACTTGACCTACCAAAATTAGGAACAATTTGTTTAACATGACTTCAAAATCGGAGGAGACCATTCGACTGTATTTTGTTTTTAACTTATTTTTATGTTTTTTACTCGGCGGGGTGGTTCGATTTTCATGATTCTTTTTCTTTTTATTTGAAAGCTTTCCGTGTATCCCATTTTAATTTGTTTTGGTTCTGTTCTAACAGTGGGATCCATGAAAAAACTATACCTATAATTAAAAGTCGGTTTATAGTTTTTAAAACAAAATCAATTATTAACTATAACACTTAAAGAAAGCGAAGATGTGGCCTAAGATGGCACGCTTTTCCAGGAGTAACTTATTTATCCTGGATTTGAAGATTCCAAGATTGTACTCTAATGGGAAAAGAGACGCAGGAAGCAGAAGTAGAGCAGATTTTTTTTGTTCGAAACTGTGGTATGTTGACCAGGAATGGGTGGTATGATTTTGTGCGTCTGCTGGTCCTAGTGTAAGGGAAAACAAGCTTTATTCTAGTTTTGCCATTGCTATTTTTTTATGCTAACTGACTTATTTATAATATGGAGGTATAAGACATGGAGAAGAAAGGAAATTAGGTAAGACAATTTTTAATTTGAATATGATTTATAAGTGAATAGGTAAGTACCTAGAATTATGTTTCTTGCAAGCAATTTGCAAAATAAATATATTTATAAAAAATAAATAGAAAACCAAAAAAAAGCAAGAAATCAGCTGATTTTAGAAGAGTACATAAATAAATATTAGTATCACTTTATCAATTTTTTATAAAATAACTTGAGATATTGTACATTATTGTATTTATGAAAATAAAGAATTTTTGACTTTGACTCTTCCCAAGTACATCTTTTATATTTACAGAAATAAATAATTTTTGACATTGAATGTAAAATTCAGCCATCAGACGTAAATATAAAACAAATCCACGATTACAACGATAACAATACACTGCGCTGCGCAAGCCCATCGATCTATAGATCATTTCCCTCGATCCCTATTAGTTTGAATCCCATTCGCCCCTCCCACTAGAAGCCCACTGAACATTAATTGGATGCAAGAATTGACGATGCAACGCCCATAATGCATCCGTCTCTGTCTTCCACGCGCGTCATCGTATTAGCATTTCGTTTCAGCGGTTGTCAAGCGAGAGGTCTTGATCGTTTTGTGCGCAGGCGCAGCGCGCCACAATGCGCGGTTCTTTCACAGAAAAATAAAATGTTAGTGTTTTTATTTTCTTCGTGTGCAATATTTGTATCGAGTAGACATTTTTTTCAAGTCTAATTTGAAAGTAAGTTGGCATCGGTGGGTTTGAAACACGTTTGAAGTTTTTGAAGTTTTTTTTGCTATTTTGGGATTAGATGAAGTCGGGGCAGAAGAATTGTTGATCCGTTTGATCATTTCAGATAATATTGGATGAAATATTTATTGAATATTAAAGTATGTATGTATACTACGTTAGTTCCTACGCGGGCGCTGCTGTGGCGCTCATTAGGGGAGGCCTATGTCTAGCAGTGGACTGATGAATTTTACCTACCTACTATGAATGGATAGCTAATAGTAAGAGGGTAAAGGAGGATGGATGGATAATGGTGTAGATTCTGTTGTTTTAGATTTTGCTAAAATTAGGATTTAGGAATGACAGACGATACATTTCAAAATGTATCGTCTGTCAATGTCATAACAATTCCTTAATCCTTATTGTAGATAGTTTAGATGTCAAATAGAAGATAACTATTCAATTCGAAAAGCTATCGTCTATTGACATTCGTAAATCCTAATTTTATCTAATTCTAAAACAACGGAGTCGACACCAATACCTTTATCACCTTATAATTGTACTTAATAAAACTTATTATAGAGGCCAGCAATGCCTTTGAAATTAATGGGTTAAATCAAAAATTAGTTAATGAATTTAATATGAAAATTGATTATTAATATAAAATTCATAATACATTAGTCTGGTGGGTCCATTTAAGATCAGTACAGTACTTGTATTAGTTTCATAGAAATGGTAAATATTCAGAATCTGTAATTTGTTTTCCGTTTCCAATATTGATTGGTAGAGCCAAATGGACATAAGTTGCAGCCACTCGACGGTAGATGGCATCGACGACAAAATTTACACGAAAACCGAAAAAAACTGTTATTAATAAACAACTTATTTGGTGTTTTCTTTATTTATTTTTTATTGAGTGCTAACTACTTTAAATTTAATTGAAGGAGTGAGTTGAAGAATTTGATTTCATAGATTTTACTAGCGACCCGGCTTCGCATGGGTGCCCTTCTGAAGTTTTATACATATAAATCTTCATCTTGAATCACTCTATCTACCTATTAATAAAATCGCATCAAAATCTAGATATCAAGATCTAAGTATACATAGGGACAGACAAACAACGGGAAGCGACTTTGTTTTATACCTACTATGTAGTGATTAGTAATTCCAAAGCTCCAAATTCCATACGATATGAGTTACATAAGATTTGTTGTATAGCATGTAACCTTTTTTGACTTAAGAATTGGGGTAAGTAAGGTTACATTCTTCATCAACTTCATTAAAAACACAGAAACCAACAAAAACCAAGAAACCACCAGCTGTTTCCCATTTACGCATGACAGTTATAATTTTATCGCCATATAATTGAGTTAGCATTATCAGGCGTTTCATAATAAAAATAAAGCAGCATTTTAAAGCACTGTATTTTTTTAAATTACTGCGAATAACTTGGGTGGGCTTAGATATATAGTGTATAGAGTTTGATAGGGACTTTAGTGTTTGGAATAAGGTTTATAATGTTGAACCTCAATGTAGAATGTTTGGAAACAATTATCATCATCATGGTTAGACTATATTGAGTCAACTTACTCCTTCTCCGCAAGCAAGCAACCTTTTTAGATTCTACATGCGAGGACATATAAATTGTTAAAAGTTAGTATCTAAGTTTATTCCTAAAGTGTGTAAAACTGTTTGTTCTCCGAATAAAGCAAAATAAAATAAAAATAAATAAACTGATGGTCATAAATGCCTCCCCTAATGAGCGCCATAGCGGCCTGTTAACAAACCACGACATAATTATTGAAAACTCACTTGCTTGGCGTCGAGTTTCAGATATAATTGTAAACAATATTTATTGAAGGGAGGATCTCAAATCAGCAAGTAATGTAAATTCCTTGTCCGTCGACATTTTAGTTTAAGTATGAGCAGTTTATTTAAAAACATTCTCCTTCTAGTTTGGCTAGTGTCTAACGTACTGCTTATGTTGTAAAACTAGTTTTTTTCCTAGATGTAACGATCATAAACTACTACCTACCAGCTACCACCTACAGAGTAGACCCTTTTACCTAGGCCACCTGTTATCTAAAGCCTGTCCCAAGTTTCCCTCAGAAGTCATTTCCCTGTGTACCTCAAGTGGTTTCTAGGAGGGCAGCGATGCGTTAACAGCATTTCTAGCCTCAGCTAGGTAGGGTTTTTATTCAAGATCTGACTTTACGATTCTGTTAGCTGAATTCTCTTCAGATGTTACTGAAGGAATAGGTTTTTAAATATTTTGTTTCATATTAGCTGCGCCCCGCGGCTTCGCACGCGTTGTTCCTATGAAACGTTTAAAGGTGATTTTTATCCCACGGAAACTGATTTATGGGATAAAAAGTAGCCCATGTTTGATTTCAGAATTAGAATTACCTGTATGCAAAATTTCAGCCAGATCCGTTTAGTAGTTTTGGCGTAAAGAGGTAACAAATATCCATCCATCCATACATCCATGCAAACTTTCGCATCTATAATATTAGTGCGATTTTGTTATAATTTAATATAGGTAGTTATAGTTTAAATATTGTAAACCTAGATTAATTTGTTCTTATGTACCTATCTCATTATAAGTAAACCCTGTGTTTGTATAGAATAAAGTTCTTTAAACCGAACATAAATAAAATAAATAAATTCTTTGTTTCTATTTTTTCTACACTTTTTACGATAATTTCACTTCACTATTATAGTTGCCGTGTATGCCGTGTGGTGCCGGCGGCATAGAATTTGCACCACCCCAATTCTTCCCGTGGGTGTCGTAAGAGGCGACTAAGGGATATCTTCTGGGGGGCGGGCAGCAGCGCCCCCTGCAGAACAAAACTTCCACCAAACTGCGATCCCCAACCCGCATGCCCGGCATGGGGATTATGGGCATTACCCCCCCATGAGTTAAACACCAAAAAGGCGTTTATCAGGGGGTGGCCTGCGTCCAGCAGTGGACCGATACAGGCTGTGGATGTGGATTATAGTTGAAAATTGAAAATTGAATTGACTCGGTTTCGGGTGATAAAAACGCTGCCATGTTAGCCCTTGCACTCTGTGACGTCACGTTTCACCAATGGAACGCCAAATAGACTCACCCCTTTGGATTTATGTATGGATTTAGCTGTATTACTTTTTAGCAAAAGCAATTAATGATGGAATTTAAAAGGAAACTAGGCGTTTTCTCGATAACCCCTAGTTTCCTTATTAATTCCTAATTACCTACGTGCCGGTAATTTCTCATTTGAATATGCATTGTCCATCTATAGCTGGTATAGCTTTGTTAATTATCTATAAAATGAGTTTAATTATGAACTCAGCTTTTACTATGACTTTACTCACATAGTTTTTGAGTCGTACATCCCAGGATTTAATATTCTATTATTACCCTTGAAATGAAGCAACGTTATTTCAATCAAATATATGTAGTATAGTTAGAGGTAAACAATTTTCTGATTTCCCATTTACGCATGACTGCGCCCCGCGGCTTCGCACGCGTTGTTCCTATGGAAATGTTTAAAGGTGATTTTTATCCCACGTGATCAGATTTATGGGATAAAAAGTAGCCTATGTTTGATTCCAGGATTAGAATTACCTGTATGCAAAAATTCAGCCAGATCTGTTCAGTAGATTTGGCGTGAAGAGGTAGCAAACATCCACCCGTCCATCCATCCATCCATACATCCATACAAACTTTCACATTTATGATATTCGTGAATCAAAATCAGAATCAGAAATATATTTACTGTCAACTGTTGTACAAAAAGATCTTAAGTATAGGGTACAGTTTTAACAGCTTATCTATAATAGACATACAATAAGTTTTAGATTTAACCTTTATAACTAGGTACGTGTGATTAACAAACAAACTTAAAACTTTACCTGATATCATGCTCGTTATAATACTAGTATATAGGTATACATAGCTCGATGTGAAATGTTTGTACACAAACCTCGACACAAAGAACTAAGACTGACTTGCTTGGAATCGAGTTTTAGATAAACATAATTGTAAGCAATATTTATTGAAGGAAGGTTTTTAAATCGCCAAGTAAGATACATTGCGTATCAAAAGTGACGACAGTGTGAATTTAATATCAGTATTGGTGATTTATTAACAAATATTCTACATCGAAATTGACTCGTGTAAACGTAGCTGTGTGGTGCTGGCTTAGAATTTGCACCACCCCATCTCTTCCCGTGGGCCTCGTAAGAGGCGACTAAGAGATATCCACAGGGGCAGGCAGCAACGCCCCCTGCCCCAATTCTATTACCGAACTGCGATCCCTAACCCGCATGCCCAGCGTGGGGATTATGGGCATTACCCCCCATTAGATAAACGCCAACAAGGCGCTTATCAGTGGGAGGCCTGCGTCCAGCAGTGGACCAATACAGGCTGTTCAGGTTGAGGAGGTTGAATCGTAGTAGGTACATAATGAGTGGGTCCCATTGATTAATTAAAAAGGGAAGATGAGGTACTAGTTTGTCGAAAATGGCAACCTCATATTGTGTAAAATTGTGTGCTCCCACCTCAGTCACCGTCGGACCGGCGGCCTGGGCGGTCGTGATTCGCGTGAAATATTGTTGTCTCGGTCTCACTTCGGTCTTAGATAAGTCTTTCCGTCTTTGTTCTTCTTTGTATTGCACAGGACTGGAAATATAACTGTGAGCGTATGTGTTTGCGTGTAGTTGTAACACATGCCAATTTTTGAGTAAGCGCTGGGAGAACGTAACCTATCTTCCCTTGTTAATTAATCAATGGTGGGCCCGAACGTTTTTCAAGATGAATGCCAATCTGTTATCAATCTACCGTAAAAGGTAATATTCTAGTACTTAACAGGTATTAAGATTTCCTTTTTCGTATTTCTAGCTAAAATAAGAAATCGCCAATACGGCATCATCTACAAAAGCATGTATGTAACGTAGGCAGATAGGGTAACGTAATAGTGAAATCAAAGTAAACAAAAAAAATACATTGTTTAAATAAATAATTATCACTTGAAATGATAAGTAAAGATTTTTTTGTAAATATTAGCATTTTTTTTGTTAACAGACTGAACACAGGCCTTCTCCTGATAAGCGGTTTATTGGCTTTCGTCTCATGGAGGGTAATCCCCACGCTGGGCATGCGAGTTACAAAACGCAGTTTGAAGAGAATTGTCGCAGGAGCCACTGGTGCCCGCCCTCCTGATGAATATGCCTTAGTCGCCTCTTACGACACCCGAAGGAAGAGTTTGGGTGGTGCAAATTCGAAGCCAGCACCACACGGTTTAACGCATTCACTGCCCAGGGAGCCACAGATGAGCGAGTGCGTGTACTTCTTGCCATAGGTCTCCCCAAAAGAGCGCCATAGCACCCTGTCTTCAGCTTGGCGGATCTAGCATCTGCCTGCAGTCTTTCGCAGGTCGTCATCCCACCTGATCGGGACACGGTTAATAATTTACCCGTATTGAGTCGTCCATTGAACTGGTTTTTAAGGTTCCGTACCCAAAGGATGGAACGGGACCCTACTACTGAGGCTCCGCTGTCCGTCTGTCCGTATGTCCGTCTGTCACCAGGCGGTATCTCATTTGTATTTGTATTTATTCAATAACATTACATCTACATATCTTTACAGGTAAGACCTAATACAATAGAGTAGTCATCCAAAAAAATCTTTAAGTAATTCAACATGCAAAATAATTCAAATACTTGAGCAAAATAATTCAGTACAACAGCAATTCAATCAATCACCGTGATAGCTAGACAGTTGAAATTTTCACAGATGATGTATTTCTGTTGCCGCTATTACAACAAATAATAAAAGTTAAATAATTTAAATAATAAGGAGACAATGTCCTTATCACCTTGAGAACCGATCATCGAAGATAAGCATCGTAGGGCGCGGTCAGTACTTGGATGGGTGATCGCGTCACGTTTACTTTTTGTATTTTTTTTAGAAAAGATTTGTATTTTTTTATTTTTTAGACGATTTTTTTATTTATTAGGTACGGAACCCTGCGTGCGCAGGTCCGACTCACACTTGGCCAATTTTATTGGCACTATTCTTTATCATACCCTATACTATTACCGGCCATCAAGGTGGTGATATCTATTTAAGGCTTAATAGCGCTTCTAGCACTATTTAATATGCTATTAGAGCAAAAAGCAGGTTTTTTATTATTTAGTTCCTAAAATAATGAATGAATTCACAACTCTATCTAGTCTTTCTGCTTTTTGGCAATGATTTAGAGTTACGAATACACTGGTTTGACGAGATTTGTTCTTATTTGATTTAAGTTTTATTATAATTTGTATAATATATTGGTAAGCAAGTTTTATTCTAGTGTAGTGTTATTTGCCTAGCCGTTTGACAAACGGGTTAATTCATAGATTTGGCGTCGAAGAGTTGAGGCGGTGCAAATTCTAAGCCGGTACTACACAGCTATTATGGAATCAATGTATGAAAATCAAAATTAGGAAAACTATGGGTTTTGGAGCGGGGTTGAACTACCCGAAATAACATTGGGCATATTATCTTATATACATAAATTCAAACAAATTATATCCTCCGAGGTATAATTATTATATGAATATTTAAAACGGGAAAGACTCTTACTTTTTTAGGACTAGACGGCTGAACAAACTCGATGAAACTCCGCAAAACAGATAGAATCCTACGCCTAGCCTACATAGGCTTCTTGCATTAACCGACTATAAAAACGACATCAAAAAAAGGAGGAAGTTCTCAATTCAACTGTTTTTTTAATGTTTATTACCTCAGTACTTTTCACTGGGAGGTCCGATTTTCATGATATTCAGCTGGTGCTTCCCGTGTGGTCCCATTTTAATTTGGTCCAGTTCTGACAATGGGATCCATGAAAAAACTATATAATTCAAGTCGTTTAATAGTTTTTTAAAACAAAATCAATTATCTAAAAAAGTATGCAAAGACATGGCCTTAACAAGTAAAATACTAATGAAGTATCAAATACCCCTACTAAGGTCGCTAATGTAAATAATTATTAGAAAACGAATGACGAATCAAATGCTCTAACTCCTGATAAGTCGATCATGTAGGTAATTATTTAAATTGTGCTAATTAACAGTAGACAAGAAACAAAATTAGTATGCACCTACGTGCTAAAAAGTATACGAGTCGCATTCTAAAATGGAGTTATGTTCTAGAATGCGGGTTTTTGTTTTCACTTATACAGGGTGAATTTTTGAGACGGAACAGTAAGGGAAAAGTTTTTCGCGATTTCTGACATTTGTTGTACTCAAACCTTAGTTGGTAGTAGAGACTTTTGATCCTAAAAAAAACAGGATGTATTGGCATTAACAAAAGTTTTTGTGTACTATGGCCATTTTCTTGCTGACTGTAATTTATTTCCAAAATCTATAAATGCCGTTCAGAATATCTTAAAAATTTATGGATAGTCTTTTAAAAGCGTTTTTTTGTAACTAGAACTGTTTGTTCTCCGAATAAACCAAAATAAAATAAATTAATAAAATAAGGTACCTGCATTTACTGTCCCGTCTCAAAAATTCACCCGAATAAACTGGCTTCTCCCGTGATTTCTTTCCTGGACAAAACATAGCTTTTGTCGCCCGTGATAATTTTGGTATGTACCTATCAGTGAAATAATTTTATGAATTCAAAATACACTAGTATCAAAACGGCCATTTGGTATTTTTGAACGGTTTTTCTTAGCCATTTTGGAAAAATTCGATAAATTTGTATTTTTGATGACAATGGATTAAAATTTAGCAGGTATTCTTCCATCAGGCATTGTATAATTTGTTCACACCTGCGAAGAATGGACGTTTAGAACTATAGAGTACTGTTCAACTACGCACTCAAACTGAGTTGACCAGCCGGCCTAGCACGGGGATTGTTGTCTAGGGTAGAATAAAGAAAAATGACTTCACATTGTCATACATTGCGTAAATTATTGAAGTTGAAGGAATGAATTTCAAACATTTTACGGATGTGATGACAAAGTCCCTTCGGCCGCGTACGAAACCGCAAGTTCGTAACTGGTTACGGTAAAACAACAATTCTGTTTCGTTCGTAACTAGTTACTAGGAAATACGTTTTTTTTTGTACACGACACCGATATTAAATTCGTAACCAGTTACGATGAGACGAAAAAAATCCTTGTAGATAACTAGTTCCGCTCGCTCCTCGTGATGTAATTTTTTTCTATTCGACCATTAGACAACAGTCCCAGGGTTAGACCCACTGTAGGTAATCCTTCGTCATCGAACTTCATTTGTTTCACTTTTCCCAAAGTACGAGTAACATGCCAAATCAAATAGTAAGTTTTGGCAATAATTTAATTTAACATAATTAAAAAAACATTCCCAGTACATTTCCGCCGTCGTCGATGTATACGTAAAAATACGAGACCAAAATAAGAAACTTACCTAGTTTATTTTTTTCTTCAAACTAAAATAGAAGGTTCCTAAGAACAAAACCTTCTAACTACAAAAAAAACGGTAGCCTGAGGGGCCAAAAATTTACCCCATCCTGTATACTCTGTAAGTATAGAGGTAGTTGTAATTTTTACCACTTTATGAGCGTAATAGATCTCATGGCCCCCTATGAGATAAAAACCATAATGCCCATAGATTTAAATCGTTAGATACGCCCTGACCACCAATAACTGTAGCAATGTTTTGAAATGTGTCGCATCATGTCCAAAACCTGTGCAATCTACACAAACAAAACAAGGGTACTGAGAAAATAGTGTCATTTCTTTTTCTCACACATTAGTTGCAAACACTAATTTCTCTTTCGTGCACTCGCCATTTAGATTTGTTATTATAGTAAATTTTTACAATTTGGACGATAAAATAAAAGTTATTTCATTAACTCGCAATACCTAAGAGTGAAATGTTACACCTCTGGCTTTGTTTGTGTTTCTAGAATTGTTGTTGCGCTTTCGAAAGGCACACGTCATTTTGTGACGCCGTGCCTTTCGATATAAACTGTATAATCCCCGCGCTAGGCATGCGGATTGGGGAACACAGTTCGGTGGTAGAATTAGTGCTGCAGGAGGCGCTGCTGCCCGCCCCCGGTGGATATCTCTTATCCCTCATCTTTCGACACCCACGGGAAGGTCGAAAGTTTGAATGGATGGATGTTTGTTACCTCTTCACGCTAAAACAACTAAACGGATCGGGATGAAATTTTGAATACAGGTAGTTCTATGCCTGAAATATAGCAGGCTAATTATAATTCATCCCACACTGAAAAAATATGATTGTTAAATTTACTAAACTTGAGTAGTTTGAGGCTTTAACTAATAAAATCAACCTAATTCCTCGTTGGTTTTACAAAAACTCGTTGTTTATTTTACTAAACCACAAAGGTAAACATTAACCTATAAAATATAGTTAAAGTTACTAGAAAACTGTATGTTAAATACACTTATGTATGTTTCGTAAAATGTTTCTCGAGGGTATCGTCAAGTGACGTAAGCATTTACTAAAGTTCTATGTAAAATTAACGATCTTGGATGTTGATTTTGCTAAACGCAATTCAACATCCTCGTTTTTGTATATTCAACTATAACTTGATGTTGAATTAGTAAACAATTTGACAGTGTACTTTCGTAAAACTTACTTTCTAGTTTTGTAAGAATGTTCCTAAAAATAAAGTTAGATGTCGCATACTTCGTTACTAAAGTTCTGTGTAAAATTAATGATCTAGGATGTTGATTTTGCCAAACTCAATTCAACATCCACGATTTAGTATATACAACTATAACTTGATATTCAATTAGTATAACAAATTTAACATTGTAATTTCGTAGAAACAACTTTCTAGTTTTGTAAGAAGGTTCCTAAATGTAATGTTAGATGGCGCATGCTTCGCAACTAAACTTCTACGTAAAAATAACGATCTTGGATGTTAATTTTGCTAAACGCAATTCAACCAAAATGATTTAATATGTTGAATTAGTAAACAATTTGACAGTGTACTTTCGTAAAAAATACTATCTAGTTTTGTAAGAATGTACCTAAAAATAACGTGAGCTGGCGCGTGCTTCACTACTAAAGTTCTGTGTAAAATTAATGATCTGGGATGTTGCTTTTGCCAAACTCAATTTAACATAATACGATTTAGTATATTCAACTATAATTTGATGTTCAATTAATAAATAAACACTCGTCGCATGAACTCGCACGGTTTTTTCCCGTTTTGACTACAGATTGATTTCTAAAAATAACAGGTCCATCTAATGTGTAGGTTAGGTATAGCTTGTTAATAGCTTTCAGCCCAACTGGGTACAATGTTTTGCTAGTTGTCCGTCTATCTAAATAATTCACAAGAAATAACAAAAACTGATTGCGCTCTCGCTTACGTCACGCCACTATTGTGGCGTTGGAAATCAAGCTTTTTCGCTGCGAGCCACTTTTGTGGCTGTGGTCGGTTCAGTGGTTAGGGTGTGATTGAGCCACAAACATCCAAACTTGTAACATTTTAATTTTAAATAAATAATTTGATTTTGATGCACAGTTTACACAAAACTATACTAAAATCAACAATGTACTGTCGTAAAAATAACTTTCTAGTTTTGTAATAGGGTTCCTTAGAATAGGTACCTATCGTTAGCTGGCGTATTTTGCCCCCTCATCAGCACGTATCTCACCTTGGCTAGAGTGGAATTATTTCAAACTCTACAGAACTGAAACCAGTAAATCAAACTCCAACTCGAGGGGCTTAGAAGTAGCCAGGGAAGATTTCCACAATCCACCTCCTGGCTCTGTCCCCAGACCCTCGTTACCAAACTAATCGAATGAGCTCAAACTTGAGAGGTCTACTAGCCAGTGATGAGTTCGACTATCACCTCCTGCCCCTCCTGGCTCCATTATCAGACCTTCGTTACCAAGCCCAATGTATCATACGAATCATAATGAGCCCAAACTCGAGGGAGTTAGGTACTTACTGGAAACAGTGAATCTAAACTACGAAGTAGGTACCTACCTTATCTACTGAAAAGTCAAAGTGCTTTAAGTTACAGGACTCTTGGACACAAAATTTTAATAACTTATAGTTAAACTAGGAAATAAGGTGATTACTTTGAATTTTTGATCACTTCAATCTCTACCTATCGAGCGAATCAGAAACCTTTACTTGGTTAGAATGTTAGTTTTTGAGTTGGAGCAAAACTTGTCCCAGGGTTTTTTATCCTCTATCTAGACAATCTGATATTTATTTTATACCTACTAGCCCCGTGGGAATTCCGGGATAAAATATAGCCTATGTCACTCCCTGAAAAGTAAGCTTCTTAATGGTGAAAGAATTTTTAAATCGGTTCAGTAGTTTCGAAGCCTATTCAATACAAACAAATAAACAAACAAACAATCAGATCTTTCCTTTTTATATTAATTTTCCTTTTTAATATTAATATAGAGGACACTTGCTCTCGAATACATATCAGGCAATTAGGTATGTCCCTAGGTATATTATAATAAGTAGGTACCTTCCTGCCTATGTATTTTCCATCTTCTATCTATATGTATGGTACCTACTATGCAGGCTTTTATAATACGGGCCTAAATCCTAAGCTGCTTAGGATTTAGGCCGGTATTATAAAAGCCTGCTCAGTCATAGAGTTATGCTTAAGTAACGCTTTTCTATGGCATAAGTGTCACTCAAGCATAGGTCGATGACCGAGCATGCTTTCATAATACGGGCCTTAGAGTCTTGGGGGTGGAAGTGTCGATTGACGTAAATGGCGCAGGTAATAACTAGGAAAACCGAAGACCAGTCTTCTCTTGGTACCTAGACCCGAAAGAACCTTGCGTTGGTAAGTAGGTAGGTAGGTAAATTACGGACAGGCATAATAATTTACAAAAGTAGTTTTGTAGAATCAATACTGTGAGTGTTAATTTAACGTACCTTGTTTCGTATTAGAAAATTAATAACTGTAATAAGGGAGGGGGGTCGCGCTCACTTCGCTCAGTGGGACGCTAACGAGCGAAAGACGACGACTCCTGCTTTACGTGGTTATTGTATTTTATTTGGACTCCTGCTTCTTATATTAAAACGATTCTGTGTTCATATGGGTAAAACAGAATTATACTACCTACTTTCATTGAAAGTACGCAATAAAGTGCCTTTTTTCGAAACTGTGGAGGGTGTTTCGTTAGCCATTTTGCTGAGCTTTGTCTGCCTGCCTGCCTGCCTGATCAATCATGGAAGAAAAGGAATCCGATCCGAACGTACTTGATATTGATACGGATAATAATTTCGTGATTGAGCTGGATCCGTGGGGAGTCTCGGAAGACACTCGAAGAGTGTTCAAAGGTATGTAAAACCTATACCTACCTACCTAACTAATTGACTTGATGACATCGATAAACTGTAATAATCTCGATGTTTGGTTAACTGGGCATCTTTGCCTACCTACGGTAACTACACAGAAATCGTAATAATAGTAGCTTATTATTACAATTTCTGTCTGTGAGTAGCTAGTAGTGAATTATAATAATCACTCATTAGGGGAGGGCTATGTCCAGCATAGGCTTACTGTAGCCTGATGATGTTAGGTAGTTTATCATTAGGCTGTTTATATAATCATTGTAGTCGGGGCTGCAGTGGCTTTTGAATGACGATGAGCAAAGAAAGGATAGGTAGGTACTTTGCTCATCGTCATTCATAAACCACTGCAGTCCCAGTTATTTCATCATTGTTCCTACTTATTTCAAGACATTTTTAAATCATTTTTATATAATCTTTGCTAGAACACGATTTGGAGCTATTTCTGTGTTGAAAATATTACCGAGTCAGATATTAATGAACTCATACAATCAAATAAAATAAAAGATAGAATAAAGTTGAAGGCTGGACTATCTCGATTCGGAAATGAAAATAAAACATTGGTAAGCAAATAATATTATAGGTAGGTACCTACATGGATATGTGATGCTTTGTGAATGTACTTTAATGCACAATTATAATTTCTTTAAAAAAAAATTACAAAGTAGTTAATATTTTCTTTGCACTTACTAAATAGTTTAATTTTTTTTTTCAGAGCACTTGTTCTATGGACTCAGAGTCTATTGCATCCAATGATCTTGATAAATTTGAAGTGGAATCAAATATCTCTGGGTTGAGTGGCAGTTTCAAAAGAAGTAAGTTTCTTTATTTACTACATCAAATATTGTAGTCTATTTGCCATTGATTACAATTATAATTTAATTACACAATCAATAAAATACAAATTGTAATATAAAATAAAATCCATCTTAAGTGTTAACTAGCTCTATTATCATACTTTGAGACTGTATGGGGTGGCGAGATAAAGAAGAGGCCTATACTCAGCAGTGGGTGTTACCGGCTGGTTATATAAATAAATAAATAATAAATAAATATTTTTCTGACAATTCACACAGCATTATCTTATGGGTACTAGATAACTGATATACTTAATACAATACACTACTTAATGTAGATAGATATTTTTTATTTTACTTCGAAAATATCTGCAGATCGTACAAATATTTGTCCCGAGGCGGGAATCGACCCCGCAACCTCTTGAATACCTCCTCTTCTCCTAAAATTAAATTTGAAAAAAATTATGATTAAATGTATATAATACCTACTTACCAAAATTTAAATTATTTTCAGATTGAATCAGATTTTGACGTCCTGTTTTCGAACTGTGAGTTGAAGTTGTTTAAAAAGTGGCCGAATTTGATCAAAACAAGTTCTACCAAAAAAATTGCATAAGTTTAGTACGAACGAAGAAAACTACACCATAACCGTAAATACGGCGAGAAGATGTTTGACCGTTGTCAGCCCCTTAATTATGAATCTGGAGTTTCGAGATTGATAAAACCAGAAATGTTTATCATTATTTTGTAACTTTTTTTATGCCTGATGTGATTGAGATATTTCTTGTAGAATTCAGTTCGTACTTATTTATATAATGGTGGCAATTCTGTTACGTCTAGGTAAACTAAAATATGTAAAACGAGGGAACGAGCGTTTCCTACGTAATTTGTTGGTGTCATTTTGTGTTTGTTAGTAAAATAAAAAGTTCTTTTATTTTTTACATTTACTATTATTTGAATCCTTATCCTGGCCAAATCTGGGAATTGTAATATTCATTAATTAATTGTTATGTATAATATGATAATTCAATTGAGTGTAATGATTTTGATAATAATTTGTTTGCGTATAATGTCCTGTGTTATATATATATTGTTGCTAAATTTGTACATTTCACGAATTTGTTTTGACTTATGCATTTGCTTTCGTTTATTTAAGCTGCTTTGGAACTTTCTACTTGGACATTTTTTGTGAGTTTATAATACCCTTGACTTTTAGGTACGTACGTATTGTTCTCCCATTATTTACTTGTTTGCGCTTTTTGGATTATTGATCATAGGTACCTACATGTTTAAGTTAGCTTCTTACAGCCATTCTCAAATATTCAATCCATCTGATTATTGGGAACGGCCGTAAGTAGCCAACTTAAAAACCCAGGTACCCTATAATATCAATAATAAAAAAAGCGTGGAATATACAAAAGATAATATGTAAATATTACGAAAGCAATACCTACTGTTAAAAGTCAAGCGTATTATATACCTATTCAATTTGTTTGTAGATTCAACCAAAGTAAAGTTGCAAAATATACGAAAGTAAATAAGTAAACAAATTTCGTAGAACGTACTATACAATAATGGTATTTTAGACGATACTTATTTAGCAAAAAATACATACATGACCCGTAAATTATACGAAACTGATTGAGTGAATATTACAATACCACTATCGTACATTTTACGTATATTAGGGGTAAAATATACAGAACAGGTTTAATGAAATTTACTAAACGAAATCCTTAAATTATACGAAACAGAAGGAGTAGATATTACATGAGTAGTATCGTATAGTCTACAAAAGCTGAGGGGTAAAATATACAAAACCGATTTAGTAGAAAATACTAAGTACAACTCGTTAAATCTACGAAACAGAATGAGTAGGTATTACAAAACTAGTATAGTACCTTTTAGGTAAATCATGGAGTAAAATATACTAAACAGGTTTACTAAAAAATACTAAACAAAATCCTTAAATTATACAAAACAGAATGAGTGAATTTTGCATGACTGGTATTGTATAGTTTACAAAAGCTATGAGTCAGTAATACTAAACCAGTTTTGTAAAAGTTTAACCATTTGTGTTTAGTTAAATTAACAAAAAAGTGTGTAGGACCCATTTTTACACGTTGCTTTTGTAAAAAATACTGAGAATTTAGTAAATTTAACTATTATATTTTTTCAGTGCATAAATCAGTTCCCATAGGATAGAATCACCTTTAAACGTTTCCATAGGAACAACGTACTAGAATGTAGGTAGTTCATGAAACTATCCTAAGTCTCCGATTGCAACAAAATTTGTGAGAAATCATAGTAGAGGTAAAAATTTAACAAGGATATTATAAGAAGGGTGTAAAGGAAACGAATATTAAAGAGATGATTCGCGTTCAGGAAAATTCGGTTATGACGAAAGGCCCTTTTAAACCGAGGGGGAATAAGTAGGGAATTGTTATTTAAATCGCGGTATCTTTGAGGGAAAGATGGTGATTTGGGAATTATCTGAATATTATCGGAATCAATATCTTTGAGTTTGGAGGGAAATTTTGGTGTTGAATGAAACGTTTTTTATAGGTTTAACAAGCTGCTGCCGGCAGTTTTGCAGGAAACTTCCCGCGATAAGTCATATGTTATTTCAATTATAGAACTATATGTGTGACGCAACGGGCGTAACTTGGCCGCTTTTTAAAACTTTGCATTGATAGGTAAGAGACAACAGTTTTAGTCATTTTCCTATTAGTTTCATGTGATTATTGGACCACCTACAAGTTTGGTTTTATTCTGGTCCACAGCCCCAAATTTCTGCAGCTTCAAACTCAGCTGAGAGCAGAATCAGTTACGTTTAGTGTCATTCAACTTTTCTTCCAATATGCTGCAGAAGTTACTTCTTTAAGGCCCATACACCAGCGAAAGTGGCGCCCCCAGCTATTATATCTTATTATTACGTTGAACGCAGGAATTTTTAAAAATCCTACGTTCAGTTTGTGGTATCTATTATAAGCTATTTATTAATGCCTCTGTAATAGTTTCATTTTGTAAAGCTTAGGAAGAGATACGAAGTTGCGCTTTTTGGCCACCAAACTCTATTTTTGCATCTCCTCCTAAACTATATGAGATAAAATTATAAAAGAGGTATTAAAAAATAGCTTATAATAGATACCACAAACTGAACGTAGGATTTTTAAAAATTCCTATGATAAACGCAAAAATATGATAAAATAGGAATTGCTGTCAGATTGGCTCGGGTATGCGCCTTAAGACCCAACATCTAGATTAAACATTATCAAAAGTAAACATTATATTATCTTTGCTAGTTAATAATAACTTCACTGGTTACGTATGAATGGTTCCCGTAGCATGTCATTTCTTAGCGAATTTTGCAACAAATTATTGATCAACAATAATCAAAACTAGCGGTAGCTACTCGCCACCAGAGGGCGTAATTTCCATAAAGGTCATTTTATAGAAAAGAGTTGATTTGATGTTCAAACCAATAAGTTCAAAATTATATTTGATTTTAATTTGATTAGCTGTGTGGTGCTGGCTTAGAATTTACACTACTCCAACTCTTCCCGCGGGTGTCGAAGAGACTCAGGGATATCCACCGGCGGGCAGCAGCGCCCCCAGCAAAACAATTATACCAGTAAACTGCGATCTTCAACCCGCATGTCCAGCGTGGGGATTACAGGCCCTCCATATGATAAACGCCAATAAGGCGTTTATCAGGGAGAGGTATGCGTCCAGGAGTGGACCAATACAGGCTGTTGAGGTTGAGATTGAGATTACATTTAAATGTCTATTTCATTTCGTTGTTTCAAATATTCTAACAGCAAAAACTACGGACATGGCCTACAAACTAATAGAATTGACACAAAAGTTCCCTTCGACTAGATCCACAAACAAAGTATGTGTTGCGTTTAGTTAAGGTTGGCTTCGCAGCCAGAACCACACAACGGCTTGCTACGCTGCCGGTACTACGTAAAGTGTAAGCTGTAGTTTGCTGTAATCTAGCCTAGCGTAGCGCGCTACGCTAGGCTAGAAAGTGCTACGAATTGGCTTAGTGCTACGGCTTGCTACGTCCTTGCTACGTTTGAGCTACAAAATTGAATACTCTACGTTCAAGCCGAAGCTGGTTTCCCTCGTATCTTCACACAAGATTTTCTTAGTTAGAGCGAGCATTCAAACTTACTGGATCATTAACATTAGTTTATACATAATCAATTAGAGGTTAGGTTAGTAGGAACATACTGAATGTAAGTTATTTGATGTCACATTTTCTAAAAATAAATAATTTTGTTTGTTATGTTTGTTTGTTATGTGTATCGGTGCTACACATATACCCTACGATTCAACGTTTGTGCTAGAATATATGTAACTTGCTACGTTTATTATCGTCAACAGAAGGTCTATTGAGTTTCACCACAATCTCATCTAATGAGAAGTGACGATGTGGCCAACAATGTATCACGAAGGTCTTGAAAACACCTTCACTCTTGCCGCTTATACTAGAATATGCACAAAACATGGTGCAGCTTGCTACGCTTGTGCTACGGTTTGCTACAGCTGTGCTACAAACATTCTACGCTTGTGCTTACAGCTGTAGCAAGCTGTAAGCACAAGCATAGAATGTTTGTAGCACAGGTGTAGCATTCGACTATGCTAGGAATATTTTACGCTGGTGCTTCGGCTTGCTACATCGTATCTAGTGTCACGATTTGATAATGCTGCGATTTTAATAAGTCGTTATGCCTATATGTGAAAAAAGTGAAGTAACAAATTCAATTTATAACTCGTTTATTAATTAAAAAAACAAAATTCGATTTCAATTTAGGTTTTTGAAGCTGCATCACTTTTCTGCAAGCTCTAGACTAAAAATCGTTGAACAAAAATTAAAAATGTAAATATTTATTGGTTTAGAATATTTAGTAAAAAATTGATAAATAACTGGGTTATTTAATACCTTATTTCCATATCCTTATTAATTTTAACAGTTTTATTTTTTCAATGAGTCTCACAAATCTATTGTATTTACGGATATAGAGTTTGTTTTTGATTTTTATTTACCAAGATCATCAGATTTTTGTTTAAAAACATAGGTACTTAACTAAGAATGAATCTATACTAATATTATGAAGAAGAAAGGTTTGATTGTTTGTTTGTATTGAATATGTTCCGAAGCTACTGAACTGAATTATAAAAATCTTTCACCATTAGAAAGCCTACTTTTCTGGGAGTGACATAGGCTATATTTTATCCCGGAATTCCCACGGAAACGGGAACCACGCGGGTGAAACCGCGAGGAGCTGCTAGTAACAAATAAAGAGTTATTGGTTTTATGAACCGAATCAGCATAAAAACTGTCCAATTTCTTTTATTTCAATCCAATTGAAAGGCGTACTACTCTACTTACCTTACTTAAACCTTAATTTTATAGACTAAGAGACTTAATTTTATTTACGATAAGAATGCATTAGCACTTTATAAAGGACCAGTTTGGTTTATTATCAATTGGTCATATCTCTTTGTTTATATCTCCGTGGCGAAATAATAAGTCTGGTGTATAAAGTCTTCAATACTTTGGTAAACAGCTGTTTTATACTTGATGCACTCTATAGATGATATATGATGATAGAAGGTGTATTTAAAAATAAATTAGTTGGTGATTTCGAAAAAAACATTTTTTATTTAGGTAGCTTTTTACTTCAGTTAAGTAGCTTAAAGTTAGTTAAGTTATTACAGACCTTTTTGACCAGAGAATATATTGAAATAATACTACGATTTCACTAAGAAAAGAACTTAGTAGATACAATATTAGGTGAGCTAAATTCCAATCATTTTTGAAACGCTTTATATCATTTTCAAATATTTATCGTTTAAAATAGACTGTAGAATTTTATGGCGCTATATTATAAAAGCAAGTTTTTATTGATAATTTAAGTTGAAAATTCTTAGCTTTAATAATAAAATGTAGGAAATTATTAAATAAAAAGCTATCTTGAAAATGGATCTATGCCACCTACCTGGCCAGCAAATTAATTTAATTGTGCGCTGAACTTTTATTTATCGAATTAAGTTTACGAAGTTATGAAGTTTTTGTCTATAAAATTATAAGTTACCCTACCTAATCAACTTGTGAGGTTATGGAGGAACCAACTTTAATGTGAAAATTCAAGTCAGATATAAAATAATGAATAATAAGGTAATTTCATTGCTTCAAGCCGGATACATGTTTTATATTAACAGAGCGCAAAATTGCCCTAAGTACCTATAAGAAGTTCTCGTGTTGATAAAACTTCTGGGATGAGTCCATTTGCCCAAACAACTCAAGTTTATACCTGCTACTGACTCAAGGAATGAACTTGTACAAAGTTCTCGAAAGATAACCAGGACAGGAAAGTTTCAGCAACAAACGAAAAAGTTTCGCATCCAAACAAGTAGAGCGGCGGCGGCGGCGGCGGTCCGAGACGCGGACGGGCTCTCGTAATGGAGGGCAGCTCTAGCACCGCCACAAAAGATATTGCGAGAACGTAACGAGCTCAATTGATGAACGAACGGAAACGTGTCCAATTAGAAGGAGGCGGCGGCGACGGCGGCGGCAGCGGCGGCGGCGACGGCGGCGGCGGGCTGTCGCCCCCGCGCAGCATTAACCAGATTAGCGGAGCGGGCGCGGGCGCGGCGCGGCGCGAGGTGTGGCGGGCCCGGACACCTCGCCCGCAACAAAAAACAACGCTATGTGGCGCGGCAGGCGGGGCCGGGCGGGCGGGGGGCGCGCCGCCATTGGACGAGGCGGCGGGAGCGCGGGAGGGGTGTCGCGCCCGGCGCCGCCGGCCACCAGTCGTTTGACGCCTGCCACGCGAGCGGGTGTCGTGAGCGCGCATAGTGTCGCACCAGCCGCCGGCCGGCGCGTTATGGACGTTGCATGAGCGGGCGCGAGCGCGACGCAGGAGCCGTCGGTCGTGGAGCGCGCGCCGTGGGTCCCGGGCGGCGCGGGCATGCGCTTCGAGGGCGCGGAGCGGCGCGACGCCGTCGCCTTCCATCCGCTGCTGGCGCCGCGGCCGAGCGACTTTTCGGTGTCAGCGCTGCTGACTGCAGGCGCGCTGCCGCCGCCGCCGTACCTCTCCTCGGCGCTGGCCGCCGCCGCCGCACTCTCTAACCCCTGTCCGCTGTTGAAGCCGCCGCCGCCGCCGTACGTGAGCCTGCCGCCAGACGACGACGGAGTCATCGACGACCCGAAGGTCACGCTTGAGGGAAAGGATCTGTGGGAAAAGTTCCACAAGCTGGGCACAGAGATGGTGATCACCAAGAGTGGCAGGTCAGTAGGCCCCGCGAGTGGTAGACGTTGCTCCTCACACCGCGGTGATCGTGATAGCCTTCCTCGAAGCACTCAGATGTGCTATGAAGTGTTGTGTGTGTTCTGATAAGAAATATGAATGTTATGCAGTGGTAAGTGAGGCGAGGATTAGGGAAACATTTGCTATATTTAGTCACATGGAGTTGTTTACAATAACAACCTAGGACGGCTTCTACTGAAACTTTTCCTGAAGTTTTTAATTCAACAACGCATTAATTTTAATACTGCGACAACTAAAGCTTAGTCACGTCTGTTTAATAACAAATTACTAGAAAAAAAAGGAGGAAAAGGCTACGGAGAACCTCACAAGATTGTGTGAACAAAATTTGGATTTCAAATCAATGCATCTCTCCGAACTACAATCTGAATTACCGACTGCTCTACCAAACAAGCCAATCTTCACCTTTAGTCTATTAGCAAGCTTTCTCTTCATAAAATAAGATCAGTTTAGTTTGTAGATTTAGTTTTTTAGCCTAGTTAGTAGTTTTTTTGTCGTGTGCTCTCGCCGTGCGGTAGGCGCATTTTTTTGCCCAAAACGCATCCGACGGCCGTGTCATTGCATAAATTTATGCTCTAGTTGGAACATACTCATTTATTCCAAGCTTAAGGACCATATTTTACATATAAAAATAAAGAGGATTGTATTTTTGAAATAGTCATAAGGGAGATTATGAATTATATCACAACCTAGATGCTGTTTATGAATCTATTAAAACAGGAAACAAATAAAAATAAATAGATAATCTATTTTTTCTGAAAATTCAAATATTTATTGCAAATAATGTAACGTTGTCATAACAAACTCAAAATTTAATAATACGTCATAACTAAAATATGAAAAACTAGTGCACAACCTCGCCACAAAAATATTTGGTGATTTGGTAAACTTTTTAATTGGAATCCAAACGAAAGCACAGAGTCAACGATAACGTAAAATTCTTACGACAAGCATTTTATGACTTTCTAAGATATTTAACGAACTCAATAAGAAAAGGTTTTCCACAATTTTGTGCATAACATTGTAATAAAACAATGTGACACGATTAAGAAATGAATTTGATAAATTTATTCACATTGAGTTAGAAAACTTCACGCAAAACATTTCTTTTGACGGCAATAAACATTCCCTGCCGTAATTATGATTTGTAGGCCTAACTGGTAGACCTCACAAGGTTTTTACGACTTACTTTTATTTGGTCACTGATTCAGAGAACATAAAAAAAAAGATATGATAAAAATGCTGTAAACCTTTTTAGAATCAACGGTCCCGAAAACTACTGATATCATTGTCAAGTTCCTTCTAATTACGATAAGGAAAGTTAATAATCTTTTAAACATAAACAATAACCTCAAAAATACATGGATAACTTATTGAAGAAAAAGAAGCTTTTAGCCATTTAAATATTTTTTCAATAAATCTTATTAAATAGCTTGAACAACTTCACAAATTCAAGAGTATTGGAAGCAAAATAAATAAAGTGTCATGCTCACCCTCAGGAAACTTTTAAGCACTGACAAACTTTTGGAAGAGGGACGACAAACGGTATATTTCGGGAGGGGCACATTGAAAAGATCAAAGCAACGGGTGAAATTTCCCAAAAAAGAAACTCCTGAAAGTGGCAAGAGGCACCGGCACCTCGAAACCTTTGAAAAAACGACATAGGAAAAGTTTTGAATGTTTAAACAAAAGTTCACCCAATTGGGGGAATAAGCCTTTCCATTTAAAATATCACCCACTCACTAATAAAAAAACTGATACAGAGAATTTGAAACCACATGGAATTTAGAAACACACCACACAACGAAGAGAATAATCTTTAAACATAATGTTTGCACTGTATTTAATGTGACTACATTATGTTCTTGTAACTGTAATTTCAGGAGCGAATATAAATTCTGATGTAGTTATTTAATGCTATTTGAATTTTGATCGTTCGAGCCGGATATAGAAGTATTTTTGTTATATTTTTAAGATCCAGAGATTTAAGTAAATATAAATTTAAATAAATAAAAAAATCAAATAAAAAAATCACCAGAATGCCGGCAATGACACTTTGAATGGCAATTCTAATTCTTTGACCGAACTAGATCCAGATAAGTAACGCATTTAGCCTATGACATGTTGTAAATGCTGTTACAGAACTGAAACTGGATAAAAAACTCCGGAAGCAAGCCATGGTTGTTAAGAATATTTATGTATTGTAGGTACCTACTAAACTACTGGTACTAAATCCCGTTTTATCAGCAACGGAGGTAAATTTATTCGAGGCACGAGACCCAATAATAACTTAATCTCGGCAAGTAGATGTGATGTTGCTAAACACGCTGTGAGATCTTAATAAGCGTATTCCATCAAGTCTAGGTATTATGGAAATTGAGCAAATTGTACGCCCTGGGTGGTTTAGCCGCGCGTTTTATTTTAGTAAACTTTATAAGAAATATACAAAACTATAGTGTGTTTTTTTATTTATTTATTGATTAGATCTTATTCGATTCTTTTTCTACGACACTTTAAACCTTTATGGTTTCTCTGGTGTGATAGTTATAGCGTGTTGACACACATTTGGCATGAGGTGAAAGATAAAATTTATTAAGTATCTTAAACTCACAAAGGATCATTTTAAACATAAAACATAAAATAAATAAAAATCTTTTGTTTGGTATTGCTACAAAAACCCACTAAAAAAATCCGATTTATTACCTTACAATTGTTCATAATTAAACACGTTAAAATATTTGATTTTAAATATTTTGCGGGTGTTATTCTTGCAAATAAATAAAGTAAGAAGGTACTTTACAATAAATTTTCTTATAACAATCAGATAAGAATAAGTTACGTTACCTGTTTTGTTTTAATTTTAAAGCATCAAACCCTCCATTACAAACGTGAGGTCATGACAATTTTATTTGCAATTTAAAGATGTTACAGCATTATAAATTATCGCCCACACGGACAACGATTTCTTTTTCTAAATTGAGATAACATTAGGTATAGGAATAGCGCAAGGTTTGACTGTTTTGCAGTGTACGTTCATATAAAAACTGTAATTATTGAATTTTCAACCAGGTACGATGTTAACAAAACGCGAACAAACGTCAAATATTTAATATTCGATTTCAAATGGATTCACAAATTCTCAAATACGATTTTAAACCAGTTAGACCATGTTTTTATATTATTTTACTACCAGTACGTACTATTTTTGACATAATTCAACAAATTTACTAAAATACGAAACTTTAACTAAGTTGTTTGGTGCCGGCTTAGAATTTGCATCACCCCAACTCTTCCCGTGGGTGTAAGAAAGGGGTGTCATACCAGGGGCGGGCAGCAGTGCCCCCAGTATTTTCAATTCTACCACCATATCTACGATCCCCAGCCCGTATGCCCAGCCTGGGATTATGGGCATTATCCCCATGAGATCAAAGCCAATAAAGCGCTTATCAGGGAAGGCCTGCGTCCAGCACTGGACCAATACAGGCAGTAAACCGTTGACTAGGTCAAAAGAATATTATTTTATCACGCCTTAGAGAATAGAAAGGGGTTCATATCCCGCCTGAGGACCCAAGTCCCGCCTGAGTCGTTAATTATTGCGATACATTAAACCAATAAGATTTTTTTACGTCAACTATTTGAATTCTATATACGAGGGCTAATTTGTTTACATTTTTAACTTGATTCTGCCCGCGGCTTGGCACGCGCTCTTTATGTGCTTATGTCAAACATGTTCGTCCCGGGGATAAAATGACATGAAATTTGGCGGTAACTCCTATTTGTTCTATAGGACTGTGACGTTATGAGGTAAATGATCTAATAAAAAAATAAAAATAAAAATCACACTAATATCATAAATACGAAATTTTGTATGGATGTATGGATGGATGAATGGATGGATGTTTGTTACTTCTTCACGCCAAAACTTAGCATACAAAATTTTGCATACAGGTAAATCTAATCCTGGAATCAAACATGGCTACATAGGCTTTTCATCCCATAAATCAGTCCCCGTGGGATGAAAACCAACTTTTAACGTTACCATAAGAACAACGCGTGGGAAGCCGCGGGGTGAAAGTATATTTCCATAAATACAATAAATGTATTTTACTATTAAAACTTTCGTAGTTTGACGAATTCATTATAACGTAAGCGGGCTAACTACGAGCCTTATTTGTGTTCTAATTCTAAGAACACCAACATTTCACAACAAAATGTACACCTAGAAAAGGGACGCCAGTAAATTTGATGATATTAGTAAGTATGTATTGTAGTTTTATAACAATAATAATAAACAATACTATAAATGTCCTAGACAACGCGCGTTACCCACACAACGCGCCGCCACCATAAGCCTACCCACTGTGTTACCACTACCAATATTAAAAGACCATAGAGTTAAACACGTAGTCTAGTCTATTAAATTATAGACTACACAAAACGCTCGGATTGAACAAATAAAATTACGCTATTAAAATAATAACTCGTGCGTGAGTTAGAACCTAAGCTTAAAGAATCAATATCTAAATTATCGGGTGAGTTCTTTTACTTTATAGTCGATAATTTAGTATTGGTAAGTAATTGCTTTCTTTGTACATTATTATGGTGTATTCCCGTTGGGTCCATAGACGATGACGTCTCGTTGTCCCCATGGAGTCTTTTCCGTTATGGGGACAACGGGAAGTCTTTAAAGTTGACTAGTTTCAGCATGCGGTTTTGAATACGTTTTTGGAATAAAAAGTAAAAAACTAAATTTTAGCTTAAAATTACTAAATGGTTCGGCCATTTAGTAATTTTTGGTTTTAAGAACATGGAGGTCGGTACTAAATTTAACATAGTACTAAAATCCACAACATAACTTCGAAATAATTTTCAAAAGAAATATTATTACAAAATAAGCGCCAATTAATTGATTCGCAAGACCGATGCGAATGGCATAAGCATAGAGAGGCCTATGTCCAGCAGTGGGTCGTATATGGCTGATGATGATAATGAAGCGCCAAACGTTAATTATATCTCAAGAACGATCTCTCCCAGACAACCATGACATGACTGTATTATCAAACTATCATACTTACTTAATACTTATACTTATCACGAAAGTTTGGATGTACATATGTATGGATGGATGGATGTTTGTTACCTCTTCACGCCAAAACTAGGTACTGAACGGTGCTGAAATTATGTATATAGGTCTATCCCACGGGAACTGATTTATGAGATAAAAAGTAGCCTTTGTGTTATTCCAAGCCTAGAACTACCTGTATACAAAATTTCAGCCCGATCCGTTCTGTAGTTTTTGCGTGAAAGAGCAAAAAACATACATACTTGTTTACAAACTTTCGCGTTTATAATATTAGTAGGATATAAGTATGTCACCCCTCTGCAGTGGGAAACCATGGGCTGTTGAACGAGCTGATGATTTAATGATGAAAATATTTAGTAACTATTCTATTATATAGTTATAATTGTTACTAAATATTTTCATCCTTATATTTACAATGGACTTCTCCATTGTAAATATAAGGATGAAAATATAAGAATATTTACAATGGACTTCTCCATTGTGAATATAAGGATGAAAATATTTAGTAACAATTATTACTATATAATAGAATAGTTACTAAATATTTTCATCATTAAATCATCAGCTCGTTTAACAGCCCATGCTTTTGCCACTGCAAAGGGGTGACATACTTATATCCTACTAATATGATAGTAGCAAAGTAACGCCAGAATCTATTATTAGCTGATGATACTTAGTTTTTTTTATAAGTAACTAAAACTAAAAAAAACACGAAAAGGTTTAAAAACATCGGCCATTATTCAAGACCGCTCCTAAGTCGCTTATCGGCCCTAGTGTTAATTACAGTGCATTATCACTAACAAGTGTGCTCTGTCACGCGAACCTGTGCTTTAAGGCCATAGCAACACGGGTTATGTCACATTAGGTGGTGATATATTAGGTCCTTACATATGAAATTGGCGTTTATCGTACTGGCCACTTTAATCACAAATTTCTCCTCTTTGGTAAGGAATTCCAAATTCAAATTTGTACAGCTATAGACTCATGTATTTGTGCTTCGATGATCTACATTCATTTGTTTTTTTTCTTCTGTTTTTTTCTGTTTGCGTCACTCATTTTACAAAATGGAAAACTTAAAATATCGCATTATTTACGAGTACGAGTTCCGCCGTGGCACTAGTGCTGCGGAAACAACTCGAAGGGTGAATGATGTGTATGGCGGTCGTGTTGCAAAAGAAAACACAGTTCGTTTTTGGTTCCAACGTTTTCGTTCTGGAAATTTCGACCTGCAGAACAAGCCCCGTGGACGGCCTGAGACTCAAGTTGATAATGAAGAGTTGAAGGCTATTGTGGAAGCGGATCCATCGAAAACCACGTCCGAGTTAGCTGCAGGCTGCGATGTTAGTGATAAAACTGTTTTAATTCACTTGAAGCAAATTGGGAAGATTAAAAAGCTTGAAAGGTGGGTACCTCACGAATTGACTGAAGCAAACCGGCAAACGCGCGTCGACTGCTGCGTTACATTACTAAACCGGCACAATAATGAAGGTATTTTAAACCGAATCATTACCTGTGATGAAAAATGGGTTCTTTACGATAATCGGAAGCGCTCAGCGCAATGGTTGGATCCTGGCCAGCCAGCCAAATCCTGCCCCAAGCGAAAATTAACCCCAAAAAAGTTACTTGTAAGCGTTTGGTGGACTAGTGCCGGTATTGTTCATTACAGTTTTCTCAAATCTGGCCAGACTATTACGGCTGATGTCTATTGTCAGCAATTGCAAACCATGATGGAAAAGCTAGCGGCTAAACAACCTAGGCTGGTCAATCGCTCCACGCCACTGCTGCTTCAGGACAACGCTAGACCACACACTGCGCAACAGACGGCTACTAAATTAGAAGAGCTTCAATTGGAAAGTCTAAGACATCCTCCGTACTCCCCGGACCTTGCTCCAACAGATTACCATTTTTTTCGAAATTTGGATAACTTCTTGCAAGGGAAAAAATTCAACTCCGATGGGGCAGTCCAAATCGCCTTCAAAGATTTTATTGATTCCCGTCCGACTGGTTTTTTTTAGTAAAGGGATCAATGAACTACCTATAAGATGGCAAAAGTGCATAGAAAATAATGGTTCATACTTTGATTAATTAAATATATTATATTAAAAAATATTCGACTTTTTGTTCCTCCCATACAAAACGCCAATTTCATATGTAAGGACCTAATATTTGCTGGCTGAAAGGACATAATCATATATTTTTTATAACTTACTAGCTGCGCCCCGCGGCTTCGCACGCCTATCTACAGGAACTGATTTATGGGATAAAAGTAACCTATGTATTTTTCCAGGCCTAGAACTACCTGTATGCAAAATTTCAGCCCGATTCGTTCAGTAGTTTTTGCGTGAAAGAGCAAGAAACATACATACAGAAATGCTTACAAACTTTCGCGTTTATAATATTAGTAGGTAGCTGCACTAACTACACTTTAAGTTTAAATGATGACTGTACACCGAAAAACGTAGCTCAAAATATTTTTTTGTTACTGAAATCCTTATAAAAAAATTAGGTTATATTTCAGGCACAAAAAAAAACAAACAAAAATGAAGATAAATACAATCCTACTAATATTATAAACACGAACGCTTGTAAACATGTATGTGTGTAAACATGTATGTGTGTAAACATGTATATTTGTTGCTATTTTACGCAAAAACTACTGAACGAATCCGGCCGAAATTTTGCATACAGGTAGTTCTAGGCTTGGAATAATACAGGCTTTTTGGGATAAAAAGTAGTACAGCAGTTCCAGGGATAGGCGTGCGAAGCCGCGGGGCGCAGCTTGTAATAAATACACAAAAAATACATAATTACTGCATGTGAATGAATATTAAACCATAGACCCACTTTTACGTCAAAATTAATACATAAAAGCCAACATTAACGCGCGGAAGTAGCGCATTACAATTAGAGTGAGATTAGATATGTTGCATTATTCTCTTTGTTTGATATCGTGTCCAGTTTGTAATGCTCCATGGTTGTTACACCTTGGTATTATAACGTTACCAGAAATTTCATGGTAATAAAAAATATATTGAGTAAGCTTTAGAATTGGGACAAATGTTTGTATGATCTCCAAATATTTGTTACGTGTGGTTTTGGGTATTTCTATGTATAGTACAAATATACAGGGTGTGGCAAATTTTTGGCCCCTTAAGGGTAGCTACCGTTTCTTTTGTAGTTAGAAGGTTTTGTTCTAAGGAACTTTCTGTTTTATTTTGAAGAAAAATATATGGCCATTTTTAGTTTTTTGAAAAAATGTACGGTTCGCCCAAAAAATGACATAAAAAAACAAGTTGGTCTTAATCGACTCTATTTCCAACCAGGAACAGTTTTCCCAAAGGAACATACCAAATCGAATCGTAAGTTTTAGTAATAATAAAAAAAAAAAATTCCCATACATTTTCTATGAAAAAACGAGTAGGTGAAAACAACAATGTCACTCATTCAATGGTTCTTAATTTAAAACCGTATGTATCGTACTTTTTTAAGTTAGTAGGCTAATTTTTAAGGCATCTCAGGAATTATTTTTTTTACTTATATTTTATTTTTATTAAAAATCAAGTAGGCTAATTTTGAAGGCCCCCTAGCCATGTTCGCTCTAACGACGATATAGGTAAAAATGTCTTCACACCAAAATAAGAAACATATCTACCTAACTATTTTTAGACAACGGTCATTTTTAATTGAGTTTAATTTAAAAAAAAGTTTGGTAAGTAAATAAATAGATTTAAAAAGTAAGTAAAAATTTAATTCCTGAGATGCCTTCAAAATTAGCCTACCATTTTAAAAAAGTAGTTACATACGAGTTTAAATTAAGAACCATTGAATGAGTGACATTGTTGTTTTCACTTACTCGTTTTTTCATAGAAAATGTATGGGAATCGTTTTTTTTATTTACTGCCAAAACTTACGATTTAATTTGGTATGTTCCTTTGGGAAAAGTGTTCCTGGTTGGAAATAGAGTCGATTAAGACCAACTTGTTTTTTTTGACAAATGTCATTTTTGGGCGAACCGTATATTTTTTCAAAAAACTAAAAATGGCAATATTCTTTTCTTCAAAATAAAACAGAAAGTTCCTTAGAACAAACCCTTCTAACTACAAAAGAAACGGTAGCTACCCATAAGGGGCCAAAAATTTGCCACACCCTGTATATCTAATGTATGTATTAAGTACTACTGTTATCTAGTATCCATAACACAAGCTCTGATACACAAGCTTGGAGCTAGATAATGCTGTGTGGATTGCCCAGTATTATTTATTTGTTAATTAGGTAGGGGTCTACAAAAATCTTATAAACATCTTACTCGAAAGTTTGGAGGGATGGGTGGATGGATGTTTGATAGTTTGTTAATTCTTCACGCCATAATTACTGAACTGATCGGGTCAAAATCTTGCATAAATGTAAATCTCACATTGGAATAGCCATAATAAATATCCATTTTATGGGATATAATTAACTCTTAAAAGATTCCTTAGAAACGCTCGCGAAGCCGCGGGCTGAACTTAGTCTTCTATCATCATATCACATCAACATATTATAATTGTGAAAGTTTGGTTGTTTGTTACCTCTTCACGCCATAACTACAGAACGGATCGGACTGAATTTTTGCATACAGCTAATTCTAATCAAACATCGGCTACTTTTTATCCCATAAAGCAGTTCCCGTGGGATAAAAGTCACCTTTAAACGTTTTCATAGGAACAACACGTGCGAAATCGCGCGGCGCAGCTAGTTAATAAGTAATAATGAATGGAAAACCTTAAGTATCAAAGAAAATTACAATCAAATAATATAAAAAACTAGTATTTACAATTGAAACGTTTGAGCTTGCTGCAGACTGTTTCAAGAAATCTACAGGTATTATCATTATGGTTTAAAACCTTGAAAATAAATTAATTTGACAATAATTTCATATGAAATAGTTTTAATTTTAATCCAGTTGGTGGTATAACATACATCAGCTGTTCGTAATACTTTTTATTGGTGTTCGATAGTCGGCCATTTTGAATATGCGACCATATTTGGAAAGATAACAACGTTAACAATTAAAACTAGATATGCATGTAGGTAGGTAGGTATGAATGGAGTTTCTTATTACAAATATTAATTTATAATCTTTAAGTAATTATTTGTTTAACTTCGTTTTCGGTTGAATCTCTTTACTGAACTAGAGTACTTTTGTTTCATAGAATAACTTTTTAAGTTATTCTATGAAACAAAAGCTCAAAAAAACCTTGTTCATTTTAAGGCGCATACGCGAGCCAATATGACAGCGATACCTATTTTATCATATTTTTACGTTTATCATAGGATTTTTTAAAAATCCTACGTTCAGTTTGTGGTATCTATTATAAGCTATTTTCTAATACTACCTCTTTAATAATTTTATCTCATATAGTTTAGGAGGAGATGCGAAAATAGAGTTTGGTGGCCAAAAAGCGCAACTTCGTATCTCTGCCTAAGCTTTACAAAATGTAACTATTACAGAGGCACTAATAAATAACTTATATATATAATAGATACCACAAACTGAACGTGGGATTCTTAAAACTTGCTGCGTTTAACGGAATATTAAGATAAAATAGTTGGGGGCGCCACTTTCACTGGTGTATGGGCCTTAAGAATAAACTCTCAAAATCAATGCTGTAATCTAGTCTCTTGGGAGATCTTAAAACGGAATACATTTTTCAAGAAGCCAGGTTTTGTAAAACTTTAAGAAAACTGTACTACTAAGTGTTGTTAATTTGTGGGTCAATGAAATAATCATCGTAAAAATTTATGTAGATAGACTTTATAACTTACTAGCTACGCCCTGCGGCTTCACACACTTATCCCACGATAACCGATTTATGGGATAAAAAGCCTGTGTGTTATTTCAGGCCTAGAACTACTCATATGCAAATTCCAGCCCGATCCATTCAGTAGTTCTTGTGTGAAAGAGCAACAAACATACAGTCAGACATGTTTACAAACTTTCGCGTTTATAATATTAGTAGGATTTACAACATCAAAACATACATACATACTTAAAGGAATTAAAAACCTATTGTAAATATTTTCAGCGTAAATCCTACAGTGGAGGCGTAAACGAAACAAATATGTGCATTACTAATCGAACCACATTCGATTGCACATGCAATACGTTTGACTATCGAATGCTTGTTCGGAAAGGTCTGCAGCTGCGGCGCCCACACTGAATTTATTATAGGTACTCCCAATTTTAGTCTAATAACACACTTAATATAAAAAATCAAAAAGTATCCCAGAACATTGCCTTATTTATTTTTTCAATTTTGATATAATTGAAATTAGCTACCCCAAGTGCGAGTGGCTTTTATGACAACTTTATTGCACACAATTAGAAAAAGTATATACCTACAAACTATACACTCCAGGTAGAGTTCGTCCAATGCGAGGTGTATATGTAGACCATGTTTGCGTGCAATTTACGAGTAGTTGTAGTAATTTTAATAGTTTATGGTCTCTGGACACAGTATGAAAAACTATGCGAGCTTAGCTACATATTTTTAATGAGAGAGAGACCAGATATTCACATCTACCTAACTATTTTTAGACAACGGTCATTTTTAATTGAGTTTAATTTAAAAAAAAGTTTGGTAAGTAAATAAATAGATTTTAAAAGTAAGTAAAAATTTAATTCCTGAGATGCCTTCAAAATTAGCCTACCATTTTAAAAAAGTAGTTACATACGAGTTTAAATTAAGAACCATTGAATGAGTGACATTGTTGTTTTCACTTACTCGTTTTTTCATAGAAAATGTATGGGAATCGTTTTTTTTATTTACTGCCAAAACTTACGATTTAATTTGGTATGTTCCTTTGGGAAAAGTGTTCCTGGTTGGAAATAGAGTCGATTAAGACCAACTTGTTTTTTTTGACAAATGTCATTTTTGGGCGAACCGTATATTTTTTCAAAAAACTAAAAATGGCAATATTCTTTTCTTCAAAATAAAACAGAAAGTTCCTTAGAACAAACCCTTCTAACTACAAAAGAAACGGTAGCTACCCATAAGGGGCCAAAAATTTGCCACACCCTGTATATCTAATGTATGTATTAAGTACTACTGTTATCTAGTATCCATAACACAAGCTCTGATACACAAGCTTGGAGCTAGATAATGCTGTGTGGATTGCCCAGTATTATTTATTTGTTAATTAGGTAGGGGTCTACAAAAATCTTATAAACATCTTACTCGAAAGTTTGGAGGGATGGGTGGATGGATGTTTGATAGTTTGTTAATTCTTCACGCCATAATTACTGAACTGATCGGGTCAAAATCTTGCATAAATGTAAATCTCACATTGGAATAGCCATAATAAATATCCATTTTATGGGATATAATTAACTCTTAAAAGATTCCTTAGAAACGCTCGCGAAGCCGCGGGCTGAACTTAGTCTTCTATCATCATATCACATCAACATATTATAATTGTGAAAGTTTGGTTGTTTGTTACCTCTTCACGCCATAACTACAGAACGGATCGGACTGAATTTTTGCATACAGCTAATTCTAATCAAACATCGGCTACTTTTTATCCCATAAAGCAGTTCCCGTGGGATAAAAGTCACCTTTAAACGTTTTCATAGGAACAACACGTGCGAAATCGCGCGGCGCAGCTAGTTAATAAGTAATAATGAATGGAAAACCTTAAGTATCAAAGAAAATTACAATCAAATAATATAAAAAACTAGTATTTACAATTGAAACGTTTGAGCTTGCTGCAGACTGTTTCAAGAAATCTACAGGTATTATCATTATGGTTTAAAACCTTGAAAATAAATTAATTTGACAATAATTTCATATGAAATAGTTTTAATTTTAATCCAGTTGGTGGTATAACATACATCAGCTGTTCGTAATACTTTTTATTGGTGTTCGATAGTCGGCCATTTTGAATATGCGACCATATTTGGAAAGATAACAACGTTAACAATTAAAACTAGATATGCATGTAGGTAGGTAGGTATGAATGGAGTTTCTTATTACAAATATTAATTTATAATCTTTAAGTAATTATTTGTTTAACTTCGTTTTCGGTTGAATCTCTTTACTGAACTAGAGTACTTTTGTTTCATAGAATAACTTTTTAAGTTATTCTATGAAACAAAAGTTCAAAAAACCTTATTCATTTTAAGAATAAACTCTCAAAATGCTGTAATCTAGTCTGTTGGAAATACTTACATTTTTCAAGAAGCCAGGTTTTTGTAAAACCAATAGAAAACTACTACTAAGTGTTGTTAATTTGTGGGTCAATGAAATAATCATCGTAATTTTAACTTACTAGCTACGGCCCGCGGCTTCACTCACTTATCCCACGATAACTGATTTATGGGATAAAAAGCCTATGTGTTATTTCAGGCCTGGAACTACTCATATGCAAATTCCAGCCCGATCAATTCAGTAGTTCTTGTGTGAAAGAGCAACAAACATACAGACGGACATGTTTACAAACTTTCGCGTTTATAATATTAGTAGGATTTGCAACATCAAAACATACATACATACTTAAAGGAATTAAAAACCTATTGTAAATATTTTCAGCGTAAATCCTACGCTGGAGGCGTAAACGAAACAAATATGTGCATTACTAATCGAACCACATTCGATTGCACATGCAATACGTTTGACTATCGAATGCATGTTAGGAAAGGTCTGCAGCTGCGGCGCCCACACTGAATTTATTATAGGTACTCCCAATTTTAGTCTAATAACACACTTAATATAAAAAATCAAAAAGTATCCCAGAACATTGCCTTATTTATTTTTTCAATTTTGATATAATTGAAATTAGCTACCCCAAGTGCGAGTGGCTTTTATGACAACTTTATTGCACACAATTAGAAAAAGTATATACCTACAAACTATACACTCCAGGTAGAGTTCGTCCAATGCGAGGTGTATATGTAGACCATGTTTGCGTGCAATTTACGAGTAGTTGTAGTAATTTTAATAGTTTATGGTCTCTGGACACAGTATGAAAAACTATGCGAGCCTAGCTACATATTTTTAATGAGAGAGAGACCAGATATTTTTGATGAGACTTTTCACGCGTCAATGTTAGGGTGAGGCTGCAGATAGTATCTTCGAGAGATCCATCACCAGTAAATTAACTCAAAACATAGAGTTCTTTTCGTCTTCAACCCTTAATGTACTTAAACAAATTATAATAATTACTGTTAGCTAATATAATACCTACGGCCAAGCATGAAAAACCAAAATTCTATTAACTTCATCGCAAACCAAAGTTTTCACGCTTTCATTCAATTTATCCATTTTATTCAGTGAAAGCGCTACTGCTCTCGCTCAGAGACTAAAATAAAAAAATAAAAATGCGTGGCCAGTGTCCATGCATGAAACAAGCCTATTCAACGCTTTCACTTTACTTTCAACCTAATACCCTGCTAATAGAGTTGCTATTATTTAGTGTGATGTTGTCAGTAAATTGTTCTTTGGCATGCTACGAGTATTTTTGTATGTGATTAGATTACGCATCGATATCAATGCTTGCGTGGTCATTCGATAATTGAAATTGAGTTAGAATACCTTAACTTTCAATAGGAATTAAAAAAAGAAACATGACAGTCATTGGTTAAAAAAAATACATATAAAATAAATAAATAATGCTGGACAGTCACAGGATCTTCAACCTCCTCAAACTGAACAGCCTATCCACTTCCAGTCCACTGCTGGACGCAGACCTTCCTCTGCCTTCGCCTTATTGGAAATACCCTTAATCCCCACGCTGGTCATGCAGAAACGCACATCATCTGGCCTTAAAGTAAGCAAACCTTCTGTTAATAGATAAATGTTAAATTAAATACATCATTAGATTAATATTCTTAATATTATGCATCTTCTATAATAATATCAATAATTATCTTATTCATTTATATTATAACCATATGCTCTACCAAACAACACTACCACAATAGTAATCCTCTGCCCAAAGCATACCTACTAAATATTATGTCTGCTCAAACATAGATTAAGTAAACTTCAGAGTAATCTTTCAAAAAAGCGTATTCCTTTTTTAAAATACAGAAAAGGCCAGACGTCTAGTTTGCCCTACTTTCAAGGGGAATAGGTAAGCGAGTCGCGGTTAGACGCCTCTAGGCGACAGAATAATAAAAGAGGTTTCTTTCAAAAAGTTTTTCACACTAAGAAGTAAACACGTGATTGTAGACGAAAAAGGTGAAAGTGCCCTTTTATAACATTCTTAAACCGTTTCGTCATTTTATTAATTTTTAAACATGTAGTACATATGAACATAGAAGAATATCTTTGGCTTTTATTATTATATTATTTATTTTATTGTTGTTTTATTTTGTTATTTTATTGCGTAAGCCCTTATATTCTGGGTAATTTCTAGGAAATGAAATAAAATCCAAAAAATGACGTCGATAAACGTTAGTCGAAAATTTATTTCATTTATAAGAATATCTTTTTATATCGCATATTGCAGGAATTTCGTAAACTACTTTAAACCCTAAAGGCTGCCTAAATAAAAACAACAGCAAATTTTATTGGAAATAACTACAAAATGGCATTCAATAGAAACAAATTTCTAAGAAATATTGATGATGGAATAACAACATCTCATACATTATCCTACTCACTGAACACATATCAAACAAGAAATTATAGGCCTTGTAATTACGTAGATAAGGTTGATAGTATATTTTTTTATAGTTTTTGCAATAATTAAGTCAATTGTAATTAGTGTTGGCAACACAAGAATAGTGCGAAAATGGTTGTAAAATTTATCATGCTGGTAACTTTGCTTTTTCTATTGTTATCTAGTAATGATCCGCATCTTGTAGCAAAGTGTAATTTAATAAGTCTTATTAGGTTATCTTATTCATTAGAATTACAAAATTCTCTAACTAGAAAATAGCTCCACCTTTTTTTGGTATTTGAGGGTACGTTTTTAGCATATAACAGGGAACCAAAGTTATTGGCATAGCTCAAAGAATTAGCAAGCTGAAGTAACAGGGGCCGGCCATAGCTCGTGAAGAAACGACAACTGCTGGGGTAAACGAGTTCTTGAGTTAGGGATCGCGACTAGGCAAACGTAGACGCTCTCTACCCTGGTGGGATGACGATCTGCGAAAGACTGGAAGTAGATGCTGGTTGCATCAAGCTGAAGACAGGGCGCTATGGCGCTTCTTGGGGAGGCCTATGTCCAGCTGTGGAATAATATAGGCTGATGATGATGATGATTTTAAGTATAGCACTTAGGTAAATGTGTTACCTTTGTAGGAGATAGGAGTTTTTGAACTTTGATAATGTTTAGAAATTAGTAATTTCAGATCAAGACCCACTAGACCTGAAATTACACAAAGGCTAATTTATCTACGTTCCATAAATCACTTCCCGTGTGATTAACGGTTATAAAAATAACCGTAATCGTTTCCGGAGAAACAAGACGTGCCATGTCGCGGGTAGAAACTAGCTCTTCTCTCTGGCACTTCAGTGTCAAATCTAAACTTAACTTATCTATGACTGAAAAATCTACCAGTCTTTATCACAGATTAGGTAACATTTACTAGGCTGTACCCAGAGCAACAAACAGAAAGGCACATCGGTACAAAACTTCATAAAACTCGTCGGCAATATCAAAGTACCTGAAACTGGGTATTGTAGAGTAAAGAAAGGGAGAGTCGGTGAATTGAAAGCATGAGATTTTGTCGAGCTTCGGTCAGACTGAGAAAATGTAATTTAATACTGCTTCGGTGTTTTTATTTGGTCTGAAGATGTTTTTATTTGGCGAGGCTTATTTGCCGCCAAACGGCTACTTGACTAGCTGATAGCCATGGGTTCGTTTGCATAAATAAATAAGTAGGTAGGCAATAAAATATAATAAAATAAAATAAAACACTTATCCCAAAAAAATCGAATACGGGACGGGATGGGACTTGAACGTCAAAGTCGAAAATATTTTTAGTTAAGTTGAATTTTTAATAAAATTCCATAGTGTTAACTATGTATAATAAACTTAAGAAATAATAAATATCATTTATTTCTAATTCACTTAAAACACCATTACATCAACATTTATATTTATCTCTACATATATTTTTCATTTGAATAGTGCTCTTACTAGTACCGGAATGGATATAAAATAATGTACCTGCTGCCGCTTTTATAAACATTATAACATAAAATAATTGAAGTTGACGAAAATTATTTTCTGCAGATGTCACTGACACCGACTGATGTCAATCAGTAAGTCGCTTATAACGTTGAAATAGAGTTCAAATTTAAAAATAAATTCCATAATTTTCTAGATTTTTCCCCATCCTGCATTGACATTCTGCACACGAAGTTCTATCCCCTTTCTATTGATTGAAACCTCCCTAGCGTCAAGTTTTTTTGTACGACTCTAGACTTTATTCCTATGGCGCTAAAAATAAGCTAAGAGAACTAATTAGATAAATGTAGAGTCAACTTTAGAATAGTTGGTTAGAAATTACTAGATTTGAAAAAAGACGTCGCTGTTTTTAGAGAATCTTCTGTTTTGGTCCTACTCTATGTTTATTCAAAACTTAAAAACTTTACTTATTGTATTTTATTGTTTTAAATTTAAATAACATAATATTATAAAAAATCTGATAAAACACACTCATTCGTTATCTTTTTCTGTCTTTTTTTTAAATAATCAATTGCCTTTAAAAACTGTCCAATTGCTTGATTAGTATTGAGTCAAACACCTTCAATCATCTCCAATAATTTTTAACCTTGAGCAGAGTTCATTGACATTACACTGTGGGACAAAATAATTAACCTACGTATTTTGACATGCGAACATTGAGAGGATGTGGGTATGACTTACTGAAAAGAGGTAGGTAGCTAGAGCAATTTGTCCCATACGTTATAACATGACTTCTGAAATTCGTACCTAAATCATATAATTTAGGTCTCTATTTAGACGTTATAATAGGGGTTTTATAACATTTTTTTATGTGTAGATGCAAAAATTTGCATAGAATGACCACTTGAATTTAAAAAAAACATTATATAGAGTATTTTTGAGACAATCCAAAAAAATACAGCCTTCATTCTCGCTATCGCTCATCATCAAAAACGCTACTTTACCAACGTCAGCCGCGTCGCCTCCGTCCCAATAACTCAGTGACTCAGGGCTACCCTAACATTGATTGACGAGAGCCCTTCTACTTTACGAGAGGCTTTAATTAGCGCGACACGACCGACCTGTCTCCATAAAACCCGACTAAAACGAACGTCGGAAAAAAACCGACGGAACTAAAGAAGATTTTTTCTTGAATTATGCTTTTGCGCGCTATCTTTGATTGTGCGTTTAATTGGTTCGTTTTCTGTGCTCGTGAGTGTAATTAGATCATAAATTAGGTGGTGCTAATATGTAGGAATCTGGGAGGATCGCCGCAGACCTCTAAGTTATGGACGTAATAATGTTTTAGCTTAACTAAATCTATGAGGAACTCCATCGTTTACCCGTGGTACACCTGCGTACAAGTCAATGTTACAAATTACATCACACTAATATTATATTCGTAAATGCGAAAGTTTGGATGGATTAATTTATGGATGGATGTTTGTTACCTCTTCACGCCATAAGTACTGAACGAATCGGGCTGAAATTTATCGTAAGTACAGGTAATTGTAAGCCTATAATCAAACATAGACTACTTATTTACATAAATCAGTTCCCGTAGGATAGAAATTACATTTTGAACGTTTTTTATAGGAACAACGCGTGCAAAGCCGCGGGGCGCTCATAGTTAGTAGTAAAAATATGTTATTTTGTCCACATAAAATTAGAACCTCCTCATCAGCACACATACGTCCACAGCTGAACATTCCTCTCCGAAACAAGGAGGATAATAACATATTCACCTCCTTACGAAATTTATGGAAAATCCACACAGCATCATCTAGCCAAAGTAAGCAAAGCATGTATCATAGAATGACATTTATTTAGAAGCAAAAAAAAAAACACACTTCCAACACTGCCCCATTGAAATTACCTCGGCTCAAAATTTAACTCAAAACTATTACTAAACCGTCCCCTCCAGTCGCCACTCCAGCTTATAGAATTATATTTATCTAGAAGCAAAAAGTATATCATACTTCTAACGCTGCCCCACCGGAGTTACCAAGTTCCAAATTATTGTTAAACCACCCCCTCCAGCCGAGGTGACAAAATTTGGGCCACTCCAGTTTCGAGGGTTTGAAAAGGTGATTGACTTTGGTGACACCTCTCTGAGAGCTAAGGAGACCTTTGAACAGTTATTTTTTAAGTGTCAATAGACAAGTGTCTTGTTACAGATGATGGTCTTATATTTATTTATCTATTTTGCTTACGTGTAAATGATACACAGCTTAGGTCTTAATGGCGGCTTAGGTCAATAGTGCAATGAGAAATTTCGAAGCAAACCAATACACAATACATAATTTTCTAATAAATTATAGAAACAAATAATAAGAACAAGTATTTACAATCGAAACAATTGGGCTAACTGCAGACTATTGCAAAAAATCTACAGGTAACTCAACTGATCTATATTAATACCAGTCGAAAGCATACCCAAGGCACTTGCCCCGTTGTATGGCAATGCTGATGCGCTGTGCCAGATATTCACCAGCTCACTTTACCACCAGACGTTCAGATACTACGATAATATCAATTGTACGTCAATAGCAATCCTTGCAAGCATCCAGACCATACCCTGCCTTTGGCCAATCAATATCTATAAAGAAGCCTGTCATTCTTAGCAATGACTTATCATTATCACTCACTATGTATAATGTATATAATATGTTATGAAAACCCATTGACCAGCGTCTCAGTAGGCGCCTTTGATTACTATCAGGTCATAATTATTAATGATTTGAACTGATAATATATCAATGCATCCTCTCATACTATCTGTAAAAAGGTCAGGACCAAGGAGTTCTTTCATCAGCCGAGTGATATAAGATAATGTTTACTTAAAAAGTCATAAACATATGATTTATGCGAAGATATATTTTTAAAGTACTTACTTTGAAGATTTTGAGTAACTTATCTGGAATGAGATAAACAAATAATTGTCCACTTTAAAAATAAGGTTAAGATCAGACTGAAACGTTTTTTACTAAACGTTTTTAACGCGATTCAAATAGAAATTTTCAAAACTGATGTAGAAAAATTGCGTGCAGTGTAAATAATTGCTGTCTTAAATTGCTGAAATGGTAAAATTCCGAAAATAAGTAAACATTTAAATTTGTTTTGGGAGAATCCTGCTATTTCATATGTGTGTGAGAACTTTGAACTCACTGAAGTTAATTTGTAAGTTCGATATAAACATCTCTACAAACACGGGCAGAGTTGTAGGGGTCACATCAGCCAATAATACAGAAAATACACTTTTTAATACCAGTTCTAAAATAACGGGTGCATTCCTAGATCGGTGGGCAACAGAGTGTGACCTAACGAGGGGAGACTACAGATCTGGCAGCTAAAGAAATTGTTCTAATAGTTCTTGCGATTGCTCTTCTTCTTGGAAATCTTTAGATACACCTAGATGGGAATTTGAATCGTCAAAGTGCGTAACGTATCTCTTAAAATATCTTAACAATGCAGTAGGCATTTCGTTGAGATACATACATAGGTACTTCTTTTTTTTAAGAATTTGTGGATAATCCTCATAGGTACCTTTAATAGACATTGAAAGAGAAATAAATGTATAGTTTTCAAATAAAAAATTGCAGGTGTAAGTTCCAATTAAAACTGGCCAATGTTTCTTCTCCCGAATCCAAAAGAACCAACAAAAAGCGATTCTCACCCAAACCATATGCTTTAAATACATCCAATGCATAATGCGTCACGGACGACGTAGGTGTTAAAGTAGGTAAATCAATTAAAATATTTCACTAATTAACTGTGAAGTTCATCGTCAGAAGCTTAAAACAATAGGTTGTTACAGTTATTAATTTTATCACAGTATTCTGGTGTGAACGTGTTGGTACTGGTATGTGGGTATGCATATTTTGGCTTGCAGTTGGCTACAGTGTTGAAGCCGTTTGAAGCCGAGGGAAATTGAGATTAGAGAATCTTTAGTGGCCCTATGCCTATGAAGTTAGTCTTTTAAAATGTTAAAAGTTACGTTTGAAATATTCAGTATTAAAACAAAGAAAACCTTTAGTTAGTAAAAGTAACAAAATAGTGTTAAAGAGTTCATTGATTAAACCAAATTAAATTTGAATATAAATTGTCTTTGACTTGCTCATTTAAAACCGCCACCGCTTCAATATTCAAGCCAAGAAATCAAATCAAAAACCACTCTTCCAACAACATAAAATAAGCTATACAATAACAAATCAAAGAGACATCAAAATCCAATAAACTTTCTATCAAAGTTTACACTGCTCGAATAAAATCCAAAGCTACCAAAATTCAAAACATGAATAGATCCCAAACAAGATAATAAATCCAAATGCAATAGAAATGGTTTTGAAGCTATAAAGATGCAATGCTAAAGTGATATCATACTCGTACAACATTGGCACTTGGCACTTACAAGTCCTGATGTCGATTGCTGTTTATTTTCGCATTAGCTGCACGCTATGGGTGATTTGTACCTGCTACTTGTCTTTGAAGGGCAAATGTGCCATTGTAATGTGTAAACATAATATAGAAACATTCATCGAATTAAATGTAGGAATGGTGTGGCCACCTCATGGAAATTTTGAATTGTTAATGGTGTTTATTGTCTATCGCTGTAGGTCTATGGTATTGTCTATGGTTTGATTTGCAAATATTGTAAGTTTTGCAGTCTTTCTTTTTCACTACATCTACATCATCACTTCATAAATCACGTCGTATATAAACTTTGAAAATGTTTGTCATAAATTCCTAGCGCCAATTGTTTTATTGTCATAGATGATTTGTAACATTCTTAATAGCCGCTTTCTTAAACCTAACAAAAGTATCGTTGTCGCCGACAATGTATTGCAAAGGTCAAGAAAAGCTCTTCCTTTCTTTTCAATCATCGATCAAAGTTTCCGCCGAGGCCGGGAAATATCTGATCGATGTTTTCAATACTTGATGAGTTTATACTTCTCTGTTCCGAATAACGACTCCTGGTTATCCTTCCCTATGACCTCCCATAGACTTGGTGTCACCACTGGAATAGTCTTCATGGTCTAAGAGTTGTCTATGATTCATCTAGTTCTCACAACTCCAACATCCGCGTTCGGCGCGATTGTTCTACCATCAATTCTCCTCACGGAGCGCAAATGTCACGAAATCGACGCCTCATATATCTCGATTTTAGAATAATCGGTAAAGTGCTTGAGACTCGTGTACAGAATTCTTAATTTTCATCCTATTTGGACAATGGCTTTGCATGGAAGATAATGTAGCCAAACAATAAGTTCCACAAAATTGTCTGTTCACCTGGTATTAGCGATAACGTTGAGTATATTCCTAGAATCTATTAGCAACTTTGATGTCTTTAACTTCATTCCTAGTACGTCTGCCTGAACCGATAAATTAGTGACTTTTGCGGCTTTTAAAGTTGATGCGCCCTTGACAATTTGCATTGTATATCAGTTCTAGGAGCCTGTACGTCTGGAGTGATGGATGCAAGGTCTTTTCGGGTACACATAGTGGGGCTATTTGTATTCAAAGTGGGTTCGTATGACTTTTTGCGTTTATCTTGTTTTTTTGCTGATTCTTAAAGTTTTATCACGAGTTTATTCCTTTAATGGATAAAATCATTTACATGCAGATCATCATATAAGCCATTTGCAACCATTATTGTGTTTATACCTCCTTTTTAACACGCATTTCTTTCGTTGTCCAGGTCAGTGGTTCCTTTTGCAGATGATATGACGAAACATAGGAATAAAATGTTATGTTGCATCTTCACATATACCACAATACCTTGGCCACTAGGAACGATGAAAAGTACATACCACCTCCTGGCGTAGAACATCGGTTTGGTGGCAAGCTGAATAAAATAATTAAAAACCTACGACCATAACAATAAAGACCCTACAAGGTTAAAGCCAACCAATCAGCCCACATCAAGGAACTACCACCCCTGGTTCATTAGCAACCTATTAAAATGCAAATGCCCGTACATATGCAATAATCAGTTAATTTTTATCACGACGCATGCGTAGAATATAAGACACTACCTGTTCGATTTGTATGCAACACCATACGAAGTCTGCTGGCTTGGTTGTAGCCGAGGAAGACAAGCTGGGTTAAAGCTATAGAAACAAATTGTGTGGTGATAGCTGTTAATTGATAGACTTTAAAAAAACAATAAAGACGTGAAGTTTTCAAACCTCGAAGATTAAAAATCATCCCACTCCTTAAATCAATGCAAATAATCATCGCTTTACTCAGAATTTTTCAGCTTTACTAAACTTAACTTTGTACAAACACTTAGAATAGAATAGAATAGAATAGAATATTATTTTATTTGTAACTTAATCAACAAAAAACATATATGGCTTAAAATAAAAGACAAAGCATCTGTTGATTAGAGTCGCAAAACGGTCTCTGTCTCAGCATGAGCTGGTTGTAAACAAGTCACAATCAACGCTGATTAAAAACTTGATTATATCAAAAATATAATAAACAAATGAGCATTTTCTCACTGAAGCATTTCAATCGTTTCTCAACATTCAATACTACGGGTATACCTAGTTAGGGCCTTAAATATGACCTAGCAACTTTAAGTAGATACCTAATGTGTGTATAGGTAAATTTTTAAAAGCCGGTGCGACTGTTGTGACTTTCAAAATTTAGCTATGTGTGGAATACACATACCTAAATTTTGAAAGCTACCACCAGCTGTTTCTAGCTTACCTGTGTCAGAAGTTGTATCCTTACTTGGAACGTCTTGTCTTGTTACATTTTCGAGAAGACGAAGGTTTTTAACCAAATTAGTGGAAACAGGTCCCAAGGATTTCGCAAAATACTGATTTACATTGATTTTCAATAGAATACGTTACATAGTTCAAGACACTTTAAATCTCCTTGGTGATTCAATGAATCAGGCTATAAATGGGCCTTCATGTTGGATAACTCTTTTGAAAAAAAAAACAATCGTTAGCAATGTTTCACCCATACAGGTTAGAGTTTTGTTCTCTGATATAGGATTCCTAGAACACTCGAAGCTCGATGGATCAATAACTCTTGAGATTGTAAGAACAGTATTTTGTTTTATTACTGTTGATTCATAAACTAAACATACCATTAACTTCATCATCATTATCAATTATATGCCTCGTTTGACCCACAAAACATAAAGCATGTAGACCTTGCTAAATTATCGAAAACTTCAAACTCTTCTTCAAATAAATTCCTATGTCAAATAAACGTCGCTTTTATTCAAAAATGCCCCTTCGTATTATTTTTATTCCTAACAATTCCTTTGCCTGTTTGCTTGTAGATAAAGGCTGATTTTCCCTGCAGGTTTTTGGGTAAAAAAAGGTCCAGTTGTAACTCATAAGTTCAAGTCGCGACGGATTCCAGAGGCGACTTCGATTCGAAACTATGTTTATATAGGATGTTCTTAAAACGAGTTCATAAGCTAACTACATTTTAAAAAAGACTTACCAATTCAATAGAATAACATTATAATAGACTAGGTTTGGCTTCGCCCTCGTAGAATAGAATTTTTTTGCTCGGATCTCTGATTGTTTCATGGTTATTCTGGTATTCGCGATGGCAAAATATTGTTTTATGTTGAATCCCACAATTTGGCTTACGCTGTTTAATATATTTCGGTCCGAAGTGGAACTAACAAAACAAGTGGACTTCTGACAAATCAAAGATTATTAAAATTGATCTATGCATTTTTCATATAAGTGAAGCCTAACTTAGTTTTACCTAAATAGATTTCGAAAGGACAGCGAAAATGGCACTTAGAATGATCGTAGAAGAAATTGAAATGGCATTACTTGAAAAACTTGCTAACTTAGATACCTATTTATACAATTTTATCGGATCAAATCGATCTTTATCAAAACTGATCGATCAAAATCTTCCAACGCTTTGGTATGTATGAGATCTCGATCAAATTGTTAAGCTAAACGTTCAAAACTATTCTGATAAGAATTTTGTTTTGAAATCATTAAGTTTTTGTTGAAGTTCAAGTTTTAGTGGCAACAGAATACATTATACAGCAATCTATAAAAACTTATTATAAGTTTCATACTCCTTCACACTGGCTCACTGATTCAAACTGTCACGTTATACTCCATTTTGTTTTGAGTTATTTAGACGGCTTCGGACTTCCTATCTTACTGAGAACTACTTTATTATGTCTAGTGTTTAAAAAAATATGTATTTGTTTTACTTTTGCTCACATTTGCTAATAACTTGAAGTGACGTTGCCAACGGCAGGTATTTTTACCCGCGACTGAACGGAGACGGTATATGCGTTTAGGGTGTGATGTTGTTTGTATGTGCAATTTGCAATGTTCCCAATTATCTTTATATAGGTAAGTTGAGGTAATTTTATTATTCAATAGAGATTTTTTGAATATAGTTAAGGTTGGGTTAGGTTAGAAGTACACAAAACAAATACAACAACAAAGCCTCCATGATATTTCATGATACATACGAACTATGGATAAAACTTTAAAATGCTTTAAATTAGGGTCATGTCTTTTATATGTATAACAAAATCCCCAATTTTCTTTTTGAAAAGTAACTCTGATTCCAAGAATTCAAAAAGGAAGCAACCTGTATGCGTGGCGCGGGTCTGGCGCCGCCGCCCGATTCTGACGGACGCGATCCCGCGATACCGAAATGTATTATGTATAACAAATGGTAGATATTCAAAAATAAAGAACAAAACAGGAGCCAGAAGGGCATTTGGCCCTGAATTTGTGTCCACGTGGACATTCCCAACATATACCGCCGCCATGTTTTATTTTGGCTCGCGACTCTCGCCATTTTTGGTTAAATTAGTTCGTTTATGGCGAGATTTTGTGTTAGGTTGTTTCACTAGCTGGGTGTCGGATAGAACCAACATTCATTCCTATCTCAGCTACATAGGGGATGAATTTATTAGCTTGATCATCATCACCCTAAGACGGACTTTACACATCTGCATCCGGAATTCACCATTCTATTACAGCTTCTCATTTTAATTTATATATATATATATATATATATATATATATATATATATATTTATATATATATATATATATGTGTACTTCTGTTGTACCTCAGCAAAGTTTTTAGTAAAAGTAGATATATTACCAAGTTTATATTCTTATATTTATATTCGTTTATATCCATAACTGTAAATATTCCTGTCGTTCCTTCAACTTTGTTTCACCTTAAAACTGGCCTAAGTAGGTATCTATAGTTTGGTGATTTTTATCAATTGAATCCATACAAGTATTCTTTAGCAGGAATAAGTACATCCAATAGAGAACCAATGTTGACAAAAGTAGCTCAAAGAATTAGCAAGCTGAAGTGGCAGTGGATAGCTCATCTCGCAAAAAACTGACAATCGCTTGGGTAAATGTGTTCTTGAGTGGAGACCGCGCCTCGGCAAACGTTTTGTACGATGCCCATCGGCCAGGGAGATAACAATCTGTAAAAGACTTCAGGTAGAGCTGAAGACAGCGCTATGTTCGCTCATTAGGGGAGACCAGTGTCCAGCTGTGAACTAATGAAAGCTGTTAATGATAATGAAATGTTCTTTGGTGGTCTACATCCGTAACTTTGTCACATCACCAATATGATAACAGCTTATCAATGACCTGGCACATGCAAATCGGCTCAAGTTGACCTATTAGTTTTATCCAATCCATGATATAGTTACTGGCAGTTATAATGGCATATTGTTTATAATGAAGTGGTCAGAAACTTTAGTTGAAAGATCAGCTAATTATTTAAAGTTACCTTTTAAAGGATGTCCTATCCATGCAATGTTTGGTCCAACATTATATCAATACAGTTATACAGAGCTACTTGGAAAAGGGATAATTCTAGGATAAGCTAAAATACACTCCTATTAGAGCTGAATTGCATTCCGATAATCTGAGTAGGAAAAGAAATATTCACTCAATTCGGCGTCTTTGATTTAGAAAACTGTGTGTGACTGTCTACCTCCCATCTGTCATTCAAATAGATCAGTTCTCAAATTTACAATTCTGTCACGACCTCTCCCATCCTTAACCCCATCACGTATACAGATCAACTGATCAACAGCATACGTATCACCGAATTTGTCTGTTTGCTTTCTTGTAATTAATGACTGTCTAATTGGTGGCCGGATTGCAGCGTCTTCCGTTTGGAAGTACGTGAGGTGTGGTACAATGTGTGCGTCATTCGGTAGCAATGTTGGTATAAGTGGAACTTGCTGTTCATAAGGTTCCCATGGTGGGTACAGTTATTGTCCGGGGTGTGAGCACTTGAGGAGTGTGTAATTTTCTCATTCCTATCATGATTATTGTAGTCAACGACCACTTGTTGTTGTTAGGTTGGCCTCATTTACCTTTTGTCTTGTTCTTCTCAAAGAAACGTTTTCTGCAAGAATATAAGGTGACCGGTCCTCGCTCAGGTCTTTCAACCAGCAACTCCTTCGTTTCAATTTGATTCTGCAAACTTAAGTTTTCACAGTCTCTTACATCCGAATCTGCATCATTTTTTCCCAGCGCCATCTCACTCCCGTCAACTCAATAATTATTCACGGTTTATCACACGATCTGTTCCAAAACGCCTCCGTTCCGACGTCGACATGACAGCGACAGCATGTTCCTGTCGTTTTTTGTCGAACTTTGTCGTTTTTTTGTCGTCTCTGGTTTAATCGACACTTGTCTTGTACGTTCAAAAGAACCGCATAATATAATGACTGATGACACGGTGCGGTTATTGATGGCTCGTGAAGTTTTGGGACATTTGTTTGTTTTGATGACGGAGTTTTTGTATGCTGTGGCTTGAAATTATGGTGTTTATAACGCAGACAAAACTCTTGTAGACCGCATACCTAGAAGCTAAGTATCACCATTACCAAACTTAATCTAAAAGTTATGCAAAACCTACTTTAGTCCCATTTTTGCTGACAAAAAATACACTCGCTCTAGTTTAAAGTAAGGGGACTTTAAACTAAATCCAAGGTTAATAATTGACCAGCAAAAACCACAGAGCAGGTGCGCAAAATATATTTTTTGCCAGCGACTCACTGGAACCTCATTCTTTGTATTTAATTAATTACGGATCAAGAGTTTCGTACTGAGGAACGAAGGGATTTGTAGAAGCCTTTTTGTCGTTATACCCAAAATTTCGCGAGAAACTTTGAATGTTCTGTAAACTGAGGCACTTTTCTATTGACAGATTGTTCTGTGCCCGTTTAGCGTACTTTTTCCGTTGTAATATGTTTACTTTTTATTCTATGATTAAGAGATGCACCAAAAACATTTATTTTTAATTTCTGCACATTTTGGCGCTCAAGACAGAGCTCTACAAAAATATCGAAAACCTAAAAACACAGTTTAATATACTCGACGACGACTTTTAATAACACCAAAAGGCAATACACATTTTAACTCTACCAGAACCAATACCGTCCTAATTTGCGAAAAGAGTATCATACAACCATACTGCAGTTAAGAGAAGCTCTATGCGGCAATGTTTCATAGTGCATAGTGTCAGACGGCCACCCCGAGGCGGCGCCGCGTGGTTAGACGCAGCTTATCTTCATCTGCATCGAAAACCGTGGAGTAGATATTCAAAGACCTTTTTACAGCTGAATATTTAATCATTTGTTTACCTTCTTTTTTGTGTGTGTAAGTTAAATTTAATAGTTACCTATTATAATAATAGGCATAAAGCACTCGTCAACGTGAACATCGGTCCACTGCTGGACGCAGGCCTCCCCCTTATAAACGCCTAATTGGAGCTTAGGTCATGGGGGGTAATTCCCATAATACCCACGCTAGTCATGCGGGTTGGATGACGCAGTTTGGTGGTAGAATTGTTCAGCAGGGGCGCTTTTGCCCGCCCCGGCATCCCTTAGTCACCTCTTACGACACCCGCGGGAAGAGTTGGGGTGGTGCAAATTCTAAGCCAGCACCACACAGCTAAACTCCTATAAACAGACTCACAGCCAAAGCACTCATAGAGTCTTCAAGTTAACTAAGTGCTCCTTTGGGTTCATATAGTTGAAAATATATGATCATGAAATGAAGAACAGAATAAGTTCCAGAAAATGTGTTCCATCGTTGACCACATCTTCAAGGCGATGTTGATCGAACCAATATAGGTATTGTGTTTTTCTGTAGGTTGGGTAGGTATCTATTGATACTTCAAATTCGATGTAGAGTAAATAACGCTGATCTTTCTTTGTTTGGGTGTTTCTACACGGTCAACGAGTTCCTTAACCGTATCAATTAAATAAAACTATATTGACTTTATGTAACTTAAGTTAGCTCATTGGACAAGTGTAGTTTTGTATAACTAATAATTTGACATTATTATCTTCACATTGCATGATCATTTGATGTACCTACTGTTCAAACACAATTGTATGGTTGTTTCTGAATAAATTATTTATGATTATGATTTTTGATTCTATAATAATGTTCAAATTAGTTTTCTCCGATTGGACAGACAAGAGAAGAAGCAAAATACTTTCACATTTTAGGAGGTAGTAGGCCGATTTTGTGTTAGTTTTGCTCACCTTACAAAACGTTCCACTTATTCATTAAACCAAGTCAACTTCACAGTTTTCTTGTCCATTACGAGAGCTACCGTCGTCAGTCGGCTCTCGATAAGAGAGAGATGACAACGCTTTTTGTTAATCGTTATTTATAGAGTTTTTTATTTGGAACTCATACCATAAACAATTATTTATTCTGTGCCATAGACAAGCGCCGTCTTTTGTTTCGGGTCAAGTTGGAATAAGCGGTGCCTTTATTGTTTCTTTGATTGTTTCCTTTGCTTCTTGAGCTATTGTTGATAAATTTGATAATAAGAGACAGACCTATTTAAGAATATTGACTTTCTAGCGATCTTTAAATAGTAAATAATATTTATCACCTAGATACATATTTCTAAATAAATTTTAACTATCAAGTATTTCTATTAAGGTGCCTCGTTGAATATAATTTATAACAATAACTATGTGGGAAGCTTATAATAAAAATAATTTATTAGAGGCGTTGAATAATCAAGAAATAAAGTTATTTTTGTCTCATAAAAATTTAACGCATTTTTCGTTAATTTATCGTTTGTTGTAAACAAACGATAAATTAACGAAAAATGCGAACAATATTATGTTTCCACGCTCTGAATATTATGTTTATTACAAATTTAGATAGTATTAACAGCCTTTTGGATGTTTTAAGGTAATTATTTATATCTATTTAGGTAAGAAATTTTTGTTTTTGTATTTTATTAAACTATTATTAAAATAAAACATTTACCAGCACCGAAAAATAAAACGGACACCACTTTGAAATAACTTCTGAAAAATATTTATTATTATTAAGCAGAAGAAGAGCAGCTTAAAGCTGGTATGTCTATATCATAGTGCTTTTTTCTAGATTTTTCACTACAGTTTATCACTTATGGTCAGATTGTGCGTTCGTAGCCAGTGGTCGAGTCTGTTTTTAAAGCTGTTCACCGAGGGAACTGTTATATGATTTGAGTTTTGAGCTTTCCAATATTTTGCCACAGTTTCATGCGCACGGAATAACTAAATCATGGGAAATATCCTGTTGTAAATAACTTTACAATTAATAACCATGATGGATTTTAAAGTTTTATTGAAAATATAATAATTTAAATTTCATGGTGGAAAGAGTATGGTCAATTTTATACGATATCTAATTTATGTTAATGACTAACTGTCCTACTTAAAATACTGCGTACAGCATTTTTACCACCTATATTTTAATATTAACAATAACTCATTTTAATTGCTTAGTTATTCCATTAAAACGAAACAATGGAGATTAAAGCAATGTCGTTGAATTTACGACTGAACCCGCTGCCGAGAAACAAGGAGTTTTTAACAATTATTATATTTTTATAATCTTAAAAAAAAACGTTCCTTCTTAAATCATCTGCTACCCATTTTATCTTCAAATATTATTTATGATTTTTATATAATTATAAAAAGGAAATTAACAATCAAATAATAGAAATAAATAAGAACTAGTATTTAAATTTAAAACAATTGAGCTAGCTGCATACTTTTGCAAACAATCTACAGGTAGCTCAACTCCCTGTCCCCGAAACTGGCTACATTGCCCCGCTGTATGACAATACTGATACACTGCCGTACAAGGGTACCAAATACTCACCAGCTTAAATCCATAAATATTGTATTGCTACATTTTTATGTTTTCTAAGTGTACATTTATTGTATTTATGGAAATAAAGCATTTTTGAATTTGAATTTGTTTGTCCCTCCCTTTCGTGTCGCCTGAGAAATCGACACACCTTTTTTTCTAATTGTTTATTTTGATCTTTCGAGTATAAAACTTATGCCAGCATCAGTAACCAATTTATTTTGTCGTATAATGGGTGGACCTCTGCAAAAACATTAAAATCCTACTTATATTATAAACGCGAAAGTTTGTAAACATGACTGTTTGTAAGTTTGTTGCTCTTTCACACAAAAACTGCTGAACGGATCGGGCTGAAATTTTGCTTAGTTTAGATTACTTATTATGCTTATAGGCCTGGAATAACACATAGGCTATTTTTATCCCATAAATCAGTCTCCGTGGAATAGGCGTGCGAAGCCGCGGGGCGCAGCTTGTGATCGATGTATTCGGTTTTTGCCCAATTACGTATTGCACTTTGTTTCATCTACTCATGTTACTTTATAGCACGCGTTCTTCCAAACACCCTGTATAACAATATTTTAGTTGATTAAGGTTCCTAGGCCCCAATTAAGTGACAATTGCCTCACGAATACCGTTTGCACGCATAGTTCTGGAAACGAGTTCTTCTTGAATTTCCCACAAATCGAGATTCACAAAAACTTACAGTAAAATTCAAATAAAAACCCACTGTCTGAGTTTCACACATAATTTGCGGAATCGTGCAAAATCGAAGCGACCAATATCATTTTCACAATATTTAATTAGGTTTCATTACGATGTCCATAATGGTTGGTTGATTACTTGCATATTGATTATTTACATTTTGTGCTAAATTTGTAGGTTAGTACAGTAAACAACATAATTAGCAAATTAATATTTACGGAGATCGTGAGCATTGAAAACCCGTTTTTGGGGTAAATAAGTCCGATTCTGTTTATTACCCACGTCTCACATGAGACACGCATATTCCTAGCATCTCAGGGCCCTGTGCCTGTGCTATTATTATTTATTATATAACTATATATATTAACTTTCTATAAAAAAAAAAATGGAGACACAAATATGACAAAATTTCAACTATACACAGACATAAAACAACTCAAAATAACGACAGATTATAGTCTATATTTCAAGTACAACCTATATAAGCCGTTAATCTTTGTGACAATCCCAATTCCTAATTTAAATTAATTAAATGGTGGTCGGTAGCGCAGGCCTATCTTTATAGCTGATCAGTGGCACTATTTCACTCGATGCGTAGGATACCACACGTAGGTGAACGTTCTAAATATGTCTCAACAGCTAAAGTGTCACTATAACACTACAGGATGCGTTAAAACTTAAGAAGATACTGACATTGAGGTCAATAATCTAGAAATAAAGGTTGACGTTAGAGAAAAATTGAGGATAAGTAAATTCCTCGTTGGCAGCGTAGATACTCATTGGTCGTATAGATGAAAAACTAAATAAAATATGCTGGAAAATTCACACAGCATCTAGCTACCTCAGACCAACAAAAAAATTGATCGTTCGTAATAACCCGTCTTTCTTTTTTGTGGTATGAGCTAGCTACAAGAAATCACCCAGGACACCCGTAGCATCTGCAGATAGTACACACATTTGTCTCGATGCAGGAATCGTACCTGCAACCTACTGTGTCGCAGGCAGACTTTTATCCACTGTGCCACAGTTAGGTAGGTACTAGGTCTTGTTTTCTATTAGTAAAACCTAAATAAACTAAAAAAAACAGTCTGTGGTGATGTCATTTCTAGGTGTTTCTTCTACATCTTTGTGAAAAAATGTATTCGAAAGCATCTTCAAAAGACAGAATTTAATCTAAACTAGTTTTAGCTCCATATATTATGCTGGAATTTTAATTTGGATGTTACGTCAGACTCTAATTTTAATTATTTTAACACCTGTTTGTGTCTGGCCTTAACTAGACAGCTTTTATTAAACAGCTGATTTAATGTACTTAATTTATTTTGTGATAGGTCAAATTACCTTGTGTAAAACATTGTTATAGAAACTCTGCACCTACACTTCGGATTAAGGAATAAAGTGGACATAAAAGTCCAAAAAGATCTTTCAAAAGATCTTAGCTATGGATTTTAGTTGACTTGGGATTTGATTCGAGGTATTAAGGCGCATACCCGAGCCAATCTGACAGCAATTCCTATTTTATCATATTTTTACGTTTATCATAGGAATTTTTAAAAATCCTACGTTCAGTTTGTGGTATCTATTATAAGCTATTTTTTAATACCTCTTTTATAATTTTATCTCATATAGTTTTGGAGGAGATGCAAAAATAGAGTTTGGTGGCCAAAAAGCGCAACTTCGTATCTCTTCCTAAGCTTTACAAAATGAAACTATTACAGAGGCATTAATTAATAGCTTATAATAGATACCACAAACTGAACGTAGGATTTTTAAAAATTCCTGCGTTCAACGCAATAATAAGATATAATAGTTGGGGGCGCCACTTTCGCTGGTGTATGGGCCTCAAAGTAAAAAATAGTATGTAAAACAGTTTGATCTCCGAATAAAGCAAAATAAAATATCATACTATAATATTATCAATGCGAAAGTTTGTATCACACTAATATTATAAAGGCGAAAGTTTGGATGGATCTATGGATGTATGGATGTATGGATGAATGTTTGTTACCTCTTCACGCCAAAACTACTGAACGGATCTGGCTGAAATTTGCATACAGGTAATTCTAATACTGGAATAAAACATAGGCTACTTTTTATCCCAAAAATCTGTTCCCGTGGGATGAAAATCACCTTTTAATGTTTTCATAGGAACAAGGCGTGCGTTGCGTGAAACAGTTTTTGGGATATATTTGATTTCATTACTGGATGTAAGCGGGTTAACTACGAACCTTTTTGTGTTCAAAGAACTTCAACGCCAAATTCTTAGAAATTAAACTATTATGTCAACTATACTTACAAAAACCTTATATATTTTGCAACCCACTTGGAGTAGTTAAGTTGGTTTTAAAAGAGGCTTTTGTATTGGGTATAATTAGGATAATCCAATTTCCTATCAACTGCATTTCAGCCAACTAAGCCAGTTTTTTAACCTATCCTGAACCAGCTTTTCTCAAAAAGCTATGTCTTAAAGCCTTATCTTAATGCAACACCTTGTGTTAGCCATATTTTAAGTTTAAGTTGTTACTTCTTAGTAATAAATGAGTAATTAAGGGTTAATAATGTATTGGCGGTTATTATGTAAAAGGGAATTATAGTATTTTGCACATTGTGGGGTTGCTTAGAAAAAGATCTAAGTCCCCTGTTCTTATTATATAAGGTTTCTGCTATTATTATTGGCTTTGGAAGTACACGGAAACTTAGTTGCATAAGGTATTTATATCTAAGTTAGTTTATACAACAACTACTGAATTACTAAAGTGTTTGAGATTTCGTAGTTTGACATTATTATAAAAAAAATTAGTGCGCGCACTTTGTAGCTTTAGATTTTGGAATCATTCCGATTTTTCGCCCTTAGTTTTTTCTTTATTTTTAACCCTAATTTTAATATTTATGTGTTTAACGTGGTTCTCATTTAGGTACTTTTTTAAAGATCTTCCTTTTAACCCTAGATTTTGTATCTATCCGAAATTGCATCGCGTCTAATAACGGATAAAGTGCTAAACTCGGCTTAGTCTCCAGTGGAGTGGAGACTAGAGTACATGCGGGCGTGTCGTCGGCAGTGTCGGCACATTCGCGTGAAAAACGAGCGGGGTGGGCCACTTGTACCTACTTTTAACTTTGGTCAAGTTATTTACAACTGGATATATACCATGATTTGAGTTTTTTGTGAGCGTTACAATATTTCGACATAGTCTCATTATAAATGACTTTAGTGTTAATAACCATGACAGATTTGAAAGTTTTGTGTTGGATTGTGGGTTGACTGGCCATTCACTCAATTTGCACTAGAAATAAGTAGGTACCTATAGTCTTTTATTTCGGTGCAACTATAGGCAAAAAAGGTCACACTATGAAATTGACTTGGGGTCCTACATAGCCAAATTTTGGCTTAGTTTAAATTGTAGAGCTTTCTACGAGTCAGTAATTTCTATAAATTTAAATGATATTTTTCTGTGTTAAATATACCTACAGTGTAGAATAAGAAGAATCCGTTCGTATTATGCATGGGTAACTTGTATTCAAGTCTGGTAAGGGTAAATAAACTCTGACTTGGTCTACGACGACCTGAACCACGACAAAGCTGATTCTTATAAAAATCGAAGTATCGGTTTAACCCTCAAATACGTCTCGAAACTTAACCTGCGTTTAACACTTGGTGTCGCTCGCCTCTCCGACGAAGCCACAAGAATGCATCGACGTGTCAGATCCCCCTCCCCCCGGGAGCGAGGGAAGGCTCCCCAATTACAGACAGGGTAATTGTGAGATTAATTAATAGTCTTTTAAAAGGTTGTCTTTGAAAATGCGAGTGATCATCGTAATTTTGGGTTTGGATAAGTGGGATAAAATACTGGAGCGTAAACTATGGGGATGCCAGCTAAAATGCAAAACAGTTAACTGTCATTTTCGTAAATGTTGGATCATTTGTATTGAAACCAGTGTTTATAGCTAGAAGTGTTAGAAGTAGATCTTTGATTACAAATTGGTAATTACCAATTGTGATCCCGAACCCATAAGAAATATATTTAACTCGGTAAAATTATTATGTACCCTATAGATTTTGTAATTTGTAATTTGAAAAAACTATTTTGATTTTAAAGTGAATATGAAGAGAAGATACCACTAACCACAGTCACAAAATTAAAAAAAGAATTTAACGAACAAAATTCTAGACTAAACCTTAATGAGTCATTTCCCAAGAAATGTCTCAAAATGTTAACAACCTACGAACCTTATAAAATCGAGAACTTTATACGCAATCCATCATTCAGCAATTAATTACTGACAACACTACGTTTGTTCCTTTATCGCCTTTAATTTATTACAGATAAAGTTTAAAATACAACGAAGACAGTGTTGTTTCTATGAATGTGATTGACTGTCCTATCTATTAACTTATCTTTGACGGTTTGAAAATGTATGAAAGATGCGTTTGTATAGTGAGTGATTTTGTGATGTCCTTATTTTAGCTCAGAGGTTATTAACGGCTCTACAGCAGTATCACGATTATGGCGAATCTGTAAATAAACGTTGATGATGAACAATAGGTGATGAATTTAGTACCTACCTTCATAAACGCTTATGATCTTTTTCACCGCTTATGACGATTTCAACGACTTCAAATTAAGTAACTGTGAGCTAACTATGTTTTTTGCTTTTTTTATGTCGATTCCTCCGTCAATAATAGAGCTTTTTGATGATTTTTTGCCATTGTATATTGTATGGCGAATCTGTAAACAAACATTTGGTGATGAATTTAGAACCTTCATAAATACTAATGACCTATTTAAACGACTTCAAATTAAGTAACTGTGAGCTAACTATGTTTTTATGCTTTTTTATTTCGATTCCTCCGTCAATAATAGAGCTTTTTGATGATTTTTTGCCATTGTATATTGTATGGTTAATCTGTAAACAAACTTTTGTTGATGAATTTAGTACCTTCATAAACGCTAATGACCTATTTAAAAGACTTCAAATTAAGTAACTGTAAGCTAACTATGTTTTTTTTTGCTTTTTATGTATGTTTGTCGATTCCTCGTAACTAAATAAACCTTTTTGATAAATTTTTCGCCATTGTATATTGATACTGAGGGTCCTATTAAAATGCTATTCCCGAATCAGTACTAAATTGTGGCTAGCAAAAAAACAAAAGCAGTGTAACTATTAAGAAATACAGAGTTGGTCTTAAGTTTTTTCAAAACAATTAAATTACGTATATCCATAATATTAGGTCCTTACATATGAAATTGGCGTTTTGTATGGGAGGAACAAAAAGTCGAATATTTTTTAATAAAATATATTTAATTAATCAAAGTATGAACCATTATTTTCTATGCAATTTTGCCATCTTATAGGTAGTTCATTGATCCCTTTACTAAAAAAACCAGTCGGACGGGAATCAATAAAATCTTTGAAGGCGATTTGGACTGCCCCATCGGTGTTGAATTTTTTCCCTTGCAAGAAGTTATCCAAATTTCGAAAAAAATGGTAATCTGTTGGAGCAAGGTCCGGGGAGTACGGAGGATGTCTTAGACTTTCCAATTGAAGCTCTTCTAATTTAGTAGCCGTCTGTTGCGCAGTGTGTGGTCTAGCGTTGTCGTGAAGCAGCAGTGGCGTGGAGCGATTGACGAGCCTAGGTTGTTTAGCCGCTAGCTTTTCCATTATGGTTTGCAATTGCTGACAATAGACATCAGCCGTAATAGTCTGGCCAGATTTGAGAAAACTGTAATGAACAATACCGGCACTAGTCCACCAAACGCTTACAAGTAACTTTTTTGGGGTTAATTTTCGCTTGGGGCAGGATTTGGCTGGCTGGCCAGGATCCAACCATTGCGCTGAGCGCTTCCGATTATCGTAAAGAACCCATTTTTCATCACAGGTAATGATTCGGTTTAAAATACCTTCATTATTGTGCCGGTTTAGTAATGTAACGCAGCAGTCGACGCGCGTTTGCCGGTTTGCTTCAGTCAATTCGTGAGGTACCCACCTTTCAAGCTTTTTAATCTTCCCAATTTGCTTCAAGTGAATTAAAACAGTTTTATCAATAACATCGCAGCCTGCAGCTAACTCGGACGTGGTTTGCGATGGATCCGCTTCCACAATAGCCTTCAACTCTTCATTATCAACTTGAGTCTCAGGCCGTCCACGGGGCTTGTTCTGCAGGTCGAAATTTCCAGAACGAAAACGTTGGAACCAAAAACGAACTGTGTTTTCTTTTGCAACACGACCGCCATACACATCATTCACCCTTCGAGTTGTTTCCGCAGCACTAGTGCCACGGCGGAACTCGTACTCGTAAATAATGCGATATTTTAAGTTTTCCATTTTGTAAAATGAGTGACGCAAACAGAAAAAAACAGAAGAAAAGAAACAAATGAATGACGATCATCGAAGCACAAATACATGAGTCTATAGCTGTACAAATTTGAATTTGGAATTCCTTACCAAAGAGGAGAAATTTGTGATTAAAGTGGCCAGTACGAAAAACGCCAATTTCATATGTAAGGACCTAATATAATTATTTTAATGCACAACTTGCCAAGCCGCCTTACGTGGACCATACCCACTAAGCTACGAACTGTGTTTATTTTTAATTCCAAACAGACCTGATCAAGAAGACCACTCCTTCTATTGCCTACTCTTTGACGATTGTTAAATTGTTAGCCCCTAGTACGTCACGCCAACAATCAAGTGAGAACAGAAATAAACAGCACCTTTGCTGCATCGTATCGTAAGGTCAACATTACTACTTAGGTATCACGTAATTTGTATCTAGTCATAACATATTGATACTATGTCGGCATGCGAAGTGAGATCTCGCAACTACATGCATGGCATTTCATAAGGGTTAACACTTCGATCAGGTATTTCGCGGCCGGGAAGCGAAAACTTGATCAATGGATTAAACGAATGGTGGTTAGGGATTTAAGTTTCAAATCGATCCTATTTATCAGTTCAGTGACACGTTAGAGAGGATTTCATTCATTATTTCTAACATTTTCAAAGGAAATTATGTAGACAATACTTTTTTGAATAAAAAATCGTCTTCGGATGGCTCATTTTTTTGAATAAAGATTCGCCTTCGGCTAGCGCAGGGTCGTGGATAATAGTAGAAACTTCTTTGGAAAACCCAAACTATCATAATATTAATATAAAGCATAAATCTTTCAGATCCTTATGTCGCTCGATCGTACATTATATTGTGTTACAATACTGCGGTTTTGCAAACACTTTGCGTAATATCATAAGGTGTCTCAACTATAATAAAATAATTAACTATTGCTATGAAATAACATTGAATGAAGCCTCCCACTGATCTTACTTTCAGTCAACTTTTCAATATGTTCAACGGTTTTTTGAATCTTTATTTATTAAAATGAGAGTGTGAGTATGAGTTTAGTACAGTTTTGACACACATCGATTATGTCACTCCCCCAAAGAGATAAATTCTTTATAATATAAACATGGCAAAAAACACAAATTCAACAAAAGAGACATAACAAATTCGTTTGCCACATGACATTGCATCGCTCGCTCTTCTGCGTATGAGAAAGAAAGAAAAGAACGAAATAGAATTATGGTATAAATAACAATAAAATACCAGAAACTTATAAATAAAGCATAAAGAAACTAAAGTTTTGCTTAGTTGAAACAAATCTTCCACCTGGGGGCGCATGCGCCCCCTGCACAACAATTCTACCAAATAACTGTGATTCCCAACCCGCATGCCCAGCGTGGGGATTATGGGCACTACCCTCATGAGATAAAAGCCAATAGAGCGGGAGGCCTCCGTCCAACAGTTGACCAATATAGGCTGGTAAGGTGAAACAAATCAAGAACTGAAATAAGCTAGGCAGATAGAGAAAACTGCAAAAGTTTCTCACAAGAACAATATTCAAGACGCAAAGTAGTAGACAGTTACGTTCACAATTCACATAACACACGAACAGGGAACAAAGATATTCGTCACTTACGTATGCGTCTCGTGGACGCGGCGTCCATCAGACGACAAATAGTGTGGTCATCACGTAATCACTATAAATCTAAGGCTAATGAGTGTGAGCGCTGGTTGAGGGTTAAAGTCACCTTTGGCAGAAATAAACAAGGAAAATACTTCTTTGGTAGACAATTTTACTAGCGCACAGCGATGTATTTGTTATTGTACCTTGAGTGAGCCGCAAAAATAGTAGGTACCTATTTTTTACACAATCAAGAATACAGCTATAGCACTTTTTGGGGGAGGTCTATGTCAGCAGTGGACTAATACAGGTGATGATAATGATGATTATAATGATGAATAGGTAGTACCACCCCCTATACGTTTTAGATTACTTCTTGTCCTAGTGGGTGGAAAGACTGCTAGAAGATGTTAGAGGCGGCTCACTGAAGACAGCGTTATATTATGATATGAGCACAGCACAGACCATGATAAGGCGGAGTCGATAATTGGTCAAAGTTAGGACATTTCCCGATCTTTGATTCTGATGTAGGCATTAGAGGAACATTTTACAACTACATACTCTTTGGTAAGAAATAGGTAATAAAGAGGAAAGAAAAGGCTTTCGCGATACACGATTTTTAGGCAATGTGATGAGCAATGTCTGTTTTTTTTTAGTGTATTTCAGAACTCTGCTTCGATGAACATTTAACTCAACTTATTAAAATTATAGGTATTTTATAGGTTTATAAAATCTGCCAAGAAGATTTACCAAACTGCCTCCCTCACTTCTACCGAGTTACTTGGTAGAGATCCAAACAACATTATGCAAGTAGAGTTCTAAAATGCAGATCTATGTATAAGTATATAATAGAAATAGTACTTTCTCCGTGTTTATAGGTACCTACTTAGTTCCCATCTAGGGTCACATTTTAAAACAGAGTTTGAACTTGGTTCAAAGGCATAGACACTAGACAGCCTATACAAAACATGGCATAAACCAATGCACGAGAAGACTAAACTCTATTCTAAAATACGGCCCTCAGTTCCTTCAGAATTTCCAGCTTAACCATAGGGAATATGTTCCACAGACAAATGTTCCCCCAAATGAAATTCCGCGTCTCCGGTTTGGACGCAAAGGCAAAGTACATCCTCCTGCTGGACATCGTAGCCGCAGACGACTACAGATATAAGTTCCACAACAGGTAACATTGCCTGCTGGACACTGCAACTACTCATCACCCTTCCTTCTTAACCATTGATGTATAACAACCGAGAGTTTAGCGTCATGTACGCTAGATTGCTGGTTTTGCTTGGATTTGGACCGTTTTTTGAGACTTCTGCAACGTTTGTACAGATTATTCTCAAACTCTATCATGCAGGGTTTCATTCAAAGCTTATTGAATTAGTAGTAAAAAATAGCCTCAAAATGTTGCAATGTAAAAAAAATGGTCCACGCTCCGAGTTCCATCGAGAATTTGGCATCGTCACCGACGCCACATTGCCGGTCAGATATCACCGTCGATTGGAGATGCTCATTCTTCTAACTGCGTTCCGTTATACGCTTGTTTTCATTTAATTTAGCTTGTGATTTTCCTCACGCAATGCACTAGTTCCCATCTCTCCTTAATTGCGTCTAAACAATTTGTAAAGAATCAGGAACGCTTAATTTAAGGCCAACGACATCGCACGACGATTCAGACGGAATCAGCCGCCGATTAAGGATTCACCTCACATCTTATGGGTAATATCATTAAAATATCTTTGTCTTAAACGCCGCAGCGGTATAAAAAGCGCCCGACACCAGAGGTGAGAAATACTGACGCTACTTGCACTGTTCTCCCAAATTAACCGAAATTGGGATTAAATTCGTCTCGATTAGAGATCTTGGACAAAAAAGCTCGGAGCCGTAATCGAGTTGCATCCCTCGGGGGCTCGTCGAATCGATAATCTTATTTGATCGTGTACATTGTTAGATGGTTGATGACAAGCGGTGATAAGATTCGTTCTCCGGTTTATGTCTGTCGATCGGCATCAAACCCGCCGCTCGGCTCAGTTTGGCAACATCGAGATGTCCGATAAACATCGATTTAATATTCGTTAATTAATACGACCCGAGCATTCCGGTCGAAATGTGACTGTGACTCAGCATCGGTACCGACGCCGACAAAGCGCGCGGATAGCTGTTAATATGGTAATTAATTACTACATTCTTCGATGCATAAATTATTAATTACTCGATTGCGTTTGCCTAAAGTCGAATTGTTTGTTTGATTACACCTTTGGTGGTACTCGACCAGAAACGGAAATGTGTGTTCGCCTATAAGATTTCATAGAGTACACCTATGCAATTAGAAACGGAATTCATATTTTTTCTCTTTGCAGTTTACATGCCGAATCCGAATAAGTACTCAGGTAGTCAGTATTGTTTGTAGATTCGAACAACAATTAAAAAACCATACTAATTTTATCGCGGTAGCTTAGCGATGAGCATATACTTTTTCGGTTCTTGAGTACTAATTTAACTCGATTTGATTCGAGACACTTGGTAGAAGTTGCACCTATATTTATCTACTCGTGTAACTCGTGCACTGCATTTGATCACGTTCCATGCCAGCCAGTATTGCGTCGCAAACTTGTCGCAAAACCGCACAATGACAAGTGTCGCACCTTTTTTGGCCCTCTTTGGAGGATATACAACCTTTTTGCACAGCAAAATTCTTAGTAACACCTTGTTGGTGTTCTACAGGATATGCGGGTACTGAGATGGAGGTTGTTAAATCAAAATTTTATAGGTTCCATTTTTGTTGAGAGAATTAATTAATAAAGAATATTTCCGTTTCGTGGTGTCCGTCGCCTTTTATTTGAGGTTTGTAATTGGAAATTCTAACTGATCTCAGAAGTAGGTAAGTACAGTTCAGAGAAAGTGTTTTCTAACAGATAAAGCCTCGACATAATACCTAAAAATTAAATAAATAAGATATGAGCACAGTGACCAGAAAAAAAAAATTAATAAGATTAGGTTAGGTTAGATCACAAGCCTAAATAGTAATAAATGACAGCGAAAACAACAACGAACTACCAGTTTGAACAAACGAGTCTCTCAATTGACGTGATGTCAAAGCGTTGTTCCCAAGACAACTTTCGTTGTCTTTTAGACGTGTCCCAACTGTGTTCCCTGTTGCTTACAGACGTATGTTCCCTGCCTACAAAGTTCGCGTATCTGGTCTTGATAAAAAAGCAAAGTACATATTGCTAATGGACATCATAGCTGCCGACGATTGCAGATACAAATTCCATAACAGGTATTAAGGGAATTAAATTAAAATAAGAAAAAATCGGGCTAATTTGAATCTTATTTTGATGTAATTCGAACTTGAAGGCAAGAAGCATGCGTACTGAATGTAGATTGGTAGATCTGCGAGATTTCGTTTTTATATAACATGGAAAGTCTTAGAAAACAAAAAGTTCTTTTAACGTTCCAATAACATGAAAGGTCTTAAAAAACAATTCAAAGTCCAAGTCCAAAGAAGTATCGTTCAAAGTATATCAAATACTTAATTTAAAATCAGACCCTTTGCTTCTAGAAACAAGACTCAAAAGGTAATCCACCTCTGTATTTTGACGTTTCAAACCACGCAGATCTTTCGCATTTCATTTTTGTTTGGCAGTATTGATAGATTCCTTGTTTGACTGGCACACTCCAGCATGGTATTTAATCTCATAGTGGTTTTCATTTGCATGTTTTTTAGGTTTCTTCGGTGATGGGTTTTGTTTTGGTTTCTTTATAGAATTCTTTGTAGTTTTTATTTTCTAGAATTAAGTAGTAAAATAAAAAATAATCTATGAAATGATTACTTTCGTCAGCATGTTTTTAACTGAATAATGTTTCACTTGGTGAAGGTTTTAGTTTAACCCATAATACTTGATTTTTTTATGATACTTTTAAGCTTTTAGAAGATTATTTCAATAACTATTTGTCTATTACCTTACAAAAGTTATTCTCATTATTGTATTCAAAAAGTTCAATAAAGTTTTAAATTTAAATTTGTGTTAAACAGTAGTCAATTTATCTTTAGCTGTTTTGTAATTTTGCCTCAAATCAATTGCGAGTTGCAGATCGATAACTTCTCAAATAATATCCCAAAAATGTGCGACTTCGACGGGATTCAAACCCGCGTCCCCGTCTCCGTACTGTGTCCTCACAGTACGGGGACGGGGACATGCCATGACCACTAGACCACGAAGTCGTATACCTATTTCTTAGAAATTACTTAGAGTGTGAGGGCTTACGATTTGACATTATGAAAACAAAAACCTTAAGCCAACTCATATTTTGGCTAATACCGCATAGCTGACGCAGTTTTTCATACTTATGGACACACTGAAAACTATAATTGTAAACTAATAACTATATGGTATGAATTATGCGTCAGTTAGGCGAGATGCCAAGAAAATCTAAACAAAATTAGTGAACTTTCAGTCTACTACCCGCATTTTAATTTAAAGTCCATGTAACCTAGTGGCCAAATTATGCCTGACTATGATAGGGTTAAAATGTGTTATTTGTCCAGTCGGTGGATGGTCGCTGGTAAAGCCGACCCCGAGATGCCGAAGAGAATGTACATACACCCGGACTCGCCGTCGACGGGAGAGCAATGGATGCAGAAGGTGGTTTCCTTCCACAAACTCAAATTGACCAACAACATCAGCGATAAGCACGGTTTCGTGAGTACCTATTTCTATTTTATGGTTGGGATCGGTGGAGAGGTTAAATTGGTCGAATTTAGCAGCGTCGTCATATAGTTTTACTCAGCTCTAGATATAAAACGAAAATGCTCAAAAATTTTACGATGTTGGCCCATTTAGTTTCGGTAGAGTTCAAGTAAAATCTCAATGCTCTTGCTCAGACTGATCATAATGATTGTTTGATGAATTAATTTATTAATGTAGATAGAAGAATACTAATATTTCATCCAACTTCATCCAACAAGGGCCGTCTCACATTCATAATAAATCATAAAAACCAGTAGAATAGTAAAGTTAGTTTGAGATTTTTCTAAAATTGCGTGACACTTCCATCAGTTTTACAGTATAATTAGTACAAATCCTTAAAGATCACAAAAAAGCCTTATAAAACCCCTTATAAGTTGTAAGTATGAAATCTTCACCGGTCCCAATCCAAATTATTTGCTTGACATGTTTTGTGTTGTCCTTTTCATAACCATGGAAGCTCACATTAACCCGACAATGGCGACGTCAAAACACAATACACCCAAGTAGCATTTCGAGTACCGGCGCTTTTTTTACCTTCAAGTTTAATGTGGGTGATATTATAATTAAGGGTATAGGCGCAGATGATCAAATACAATGTAACGCCACTTTACTTATCCCACAAATCTGTAGCTTAAGCTCAGGGCATAAAAGTTCAAATTGGAATGAAATTACTCGACTACCCTCGTATGAACGATTTGAAATTCAAATGTGACCTTCTGAATAGTATCTTAAGTCGTTATAGATAAAGATTATTCTCCATTGTAAGCTGACTTAAAGTGACATGTAGGCGATGGGCCCAAGCCCAGCGGGTGTGCATTGTAGGGTACGGTTATTATGCCCTATTTACATTGGGCTATCATCGTTCCTTTCAATGGTGTATTCAGGTAGGCAGAGGCCGTTACCATATGATTTATTGACATATTATTTGGGGTTTGTAGGTTTATTATTTTTAGATGTTTGTTTTTTTTAAAGTGCCACTTAGGACCTTTTGATAAAAGGGCGTAAAATTGTATTAACCTTTCTGCTGTCTACAGTATCATAGTGACAAGACTGACGCCTGACAGTTTCATTTATGGATCCAAACAAATTAAAAATTATATAACATGTATACAAGAAACTGACGAAAGCCACCCAGACTCCAATTTCAAGTGAATATCACAAAAACCCAGTTTCGTTTTCAAAAAAGCTTCCGAAATCGCTTTAACATAATACACTTGAGCGCGTTTACCGCGATCCGATCATAGATAAGTCGTTTGTTTTTTTCTTTTTTTTCGTGTCAGTCTCTTTGTCTTTGACGAAGGACAGGTAATTGAAATAACGACTGCCTCGCCTCGGTATGCGTAGAATTTGACGTATGATTTTATTTTTTTAAATGCTCCCAAAACGCTGTATTTGTAGAATTTTAAAATTTAAATTATCGGGATCTAGACGTGCGTACCAGTACGCCGGGTTCCAAAAATTAACGATTAAAATAAATCTGGTGAATCGTGAAATGCATATTATATTATTTATTCACTTCATTTCTCGTTTTATTAATTGCAAAGCATAAAGACAAAGGCAAACAAAGGCTCCTAAATTATAATGATCTTTCAAACACATGCCGAGCCTGACAGATAAGTACCCATTAGTCAATAAATTTAAAAAAATAAACACCCTTACAACCACGTCATCTATCTGCCAGGTACAAAGATCGAATGATAGGCTTTTGTCTTTAAGTTTTTTGTCCTATTCTGACAAACATGCCGATTTTAAACGCAGTATATTTTTCATGTTTAGACGTTATCGATCGGTTTGTTACGATTAATTTTATCGATATTTGCGTGTTCACTTCGATGTTTTACGTCTCTCATGTTTTTAAGAATACAGATCATTTATTTGCGTACATGGGTCAAAATGGTCTTGTTTGTATATTAATTAAGTAGCGTACATGCCTTAGTTTAACCTTAGTTTAAGTATGCAAATTAGTTCCTAGATACATTTCCCTCTCTTAGTTTTCCAAGATATAATCATGCCAATGAAGCATCAATTGAATAGGTATTCTAATTTTGACGACCGGTGGCGTAGTAGGTGAAAGTTTACTTACGACACAGGAGGTTGCGTCGATTCCCGCCTCGGAACAAATGTTTCCACGATCACATATTTGTTAGGGTGTGCCTGTGTTTACAATGTATGCTAAAAAATTGCCTTTAGTAACGAAAAAGAGCTTTTAAATTATTTTCAAGACAATTTATATGAAAATAATATTGGACAATTCACACAGCATTATCTAGTCCCAAGCTAAGCAGAGCTTATGTTATGGGTACTAAATAACTGATATACTTAATACACTAGGTACTTACATAGATAGATATTTTTATTATTCATAGAAAACATCCAGGATACCCTGAACAAATATCTGCAAATCGTACACACATTTGTCCCGAGGCGGGAATCGAATCCAAAACTTCCTGCGTCGCAGGCAGACCTTCGCTAACCTCAGAGGTCGTCGAAAAAAAGAAGATCATTTTTATGTTAGACACAATCAGGCGTTGTTATTATAACGATCATAGGTTTTTGCAAATGTAGAGTGATAGCAAGTTTTTGGTATTTCAAATACTATTCATATAAAGCCAACAATGTAAAAGAATCATTTCAGGTCATAAAAACTTTACGACTGATTAATTGATTGTTTTGAAGTTTCTTTTACTATTAAACTACGGCACGTGTAGGCACGAATTAGAATTATTTACGGTCCGGCATATCTGATTCGGTTTCAAAGATTTGGTAGTTTTGAACTTTCTCATATTCGATATAGTATCGGTCCATTAACAAATGTGCTCAGTCAAAGAGCATGTTATTCGTACAGTACGTAATGTAGGTACTTCAGACAAAACTAGTAGGCAATTTGATAGGTATATTAGAAATTTTTTGCTTACATTTAGTGTCTATTCAGATGTTGCCAAAACCAGACTAAACTAATCTAACAGGACTATAAATGATGCCATTCTTATTATTTTGATTGTTATAGCAGGGATAGCAACATTTTTAGTACACTGTTAAATTAGTTTAGTTTAGTTTTGGTGACAGCTGAATAGACAACATTGTCAAAATTATACGAACAAGGTACTATTCCAATCTATTACCTACTTGGAATAAAATATCAAATCTTGTAATTTTTTTTTATTATCTCAAAGGAATGCATGCTAGACAAAGCGAGACATGAGCACATTATTTGTAATTATATCACCTGTGTTTGACGCAAATAAATATTTGAATCTTGAAAATCTTGAATTTGAATCTTGAATCTTGAAAAAAAAACGATGATCTTATTATTATCTATTCCCAATGAAAAGCGGTAGTCAGTTTACTCGTTTAGGAGACAAACATTATTCTAAGCTTACCGCTTTGGTGTTGTTGGCACTCGTTTTATTGATTCATCCCATTTATATTGTATTTTATTTGCATGGTCATTAAAACAAAATCTAATTGGCACAATTTATTTATTGTCCACTTCCTTCTTAAGTGTAGTCAATTAATTAAAACTCCGTAATTAAACTATTTGTGTTTTTATCGGCACCCTAAATTGTCTAGTTTTAAGCGACAATAAAATAAGGCAATACTTAAACAAACAGAGTTCGTTCTCGCACTTAAATCAAACACACAGAATACGAGGGAGTTTATTTACTGACAATCACATCAGAACTACACCAAGGAAAACAAAAAAATATTTTCCTGATTTGATATTTTTTATACATAGATTGTTTTGAAATAAAAAAAATGTGTTAACCACACGCTGGCTTCATTTCCCCGCGCTGTATGGCAATGCTGATGCACTGCGCTTGATATTTACCATAGGAGTATTCCATAAAACTGTAATTTTTATCCAAGTTTTAGTAACAAAGTTTATTTAATTTAGCATCAAAGCATTATAAAAGTGACACAGGCTGTCCGCCGACAAAAGTTCGAGGATATATTGAGTGCAATCACTCTTTTACAACACCTCCGAGTTTTAGAGCAACCACTTTTTATGATGCAGTTAACAGCTCTTTGAATTGGCGTGTCGTGTCTTTTATAATGACATAGTGGCGCAAAAACTTTGTAGGTAATTTTATTGAATTTTCGCGGCGCTTAAGATGTGCACCTTCTGTTCGTTTTGTTCCTAATCTGTGACCAATTTGATGGTTTTTGATGAAGTTTGATTATCCCTTTGGTTTACCGCTGTTGGGGTAATATTTTTTTATAATACAAATTAAAGGCTTAATTGGTCTTGAATCCTAATAAAAACCTTAATTAATTTGATCAGTGAGTGTAGACTTACTTATCGATAGGTAAGCGTTTTTAATCGATCATTGATTTATCAAAAAACCTGTAAAAACAAATTGCCGCTAAGCATCAGCTTTCTGAAAATCAGCATTATCACATCATATTCGTAGATTGCATTTATTACTTTACCATAACCCTACCACGTACAAAAGAAGCATTTCGTTTACTCACATTTTAGGGTTCCATTAACAAACTCCATTTCCATTAGGTACCAAGTAAAAGATTGGAAATCTCAAAAAATTAACTACAGAAACCACAGACCCTCAAATTTCGTCGCCATGTCTACTAGTTTTAATTGTGTTCTGATAATCCTCCTGATATCATTGGAGCATATAATTCGCATTGTGCGGAGTGTCTTTTGGATCGTGAAGGCAGCTGGTCCATATTGATAGATGCGGGCCTATAGAACCTATTCATAGAGCCTTTTAATAAGGTCTTATCTTGTTTTTCGATAGCTTCTGGCTTTAAAAGTTTTGCCGCTAGTTTTGTTTACCTTTCTTATATTTTACTCGAGGTTTTGGATACTAGTCTAAAAAGACAGGACTATGAGAGAAAGCAAACGAATCTCTACGAAAATGAGTCCGATAGATAGAACTTGGTTATTTCATTTTATTACAATAACATAAAATTGATGACAGTCATCCTACTTATATTAACACCGAAAGTTTGTGCTGTTGTGAAATGTTCCAAAGTTTTAAATGGATAGATAATGTATAGAGATGAAATTGCTCATTTTCACACATAAAGTCCTGGAATTGGAAAAGCGGGACAGTTGAGTAGGGTACTTTTTATTCCAAAAAACGCATACTAAGCCAGTGGCATAAGCTGGTTTGTTTACAACATAGGAGGAAATCTACGTCTACGAGTAGCATCATCTCAAAGCCCTTACTGGGACAGATAATACCACCATATACAGAATCTACTTCGAAATGTATCGATAACTGTATAGACAAAATATCGATCATGTCTGGTATCGAAGCCATATCTACATCGACACAGCACCCCTGAAAACCACTCAACAAATTAATGCCAACACACAAGATGGCCCAAGATTTTATCACCCTAATAGACAATTCAGAGGGCCCAGTCGCCACACTTCAATGCCTGCCAAAGGCACCTTTTGATCAATAACTGTATATAAATTTCTGAGCAGCAAAGCATATGCCCTTTGCCCAAGCAAGCGAGCGGCCCGAGCCTTTGTACTTCACATATTTATTTTGTCGTGTGAAACGGTTCTGTCTTCTGGAAGGTGTATTGACGTAATCGGATTGATGAGCTTTATTGGGGTTTAAAAATATTCAAATTCTTTTACTAGGTGCTGCCAGCAACTTTGCATGCTCGCAGGACAAAAAGCTCTGTCCTAGTATATCCATCTGTTCAAGTGGTTTTGGCGTTGTTTGCACACACAGACATCTCAAATTATGGCCTTTATGACAATCAGGACATCTCTGTCAAGAGTGTAGCTATTCAAATAAATAATTAATAGGAACTACAAGTTGAATCAGCTTTTTCTGTGAGTGTATCACTCATTTATAGAATAAATAACATAAGAAAATTATCCAATGACCGGCGAAAATATGAGTGATAAGGATAACATAACTAACTCATACGTCGAAATTGATTAGCAGGACAGAGTTTAATGCGTGTAACGTATCCTGTAGGTAACTCAAACGTAAAGTAGGTGAGTAGGTATGTAGTTGGGTAGCCTCTTCACATACCATCACTTCAAGACTTACAATCCACTGAATTTCGAGATACTCAAATAGGACGTCACAAGGACCTTTCTGTAACCAGTCGAGCAAATAGGTAGCTGATTAGACCTTCTCAACCGATAAAGGGACATCACCACCCTTTTGTATCTAAAGCTAGAAAGAAAAAAGTTTGCGAACTCTTTGAAGATGAAGATAGGCGAAGCAAAAAGTTTGTATTCAACCACTATTCAGCCTTCTTGGTGTAAAGTTTGATCCTTTTTGCTTCAGTGAGTCAAGAAAGTAGACATTCAAAAGGTTCTAAATTGCGCATGGCGCCCGTCTGCCCATTCTTTTATGGATTTTTATGAGGGAATAATTAAATTGATCTTTAGAGTATTACTTTGAGATGACTCAGATTATAAGATTTGTGGTTGGTTAAAGCCATTATTTCTTTTTAATTTCGAATAATGAGGTAAGAGCTTTTCGGACGCTTCAATATTTTTGTTCCCGCTCTGTCTGTTTTTATAATTTACGTAAGTATTCGTTTCATCAGAACACCAAAATGTTTCTTCATCATAACATAGCTACCTACATGTTTGACCCAGTGTCAAGTTACGTTCAAACATGGGGTCATTTCAGCAAATATTACAACGTTCCGTTTTCTATCAGTATTCTATCGCGTAACGCACACCTACTTGGGTTTCGTTCTAGGGTTGCCAATATAAGAAACTACCTTATTCCTTTTCCTTTTATTTTCTATGGATAGACCGTTTGACTAATTTAGATGAAGATAGTGGTCTATTAAAGTCCTTCTTTTGACAACAATCTCACCTGACGGTAGGTAAGTAATGGCGTGGCCGATGAGGTACCACAAAGATCTAGATTTAGATTCTTTAAACGTAGGGAGCGTTGATACTACAAGCATAAGTTAAACATTTCTCACAATGTGTTTCAAAGCAAAAACGACTAAGTAGTTAACGCGAATTTCTATGCAAGCAGTTCTATTTTATGGGCAAAGTAACCGCTTCACTTCAGGTGGCCTGTATGTATAGCATTCCGACCTCTTTTTATGTAAAAAATAACTTATTAGCCGTTGTCAAACGTGTTAAATTCCATAAGCTCACATCGACCGTTTACACAAAAAAGGTATTATAATATGATGGCATAATAAGCTTGCTAAAGGAACTTAGATATGTAGGTTTTTATTCGAGAAGGTCATCAAAAACGATGACCCTTTTTACTTACTTTCTTGTAAATAGAGATTGCATCTGTGTTTGCGCACACTTATGCGCTGTAATCTTATATTCTGAATAGTCTCCGTAAAGACTGGCCATCTTTGAAAAAAAAATCCAAAATTCATCTGGAAAGAACATCATCTGATTGAGAACTGAAAGTGAGTTTGCGTCACATGTTGTGTTTATAAGTGTATAATTCGTTAATTTTTTATATGAAGAATACCCATTACATTAGGAAATCCCATCATTCAAATAATTTATTATGATTAAAAAAGACGATAACATTATAATACCTACAGCTAAAAAGGTAAGTTCTTCTTAAACTTGTTGTTACAAATGCTGCCAACCCTATTAAAATCTCGGCTCTCGATTCGGATTAGGGCTTCATGATACCGAGTGCATATAGTTTTAATCCGTACTGCGGTCATTTTACACCTATTCTACGTCATAACTGACAGCTGTCAAATATGCACCTAGATAACACAGTAACAAAGCTGAGAATCGTGTGCTTTTGCAAAGTAATTCAAAATATACTGTAGCAGAGTGTTTTGCACTGTATGTTCTTAGTTATAAGGTCTCTGTATTTCTAGTTTGCTTTGCTAGATTATTTTGAACTCTTAGTTGGTAGGGATAAGGGTGAATTTGAGTGTGTTGGTCCTTCCCGCCAAATTACGTATGATCCGGGCTGCTTGTTCCCACGGGAGGTTGAAGTAAATATTTGCAGTGGATCAGGTCTGGATCAAATGCAGTGCTACACCACTGCTTAATGTACGGTGTTACTAATGGTACTCGAAAGTAACTTATTACTTCTTAGTTATGTACTACGATAAATAAATAATACCTTACAAATAATTTACTAATTATATCTAATAATATTTGTAAAACTATGTGTTGTTATGTCCATACAAAACCAAAAATTTAAATTAAGGTTTTCTTTTTTATTTTACTGGTTCTTAAGAAAAAATAACATCCTCGAGGGATGTGGCATGTGTCGTTTTATGGCAATAACTTTTGGCTCTACCATCAGACCTTGGAGAATTATAATGTAGACCAAATAATTTCATAATACAACGGGCACAAATTCGATATACATAGTTGCGTAATTTTACTAGAGAGATTCCATGGCCACCTTCCAGATTCACTTCATGAGAACAGCTCAACAGACTACCGTGCTACCGTGATATATCATTTTATTGTTTGTGCCAAACGTCAACTCGATTAGAAACCATAGTCGGTATAATTTTAATACAAGATGCGTTAACTAGCAGAGACGACATATGAAACAAAATAATAGATTCTAAAAATAAAGAAATCTTGTAGCTTTCTACCCAAGCAACCACAAATTATGTATGCTTGCCTTTTTTACTAGCCACATAAAATTCACGCCATAATTTCCATCAATTATTTTAAAACTCACTGCTATCTCGATCTCGGCTCGACATGTAATCTTTAATAGGAAAAATATAGTGTACTCGTGGTAACCACTAATATTATTTGTCAATGTATAACATTGACACAAGCCTTCGTGAAAATGTGTCAAACGATACATCTGTTTTGATATACTTACCCACATATTAATATTGTCAAATCGCACTTAACCTGTTTGTTCCCATCTTTAGACACTTGTTGTCCGCTTTAGTGGCACTGCACTGCAGGGGAATTTTAATTCGTCGGAAAGGCTGTCGGATTCGATATCGGAAACTTTTGACAAATCAAAACAACGTTCTGAAGTTCCTTGGGAATGGAATTCAAATTCGAATCTGACTTTTTCGCTTCGGAAACGAATCGAATAAATTAAAATACCCCTGCTGGTGTCAAATCAGATGTGTCTAAAACTTTAGGAGGCTGATTTCCTTCATCCGTGCTAAAACTAAACCAATTTAACACGATTAAAAATGTCACCGTGAAAATGTCCCTGTCACAATGACCAAAATATTAGGGACAGCAAACAAAATGATGACACGAATAAAATATTGAATTGAATTAGGTAGTTTGTGCTGACCTAAAACTAAGTATAAGAACAATTGTATATTACCACAATCTATATATATATATATAAAAATGAAACCCGTTTTCCGTTGTCACGACATAACATGAAAACGGCTTGACCGATTTGGCTGATTTTTTTTAAATGTTCGTTGAAGTTCAAGGATGGTTTTTACGGCGAGAAAAAATCTAATAATTGCCGGGAAAACACCTATAAACGTTTCCATGGGAACAACGCGTGCGAAGCCGCGGGCAACAGCTTAATAATTAAATTACAGATAAATAAACGGTTTCAATGGTTTCACCATTTTTAGTTCTGTCCTTTTTTTGGTCTTATTTTGGCGACCTCTAAATAGCACCACAGCCGTCACTTTATCTATAAATATCAGATTAATATTCTTAGTTATTTGTTATTATTAGTGCGTAAGCCACTTAGGATAATTTCTATGAAATCAAACGTTGGCGCTTAGAGTCCGAACGAAGGAAGGACACTGATGTCCGTTTTCTGGTAAGGTTTCTTAGTCGACTCTTCGACACCCACAAGTCACGTTAGCAATTTTTTTAATTCAATTTATTTATTCAGATGGGTCAGAGAACCCATAACACAAGCTCTGCTTAGCTTGGGACTAGATAATGCTGCGTGAATTGTCCAGCATTATTTAGAAAAAAATGGCTTTTATATTATAAAAAATAAAAAAGTTGGCCTATACCTATCTACTTGAAATTAGTTAATTCATTTTGTCCTATGTACCAATTTTTAATAAGTATTAGGTATAATTTGTTTTACAATTTGTGTTTTAGGACAGTAAAAAACAGTTTCAGTTAGGAATTAGGATGCTTTTTCTACTTCTACTCTACTACTCCCGCCGGTTCTGCTAAGTAGTGAGGCTGACTTTTTTGTCAGATGGCATCAAAAATGTCGGTTCAAATATACTTTAACGCTTTCATGAACCAAGACGTGACGGGGTAGGTCCGTCAGGCGGTGCCGCGCCCCTCCTAGTCGCACCGCAGAAACTGGGCAGTGAATGCGATTAACAAAAAAAAAACAGGTTTCAAAAACCAGCCAACACTTTAAACTTACACCATTTAGCGAATCTTCCCCAGCGAGTTAGCAAACTAATTATCTCGTATGTTAACCAAGACTCGGTATTTGCATGAAGTTCTCTCAGATAATGGGGGTAAACGCTGCAAGTTGGAAGTTCTTGAGTTTGACCTGCGATTTTAATACTCCACAAGTGTTTGAGCGGTTCATTTAAGTTTTTAATGCTTTAAGCTTGTCTTATAAAGTTACTAGCTGCGCCCCGCGGTTTTGCACGCGTTTTTCCTATGGAAACGTTTAAAGTAAATAGCTCATTTATGGGATATAAAGTGATTCCAGGAATAGAATTACCTGTATGCAAAATTTCACCCCGATCCGTTCAGTTGTTTTAGCCTGAACAGATAACAAACATCTATCCGTACATCCAAACTTTCGTCTGTGTATTTATTTAGTCTCAGAAAATCTATTGGCTTAATACACATAAGGTACACAATATAACCTGCGTACTTATAGAATGGGATTGAGAAAAGATCAATTTATAAAAGTCAGACATCCCGTGGCCAGTCTCATCGGAAATTAGCAATGTGCATGTGTTTTCTTACAAATAAAATTTTTTTACATTATTATGTATAATAAACCTTCTTTTGATCGCAATCTCACTTGATGGAAAGCGAAGATGTGGTCGACGGTGTATCAGGAAAGTTTAGAAGATACCTACACGTGTTTTACATCTGTAAAGGAAAGGCATCCAACGTTCCCACTTTATATCTGTTAGTTGTGCCCCTCACACGTCAAAATATTTCCTTTGAAATTCATGGCACTAGAGTTAGGGCTGCCACAGTCATAACAGTTTTTCAATATTTTTCTGAATTACATATCTTTATGCAATGATTATGATGCAATTTGCTGTGAGTAGGTACTTATTATAGCTTTAAAATAAAGTAAATATAAGTAACTCATACGAAAAATTACAGTCATTAAAACTTTTCCTTAAAGCCTTGACTAAGTGTTTCCTTAAAGCTTTGACTAAGTGCCATATAGCTGAATGAACAATGTTAAAGTCGATGTTGATATTCCCAAGAATTGTACGTTGTGAGATATAAAACAAATATGAGACAACCCTACCAGTAAACAACAGAGATATCAAATACATTACGCGTACAATATTCGGAGTATGTAAAATTGGCGTTTTCACGAATGGAGGCGCATGGTGTGAGGGTGACGAAGAAAAATGAAAATATTGAAGAAAAATTCACAAAAATGATTTGGAGTCGTGGATTCCTGAGTCACAAAGAATTGTAATGAAATGTGTGATTGAAATTATAGCAATTCCAACAATTCTATTCAGATGATTATTAAAACTGAACACAGAAGTTAATAAAAGTGACGATTTACTTTATTAAAGCTCGTTTAATAAACATAGTTATTTTCAGAAACTTTCATTTATAGGAATTGGTAGGTATTGATAAAAGTGAGTGTTGCTGGAAGTGGACATGGTTTGAAGAAGACATTGTTTGACATTAATACGAGTATGCCAATTTAATTGTGGTTCTGAACCGCAAAAAACCAAGTGATTACCTAAATTCTACGACATCTACAAAATAGAGTATCATATCCTAATATTATATTGCCTAATAATTAATTTTGTTTTTAAAAACTATAAACCGACTCCAATTTTCACAGTTTTTTCATGAATTTTCATGGAACCCACTGTCAGAACTGAACAAAATTAAAATGGAACCACACGGGAAGCACCAGCTTTCATATAAAAACTAAAAAATAATCATGCAAATCGGACCACCCAGTCAAAAGTTCTGAGGTTACAAACATAAAAAAACAGACGAATTGAGAACCTCCTTTTTTTGAAGTCGGTTAAAAATATCCAGTTGCTATTTTCATGCTCGAAACAAGCTGAATAAAAACACCATGTTATTGTGAACATTGAACGCTTGTAGGCGTCGGTATCGCCATCATTTTGCCTGTCATGACAAACTATGTCATATCGACGAAATATGTCGTGTCAGTTCTCACATTTACGATTTTTACATGCAAATTACCATGGGCTCACGCCTCTTGTCGTTTATCATGGAGGTTTTTCGCTTTTTCTGAAATAGTTTTGTGGCAAGTTACTGTTTTGATGTCGACAGCTTTATCTCTCCAATATTTTTGATAAATATTTTTGTCGTGCACCTTTCTTCAATATTTTGAAGTTGCAGTAAAATGTTTTACTTTACTCATCTTGATTCTAGATTGACAGTACTATTGTGTATGAAATCTTGGTTTTTGTTGAACTAACTTCTGTCTTTCGTTTTTTGTTGAAACTTATATAGCATGCTTCGCCCAAACAAGTGTTGCCATAATCACAGTGATGTAGGGTAAGGTAGTGTGGGTAGGCAGATAGAGCATAGAGCTAGATAATATTATAATTCTCTATTCATTTAATGGTATAGAGAATACTAGCTAATTTTTGTGAATGTCGCAGAGTAAGAATCGATCTAGTGAGTTGAACGTTCAGCCCGTGGATGTCGTAAGAGTTGAGTAATAAACTAGACTTTAAGAGAAAGGGCAGCTGCTTTCGTGATTTTAACACCGCTACTGCGATAACTAATCCCCCTTCCAAGCGTGGTGATTTGGCAAAATCCTCCTTGTTCAGAGGAAACTTGTTCATCTGTGGAGGTATGAATGCTGATAGCTATTCCTATATAGGAAGTTTTTTCTCAGTGACCTCTCATTTCTTCTTCAGATCAAATCCCTCGGACCCTTGTGTCAGGAACATGCCACTTAAGTCAACTCCAAATAAATAACCGACATTACCCCGTAATACGATGCCTCTTAATAGCGCACAGTTCGCGGTAACCATTGGTTCCGAACGGGCTGTTTACTCAAGTTTTTGGTGGTCTCTCACTTTTGGCATAATCGGTTAATTCGATGGCATATTTGTATATACTGTACATGCCCAGTTTTGACAACTTGTTTACAAAATACAGAGAAAGGAATTCGTGAAATTCGGATTCTGGTTTTTGTGAATGATCATTTGGAAAGTGCAGGACGTGATGAGTTTGCAAATTATTTATTCAAAATTTGGAGGTGGGTTGGGGTTTTGGACCTCGATACTACCAAAAAGGCTATATAATCCATTTAAGGAGTTAAGATTTTTGAAAGTTTTTTGTGAGCTTTTGTTTTCTACTGATTTCATTTTAACTTACGTCAGTATGCACAGCAATTGTTTTCTACGATAAAGGAGAGAAACGACGCGTGATACAATATTTGAAATTCATTCCTTCAAATTCAATAGTTTACGCGATGTTTGTTTGCCATGATTACATTGAAGTCTGGGTTCTCCTAACCGTATGACGTGAGATGCAGATGCGTGAAGTATACCTCCAGACAAAAGTTTTATAAAACAGGGGATTTAGAGACTTTTATCTTTTTAGCAGATTTTAGATGATATCATCATGACCCCTCTCAGAAGGTAAACAAACTCCACCTAAATTACACCATCAAGCGTTTCTATTCAAACGGAACACATAAAAACGAACAACACGTGAAACCGTTAGTTTGGCACCCCCCTTAATAATAGGTGATTTCCCCCCTCCCCTGCGTATAGACACGGGGGGTTGGCCCGGTGTACGTTGAGCTCCCGAGATATTATTCCTTAACTTTTGTAATACATACTGATTTTATAAATCTAGGTAGTAGAGTAGATCCTTCGGTAGCTAGTTTTTACGTAGCTATTTTATTTGTATATATTTCTACTACCGAAAATCTTAACTTCTGATAATTGGAGTCAAGTATGAATTGGTTCAAAATTTTGCATATTTTCTAGGCTACTTGGATAACCTATCAAAACTCGATTTTTGGAGCTTCTGATTTGCCAGTGCGTTACGAATCACTTATGATCCAGACATTTCTTTAAAACTCCATCTATACTTCACACTAATATTATAAATGCGAAAGTTTGTATGGATGGGTTGATATATGGAGATGGATGTTTCTTACCTCATCACGCCAAAACTACTGAACGGATCTGGCTTTGCACACGGGTAATTCAAATCGCGGGATCAAACATAAGGTACTTTTTATCCCATAAATCAGTTCCCTTGGGATAAAAATCTCCTTTAAACGTTTCCATAGGAACAACGTATGCGAAGCCGCGGGGCGCAGCTAGTATATTATAAAGAGGAAAGATTTGATTGTATGTTTGTTTGTATTGAATAGGCTCCGAAACTACGCGGGTGATACCGCGAGGCTGTGCTAGTTATATATAAAAGAAGCAGTTGCTGTCACTGCATCATATTTTGATAAAGTAATCTTTTTTTGAGTCAGCTTTGATTGATAATGTTTTTTTTTCCATTAATATCGGTACCTACTTACAAATATTAAGAAACGAAAGATGTAAGTTTTTGGTGTCTTTGCTCTTGTACGTTTCCACAAATGTGAAATGTTAGGGCGTGAAAGGTCAGACATTTCTGGTGTTGCGACTAGATGCGTGCCTCAAGCCCATCCCGAGAGTTCCGCCTAATGCCACTCGTATTGGCGTTTTATTGTGACACGGCCGTACCCTGAATCGTGAAGGCGTTGTTACCCAAGTCCCGAATTATAGGAAGCCAGAAAATACGTAGTTTCGTACTTTAGCAGTGACGTTTTTATCGGCAGTAAAAAGTAGAATAAAAAGTTGGAGTGTTTGGCTCTATGCGGTTTTATTTTCGTTTTTTATTTGTCTAACTTTATGTAGGTTATGTTTGGTACAAGTCAATTACTGGTTTTAGTGTTTTTATCAGGTTATATCTTATTTTGTTAGGTATCAAGGTACCTACCCAATTTTATCATTTGAAAAAGGATTCTAAAATATCGTTTCTGGAACTAAAAAAACAGGTGTGTGGTATCTTTATTGTCAATGAAAATTACAATCAAATAATATAAATAAATTAGAACTATTATTAAGAAATGAACTCATTGAAATGACTGCCAAATGTGCCAAATATACCAAATATGCCAAATGTGTTAGCAACACGCTGTAACTGTCGACACTAGACAAACCATATATGGTTTGATTAAAATGTCGTAGAAAGAAATCAGATTAAAATAAGTTTTGATTAGTAAAGAAAATACAAATACAAACTGCAGAATATTGCAAACAATCCACCGGTAGCTCAACTGATCCATAGGTCACAACCTACCCTACCCATATCTCCAAACTGAAAACTATTTCATTGATACCTAATGCCAAATTGGAAGTATCTAGGTTTAGAGTTACTTTTTATCATCGAACCTACTAGGAACTCAAACAAACGAAAAAAGTCACCAAAAACTTGCCTAATGAAGCAATCAGAATTTCATTAGCACCAAGCACCCAACAAATCAACACAGTCAACTCCTTAGTGTCGAAACACTTCCGAAACTATTTCTTCACCGAACTTTATAGCTTCAGCCGCAAACAAAGCTCACCGCAAAGAATTTAATAGTCGTATCAAAAGTTTCGTATTTATAATAAAACAATAACAATATCCCATTATGAAAACTTCGGTAAAATATTTTTCCAAAATTTTCATGTTTTTATAATGCTTCCGTGTGGTGGCTTTAGTCGTTTGCATAATTTGCTGCGAGTTTATTAGCGGTTCGGTGGAAGTGTCGTTTTCTCAATTTTCCCGCCAATTTCGTGAACAAAATGGCTGCCCTTCTAGCTCACGCACGTCACGCAATCCTTGGAGGGATCCATAGACAAATAATAAATGATAGAGCATGTGACGTAGTCAGAACATGGGTAAAGGAGAGGAGAGTAAATGCAATCTACCTATTAAAGGTATTACTTGCCTCTTGATTGTTTGTCTGCAGTTAGCTCAACCTTTACAATTTTAGATAAGTACTTCCTAGTTCTAGTTTGTTTATACACCGTATTTCAATTTTTTTTCTTTTCTGAAAAAGAGATCAAATAGTCTTTATAAAAAAAGGTTGGTAATAACATCTTTGACTTTCGTTTTCCGGTGGATGAAAACCTTAGTCATGCAATTTTTTAAGGTATAAAGACTTTTCATAGGTTTCTTATAGGTTCATACTTCACAATCACTTTGTATCTCTAGTACTGCCAGTAGTACTAGTAACCTTATCCGGTATTGGTAGTACAACTGAACATTGAAGAAATGCTTTTTTGGATATTATTTGATTTCATAAGGACAAGGTGACAAAAGCCCTCACGGCAGCGTTTATGTTCATAGGTAAATCTATGCTGCAGTCCTTTTTTCTACTTCAAGACAAGGATACATAGTTTTCTCTGAATTATTTATAGGGAGTCGATAAGTGTGTGTTCAATGACATGTGATAAAAATGTTTGTGACTCTGTACGAAGTTTTTGTTCTGATTTATTGATGTGTTCAAATATGACACTAGATAAATTGAAGTATGCCATGTAATATTTTAGCTACGATTTTGAGATGTTTTGATTTGAACAGTGAATGTGTTTTAGCTATGGTTTTAGCTATCAATAATTGGGTTTGTTTTCAAAAAACTATACTTCAATTTTATCGTTCCTATTGTCAGAAGAGGACCAAATTAAAATGGGACGGAATGCACCAGCTATCAAATAAAAAATTAATCATGAAAATCGAACCAAGGACCAATCAAGGAATTTGAGTCAGTTTTTCTTTTTTCAAAACAGTTCAATAGGTAATAGAAACATCTATTTTTGTTCACATTTATTCAATAACTCCAAGAACGTGAATATGGACTTGTGGTCATAGAAAACCGTAGAACAAGCAACATATTTCAAACTTTATTCGTTCAACGCTTTTTCTCACACAACTACCAGTAACCATTTTCCCAAACCTTAAAACAGCGTAATTTCTAATCGGACCACCAACGCACGCCGACGTTATACCAAAGTGTCAGACACGGAATGTCACTTTGTTTAATACTCACTCACGTATCGTAACGTTATCTTAACGGGATTAGCTGGAAAGCTACCGGTCTTATAATGCACTTCACTGTAGCCGTCGATTATTGAGTGCTGATTGCTTTTTGGAATATTTTGATGACGTACGTGAATCTTTAGGTGGAGATTATTTACGTATATTTTTTTTTTTTTATTTATTATATTTATAGTGTATATAAAACTATAGTATATGAAATTTCGCTCGGGAAACGTGCCTTACATAAAATACTTTTAGCCTGTTTTTTTTGTTGTTTTTGAATTTGTAGGGTTTGTGTGAAGATTGAGCTCAATAACATCGTTTTGAAGATGCATTATATGTCGAGTTGAGCCTAAGTAAGAGCTGATAGTAGAGACATTTTTTATTACACCTTAAAATTCATATACCTTTTTTTAATTATTTACTTTTTTTCGTTCGATTGTCTGACCATTATGTTAATATATAATATAATGGCTTCAATTCAGAAGTATCGAAAACTCAACTAATTTGATGGCACTTATAGTTAAGGCGTTCTTTTTGTTTATTTATGAAAGGAACGGCAACTTTTTAACTCTTGTCAAATTAGTTCAGATTAGTTTTGGCGACCTTTTAATTGACACCAGTATCACGCAAGTTTATATCACTTTTATACTCGTAAATGGAAATTTGAAAGAAAAGTAAACTTCCCGCTTCGAGTGCTGTCACATTTCAATAGAAAATAGAGTAACACAAACTTTGTAGTACACACTCAGCACACAGTATCATAAAAAAGTCACCAAAACCAGAAGTGTCTACGTGACACAAAGTCATTGAAACATAAAGTGCCATCTTAGATAATCAAAAACCAGTTTCCATTCATAACACCATACGGCAAGTAAAATCCTCTCCAAACTATCAAAGACTCCGAAAAAACAAACACTTCTATAACATTAGCATAGAAATAGCCTTCAAAGTGTCCTTAAATTGAACAGAATCTATTCTCGGGATTGTTCAAAGCTGTACCAATCAGGCTCCCGCCCTGCGCCGATGCTATTTGTCACTTGGGCGCCGCCCAGCACCCGCCCTAGCTTTGTATCGGACGCTATCACTCTGAACTTTACTTATTCATGATGGCTTTACCTTTACTGGTAGGTACCAAAGACTTAGAAGTACCTATTAGATACGTTCTTCTCGTTTTGAATATGGGCAGTGAGCACTATTGATTTTAGCTAGGCACTGCTACTCTGATATACGAACTTATATCAAAATTTGTATTGATAAAAAACTTATGAATGATATTTATCTAAAGTTATTTACAACTGGATTTACCATTATTTGAAGTTATTCCGTGATCATGGCGCATGAAACTGTGCCAAAATATAGGAAAGCTCAGAACAGAAGTCATGGTAAATATCCCATTGTAATTAACTCTATCATTATCATCTTTATCTAATCTATAATTATCAATCTTATCTATTAACAATAAACAAAATATAAATCGATTTTTTTTATTGATTTTTTAAATTTATAACCTTGCCATCCTTCCTTGGGTTTAAATGTTGCTGTCGTGTCCAATATTAAATTTCTGACTTTACAAAGGATTACTTTCACTTATCACAACCAACGTGGGTATTCATTAGTTTAAATTAACTTTCTATTTCCATCAATGACATCAAATAACCAAAATATTTACACCTACGCGTCATTGTTCTCTCATACAAATTCGATTAATCCTCAATTAATCTCTAAAAGGTTTCTATCTCAGATAATACACTCAGCTACCGAAGAAGGTTTACTCCTAAGCGCACTGTCTCAATATATAAATTTTAAAGTTTCGCTCTAGTCTTACAATTTACTCATCAATGAGTCGTGCTAGGTGCAACGTGAAATTTCCGACACTGTGTAAATTGTTTGAGATATAAATGAAATGCACTGAAGCGTTTGACAACATGATACTCTTGGTGGGATAAAAAAACAACTCACGGTTTGGTTTGGCATGTAGTTTTTTTCCAAAATAATGTAATGTTTTAGGGTTCATGTAGGTATTTATGTGAATTTCTTGTGCCACCATAATTACATATTCTAAATTCCTGAATAAAGTTGGATGTATGAGTGAGTATCCTTTCATAATCCCGATTGGTACATGTTATACTTTTTGTAAGGCTGACTTGTGTTATTTTTGTCGAAAAATTAGCTTGTTGCAATATTCGTATTGGCTTGAATAATCGTGTCAGAGTTTTCGTCAAAAATTCTCTAATAATTTTCAAAGAAAGCTATGTATGCTCTTACCCAAATGTCATTTGTCAATTTGAATATTAGGAATCGTACCTACCTACTATTTTCTTGACAATTTTCACCTACCTGTAGGTCCAGTTTTGCTTTATTAATTGCGGTAGAAATTATGCATAGTGATGAATCTAAAGCCCACCCAGAGCTCTATTAATCATCGACAATCCTTCACCACTCTAGTCGGCTTAGGAACAATCCCAGTGATAAGTCCAGCTACCGCTTGCAAGATGAAAGTATACCGCGCTGATAACACTAAAACACCCATTTGTTTGTCACCCGACGGGATGCCACCGTGAGTTGTACTATCTCTTTCATTCCAACACGCTACCTCTGTTGTTATCTCTCTCTTAGATAACTGACCAGCTGGGTCGGGTTAGGAATTTGCATTTTGAATCTAATGTTTTTTTACAAATGGGGATATCATCATTGATTACTTACTCTACATAGACAAGTTCAAACGAACCTTGGTGCTTTTTTTCTTTTGGAGAAAAAATAAGTTTGGTGTATCCGACTAAATAAAAGTAGATAAGTAGTAGGCCAGAAATAACCTGCATCAGAACATTTTTTTAACAGATGTTATAAAATAAAATTCAATAGGGTATATGCATGTGATTTCAAAATGGCTAAAAAAATATATACGTATTCTCTATTGATATAGAAACATATCTACATATTTATTTTTGCATTTTGAGATGTTTCTAATATGGAATTTAACCATTGAAAAATTGATATTTTAAATCTCAATCGCAAAATTTCAAAACGCTACGCCATTGACTAGAGCGGACGTGACATCACTGTACACATTTCTTCTTTTTTTATTCTGCTTGCTGCACCTTGATTTGACACTATTCTGCCCACTTGACATTTCGTTTGTCGATTATTTTCAGTTTTTTCGGAAAACCTCTTTCCTGAGATGATCACCACCGAGGTCGTCACCAAAGGTTTTAATCAATTGTGTACGTCGACGTCACATGAACATGGCGCCAATATGGCAGCGTTTTTATCACCCGAAAATGATTGTAGTTTTGATTTGTTTTTTTTACCTTGTTAATGCAAAATTCAGTGAGCGTCTTATCATTCCTCGGTTAAACAATGACCTAAAGAATCGATTAAAACAATAAAAAAAATCGATGCATATACCCTATTACCAGTTAAATGAGTCAAAACAGTTCCAAAATGAATATTTTGGATAGGTAATGAGCATTTTATAAAATTCTATATAATGTAAACAAAATAAGGAATTCAATAAAAATTCTTCATTAAGTGCAACGGAATGCGTAGGTCGCGGAATTAATAAAATGCAATACGCAATAACGATTCATTAACAAAATTATGATTTTGCTGGCAATGAATACAGGTTTTCAGATAAACCTTAGTTTTTGCACCTACAAAGATCGTCTATATTTTGTAACTTTAAAGTTAAGTTTTCTTTTTCTAACCTCACAGGCAAGGTTTTTGTTATTATGGTGTGGGTAAGTGGGTAAGTAAGTAAGTCCTTATCAACTGGGTACTTACAAAAAAAAATCCTGTCTCAAAGTTTTTCGACTCTTACGTCACTTAACCTCGTAGCTCAATTGGTTACTCATTCCCGTCCTGAGAGGTTGTTGGTTCATTTCCCGACGAAGTGGATTTTGAAATATTATTTGATATCTTATAGCTACCTACTCTATCTAGAGGACGAAGTTTTTATATTTTATACCATTTTCAAGTTTGAGGTTCATCCATCTTCCTTTAAAAGACCAAAGGAACATAAATGAATGAGTAAATTGCAACCATATAATCGTACTCCCACTATTAAATAACTTAAATGAATTATTAGTAATGCTAGAAAATACACAAAGCTTGCCAAGCCTTGCCAGAAGAAAAGCCAGCAGGAAACTATATAGGTAATAATAAAATGGTAACATTGCTTGAACGGTCCTTACCTTACATAATATCATGTTATAAAAAGTTCAGTACCCTACCTCATTGAGGCAGCGACAATCAGCATGAACTGCCCCTTCTGAGCATCAGCACTCATTGGCGATAAACTACAAATAAAATAACGCAATCACCGCGGCGTCTTTGAACCTCTCAAAGGAGGCCGATTTGTTTGGCATAAAGACCTATTTAGTCCGTATAGGTATAAACCTCTTTAGTCTTTATAAATGTGAATTTATTCACCGGGTTATTATTGCAATTCAATTAATGTCGGTCGGTCATTTTAGTGTGGGGACTTGATTATCAATTTTGAACTCTATGGTGTTATTATATGGATGAAGGAAGCAGTCAGGTGCAAGGAATTCACTCATTTGGACGAATGGTTTTGGAGAGTTTTTAGTACGGTGCACTTCTGTTGATATGATTTTGGATTTCGTATTTGAAATGTTTCAAAATGTAGACCTGTAGCTGAATGTTAGAACTTTAAATTGTCCGATAACCTATTACTAACGGTCCAGCATTATTTAATTTTATATATTTTCTGTGGAACCTGCTGGAACAAGCCAGTTTATATTGTTTTGATTGCAAACAGAAGAACAACGTTTTGAGACCAATTCATTATGAATATACTACTATTATAAAGGTTCACTACGGACCTTGTTTGAGTTGGAAGAACACCAACGTTTCATCCTTTAACGAGGGACATCTTCAGGGCGAGTGCGGTTCTAGACGCACGCGTTCCGCATCCCTTCGAGCACTAATTTTGAGACCAGTGACTATAACCAGTTAAGTGTACCAAACCTTATAAGAATTGAGGAGACAATGTTTTGAATCTCATTTAAAAAACCAAACCTCGCCACGGAATTTACGATAGCTTTGGACTTCGTAGAGCTCTATAGAGCCAATCCACGTGATAAGATTAATTCATTATTTTACCCAAAAACACTTAAATATAAAAAAAATGTATACAATAGTAAGAAGTTTGACTAGTTCTTATAACTAACAATTTGGGTAAAATGGGTCCTTATCTCAGCATTTTGCAGTACCTAAGCATTTGCCCAATACTGCGCTGGTCTTAAATTGAATTATTTGTTCAGGTAAACACCACTTTACATTTCGGTTGGAAGTGCCTTAAAGGCTTTGTTAGGTGTAACAAGACACAGAGTTCTCATGTGGTTCAATAAGAAATAATATTAGGTAGGTAGGTATTGATCGAAATGCTTCGGTAACAATCTTTCCAGCTATTCATAGAATAATCATCATTATCACCGCGGACAGTTTTGCATCCATTCTGGATGTAGGCCTCCTCCAAACGTCTTGACTCTAGACGGTCTACAGGCCAAGATAAGATGTCGAGGGCTCAATCCTGGACCAAAGATTCCAGGTTCTAGGATCCTAATCGACATCCAATCATGGCCATGTGATATCGTAAACATAGGTAACTATAGAGTTGGGGAGCTTCCCGCGATCTGGTGTCGTGGTCTCCACTCCAGCAGTCTTTGCACGCATTTATAGAATAACTACAATAAAATCTAACACCATCTGATTTTAGATTCTTTTTCCCTTTTTCTTGTAGGGTATATGTTATGTGTTAACTAACTACCTATGTTGTATTATACGTCCCGTTGGACAAACTGTGAAACTTGTACCAATATTTTTGTAACACCAAATTGTACGAACAGTTTACAATAAAAATATTCTGATTCTGATTCTGATTCTGATAAATATTAGGTGCTTTTTGAGATAGGTGCCGTTTGCAGTCACGCATGACGCATATTGTCGCCCATCACGTGGTGACCTTTTAGGGACCACCAGAAGCGTGGGGACCAGTATCTATCTAATTGCCCGGCTTTGGACACGTTTTTAGTTAATTGAGCCTCCCGACTTTTACGAGATTACGTGAAAGATTTACGATGAAGCGATGCTTTTGTCGATAGATAGGCGATACCGGCGTTTTTGTACTTTGATGTTAAGTTTGTTTAGGCAATGATTATTGAGTCGGAGATACTGTTGAGTAGATTTGTCGGTAAAAACTTGTAAGTTCTTTTGATTGATGAAGTGATAACCTTCTTGACGACCTCTGTGGCGCGGTGGGCGAAGGTCCGCCTGCAACGCAGAAGGTTGCGGGTTCGATTCCCGCATTTGTTTGTTCTGGCTTATAAAAAACAAATGTATCAATTTGACAAAAATTGAGGAAGACATTTTTCTCCCTGGATGAAAATCGAAAGCTGATTAGCTGATAATTATGGTGTATATCCCGATTGGTAAGGTTACTGCCAGCTATCGGCTGAAGTGGATTTCTTTAATGAGTATTAAATACTCATTAAAGAAATCCACTTCAGTAAAGATCATTTAAGAATAGGCACGTTTGATTAGCCTCGACTTGACAGTTCAGAAGGTATATTTTATATAATTCTGCCTGTATCAAAGACATGCTATGATTTTTTTCTCGATGCATGCTATGCAGCCATAACTCACGTGACATGCCAATACATCGTCGAGCAAGCGAAAACCGACTCTAAGGTGACGAACATTTTCAAACCGTCAGTGTTCAATGAAAAATTATAAGAAATTGCCAATTAATTTTGCATTTTTAATAACTTAAAATAAGTGTCCTATAGTTTTATTAGATAAACATCAATTAAGGCTATTTTTTAGAACCCAGAAAGCACGTGTCTATTAGTTCTGGGGAAAATTGGCCAGTGAATGATCTCCTTTAATACAATACAATACAATACACTTTATTGCACACCAAAAAAAAAATACAAATAAAATAAAATACAGGAAAATAGAAATAAAAGAGTTGTACAATGGGCGGCCTTATCGCTAAGAGCGATCTCTTCCAGGCAACCTTGGGATGGTCCTTTAACTACATAGAAGTTAAATACTTACTACAAAATATAAATAATTACGAGTTCAGTTCCATAAATCCACAAAATAACGTTGAAAAATATATTCGAACAGAACGCATGTCGATTCCGACGTGGGAGTAAACATTTTTGTTTTTTTTTTATTGTGTTGTTTGACGAAAATATTTAAGCTCTATAGTTTCAATTATTATTCTAAATTAAATTACTATTTTTTGAAGTCGGTTTCAATTAAGTAGTATTTTGCCCATATAAAATTATTTAGGCATCAAGCGTGGCCGCATTTAATGCCCAAATACTTTTATATCCGGAGATTATAGAACTGAACAGATAATACCAACCGTAGAGTGTTGTAGATTATAGATAGAGACCATTTCTATCCACTAGGAGGGTGACAATGAGATTACGTGCCGGGGCTGCGATTGGTCGATTCCCGTGACGTCACTGCTCCAGTCACGCCCCGACACCCGGATCAGAATGTCCGGTGGATATCGGAACTGTTACCTATCGATTCCTGTTACTACAGTTACTACAGTACGCGATACTGTTAACTAGCTTCAGCAGGTCTATTTTAATTCTCCAAGTAGTATGCAATTGCGTGTTAAGTTTCGTTTTTTTTTGTGGAAATTGGTTCTCTAATTCGGTATATTCGAGTACCTACCATTTGGCCGAAACAAAAAACGGAATTGGGTATTACAGAATTTGTGTAGGCCCGTAGACCACTCCTACCTCGGTCCTAGACGTTTTAACATCCTGACTAAGTTTTACTTATCTCATATCTATTTAATTATCTTTCCCTTTGAAATTTTAAGTTTTCCGTCACAAAATCAGTCATTTGATCAAGTTTGGACATAGGCACATGCCATTCTAAGAACTGAGTTCTATCTATGTTCGAAGTTTGAATGCTATACTTCGAATTTCAAACAATATAGAACAACAAAAAATTCTAGAAAGCGAAGCAGATTCCCAGCATAGCTTGCTGCTGGCCAGAATCGAGGTTCAATTTGGGCTCCGCGTTGGAATGTTCCGGCTTTCTGAGCTTTTGACCGGATAAAATTCATAAATCCTCACCTTTAACTGTCTGCTTCTCCCATATACCTTAACACTGTTAGTAAAATGAATTTTAAATTTTAGAACTTCTTTGTTCGAAATTATTTTAAAAATTTTCAATGAATCTGACAAAAAATTACATTTTGAGACGAGCTCAATCAAATTTGAAATGTGATTACTGATTTGTGTATTCGTCATGACTTTGCAAAAACTTTTCTCCGCCAAAAGTATGAGCCACATAAAATATAGAGCTTCAGGTACTTACTCTATAATATGCTATATTCCAAAACATTTTCCCATTTTTCGCTATCCGGCCTTTTTTAACCCTTGCCATTGCCCCCATCCGTCTTTCTTGACCCCACAGCCTTACCTTCTGGTAATTGGTCTGTGGCGCCGGCCACCTCATCTCGATTTTATTCCTTTTTCGAACAGCGATCGTTTCGTGTTTTTTTTCTGGACGCTTGTTGGTTTTGGGAATTAGCATGTCTTGTTAGCATAACTGTCTGATAAGGTATTGCTGTTTTAACGGGTTAAGTCTGGCGAAATTGGCAAAGTTCCTTGGATAGTAAAAATTTAGATGAGTATTGAAGTTTTTTATATTAAAAGCTTTGGTATGGTCTAGCGCTATTTTCTTAAGAAAGAAGTTTTCACAAAATGACATGTTATTTGTGAAGTGGTAGTAAGATTGCTTCGTTTGCTAACATGTTAAATTTCGCTAAACGTAGTGAAGTTACCAGAACATTAAGTCAGCAACGTAGTAAATTTTATAGGAACCAAGCCTTTCAATAAAATCAGGCAAACGCAAAGGAATAAATCAGCCGTGTCCGCACACAATAGCCGGTCTAGAGCGAAGTCTCGATAAAATATGCGTCTGCGTTCTCGGTCACCGAATTGGTAATCTTGTTAACAGGGAGTAAAATAACTACACAGGAAACCAAAAGGAGAATTATGCATCATCTTGGGAATTTCTCAATAAGACATGTCGAGCGCGTGGGGCCGACGCGGGCGCCGCCCCGCGGCGAGTCGGTGGCGCCTCTGTCGATTATACGTGCCTCCCTGTCCGCCCGTAGCGCGGCGTCCCGCTCGCACGCGCGCGGGTGGCGGCGCCCGCGTCGCGTCATCGCACCGCACCTCGACCCCTACTTACTCCCAAGGATATTCGTTTAAATACAGACCTTGCAGGCTATATCATTAATCTATTACGAAGCTCGTAAGGTGGGCTCGTGTGTGAGGTAATTCCTTTTTTCTCATCGGCGACGTCTCGATAGAATTTGTTGGCCGGCGCGGTGAAAGCTAACGACGGTATGAGAACGATATTCGGTTTTATGGCGCTTAATTAGCGTTGATCTTTCGCTCTGTCGGCGTCTCGTCTCCGGAGGCCTCCTTATACGTCGCCGCGCCCTCGCGCTCTGTATCTCCTGTCCCGATCGTAGATACTTCAGCTAGATGTCATGCTGCGACTCGTGAGCCGCTGTCTATAAAAAAGCCTTTATCATTACAAAGCGGCTCGTGCTCGCAACGGCTCGCGAATAATGTTCTTCGTTACGACTTTGTATAGATTTCAGATAATCGCTGGTAGGTTTGTGGTAATAAAAGTAGTGGAGTCGGCGTCGAGGCGTGCCGGGTGCGCCGGCGCCGGTCCTGGCCATTCATGTTTCCACAACTGGCTGCTAATTACACGTTTCGAGCGGCCGGAGCCTCGATCCGCGCCTGATTAAGTTCTTGGCGATGGCCGAGGGTCTGGTCGCTCGTGATTTGTCATGGCACCCAGGGTCTGGTTCAAACAATGTTGGCTTAGAGAGAAAATTACTGAAGTTATCGCTGTTGCTCAACGTCTAGACTGGGCGCATTACCTCGCGCTGAGCAATTTCCCATAAACACCGTTCGCGTAGTAGTAAATTAAATTCTGATGTCATGGTATTAAGTTGTAAGGCACAGCTGACTAGCATTAGGGAGGGAATGTTGATTTTGCGGTTTCAGATCATTGCGAGGCGCAATTTGAATTTAACGATGCATTAACCACAAAGCTCTGGTCTGACGATTGACAACAGCCTGAGAACAATCTCAACAATTCATATGGCAATATTCAAGCTAAAGCCAGATACTTCAAATACATTCATACCATAATTATATGGGCTGCCTTAACATCTTGTTTGATATCTGTGGATTTTTTTTTAGTTTACTCTTTTCTAGTGACGGTAACAACTGGATAGGCCAGGCCATTGCTATGTTGGACCACTGTTATCTACCAAATAAGCTCCGATTTTAGTTACACAAAAATTAAGTAGTGTAAGGTTGACTGTGGCATCGATGCATTGCGGATAAAACAATTTCATAGAGCAAAATCCCTGCTGGGGGATTTCTTGTAGGTATTTATCCCACTTCTGATAAATAATAGATATTGACTATAATTGCTAGCTGCGATGGCTACTGGATATTTATATCATATCAAAGTGTCAGACCATATTTGAATAAGGCAAATTGAAGGGTATGTTTAATAGATCTATTTTACCGTGTTTTGTAACATGGGTACTGATGGCTTTACTAGTCTTGTCATCGATCAATATAGTTTATTGATCGTTTATGCATTTATTTATGTATGTATTTATAGATATTTCTCCATTCGATTGAGATATAGGATCTGTAGGTCCACCATGCCTAAAATAAATACAATATATTATAATTTTATATAATTACTTTTGTAATAAGTAAACATATTATCCATGTGTATTTCCAACAATTTTTCAATAAATGATTTTACTGACGAATATAAGGGTTTTTTGTGAACTGTTTAACCCCTTCAAACAAACATGATTTCAAAAATGTATATCCACCATTTTGTTTTTAAATGGCAACATTCGTCTCCCATTCGCCAGATATTGAACACCCCAAAGCCCCTTATAAAAATTCAAACCTATTACTATTGACTGAGTAAAATGCTTACCTATTCATTCGTTACGCTGAATTCAAACTTGATTTTCGATCCGGTTTTTATAGACATTCAAATTACCTTCTGACAGCTGTATTATAATGATAAGTATCTCTTATTCACACGTGTTGCCATAACTGCCTATTTTCTTGAAGCGTAGACCAATAATAAAACAGAGAAAACTATAAACTTTAATGATTTGTATAAAAGACACACAACGCCAGATTTCATATTCAATATATTTTTAATTATGAACGTACCATACAAATATAAATAAATAATAATAAAATAATACTGGTCAATCTACACCATCATCTTGCAAAAACAATAAAAACGATAAAATAACAAGTCAAAACTCACATAAAGATAAACAAAAGATCGTCGCCAAAACAGCTTCTCAAAAGCAGGATAACCTACATACTTATCAACGAAGATAAACAAAACAAACAAAGAAAACGTTTAAACCAAACATTCTCAAGTCTTATTAACCCTGTAAGCACTAAAGTGCATAAAATGGTAAAAACAATGAATCATAATATGAGCCTGAAGTTTTAAAACGAGTTGGCACCGTTGGAGTTATTAAAGTAATTTAGCGGTCTGAAGTTTGGGCTGCACTGGCTCTGTTTGTTTTTAGGCGAGAACTTTACACAACCTATTATTACGTTCTTGTTATACTTTTTAGAGTCAGGAGCAGGCAACTCTTGGCTTCACACCGTTTGCCTTTCATGAAAGTTTTGAGATGGGTAGTTTTAGTGTTAACGCAACTTTACAACTGTTGCTGCTTTTCATACTCATCATTTTATTCTTATTAGTCTATCTGGTTAGAGTTAGTTTATTCAAATGGACTTTTGATTTGATTCCCAAACTTACGTAGACCCAAAACCGAAGATGATTTTTTGTTTTTTATTATCACTGTTATCTATAATTTTCCCTTTCAACTGCATGCCAAGATTAGGTTTTTAAAATTGTCATTTGTGTTATCATTCATTGGATTGAAGAAAAGTCCCCTCATCTTGTATTAGCATTTTTTATTCGGTTTACAGTTAACTTAGTAGTTTTTCATTAAATTAAAAGTTTTAAAACCACTCCATTAACTCACAGTTCACTAGTGTCCAACAGTTGTCGACCCATGTCGGCAACATTAACTGCGATCAAGCCGGAGGCGCGCCCGCTGACTCCTTAAAAACAGGTTATTATTAATAATCTCATTCAACTGTATCTGTACTACGATATGTTATTTGTTGCTTAAGACCTACGGCGACGTTCTTTTCGAATAAAAATGTTTTATCATCGAAATCGCGTAATTTATTTGATATTTATTTTTAAATAGTTGGTATAGTGTTCTTAGTTGTAATGTATAGAGTATCAAAGGGTTAATAAGTGTGTGTAGAGTAAAGCGTTTCATTTTTTAGATTACCGTGCTCGTTACAATTTTTTTTTATTTTAAATTAGCTTTACTTTGAATATAAAGGTGTCACTAAGTTTTCAGAGAAAATAGGAAAAACTAAACCCCTTTTCTGGCGCTTTATATCTGGGTTACTATTTTAAACTATAACACAATGTAACTGCGGCAGCAAATATCATGCATGCAGATTTTACTTTTAGACCTTGATAGTATTTTTAGGCTGTTCGCCTATACTGCTTATACCTACTATATTGGTATACTACCTATACTATACCTACTATATTGGTATACTACCTATACTATACCTACTATATTGGTATACTACCTATACTATACCTACTATATTGGTATACTACCTATACCATACCTTCTATATTGGTATACTAAAGTACATTTTTCTCCTTCGTAGGAGCTCATCTATAACCAAAGTCAACGGATGTTGTCCAAGTTGCTGTGGCCCAACCCGGCCCCTAGTGCGCCAAGAGATCCCCACTCTGATCATTTGGTTAGTAGACTTTTTTTGTTTTATTTTTAAACTAGCTTTTATTCTGAACGTTCTTGTTCATGCCTCTTTATTTTATATATATATACTGAACATTTTCAAACTTTTTAATATATGCTTGAAATTTTGGAAAATTTCGGTTTGCATGGTAATTGGGAATGGTTATTTTTATAGTTTTTTTCTTCATATATCCACATTGTGTATAGTGTATTTTTACCCGTTTGTAGGTTCCCCAGCATGTAGATTAAAGTCCTATGAAATGATAATCCGAATAGTATTGTTAGACCTATTATCAACTTCACCAACCCCATTATCATAATGATAAATGTAAAAATACAACACAAACACGTAAACGAGCTAGAAAATTAAAAAATAACCGTCAAAATACATTTTTTTCCGGCAACGCCCCGCAACTTTGTGAGACCACTTTTTCTATTACCAAAAAAGCTGATGGGCCAAATCATACAAGCAGATGTTAATGATTCTATTATTTATGGAGGCCTGCTCTATTATGTTTTTTGTTGGTAACCTACTGGTTGTGTTAATGCTTAGCCAACCGCGTAATTTTGGTGTAATAGTAAGATTACAATAAAGGACGGATCTTTTAAAAACATTCGGGATTTGAAGAGGGTGCTTCTATGGCAAATGTTCTTTTATCTTCGTATTAAATCCTAGAATAAGAGCGTCTTGTAGAACATGATGTTTTTTTAAACTGCCATCATTAACTTCATTGTACTTACAGCCCACCTACTCTAGTAAAGAACAGTGTCTATAATTATGTTTTTAAAACATACTTTACTTACATCGTACGTCATGATCTTTTACATTAGACCTACCATTAGACAAATTCTTCAATTATATCCAATAATTGGTTTAATAAAATAAGAAACATAAAATGCAAGCAAAGTTCAATTACCGGCTTACTCCATTCAGTGCTATCAAAACTTCCAAAAATAAGCTAAGTAATTTAAAATCATGAGACTAAAAATATGTACGGTATTTTTTCACCTCAAGAATGTACTATACGGTCATGCCAATTATCTTAACATCATCCCTGTAGGAAAACCAACATGATTGATGATTCAGGAATGTCCCATACGATCTGATATGATCGATAAAAGAGTTTTATGGCCAAATGTCAAAACTGACAGCTATGTGTCTGTCAAAGCTTCAGAGTTCAGGAACACAAAGGAGGATCTGACAGCATTTATTGCCACTTAATACAACATCCATCATCATACGCATAACATAGTGTCCATTGTTCAATTTAAATACGGAAAAACAGTATCGTATTCATTTAAAAAACATAAATCACTTGCATAAAGTAGCATACCTAAGTCCGCCAGTGACTTCATTTGCTATTTACAGGGACTTTTTAATAGCACACAAATAATGATCCCTATTTTTGAAGGTAAATATTTTCAATTTTTTGGTATCAAATAGTGTTAGAATAACATTTGCAGAGCCTGTGAAAAAAATTACAATAAAAACTAAATGTTAAGGTGTATACACACACAAAGTTGAATATGCAATATTTAATTATACTTTTTTTGTGTAATAATTACAGCTTTAATAAGTAGTAATAACTAAATTGACCTTTGGGAAAAATATACACCAACCAAATAAGAATCGATACTATTGATAAATGGTAAATCAACTATGGATATTTTTACAAAGCCTTATAGTATGTACAAAAAAGGCTTGTAACTTGATTCAATTCAATTAATTCCAATGTGTGAATTGATATAGGTATTAAATACATATCTATGTCAACTATTGACAGTGTGACATTTAATCAACATAATCTACATCGTGTATGGCAAAGGTCGTTAGACAAAGCGACATAAAAAACTTTTTGTACGTTTCAATTGCAATAGTTTGCAATTTAATGTGTATTTCTAGAATAGCTAGAAAGATAGCAATTAAAGCAAAAAGGGTTGTACATATTAGAATTCTAAATTGAGCCATAAATAACGATCTATTTAAATAGAATTAGGTAAAAAGTTAGGTATATCATAAATTCAAACGGTTCAATTTAGCGAAGAGAATTTGCGCAAAAAAGACAGACAAATCTTTGTCTCCCAACCTATCCACACACACAGAATAATTTAATTTTTTTTTCTATTTCGTCAGTTTTCTCAACTTTATCGTTCTAAGTTAATAATGTGAAGTCGCAAAAAAGATTTACCATTCGACAAGTTTAGCGCCACAACCCTTTTCTCGAAAAAAACCACCATAAAAACTTATCCTAAATCATTTTATTGGTCCGGGAACAATCCTAGTTAAAACTACTTTAGGGTCACCCTACTGCCTTCAGGCGCCAGAGATCATCACGCCGAGGTGTCTGTATCCTAATTATATACGAGAAACAACTCAAATATTTGTTAATCACCTTCACAGCAATCAGCACCTTAAGTACCTTAATAAACCGTCCAAAGTACTCCAAACCTCTAAATCTTAGAACAAGCTAAAAAAAATTACCAACATCGAGGGAATTGACGCTTTACTGTCTTTGATATACAGTCGTAAATTTAAGTAGAGGTGAAGAAAAAAAATTGAATACGAATTGGCGTAGAAACGAAGTTAATTGTGCTATGATTAGGGGTCTGTATGTTTGTCTAAACTAACAAGCGTTGGATAATGAAGGTAATAAATAGTTATATTGTCGTTAGACAGCTGTTATACCGTTAATTTGATTCTGTTTGTTTTTTGAAGCGTTCTGGTATATTGACATGTGTTGAAATCAAGAACATTTGGAACTCCAATTTGCCGTTGGAAAGCTGAGTTGGCTACGATTGTCAAAGGGTAGATACTATGTTACATAATATTAATATTAATAGAGCCATGCTTACTGAGAACAGTACATAACAATATACCGGATATGATACTAATTGACAAATTAAAAAAACTAAATTATTATAATAGATATTACAATACCAAAAACACATAACATTCAAAATACTGTATCTGAAAAAATACATAAATATACTGAATTTAAAGAAGTAATAATCAGAATGTGTAAGATGAACTAAGTTTACAAAGTGCCGCTGGTGCTCTCCAGTGCTGAAGGCATTCCTAAAAACCTTGCTCACTACCTGAATAATATAGGACTTCAACAAAACATTTTCATAACAATGCAGAAAGCTGAAATACCTAATACCTGTAGAACAGTCCGAAATTCTTGCAGGACGACCAAAATATAACACAACTACAGTGATACTCATTTGGCTTAGGCCCGTGAGCTTCATAAATCACCGGAATATTCAGAGAAGAATATACTTATAAAAATAGTAATAACTAAGTAGGTATAAGATTTAGTTTACAATATGGTAAGTTGAGACATCTGCAACATCTGTAGTATCTAAGAAATAAAATAAAATTAGTAGGTAATGTGGTAATATAAATACCAGGTAAATAAATGGTAGGCGTCAAATCGAGTTGAATCCCCATGACCCTGCGCCAAAATAATTCTACTATAGACGAAGGTAGCAGAATGTCTGCTAGAACATCTCGACGCTATCAATCAGTAGGATAATTAATTTAAGGCCCCGTAAGCCTGTTTGCACCCCCTCTGTATCATGGATCACTCGGGGGAGTGTCTGTGCCCAAACTAGGGATGTATTGTGGAGTGATCTTCTAATGCTGTATAGGGCTGTCCGATCTATATTGTTACTTAAGTATACTAATATTATAAAGAGGAAATATTTGATTATTGGTTTGTTTGTATTGAATAGGCTCCGAAACTATTGGACCGATTTAAAAATATCTTTCATCATCAAATCATAAAAGCTTACTTTTCAAGGAGTGACATAGGCTATATTTTATCTCGGAATTCCTACGGGAACGGGAAGTACGTGAGTGAAACCGCGAGGCGTTGAGTATAATATAAAGAGGAAAGATTTGTATGTTCATAACGATTAAACTCAAAAACTGTAGGACCAATTTTAAAAATTCATCTACCGTTAGATTGCTTCATTATCCCTGAGTAACATAGGCTATATTAATATGTTTAAAAATAAATGTCCAATCGTCCACAGCTGGGACAGGCCACTAGCAAATAATAAAAAACACTTTCTTTTTGCTTTAGCTTGATATAGTGGGACAATTTCGAGGATAATAGACACTATAGAAAATGGTTCACCAATTACAGAAAACACAAGTACAATGCATGTTCGCTAAAAAGTGTTTTCCTTCAGGTATCTTACGCATTAAATTATAATGATGTAATTTAATATGAAATACAGAAAAGAAGTTGATTTTGAATTATACGCAAAATAAAAACTTGAATGAACAAAAAACAATTACAATCAAATAAAAGAAATAAATCCAACTTTCATTAAAGTTCTAAAACTTTATTTAGATACTTTATATTGTTTGATTTTTTTCGGCATAATGAAGTTTTGTACAATTTCTCCTCAATAATTTCTTTAATTTTTTTTCGGCCTATTGAAGTTTTGTACAACTTCCTACTCAATAATTTCAAGTTACTGACCTACTTATAAATTAAAACGAAAGGACTCAACCCGCCCTTGTACTTAAAAATTCCCTACAATTGATTTATTGACTTTAATTAATTGATCGACAAGGAAGATAACAATATTCTTCCGATTTTAACTTTTGATATATTTGTAGATGTTCTCGATCCAATCGAAAAACAACCAAAACGTCTATGCTTTAGAGTTTATTATTCTAGCAAAAGTTTAAGGGTTTGAGTATAATTATAGTACTAGTTCCCAATGTTGACGGCAGGTGGCGCCCATCCATTGATCATATAATTTAATGCATCTTGTTTACAACCGGCATAAATTGTGTTTATTTGCCTTTTTGGAGACAATTCCTTTGTAGTTTCGTAGGTTTGAATTTGAAATTCAATCATCTTGTGTTTTTCAAATTACAAAAACTTAAGTGGTTACGTTTTTTGGCTCCTGAAACACAGTTTTTAACTTGTTCATCAGCTTATGGATTCATTAGATTACTGTCTGTAAAACTATAATTTTGTCAATAAAGCAATTTTTACGTGTTTTTATTTACTTTTTGATGAAAAACATTGTGACAGTATTCTACAAGTTTACTAATGCCACAAAGCGATCACTTTAAAATAATTTAAATAATGGAAAAATTATGCACAGTAATGGAAAAACTCACTGCTCCATTAAAATACTTACCTACTACAAAATTACAGAAAGCTTTGTGAATAAATCTTAAAGTAATGTCACTTACTTTCAAGCACATTTTACCTATTTCAAGAACGTAGCCTGCTCCAATCTTTGCAAATATAGAACAAGGACTTGTAATAACAGAACTTGCTTTTCCATAAATGACATCAAACCATCGACCATTACGAGAGCCCTCTTTGCGATCCCACGTCATTAAGGTAAAGCTCTTCACTAATTGGTTTTACACTTTAGTTACGACGATAAGTACAGCGGCTTGGATAAAAGGTTTTAATGCTTACCGGAGTAATTATGAAGGAGTCATAGAAAGAGTGTAAAATTCTAGTTTTACTGCGTTTTATAACGATTCAATTTCACTTTAATTGCGAAAGAAAAGTTTACATCAAAAGCTCTTTTCGACTGCCGACTAAGGGTTCAAAATCATATGATAACCATTAACATCTTATTGCTATGCAGTGTAGATATTAGTAGAGTCTTTTAATATATTAACATGAAGGTAAAGTAAATGCAGTTGCAGTTGTCAATCTGTTAGCCTAGCACTTCAAATGCATATAAAATTAACATTACAACACATGACTGTAGATTTCAGAAATATACAGAAATATGCAGTAGTATGACAAAGGGTGTGCCCCTTTGTCTTTGTTTTATCTTTCAAGATATATGATATCAACTGATCGGGTATGGGGTAGGTACTTTTTCCTATACTACCACTGCGGCAACTATATCTATTATCAGATTTCACACTCTCTATGGAAAGGGCTGCGAAAGTTAACACAATCTCTTACAAACGGCTATCTGCCGTTTGTGATGACTGCCAGGGCCCTAAACCTCAACAGCCTATATTAATCCACTACTGGACGCAGGCCTCCCCGTGATAGTGCTTATTGGCTTTTATCTCATGGGGGTAGTGCCCATAATCCCCATGCTGGGCATGCGGTTTGGGAATAGCAGTTTGGTGACACTTGCCCGGGCCATATTCGTAAAAATGAAAATCCGATTTTCACATTAGTGTTCGTGCATAGCAATAAGTGACATAAGAATAGTTTCTCCGAGTTAGCCCCCTCAACTTGCAAATTTCTTTAAAAATGTATTCCCAAAAAGTCACAATGTCACTTTCAAATTTACGGAATTTGCTTATACATTTTACTAACCGCCACCGTAGGGTAGGTACGTCTCTCTGGGTACAGCTTTACAGTCAGAAATAATTATTGAAGGAACGGATTTTAGTTCCCGTTCAATCCACATGCAAAGTTAACTTGGTGGTTGTAAGTAAATGATCTGATCACCTTGCAAGCTGCCTCTATGGTGCATTACGTGGCTATCTGACAATTTTTATGATAAGTTTTCAATATGGCAATTGCTATAGGTAGCGATCACCAGCCTACCTACGCGGTTAAGGTATACCTTCTTTCTTCTTACGTGGACGTAAGTACCTATGCGATGCGTGCAGAGGTGGAAGTAGCTAAATAGTTATATATATCGGTCAATCAGTCGATCATCTCTTTATTTTACTTACTTACCTATGTATTTTGGTGACGTGTCCATGTCCAAGAGTCCTGAGGGCCTAGACATTTTCGATTCGCTTCATAGCGAATGCCGGTTGACTAGGCCCTCTGATGGTTTAGCCAATGGGCATGCGCTATAAAGCGAATCGAAAACAATTGAAAGATTCGTAATCACGTGACATATCTAAGGAATATGTCAAACCCATACATTTGTGGATTTTTCTACTATCACTTTCGACATCGATTGTTACATTGTCTAAGCCCTGTGTACGGTCTAAACTGAATAAAGCACTTTGCTTTAACTTTGATACGGGTAGCGTAGGATCGAAGTGGGTAGCACAAACTTCAGGAGACCTTTTAGTTCAGTGGGTAAAATTCTGATGATAATGATGAGCTTAATAACAATACCTGGTGAGTAAATGAGTTACTCATACTCATCTTCGGTTTGTTTATCCGACCGATATCGATTTCATGGTGAGGACTTACCTGCCGCTGTTTGCTCATTGCCGGGCAAACATTACACTTTACTTTTAGTATACCTACTTTGTGTCTGCTGCCTTTAAACTTACCGCTACTGGGAGTATTATTGGTCTTATTAAACAAGAGGAGGTTGGTGTGATGATGCTTTGTTACTGACAAAATATGAATTGAATGATGTTTCGAAAAGTTAAAGCTTTCGTTGAATATTTAGTTTGAGCACTTGTATTATGTATGAATATTGCCAGAATTGCGGCAAATAGTCGCAAAATCAATAGTAAATAGAAGTTAAGAATGTAGAAGAACAAAAATAGAAGTTAAGAATGTAGAAGAACAAAAATAGAAGTTAAGAATGTAGAAGAACAAAATCATCTTCAGAATCAACGTTTTGTCAATTAGAGTTTAGTAAGAAGTATGTTATTTTGCCATAATTTGGTAACATCTGTATTTTTTACAGTTGGAAAGTTTATTGTAAATAAACTATGAAAAACATAGGATCTCTGGAGAGCAAATCCTCTTGACAAATTCTAACAAGATAAAGTTTTTTAAACTTACGCGATCAGAACACATTATTATAAATATTCACGGGTATTTATCGCGTTTATTTACCTGTTGAAACGTCGGGAAAAATTGGTAAATAAACGCGATAAATACCCGTGAATATTTCTAACAAGATAGTTTTGTATATGACAGTGTACCAATATGAATCGGTGTTTTGTATAAATTCAGGTAACAATGTAGGGCACACGTTAAATTATACACACACACATGTCACACAGTGACATCAACAATGGCAGAGATCGCTCTTGGCGAAAAGGTATAATAAAATCTGAAAACGATGGAATTCGCGAGCGAAAACGCTCGTCCTTGCATTCCTAGCATTATATACGATTGCGAATAGAACTACGTGATTGGAAAAACTTATTGCCATAGGTTTCCTCGCGCAAAGACGTCAACACGACGTAGTCGGCACCTCTGTCGGCGGAGATCAAAGCGGAGGCTCTTTGTGCAGGCGATGCCGACAAATATTTATTTTAATTCAGTGCTCGCCCGCCGATACCTTGTTAATCGCTAATGGCTTGCTACCAGTAGAACCAGGTACCAAGTACCAAGCGAGACCTGTGTTGATATCAAAACCTATTTACATGAAGGCTTACATAAAGGAGGTTTTATAGGAGCAGAGCAGGATCTAGATCTTGTTGGGTTCTTATTGGTCGGCTAAAAGGTTCGGATAGATCAATTTGTGATAGAGCTTCTGCTAATATATGTGAGTTGAATTGTAAGTTGGTTGTCAATAACATAGGTTGTTTTTATCACGATTAATGATCGTGAAGTTCAAGGCAGAAGCTGGTGCATCTACATTAAACTGGAATTATTTCTCTCATGAATGTATCCATGTATGAAACGTGTTCTCTAGGCCAGGATAACATAATTAAAAAAAAGTATATGTACCTATTAATAAAATAACTGAGTTCAAACGACAACCGCTGCTTACTTGCAGAAAAATCTGAATGATCTTCTATACGTATGGATTCCAGAAAATATCCAAAACCACTTTTACAATAAGAGAACAAGATATTTGGTCTGATGTAAATACTGGCACCATAAATGTATTATTATAATGTTAACTCGTTTATGAACCAAAAATATAAATTAGAAGTTATGTATATGGTAGGTATTCTATTATATTCCATATTCTAGCTGTAATAAGCTTAAAACGACTACATACCGAGGCAGAAATCAAATACATATATCAGTTTATTTCCAAGACAGCAGCTTTTTTACGTATACATTTATTGTATTTATAGTAATAAAGGTTTTTTATTTGTATTTTGAATTGAGGGGATGTAGAGTCGTCTGCGAATGTTATTATTTTAATATCTTATATTATTATGATATTTATTGGTCAATAAAATCAGAAAGGCTGCAAATGATCTTCGATGAGTCAAATCAGATTCAATATGACTGGTTCCACCATCATTAAGAATCACATATAACCGTTGCTTCTTGTTGAACATGGTTACTTTGGTACTTGTTGAACTGGTGGTTCATCGTTATATGCCTATAATAATAAACTAGCTGCGCCCCGCGGCTTCGCACGCGTTGTTACTACGAAAACGTCTAAAGGTAATTTTTATCTGACGCGTATAGATTTATGGATTAAAATGTAGCCTATGTTTGATTACAGGATTAGAATTACCTGTATACAAAATTTCAGCCGTTTAGTAGTTTTGGCGTGAAGAGGTAACAAACATCTATCCATCCATCCATACATCTATACAAACTTTCGCATTTATAATATTAGTGTGATTATAAGAGTACTCGTATCATAATCTACTTTTCTACAAGTTGTGCCTTGACTAGGTACCTTAGATACTTACTAACTCTAGTGGCTTAGAATTTGCTAGACTCTTCTAGATGTAGACGTAAGAGGCGACTAAGTGATATCCACTGAGGAGCAAGCAGCAATTCTACCACCAAATTGCGATCCTCAATCCCAGCATTTAGACTATGGCCATTGCCCCCCATATGATATAAGCTAATAAAGGGCTTATTAGGGGGGTGCTTGCTTCGAGCTGTGGACCAGATAGGCTGTTGATTTGAGATGAGATGTAAACCACCGAGGTGATTAGAGTGATGCCTTAGCTCCCAGATATCCGGTTGAAACTAAAACTACCGTGAGCATCAGTCGTGTCACCCCGTTTCAATATTTACCCTCGCTTTTTGCCGTAAAAAGGGCATTTGGAACCCTTTTGTGTACCGTCAGCTAAGACGGTTTGCGTGTCAACAGTCAATGTCAATATTGATGTCGGTCTCTCTGACTAACGTAATCTGCTTTAACTTTTGTTCTTTACACTCGAGGTAGAGTCTCACCAAGTTAAGTTTGCAGTTGGCAGCGTCGCTACCAGCCTTGGTATTAAATCTCTCGCAAACAAATGCGGACTGTGATGACTGCCAGGGCCCTAAACCTCAGCTCAACAGCCTATATTGGTCCACTACTGGACGCAGGCCTCCCCGCGATAATGCTTGTTAGCTTTTATCTCATGGAGGTAGTGCCCATAATCCCCACGCTGGGCATGCGGTGTGGGAATAGCAGTTTGGTGACACTTGTACACATATTCGCAAAAATGAAAAGCCGATTTTCACATTCGTGTTCGTGCATAGCAATAAGTGACATAAGAATAGGTTCTCCGAGTAAGCCCCCTCAACTTGCAAATTTCTTTAAAAATGTATTCCCAAAAAGTCACAATGTCACTTTCAAATTTACGGAATTTGCTTATTTATACATTTTACTAACCGCCACCGTAGGGTACGTCTCTCTGGGTACAGCTTTACAATCAGAGATAAATATTGAAGGAACGGATTTTAGTTCTCGTTCAATCCACATGCAAAGTTAACTTGGTGGTTGTAAGTGAATGATCTGATCACCTTGCAAGCTGCCTCTATGGTGCATTAAGTACGTGGCTATGCAACTTTGTAGTGTATCTATCTATAAGTTAGTTTCATGGATATTTTGGAATCTTGAATTGATATTTTGTAATTTTATAAGCCTTAAAAAAAGTCTCTTAAGAGACTGGAGTTTTACGGAGGGGCCTACCCAAACCACAATAATATTATTATTTATTATACACTTACCTACTTAACATATTTGGGTCTCCTGTTGCCCAGACTCTTAAGAGACTGGAGCCTCGGGAGACCTAAGCACACTAGCTTACAACCCTGCACACACACACACTAACACACACACACACACTAAAACAACACACACACAAACATACATCAACACATAGGCGCAAGGACGCCTATGTTTTTCTGAATCATTTGTGCACGTAATCTACTATTTTATGTTATTTTTCTTGGAAGAGCGGGATTCCCTAACACAGGTATATGTCTTACTTAAAAGGGAATCTCAAACACTGTCATATTATGTACATTAAGTTAAAGAAATAAATATTTTGTATTTCTGTATTTTTTGTATTAAAAAAATAACTATGTTAAACCTAGTTATAATTTCAGTTCTATTATTTGATTGTAATTTCTGCTTTTTAAGTCTAAGCTATGACTAATGGGAGATTGATTCTGGCTTTAAAAACCGCTCACAACTTCAAAATCAAGAAGCCAGATACTAAGATTAAATCAACTAAGTAGTTATGTGTAATTTTTATTTTATTATATTAAAAAAATATTTAAAACTGGTGATTTTATTAATAATTTTCAGTTTATAATTTACCTCACACGCCTAGCGGGGTCAATAAAACTAAATTTTTTGGTTTTATTTTAAAATTTTGTAGTCTAAATAATACACATTTAAAGCTGAACACAGTAGAGTTCGCTCAGCCATCCTGTAGGTCCGTGAATTAATTTTTATTGCATCTAAACAATGAACACCAAATAATTTGAACATCATTTTCTTCGCCAGTATTTCAAAGACCGCATAGCTGCTCGATGCCATGCCCTATGACAAAATGCCATTCCTGCTTCATCGAATTCTGCGGAACAAAAACTTCTTTCGACTCAAATCACGTTTCGATGGTTCTGCGAATTAAAATTACAAAAAGCTAGAAGGAGACGTCGACTTTACCGGATACCTATGTGAGAGCGGGTGCACAAATGCAACATCCACGCCCCTGGTATAAAATTCAAAATAAGATTTCAAAGGAAGTAAAAGGAAAAAACAAACAAGCGGCTTGGGTTTCTCCTAGGTTGTCAGAGAGGGACGGGTGATGTTTGTGCGCCCCGTCCGTATTGGTAGTGGATATGAGTTATGGCGTGTGTGTTTGCCGCGAATTAGCCATTTGACGGGAGTGTGGGGCGACGGAGACGACCACAGATTATAAAACACTAGCTGAAAGTTTTGCTGAAAAACTAACTTTTCATTGCTTAACTAGCTTAATGCATAACTTAGAAATAAGAAGAAAGAAACAAAACACGGTACGTAAATACTAAATAAACCAATAAAACTTAATTTAAAAAACACGTTGATTAAAAATTTGTCTTTTCATGATATTGTAACTATTGTAAGTACCTAGGTACTTACTATTCTACCAACGATGCCGCTTTACCGATTATGAAACATTATAGCTTAGCTTAGAAGCAGTTACCTAGTTACCTAGCTAGTGCTTATTATATTATTATTATGTTGTTTTTTTATTGTTTGAAAGGCACTGGTAAAAAAATTAGGAAATTATTCCCTTTCCTATACATGCTATATATATATGTAAAGGGGTAAATTTTCAAGCAAAATTTTGGAAACAAGTTTGTTTATTTATCTAACGGTTATTTATTAAAAATGGACGTAAAAATATGTAAGTTTGTTATGTAAAAGGAACTAATATCAATTTCTAACAAATAGTGCAATTAATGAAAATTCAATGTGAAAAGCTTAGCGCCATCTCGTGTCGAATAGCATAACTATTGCGTGACCACAAATGGACACAAAGTCGTTGGTAAAAATTCATAACCAATTGATTTCTACATTAAAGTGTTCGATTTTTGAATTTTTGCTTGTTGATTTTAAGTTTTTCTCCCGCCAAACAACACAGCTAGGTCTATTAGCTTTCTACGGCCATATCGAAAGACGTTCCAAACTTTCCACTATTTATTATGTTATAAAAAACCATTGCTGTTCATCAAAACACCATAAAATACGTTACAATACTTAAATTATTTTACGAGCTGTGACCGAAGAGAACTCAGGCGCCGCGCCCGTGGCGCCATCCCGCGGCAATTAGAACGAAACTTTAATTACTAGTGATTGCACCGTTTGGGATATCGATTAGAAGAGAGATGAAGCATTGATTGCAAGTTTAGACCGAAACAGTGAATTTGTGGTTGTTTTTAAAGTTGACCTTTCAATAAAATTAAATTTGGTGTAGTTGTTTTTTAAAGTACGGAAATGGAAAATAATTATAATTAAAAGTTCTAAACGGTCCTGCCGTTAATTTTACTTACCTTATAACGGCGACTGCTTGCGAAGTTAAGTCTTCATTATTAATTATATTTAGCAATTACGTAGGTATTTAATTGATAATATTTCTTAATAAAATATATAACCTCAAATATCGCGAGGAACCTCCATAGATGTCTTCAAATCTAGAGTCTATAACCACTTTCTTTCGCAAGAATAATTCGGTACGTAAAATATATCTTTTATATTGTATTATACTAGTAAGTATTTATGTAAGTGGTATATTTTAATAGAAACGAATTGTTAATTGTATTTATTATTATTATGTCTTGTTTTTCTGTAAATTTTGTAATCAAGCACTACCTACTAAATTGTTGACCACACTATCCAAAGAGAATGCTATCCAGCATTATGCACACCCGTACAAATTTTGTGTGCCTCATCCTCAACCTCAACAGCCTGTATTGGTCCACTGCTGGACGCAGGCCTCCCCCAGATAAACACCATATTGGCGTTTATCGAATGAGGGGTATTTTGCCCATAATCCCCACGCTGGGCATGCGGGTTGGGGATCGCAGTTTGGTGGTAGATTTGTTCTGCATGGGGTGCTGCTGCCTGACCCCGGTGAATATCCCTTAGTCGCCTCTTACGTCACCCACGGGAAGAGATGGGGTGGTGCAAATTCTAAGCCAGTACCACACAGCTTGCAATACGTCAAAAAGGTATTCGCTTCGTAGACCACAAAAAGGATTATGTATCAAGTGAACACACTTCAAGTAAAAAAAAGGAAATCTTTAAAAATAAAATGACATCAAAGCTTATTCAAACAAATCTAACCTGTTAATAATTATCGAAACGAACCAATTCCCAGATTAACCACAAATAAATCATCCGAAAGCAGCCCTATCCTAGTTTAGAGTAGGGCAATTATTTTTAATCGACATATCGACAAGGGATCATCGATAGGTAGGTACGGACCACCGGACAACTCCATTTACATATAAATTTGTTGTCCAGCAGTAAAATAAAGAAATTGAACGAAGGTATAAAAAAATAAAAGCATGTGGGTAATTAAGACCGACGCTGAGGATTTAAGTATAATTTTATTTTAATGTTGGTCCCGAAAATGAGATTGTCGGCTTTTACGAAAGTGATATCAAGCTTACGACATTTAATAAGAAGCCAAAGTTTGTATGATAAACTTATAATAATGTATTATTATTTTATTAGTAAATCAATAACGCGCCCTGAACATAAACGAACAAGTAGATGATTAAAAATGATTAAAACCATTTTTGTGTAAATTTCTACATACCAATTTGATTTATTAATTCTGTTCGTATTAAAAAAAAATTACATCACTAAGCAAAAGTAATAAATAAAAACCAAAGCATTAATAGACATTGTTAACCCATGATGGGCTGAATTTATTTTAGATCCTTACGATTTCGTGTAATTAACATGCAATATAAACATAGCTATGGATATCCGATTTTCGAAAAATGGGTGACGCTTTATGGCACCCCTAGGGACTTTGAGTAGGTATTGGTGTCTATTCAGATGTCGCCAAAACTAAACTAATTTGACAGTACTAAAAATGTCGCTTTCCCTGTCATAACGATCAAAATAACGAAGATGCCATCATTTTTGGGCCTGTCAGATTAGTTTAGTCTAGTTTTGGCTACATTTGAACTCTGAACAGACACCATAGTAAATAATTATCTAAGGTGGCTAGAAGAAATAAAGAAGAAGAGAAGTCAAAGAACAACATACCTAAAATGTTGGTACCTAAATACAAAAATAATAAAGAATTATGACATGAGCTCCAATTCAATCTGTTGATCATAACTTATGTTTCCACTAAATTGAGTGCATCATCACAGCTGTTTACTGAATAAATTCGTTTTATTGCCTAATTGACGCAGCCCATACAAACATTTAGCCCAGATTGCTTTTAATATGATTAGATGAATTGATTATTACAGTTTCCGTTTAGAGTTTATGGTCCTTGTGTTTTGTTAATAAATTGACGTGCAGTATGGTACAGTTTTTTCATTGATCACAAATAAGCACTGTACAACAAAATGCATAAAAAACATCAATTGTACGTAATAAAAAGTAATAAATTCCGATCCGGTGGACGTACAGCTTTAGTAAGTTTTCAATGCTTATATCCAAATTTCATAAAACATAAATCATTGTTTTATTACTAACATAGATCAAACCTGTAAATAAAATAATAGTCATGTCAGAGTTCTGAATCCAAAACCATCAAAATCAATTTAGACATCAGTTGTTCGACTAATAAACTGACTGCTGAGTGCCCCCGGCCATGTATAAATGCTCCGGGTAAATTATGAACAACGGGCAGTTTGAAGTTTTTCTAATTATACTATATGTTTTACATTACTGATCCATTTTTGTACCGCACTCCATAATATCATGTGGGTACTGAAGGATTAGACATTTCTGAATTAATTACAAATCAAATGAAGAGAAATAGATATTTTTCTAGCAAAAAGACAAAACATTTTTAGCTCTTTTTTGACACCCTTAATTAGTAATCTTCCACTATAAATCCCTTAAATATATAGGTGTTTCAGGATATTTGAGTGGTCTCCTATAAGCACTACGTCCACCTCCCGCAGACAAGGTGGCTATATGACAATCGTCACGTTTGGCAAGTAAATTCCGTAATAAAATTTAGTAACATTTTAAATGAAACAACTTTTATTTCGAAATAGAAGCAAAACTAGTCTATTGATTAAGAGAATTACGAAGTCATGGCACGGATGTTGTTGGACGAAGATAAAAATCTACGCTGTTTTTAAAATATACACCACTTTCCAGACAAATCAAAGCTCACCCACAATCGACATCTACCTGCAACACAGCATTCATTGTCATGAATATTGATTTATCTATCGTTATACCAGTCCGGACCTGCCGTGGAATATTAATGGAATATTTGCATACAAACACATATTTTTACTGTTCACCCAGTGGCAACAATGGATGCAGTGTCTAGATAATGGGTTTGCAATGCGAAATACGTAGATACATATCTATATGAATCGCTTGAATCTTTAACGCGTCTTAGGTATTTCAGATACTTACCGACTGGGCTTATTATAATATAAGCTCTATTGTCAGTGTCAGTAACGCCACCCTGAAGGCATTATGGAGCGGATAGGCTTATGATGTGGTTTTCAGCGGGCGTCGTCGGTTGGAACCTATATCACAGATTATGTAATTATCATCCGTATAAATCCAAACACGCGCTTGAATTGATTATTTAAGTCAATCTTCCTTTCTCGAAAATTAAAGAAAAGTTTAAGCAGAATTTTAGAATCTATACATTTTCACTTTTATCCCCTCTCCTTAGAGAACCGTACTGAATTCTGACAAAAAATCTACTTCGATGTACAGAATTGGACATGTTACAGTTTAAATTATATTCGTAATATTATTCTTTTTGAAATTCATATTTCTGTGTTAAGAATCACATATCGATATAAATTATCTTCGTTACCCCATCCTTATTCATTCAGTTTCTTCATAATAACATAGATGGCGCTAAAACTTCCAACAAATTCAAAAAGTTCTATTTCTAAACAAACCCATGACCGTTGTCCTCATACAAAAATCATGAACAAAAGTTGTAACAAACGGACCGGGTAAAATTACAATGCAGGACATAAGGGGAGGGTAACATTAAATCGGACACAATAATGTTGTCAATGCGGGTAGGGGTGAAGCCACTTTCTTTGTTCCATTTTATTCTTTTTCACTTTTATCTTGACCTAAAAGTTTTTTGATAGGTCTTCGCTAAATTGCTCAACATCTACTGATACTTCTAAGTACGACAGATTTTAATTTTCATTGAACCAGGAACCTTTCACGGAGAAAGAAGCCCTTGCATTTGCTTGGGGTGAGTCTATTTGACGTAAGTAACGAGATGTGATCGTGAAGTCTCCTTTTTAACCGACTTCAAAAAAGGAGGAGGTTCTCAATTCGACTGTATTTTTTTTTGCCTCAGAACTTTTAACTGGAGACTGGAGACTCAGAATGTTTGTTACCTCAGAACTTTTGACTGGGTGGTCCGATTTTCATGATTCTTTTTTTTATATGAATGCTAGTCTTGCCGTGTGGTCCCATTTTAATTTGGTTCAGTTCAAAGCGATCCATGAAAATTCATGAGAAAACTATAAAAATTCAAGTCGGTTTATAGTTTTAAACAATATTAATTATTTCATAGAATTTGGTACAGTGCCTCTATCGCGTAGACAGGGAACTATGCAAATCTAACAAAACGTCTCGTCAATTCTCGTTCATAAAGTCATATATTAGCCCTCAGGAACAGAAGGAAGGCCAACGCTGCATTATCAGATCATTATTATATGTAACCCTCCTCCGTTGGTAGTCGGGTAAAACTTAAAAACTCATGTTACCCATTTATCATCACATCACATCACATCACACTAATATAATAAATGCGAAAGTTTGTATGGATGTATGGATGTATGGATGGATGGATGGATGGATGTTTGTTACTTCTTCACGCCAAAACTACTGAACGGATCAAGCTGAAATATTGCATACAGCTAATACTAATCCTGGAATCAAACATAGGCTTCTTTTGATCCCATAAACCAGTTTCTGTGGGATGTGAATCACTTTTTAACGTTTCCATTGGAACAACTGGTGCGAAGCCGCGGGGCGCAGCTTCTGTTAAAAAATTTCAAAGGTTCATGATGAACTTCTAACATATGAACAGTTATGAAAATAATGTCCAAGAGCATGGACATTTTCTTAAACACCCATTTTCCTTACTAAGTAAAAATATACCTACTCATAAAAATAATACAATTTTCTCCCACACGCAACTCTTACTCTGTCGAAGCAGGGGTTGTAATTTCGTTACCGCATAGGGTCGTACCTAATCATTACCGTATTGAAAAACTGTCTGTCCACTTGTTAGTAAAGTTTTAACGCTTGTGATGAAGTTTTTAGGGTAACTTCTAAACACTTTTATTTAAATTACCTACATCCAAAGTTACACCAAAAGGTCATAGACTAAAGTCACACACTAATATTATAAAAGTGAAAGTTTGGATGGATGTATGGATGGATGTTTGTTACCTCTTCACGCCAAAAGTACTGAACAGATCTGGCTGAAATTTTGCATACAGGTAATTCTAATACTGGAATAAAACAAAGGCTACTTTTTATCCCATAAATCTGTTCCCGTGGGATGAAAATCACCTTTTAATGTTTTCATAGGAACAACGCGTGCGAAGCCGCGGGGCGCAGCTAGTTATTAATAATAAGGATCTCTTCACTATTCAAGCACAAATAATTCGGTTTGTTGCGCCCATCACGAATTAATTTTCCGCGGGGACAACCTGTTAAAATAATATTATCATCTAAAATAAAATAAATAGTACATTGTATATGTACAAGGGAGAAAGGAGCCAATTTATATCGAGTGTGTCATTTGAGGCGCCACTGAGAACCTTACGAGGTAGGAATCGCACTTTCGCCCGAGTGATATATTGTGCTTTATACTACTATTTGAAAATCTTTGAAAATCGTCTTTTTAGAATCTTCAAAATTACTGGAGTAAATTCAAATTATAAACTCAAATGTAGCAGCTACATGGTTTTTTTTAATTTGTTCCGTATATGGAAGAGGGTTTGGAGAGAAACTGACCTAATAAGAAAATGCTACCGGCTGAGAAATTATATACTTATAGAGTTTTTCCTCCCGCATTTCGGGGTAATTATATACATATACAGTTTGTCCTCCTGCAACGACGAGCTTTCTATTTTATGTTTGGAAAAAGAATATGCAACTTTCTGAGCAGGTGTACCTAGTATAAAAAATATTATATCTACGTGTAAAGGTTGAGGTAGAGCTTAATGCATTCACTGCCTAGCATTAAGGTGGCTCACACGGGCATGTGCGTCATAGGCAATGGAAGTGTTAAAACTACCTAAATAAAAACATAAAGTAAAATTCTAAAGCCCAATGTTGCATTATGCATTTTTAAAGATCGTAAGTAGGTTATCGGTAACTATTCTTATAAATTTCTGTAATTAAATCAACATTATCCGCAATTTCATAAAAAAAAATCTAGAAATTATCAAACGCATTACGTTCAATTATCGCTTATTAGGATTGATTTCGCTTAACAGGCACCTTTGCGAAAGATCGCGATCGCTCATGTTCTATTCAATAGCCGCACACAATAATGAGACCTAATGACATAGGGTGAAACCACCCCATGATTTTCCACGGTTTTTACATCGTCTTTTTTATTATTCATCGGGTTATAGTGAGTTTTATTTGACACGCCTTAATTGATGGGCGATTTCGAGGATTTACAATGTGAACGGACCACCGAGCCAAAGCTTATAGCACCCTGGTTGTAAACTTTTTATCGAGATACTTATAAACTTCGTGTATAAAACAAAGAGATTTACATCAATTAGGAATCTCGTCGCTTCGATCTCAGATATTTTTTCTTGATAATAGGCTTGTGTCCAAAAAAATTATAATAATAAGAATGTTCGACAATTCACCCAGCATTATCTAGCCCCAAGCTAAGCAGAGCTTGTCTTATGGGTACTAGATAACAGATGTCCCTAATACTGATAAACATCTAGAACGTCCTAAACATATCTGCAGATCGTGTACACATTTGTTCCGAGACGGGAATCAAACCCCATGCGTCACAGGCGCACCTTCGCCCACCGCGCCACAGAGGACGTTGATATTTATTGAAGGAAATATCTTAAAGCTACTTATAAAAAATAAATGAAGATATTACATGAATATGAATACGTTAAAAATCAAATTTAAATCAAATTAAATACATAAAACATTAAAGAGTCCAATATAACAATACCACACAAGTAACAATAATACATCACTACATACATCAATCTGAACTTTTAGCGCACACTGCATCCAGAGTCGCCATATCTACTTTCTTAAAAATATTAGTTATGGTGTTGATGAGCTTTCATGGTGACGAAAATCCCTGCCAACACAAAACATGCCCTATCGCTGTCTTTATAAAATCTAAACCCCCTGATCACAATCCTAAAGTGTTTGAAGTGTGTTACGCAGACGATCCTGAACTCGATGCACAAGTACCAGCCAAGGTTCCACCTGGTTCGGGCGAACGATATCCTGAAGCTGCCGTATTCCACCTTCAGGACGTATGTCTTCAAGGAGACGGAGTTCATCGCTGTGACTGCTTATCAGAATGAAAAGGTAAGACCTAGCATTATCTACCAACTTATGGTTCCATCTAATTCGGGTGAACGATATCCTGAAGCAGTATTCCACCTTCAGGACGTGTGTCTTCAAGGAGACGGAATTCATCGCTGTGACTGCTTATCAAAATGAAAAGGTAAGACCTAGCATTATCTACCAACTTATGGTTCCATCTGATTCGGGCGAACGATATCCTGAAGCAGTATTCCACCTTCAGGACGTGAGTCTTCAAGGAGACGGAATTCATCGCTGTGACTGCTTATCAGAATAAAAAGGTAAGACCTAGCATTATCTACCAACTTATGGTTCCATCTGATTCGGGTGAACGATATCCTGAAGCAGTATTCCACCTTCAGGACGTGTGTCTTCAAGGAGACGGAATTCATCGCTGTGACTGCTTATCAAAATGAAAAGGTAAGACCTAGCATTATCTACCAACTTATGGTTCCATCTGATTCGGGCGAACGATATTCTGAAGCAGTATTCCACCTTCAGGACGTGTGTCTTCAAGGAGACGGAATTCATCGCTGTGACTGCTTATCAGAATGAAAAGGTAAGACCTAGCATTATCTACCAACTTATGGTTCCATCTGATTCGGGCGAACGATATCCTGAAGCAGTATTCCACCTTCAGGACGTGTGTCTTCAAGGAGACGGAATTCATCGCTGTGACTGCTTATCAGAATGAAAAGGTAAGACCTAGCATTATCTACCAACTTATGGTTCCATCTGATTCGGGCGAACGATATCCTGAAGCAGTATTCCACCTTCAGGACGTGTGTCTTCAAGGAGACGGAATTCATCGCTGTGACTGCTTATCAGAATGAAAAGGTAAGACCTAGCATATGCTAATATATGTATAATATATAATGGAGTAACTAAATGGAACCTCACCTGGTAGGTGAGGTTCCATTTAGTTCGGATAGACAATATTCTGGAACTGCTGTATTCCACCTTCAGGACGTATGGCTTTAAGGAGCCGGAGTTCATCGCTGTGACTGCTTATCAGAATGAAAAGCTTACCTTTTCATATGCTAATATATGTATAATATATAATGGCATAACTAAATGGAACCTCACCTGGTAGGTAGGTTCCATTTAGTTCGGATGGACAATATTCTGGAACTGCTGTATTCCACCTTCAGGACGTATGTCTTTAAGGAGCCGGAGTTCATCGCTGTGACTGCTTATCAGAATGAAAAGCTTACCTTTTCATATGCTAATATATGTATAATATATAATGGCATAACTAGTTCGGATGGACAATATTCTGGAACTGCTGTATTCCACCTTCAGGACGTATGGCTTTAAGGAGCCGGAGTTCATCGCTGTGATTGTGTATCAGAATGAAAAGGTAAATTCTACCATATGTACCAGCTGAGGTTTCATTTAGGTCGGATGAACAATATCCTGGAACTGCCGTATTCCACCTTTAGGACGTATGTCTTCAAAGAGACAGAGTTCATCGCTGTTACAATGAATTAATATTCTGCATGGATATATGGTTTCTTGTTAGATGAGATGAAATAATAATAGAAAAGAAGAAGACCAATATGCAAAAGATTCTGTAATTCTGTAATTCTTTATTGTACACAAAAATAATACATCGTATGAACTTATAGTATATAACTTTTATATATATATATATATATAAAAGATACATTAGATAATTCATTTAATTAATGTATTTAATTATTCTATTAATATTAAATCTATAAATACGTTAGGAGCAATCAATAAAACTCAAACTTTGTCCGTAGATCACACAACTGAAGATCGATAACAACCCTTTCGCAAAAGGTTTTCGAGACACGGGTGCGGGGAAAAGGGAAAAGAAGTAAGTATCTAACACTTATCACTTAATATTAATTAATTACAACTACATGTATTACAATGGAAACAATTAAGCTAACTGTAGACTGTTGCAAAAAATCTATAGGTAGCTCAACTAATCCATATTAATACCAGTAGGAAGCGTTCCCAATAAGCTGGCTGCAAGCATGTTTTTGTATTAGAGGTATTTTGAACTAATTACATAACATTAAAATATTTGGTCCAAAAACTGTCAAAAAGGACTTAAAATAGGTACTTTCATTAAGCAAAAAAGAGTGAATTTACCCCCTTATTCATAAATTTCTCAGTCTGATTTATGTCAATAGAAGAAGACAGAGCGAAATTTAGCAGTGTGCTAAGTTAGCAGACTATTAAGAAGTCTAACTCCCTTAGGGTTAAACCCTTCTATCATCTTGATAACTTTAACACTATCATAGATGACGAATATTAGCTTGGTTAAATTTTATATTCATCCAAAGAAACAAAGAAAAATTTAAACACTTTTCCCGGTCCACGATTTCCAGTGTCGACTAACTCTTTTCACTAATTGGGGGTATCCTTTGCAAAAACGAAAATTTGAATACCTTTGTGAATTTTGAAAATACGATCAGAAATAGGGTTTGTATTGTGAATTTGAGAATAGAGAACGAGTGAATGTCCAAAGGAGCAAAATAAACTTTGTGATTTGAAGGATAAGATCTAATTTTAACATAACGTGCATGGTAGGTGTGGTTTTCCGTTGTTAGTCACGATTAAAAGGTATGTAAAAATAGTAAAATATTAACATAAATAGCCAACCATAAATTCACACCAAAAATGTTGATTCCTATCAACACATTCCTCTCGTTCTTTGCCTTAACTACCTTATAATTGCTGTAAATTTCTATAAATTCCCAAAATTCAATTATATGAATGCCTAAATGAGCAACTGCTTAAAATTTCCAAGTAGGTGGTGGAATACCACGGTAGATTAATGCCTTTTATTTAAGGCAAAGTTAAAAGCTAACGAAATTATCCTATCTGTGAATCTTTAAATTAATTAGTCCACGATCGTAGTTCCCGAGCGCACCCGGCCAACGCGCTCGGCGTTCCAAATTCAAATTAAACCAATCCGGCGCCTCCTCATTCGTGTTCGGAGTTTAAACATGGCGGGTAACGGCTCAAAATGGTGGAGTCATTTCGACTTGGCGCTTTTTTCCAGCGTCTTTAGCGTGCAAGGGAGAAAATTGGATTTCCGCGATAAAATCAGCTGTGGTTTTTAGGGTTCCGTCAGTAGGCACCACCAAATCAAGGACTTTCGTGATACGTAATATGGCTCTTGTCTTCACAGACCATTAGTTATTAAAAGACACTCTCGGTAATTTGGCAAGGTAGGTGATAGCAAGCACTTTGCAATCCAAATTTTGCCCGAATCTCTTCACGGACGAGTTTTAGATTCGGGAGAAACGTACCCTAACCCAAATCGATTTCTGTTTTAATAATTTTTCAATTTTTTTATCGAAAACTATTGATGCCTACCGGTCATATAGGGAGATATGTACTATTCGCAGCGAACATGACGTTACGCACCGTGTGCTACAATCCGTGTCATTGCTCGTTGCGAGGTCGCTGTGTAACATGTTACATTACGCCCCTTAACGCCGGTCAGTATTCAATATGAGTTCTGTAAATTGATAATATCTGCTAAGCTCTACGCCTACGGAACACCAACATGCGTAAACAGAGCCCACTTCGCCAAGTTTTTTATTTCCTGGTATAATTTGCTAGCGCCCGTGTGGCCGCCTTTCCGCCAACCTATTTGAATTTGAGCGAGAACTCGATTAGCGATATCCATCTGATGTATCTATTGTGGACCTAATCTTTGATTGAGTAAAGAGGGTTTTTGATTGAACACATGGGATTTGGTAAGAGATTTATAGAATTAACCTCTTTGGAATGAAACTCTGGATTCTTTTGTTACAAATCGATGAAATATGTGTGTTGAGAACACTTTTTCGTAGTATCTACGCTTGTTTCTTGGTCATATTTTTTAACTAATTTCTGCCCGCGGCTTCGAACGCTTTGTTTCCATGGAAACGTGTAAAGGTTTTCTGTCCCACGAAAACTAATTTATGGGATAAAAAGTATGTTTGATTCCAGGATACTTGTATGAATTACTTGTATGAAAAATTTCAGCCCGATCCGTTAGTTTTAGTTTTGGCGTGGAGAGGTAACAAATATCCACCCATATATACATCCGAACTTTCACATTTATAAATATTAGTAAGACTCAAAATTTTCTAGTTCAAGTCTAGAGACCAGAAACATGTTATGACGACCTCTGTGGCGCGGTGGGCGAAGGTCTGCCCGCGACGCAGGAGGTTGCGGGTTCGATTCCCGCCTCGGGACAAATGTGTGTACGATCTGCAGACATTTGTTCAGGGCGTTCTGGATGTTTTTCTATGTATAATAAAAAATATCTATCTATGTAGTGTATTGTATTATGTATATCAGTTATCTAGTACCCATAACACAAGCTCTGCTTAACTTGGGGCTAGATAATGCTGTGTGAATTGTCCAGCATTATTATTATTATTATTATGTTAAAACCTTCACACTGCTGTGTCACACTGGCCTGAAGGTTAGGAAGGAAAAATCCTATACGTAATACTATTTTTAGGAACAGCTTTATTTTCATTTTAATTCAAAGATTACTTATGTCTGTCAACCGTAAATAAAACGACAGTATTTCACTAAATTTCTACCCCGAAAACTGTAGGTAGCACATCTTTAAAACAAACCATTACAAATTAACCGACCTCATCGGGTAGGCTAATTCGCTTACACAACATTTTGCACCGGATGGGCTCATAGGTCCGGAATTAGAGCCGGACCGGAAGCTGCGGGCTCATCTCAAAATGGCGGCCGCCGGAAGCGCGCGAACGTGAGTGTTTTGACAAACACCGCGGGAAAGCTGGGCGGCTTGCATAAGTCATACTTGTCACATTCTACCATACATAGCTTTTTGTTAGGGTTGGCACCTTGCCACTGCGGCTCGTTCGCGCCTTTTTTCGTGATGTAAAAACTGTCAGTGCATCGTGACATGCATGCATGTATACTTCAGAAGTTAAGTATACATGTAACTATTAAAGTGGAAAATCCATACATAAAATATCGAAAATAACTCTATTTGTCCGTCTGTCTGTCTGTCCATGTGTCTTTTAAACTTTTACGCCTAAACGGCTGAACGGATCTTATTGAAATTTGCCATTGAAATAGATGGTATGCCAGGGACGTACGTTGTCTACTTTCTATCCCGGAAAAGTCCGAAAGAAGCCGCGGACAGAATCTAATGGCTTTGTAATGTTTTATAAATATGACTTACAATGGTCTCCCGTTTCTATACGAAGTTGGTTGTAGTGTGAAAATGCACATGAACATTTTTTATTTGGACACGACACACTTCTTATGGTTGGTATTATCGCACTCTTGCATATCTCACCACTGATGCTGGGCAGTGAATGCATTAACGCAAGGACACCAAGTGCAATTAAAATTACAATGACCACATAGAGCACCGGAACGGGTGGCCTGTCTGTAAATATTGCAAATGTCGGCCTATGAAATGTCCAAATATTCTATAGACAGTCAGAAACGATGCCGGCCGAACAACCTATTCAATACTTGACAACGCTTGAACGAGGTAGGTCTAATAATAAAGTCAATTGACAATCAACATCGAATTTGCACAGCCGGATATCTTAATCATAGAGTAGATAACTAGTGCCAGCGATTTCTCTGTTCACTTGGCAGCATTTGCAAGTAAATGAAATGTATTATGCTAAGAATCTGTGGTTATTTTTTCAGTTTTTATCGCCAAAGCGGTTTTTTAAATCAAAAGCTATGATGCATATAGCATGCTTTTTCTCTTCAAAATCTAGCGAATTTTTTTAAACGTAAATCCATAACTAGCTCAAATATTGCAATTAACTCAAATAAAAGCACTTTATTCTCATACAAACACAGGGTTTATTTAGATTGAGATACACCAACAAATTAATATAAATTTTACAATATTTCAACTTTTTCAATCGTAAATCCTAGTTCTTATTGGATTCTATTCTTTAATCATAACTTTCTTTATTTAAAACTACTACTAAATCAAATTTTGAAATATTACATGTGACCAGATACAACTACCATCGCAATCATCTTTCGTCATTATGATGTCGATAGAACCATGACCATGATGATGAAAACGAATAATAAGACTATAGTTCCAATTCAGTCTACATTAACCGATAAATAAATTGCACTGTTCCGGTCATTGGTAATGGCAACCCTAACATTGCGCAGGCATTTGGCGTTGAATTCTTGACTCTACCCGTTCTTAGTAAAGCGATAACACTATTTCATAGACCTTTTTTGCCAGAAATTACTTTCGCGTCTTGTAAATTTAGGTCTCAATACTTATATGTTTTATAATCTTTGCGCTTCTTGTATTCTATAAGCGGTGACAGGATAGAGTGTGCAAAAGGTCCGCTGTTTTGGCTATTGCCTATTGATCTTACATTTTTTTTTTAAATAGGAATCGTTGTGTTCTAAGTTTGAACGTCTAAATCTTGCGTGAGTGGAAATTATGGATTTTTTTCATAATAAAACCTGCAGTAAAACTTTAAATAAGTTTTTATAATTGAGATTTAAGGATCTGAGATGAACCATATCGCAAGTTAGACCTGACAAGATTGCATCATACAGAATCAATATTTTATTACCTTATTTATAAATCAACTAGCAGCGCCTCGCGGTTTCACCCGCGTAGTTCCCATTACCGTGGAAATTCCGGGATAAAATATGTATAGTCTATGTTACTCCCTGAAAAAAAGCTTAGTGATAAAAGATATTTTTAAATCGGTACAGTAGTTTCGGAGCCTAATTCAATACAAACAAACAAACAAACAAATCTGTCCTCTTATATCTTATATAATATATCTCTTATATCTTATATAATATTAATATACATATATGATTGATCTCATAAATAACACTAGGCACTCGTTTCTAAGAATATTAATAAATTAAATGTAGTATGTAGTATAGTAGTCAATACAGCTCTGAATACTATAATATAACCCTAATATATTTTAATAAATTATACACTCTGTAAATCTGTGGTCATCAACGGATTGCGTGGTTGACCACATTACATCCTATGAAGCCTTTTCTATGTCGCAGTCTTTATTTTTTAATCTACATAATATCTAAGGCCCGTATTATGAAATCTTGCTCAGCCATAGAGAGAAAGAGAAGCGTCGTAGATCTAAGCTTGAGTGACATTAATTCCATAGAATAGCGTTCCTCAAGCAGAGATCCACGACTGAGTAAGCTTTCAAAGTCTCTCTATCTTCATTTGACAGATGTCCATTGACCCTCAGTGGCTTTAACAAAGGCAAGCTGACAGGCGCTATAGCTTAGAGATGTATATGTCCAGAAGTAGACCAATATCGGCTGATAATGATGATGACGCTTTAGCCAGATCTTGGCGGTGCGAACCAGGAACCCATAGTTCACAAGTCACAACACGATTCCAGAATATTCGATTAAAATGTTCAAACGATCTTGTGATGGTTGACCTTTCCGCTCTATAATTTTACCATAAGTTCTTAAGCTAAAGCTTCAAAAGCTTATCTGAGTCTTACCGATCGTCAATGCAATTACTTATTAGGGATATTTAACTATTCACTTACATTGTCAAAGGAAATAAACTGAAAGCTTTCAGCCAGACAGAAACACGCCGATATTGTGAACCTAAAATCTGAATTTCCCCACAATAAGACAAGAATCAAAACACCTACTTAATACCCCGGCCTTGTCTTCGACAAAATAGCGACAATAAAAAGCACCCCCAGGGGTCGACGACTCGAACTAACCGAACCGAGGGATAAAAATTTGGCAAAATTACAAGGCAGGCCACCCCAACGAGTTTACATTGTAACGTGAACACCCTAATGTGCACGGTTTAAGTCAGGGTTGGCATGTCACAACTTTAAAATTGATCTATGCTGATGCTGAATTTTTAGACCCTCAGTGACTTGTAGTTTTCTTCTCTGAAATTGTAAACAGTTTATAAAAATACTTTTTTCAACAGTTTATCTAGGAAAAATCTAGAGGTAGCTCAAATGATCCATATCAACACCAGTTGGAAGCGTCCCCAAGACGGTCTGGATGCAGATTGTTTGCAATAGTCTTGCAGGTGCAGTAGGCAGAACTGTTTCAATTTTAGATACGAATTCTAACTTGTTTGAATTTTTTTATTGTTATTATGTTTAATTAATAACCTAGAGCTGACTTCGACGCTATCGTCTTAGTTTCTGTATCTGAAAGTATTGAGGAGTAGGAATGTTTAAAACAGTCAAAAAAATTGTTTCTGCAAATTAATTTGATGAATCACCTAAATGGTCACTTTTCTTACGAAAATCTCAATCTCCTTAAAACACTTTAAAAAAAATTATGTTACATTAATTCGTAATGAAAATATTTGTTTACCTGCCAACCCTGACACCTCAGGGGTGGCACAAATTTAATTCTATCAGCGGACTATGAGACGAGTTAATAAAATGAATTTACTGTTGAACCCGGTAATCAGGGACCCTACGGAACCAAGATGCGGCCGCATTTAGGGTACCGTAAAACAATGCACGTGTTAAAGAGTTGTTTGTTTAACGGGGCGACAGAAGGCAAATAATTGAGGAAGCTTTTTGTCTTTTTTAGGGTGGACGCTTTTAAATCGTTTCGTATCTCTTTTGTTTCTTTTAAATCTTTTTATAAGGGACCGCTTTGCCATCTGTCTTTAGGCCTTGCGTGTAATTGAGAGGATATCTTGACAGTTCAAACGTCTTTGTGGTGGCGCCAGACGAAGAAACATTGAAATGTCAGATTTGACAGTTCCGGCAAGTGACATTGAGACACCTTTGATAGCGGAAACATAGGGAATTGATTGGCAATTTAATCAAATGTTAGTTCAATGGTTCTAAGAATTTATTAAGGATGTTATTTAACTTAATTAATTACACGGAAGGAAAAACGTTTTCGAATCCGGAAAACAAGTTTGTTTAAAATTTCGAAACTGACCTATCAATTATTTTTGTAGTTAGCACCACACAACCGATCTACGAAAGTCGGTTTCCGTAGCTGGACAAATGTTTCTGTCGCTCAGCCGTTTCTTTACATTGTAGCTACATATTACAATAAATATAAGCACTTGGTACTTGTTTTAATACAGGCTCGTCCATAACATAGGGCTGTATCTGCATAAGATGAAGCCACTGTGAACAAGTTATTATAAGTATTGTTTTTATCCGACTTAGTTTATATGAGTGTTGTTTTTATCCGTCATACTTATTTTATTTTGTGTATGTTCGTCGACTTCTATGTTAATTTCAGACCGTTTTTTTTATTATTTCGCGATTGTTGAATTAAGAACCATCACCTTTTTTAAAGTCGGTTAAAAAAGTGTAAAGTTAAGGGATTCGAAGTAGGTAGGTTTTTTTATGAAATAAAATTATTATTAACATTATTCAGACGAATTATCAGGAAATTTTTAGCTTTCCAACCATAGTTTGTATCTCGTTTATAACTAACCCTGCCCTGGTTCACCAAATTACTTCGCCACCGTTCCGTGCCATCAAGTAGGGTGTCAAACTGTTGATATTTCACTAATGTACCGTCGCCCTTTGAAAGGTTAATCGTCTTCTAACGATACTACCTAATTTCCACCCTTAAAACTTAATCCAATTTTCTTTTCGGTTTGTTATGGGAAAACTGATAAGTTGATTTGTTATTATCATTTTAAACTGTAAAGTATCATAATTTGGAGCCATGATGACTCATCATTTTCATACAATAGTCAGCCCGCGCGGGCCGTACGCGAATAAACCTATTTTACCTCTTTTATTACTATTATTTAATGGGTATTTATTGCGTTTGTTTACCTTTTTCCGGCGTTTCAACAGGTTTACACACCGTTAATATACAGCGCTTTATGACAGTTTTCGTAATCCCTAATTATAGGTTTAGTACGTCTAGAGAAAAAAATGTCTTGTGCGTTCACCGGACTGGAATCGGAGCGTTCCTACGCAAGGTATGCAGTGTCGGTATTCACAATACGCCTGGCATCGGTATCGGCAGATAATGCCGATCCAGTGCACGCAGTAAAACATACAAAAAAAGAAAATCATACAAAGAAACAATTCCTTGCGATGCGGACACTTCGATTCCTCCGGTGGACGTACAGCTATATTCTGTAGTTTTACAACAAATTATGAAAAACCCATACTTTTACATCATTTATCTATCCAGCAATCATTCGATTGTCAATTGCGCCTATATTTGGCTCTTCTCAAACATCGCCTGTTGTCTCGACCAACTCGTATTCATGAGGTTCTCACTTACGATTACGATACGGCGTTTTTGATGACTCAGCCAACATACAAGTGCACGAGAAACAGACATAAACCAACAGCCTTTAGGTCCTGATATGTTTATCGCCTTCATTTTACTAACACGAGCAGTTTGTCTGTGTACCGCAGGCAAGCAATGCTGACGGCGCGATCGGACGCGCGAGACGACGACGATGAGCGTCCACTTGACGTCGGTGGTCCGTCGAGTCCACCGCCATCCGCGTCTGCCGCCGCACCAACCTCCACCAGCTGTAAGTATCCCTCCCCTGGAGGACAAACACAAATATTTATTCCATTCTAGAGTAAACCGTTTTGCTACAAAATGGTAACATTATCCCCAAATGTATTTATAGAAGTCTTAAAAAAGGTGGCTTACCTCCAGTCTAGAATGCAACTGCTTGGATACTGAAAGCTTCATCGAGTAAATGAATACTTTCAAATATTTTGTTATATTTATTTCCATACATTAGGTACCTACGCATGTAGTTACCTTATTTCACTCGATTAAAACATCCAATTGCACCAGTTACTTGTCAAATCCTGATTGCCTTGCCTTGTGTCATGGATATGATCTTTCCTTCAGTCACCAAGCCTGAAAACGATTCATACCACAAGTACCAGCTAACGTTAGTTCTTCTCTTGCAGCATGGTTCAGCTCGAGTGGCGGTGGCGGTGGCGCAGACTCCGGCGGCGAGGACATCATCGACGCCGGCTCTGACTCGTCCTGCTCCGGCGGTGCGCGAGCCAACTCCCCCCCACCAGGCCCCTCGAGGCCTTCCCCGGCGCCAGACGTCTCCCTAGGCCCCCCCGTTCAGCCCCCACTCCTACCATATCTCTACCCCCCGTCGTTATACCCTCCACCTTTTTTCCCCCCACATCAGATGCCCCCGGGTTTTCTGTTTAATCTGCATCCGTTCTTACAACAGTATGCGCTACCGCCTCCACCGGCGCCGGTGCCGCCAGCGCCGTCGTTAAGCAAGGCGCATAGGTTTGCGCCGTACGCGCTGCCTGGACTAGGTTCTGCGTTTGAGCAGGTGGCTCCACGGGCTAGAAGTTTGAGTTCGTCCCCAGCGCGGCCGCGGCCGGGCTCGCCGCCGACGCGGGCTGCCTCGGCCGACCCGCCACCGGACGCACCCACTAGCACCTCCACCACCCCCCCTGCCTCAGACCTCAAGAGCATCGAGCGCATGGTCAACGGTCTCGACGTCGAGACCCAGGACTGACCGCGCCACTGTACATAGCGTATTTATAAGCCCCTCGCTAGTCAACGGGGGCGCAGGGCATCATTTTGTATTGTTCCTATTTTGTTTTTTCTTTCGAGTTCTATCCGGGTCGATATTTTGTATACTGATTGTAAATAGTTAAGCTTATCTAGGGGTTGTTCACCGAAAGCCGTTCGCGGACCGTTGATGTCGTGTTGTGCTTGTTTGTTCACCATAGTTCAGGATTTTCAATTTTACAGTCTCGTTGAATCGCTCAGTTAGGTATTAAGCTCATTAAATGAATGACACTTAATGAGAGCTCGATAGGCATGAATTTCATGCCAATTATAGTTAGACAATAAGGGTGCTGGAACGTCACGTTCCGCATTAACTTATCAAGGGAACTTTCCAGCTATCGGATGTTTGACAAGTATCTGTCAAGTCACGGTATCATTAGTAGATAAGTACCAATGCAATATGTCGGCTACAAATTAACTCAACCACTGCTTTGCGGTAAAATATTCGTGCAATAATAACTCAACTATGGTAATCGAAGAAGCACAAATTATTCAGGGCGTAGTCCATTCATTGCAGCATGATCCGAATGACAGCTGTCAAAATCAAATGTGATTCTCACGGGTTTTTTTTATGTAAATGACGGAATACTTCGATTCAGGTTGAATACTTTATTGTTGGGTAGGTATCTACAATAGGGTGTATGCATGGATTTTTTTTATTTTTTAAAGCGATTATTTAGGTAAATACATAAGTAAACGAAAAGTAAAATCATAGCCAGATTTTTTTAAATTATTGAGGTAAAAAACAAAAAAGTAAAACTACACTCAGTTTCGGGTGATAAAAACGCTGCCATGTTAGCCCTTGCATTTTGTGACGTCACGGATCATCGGATTGAGTTTACATAGGGGATGTCAACTCAAAGTATAAACTTCATGCCCATACAAAAATGTTCAAGTATGACGTCACGCTTGTGGTGCCAATAGCGTTGCGTTTAGCCATTTTGCGGAGATTTAAAATATCTACTTTTCAATGATTAAATATCACAATAAAAACATCATAAAATACAAAAATAAATATACAGATATATTTCTATATCAATAGAGAATACGTTAAAAAAATATTGGTTTTTTTTAATCATGCATATACCCTATTGGATATATTATAATTCAATATAAATGTCGTGTCTAGTTCTTATTTTTATTGAACCGTGCAATATAGTAATGGAATAATTTGCCACATTCCGTTTTTCTACTGCAAATTGGCATTGATAATGAAACTAGTTTCAACTCACTGGTTCGCTTGCTTGGATCCTGCTACAGTGACGACATGAGTAAGACATCAGAAATCAGACCTACCACGTATGTATGTAGATGACACATGAGTTAAAACGATAGATTCTCCACTGCAATATACATAGGATAAATTCTACAGAACAGAAGTGTTTGTAGCTTATTTTTACATCTGTTTCAAAATATATTCTATGCGGAATTGCGGTTAACTTACCATATTTTTAATTTTAAAGCAAGCTTTATTTTAACTTAAGGCCCATACACCAGCGAAAGTGGCGCCCCCAACTATTATATCTTATTATTACGTTGAACGCAGGAATTTTTAAAAATCCTACGTTCAGTTTGTGGTATCTATTATAAGCTATTTATTAATGCCTCTGTAATAGTTTCATTTTGTAAAGCTTAGGAAGAGATACGAAGTTGCGCTTTTTGGCCACCAAACTCTATTTTTGCATCTCCTCCTAAACTATATGAGATAAAATTATGAAAGAGGTATTAAAAAATAGCTAAAAATAGATACCACAAACTGAACGTAGGATTTTTAAAAATTCCTATTATAAACGTAAAAATATGATAAAATAGGAATTGCTGTCAGATTGGCTCGGTTATGCGCCTTAAAATGTTGCAATTTAAAGTAACTTTTTTAGTGGTTGTACCAGCGTGGTTATGAACAGTCATCTTCATTATATTGTAACTTTTTTTTTTCAAACTTATATTTAAATTAATGTGCCAGTATTATTATTATTACATAAAATATTTTCATACCCTAAGCTACAAACACTTTTATTAAAGAAATATAATTGATTTACTTAATTCTCGATTGAATAGTTATTATTGTCTATTAATAAATAAATACTTTATTTTGTAAATACAATTCATAAGGTATATTTTACGTGTTTACTAATAGACATATTTTGAAAATATGTTTGTCAATTGTGCTGTGAGATGCGAGTTTTTGATTGTTGAATTTATTTTTTGGTAATATCGCTAAATTTATGATATGACATATTAAAAGGAATTTAAGAAATAGCTCAATATGGGTACAAACTTTGACGAGTAACAAGCTGAAAAAAAATCTTTTAACTTTATATATTTACAACAATCAAAATCACGCAAAAAAACGATTGATAAAAATCTTTATAACGTAAGTTAAAATTTGTAATATATAGTTAATAATTATTGTAGTTAAAATACAAATATATAATTATAAATGAATTTAATTTTCCATTCAATTCACTATAATATTAGTGCATTAAAGTTAAAATTGAAATAGATTTATGTACATTTAAGCATGTCTCATTATTTTATAACGCTAAACTGTGTTAAAATAGCTGCTTATTTTTTAAAAACTTAAACTTTTCTTTCATCAAAAGTGATTGAATAAATTCATAAAATACATAAGTAGATTCATAAAATTCAGCAGCGAAACTCTTAATTTAAAACAAAATTAAGTAAGTACATTTTGAAATTAAAAAAATGAGCAGGTATTGAAACACAGAAGAACCTACTTACAACAAAATAAAATGCAATATGAATTGTTTTGCAATTTTTCTACGACATAATGCTTGATTTTATGAAGGAGACTGTACATTTTGCAACAGCTGTAATTGAAAATTATTCATTAAAATATATAGATAAATCTATTGACAAAATAACTCATTGTTTTACTAAAAACCCTACTATTTATTTATATTATTAAATTAAACATACTAGAAGAGATTGAAGCATTTTATTAACAAACTAGCTGCGCCCCGCTGCTTCGCACGCTATGAAAATATTAAAAGGGGATTTTCATCCCACGGGAACAGATTTATGGGGTAAAAAGTAGCCTATGTTTTATTCCAGTATTAGTATTACCTGTATGCATTTCAGCCAGATCCGTTCAGTAGTTTTGGCGTGAAGAGGTAACAAACATCCATCCATACATCCACACATCCATACAAACTTTTGCCTTTATAATATTAGTGTGATAAAAATTACAATCAAATAATAGAAACCATTTAACTGTTGTGGTTTCTATTATTTGATTGTAATTTTTATTTACAATTGAGCTAACTGCAGACTGTTGCAATGTTGCAATCGATCTACAAGTAGCTCAACTGATCCATATCAATACCATACGGTAACTCTCTAGGCGTTACCGTATGGTATTGACCCTTACTGAATAGCCCCGCTGGCAATGCAGATGCACTGCGCCAGATACTCACCAGCTCTCGGATTACGCATCTCTTCGCTTCGACCAGCTCAGATAATTATTTGATGTCTGGTTTTAAATAAAGAATTGAATTGAATTGAATTGAAAACCCGAAGAACCTCGGTACCTCACGGAGTTAGTATTTCGACTCCAAATGTGTCGACTCTATCGAGACCTGCATTTTTGCACTGCATGAGATATACAGGCGAAATCCGTCTACCTCACGGATGTATCAGGATGTCCTTTGGAAGATGGGAGAGCACAAGTGTGTCGACACATGTAGCGTACCACACAATAATATAACAATAGTGAAGCATTTAAATATCATGTTACCAAATTGCTATGTGGTGCTGGCTTAGAATTTGGACCACCGCATCTCTTCCCGTGAATATCGCGATTTGACGACCTCTGTGGCGCGATGGGTAACGGTCTGCCTGGGACGCAGGAGGTTGCGGGTACGATTCCTGCCTCGGGAAAAATGCGTGTACGATCTGCAGACATTTGTTCAGGGCGTTCTGGGTGTTTCTATGTATAGTAAAAATATCTATCTATGTAGTGTATTGTTTTAAGTACTTACATCAGTTATCTAGTACGCGTAACACAAGCTCTGCTTACCTTAGGGCTAGATGATGCTGTGTGAATTGTCAGAATTATTTATTTATTCATCGTAAGAGGGATATCCACCGGGGGCGGGTAGGAGTGGCCCCTACAGAACAATTCTACCACCAAACTGCGATCCCCAACCCGCTTGCCCACAGTGGGGATTATGGACATTACCCCCATCAGATAAACGCCAATAAGGCGCTTATCAGAGGAAGGCCTGCGTCCAGCAGTGGACCAAGTGTTAAGGCTGAAGTTACCAAATTAAGCAGTGGATTTAAACAAACCTTTTCCATTTTAGCAAGTACAATGCTCAAAAATTTTAAATATAATCACATCCACCTATAGCTTAGAGAAGTAGCTGATTGCAAATTATCTAGGTTAGTGGTAGGTATTATTTATTATTATTATTATAACACTTTATTACACTGAAGTACAAAGGGTGGGCTTAATGCCGAGGCATTTTCTACCTGCCAACCCGAAACATGTTTTTACAAGGGGGTTGGCGTGCTAATGTAAGTTTTACAGATAATACCTATAAATGAAAATAATTATATATACCTACCTATTTATAGATAAATACACACTCTAAGACCTACTTCAGCATAAGTTGTAGTAATTACAATTAGCAAACATTTTATACAAGCTTAGTATTTGTATAACCTCGCACCATTTGTTTATGACATCCCCGTACTGAGGGTACGCGGGTACGAATCCCGTCAAAGTCGAAAATTTTTGATAGTTTATTTTATATCCAAAAACTATTAGTCTTCAAACGTAGCTACGACGAGGAAAAAAAGATTTGTATTAGGTACCTACTAAGCAGTTTTGCAGCAGAACAATGTGTTTTATTCCCAGTCATCACATATTTCTGCCATACGAATGTCCAGAGGCAATGGTATATGCAGTTAATATAAGCCCAAGCTGGAAACTTCTTATAACGACATTTACGACGCAGTTCAAATTTCGTTCTTCACGCGAAACTAAGATGAAATTATTTTTCGTGCCAAAGAGTTCATAAACTTTTTGTTACCTTCGCGCCAAATAGAATTGACAACTGGTCAGGCGGCAAATAAATTGGGGTTTCTATTCTCTTTCGGGAAATACCCGGAATTCTGCGGTTCTTTGATGAGAGGTGTTAAATTCTAATTAGGTAGAGTCATCTCTACCTGTCTCCAACCTGTTTGAATGACACTTAATTTAATAGGTCAGGAATCAGTTTAGAAACCTAAGTTTTAACTTAATATTTAGTTTTTGGAACTTTAAGCCTGCAAGGTAAGTCACGATACATATTAGGTATGTATATAACATCAAGCACGATGCGCAAAAGCGTCAGGAAAATCTTGTACTATTTTATGGTCAGTATAATAGCGCCCTGTCTTCAGCTTGACGCATCCAGCATCTGCCTGTAGTCTTTCGCAGATCGTCATCCCACCTGGCCGGAGGGCGTCCTACACTACGTTTTCCGAGTCGCGGTCTCCACTCAAGAACTCGTTTACCCCAGCGGTTATCGGTAAGCTTCATCAGACGGTATTTTTTTATATGATTGACAAAAGAAAAAATACTTGTGAAAAAATATCGGACGGCTTTCACGCGATTATGCGCAAGAAAGTCGCTTCCCTGCTCCAGCGTGCGCGAGGCAGTAGCAACAGCATCCTGCATACAGATGATTGTTGCTCGAGCAGACTGCCCTATCCAGAACAGGTGGGTGCGGATAATGGGCCCCGTCTGAACTAATTTCAATCATAATTTAATTTAATTTAATCTCTAATTTGAATTTAATAATATTCGAACTCTGAAATTGTGTAAATTATTTTAATTTTTCTATGTATGTGTGACATTTTTGTATTATTTTATTTTATAATTTGTAATTTAAAGTTTTATTAATGTGTTATGGAATATTTTATCTGAAATAAAGGAATGATAATAATAATAATAATATCTTTTGATATTCCTTCTGACGGATTTATTAGAATTTTTGATTCGTCAGGCCTATTTTTATATATATAACTAGGTACCTATGTATGTATGTATGTATGTACCTTAATTTTATCTACAGAATCAGCACGCTTTAAACATTCAGTACAGATACAAGGTTCCTACTTATGCGTGTCACGATGAGAAAACAACGTTGCAAGCATTCTTAAATGACTGTAATCTTATGAATGTAAACATACTCTAAATCTGACATAAAGGTGCGTTTTCACTGATATGACCACCTCTGAAACGTGGCAGGCTGTGAAAGATGATGACGAAATATGTATTTTGCAGTGATCAATGATTTTGTTTTACAAAATCTATAATGCGACTTCAATTATATGGATTGATTGTCAGAACTGGACCAAATGGGACCACAGGGAAAGCACCAGGTTTGAAATAAAAGAACAGTTATGAAAATCGGACCACCCAGTCAAAAGTTCAGAGGTAACAAAAAAAACCTAAACTCATCTTATCAATGTGTTTTGCTCAAAAAATATCACTTCATTTTCATTCATAATGTAATAATATGTTGTTTTCTATACGTATTTCTATACGTACATCTATTGTAATTATGGAAATAAACACTAGATTTCTCAAAAACTTGAAAAGTAGGCAACAAAACAACATCTCAGATAAAAAATTATGGTGTTTTTAATAACAACAGAATCCAAGTTATGAATGAACTGTCCTAAACAAGCGTCCTATCTGGACAGTTAATCAATCTAACACCACAACGTTTCTGGCATAGTAGTTACTTGGGTTTATCGTAAGTACATCGTGGATTTGCGCACCTTGGTTACGGTACTGCTGAGGTTTTAGAGTTGTGGCCATTGGGAAAAGGACACATTGTTGTGTGCCAGTATTGTAGTGTCACACATCTTTTTGGGTGGGTTCATCTTTGAGGGATGAAACGTTGGTTTATTACAACAGAAACTGGAGAAAAAAATACGTTGGTAATGGAGTCGATGTGTGCGAATGTATGTAATCGATCAAGTGTGAAGTGAAAGTCAAAAGGAACAACTGTCAACTCATCACAATCATATTTCTGCAAGAACTTGTCCGGAAAAAAATTGGGTAGGCCATTGACTGAAAATAGTTTTGGATATTCAGTCAGAACGAGTTTCCAATCCATGAACTAGCGGATGAAGCGTCCTTCTCTCTAACCGCCCTAAGTTGCATTTGACGATACATAACGAGACGTCAACGGAACATCTCAATTTTTGTGCGGACATGGAACTACGCCCATTCAAAACAAAAATAAGACGTTACCGTAACGTCATCTATCGTCAATCCCAATTCAATCAATCAAACAACTTAACCAATGTATGCTATTCATTTATTTCATTCCCTTGAAATATCTCACAAAGCTCTTAACCGTGTTTATATTTAGTTTTAATATTGTGTAGGATAAATGTACACTGGATTTGTATTACTTTTTAATATCTATTTTTATAAATAAAGATCTTTTAAAACTGAACTGAATCCAAACTCAGGTTTCTTAACTGTTTCTCAAACAACTTTTCAGAACATTTTATTATTTTGAGTTCTCATGATTTATCCCTGTGTTCTTTAGCTGAATAAAAGTTTTGTTTGGGTAATAATAACTTACTTTCTCTCCTAATTTTAAGTTATTTCGGGACCTTAAATTAGAGGTAGCTTAAGAGTCTTGGTATCCATGACGTAGGCCTAACTCAAAACCTCTCGCACTACAACCACAAAACTAGTTTAGCATACAGATCCAGTGGTCTACCATCAGATAGTACCTCGGCAATTACGTACGTGACACCTAGCTTACCAGATAACATCAGTGTGTGCTCAGCTTAGTGTAGGGAGCCTCTCCAATTATGATGATTATTGCTTGCACGATGTTCTCTTGTTAGTAGCGTTTCACCACTTTAAGTGCTGATAGGTTCACGTAATTTTTAACGTTATGCTAGAAATTGTTGGGAAACTAGTGCACGGTAAGGAATTAAGGGAATACGACACCTTTACTACAAACCCCATCTTTGACGCATTTACTGCCCACACAGTTAGTGGTCGCAGAACTAGATAAGTGTGCGTAAATTATTGTGTTACTTTCTTTAGTGGAACATCTGAAAGGTGCTTACTGTATCGAAGTTCGCATTGTCAACGCACGCTTGGGTAGGTTGATATAAGTCGCGAGAATAAAGATTGGGACCGAAAATTACCATCTCTTTCATTTCATTTCATTTATTTACTGCTCATTTGTCTATAAGTTGGAAGCGACCTTATTGTAGCAAAAGTTACGTACACTGCAATTTTACAATTTAAACTGTCGTAGTTCGTCGAATTCATGAAGTCCCTCGTTAAGAAATAAAGCGTTGGTGTTCTTCTAACACAAATATGGTTAGTCGTTAACCCGTTTACATCCGTAATGAATTAGTAAACTGATATTTTGATTTTTAGTCATTCGAAAGTGACGTAATTACGTGAGATGCTGCGTGTAGGTACTTCATGCTGTCCCGCTCAGAATATCATCACCGTTTACATCGAAGATGATCTAATCATAGATCTAGATCATTTTTAACCGACTATAAAAAGGAGGAGGTTCTCAATTCTACTGTATTTTTTCTTCTTCTATGTTTGTTACCTCAGAACTTTTGAGTAGGTGATCCGATTTTGATGATTCTTTTTATTGAAAGCTAGTGCTTAGAACCATAATTATTACATGCATACAGACCATGTATATCCGATATTTCTGTCTATACCAGGATGTCTGGCAAAGATCGCTCTTGAGCGATAAGACCGCCAATTGTCACTTAGTTTTAATTATTTCATTTGTAAATTGTTTCTTAGTTTAAAGTGTGCAATAAAGTATTTTCTATCCATCTATCTATTTATATTTAGATATCGATTGCGTAGTTTTTAAGCAGTACCTAAATGTTTCTATGAAGCATGATGTCTAATTGAATAAAATACCTTATTTTTATATCCTATTTCAACCGCCGGGAGCTGCTTGCTCGCGCGCTTATAAAAAGCAAGAATAACAGAAACTGACACGTTGGTACCAGGATAGCAGGAATCTAGTAGGAAAGGAAGGCTAGGCTACTAAATAACACTAAAACTTCCTCAACAATAGCTTATAACGTTCAGAACACATCATGCGATCCTTGCATCATGTATAGACCACCCCGTTTCATTGAAATAATTACAGAATAACCGTCGCATGAAACCTATTGACCAATTGACGGCAATTAGGACCGTTACAAGGCGATCATTACTAGTAATCCATTGGACTAATTGCCGGAGTCGTAGGACGTAGGGTATCGACTAGAAATGATGGTAAGTATGACTACTATTAGCCAAACTCGATGTGGAATGTGTGAAAACAAACCACGACACAAAAGTTAAAACTCACTTGCTTGGCGGCGATTTTAGATATAATTGTGAGCAATATTTAGGTTTTGAAGATAAGTAAAGGAAAACTAATTAAATTATTTGTTTTTCTCACGGATGTCATCGTCATACCTGGCCCAAATTAAATGGGACTACGCGGGAAGCACAACCTTTTAAATAAAAAAAGAATCAAAGAATTCGGCTTAGGTAAACCGAATTCTATGATTCTTTTGAGATTCTATGATTGTTGAAAGTTCTGAGGTCAATCATACAAAAAACAGTGAAATTGAAAATCTCCTTTTTTGAAGACGGTTGAAAAGATGACGAGTCGACACAAAATGTTATTGCGTATAAAAGTAAAGGCAGTTTGTTTACAAACATTCCACATTGAAGGTTTTTGTTATTATATGTATAGTGCGTTAACCCTCACACACCGGGATATTGATGCGGTTTTTTTTTAATAGATAGAGTGATACAAGAGGCAGATTTATATGTATTTATATATGTATAACTAGCTGAGCCCGGGGCTCCGCACGTGTTGTTCCTATGAAAACGTTTAAATTTGATTTCTATCCCACAGGAACTGATTATGATTATGATTTATGGGATAAAAAGTATGTCTATGTTTGATTACAGGATTAGAACTGCCTGTATGCAAAATCTCAGCCCGATTCGTTCTGTAGTTTACGCGTGAAAACGTAAGTAACATACATCCATACAAACTTTCGCATTTATAATATTAGTGTGATACATCAGCATTGCACCTGTGCGAAACCGGGGCGGATCGCTAGTAAAATATATATCTAAGGGTTTCATTAAATAAGTATTTCATTTAAATGCTACCTATATCACAAGCTCTGCTTAACTTTATAGCTATAGATGATTGATGGGTAATAAATGATTTTTATACATTATCCACACATGATGATCCGTCATTATTAAGATATGTATTGAGTAGACTACGCCACTAATACCTACGCTTTCCCGTTTAGAAGGATACACAGGATTTTTGGGGGACAGTATCGCTCACGTCCGTAGGTGTTGACCCTCTGTTACCCTACACGTGTCCTCTGGGTGGTGCTAAGAGCGGTACCCTCTGGTGGTAGGCTTCGGCCGTGGCTTGTCACCACCCTCCGGACTGGGCCAGTCCGTGAAGCAACTCTGTTGTGTTTTGGAATGTGGTCCGGGGTAGCCATCTTCTAGACCTTCGTGATACATCGTCGGCCGCATCTTCGCTTTCTATCATGTGAGATTAAGGTCAAACGAAGGTCTATTTCTGATAAAAAAAAACACCGGTATCAAACCTTTTTTAAAAAGTAAAATGAACGCGGAAACTCCAACAACGCCAGACAAAACTGACCTGAAGCACCTAAAGAGCAATGACACGACACGACCGTTCCTCAGTTTCCAACACGCATACCATCACCCATTTGCGTTTATCTCGATCTCGAACCTATGTTATATCTGGAGCCAGCATCTCACGTCCTGATGCCGTGAGGAGATGGGCGACAGATCACGACAGCGTGAGTGTTTCATAGCTGTGCTGCAACGCCTTGCCATAAAATGACTATTCATATTGGATATACTGCCTAGTACATTGTCCATATAAAGTTTTTTAAACTTACGCGATCAGAACACATTATTATAAATATTCACGGGTATTTATCGCGTTTATTTTTCCCGACGCGTCGACGTTTCAACATCCCTAGTTCAGAAGATCAAGTGAGGGTAGTCTTTGCTGACCAATGACCAATTCAAAACGCGTTTGAGCCTCGACTAGCCTAATCATATTCATAATCATTTTCAAATTAAAAATCATATTAAATCAAATCAAATCATATTAAAGTATCCAAAGGAATCAAATATGGTCAATAACACATATTGGTGTAATGCAAAGTAGCGTGTTTTCCATCCATGCATATCCGATTCATTTCGCCCTTTTCCGATTGCAAGACGTAAACTTGCAAATAGCATACAAAGTCGAAATACTTGGAAACTAATCGTCGTGCAATTTAGATAGACATCCTGTGAGCAACAAACAATAGGGTTTTGCATAATGTAAAGCAGATTTTGAGAATATTGCAAAAAAACGTAACTTGCTTGAAATTTTAAACACCTTAAAGTCTGGAACAAATGCAAGGATCTAGCCAAAGTAGGCAACTCGATGTTGAATGTTTGTACGCAAACCGTCCATACTTAACCTAAAACTTTTCATTCTGTTGCTGCGTCTTTTTTACAAGCAATTTTCATAAGTGGTCGATTAGACTTTTTTCCTTTATTAAATATTTCTTAAAATTAATAAATTATATCTAAAACTCGACGACAAGCAACTCGACGAGTTATTTGTGGTTTGTTTACAAATATTCAACATCGAGTTTGGTTAGTGTATAGAATATAATACAAAATACTTTATTTTACACCAACAAAACACACAATACAGAAGAAATGACATATGAATAACGTATAAAAAGTAATAAGGGCGGCCTTATCGCTTATGTAGTGTAATTATTGTTCTATAGAAACGTTATTAGGTTACCATTCCTATCATCAAAACTTTAATCTATTATATCAGGTGTGCCTCAAGCTAAGCAGAGCTTGTGTTAGTTGGTAAATAAATAAATAAATGGTTATTAGATGACTGATACACACTACATATATATTTTATTATACATAGAAAACGACCATACTAACTATAAATTAGACTTTATAGTTACAAACTACACTCATGCTTTCAAATAAATAATTAGCTCTTCGGTCTCCACTGTACAGCGTGATTCATTAAAGATGGATCAAAGGGAGAGGTAGGGCACTTTACCGGTGCATCAAATGGACTTTGGAACCGCGGTTAGAGCTGATTTTGTAAGCGAATTTCAACCATTAACTCATCAAAACATAACCTCGCCTAAAAGCCATAGGATCTATGCGATTCGGCACCAAAATATTCAGCAGAATGGTTTTCCACTTGGAGATTAAATACCATTTGATAGGTAAGAGTCTAGAGTGGAATAGTGGTAAAAAGAAGACGATGAACTTGTTTTTAGAATATAAGAAAGAAAGAAAAAGGGAAGAAGGGAAGGACTTACTTAATGTGCTGTGTAGCTGTGTCGTGAAGAGTTGGGGTGGTACAAATTCTAAGCCAGCACCACACAGCTCACTAACTCGTCCACTCGTGGACCCAGACTTCCATAATCAAGATCAATAGGACCAATACATGCATGTATTTAGTAAAGAAGCTAAAGCCAATTTACCCGCAGATAAGATAGCGCATTAGCATGCTAAAATAAGTACAGGACCATTAATCTAGAGGAACTATCGTGTCGGAATCTGAGCTCGGCTTCTCGGTAGTTGTCGGAAATAGATCGGCCCACCCGTCTTGACTCCTGCGCATTGAATAATGCAACTCGTCTATGTCGTGTGCGATGTTTCGAAAAATTATGTTTCATGGATCTAAGCTTCGAAAAGTTTGACTTTGACAAGAGCTTTGAATTTTCAATTGAACTGTTGGTGGTGGAAAATTCATCTACTTCTTCAAATACTCTAGTCAACTTTCTGTTGTTTCACATGAAGATACAGTTTATAGTGGCAATCCTAAAAGAGTAATGGAAAGAAAAAAACGAAAAACATTGAGTCATCATTTTTGTGATGGAAATTTTAGTAACATAAGAACGGCAAGGAATATTCTACGTTTGTATTAACGCGTCAGAAAGATCTACCGACCTTATACATTGTGTGCACAGATATTTCCGACGGTTGTTACAATAACCCCAGGATTCGGACCTAATCAAGGGGCAGACAACAGATCTTTCCCGTCTGCGTCGGTTTTCAGAATTTTCATTAATCTGTGTCCTGGTTTGAGAAAATTCAGAAAGAACAGGGCAGACAGGAAAGATTTATCATTCTGCCCCGGTGCCAGACAGGACCTACCCAAGATGATCACCGAACTCAGACAGCTATGATCAAATCCTGATCATCGCACTACCACATGATTACATTACCCTCAGAATCACAACCGTCATTATAATGAATGTAGAATTATCGCGGGCGTCGACGCGCGCCGGTGACGCGTGAAACCGTCGCATTGTCGCGCGGCGGGCGCCGTGACGCCGCGCCTGTGCCACATTACTACCACCACCACAATGGAGGATGTCAAATTACTAGGTAGGTAACCAGGTACACAACGGCCCTGGCGGTCATGGCGTAAAGCCCCCAATACATACTGGCCGAGCTAAGGCCAAAGCGAGCGTAGGCAAACCGATACAAGGCAAGTGCCACCGTCTAGACGTGAGGCAAGTCTACGCAAACTATTGCCAAATAACTTTTGACAAACTATTGCAAACATGTGGACTCGATTGGGCCTTTGATTTGTGCAGAAAAACCGACACGGCTCCGAAGTGAGGCGAGCGGTCGCGAGCGGTGACAAGTACTGCAAATGACCTCTATACTATACACGTTGGCGCTTGTATTCACTCGGCCAGCTAGGCGAGCGTTACCGAGCGATGGCAAGGCAATTCAAACGTGCCGTCTACACGTTGGTATTGGCTTTCACTCGGCAACGTTGGGCCAACATGTATTGGAGGCCTAAGATTTGACCCTCCAATTCGGCCTGTGGATGTCGTTAAAACCGGTAAAGAGAAACTACCAGAAGAGCAGCTGCTTACTTCTGTGTATAACACTTTACTACGATCACCAATCCGCCTGCCAAGCCTGGTGTGATGATTATGGTAAAAGCACCCTAGATGGGGTGACAAGTTTAACAGAGGATTATATATCTAGTGAGTATCCAGAAACCAGGACTCGAAGTATCGTTATATATTAGTTTTACGAGTATTTACAGCTAAGCCATCTTTTTTGTTTGCGAAGTATACTTGCATCGATGAAATAGTTGCCGATGAAACAATATTATAAAACGATAAAGTATATTATTACTAATATACTTTTTCGTCATAACAAAGGGAATTCATTTAGTTTCCGTTTAATTCATTAGGGTGAAAAAATGCATCTAAAAATCGTACAATGATAATCCATTAATGAAGACAACAAGCTTATGGAATAATAGTGGATCCTACTTAGCAAAGTGATCTTAAAGAAGAGGATAATGAGAACGAAGTCTGAGTAAAGGTTTATCAAGTTACAAACTTTCGTTATTTATCGGCCTCAAGCGCATTTTTACGAAACTTTTTATCTCATCGCATTTTGCAACGGTTAGACCAACTTCGGTCAATATTTTTATGTTTGTCAAGGCTTCCTTAAAAGCCATCTAACTCAACTTTCTAAAAGCCAGCTGTTAAAAGGCTTAATAAAAGTGACAGAATAAAACATCACTTCCCAAATCTCCAGCCGTTGATACATCGGTTCCGGATGACCAGCCAGCGCGCAGCTTAAAGGGTGTTCTGTATTCTGTGACCGCCACATGTCATGGGAATCGATTACAATGGTATTGCCATTTGGATATAAATCCTCTAATGATTATTTGGGGCTTTTGTTGTCCGACTGTCATGTCCGTTTAAAATGTGTTTTATTGCTTTTCGAATTGGTGAGGCACTGACCACTTAGATACTAGAAAATAATGGTTTCCAATTTATTAAAGTTGTATTTGGTAATTTTATAATCAAAGCGTGGAATAGGATTTGATTTCATTTTAGATGTGATGAACTATCTCTTGATTGGTGAATATAATCTCCAGTTAACTCAACTGTCTCAATTAATTTTTGTTTCTATTAATTATAGCTTTAATTTTCTTTGTGATCCATAATAAAGCTTTTACTTTCCTTCACGACGATTTATTCGAAAACAATATCCTTAGGCACAGCTCGGATGTCCTTGACATCAATAACTGGATTTGAAAATTTGTCTTTGAAGTTTTATACGCTTTGATTTTATCTGAACAGAAACAATCGAAGTGCATAAAGTTTCGAGTCGTAGTGGGAGACGATTGATTCAAAATCTTGAAACCGTCTAAGTTTTCTACGGTTTCAAGATTTTAATTAATCGTATAGGAGACAAGCTCAGTTAGCGTTAAGTCGTCGTGTGAGAGCTCAATCTCTCACACGACGACTTAACCAAAACATCGTTCAAAACTAGAAAAAAACATGGCAAGTGACAACCCACATCGCAACGCAATATTCAAAAATTCCTTCCACAACAAAGGCTCAATTACACAGTTTCGTTATTCAGTCCGGATTGCGTACACATAAATTATAGACCGTCCACAGGACAGATCGCGCCAATTTGAATATTAATAGTAGCAACGACGCGTGAAAATTGACGCTACGGGCGGCCACGGATGTTTGGATGCTAGAAGAGACCAACCTCAGATATATTATAATAATAAATTCATGTAATTTTCTTCTTCGAAAAAGTTTGGTTATAGCTAAGTAGAAATGAAATGGAAAGTTAGGTATGTGCTTGTGAGAGACTGGTGACAATGATGTTTTGAAATCTTGTTACTGGTCGCCAGTGCCCCCTAAAGTAGAGATATAGTTCTGACAATGGGATCCATATAATTGACAACATCCATCCATACATCCATCCATCCAACCCATGTAACTTCTCCTCGACAGCCTATATTGGTCCACTGCTGGATGCAACCCTCCCCCTGATAAGCGCCTTGATGGCGTTTATGTAATGGGGGGTAAAGCCCATAATTCCCACGCCGGGCATGCGGTTTGAGGATGGCAGTTTAGTGGTAGAATTGTTCTGCGCTGCTGCTCACCCCCGGGAGATATCCCTTAGTCGCCTCCTACGACACCCACGGGAAGAGATGGGGTGGTACAAATTCTAAGACACAGAGCTGTCACTTCTATTAAACTATAACACCGACGAACAACACATCCAACGAAGCGCGTCGTACGGCGACCGCGCCCTTAGACCCATTGATAGCTGATGCATAAATCAAACGATAATAAATAAATATCACTTGTAATTTGCTTCCTGTGGACTAATGTTCCCGTCACGGTCTGTTCTTGATGGTGGGACAGTTGATGGAATTTGATGGTTGTTGAACTTGTTGATAAGTGTAAATAGCCGTCTCCATATCGACAGAACAAACTCTCCAAGAGTTTGTCGAAGAGACGTAATTTCTTTAAAATATTTGTTCATCATCACGTAGGTATTAATATGAGATGATTGTGGTCCAACAATAAAAATAGGCTCTTCTACAACGACATGAATCTGCGGAAATCTCAAGAATGTATATTTAACGTCTTAATGATCCTTAAATACTATCAAACAGAACAAACTCAGGGCAATGGATATTGGTACAAGAATTCAAGTATATTTATTATGGGGAAAAAAATATGTAATGTAATTTGTAAAATGAGTAAGTATTAAAATGCGTCTGTCTCCCACATCACTAGTTCCAGATACCTATCTGTCAATCAATTCGTTAGGTCTATAAGTATCCATGTCTATGTAGAGAGCCACTCAAGACCTCTTTTGTTGATTTTACCAGCTCCAATGTATGAAGCTTGCGATAAAACGGACAACAGGCCAATATTTTAAGTAGCATCATAACCACCCTAAGCCCGGCCGCAAAGAACATCTCATAAAAGTGAAAGTGTGTCCAGCATAACACATTTTTGCCTAAATTCCACCCCACAGATATTTAATTTTGATACGGAGCCGTGACTCATCTCAGGCAACCGTATAAATTTTATCCAGCCTCTATCTCTTAGCCAATATAACCGCGAAATATTAGCCGTGGCGAATCCTACCTTAAGGAATTGTCCACTTTTCTGCCCAGAGCTTCCCAAGCCAACTTCAACGAAACCAGTAGCGGGTTTACAGTCCTTTTTGCAGTGGCATGACAGAACTAGACTAAAATCATTGCCAATGGGAATAAAACCATAAACTAATAGAAGTAGAGCTCAAGATTGGCCGGGGGAATCAGTTGGTAAACACAAATGGCATGGTTACGTAAGTGAAAGAAAATCCTGTTCTATTTTATAGTAGGAGAGTGCACTTTACTGATGGTATTGCTTGACCCATCTCCGGGGACGGCTGGCTTTGGACACGGTTTTATTTGAATCGAGGAACAAATATTTGGACATTTATTTCCGAATGGTGTCGAATATTAAGCGAGTTTCATTTGATATCTTTAGTTACGGGTGATTGTTGGCGTAATACTCGAATTGCGATTTGAGGGGAGTGTGGTTACGCCTGATTTTGACCTTGGATTTAATCAATATCTTGATGAGAAGGGGCTCTAGGACATTGCAAGCATTTGGCAAGCCTCGTGAATATCAATCACCCTATTATGCACGTTGCAATCTCGTTGACTATCTTCGGTCACATCTCAAAGAATTCCCTCGTCGTTTAAATAATTATCTGACTATTTTCACAAAAAGGAAGGTGTTGCTGACGATTTTATTGCCTCGCGCGGTCTTCCCAAGCCTGTCAGTGAGAAAATAGAACAAAACAGTGACAATTGGTGCATATCCCGAAGAAATTATCCGAGATCGGCGCCTTTGTCTCACTTCCCTTATTTTACCATTTTTGCCGTTTTTCCATTCTCATTTGGTTATTTATATTCTCTTTTTAGGAGCGGACAATGAGTCGGCGATGCTCATTATATTGCTGCAGTTATGGTGCAAGCGGTTGCAAGCGTGTGGATAGGCACCTACTAAAATCGCCGATACACGCTATGAACTCCCACCTACTTATTTAAGCGTAGCTTTTGACCTTATTGTAAAATCTCACCAAACCCTGGTGTTGAATAGAAATCCAACAGGAAATCCTACCAGAGTGCAAAGTAAACACATGCTGTCATCCCCAACCAACTAGATACAATATCGTGGAGACAGACATCTTCGTCCAGTTCTGAAATTGGCTTATTTGTCCAACAAAGGGGAATGCACCATGGATCGATGTAATAATTGTGAATATAATTTATGGTTTGCTAAGCGCTGGTTACCTGTACGAACCGGCTTCAACCAGTTTCCTCCCAAAACCCACTCATCGTTGTACACGCGACGACGTGACAGTAAATCTACTCCGGAATCCAGGCGAATTATCCCCCGACTTGGCCCGTTTTTTCTGGTGATTGATTGGAGTAAAAATTACTTTCTGTTTTTTCACCGTCAACTGTCAGACGAACGGATCGATTTAGTATCGAGATAGATTGAGTTTATAAAGGGAAGGGTAATGGTTTTTGCGAGTTTTAAAAGGTAGTACATACCTAAATGATTTGAGAAACAAACAATCTGACGTCATGCAATCCGAACAAGGTAATGTTGAGCAGTTCATTGTTATGATTCCAGTGTTGTAGCCTTTTGAGGTCAGTGGATAAAAATCTAAGCTTTCAGCTTCTTTTCTCCTTTTTTCTTACAAAATAATGCCGAAGTGTACATAATATGCCCAGCAAGTAAAATAAAGTAAAATAAAGTATTGAGCATGGCTGGTAAGTACATTTTTATATGACTCATTACCATCATTGGTGTCTATCACAGCAGCAGAGAGAAAGTGTTGACTCTCTTCTTCTAGACTCTTTAAGTGAATCCTAATAACAAAGGCTGGCTTCATTATAAGTGTTCAATGTATTACCATACCTTTTTAGTATGTGATGCTGTAATTTAACTCTAAACAAAAATGTAAAGAAGCAATAGCGGTCTTGGCCGATAGAGGTCGAAATTTGAGGGACTCATAACCGTTCGTTGGCTCTCAACAATGGAAGTACAACAACCTTACAACACACCAGAACTGCCCTCCTAATTTAAACAACCGAAACTACTAAAAGTATGATTTCGAGATATTCGCGCCGAAAGTTAATTTAGTGTGTAGCCGCGATGATTCCCAATAATTGGTATAATGCCGTGATAGCATTTTAACTTTTAAATTAATTTAGCAAGTAATATTTATGTTTAGCAGAATACAAATATTAAACGTGCACCGTTTGTTGAGTAGTTACGGTTCTTATGAAACAGTACTAACGATTTTTTTTATGAGTGTTCATCATTTGTGTACATCGCAACAACAGAGTGTCGACTTTCACTCCTCTTCTAGACGCCTGAAGGGAAATTTAGCTTGACCGACAGTAAAACCAGTTTTTAGCATGAAACTGATTGCCAACACACACATTCCAAATATCTGTGAAAACAACACTTCAATGACAACAGTTCTGCGAAGTGCCTTAATAAATTCAGAATCGTTGTATACTTGTCACTTACGATCGCTGACGCCTCTTGGTTCTTGATGTTCGTGTTATTAAGAGACTGAAGCGTGCGACAAACTTATCAATCAAGTGGTTATTATAGTTGCTCGTCTGCTGTGGGTCATGCAAACAAAACGATTGCAGCCCGATTAGTTTCCATCGCTTGGGTGGCTGCGACACAAAAACAGAGCGTGTCTAGAGACAATATCATTATAGATTGCACCTTCTCATGGTTTTCTAACGAATTAACACAAATTAATACAGCTATGTAATTACAGGCCGTGTCTATGTATTAGGACACGTTTTTATGTGAGTAGGTGTGATGAAGTTGAGGGTTGCCAGTTGTAGATTAATTTTTGTCTTGAATATGATTTGCACAGCCAGAGAGGTGGAGTTTACTTGTCGTTGCACAGCCCAACTCATATCGTTTTTGTATGGTATGATTCGGTTTGTAGTAGTATCTATCCAATAGTGTCCTTAGAGTAGTGCTAAAACAATTTCATAAGGTTTGATATCATAAATCAATCATTTATTTAAAGGTTGCAAATTCGATTCCCGCCTCGGGACAAATATGTGTACGATCTGCAGGTATTTATTATTATAAATATCCACGGGTATTTATCGCGTTTATTTACCTATTTTTCCCGACGTTTTTGAGTCATCCCGTGACCACGACAGAGTGTAAACCTGTTGAAACGTCGGGAAAAATAGGTAAATAAACGCGATAAATACCCGTGGATATTTATAATAATGTGTTCTCATCGCGTAAGTTTAAAAAACTTTACTGCAGGTATTTGTTCTGGGCGTTCTGGATGTTTTATTATGTATAATAAAAAATATCTATCTATATAGTGTATTATATTATGTATATCAGCCATACCCATAACAAGCTCTGCTTAGCTTAGGGCTAGATAATGCTGTGTGAATGGTCCAACATTGTTTATTTTTTATATATTTATTGTCAGAACAAGCAGAGGTTCCACCTGATGTTTCAGTTACACATTGCATAAACCAGTGCTAGCATACACGCTTGAACTACCCTCTACTGTAATAATGATTATAGAATTGCCACTTAATTTAAATTTAATGTTCTTATCATTCACATGGCAACCCCAGTTATGTGTAAATAAATCTATCGCGCTAACTTGGACAAATTGCCATTCGATCATACATTTTACTTGATTCACACGACTGTTATTAATTGTTTGTTAGACGTTCTTATTTTTTTTTATTAGAAATCTTACGTTTGTTTACTAAGTTGTTTGATTGATGTATCATGTTGCAAAGGTATTATAAGTTGAAAACTTAGGTACTTTCCTGTAATCCTCAAATTTGGAAAAAAACTGGCTACTATATAGCAAATCTTGATGAAGAATGTGTGTAAACAAACAACGACACAAACGAAAAAGACGCGGCACTGTAGTGATGTAGGTTTAGTACGGGCTGTTTGTGTACAAACATTTTACATCGAGTTTGAGTAATGTATAAATTAGTCTGGTAGCGAGTACGGCGAATAAAATTTTAGTAAAAACAATATTAAGTAGGAAGTAACTTGTCCACGGCATGACCTTGAGTTACTTTTCCAAAAATAAGCTCTGCTTACTTGGGGCTGGATGATGCTGTGTGGATGAATACCAGTCTTATTATTATTATTATTGACTACAGACAAAAACTATCCAAATATTAACTAGACTTTTGACTGGACACTTCACGATCAACAAAAACCTTTATCAATAAAAAGGACATTATTTTATCAAATCGTACTTCTATCGGAAATCTCATAAAATATTAATAACCAAACATACCTGACCCCTGCCCTGTGAGGACAGGGTCTGTAATAGGTGAGTGCTGTGGGGTGTGGGAGGTCAGGGTATGCTGGTGGCAGTCGGTCAATGTTCAATTGATATTAATGGCATTACAACACCTGGTTACCGTCGCGAGTGGTGTTCGCAGTTGGGTTACATGGCGCTGCCTTCGAATATCTTGTTGCTCCAGTGAAAAATCTTACATGGATCTGGACATACCGTTCTAAAAGCTTTTAAAAATGGGTTGAAGTTTTATTCGACCTAAAAGGCATGAATGAAAACCCTACCTACTAGAATGAACTATATGCACATTCTTCCTGGTGCATACTTAATGGCAATCACAAACAACTGTGTTTCGATTTGGAGGATGAGAAGAGTAAGTAGAGTAGGCCCTTGGTTAAAAAAAGACCCTTAAGACAATGGGCTAAAATATATGCAATCTGGTTATGGACATGTTTTATGAATAGCAACTGTTCCTAATCAAATGACCAAAAAACCATATACTCTGCGTGCAACATATCACATGTTGCTAATACAGCTGAATTGAGGCACATTGGAATCCTTATTGTCTATCCAGAATCCTTTACTACCACACAATTGTGACCGAGATTAACTAAATGAAATGACAACGACAGTATATGTTTTCTGGAGACGCAATCTACTGGTCTGACGACCATTTGGCCGTGAGAAATCACAGGACCCACTTTGCTTGTGCCCTGAGACAGGCCAAAAACATCCTGTGTGAAAGCAATTTGCCAGCGTCTTCGTGACAAACCTTTGACCGAATGAAAGCATTGAAGCTTATGACGAAAAGAAAAAAGTCTTTTTTCCAATGAACTTAAAACTCTATCCGGAATATTGGTCCCCATGTAAGCCAGTCTTACAAGCAGAAGCGCGCGAGTAGCAACCGTCCAGTGTCCATAACGACTGGTAATGGAGTGTTAACATCCCTACCAGCTGGTGCCGACACTTGGACTGTAATTCCTTATTGACTATCGGGGTAGTCTTTAGTTTTTTGCAAGGACTCAACTTAAAGTAGTTGAAGATAAATTTGCTGTTCAACTTTGTATATCTTTTTTTTTTAAGTTTTTGGTTGGTTAAGTTTACAGTATATGGGTATAATTTCTTAGAAATCCAATAATATCCCAAATAATTTCGTTTTGACTCGAACGGAAAAATGCTAAAGCCCGTATAAAGCCCCAGAGACTTTCTACATCCACGACACCGACCACGAATTCGTGGCGATCTTGACTGCTTCAAGTCTAATGCAGCCAGGATTGAGTGCTCCAAACTAGCGACTACATAGTGAATTACAGCCTTCTAATAATAAACAGACCACTCGAGAAGTTGTAAAATTCAAAATGCAGTCACTAGCTTATGCAGTCGATCCTGACTGCTTCAAGCTACCTGTGTATCATCACTAGGTTCAAAAATGACAGATTTAATATCATAAAACAAGAGGTATGTTAATTGTATTTAGCTGTGTCTATTTATGTTGATTTACCATAGCAATGGAGTACCGTTTCGATCCACCAGATAAAAATAGAGTAAAATAAAGGAGTAGTGTAGTTCCACCCATAATATCCACCCATTAAGGGCTCGAACGTTAAAGTACCTATTTTAAATGAGCAAAACACACTCAAAAATAGTTTAAAAACGAAAATAAACACCCAACAAATGATAGAGATCATCATAATCCAAATAAACTACTAAATCAAATTGTCGGCTCTACAAACCCACTGCAATTTCACTGGATCCCACTAAAATCCCGTAAAATCCCACTGAAATCCCATTCAATCCCGCTGTGGCTCCGTAGCGAAAGCCGCGTTACATTTAAAACAATGATAAAATCAGACGCTTCGAATTTCGGAATCAATATTGGGGATCAAAGTTACCACGCGAGAATTTTCTGAGAGAGGTTGACACCGCTTTGTACAACAGTAATAATTAACCTTGAGCTTATTTGGGTTTTACGACTAAGTATTATAGTTGAATAAATACCCATTCCAAATTAAAATAATCTACTAGAATAAATATACCGACTCAGGTACCACATTAGGCCTATCTATCAGGTTGAGGTTTTTGATAGCTATTGCAAGCGGTAACGACTAAAACCGTATTCCGTTTTTGTCATTACCCAGTCGTTATTCGTATTTACTCCGATTTAAATAACAAATTAAGGGGTCGATGCTATTTCTTCCAAATTGCTTGTAAGAGCACAGCAAACACCTGTGTCAAAAATCGTCGCCAAAAAACCATTAGCCAATGCAAAAGTCTTTTGAAAGAAAACATGTTCGAAAATAATATCACGCTCCTCAGTAACATCCTCACCATCATTGTACTCATACATGTTCACAGCTGTCACCAATAGCAGCCCTGAGCCGCTTCTAACCACCGACTCCTTGGGACCGCTACAGTATCATCCAGCGAGTAAATACTCACCCAACATACCGTTTCGCGTTGCATCGTGACCTTCAGTAACAAAAAAAGTATAAACGAAGAGGAGATCAACAGCTCTATACCCTCCGTCCGCCAGCATCCCCTATAAGAAATGGGTAAGGAGATAAATATGTAATCTTAATATAATTGCGTCTCGGCAAACAGTCCGGCTTCCATCGCCCCTATGACATCGGTTCATTGCGTCCGACGCGACTAGGGTTGCCCAAACTTTGCAAATATCTTTGAGTTTGACGTTCTTGAGTTATCTAGTTTAATTTGTAGTTCGTTTGCCTTAAATGGGACCCGCCCGCATTTCAGAATCTAGATTCTGCTTAGGTATTTGACCGAAGCAAAGTAGGAACTCTACAAATTAAAACTAATAATCTTCCATATCCATTCGTCTTTATGTCAACAAATGAACAATCAGTGTAATCTTTAAAAAATTCAAATCATGGTCAATATCCTGTTGTAAATGAATCGGTGTGACGCCTCTGCTGCATGTTTTTTCATTTGGAAAACTTAACCATGTTTAAAGCTTTGTTTCAAACTTTTAAATACCCGTCTCAGTCATAACATGACACAGATCTAGTAAAATAACCTCTCCGAAGTTTTATCGCACAGCCCTACAGGCCGATTGGCTGCGACGCTGCGAGGATGGATGGCGCAAATTCAGTCTCTGGCGGTGACTGTGATGGAGCGCCCCTGGAACAGGCGAAGCGTTTCTTTTGCTGCCCCTTTGGAGGACAGATTTTTCTCTATGCAGTGTCTCTTAACACAGATCTAGTCAAATGTATTTTCAAACGTCTTTCAGCACAGCCCTACAGGCCGATTGGCTGCGACGCTGCGAGGATGGATGGCGCAGATTCAGTCTCTGGCGGAGACTGTGATGGAGCGCTCCTGGAGTCGTTGGAGCGTGCCCTCACTGCCCCTTTGAGGGACAAGGTCTCTTTGTAGTTTTGAAGACTATTTGACACAGGACTGGTTGGGACCTACGCTTGTATACAGTTGCAAACAAATTAAGTTCTTTATACATGCCTAGCTCGAACAGAATTTAGGTCCAGATTGTTCCAAAGCGCGCCTGTTTTGAACTTTCGAAACTCTGGTAAGATTCCATATGAGGTAAAAAACATAGTGTACCAACAAGTGTCTTTCGAAACAGTTATGAAGCAAATATCAACGTATTTTCGTCTACAGAAATGGTTGATGAATCAGCAGAATGGTTAAATTTTCAACTGTTGATTAATAATAGATTTAATAACCGATACTAGCAGAAAAGTGGAATCTGGTTTTTCACTTTTCTGCTTGTGTATAATATCTAAACAAAGATATTAAAAAAACAAATACTAACATTCAAAAATGTGTAGGCACTTTTGAAACTTTTTGGTATTGCTCTAAGATAGTACTGACCACTTATTTCACTATTGCAATGTACATTGTTCGATTCAAGCACAGCCCTTGACAAACATGTCGTGACAAACACAAATAACACACGACAGACACTCGTCAAAGTAATGCGTTTCCGATTGTGCGCCTTTTCGCGTTTTCTTATTAGGGTGGCAACACTGCTACATTCTACAGGAGTTGAAAAATAAAATGCAAAAAGTTTTCCGATACCGGGAATCGAACCCGAGCCTCCTGGGTGAGAGCCAGGTATCCTAGCCACTAGACCATATCGGATGATGACAGGAGTTTTAAATTTAACTTATATTTAATTATGCTAATAAAACATGGAGTTTTGAGGATAAAAAAAGACTTCAGTATTTATAGCACATTGGGACTTAGCTAAATCTCAAGGCGTTGTCAAGAGTCGATACTGTCATTTCATATTCCGTCCCTGTACTACGAGATTGAATATATTTGAATATATTAATTATTATATATTAATTGAATATATTAATTGAGTTTGTTTTTAAAACTATAAACCGATTTCAATTATATGGTTTTCTTATGAACGCCACTGTCAGAACTGGACCAAATTAAAATGGGACCACAAGAGAAGCACCAGCTTTCAAATAAAACAATAATCATCAAGATCGGATCAAAAGTTCTGAGGTAGGTAACAAACATAAAAAAATACAGTCGCATTAGGAACCTCCTTTTTTTGAAGTCGGTTAAAACAAGAGGAGTTTCTATTTATTCTGTATACAATAAGTATGTCTTTTACTTTTAGTATGTTCGTCGATTACTCCGTTTTTGGAAATTTTGGACCGAGTCTAGTGATTATTTCGCTAATATTTAGAACATGATTACAACATGTTTAATTCCGACTTTCCGAGACATTATAATTTATCCCACATAACTTACAAAATAGAATATTTTTTTAGTTTATACAAAAAAAAAATCATTTATTAACTTGTTAAACTTCGAACAGCTTCAAACCATTTGGATTGCCAGCAGCAAAACTCGAACTGGAATCGCACTGGCCTACTTAAAATATGCTGTATATTCAAAGTAGGCCAGTGCGATTCTTTATTTGTTTTATCTACAAAATGTTGCCATCCTACACCTAATCCATTAGGTAGAGCCCTGTCTGATAACGTGTCTGTTCCACACTGCTGTGCCACCTCGCAGTGTAGATAGCTACACTATAACAGTGACTTATTTTCCAGTTAGAAACCACAGATAGAAAAAAGATCTTTTTATGGTTAGCTGTGTGGGGCTTGCAAAGAATTTGCACCACCCCAACCTATCCCGAAGATTTCCTAACCTTTCACTATCTATAACTAATAATTGCTCTGATTTTACCATAGAGTTTAAATAACTATCTCACCTAAGTTGTTGATTTATATAAAATATAATTTACTAATTTTTTCTTTAGCTTATTCATATTTTTTACTTTCCTTGTATTCGTAGTGAAAAGCACAGAGTTTACCTCGGGTGAAAGTAACATTAAGTCCCTCGAACTATTTAACTAAATAAGTTACCTTCATCCCTTGGGTAACAATATACTATTGTTTTTTATTTATTTTAGAAGGCGACTTTACTGTTCAATCGTACCAACTAGGTGTCTCTAACAGAATGGCAATGTAAGGTACCAACCTATCGACAATCACCATAAGTGCTTTATAATGTTGCCATAGTATACCATCCACTTTAAATTTAGTATTACGCAGATCCATTGTTGCATACAATTGAAGCAGTGGGCGCAATAATAGGTAGCCATGGTACTTTAGAATATGTCCCAACATCAGTCAGCTTACCCTAATTTATGGCCACAGTAATGTGTTTAGTATTGATTGCTTTCGTTCGATTAGCTTAGGCTGGAAAGTTAATGTTGATTTTAAGTTTTAAACTTCGGGTAAGGAACAAAACAAACGTAGGCAATATCCTGTTTTTAACTGACGTAAAGGGGAGGCCTATGTCCAGCAATGGACTAATAATAGGCTGATGATGATGATGATGATGATGAAAAAAAGGAGGAGATCCTCAATGCGACTGTATTTGTTTTTATGTTTGTTACCTCGGATTTTTTTTATATGGTTCGATTTTCATGATTATTTTTTTATTTGAAAGCTGGTACTTCCGGTGTGGTAATTTGGTCCAGTTTTGACAATGGGATCCATATAATTTAAGTCGGTTTATAGTTTTTTTTAAGACAAAATCAATTATTGAGGCCAATATTTTTTTTAAAGACATTTTTTGAATGAAAAATTACAAAAACTGATTGATAACAATTATGTTCAGAAATAGCAACAATACCAATCAACAAAAATACACAATTTCAACACCGCATAATTGAGCACACCTAGAGAAAATGTTCAGTTCGAAATCGTACGAGAGACGAATTAAATTTTGAATTAAAGCTTTCTTAACATGCTTTCGTTTTCTTTTTGCCTTGTGAATTTTCCTACATATTTTTATTATTATTTATTCTGTACTTACCTATATACTCGTATACTTACATATTTCCAATATGTCCGTACAGAAAAAACTTCAGAAAAAAACTTGGATTAACATGACGTTATCTCAGAAACACGCGTGCGAGTGGCTGATCAGTGAAAAATAGATGATTAAAAGAACGAACAAGTGAAGTTCAATCGCTATTAGGTATATGAATACATAGTTCCATTAGTAGAAAACACTTTTGGTTGCTTTTGCTATCCTCTAAAAAGAATGGCGTTTTGCTGGCGAAATAGGGTTGGGACGGTGTTTTAGTGTTGTAATCGATAAAATGTATCGACTCTAAAGCGTGCATGGTTATACAGATAGATCAAGTACTATCCTGGTAAAAATTATCTTCTACTAATGGAACTATGAAATATAATTGAATTGAACCTTATATTTATTGACCCTATTTAACTGTCTCACTGCTGTAAAAACAAACCTATACATCCAAAACACAAAATGACAAGCCACATAAAAATAACAAATAGCAACCAATAAACGGCACATAATAAATTGTACCGTAAAAAATAGGCACAGATTACACGTGAAAAAGACACCGGAATCGCGTGTGAAGACACGCTTAGTATAATGAGATTGTGATTGTATTTTTCAACCTAGGGGAAATTTAGTGAAATGGAACCATGTAGAAGCGCTATTTGTTGGGAGTTCCGTAGGATATCTATTTTTTTTTTTATCAGATATAGACCTTCGTTTGACCGCAATCTCACATGATGGAAAGCGAAGATGCGGCCGATGATGTATCACGAAGGTCTAGAAGATGGCTACTCCGGACCACATTCCGAAACACAACAGAGTTGCTTCACGGACTGGCCCAGTCCGGAGGGTGGTGACAAGCCACGGCCGAAGCCTACCACCAGAGGGTACCGCTCTTAGCACCACCCAGAGGACACGTGTAGGGTATCAGAGGGTCAACATCTACGGACGTGAGCGATACTGTCCCCCAAAAATTATTACACATTTTAGACTAGTTTGAAAATTGTAACTTGGTCCAATAAAGGCGGACGCTTAATTTTTTTTACTGTAGAATTCTTTAACATGGTGCCACCATTATTGAGTATCTTACACATTTTACAAATTTTAACATTTTATTTTTTACATTGTGTTAAAATGTTAAAATTTGTACATTGTGTTTACCTATAACTAGATTCTGTTAAATAGTAATAATTCAACTATAGCGGTATATGTATTTGAATTCATAGGCTAGCCTAAACTAGCGTGGCCACGTTTGAAAAATACTTAGCTCATTCATTACACGCTCAAGCTTGTCGCGCCAAGCGTACCGGTTTGTCCAGTTTGAATGGAGCTTGTTAGTAAACAAAATACGACACAAAAAACAACATCTCACTTGCTTGGCGTCGAGTTTCAGATATAAGTAATTGTAAGCAATTTTTATTGAAGGGAGGATCTAAAATCGACAAGTAATGTAAATTACGTATAAAAGGACGCGCCAACATAGTGAATTTTAGGTTAAGTATGGGCCGTTTGTTTACGTTTATGCCTCATTCAAAATGGACACGGTATAGTCACTTCAGTGTGAAAGCAAACGATGGTTTTATATGTTTAATACTTTGGGTCGGCCACCCCGTCGCGGCGTCGCGCCTAAGCAGGAGCTAGTTGTTTGTTGTTGTTTCCGAGCGATGTCAGTAGGTCCCAGATTGTCACTCGGTTGCCGCTCGGTAAAGTATGCGTATGTCCATAAATATAAATAAATAAATGCTGGACAATTCACACAGCATAATACATACTAAATTAACATAATAAATAACTCATTTTGTTTTATGTATCTATAAACCGACTTCAATTATATAGTTTTTTTCTGGATCCCATAGTCAGAACTAGATCAAATTAACATGGGACCACACACAATCATTCCACACACGAAAGCCCCAGCTTTCAAATAAGAATCATGGACGGACCCAGTCAAAAGTTCTGAGGTAACTAATAAACATAAAAAACAGTCGAATGAGAACCTCCTCCTTTTTTGAAGTCAGTTAAAAAGGACGTACTTACTAGTGTAGAGTTCGAATGATTTTAAGCGCAATTCTATCGCGGAACGCTAAAAAAGCACCAATCATTCACCCATATCAGGGGAAAGTTACTGAAAAAATCGTGTCAGAAGCTAACGAGCCCGTCAGTCAAAACTTTTGTTTTTTAGTTCTAATAAAACAGCGAATGCATTAGCTGTTAAGGCCCATACACCAGTGAAAGTGGCGCCCCCAACTATTTTATCTTATTATTAAGTTTTGAAAATCCTACGTTCAGTTTGTGGTATCTATTATAAGTTATTTATTAATGCCTCTGTAATAGTTTCATGTTGTAAAGCTAAGGCAGAGATACGAAGTTGCGCTTTTTGGCCACCAAACTCTATTTTCGCATCTCCTCCTAAACTATATGAGATAAATTATTACAGAGACATTAAAAAATAGCTTATAATAGATACCACAAACTGAACGTAGGATTTTTAAAAATTCCTATGATAAACGTAAAAATATAATAAAATAGATATCGCTGTCATATTGGCTCGGGTATACCTATATATATTTTTTTCTTGTTACCTCAGAACTTTTGACCAAGTGTAGGTTTGTACCGTATCTATGCAAGCTCATAGTTATAGATAATTAATTTAGTTTTAAAAAACTATAAATAAACTTCAATTTCATGGATCCCACTATTAGAACTGGACCAAATTTAAATGGGACCACGCGGGAAGGACCAGCTTTCAAATAAATAGAATCATGAAAATCGGACCACCCAGTCAAAAGTACTGAGGTAACAAACATAAAAAAAATATAGTCGAATTGAGAACCTTTTCTTTTTGTTGAAGTCGGTTTAAAATGGTTCACGCTTTTCATCAAAATACTATTCCTTGTAGAACGCAGAAAAATATATAATCCACAAAACAATTTAAATCTTGCGCCAATACGAAATGATCCATAACTGTTTTTCAATAGGTACCATAATTTCCCTATAAAACTCGCTCACACGCATCTCAGAACCAAATCGATAGTCATAAACAACGCATTTAGCACCATAAAACCTTATTTCAGAACTATTCAACTGTGACTACAAATAGAAGGGTAAATTATAATTTATTTAAATGTTGCCATCTACGCGCTTTAATTTATTTGACGACCGATGTGGCGCGGCAGACAAAGACCCGCCCGACGCAGGAGGTTGCGGGTTCGATTACCAACTTGTTTCAACGATCTGCATATATTTATTCCTAGTGTTCTAGGTAATTTAGGAGTGTAATAAATAGTATATTATCTATTCTGTAATTACACTTTATTGTACACAAATAATACATAGTATGAACTTATTTTAAAAGATATGTAGTTACAAAGGCGAGCTTAACCCTGACAAAGAGTTTTCTTCCAGCGAAACCTTAGTTATAGGAGAGGCGATGGAATAGGTAGAGGAAGTGTACAAATTACAAATAGAATAATAATATACATAATATGTTTATAATGAACATACGTAGATTTAAATAATAATAACTTAAATAAACCTAATAAATACCTCTTTAAATAAATACACATTCATCACACTAATATTATAAATGCGCAAGTTTGTATGGATGGATGGATGGATGGATGTTTGTTTCCTCTTCACGCCAAAACTACTGAAAAGATCGGGCTGAAATTTCGCATACAGGTAATTCCAATCCTGGAATCAAACATAGGCTACTTTTTATCCCATAAATCAGTTCCCATGGGATAGAAATCACCTTTAAACGTTTCCATAGGAGCAACGCGTGCGAAGCCGCGGAGGGCATCTAGTCAAGAATATAAAAGGCAGGTGTGCTAAACCTTGTCATAGCTTAGTGTACATTTCGAGCATACCGCCACACATTGTAGCAATACTAGGAACTATCCTTGCCTCATACTAAACGAGCATACAACTGTCACACAAGTTTTTAATGATATGGCCATTAAATAAGCGATTAGAACGCGCTCTCGATAAATCTCTTAACGAAATAAAGTCATTTTAAGATTTGTCTAGGTTCTAAAGTAATTTCTTTTAACCAGAATAATCAGAATCGCACTAATATTATAAATGCGAAAGTTTGTATGGATGTATGGATGGATGTTTGTTACTTCTTCACGCCAAAACTACTGAACGGATCTGGCTGAAATTTAAAATAGACATAGTCCTAGGTCTGGAATAAAACATAGGCTACTTTTTATCCCCTAAATCAGTTCCCGTGGGATGAAAATCATCTTTTAACGTTTCCATAGAAACAACGCGTGCGAAGCCGCGGGGCGCAGCTAGTAATAAATATATTGGTAGAAGCATTTACAAGTCCGAAAATAACTATTATAACTAAGTATAAGAATACAATTATAATTTCAATTGATTAATTATAAACAATAAATAAATCAATAATTAAATAGATAAGTAACCCTATATATCTATAGTTCGATAGAGTTTTATAGAGGAGCAGGCCATCATTTTTACTTATTGTGGTAGTATACTTAGAATTTGGCGTGAATTAAATTACCTACCAATGGGTATATGCATGTGACTTCAAAAGAGCAAACGCTTTTTTATGTTTTCTCTAGTGATATAGAAATATATCTGTATATCTATTTTTGTTATTGCGATGTTTTTATTGTAAAATTTCATCATTGAAAAGTAGATATTTTAAGTCTCAACAGCAAAATCTCTAAACGCAACGCTATTAGCACGTGAAGCGTGACGTCATACTTGAACATTTTTGTATGGGTATGAAGTTTTGACTTTGAGTTTACATATGGAACTCGATGATCCGTGACGTCATAAAATGCAATGGCTAACATGGCAGCGTTTTTATCACCCGAAACTGAGTGTAGTTTTACTTTTAGTTTATTAACTCAATAATTTAATTTTTTTTAGGTGTTATATTTTTTTCGTTTATCTATTAAACTAAATAATCGTTTAAAAAAATAAAAAAAATCCATGCATATACCCTATTACTCTCATGTTGCTTGTTTTTAAATTTACGTAGTTTATAAAAATTAGAGCTAGGTTATGAATGGAGTGTGTTTTATTCCGAGGAAAATTATGTCCTTAGCATTTGTTCTTTTAGCTTACGTTTATTTTATTTTTTATTATTTTTTAAATATTATTAGTAAATTTTTATTTTTATTTTTTAAATTTATTAGTAGGTACAACCATTTTAACCTTTACGTCGTCGCATGTACGTTTTGACGTGTGTATAAATATGTAGGTGTCGACATATGATTGTCGTGGCCACATTTAACCTTTTTACCATTTTTTAATCGCTTGATATTTTCTCATGGCGTTTGTCGCGTTGATTTTAATGTGTAACTGCCATTCTTTGGTGGCGATAAAAATTGTTGCCAGAGTGTTAGCTGTTGATAAAACATAAAGGTATGTTACTAGTTTAAAAACTAGTGCCAGGAACGCTTAGAATCAACATATTACCTCCTTTATTTGACCTCAATATGTTTCGTTAGGAAAGGAACTAAGTTTAAAATAATTGATCTAGGTACCTACTGATACTAGATACTATGATACTGTTTTGATTTCAGTCATCCATGAGATAGGACGGAAACGGAAGAAGTGCTCAGTCAAAATAGAGGTCTTTTACCCAGGGGCCAGGACCCACCCAGGGAAAGAAAGTATAGGCTCATAAAAATGGTCTAACTTTATAAAAAAAAGAAGGAGCATCCTGTGATAGAGTCTGTTCAAAAAGAGAAGAGTCGTAGGGGTTACTGGCGCGAGTGTGCCAATTAACAACTTTTGTTGCGTTGACAACACTGCTCTGTCATTGCAGTACAACTAAATGTGTTAGTTCACTGTAACGCCATGACTCTTCGCTTTTTGAACAGACTCTACCTGCGTTTTATTTATATCAATATACCTCGATTTGATTACTATAATATGATTATCATATATATATATATAATTATAAAATAATATGATATGATTATATATCATATTATTTTCGACGGCCTCTGTGACGCGGTGGGTGAAGAAGGTTGCGGGTTCGATTCCCACCTTGAAACAAAAAGTGTGTACGATCGGCAGATATTTGTTCAGGCCGCTTTGGATGTTTTCTATGTATAATAAAAAAATACCTATCTGCATAATGTATTGTAGAAATGACATGTAAAGTGGTTTTATCAATAAAATGTATTTCTGTATTTCTATTTCTTTTAAGTATATCAGTTATCTATAGTACCCACAACACAAGCTCTGCTTAGCTTGGGGCTAGATAATGCTGTGTGAATTGTCCAGCATTATTAATTTTATTTATTTGAGCCAACAGTTTTGTTTTTGACTACAAATAAATAAACGTACGTTTTTCACATGAATGATTTAAGTCACATGTTTTCACGCATAGCTAAGACGAATTACCCCAGTCGAGTCCAGAGAGATATTGCCGAGGACGCCTGTCGGCCACAGACATTCTAGCAGGGGAGGCCAATCTTTTAATATAAGCATATTTATTTAAGAGTGTGCCATCAGCAATTTTGAAGTTCCAAATCTGTGAAAGCTACGACATTCATATTATTTAGGGAAATGTTGAACTTTCGTGTGTTCGAACTTTTATCTTGGATTACGTGTTTTAATAACACGGTTGGTGATTTTCACGTATGTTTATTTTTTTGAAAATTATATTTTTCACTCATTTTGCTATTAATCACAGGAACAGCACACTTTTTAATAGGTTTTTGTTTTTATAAGAAACCTAGAAGGTGAGATCTGTTGACTTTGCCAGGACACAAAACTTGACTTTTTTCCAGACTAAATGTTAAATTATGGCTTTTTAGTCAACTATTTTCGTGCATAGATTCCCTTTATTGCAAAACTTAATTATTTAAAGACGTTTATTACACTACAAAGTGTAATAAACCTAAATTATATGTAAAATTCATCAACTATTATTTTCTTTAATACTGCATACTTTGCCGTTAAGGCCCATACAGCAGCGAAAGTGGCGCCCCCAATTAGTTTATCTTATTATTACGTTAAACGCAGTAATTTTTAAAAATCCTACGTTCAGTTTGTGGTATCTATTATAAGCTATTTATTAATGTCTCTGTAATAGTTTCATTTTGTAAAGCTTAGGAAGAGATACGAAGTTGCGCTTTTTGGCCACCAAACTCTAATTTCGCATCTCCTCCTAAACTATATGAGATAAAATTATGAAAGAGGTATTAAAAGATAGCTTATAATAGATACCACAAACTGAACGTAGGATTTTTAAAAATTCCTATGATAAACGTAAAAATATGATAAAATAGGTATCGCTGTCAGATTGGCTCGGGTATGCGCCTTAATGTTTAGAATTATCTTACACATGAATGTATAAATTGACTTGCCAATGTTATTTAATGTAACGAAATGGATGAATAAATAAATACTGAATACTGAAATACACACTCATAACATAACTGATCATATGCAATGCTGTTGTTTTGAATTCTACTTAAATATTAGTAAAAAAAATAGTAAGTGTGTATATAGTATATTTTATAGTGTGTATGTCATTTAAAGTGTGTGTGTTTGTAACTCTGTCATACTCAAACGGCTGAACGGATTTGGATGAACATGGCACCAATTTGGTACCTACTTATATCCTGGAATAGTGCATAACCTTTTCCCTGATCCCGGAACAGTGCAGTGTTTTCTTGGGATCATCAAACTTATTGATCACCGCGGGTCACTGCTAGTAATTCTCTATAATTTTAAATCTCATCAAAAGTAGTTCATTGACGTTGTGTTGTATTACTCAGAAACTCTGCTTTAAACTAGATACATCTGTGTGAAGATATCCAGATTAGACAGGTAGGATCATTTTGATTCAAAAAAAACTTTAGTATGTACCTACTATCAAGAATTATAAGTAGCAATAACGGTTTAGTAGGTACCTAAAACGTAAAGGTAATAAGTAAATCTGTTGTTCAACGTCTAAATCAGTTGACCAAAATTAATAAAAAAAACAAACGTATCAATAACAATGTCAAAGCCAACAGAAACAGCTGGACGTGGCCAATCAGGGGCCGGAGTTAGAACGCACGAGCGCGCAAACTGAATCGCTCATCGGATTCACCCCTGTCTGGTCTGTGGTGGCTAGTTTTTTAGGCAAAATGTGTTAAGATTTATTTTTAGTGCCACATAGGTACCTACTCCTAATAAATTATGTCTAAAAAAATCCTTGTTGCGAAAAGAAACAAAAAATAGCTCTATATGATTCTGCGTTTAATTTGAAGGAATCTATTAATATAATTTATTTTTATTCATTATTATCACGTATCTTTTCCACCTTCTTCTATCTTGAGCCAAGTAAGTTGAGCTTATGGTACAAGGAGCTTAATATGACATTACCTCTCGCTAAAAAAAATAATTAATAAGGTCGTCTTTTTAAAAGCGTACCGTCACCTATATTTGCATGTTTACTAATTTGTCGTTGAATGTACCTCTCTTAGTTAATAACTTAATTCTAACTGACTTCGAAAAAGTAGTACGTTTGGCTTTATGTAGGTTTTCTTTAATGTATAGGTATTGTATGTCCATCGATTTCTCCGTCGTTTATTTAAGTAGGTATCTAACGAAATGGATGTTATTGCTGTTATTTAGAGGTAGTCCCAAATAATATATATCGAGGCATTTATCGCTCAAAATTTTAAGAATTGTTTAATACTAAGGGATTCAAAGTCAGTTTTTTGTTTTTTGAAACAATCAAATTATTTTGACTGACAAACAAAATTAAGTAACGAAACTAATTACATAATAATGGCCAAGGCGGGTAATTGGTAGAGCCACCCTAAATTCGCACTTGGCCAAACTTTTAATTTCCCTTATCAGTCCACCACTTCCTAAAGATTAATTACCAAGTTAACAGATTCTCAAGGGATTTACTAAAACTACTGCGATTCTATACATCAATCTTAGAAAAGATAAACACGATAAAGATATGGATATAAATTAGTTGGATACGAAAAGTTTTGTCATCAAATTAGGTGGAAACTTGACACCCCACAAATATGTGCACTCTTATGTCTATGGAGCAAAGTTCAAGTTTGAATAGTTTTATGGTCAATTACTAGTTGGTGTAGGGTAAAAGTCACTGTCGAGGGCATGGTCGATAGAAGAATCTGAGATAGTGGTAATAAAGCATGCCAATAATTGGGAGGGCCGATGCGGAAATGTTGTCGTGGTACTTCACTTTAGTACTTAAGTGAAGTACCACGACAACATTATTTACTCTTAGTTACTTATTCTTACTTAAGTAAGTACTTAAGTCGTGGTACTACACATAAGTACTTAAGTAAGTACTACGACAACATTGCAACTTATTTTGATAAAATCCTAGAATTTATTGGTACCTAGCTCTAGCAGTTGTGAATTGAGAAAAGTTGGTTCGTTTGAACTTTCAGGAAGTCTCTATATTTAGGTAGGTATAACGATGCTTGATATAGGTATATTACTTATTACAAAATAGTTCAAAAAGGGAACCTTTTTTTTCATATAATCTTTCAACCCGGAACATTTTACAGCGTTTAGGCATCAAGCAACATCAAAAGTGGGATAACTCCGAACAGACACAACAAAGGCAAGGGCTAGGGGACAGCCGCCTTGCACTGTAATTTATGAGGAACACCAATTTGTGCGAGTCGTATTAAAAGGCGGACGTAAACTGGTGAATGGCCCGAAAAATGGGGTGACATCCTCGAATAAACACCACAGTTTTGTTTTGGTTGACACTTGTAATATCTTTGGAAAAAATACCAATTCGTCCCTTTGAAAATAATAAATTGGAACCACTTGCATTTCTAGGAATATGAATATGTTTATGAAAGGCAGATGGTCTGAGCTGTAGCTGTAGCTGGCTTAGAATTTGCTGAAACGCCAACAAGGCAGGGGGAGGCCTGCGTCCAGCAGTGGACCAATACAGCCTGTATTGTATTGTTCGTTCAGGTTGAGGTTGAGATGGTCTGGTCGACGACTAAGGTGATACTTGTTGAAAAGTAAGATTAGAAGTGATGGAAAAGTGATGGAATATTCGGAACATGATATCAATGAAAAGAGAGACTTCCTATCAAACGTGTTAATTAAGACAGAACCAAGGTTACTTGGAGAGGTACGTTCAGCAGTGGACAAACATATGTGTGCTGAGGAAAATAACAACACAAACGAAAGACGTAACGTTAACTAATAAGTAAATCTAAGCTAACCCAATTGCATAAGCTGATAGCATAGTGTTGGGGTTATAAACCAAATTATGCGCGCCATAACGCACTGACAACTCACTCGTGTAATGTCAATGTCACATTTTAGCGGGAGAATTTGGCGCGAACCACCGAGGCAGGATTGAACAGCAACACTAGCGATTTGAGTAATGCAAAAGCGTTAATGGTGGGTGAACGATAAAATATAGTTATGCATTTTTGGCGCCTAAGTAATTTTATTACTTTGTGACAGCTTGAGATTAGATAAAGTGTAATTTTATTTTAATAAACATTTTGAGAATTTGTAAGGGAAGTTTGCCTCTGCTATGATCTTGAAGACGCGATTTTATGGAAAGATATATCTTTGAATCTTTGTTTTTCTGAACATGCATTTTCTTTGCCGCTAGAGTCTGTTCAAAAAGAGAAGAGTCTTGGGAAGTGAGGGCGCTCGTGTGCCAATTTTTCAACTTTTTTGCGTTGATAACACAGCTCCGTCTTTGTGTTAGTTTACCAAAACGCAACGACTCTTCTCTTTTTGAACAGACTCTACCAGCAGTGGTGTTTGTTGTGCGGTTCTTAATCTTCTTCGATAAAATCATGTAAACTTTTTCAAATCTAATCTCTTCAATAAATTACAGATGTCAAAATGTATTCGTGTCATTTACTACCGCAAAACAATTTAGCAAGAAGAAAATTTGGGAAAATAATAAATAGCAGGGGTGCTATTGTCAAAAACAACTCAAAATGTGTTGGCTTGCATGGGCGATGGCTATGTCCATACTATCTTACATGATGATGACTCCAAATACGAAGCCCACATGAAAATAAATATTTGAATCTTTGAATCTTTAAAAAAGCAGCATCAAGGTGAGCTTAGAACACACTTATACCGTCATAACTTCATCAGAATAGTAGGATAAATCCCATTGGAAAAAGAAGAGATTATAACAAGATTAAAAGAAAAATAATTTATGGGCGATCTGAGGTCATGAAGTGGTAAACAACGGTTTATCTCGATTTCTGGCAAAACTACAAGTCCTATAGAAAAACTTAATATATAGGTTTTTAAATACGGCTACTACGACCTACATTACCTACCTACCGACCTACTAGACTACTACACACCACATTTACCTGGCCACATGTAGCAAACGAACAAAAGTACAAACTGCACCCGCTAGGCTGCTACAAATGTGTCCTTTTTGTGTGTTTGCGCGTCGCATTTGAAATGTGGCGCAACAATAGTCGTAATACAATATTTCTGGTAAGAGGCCTCAATAGGATAGAGATAAACCATTCTAAAAATGAACGCGTCTCCATTGAATTATACCAGTTTATTACTCTTTTGTGAGCAAAAAGCGCGCGCTGGTCAGATGACATAGTCTATGCTGGACACAGATATGCGAAAGGCACAAGACTGAGTACCTCAACCTCAACAGCCCCTATTGAGTCTCCTCGTGCTGAGCTGCTTATTGGCGTATCGCATGGGGGAGGGGGGACGTAATTAGATTTTTTCATTTTAAAAATCTGGTCTTGGTAGGATTCTACCAAGCAAGCAGACTTTTTTAAAAGTTATATTACTGTATAAAAGTATTAAACTGGTATAAATTCACTAGAGACGCGTTCATTTTTTGAATGGTTAATCTCTACCGAAATACCAACACCGGGTACCAAAGGGTACCACAGTGATTTCATCTTGGATTTCATTCTTCTTTGACATTATCGTGTCAACTTTTTCAACAGCTAATATGTCAAAATCAATGTCAGTGTTTCAATTGTCAATTTCTACCGCAAAACCAAAACAAATTAGACGAAAAATTTCTGAAAATTATAAATTTATTGCTAATAAACACTATGTGTTGGCTAGGATGGGCAGTAGCTATTGCTCTACTTTCATACATAATGATGACTCCTAAGCCCTCGTGACCCCCGTGAAGTGCGAAGAGTATCAAAGTGAACGTAAGGTAAATTCTCATAAACAATCTCAGACAAAGGAATATAAAGACAGCTTACGGTGAAATAAAAAATGAAGCCGTAGAAAACCGTGCTCACCTTGTAAACACACGCGCTCACGCACACAAATATCAACCAAACCGTGCGCAGTGCTCGTCAGTACCCGTCGAGGCGCGAGCCAGGACACTTCGACGTGTAAATAGATAACTATGGTTTCCTGTGCAGTGAAGAACTGTCAAAATAGCAGCAGAAAGGTCAAGAAGTCGGAAGGAATAACGTTTCACTTGTAAGTACTGAAATAACACCGTAAAACTTTCTAATAAACACTTGTTTTTGTTTTACTTGGAACACAAAACCTCAACACTATGTTGATATCAAAGACAATGACAATGACAGTGACATAGAGCACGAATGTTACCAGCGTATGATTTCAGATTTCCCCAAGCTATTTGTTATTTTTCGCTTCAAGGGTTCACATAATTGGTAGCTATTTAGACTAATCGAGGATTTCGATTATTGGACCGACGACGATATAGCTACATTACCACGGACTCACTGACTCACTGACATAATTGTTCTCCCGGATGGTGGAGGGTGAGGTATTGTTTTTTTTTGCGATAATGTATTTCTCATGTTGGACCGAGGGAAAATTCCTCGGTCCCCCTCGGTTTTTGAGATTTGCTCCCCCTCCCGGAGCCCCCCCGCTCTAACCTTCTTGCACACGGACCAACTTGGATCAAAACGTTTATGGCGTTTGTATAGAGGGGGACAAGTGATTTAAACTGATTTTTTTAACCCCCCCTTGTCCCAGACCCTCTCCCCCTTTGTAAGTGCTACCAGATAGCGATCGTATAAAGGGTATCTTCTTGAATCTAAAAAAAATACACCCCACCCTACCCCCATTTTTAGCCCCCGTTGAGATCTCCCAAACGGAGTGACTTTACAGAATTTTTTAAGCTATTGCATAGCTTCTATCGCGGGCCTTGAGCGCGGGGACCGAATCCAGAAATTCCGTAACGAAAAAACCTTGACGTTTGTCTCTTTAGTTCAGCAACTCGCCTCTAGATGGCATTACAATAGCTTTACCGCGGCAGTCCCCGAGTGCCACACGTCTTTTTTTTTTACAGTCATGTAGAGAAGGATAAATAATTCTAAATGCAGAAGATCGTGAAGATCCAAGAATTTGATATGGGTATCATGTTCGAGTAATATGGGAATAAGGATTACGAATTTGATGACGGCGGGCGTGGTTCGCAATCCGACACACTCACACTGCAAGGCGAGCGCAGCGAGTCTTGCTGTGCCTAGCCTCTCCTGAACCCCCTCCTTATCCAAGAATATGATTATGGGTATCGTTTTCGACTAACATTGGGGTGGAGATTACGAATTTGATGACGGCAGGCGTGGGTCGGATCGTTTTTGACTCAAACTTGGACAGTACGAAAAAGATGTCCATTTCAAAATCTAATTTGGCTGACATTTTTAAATCGTGGTCTCCTCTCTTGGTTATCGATTTCGATCAAATCGAGGGTGTAGGTTAGGTAAAAGGGGATAATATTAAAATTCAAGATGGTGGACATTCTTTTTATTTGCAGTTTTACATTATGGGTAAGTATCGATCGTCTCCAACTGAAGCGAAGGTGTAGATTTCGAAAATGAGTTTGCTTTAGAATTCAAGATGGCTGAATTTTTTTACCTAATGAGTATCGTTTTAAACAAAAATTTAATCGAGAGTGCTAATCACGAATATTTTTTTATTATTATAATTTCGTCTCTCATTTCATTCCTAAAAATAAACAAATCCACACATAATTTATTACACCATTTGTTTATAAACATACCCGACTTCTCCTGATCGCCATCTATCTTTAACCTATCCAATAATACTACTTCCTAAATTATAGGGAGGTTTTCTTTCAGATGGAAACACTTTCACGCACTCAACTATAAAAAAGTGGCTTCATTTTTTAGTTCACCGTAAGATGTCTTTATATTCCTTTGTCTGAGTAAACAATATGCAGGTCCTATGGTCTGAACAGCCTTGGACTCATAAAGGTCACTTTCACCAACAACCAAAGTTTTTTAAAGATGAGATTCGCTAGTTCGCGTACTGTGATATTATTAGGAACCTAAGGCCCGTATTATAAAAGCCTGCTCAGTCATAGAGTTATGCTTGAGTAACGCTTTTCTATGGCATAAGCGTCACTCAAGCATAGAACGATGACTGAGCAAGGTTCCATAATACGGGCCTAAATATTCTACGCTATTTGAATAGATATTTTTATCGATGAACAAAGTATCTGTGATTCGCTTGTTCGTAATACATTTGTGAGTGTTTTAGCTTTGCCTTCTGACATAGTTACAACTTTACAAGAGCATAATTAAAAGAGAAAAAAATTATCTCGACTACAATGCAAAGAGGCCTACATCCACGAGAGGTCAGTAAACAGCTGATGATAATGGTATTTTTGTTTTTAGCGGCCAACGTGAACCCGTCCATCGAACAAATCATAAGATAGCCAACTTACAAAAATGTTAACGTTAAAAATTGAGAGTAAGTAATAAATTGTGTGCGAACTTTGACTGCATTTTCATTTTTGTAATTCATCAGTTTGATAAGCCTTATTGGCTGCTATCTCATGGGGGTAATGTCAATAATCCAAGAATCAATTAGAATGTGCTTATCTTACTGGTTAGGTTATTAAATGACAACATCTTTGTTCGTTTGCAAAATAATATTTGTCATATAAATGGACGACCTTTATGATATTTCACAAAAACCGGTAAGTACTACAAAGCCTATAAAAATCTAAAGTTTTACCAACTGCATAAAAACATGGCATGAAATTCCAAAAGTCAAACCAAACGGTTTCGACGCATGTGTCCAATAACGCAAAATACCAATAAACGCACAAAATCATATACGCGTGATGTCAAACACGCAAAATTCCATTTACGCAATTAACCATTTGCTAATTACGCATAATGCTACTTACGCGACTTACCATAATCGATTTACGCGTAATGCCAAAAACGAAGATTGCCAAAAACTTATACGCATTTGACCAATAATTCAGACGACTGCCTAAACTAACGCCACCATTAACCACCACTAGAAAAAAATAATAATAATAATATAATTATATGTAAATAATTTTTGTAATAAAATTACAAAATAATTTTGCTTACAGTGTTACAATAAGATTTACTTAAAAATATAATGAATATATAAACGCAAACGCTTAAAGGTATTTATTTTAATAACAGGAGGAACGTTATTTTTCGCAGAAAATTTAATGGGGTTATGTTTTTTTTTTCTAATTTTGACAATAGTTGTTTGTAAACATTGTCGAACCCGATATCCGCTTTCCGTCGTATACTTTTTATGCGAGACTTGCTTGTTGAAACAAAACGTTTAATTCTTCTCTCGCATATCTGAGCTTCCTTCTTCATTCTAAACAGAAACTCGTACAAATGAGGATTTCTATTAATACGCGCATTAATGCGTCGGTTCCAACCCTCCGCGGGGTTATTGGTACGGTGTCGTTTCCCTGCTACGCTGATTATTTTTAGAGCGTATTTATCATCGAGCCATTGTTTTTCATAATATTTTATAAATTTTTTAGTACGGTTGTTTTTTGGTGATATTTTCAAAATGGACCTCCATCCCTCCCGCATGTGTTTTTCTGGCAGTAGCGGCAAATTGGCGGCTAAGCGAACCATCCTTCTCTCGTCTTTTTCAACTGAACACCCATGTTTCTTACCATTCTTCCAAACAGCTTTAGAAAAATGAAAATAGCACGCAGATATTTCTGCTGATGGGAATACGTTTTGTATTGCCCGAATCGCCGCAACCTCATAATCAGCTTTAAATTGGCGAATGTCAATGTCCAGTTCATCTCTCAATAGAGTGAAAAAACGAATGTATGTCGTCAACTTTTTGTTAGGTAATAACCCATAAACCACTGGAATCACATCTGTAATTTCTTCGTTGGATCCTAAATCTATGTGTATCACATATAATTGAGCATAGGGACTGGGAGCACTCATAAAAGTACCATCCCCAAAAAACATACCCGTAGAAAAAATATTAGTAAATGTTGTACAGACATCTGTGCTAAATATTAATATTTTATCATTTCCATCTTCCCCATCATCATCACATACCAAGAAATCTTTGGCCAAAACCTTTGGTATACCAAAATGGTTTGTATCATCGGATTTCAAAAATCGTCGTCTCGCCCGGTACATCGCGTCTTGCTTTTGCTTAACTGCAGGCAACTCGTTTACTCCATTGCCTTCCAAATCCTCTAAACATGCTTCCAATAATTTCGGTACTGAGGAGAAATTCTTGCACACTTCTTCTTTACATTTATTCATTGCAAGAATAACCTGATTTTCGTCGTGATTTCTGGCACAAACGTGATCACTTACGCGTACAATTTCATTGGATGTGTTCAATGTTATTGATGCATTACAGTCAAACTTTCTTCTGTTTACGCACCTCCAATTCGTAGTATTTTTACTAATTATATTTTTGTTATACCGATAACCATCATGTAACAAAGAATCTCCTCCTTTTTGATTTTTAGTAAAAACAATTTCTTCCATTTTTTCTATTAAAAGTTTTTCTTTATCAATATTCTCCTCCAATTTCAAATGAATGACAACAAACAATGACAGGAGCGGCTCGATGCATACTAATAAGAAGTTTTACTAGTAAGGAGTATTTATTTTAAAGAAAGAGGACTTTTTCAAGTACGTACGTACTTAGAACGATTCATTTCCTATTTTACGAATATGTTGAGTGGTTTTACGATAGGCTGTCAAGAAATTACATCGTTTCCCTATTACATACTTCACATTTCTACATCTTGAAAAATAAATCTCCTGCACAACAGCGGCAATATAATTGCAATATAATTGACAGCTAACCTGTTAAAATACCACAAATTAGTATATCGTATGATTTGGCCTTGCACGTTTTTGGTATTCCGCAAATTTACACTTTCATGAATTGAACTCATTTAGGAAGCGTTTGGCCAAAAACATGGTTTTGGTTTATTGAGTTTTTGATATTTCACGTGATTGGCCATATGCGAATATAAACTATCAAATGCGCATTTGGCTCAAAAATTGTGGATTGGTATTTTGCGTTTTTGGACACATGCGTCGAAACCAACCAAACCATGTTGTAAATATTGAAAATTCGGAAAGAAGAAAGCTTCGTTCGTAAACAGACGTTTTCATTTGACACAAGCAAGCGAATGTTGTAAAATTTGAATTTGGAAGGCTTCGTTCATAAACAGAAGTTTTGACATAAGCAAGCGACAATTGACGGCAAGTGTCGCGTGCATTCTACATTCTACCGGTAGGTCTAAGGCTAGTTCTACTGCGAAAGCCCACCAACGAAGAATCGACTTTATTGCGCCGAGTTTCGACAGAATTCTGGTTTTTGCCAACTTTTTTTCAGTTGTCCAAATTAACATGCCTATTTTGCATTCCTGGCCAAAGTTTCATAAGGTTATTTAAATACCAAATGCGAACTTCAATATGTGGTTTCACTTTATTAAAATAAATAAATAAATAATGCTGCTAATAACACACGGCATTATACATACATATTGCGAGTGAATGTAGAGTTCCATTATTGTATTTTACCTACTCAGTTAGGGAACCTCTTCATAGAACTAACCAAAGAAACCAAAGCAAGGGATTAAATATCTACCTACTAGCATTCATTATAAATATGTCGAAAAACATATGTTCCATTATTCTCTCTTCAACTCAGAAATGGAACCCTAATCATAGAACCACCCAAAGAAGCTGAGGTACAACGATTAACAATTTCTATGAATGGCTAGTTTTATTAGACGAAATCATAAAGGGGGCAAGTGGTAAACAGACCACCTCAAAAAGAAAATAAAACATCTACATAATAGCGACTCTGCAAACGTAGAGTGGTACGCCCTCAGGCCAGGTGGGATGACGATCTGCGAAAGACTGCAGGCAGATGCTGGATGCGTCAAGCTGAAGACAGGGCGCTATGGCGCTCATTAGGGGAGGCATATGTCCAACAGTGGATTAGTATAGGCTGATGATGATGATGATAATAATAATCGCATTAACCGTCTCTTAACAGCGAAAATTATACAGGTTACTACTACTTCCTAGTATAGAATATTTTCAACCCCTCAAAGTATGCAAACTGGCTCAAAACGCCAACATTGTTCAGAAAACTAGAGGCCTAAGTACACGCAAGACACTATTCCTTCTTCCGGATAGTTGAAGGCATAAAACTGCTGCATAAATCAGGCAACACTGTCACCAAACAATAGCTAACACGAAAATTGCGATTTACCAATACTGAATGCATTTGCCGCATGCGATTTCTGTTGCGTTAAAGAAGGTGTAAGCTGCATTTTGTAGTTTTTCAGAATAACCAACATCTTTTGTTTTGAAATTTCTTTAGGTACAGGAAATTTTTTATTTACTCCTTGTTGTTAATTTACTCCGCGCATGCCTTTATTTTCTTTTTGCATGAATGAATAATACAGCTTTTCATAGATTCGTAATCTGTCAGCTCGATTTAATATCGTAGCTCTCTTTAGTCCCGATATTTTACGAGCCGATACATATGAGTGATTCTTATAAAGAAGCAGAATCTATGAAATATTGCAATTTTTCTTTCGGTATTATCGGTAGTATCGGATAAATTGATAACGTATAGCATACCTTTTTGTTTAGAATGAACAAATACATAATGTAGCTAAAATACAAGAAAACACTGGAGAGCGCATAAGTTAAAAACATGATGGACTTACCCTTATTTAAAACGGGGTGGTAGAACCGTCTAGAACTACTGCTACAAAACTCCAGAAAGCTCAAACAATTTTCCTTGTACAAATTATCTCTGAAAACATCCTTTCCTCCACCGCCTTTTGCGGCAGCGGGCTCAGTAATCCGATTTTACACCGAAACTTGTACACTTGACAGTTCAGCATTAAATATTTTGTCACGAACCTTCTTTATACAGGGTGCCACGGAAAGGGCAGCCGAAAGGGTAATACCGAACCCCGAGGAGATCAACATATCGTAAGACAAAAGTTGAGCTCCGCGATGTCCAGAATCACCCCATTTCGGCTTAGTACGGCCCTTTCCGTGACACCCTGTAGACTTGACAAGGATTTAAGAATTAGATAGGTATCTAGGTACTTGGATAAGAACTTTGCGAGGAAAATTGTTCTACTGATTTGCCTCGCAATACCTAGAAACAAGAGTGTCGAATAAAAATCTTTATTATTTTAATAATGAATAAAAATCTTTATTATTTTAATAATTTGTCACAACGCAACGGATGAACAGGTAATTTTAGGTGGCGCGAGTCAAACAGTCAAACAGCGTTACTTAGAAATATGAACTGACGACCTCACTGGCGTGGTGGGCGAAGGTCCGCCTGCGACGCAGGAGGTTGCAGGTTTGATTACCGCCTGGGGACAAACGTGTGTAAGATCTGTAGATATTTGTTAAGGGCGTTCCGGATGTTTTGTGTGTATACCTAATAAAAAAAAACTACTCTCGTATCTATGTAGTGTATTATATTAGGTATATATAACTAAATTCATGTAAGTTATTTGTGTTTTTCATGTAGGTATTTGAGATCACAGAAAAATTCCAAGCGCATTCACACTGATACGAGTCAGTGACGTCAAGAGACGAATTCCAAATTCAATTTAACAAAAGGGTTGCCAGCTACGCGTAACGGAAAACGCAGAGAAAAGGGAACAGAGCAACAGTAAAGTAAAGGGAGCTCCGAAATGATTTTAAATTCAAAGACATGTAGGGGCGGTGACACGTCACGTCGGATGCGGTTTTCGGGAGGTTAGGATAATTGATGCGTTCGTACAGAATAAGTTACATATTCTAATTCGAAAACATTCACTCTGTTGACCCAGAAACTGAAGAACTATAATTTAAATAAAAAAAAATCAACTGTGAATTACTGCAGCATACATAATTATTCATTTTATGTGTCAAAATAATATTTTGCAATTTAGTCTAAATTATAGGAATTTATCTTTTGAACCGAAAAAGAACGAATATATTCACCTAAATGTAATTGCATTCAGGGCCTCATTGAACCTTATGTCCTAGCAAATAGAATTTATATTATACCAGCTTGTATGAATGAGTGAAATAGTCTGATCCAAGGTTTAGACAGCTTTTCTGGTGTCGGATAGAAACGGTTTCCTCACATCAAGGGAAAGGGACATCAGTTTGTAATCATGCTCTTTATTTAAAACGGATGGGGGAGTTTATTCGCAAATCATTGTTTTAAAGATGCAGTCTTCTGCATCTTGTTTTAAAAAAACATAAAATTGTGTTGGATTAGGAATCCAAGACAATTTTATGTTTTTTTAAAACTATCAAAAACAAACAAAAAACTGTACCTAGTCAGAATCTAAAACTTCTAAAATTAGATAGCTGCCTGGCAAATAGCAAGGTCAGTGTGTTAAATCAGCTAGTTTTATTCCATTAAGAAAGCAATCATTGCATGCAGCTAAACTATAACTTTCCAGAAAAACAAAGTTAATTCGCTTTTAGCTTGACATCCCGCTGGCACTGGCACTATCATTATAATCGGCGGAAGCAAATCCACCATAACCCATCACCTAACTTTTATTTTCCACATCAAAAATATCATTAAAACTTACTGCGACGACAAATCACAATTTCAACTTTTAAAACGCCACAATTTTACGTCAGAAGTTCAGCGGAGCCTTTCCGTGTTGCCAGTTTAAAAAACCCAACGATTGAGATGTCAAACCGGCTGACAAGAAGAAAATTGGGCGCGAAATGTCGTGACCAAAATGGCTGCGGTAGCCAACCCCGCACCCGCCAAAACCATGTGCCTAGCGGTTTGGATTTCTCAGCGGATGTCGCGTTAAATTGTACATTCTAGGGAATTTAAAGTATTTTTATGGCGACAGTTCATTAGTTCGAGACATTAAAAACAAAGTTGCAAAACAAGGTGCCGCCGCTCGTGTCGTAAATTTCAGGATTTTCACTAAATTATTTTTGATTAGATATAGATTACCAGGTGATTGTGTCATCCAACTAAGTTCACACTGAGACCACAAGAATTTCTCATCTAGAAACATTTATTTATTTGTTTACTAATGTTGTTAGTGTTACATGGTCTTAGGTGTTCTAAATGCCAAACATGAACCTACCTATTACTGCGCTACAAAATTCCATAAATCTATTTTTTATAATTAGGTAATTTCAAAAATTATCTTATAACTACATTTGTTTAATCTTAAGTAACAGATGTTAACTCCTTGTTGTAAAGTTTCTTTGAAATGTTTATAAAAGTTTAAGTCCGTCTCAATTGTTTTTATTTTAAAGGGTAGGTAATTAATTTGTTAAGTTTTATGGCCATTATGTCGTGCGATGTGTGGTGTGTTATGGTCTGTTGTTCTAGGTAGTTGTTGTCTAAGCTGTGACATTGTATGACTCCAATAAATACTGAATATTGTATACTAAGTCGAACATCCATCACTGACTACATTGTTGTCAACCACTTGCAATGAAATTGCAAAAAATGCCCGCGACAAGTTGTCACTACTTCCACTACCTACAACAAGTACTTACCTATAGGTTAACACGAATCCTACCAATCGTAATTTTTTTACTTTACCTCTATAGTGCAGGAGCTAAATACGTAGCCAGCTAACCGGCGAATACTCGAACGCAACTCAGTGTTTAAGTATTCGGGGGTAAGGTACCGTTGTAATACACACCCAGTGCCTTTATGAATGCGAAACTTTTGATATAACACCACACAATGAAAGCGAAAGCTTAGATGTTTGTTACCCCTTCACACTAAAACTACTAAACTGATCGAGCTGAAACTTTACAAAGACAGGTAGTTCTAAGCCTGGTATGAAAAAGTTTTATAAAAATATGTCTGTAATGCATTGTAAAATGTATATCAGTCATCTAGTACCCACAACACAAGCTCTGCTTGGGGCTAGATGATGCTGTGTGTATTGTCCAGCATTAGATGTTTATTTACATAATTGTTTATCCCGGAAAACTCGCGAATGCGAATGCAGGTATCGTTTTTTTCATGGATTAGGTACGTTAAATGTAGATACCTACTACTTAACTGACCTACCTAAACACGTCCGCCCCGGTTAAAAAGGTAGGTCAAACGTCTAATTGAAAGGGATATATCACTTCATAGTATAAAACAAAGTCGCTACCCGCTGTCTATCTGTCCCTATGTATGCTTAGATCTTTAAAACTACGCAACGGATTTGGATGCGGTTTTGTAATAGAGTGATTCAAGATGTATTATGTATAATACATTAGCAGCATGGCACCCGTGCGAAGCCGGGGTGAGACGCTAGTTGTATATAAGTTTTGAAAAAGCTTGCTTGAGCAGCCTGTTCAAACTTCTCCGTCACTTTAACGTGATTTTTGCTAATCAAATCACACTAATATTATAAATGCAAAAGTTTGTATGGATGTGTGGATGTATGGATGGATTGATGGATGTTTGTTACCTCTTCACGCCATAACTATTGAACGGATCGGGCTGAAATACTTTTTATCTCATAAATCAGTTCCAGTGGGATAAAAATCACCTTTAAACGTTTCCATAGGAACAACGCATGCGAAGCCGCGGGGCGCAGCTAGTATAATCTAAAGCAAATTCACTGCCTTAAATTATTATCTCACTTAAACAAAATATCTAGGTTCCAACTAAAACTATAAATATTGTAGTTAGCAATAAGTCGGCTCCTTCACTGTACCCTTTTTTAACACAAATTACAAAGCGGTACTCCCTATAATGGTATTTCGAAATGGTTATAAAGATGTTCTCTTTCCTATAATTAATTCCTATGCCACCAGTGTACTGTGTTATTGATGTCCAGTGGACATAATTGTCCTCAATTATTTAACACCAGTTGTAGGTTTTTGTCGGTATGTTTACTACGAATTTATTGCCCATTATAATCGCCATTATGGATGATAATGAACTATGTCATCATTGTAAGGCTTCTTAGGTTTTATAGTTCCTTTATGGTAGGAAATAGGAACCTATCTGTAAAGAAAAAAAAATGAAGAAAAGTGACAGTGACTGAAGAGTGTCGCGTTTTTTCTCTGGTCACATAATATGTATTTATATGTATAACTAATAATATTATTATCTTCTAAAACTTTTTTGTTTTAAAACTTTTCGTTGGCCACCATAGAAAATAATAGCAGATGAGTACTGAATATGCTATGCTATGTGGTGCTGGCTTAGAATTTGCACCAACCCATCTCTTCCCGTGGGTGTCGTAAGAGGCGACTAAGGGATATTCACCGGGGGGCGGGCAGCAGCGCCCCTTGCAGAACAATTATACCACCGAACTGCGATCCCCAACCCGCTTACCCAGCGTGGGGATTCTGGGCATTACTCCCCCATGAGATACGTCAATAAGGCGCTCTTCAAAAGGAGGCCTATGTCCAGCAGTGGACCAAAATAGGCTGTTGAGGTGAGGTGAGGAGTACCGAATATTGTTTCTTCTCGACAGTTTTGTAGAGACCCTGGTCAAACACTCGTCAATATGACTTTTATTTATGTAAATTGACCGGTGAATAATCATGGATTGTCAAAGACTATCAAATTGATAATAATTGAATGGTGGATATTCTCAGGATAGATATGGATACCCAAGTAAGACAAACAATTTAAGAAGAACTTTTAGTGCGATTTTGTTTCTTTTTAAAAATAAGGAATGTTGCCTTTCTTTAAAATGACCAAAGTATTTTTGATAGTTCCCCTCCAGAACCCATCGATTTTATGCACCATGTATGCCTACGACCAAACCCTTCTAAACTATAGACTAACTGATACCATAAAACATAAAACCGAGCCTACAAATAAGCCACAACCTGACAGACGCCAGTCATGCATCAGCACACTGTTTCATGAGTTTCTTGTGAGAACATTGCCACTTAATATCAGGACTGCTTCTTCCGTCAGTTACATACAAAAAAACTATGAACTAATGAAAAACTAGCTTTAAGTTTGTGTACTAACTGCCAAACCCTACTAAACTACATACATGTATACTAATCAGCTCATTAATTCTGACACCATAAGGCTTTGTATGTAACCCGAGCCTACAAATAAGCCACAACCTGACAAACGCAAATCATGCATCAGAGCACTGTTTCATCAGCTTCTTGTGAGAACATTGCCACTTAATATCAAGACTGCTTCTTCCGTCAGTTACGTACCAAAAAACTATGTTCCCTTTCAGTTCGTCTCATCACCATCCGATTTGTCGTAAAACCTTATTGATTATTCAAGCAGGCCACCTGTCTCGAGCCTGCTTCCCCGGGCACCTCCCGTATCGCGCTAATTTCACCAAACCCCTTGCTGGCGACATCGTCGCATCGTAAACGATATTTACGACATCCTCTGATCATACCCATCGTGGGTACACAACCTTATTTTAACCCTGCCAAGGTTGAAAATTGTGAACTGTCTTATGGGGCATTTGCATAGAAATTTACAAGCGTTTGCTATGATAGCTCCCTCCGATGCTTCCGGGTGTCAGTGGGCTATAAATCGAAGGAGAATTGGACTAATCGATTGGATATGGAAATTTTCCTTGGAAGTTTGGGGTGGAGGGGAAATTTTGGTTTCAATTGCTTCAAATGGATGATTCTTTATTGTTAATCCAAGATACCTAAGTTTTTATGTCTCTAAGCTCTTGTTTAGTCAGAAGTTAGTGGAGTCTTTTTTCACAAGCATTTAAACTTAGTTCTTTACATATCCAACGAAATTCTTAAAAATTCCAAAGAGACTTTTCCTAAATGAGTTGCACTGTTGCTCGAAAATTAATTATATCATTCAATAATAAATAATAATGCTAGACAATTCACATAGCATCATCTAGCCCCAAGCTTAGCAGATAAGTAAATAATAATGACCCATGCTGGTAAAGTTTACCTTTACTCACAAGCTCTGCTTAGTTTGGAGCTATATGATGCAGGACCATTGATGATTGATGATGCAATGCGCGACTTTATAGGATATCGATATCCAAATAGGACATTTGAATTCTACCAAACCAAATTCTTGAAAAGTAGACAATAGGGTATATGCATCGATTTTTTTTATTGTTTTAATCAATTCTTCAGGTCATTATTTAACCGAGGAATGATAAGACGCTCACTGAATTTCGCATTAACAAGGTAAAAAAAAACAAATCAAAACTACAATCATTTTCCGGTGATAAAAACGCTGCCATATTGGCGCCATGTTTATGTGACGTCGACGTACACACTTGATTAAAACCTTTGGTGACGACCTCGGTAGTGATCATCTCAGGAAAGAGGTTTTCCGAAAAAACTGAAAATAATCGACAATACGAAATGTCAAGTGGGCAGAATAGTGTCAAATCATGGTGCAGCAAGCAGAATAAAAAAAGAAGATATGTGTACAGTGATGTCACGTCCGCTCTAGTCAATGGCGTAGCGTTTTGAAATTTTGCGATTGAGATTTAAAATATAAATTTTTCAATGGTTAAATTCTACAATAAAAACATCTCAAAATGCAAAAATAAATATGTAGATATGTTTCTATATCAATAGAGAATACATATATATTTTTTTAGCCATTTTGAAATCACATGCATATACCCAATTGACAGCCATGATTTGATTTTGCAACACCACAATACATCTGTCTAGAGTCTTCAAAAAGAGATGAGTGATGGGAATGGAGGTCGCGTGTGTGCCAATTGGCAACTTTTGTTGGGTTGACAACACTGCTCTATCATTGCAGTACGACTAAAAGTGTTAGCTCACCGAAACGCCACGACTCTTCTCTTTTTGAACAGATGCTATATACCTACCATAATGAAGTATTAGAGTTACTCAGGTTTTACAAAACGGAGTACTATAGGCCCTACGAAAGCTTTGCTTTTCGGCCTTATAACCAGAGCTCACAAATTCATAGATAGTTTAAAAACTGTAAATAATAGCTACACGGGAGGTCGCACGGAAATACTGGCACGACAGTCAAAGGGTAGAATACTTAAACAGTTTTTGTAATATAAATTTTAGATTACGACCTGATGCGATCACGCTTATTTCCCATTGTAAATATTGTTTTTGACTGTTTATGCTGTTGGAAATTAAGGCGATGGGGTTATTTATTTATTAAATAGGGTATATACTGGTGTATCGCTTATAGAGTCCACAGGTGATCGGATAAATAGCTTTTTTTCTAGAATTTCGGTCAACTAATTAGCATTGCCATTCAACGTGGCAAGAAATAGTTATAACTGTAAATACTACATAGTTGTAATTGTTTTATTCTGTTGTAATTATTTTATTGTTATTATATAAAATAAATGATTTTGTATGTAGTTTTAAAATATTACTCTCTGTATATAATTTTTTTACTCTCTTTGTCTTGTATGTACACAGTATCTATCCACAGTCGCTTCATAAACTCTCTCTGTAACCTTATGTTTGCTGTAAGAAAACTCTTTTAGGGTTAAGCACGCCTTTGTACATGTCTAGTATTTGTTAAATTTTTTGTATGATTTTGCGTTGCACACACACAAAATCATACATAAAAGAATTTAAGAAATTAAACACTGATCATACTTAAAAAGGACATCTAACATGAGATCACAAATGGCAGGTAAGTAAGTATACTGGTTCTTAAAATCTCTGCTAGGTACTAACACGTCCATATGTGCTCGTTCTGCTTACATTCAGGTTTTGGCCTGTGGCATGGCCTATTTGTTGTCCTGCAGCATACAAACTTACCATTAATAAATACCTACTTACTTTTTTAACCGACTTCAAAATAGAGGAGGTTCTGACGACTGTATTTTTTTTACCTCAGAACTTTTCACTGGTTGGTCCGATTTTCATGATAATTTTTTTAAGGCTTGTGCTTCCCCTGTGGTCCCATTTTAATTTGGTCTAGTTCTGACAATGGGATCCATGAAAAACCTATATAATTGAAGTCGGTTTATAGTTTTTTCAAACAAAATCAATTATATTTAAAGTGTTTGTTTGAATTATTAAACCTATTGTACTTTTGTTAAAAAATGTATCTCTTAAGTATTCCATGTGTGCATGTAGAACCAAATATTTTTTCATCTATTTATTATGACTCTATAATATAAGACGTCTCAGCGTGGGGTTAAGTCTTTACAGATAGCTAAGCCACTTTTCGAAAGGGGCAAATAGCGAATATATTTCCGGCCTCGTCGGTTAGCCTCGTCTGTTGACCATGCCTCTCCCAAAAAAGGGGGAATATCGCCATTATCACCACGTTTGGTCGGCGTATCGGTGATCGCAGTTTAGATGACAGGTAACTTATACACAGAAGAAAGCTGCTGCCATTCCTCTAGTAGGGTTCCTCGGGCTTTTACGACTTCCACGGGTTGAGTTGGAGGGTCGATTCTTACGCCGCGGAATTGGAGGGCCTATTTTGCTAACCATTCGCAATTATAACAAAGGTATCGTTTCAGAATCACCACGCAGAATCCTAAGATGCATTAACCTGGTCCCGTGCGGTGCTATTTGCACATCTTTGAAAAGTTTCAAGGTTTCAACCACTTTTGTCAGGCTTCCCTCGATCTGTAGTTACTATCATCAAAGGGAGAATACCAAAAAGTGTCTAAGGACAATCCTGGATCAAAGAGCGGTGAGTCTGTTTGACTTTAGTAACTATAACCCGGTCACATTATCTCGAGACCTGGCGTCGATGACGTCACGTCGATATGGTGCGCAAAAAAAGCATCCTCTAGTAGGATATTATTATAAACAATAAGATTTCCAAGAAAACAAATATTGTGTTAATTAATATAATGTAGTTAATTTAATGTAGACGTAATGGTGACGTCTCCTTTTTCCATACAATTTGGTACAGCGCCTCTACCGTGCGGACAGAGAACTACGCAAATCCCCATTCAAAAAGCAAACTCTCGTTAAAGTCAAATAAACTCACTACTCTGTTAGGCCAAGAAGTGAGAATCGAAGGCCAAGCAAAACAAACTTTAGAAGAGCTTTTAGCAACGATACCCAGCTCAATTAAATGCACTTTGTTCTAACCTAAAATATTTTCACTTCAATAGGTAACAAACGCCTCCCGTTCATAATAACATAGCCTAGCTAATAGAGTAGGTTCTCCTAGAAACGCTTTTTGTGGCCATTATTCGAAATGGTAATTTTACAGTTTTGAGCACGACAGTCCATTAATAGCTCGCTGTTCGTGACTGTCCCGATGGTTTGACGAGGTTTTTTTCATTGTTTTTATTGTTTAAATGATCATAATCGTGGTAGAACTAATATAAGGGTTAACTTTGCTTTTAATTCATAAGTATCGATCCGTTTTATGATGGCACTAGGTTTTACCCGCGACTTGCTCGGTTAAGCTTTTTGTTTTTGGGTTCAAAGGTAGAATAAAAGTACCTACTTACTTTCTTTGGATGCTACTTATATTTTCTTAATAAACTACTGTCTAAAGTCATTCTTTAATAGACCATTAATAATTGGACTCTTGTGAAAGACTAAATGCCGACTAAGAATACCTTAGTCTTACGCTGTTTTTTCAGGACAAATTACAAACTACTCCGACGAGAATAATGTAAATAATTAAGGGACCGACTCGGGATTATTTTCTCTACATACCTACTACTATACAATAACGAAAGAGTTTTCAAAATCGGTCCTTACTTTACGAAGAAATCAACAAACAAACATAAAAAACAAACATATCTCTGTAGATATTATGGTTTGTAATGTATCTTTTATAGTTAGTCTGTTCCAACCATAAAAGTTGCTCCTATTTTCAAAGTCGTCGGTCAAAAATATAAAATTAATTCGTGGTAAATTATTTTTATGAAAATAGGAGCTAGCTTAGACCTAAGAACTGTAGCTAGCTTTTTAAGCTGAGCTTTTTATTACCTAGGTAAACGCTTCAGATCACAAATTGCTTCAAAAGATATCACGCAAAAATTCACTAATCAACAAATAACAAAGTTTATTTAAGATCCGAGATTTCTCCAAACTTTTTAAAATCAGCATTGTGCTGCCATCTAGCGGTGAGTAGCGAAACCATTCGTATAAAGCCGTAAAATTTATAGTGACTTTTTTATTAAATTTTATAATAGGAGTAATATGTTTTACCATAAAAACTTTCGTAATTTGACGCATTAATTATGAATGTTAGCGAGTTAACTACGAACCTAGTTCTTATAGAACTTCTTCAGAGTAAGTTTCATAGTTGACCCGCTTACATTCATAAATCAGATTATGGGTGTGTGTGTGTGTGTGTGTGTGTGTGTGTGTGTGTGAAATAATGTAATTGACATCTAATTACACTCCTTTGGCAAAGCGTATAAAAGTTAAGATTACGACTCGACCACACAAACTCTACTAATAATCATTTTATGATTGACCATTACGGCTGGTAAAATTATTACTTACAACTAAAAATTTTCTACTATTTTCACAAGTTATAAAAACCCTGTACATTTAAAACTTGAGAGAAACTCTCTAGCTGGTTTTAAACTCTCGGATCTCCACAATAATGTTGCTACTCTAAAACATAAGGTCGTCCATTATGTCAACCTTTGTGGCGCAGCGACCGCAGGTCCACCTGCGGTTGCGGGTTCGATTCCCGCCTCGGGACAAATGTTTGTACGATCTGCAGATATTTGTTCAGGATGTTCTGTATTTTTTATGTATAATCAAAGATATCTATCTATAAATAACAGTTAGCTCTGCTTAGCTTGGGGCTAGATAATGCTGTGTGAAATATCCAACATTATTTATAAACACTATCATCACACTAATATTATAAAGGCGAAAGTTTGTATGGATGTATAGATGGATGGATGGATGGATGTTTGTTACTTCTTCACGTCAAAACTACTGAACGGATCTGGCTAAAATTTTGCATACAGGTAATTCTAATCCTGGAATAAAACATAGGCTACTTTTTATCCCATAAATCTGTTCCCGTGGGATGAAAATCACCTTTTAATGTTTCCATAGGAACAACGCGTGCGATGCCGCGGGGCGCAGCTAGTAGATTATATTTTTACTAGCTTACGACTACTCCACCCACTCGCGATTTCATTCGCGTGGACTTTACAATAAAGACTTCGCGAAATCCGCTGAAACTCTATTGTAAGAGTTAGAAATTCCTGAAATCCGTATTCATTAAATAAAAATCCTAGGTGCTCGTCGTGACTTACGTTCCAAAACGATATTTTAATACGGAGTCATTCATAGTTTTACTCCGTATTGAAACTTTAATAAACCGTTTTACCCATTTTTAGGAATACTTATTCAGAAAACTCCTGGAAAAGCTATATCATTAAAAATGATGTACTTATGTTTTATATTCTCTGTAAGATTCAAGGAAATCGGGACACTGGTAAAAGAGTTACAAATAACAGGCCGTTAGTTGTAGGTACTTGACAATCGCTTATTCTTAAATGTTTGAGACCATATTCTGAAATTTGTGTCGTCGTTTCGGGGAGGCCTATGTTCAGCAGTGGACGTATGATGATGATGATTCTGAAATGTATTCTCTATTTATCGTGATTAATGGACGACTTTTATTAGATCCCTAAAAACATCTGAAAACTGATGCAAAGTGTCATCTATTGAAATATCATGGAACTAAAATTTCAAACGGCCTCTGCGACTTCTACTGCGACTTCCACTTAGAGGTAGCTACTGGCGCCATCTCTCGCATCGGTCCACGACGCAAGTTTTGCACCCCTTACGATTGTCAACTGAGGAGGGTTGGTCGCTAAAACTGAAATTAACATTTAAGTCCTCTAACATAGAGTCGAAATTGTAAAACACACCATAGTGCGTCATTTGATAGGTAAGTACCACCCAGCCAAAATACAGTTCAAATTTTATTGAAATTAATGTTTTTATCATTGTAAAAGTTTCTTGTTCTTACAAATAGTTGGCAATACTCATTGCACAACTATTATTGTAAGTATTGGTACTGGTCCAGTAATCTCTAAGGAATTCCTCCTTTACGAAAAAAAAGTGCAATTCTTTTATGCGTTGGTATTTATTATAAAATGTAATGATAATCAGCTTACCTATGTGCCTATGAAGTGTTAATAATCTATATACCTATCTATTTGACCTGACGTAAGTTCCTTGTGATCCCATGGTATTAACAACAATAAATTGAGTTAAAATCTCTAAGGAAATGTCCATGAAAAATGCAATTCCTTCCTGTTCATACCAAAATAACGTGTCATAGCCTACATAATTGACTTCATATTATCCAGATCCCACGTAAAAGCGGGGCCAGATTAGATATTAAAAACTTAGAATCATATGGTGGATCATTTTTAATAGGCGCGAGATATTTTTTTTTGTGGTTCTAATTTTTTTGGACAAGGAATAAAACTAACAGGAACGTAACTTGCTGCAAATCATAAATCATATTCTATTGGATTTAGATAAGTAAGAAATTTGGCATACCTAATATATAATAAGAATTAGCGCGAAATTTGGACATTTTGGTCTAAAAATCAAAATATTCCCAAATGCTCCCAAAATACAAGGGAATCGAAGTTGGTTTTATCATGAGTTCATAAAAATGGAGTCTGGCGAAACAATAATTATCTGGCGCCAACACGAAACGTGTGCGGCAATGTAGTAAAAATACAAAAAGTAGTGGCGCCGGCGCGGCTCCGGCGCAGCGTAGCAGCTTCGTAGACATTTTGTAGCCTAGTCGTAGATCTTTCGTAGCTCGGCGTAGAAATTCGTCATCTATAACAGGGCTGTCCAAACTACGTACCTTCGCGGGCTAATAAAATTTACTACATAAGCTGGAGGGCCGCAGAAAAATATTTTCAGTTTTCAAGTAAAGAAATACAGGGTAATCATTTCTTTATACGTTTTTTGGTTCTTCGTTTATTGATCTTTAACAATCATATAGAAATCAATATCAACATTTTTTGCCAGACGCATTGCATGAAGAAGTGACTTATTTGTCAGACAGTGAAGATCTATAGATTTTATAGACTCTTAGAGTAGGTACTCTTAGATTTTATAAAGTTCATTGTTGAATACGCACTTTCACACAAATAAGTGCCCATCATCGATCCCATTTTCAAGCCAAAATTTGTTAGTTTGCGAAAACGATCGCCAAGGATCTTAAAAAAATCCATTCTGTTCCAGTCCAGTTTCTGTTCTACCCTTTTATAAGGAGAGTACGTCACATAATTCCAACTGGTATTCAGTCATTTACGCTTTCGATTTGTATTGTGATTAGTGGATGCGTAAAGAGAGACATCGCTCTCTAATTCTTTGAAATGTGCGCTGCTCAAATTAAAAAATTTACTCGTCGATGCATTTCAAATGATTAGAAAAATGGCATCCTTCAAAATTTTCCATCGCGGTATAATGTTTTTCTTGTTCTTTTTCTCCAGTGACGTTTTGAACAATCTTAGTTTACTTTTGAACCCATTCACGTATCCATTCATATTGTGTTATTTGCCTTGTAATTTCAAATTAAATCCGTTCAAATATGGTGTCATATCAGTTAAAAATACAAGATCAGCAAGAAATTTAGGATCTTGCATTTTACTTTCCATATTATCAGTTGTATTAGATTTTATTTCATTTCTAAGAAATATGGGAATTTCTTTCCGTAAAGCAAAAGCGCTGCAAGCACTGACCAGCACTTACCCATCAGATTTCTGAGTGCAGTAGCAGATCCCCATAGCTTGCGTCAGTTTCAGTAAAAACAATTACGAAATTTACGATGACTCAAAGTTTTACTTCCGACTTTAATAAGATTTGTTATTTTGTAAAAGATAGCTTCACTTTTAAATGATGCCATGCGAATAGAAGCCCTGTTATAGAAGCATGTTGCAAAATAAAGATATAAATTATACCAAATATTGATTATTTTGAAAACTAGTTCGACTATTTTATTAGGTCCTTACATATGAAATTGGCGTTTTGTATGGGAGGAACAAAAAGTCGAATATTTTTAAATATAATATATTTAATTAATCAAAGTATGAACCATTATTTTCTATGCACTTTTGCCATCTTATAGGTAGTTCATTGATCCCTTTACTAAAAAAACCAGTCGGACGGGAATCAATAAAATCTTTGAAGGCGATTTGGACTGCCCCATCGGAGTTGAATTTTTTCCCTTGCAAGAAGTTATCCAAATTTCGAAAAAAATGGTAATCTGTTGGAGCAAGGTCCGGGGAGTACGGAGGATGTCTTAGACTTTCCAATTGAAGCTCTTCTAATTCAGTAGCCGTCTGTTGCGCAGTGTGTGGTCTAGCGTTGTCGTGAAGCAGCAGTGGCGTGGAGCGATTGACCAGCCTAGGTTGTTTAGCCGCTAGCTTTTCCATCATGGTTTGCAATTGCTGACAATAGACATCAGCCGTAATAGTCTGGCCAGATTTGAGAAAACTGTAATGAACAATCCCGGCACTAGTCCACCAAACTCTTACAAGTAACTTTTTTGGGGTTAATTTTCGCTTGGGGGGATCCAACCATTGCGCTGAGCGCTTCCGATTATCGTAAAGAACCCATTTTTCATCACAGGTAATGATTCGGTTTAAAATACCTTCATTATTGTGCCGGTTTAGTAATGTAACGCAGCAGTCGACGCGCGTTTGCCGGTTTGCTTCAGTCAATTCGTGAGGTACCCACCTTTCAAGCTTTTTAATCTTCCCAATTTGCTTCAAGTGAATTAAAACAGTTTTATCACTAACATCGCAGCCTGCAGCTAACTCGGACATGGTTTGCGATGGATCCGCTTCCACAATAGCCTTCAACTCTTCATTATCAACTTGAGTCTCAGGCCGTCCACGGGGCTTGTTCTGCAGGTCGAAATTTCCAGAACGAAAACGTTGGAACCAAAAACGAACTGTGTTTTCTTTTGCAACACGACCGCCATACACATCATTCACCCTTCGAGTTGTTTCCGCAGCACTAGTGCCACGGCGGAACTCGTACTCGTAAATAATGCGATATTTTAAGTTTTCCATTTTGTAAAATGAGTGACGCAAACAGGAAAAAACAGAAGAAAAAAAACAAATGAATGACGATCATCGAAGCACAAATACATGAGTCTATAGCTGTACAAATTTGAATTTGGAATTCCTTACCAAAGAGGAGAAATTTGTGATTAAAGTGGCCAGTACGAAAAACGCCAATTTCATATGTAAGGACCTAATATTATAAAATTCTACTATCCAAAATATGCTCAAAACTATTTTCTGATGAAAACATGCGTCGCGGGCCGTTGTATGGACAGGGCTGTTCTTTAATATAAACCCAACTAAGGCGGCGTTTGTCGATTGTGCTTATTATTTTAACAATGAAATTTGATCGATCCTTACTTAGACCTCGCAATCTTGTTAGATCAGCAATACCGTCTGACGTCATTTACTAATATTAATTAATTACCGCAGTTTGCGAAAAATCTAAGGCCCTTATTATAAAAGCTTCCACAAGCATTACATTTGCAGTCCTTACGTGAGTTCTACTCAAGCTGAGAATCTATGCTAAAGTAAATCTTTATTATAACACGTAACTCTGACGCTACTTAGCTAGTTGCATTAGCAAAATCTCTACTTGAGTGAGTAGGGTTTTGTCTATGGTCTACATATTTATCTAGGAGAAAAACGTTCCTGTACCTTATCTATCAACCTGACTCTCACAATTTTTTTTTTTTAAGACTTTTTATTGTTTTGATGGTTTTTGTGCAACGAAACGCAACGATATTTATTTTACACATAACATTTTTTTGGAGATTTATTTAATAAAATGCTTTGGCATGTAGAAATGCTTTTCAAGCCTTACTCAAGCGTGGTCCAGACCACACTTGAGTGAAGGTAAGAAATCGTTCTAAAATAAGCAATTACTTTACTTATGCTTGGTAACCGTTCAATAATACGTAATAACGTGGTAAGAACGCATCGTTACTTGAGGGTTACCAAAAACTGTGATATTTTCATGGAATTAGTGCGATAACAAAATGCCGACAGAGTTTTTGTCAATAAACCTAACTGTATTGCTTTTTATTGTGCAATCATATTGTGCAATAAAAAGCACATATCACGAACTTTTGTATACAAGCACAAAAATACACAATTCGCTGATTCCAAATGACAAAGACAAGTTTGTGAGCTCACAAACATCGTTTGGAAACTAACACGGCGCGGTCTTACTACTGAAAGGGCCTATCTAACGATTTAAATCTTATTTATTAGGTATTACGGTATATAAGAATAGAGGCCTCTATTCTTATGTTATTACCTATTATCCTTTTCAGCCTTATTTCACAAGATAAAAAGAAAATAATCCTAATTCAGTTCGCATTATCAAATACTTACTGCCAAAGTTGTACCCCAAAAAATAAATCTAAACTCATACGAAATTAAAATAAAATAGCCTTTGTGCGCGGCAATTTGGCATATCAATGGCGCTATGTGTATTAATTACAAAGGGCCCGGCAAACCCTATGCTTAACACTGGTTTTGACTACGTACACCCCTAATAAAAAGGGATAACCCTCCAAGCGAATTTCAACTTTCATCCTCACTCATAAATATGAAATTCAAACAACGGCCGTAATAGAATTAACTTATGAAAGAGATGTCATTTCCACACACTGTCAAAGGACTTTCTCTTTTATATAGATACATTAGAGTTGGATTCAGATCGGTATGTGAATAAGCTAGGGGTGTGAATTAAGAAATTGGAAAGGACAATGACAAAACAGGACCCAAGCGCTTACTGTCAACATTGCTTTGAAGTTGCATGTAAAAGTATATTTATTTATATAGCGGGCATGTGTCGCCATGATCCTCTGTAAGTGACAAGGATATACCTCTTTGATCCTTTCATGTGTTGTGAAGTTGGTTCTCATGAATTATTAAAATTTGAAGTGCATGTAGACTTGAAGGAAAGAGCGTTGGAGTGGTACAATTTATTATTTTTTACTATTGAATTTCGGCAAACGTAGTTTAGGACGCTCTCCGGCCAGGTGGGATGACGATCTGCGAAAGACTGCAGGCAGATGCTGGATGCATCAAGCTGAAGACAGGGCGCTATGGCGCTCATTAGGGGAGGCTTATGTCCAGCACTGGACTAGCATAGGCTGAAGATGATGAATGAATGAATTTGGTACTAGGGCATCATTTTAACCTATATTTAACCATGCTAACCTACAGAACTTTACTCATTCGGGTTTTGAAAATCAGAATTTGTCTTTATCCATCCACTGCCTTGTGGTGTGAGCGAGACAGAACCGTCGGTCGTTATCGTCACCTAAATCGCCTTGAAAATTATGGGATACAAAATAACTCTTAACAACGGCAATCTAAGTAAAGGTTTTTGTTTTGAAATCTTTACTTAAAGTGGAACTAGCCGCTCATTTTTTCATACAAACGTGGAAGGGTAACTAAAAGGCTGTTTGATGTTGACCATCCAAAACTAAGGATGAAATGAATTTATATCATCATAAACTATGTTTGTATACAACTAAAACAGTAAGAAAGTATAAGTACGTTTGAAATATATAAGCTTCTAAACTTTCGTATTTCAACACGAATTTTAGCTTAACTTTGGGCAAAAATACGGGATGAACACTCTAAAATGAATTGTTTACCGACATAGTTTAGTTATTAATAAGTTACGATAAACTTATTTTGAAGAGATACATTCTATAGTTTTTTATAATAATCCTTGAGCTAAAGTCTGTTCAGCGGCATAAATTATTGTGCATTTTATTTTATCGCGCGGGTATATCTATAATGACAGGTGAGATGAGCTAATTGTACATATTCTGTACATTTAGGCCGCACTCACTGATGAATAAAAAAAGTGTACCCCTATCTGAAAGTTTTAAGCAATTATTAACGTCTCTGAGTGCAGCTGTAAGACGTACTGCATCGATGCGAATCCGTAAAAATACGGATATTCAAAACTCGGACCGAATTTTAATATCGTGCACAAAGATTTAAATCGTTAGATAGCTACCTCAAAACTGTGGCATTTTCTTTGAATGCGTGCGTTAACAAAATGCCGACGCACGCACACTATGGGTAGATAAAATTCGTGTTATTGTCAATGAACCTAACTGATATTATGGCTTGTTATTGTGCAATCACATAGCACGAACTTTTGTGAACAAGTACACCACATAAACACAATTCAATGATTTTGGAATAATAAATACAAGTTTGTGACGAAAAGGCCTATCTAACGATTTAATTCTTTGATCGTTCAAGGTTTTAGCTGGCCGCGAAATACCTGATCAAAGTGTGTTACTCACTAATCTGATGTCCGATCTGTAGGCTCATTCTATAAACTCATTTCATACCTCACTAAGCTGAATCCGCAGTAAGTTTCAAGTTTTGTATTCTGTAAAACTCGATAATGTTTGTAGCGCCTCAGTGACGAGCATGGTAATGACGTTCGAAGTGAGCTCGGTCACTTATGTGAATTCGAGTTCGAATTCAAACTTTTACAGAAACTCATTCTACTGATCCAAATCCAAGCACTTCAAAAATCTCTATCGTACCAGTTGCCTAGTGTCCACATAAGCTCTGGTTAGCTTGGGGCTAGATACTGCGTGAATTGTCCAGCATTATGTCCGGCGTTATAGAATCAAAGTAAGAATTGTAAGATTTCAAACAGAAACGCATGTTTTACTTTAAGGTATTAAACTGTCTGTATATTTTATAAAACTGTAGACTTGTCTAAAAAAGATTTATTTTATTATTTTCACGCATCCGGATCGGATGCAGTGCGTAAGCGTAACCAACCGCTCTAATCGTTTTTTGTTTGGCAATCAAACAAAAAAGCCCACGGCGTCTCTCTGTCAAAGGATTGTGATAATACCATTGCATCCTCAGAATAATACATCCCTTCAAATCACAGCCGTACATTTTTTCGAAATGTAATCATGTTATAATCCTAAAATCCCTGGGGCAGAGCCTCAGCATTCGTGGGTATCCCTTTGGGGCGCGAGTGATAGCTTTGCTCTAAGTTTATGATATAATCGTACGGTATAGCTATCTTCGTTCGTAATTAAATATTTAGTTAGAGGTTTACCAACTTTGTAATCCGTCCATTCTTGCCAAGTGAGTAGAGATTGGCGTTACGGGGCGTACGTAATGTAACGTGTTACATAGAGAGCGGCCCTTTAAATATAAAGTTGTTTGTTAGTTTTTGTTCACATGTATCATTAATATTTGAGATACTCTCGATATATTTAACCTTCTCACTATTATGCCTGGTGGCCACATCACGGGCCTAGTGTGGGGCCGTAGTCAATCATTCTAGAAATACATCTTTATGAATAAATGAAAATGAAAATGAAATGAAATTACGCCCCATAGCACCGGTCAGTCAGTATCCGGCTTAAGATTTTCAAAACCGGTTAAAGTAGATCATCATCATCATCATCATGATCTTTTTTGTATATGATTCGTTTTATGTGCATGAAACTGTACATAAAACGAAATCTTATCAAGAAAGCCTATTACTCCATAGATCATTACATTAATGATGTTAATGTTTGGCCGGATGTCGCCCAGTTCCACACCGACAATAGTATGTAAGAACATAGTTGTGTTAGACTTAGTTATGCAAAGATTGTATTAGGTGATAAGCGATAAACTTGTTAGTGGTTTCTTTTTCACTTCTTCCGGTAGTGGACAAAAAATTGAAGTGAATTAGAGTCAATCGCACCTTATTTCTTATTTGATAGTAATTACTATTTATCAAGCAGTTTATATGCTAAAAATTTGACTTGGCTAAGTGCTTATCTTGTAAGTCTAAAGAAATAAACAATTTGACTCTGACTCTGACTCTGACTCTGATCATCAACCTATTCGAGTATTAGTCATGAGCACCATAGCGCCCTGTTTTTACCGACTTCAAAATAAGGAGGAGGTTCTCAATTCGTCTGTTTTTTTTTAATGTTTGTTACCTCAGAAATTTTGACTGGGTAGTCCGATTTGCATGATTCTTTTTTTAGATTAAAGTTGGTGCTTCCCGTGTGTGGGACCACACTTAATTTCGTTCAGTAAACACTGTAACTCACATTTTAATTTTGTTCAGTTCTGACAATGGGATGCATGAAAATTCATGAAAACACTGTAAAAATTTAAGTCGGTTTATAGTTTTTTAAAACAAAATTAATTATCAGCTTGACACATCCATCTGCCTGCAGTCTTTCGCAGATCGCCACCCCACCTAGCCTCGGAAAACGTGCTTTACATTTTTTCCAATTATTTACAATTTTTTTGTAAATAACATCCACCGTTTTCACGGGCGTGTTCGCAATGATAGGCCGAACCAGTTCACACAGTATCAGTGAATTATCGTACCTTGTATTCTTCGTTTTCTATTGTTTCATCAATTACCTCAACAGCCTATATTTGTCCATTGCTGGACGCAGGCCTCCCCTTGATAAGCGCATTGGCGTTTATCTCATGGGGGGTAATGCCCATAATCCCCAAGCTGGGTATGCTGCGGGTTGGGGATCGCTGCTGTCCGCCCCCCGGTGGATATCTCTTAGTCGCCTCTTACGACACCCACGGCAAGAGTTGGGGTGGTAGGTACAAGTTCTAAGTTAGCACCACACAGTTTCATCAATTATTATAGTAATTATGATGGTAACGTAAATTAAATACTACCTGCCAATTTTTTTTCTTATTTCATCTCAATCCGTTCAGAGATTTTTACCCTCGCGAACTTATACAAAAACATCCCTTGATTTCATCTCTACCTTGGCAAGACTATACTTTTTCTCCAGCTTACGCAATTCTGTCATCTCATAATAGTTTCGACGATTGATTTCAATTGTCATCCGCTAAATCCTAACAAGATGTAAAAGATCAGTATCAACTTCCTTTCAATTCATTGTATGTACTTTTTGCAATAGTACAAATTCTAGTGTTACTGTTGTCATTGTTATTTGGTTTATCTGCAAAAGTGTATCTACGATGAGTTTTGTACCATCCTGTGAAGAGACAGGGTTGGTTTTGGTTTGTGTATTGTTGTTTATTGGTGGTGTATCAGTTTAGATTGCCTTAGGAGATTGTATTTTGACATTTTCATCCCATTTTGCAGCATTGTCGCCGCCCGGGGCTAATCGTTCGAAACGACGACATTTTCAATGGTATTTGGACAATGTATTGTTGTTTTTGCTCGATAGAATGCTAAGCGGCCATTTAAGTTGTTCTTTTGGTGTGGCGTGTCTTTTGATTGCTGTTATTTGGTTTTCTGTGTCCTTTAATCGATTGTTTGATGCAAAAAAATTGTAAACTACCTATTTGGTGTTCTCTACTTTTGGATTGCTTGGCGGTTTTTTCTGTCGGATGTGATGTCATGTTATGTTTCTTTTTCTACATTTTGTATTGTAGTGCTTTTTCAAGCTTATGATGAACATCGATCTGCATAAAATGTCTATAAAATTAATGTTCCATGAAATTAATGTTTTACCGATTCTAAAGTAACATAACAAAATTATTATAAACGCTTTTGTTTTAAACCTTTGTATGTGCATTTATAAGAAGGCATTTACGATAAGGCCTCTCTTTATACTTCCTTTTTTCAGTATTTTTTATCTGTATTTTCCTATTTTGTCTGGTATAATAAAGTATTATTTTATAATATACTAGCTGCGCCCCGTGGCTTTGCACGCCTATCTTACGGGAACTGATTTATGGGATAAAAAGTAGCCTATGTGTTATTCCAGGCCTAGAACTATGCAAATTTCAGCCCGATCCGTTCAGTAGTTTTTGCGTGAAAGAGCAAGAAACATACATACATACAGTTTTGTTTACACACATACATGTTTACAAACTTTACTTACTTATCCTACTAGTAGGATAAGTAAGTACGTAATATTTTTTAGATTGAGTACTTATGTCATTATTTTTCTTTGTAGGTATGTATAATCTCTAGGCTTCATGCATAAATAGAGTCACTAAGTCATTGTCATTTAAGATAATTATATGGTAACATTCGCTATAACATATAAATGAAATATTAGGTCCTTACATATGAAATTGGCGTTTTTCGTACTGGCCACTTTAATCACAAATTTCTCCTCTTTGGTAAGGAATTCCAAATTCAAATTTGTACAGCTATAGACTCATGTATTTGTGCTTCGATGATCGTCATTCATTTGTTTTTTTTCTTCTGTTTTTTTCTGTTTGCGTCACTCATTTTACAAAATGGAAAACTTAAAATATCGCATTATTTACGAGTACGAGTTCCGCCGTGGCACTAGTGCTGCGGAAACAACTCGAAGGGTGAATGATGTGTATGGCGGTCGTGTTGCAAAAGAAAACACAGTTCGTTTTTGGTTCCAACGTTTTCGTTCTGGAAATTTCGACCTGCAGAACAAGCCCCGTGGACGGCCTGAGACTCAAGTTGATAATGAAGAGTTGAAGGCTATTGTGGAAGCGGATCCATTGCAAACCACGTCCGAGTTAGCTGCAGGCTGCGATGTTAGTGATAAAACTGTTTTAATTCACTTGAAGCAAATTGGGAAGATTAAAAAGCTTGAAAGGTGGGTACCTCACGAATTGACTGAAGCAAACCGGCAAACGCGCGTCGACTGCTGCGTTACATTACTAAACCGGCACAATAATGAAGGTATTTTAAACCGAATCACCTGTGATGAAAAATGGGTTCTTTACGATAATCGGAAGCGCTCAGCGCAATGGTTGGATCCTGGCCAGCCAGCCAAATCCTGCCCCAAGCGAAAATTAACCCCAAAAAAGTTACTTGTAAGCGTTTGGTGGACTAGTGCCGGTATTGTTCATTACAGTTTTCTCAAATCTGGCCAGACTATTACGGCTGATGTCTATTGTCAGCAATTGCAAACCATGATGGAAAAGCTAGCGGCTAAACAACCTAGGCTGGTCAATCGCTCCACGCCACTGCTGCTTCACGACAACGCTAGACCACACACTGCGCAACAGACGGCTACTAAATTAGAAGAGCTTCAATTGGAAAGTCTAAGACATCCTCCGTACTCCCCGGACCTTGCTCCAACAGATTACCATTTTTTTCGAAATTTGGATAACTTCTTGCAAGGGAAAAAATTCAACTCCGATGGGGCAGTCCAAATCGCCTTCAAAGATTTTATTGATTCCCGTCCGACTGGTTTTTTTAGTAAAGGGATCAATGAACTACCTATAAGATGGCAAAAGTGCATAGAAAATAATGGTTCATACTTTGATTAATTAAATATATTATATTAAAAAATATTCGACTTTTTGTTCCTCCCATACAAAACGCCAATTTCATATGTAAGGACCTAATATTAATTAATGAATGATTAAGCTAAGCACAACTTGTGCTATGTGTAGGTAAGTACTAGTAACTGATATTTTTAATGTATGTAGTTGCTGCCCGCGGCTTCCCACGCGTTGTTTCTATAGAAACGTTTTAAGGTGTTTAATATCCCACGGGAATTGATTTATGAGATAAAAAGCCTCAGTTTATTCGAGCCGTAAAGCAAATGGCGTGCAAAATTTTGTCCCGATCCGTTCAGAGCAGTTTTGACGTGAACAGATAACAAATAATATCATAACATCAATCCATCTATCCATCCATACTTTCGCATTTATAACATATAAGTGTGTCTCAACTACTACTATATAGACAAGATCACCGTGAATCAATATGGGGATATTCCGATTCAGATCATAAAAAAAATTGTACCGAGTCGGGAATCGAACCCGCAACTTCATGCGTTACACGTGGATCTTTGCCCGATGCGCCACAGAGGTCTTCAATAAATTTAACTCGCTCCCTGCCTCTGTTTTTCCGGCCAATTACAACCTGGGTCTCTTCAAGACCCTTGTCTTATCTATCTTCTATGTCGTATCTTCTAGCTAGAACATCGTGATACATCGTCGGCCGCATCTTCGCTTTGCATCAGGTGAGTTTGCGGTCAAACGAAGGTCTATTTCAATTTTAGTATAAATGTTATACGTATCGTTAATAATTGATTTTGTTTTAAAAAATTATAAACGGACTTCAATTATACATTATAGCGTTTTATGGATTCCAAAAAAAATACAGTGGAATTGTAAATCTCCTTCTTTTTTTAAAGTCGGTTAAAAAAGATAAGCGACTTTGAGCAAATTTTGTTCTTTCTTTAGAATAAAACTAAGGAGTATCGAAATGAGCTTTCATCCCATTTCATTACAAAATTCTCTTTGTTCAAAATAAAACAGTTATTTATTTCCGAATAATGGAACTAATCGTTGCAAACCGTTGCAAAACACTCCTACAACCTCTCATTTTATTTCTGTTGCATCAAGCAGATGCTCATAATCCGAAATGATTTCATAATCTCTATTCAACCGTAAAATACAAACGCCAAAAGGTGGCAAATTACTCTACAAATAACACAATGCTACAACAACTCGAAATATCATCCACAAATGAGATTCTATAACATTTCGAGCCCATGTTCTTTTAGAAAATCTTTGTCCGTCAACCAACTTACATTGACCTGTTTTCGTTGATTATTTTCGTTCGTTTATTACAATTTAAAGATCTTTTTATAATGGTAGGGCTGAGCGTCTTCATCCGTTCTGTAAGTTGGTTTTTTGTTATTAATATTGAGCAATTCAGAATGGCCACCCTATTCAGTAAAATTCTATTGCTGTGCACCCTTCCTTAGGTTTTTTTATTCGCGGATAAGAAAGGACTAAACTGGGCTCGGTATGTTTTTAATTCATAATGTTGAGCGCACCTACATTTTTTAGATTAAATTTTGACAACGAAGCTGAAAAGTAAAGTATACAAAAATATTTCTCTACATTTATACACAGACATAAAATTTTACAATTTTAGTTAGCTGAGCTGCCAATTGTTTGTAACAGTCTGCAGTTAGCGCAATCGTTTCCATGGGCCTGTCGACTTAAAAATTCGACACGCGGAACTTTATCTGGTTGTACATCTTCGTCATTTTTTGTTTAATCGTCAAAAGAAAAAGTCGGACAGACCACATAATTAGAATTTTTGAGTCGTCAGTCCTATTATAAGATACTAGTTCTAATTTATTTATATTGTTTTTTTTTCATTGTCATAAAAGATTTTAGGCTTCAGTTTAACTTTCAAAAGTAAGTACGATGTTAGGAAATTTTAATAACTTGGTGTAGGTTAATATTTGTGTGCAACAATTTTTTTTGAAAAATAAAAAAATATTTAGTTAATTATTATTATTTCAAATGTATAGGCCACCCAGTGATGTTTTTTGTATAAGAGCTAAAACACAGATGTGTTTTAGTACCTAGCGTAATATTGTGGAAAAAAGAGATAAAGATTATAGAACTTACGTATGTTTGTGCTAGGAAAACTTCATCAGTATCATCATCAGCTTATACTAGTCCACTGCTGGTCATGATCCTGCTCTAGTGAGCACCATAGCGCCTTAGCTTTGCGACATTGAACTGAGACAACTTGATTTTTCTATTCAGTTGTTAATTTTTTAAAGATTGTCGAGATTTTGTTTTTTAGGCGTTAACGAAAATCTTGTTCAGAGCTAAGCAGCAAATAGCCGCATATTTGGAAGCGAATTTTCGAGTGTATTGATTGGAACTTTCTTATAACCGTAACCGTTTCAACTCAAGTTTGACACACAAGATAAAAGAGCGATTAATGATAAATATTTACACATAACATTAGGAATATTCGTTATTCATATTATATATTATTATATAATAGTCAGCTATTCTATATTGTAGGTTCTGGTATCCACACTATTAATTTAGATTTCTAACCTACCTGTGCCTGTCAAAGCATCAAATTCTAACAAAATATGGTCAGGCCAATCTTCCGTGTTTCACACCACGATACTCTTTCAGTTATTAACTGTACCAACATAAAACCAAACTGTTCTAACTAATTTGAACGACTAGATACACTACATCCACTGGATTTGTGCTGTTAAGCCCGTGGCATTAAACATTTTTCCGAGCATTTTTGCAATTTTTGGGTTCGACAAGTGATTTGGTTAGCAAATAGATAATTTTGCGACCATTATGAACCATTTTCTATGAGCCTATAGTACCATAGTAAACAAACTTTTAATCAATTGCCATTTAGGGTTCTTTGATCAAAAAATCAATTTACTATCGATAGTTCTAAGCGACCATCAAGTAAAACTTGACGGTCATCGTCGTGGGCATGATACCGTAACTCATTTTAAAAACCACGTATGACATAGGTAACACTTTAAGGTCTGTAATATGGTACCATGTCATGTCATAGATGTGCTTAAGCGATCTTTATAGCATAAATAAATAAATAAATAATGCTGGACAATTCACACAACATTATCTAGCCCCAAGCTAAGCAGAGCTTGTGTTATGGGTACTAGATAACTGATATAAATAATACAATACACTACATGGATAGATATTTTTTTTATTATACATAGAAAACATCCAGAACGCCCTAAACAAATATCTGCAGATCGTACACACATTTGTCCCGAGGCGGGAATCGAACCCGCAACCTCCTGCGTCGCAGGCAGACCTTCGCCAACCACGCCACAGAGGTCGTCTTGCGTAGAAAATCGTTTCTCACAAACATAGATCGATAACTGAGCAAGCTAAATAAGGGTCGTTATTTCTCTTTGCCTATTTCGAACTCTAGATTCTCGATACTAGTATCGAAACATCCAACACAAGTAAAGCTACAAATCATTGGCTAGAGGTACCATACACTGTTACCCACGTATTATAGATAGTACAGTATCTGTGTCTACCTCCAGTTTGGATAGAGGGACACTATTGACGCCGAGGGCGACACCCCACCACCCAGGGGGTGACCGTAACGCCAAAACTAGTTATGTAGCCGAAGTTTGTACATACCCGACGAAATTGTAAGCCTTAGGCACTTGCGGTTGTTTTGTGATGGGGCCTGTTTGAATGTGAATGGGAAAAACCGTGGTTTGTCCCGATAATCTGTAATGTTGGACAATTCACACAGGATTATCTAGCCTCAAGCTAAGTCGAGCTTGTGTTATGGGTACTAGATAATTGATATACATAATACAACACTACATAGATATTTTTATTATACATAGTAAACATCCAGAACGCCCTGAACAATCTGCAGATCGTACACACATTTGTCCCGAGGCAGGAATCGAACCCGCAACCTCCTGCATCGCAGGCGGACCTTTGCCCACCGCGCTACAGAGGTCGTCAATTCCTATTAAATTAATTAATTTTTAACCTACTTTAAAAAAGGAGAAAGGTTCTCAAATCAACTGTTAATTTGTGTTTGTTGCCTCAGAAGTTTTGACTGGGTGATTTCAGTTTTCAAATTCATTTTCGCAGTTCGGTGGTAGGACAACAGTTCTACCGCCGAACTGCGATGAACAGGTACTGGCCCGGTGAATTTCCCTCCAGTCGCGTCTGACGACTCCGGCGGGAACAGTTACTGTGGTGCAAATTGTACGCCAGCACCACATTCCACACGGCTATAAGCACTTTACTTAAAAAGCTGCTTAGCTCGGGGCGAAATGATGATCTATGGATAGTCCAGCATTGTTTATTCACTAATAAAGATGCGGGCTCAAGTTATTTCTCCATAAACCGAAACTAACCAAAGCAATAGGAGCAAATATCACTTTCCTATGCAGCAGTATCACATACGTGGTACATCGCGAAACGACACCAGGGGTGTCAACCCACACCCCTATGGCACATACACCCTTGCTAACATGTTTTTACCGTTTTATTTTAGAAAACAGATCGACTTTGAACTTTAACCCTACGTAATAGAGAAAAGGACACTTTGTCAATGCTACAAGTTCATACATCCTTACCAACTTATTCTTGCAGCTTTAGAATTCGAAGTGTTGGATATTGAGCTTTATTTCTAAGGTGATAAGGTAAGGGTATTGTTTGCCAAGTGTTAGGGTTGTCAGTTATTGTGTATATAGAGGGTGTGCCCTGTCACAGAGCAAACATGGCCGGCTAACAAGGTTTTTGAGAGCGCCTTCTGAGCGATTTCGCGCCTAATTTGGATGTTATGGATTTATTTTAGAATTTGCTTGAAATTGTAGTTAAAATTCTGCTTGTTTGCATCGAGGCATATCCTCAGATAAAACTGTTTTGAAGCACAAATAAAACCACAAATATGAAGTTCAATATTTGCGATATTTTTATTGTATGGGTAGTAGGTTAGCTAGGTTTATAATTATAACAGTTATTTTTCTTTTTGTTAGCAAAAAGCTGACTTTTTATTTTAGTCTTGGTAAGCATTCAGATAAGTGCCTTTATTGGCGGTCATCTCATGGGGGTAATGCCCGTAATCCCCACGCTGGGCATGCGGGTTGGGGACTGCAGTTTGGTGACAGATTTGTTCTGCAGGAGGCGCTACTCCCCGCCTCCGGTAAATATCATAATAAACAAGTTTAATTAGTATAATTATGTAAAGACGCGTTCATTTTAAGAATGGTTTATTTCTACCAACATGATGATGATGATGATGGTAGTCTTGAGGAGACTTGAGGAGACTTGAGGAGACTTGAGGAGACTTGCCTAGCCAAATTTCGGCTACGAGAGCCAGTCTCAATGGAGACTGGCCATGTGCGCAGGACATATAATTTTGAATTGTGTCGATTGTGTCTTTTTGAGAATACAATTCTTTAACCGAACCGTTTTTATTGTAATAATATTCAGGAAATAAACATTTAACTTTATGAGTAGGTATGTGACTTAATACTGAAGGCTAATTTAAATTTTCTACAAGAGGTAACCTTATATCATGCTAAACAAAGTTACAGAACGACGATTCATGATATTGGGAAATTCCAAGCAATTTAAATTTTGGTTTAGGTGTCTAATGTTTTTTGAAACTCATAAAACCCTTTTCACCAGATATTAAATTGATATACCCAGAAAAGATACCAAGAAGTAGTGAAATATACAAAAATACAAAGTTGATTTCGAGATTTTTGGTTACACGTTAAAAGCAAACAAACTTGTGATTTTGTTTCTTTGTCGCGAGCAATAACTTTATGAAAAAAAATCATCAAAGAAATTTTATAAATTCAAAAGATTGATATAAAAAAGGTTACTTCATTACAAAACCTGATATTTTCATTTTTCTTAGAAGGTTGTTTAGATGGATGTTTGTTACTTCTTCACGCCAAAACCACTAAAATTTTGCATAGTTTGTATAGTAAAAATTTAACTTGTCTGAGTGTTTATTTTGTAAGTCTAAAGAAATAAACGATTTGATTCTGACTAGCCGACACAGTGGTTATTCTGGACTTCGGGCATTCGTTTTTGGTACCTACTACCAACCAATATCAAATTTGAGAGTTGAGACATGACGTGTTCAAAACCGTGTTCGTGATTGGGCAGAACCCGCAGCTCATACAGTGTCGGTGTTTTACCAATAACACAGAGTTCACATCACGCAAACAACGTCAAAACCCACGACATCAGCCAGTTCGCCATGAATTTGTCACATTGCAATTAATTCACCCCATGCCGTCGCTTGCACAAAGCTGGTTCGATTGCTAATGGGGATCCAGGGGGGCGATATTAATTGCGGGGGATCATGGTCCCCTCGAGATGTGAATTTAAGATGGTAGATGGCTTGTCGTTGTTGGTGGCTTTTAGGGAGACAGGCGTCTATTCATTCAAATAATGTACCTAGCTTACCTATTATAACTTCAAAATATGGATGGCATTTCTTAAAAATAAGGAAACAGCACATGTCTTCTGTGTCTATGATAGAATGAGTGGCGAAAAGGAACACGTACAAACATCACGAATAGCACATAATAACAACACAAAATACTTTATTGTACCAACAAAAATATAGTACAAAAGAAATTACATAAAACAAAAGTACAATGGGTGGCCTTATCGCTAAGAAGTGATCACTTCCAGGCTTTATATAGTACCTAATAGTAACGGTACTGAAGAAATAAACAAGATCTCAAGCATGTTCCGAACATTACTTTAGCACCATCTATGCCTTTTAAACTACAACCATACTACTTTTTGAGTCTACGATGCTTATCCACTCAGCTAGGTTATACTATACAGGTATCCTAGTGTAGAGATCAAAGTGAGATCACGATTAGCTCATATACCTTACCTCCCTATTTAGCAATAATAAAAATAATTTAAGTTGATGTAATTATTGTATTATGTATGCATGTATTTTTTATGTCTACAAAAGCTAAAAACCGACTTCATATTTCGTAATATTTTATACTGTTTTTAAGTTTAACAAAATAAATAGTAATCTCACGTAAATGAAATATAATATTTGCTAGATGATGTTGTGTCACGGCTCATGCATGACGTAAGATTTTAGTGCAAAAGTAAGAAAAACATTGGAATGAAAGCACCATTTGACTTCAATTTCTATTGGCATAATTGCACAACAGAACATGCCCTGGCGATGTACCTATACACTGGCAGGTAGGTACATATCCAGTTCCCGTATCCACTCATAAACAAATCGAAGTTTCTTCGTTTTTGTGCAAATGCTTCTCACGCAAGCGACATAAGAGTCGGTTTTGCACAACAACGAAAACGAATCTTCGTAACCTTTTTCCTAGTAGCCCTCCAGCACCGTCATCACTCTGTTTGTTCCAAGTACCTCCGCGTCCCTAAGGGTGGTGTGGGGCGTCTAATCGCAATCGATACCAACCATCCCTTGGCCCTTCACTAGAGAGGATTGAGATAGCTGCCGCCATTGGCTTTGTTTAATATCCTGCGTTATTTGAAAGGGCTTTTGTCATTTCTAGGCTTGTGTCTGTGTTTACCTCTTCTTTTCTTTTCAGAGTGCTCTGGATGTTTTTTATCTATATATACATGTATAAAAATTAATTGCTGTTCGTTAGTCTCGCTAAAACTCGAGAGAGAAAAAGTCTGAACGGATTTATCTTATCTTGGTCTTGAAATGTTCGTGGAGGTCTAAAAGCCGCGGTAGGGGAAGGTTTAAAAGCCGCGGTTCGCAGCTAGTGTATAATAAAAACCTTATTTTCTAGTGATAGACCCTAGAACATAAGGTTTTAGTACATTCCTAAAGTTTTATAGAATATTTAACGTGATTTGTGTTATTTTGAAATATTTCCAATAATTATGTTGTTAAACCAAAGTTTTAAAAGTTTTTACAGAGTTTCATTCCTGTACCTGTAAGGTTTCGTAGAAACTGTAACCATAGGTTTACGCAATGTTTTTATTCGATCTTTTCGAGTCAGTTCCATCGTCCAATTACCGGAAGCCCAACTATTAGCCACTTGACTAAGGAAAATGCCGAAATTCGTCAGCAACTCTAACAACTTTAAAACAGTGGCGAAGCTGGGTAGTCGAGCTAGCGGCGGCAGGCTACACATTAGGACTCAAATGCCAGCTTGTTTTTATACACTATACGTACGCAAAAACGTTTTATGCAATACGTACTCATACGGTTTAGGGGGCCTATTATAATTCTCAAAAATATGCAACTATTCGTGCCAGTCGAAACACGAAATTGCGTGGTGGAATAAAAAGTACCCTGGTCTTTGATTCCAGGATTAGAATGACTTGTTTCAACATCATCTGTTCAGTAGTTTTGGCGTCAAGAGGTAACAAACATATATCCATACATTTTGAAGTTACATAACAGATTTAGTTAAAGTCAACTTTTGTTAAACAAATAAAATATAGATCCTATAGGTATTGGTTGTATTGTAGGTTATGATAGTTTAAGTTTTTTTTCCCTAGAGCTGTGGATTTCGTTTATTAATGAATAAACAATAAACAAACTTACGCATATATCGTATTATATAGTCTAATTTTGTAAATGAGACAGTGAAAAATTTACTCTAGGCCGAAATTTAAACTGGGAGGTCATGCATGATATCGACTTATTAGGGTTATGTTTATTAGTAAACACTATAAAGTTTTATGCATTCGTTTACCTATAAAATAAGCACTATCAAACTCGCCGATTGAAGATGGTAGACCCCTGGTACTTTATGTGTAGCGTGTATTCATGTACACCTTGAGTAAAAAAAGGGAGCTTTTATTAAAGGAATCGAATAGGCGAAGTTCCTAAAAAAATTGTCAGAATAGTACGATATGATGCATTCGTAGAAGCTACACCGTAGCCATGCCAATGCATACATACCAAATTCACCACCGCTTTAGCCGACGAGCCAAGTGTTTTTAACTAAATTTTAAGGTGTTCACCAAAACCACAAAGCAAAGGTATCCACGTCTCAGGTTACCAAACGCTTACCATAATTTAGAGTTCTATACACGTTCCTAATAATTGTCTTTAAAAAATAACAATCCCCCTGCTAGGCCTACAGATCTGCCCAGGACTGCGTCCATTTTTGCGGTTTCAAACACAAACAATTTCATTTTCATCCATCAATTTAACCATCAATTCATGAGTTACTACACTGGGTTATAAACTAACATCGGCCGCTCGCCCCACCAGTAACCCAATCTGTAGACATTTTAAAATCTAAATTTATATATTCCTCATGGCATCATAATTGAAATTATTAATTTTGTTACTTTTGATTGATTGTTTTTTTCTGTTTTATTTTAAATTTACTAACCATTCTTAATATTAATTCTGTGGTACTAAGAAAATGGAAGTTACAGTCTAAATAAATAAATTTTCAATTTCAATTTCAATTTTAATTTAACTGAACATCCAAAATTTCGCATTTATAATTTTACTGTGATTTGATTATGCATATGCACGCACTGCGTACACTTATGTAGGTACGTGCGTACTACACGTCTCAGTGTAAGCCCTTATCATCGCACGTGTATTCTATACGTATTATGTATTCCTCTCGGTATACCACCACCCTGCCCTAACAAGGCACCGCGACAGCATCGAGGGCCACGTAATTGGCGGAGAAGTGGCAATTACCAGCCGAGTACAGCCTCCAGGTTTAGCGTAGCAGTCAACTATTGTAACGGTGTATAGCTCTTTATGGTAGATAGGTAAGAGCTTGCCAAGGGGTTAAACAAGTTTGGAAGTCAGGTAAAGGGAAGTCTACTTTTCTGTTATGTTCTTATTTATTTCTTTTAATTTTATCACAGTATTATTATAGTTGCGAAAGTTTGGATGAATGTTATATATTAAAGCCTCAACTAATAAGCGAATCGGGCTGATTTTGCATACAGGTAATTGTAATCACGGTATCAAACATAGGCTTTTTATTCCATAAATCAGTTTCCATGGAATAGAAATCACCTTTATACGGTTTCTTCAAAACAACGCATGCGAAGCTACGGGCAGAAACTAGTATATTATGAAAGTTTGGAAGTCAAGTCAAGGAACATCTACTTTTCTGTAAGGTTCCTATTTATCCAACCTTCCATTTTATTTCCATTATAAAATTCATATAGAACAATGCACTGTACATCATTACTATTCTGTAAGGTTCCTATTTATCCAACCTTTCATTTTATTTCCACTATAAAATTTAGATATAATCTATTTTAATTGAAAAAGAAAATTACATTCAATTGTTAAATATTAAATACAAACAATTAAGATAAAATCGTTATAAAATAACAGAAATTATAATTTAAGGAGAAGTAGAGTGTATAGGTCTGTAGTCTTCTGTGTATCTAACTTTGTTATTTTTGTACGCTACATTTCATAATCAATTATACGGGCATAATTGCGAATAATTTGACCAAAACATATAATATTTATAAAATCAGTACCTTTTAACATCAACGATGTACGAAAACATGACGATGTTCGTAAATAAAATATGAGAGGACACCCCCAGTTTTCGTGTTTAGGTCATAGCTTGTTTAAGATAGCTATTTTAATTCAGACACTGCATTTTTTTTTGCCTCGTAAAATGTCCCAAATATTCCACAGAAATTATAATATTAGCAACTTAATATGATAATTTTGATTCTCGTTATTTTGTATTCTTACCGCGAAAATCAATTTGAGTTTTTAAGCCGTCTGCGTAACTCTATGATTCAATTTTCATTTCAAATGAAAAATTTTAGAAACATATTTACTACGAATATAATTCGAAATTTCCGATCCGTTAAAGGTTTCTTATATGTATTTTTATTACACCTTTTAGTAGTAAGTAGTACTACTCGTAGTAGGCATTGTAAAAATAGGTGTAGTAGTGCCAGCTAGCACCATCCCTACTACTACCCTTACACCCTACACTACAAGTTTATTTTATTTTTATTTTATATTCGGATCTTAGGAACTTGCAGATGAAGATGAAGAATAAAATATGAAATGTTAATACAAACACATGAAAAATACACGTACCTGAGGGTTATTTAGGTATAGGTTTCCACTGGCAACAAAAGATAGTTGGTTATATTATTGTTTTATAATAATTGGTATTCCTTGTCTCTAGTTGGTTGCCCTAAATAAAAAAAAATATATAGCCCGCTAAGCGTAGTGATTATGGTAATACCCCTCTTGCCTGGGCCAGGATGTAGGTATATGAGTTGATGAGGAACATAGAAGGTACTGATGTAGGAGCAAACTAAGAATAGTGTAAAAATAGAATAGTAAAACATTTATTTCGACACACACGCATAGGTACAAAAAAACTTAAACAAACAACAAAGAGGTTGATACTAAATTAAATATAATTTGATGGTTTTGAACCCAGTTTGCCGCCATGACCCTGTGCCGAAATAGGTGTTGGCTAAGCATGTGAAAAACAGCGTTGAGCGGTAAGTAATCGCTCAGGTTGCCGCTCAGCGCTGTTTTCCACTAAAAACATTTTAGGTACAACTAAATAACACTAGTAGTTCTCCGAACAGTGAACCTCGTGAACACTAACTATTTTTAAACCGTACCTACCCGTTTTTTTAATACACGGGTATCGGGTAAAAAAATTCGTATAACCGGGTATTTGCAATTTTTTCAGAAAAACAGGTAAATTTTCTTATAATGTAATAGTTTGCGGCTATGATCTATATTTTGTCATATAGCTGCAAAGTATGTAAGCAGATCCTAATAACATAAATTAAAATTCACATCATTTGCGTCGAGACAAAGAGATATAGGTAGGTACCTACTTTGAAGAAAGGATCTCAAATCAGCAAGTAGGTAGGAACCCACCTACTTTTTCCATGTTTAAAAATCGTCCACAAGAATTTAATTTGAGGTAGGTAAAGTAGGTACCTACCACTTACGGGTTTGTTTATCGTTTGGTTAGTAAGGTTTATCAGCTGTCCTTAACTTAGCTACGTTTGTATGTATGTATGTATGTAAGTGTGTGAGTATCATCACTATCCTCTAGTGCGTTATTAATTGCAGGGCGATCCGCGCCGGTGGTTCGGCTTTATTAAATTTTAGCGCTTTCTGACTACCCCCTCGAGTTGGGGTTGCCATTGCGAAAAATGTTATTTGTTAGTTATTGTCTTATGAGTGAAAAACAAAAGTATTTTTTTGAAGGGGAAATGAAGAAATGATAATATAACTCAAAATTCTGTTTACTGAAATGACAAAGACTCACTATTTATTTGCCGCATTAGAAAAAAAAACACACAACATTGAACTTGAGGATATCAAACATCTTACAGTCTTCTAATTTTCGTTTAATAATACTTCGCTTGATTTTTTAATAGCTAGGTTTACCCACCTTGTTCTTTTACATTTGTTAAAACTTTTTTATCGATTGATTGGTGTCACTTTCTTTTTAATCGATACCTCTAAGTCATAATGTGTTGTGGGTGATAATTATGAATAATTTTACTTCTAATTGAAGAGCAATCATACCACAGCGACCACGAAACTATATATAAAGTTATATATAATGTAAATTAAAGTAGGTAAAATACATGAGATCCAGTGCCTAGATAAACCTAACATATACTTTAAGGCATTGCTAACCAACCTATGTAACAAAGTTTTCATGAATAAAATTAAATGATCTATAGATAACGTATTTATTGTACCATCAAAAACTTACTTCTCTAGAACTATTTTTATAATCCTCATTTAAAACTTTAATTCCAGACAAATACACTTTTACGAAATAATTTTCAATTTCTCAAACTCTCTCCTGGCAACCCCATCTTCCCCAGCTCACGGAATGAATAGAGCCATCACTTTTACTATCCACGTCGTCGGCCGGATTAGAAGATGAGCCCCGGTGGCTGGGGTGCGATGCACCCCTAGCACCCTGTTTTGATAACTCAGCCATGTTGTCAGCGGATTTCGAAAATGGCGCGATAATAGCATTTTTTCTCGTTGAATTGAGATAAACGATTACGTCATGTCATGCGTCAATACGGCGTAGAGAAAAGAGTTAAGTAGTACCTACTTGTGATGTATGTAAGGTAGTTTTAGATATAAAAAAACGTGAAATTACATCGGTAAGTATATAAGTATAGGTACCTTACCTATATACAATAAAGATAGGAATATAATAAACGCCTATACTACTTAACTGTTCTAACTTCACCTTCAATGAAGGATAAAACATAAGAAGGTAGGTAAGGTACATAACGTAACCTACCTGCTTAGGTTTTATCCAAGGAAAAACTAACGTGTGAAATAAGTTAAAATAGCTCTGCAAACTATTTTCTCGTTTTTCTGAAACAGTCAAATAAAATAGGCTTTTACCAGACTTTTTAATTACTCAGAATTACCTACATTGGGTAGGTACTATGGTTTTCGCGAACGAGCGTAGAAAGGCCCTCAGTCAGGGTAGTTACCTCTATAATAAGGGGGCGCAATTAGGCAGAAGGTACCTAAGTACCTACGTACATAAAACTTTTTTAACTTTCGCGATTTGTTAACATAATTAATGATTTTATCGGGTTTTGACCGTGACCACGATCACTGTAACGTGGTTGAAACGTAGGGAATTATTAACAGAAGGTACGCAATAAATACCCGATAAAATTATTAACTACCTACATAAATGTAAACAAGTAAAATTATATACCTAGGTACATTACATAGGTACGCTACGTATTCTGTGACGCTTCGTACGTATGCCAAACGAAGTTTTATAAAGAGGGAAAATTCTCAAGTGGCCTCCTGCGTGCACTAGGTAGTAGGTACGCCCTAACGACATCTTTTGTTGGCGGAGCGAGCGGGAGCGTTCCTATTGTAGCCGTGTTATAGTCACTCTAGTAGCTAAAAATCAGAAAATCAAAAAAGATGACTAGATTAGGTAATTAACCAAGGGGATAAAGCATGATAAAGCTATGTCTTACGTCCCAAATGCAATGGAAAATAATAAAAAAAACAAGGACACAAAATAATTGATTTGCGATTAGGATAACAAATACAAACAAACACATGTCTATCGCAGTAATAAAATGCGAAAGTTAGGATGGATATTTGTTACCTCTTTACGCCAAAACTGCTTAACGGATCGGGCTGAAATTTTGCATACAGGTAATTCTAATCCTGGAATCAAACATAGGCACAGACTTTTAATCCCATAAAATCAGTTACCGTTTGATAAAAATCACCTTGAAACGATTCTATAGGAACAAGGCGTGCGAAGCCGCGGGGCTCAGCTAGTGTTGAAATTATGTAAGAGCTTTGGTTTCCTATGACTCCCGCATAAGGCTAAGCCTATTTCAATCAGAACAATAATTGGCCATGACACTGAGAGAGCGGCACCCTAGCAATTCTAGATGATTCTAGCTAGAGGAACTCACAAGCATTACGAGAAACGTCCCAAAACTGTGATAGACAAGTGTAAAGTTAGTAATAGCCAATATTTTAAAGCGACTTCAAAGTTTCTTTAAGTGTTAAATTCTCAGATCACAATTTTTGAAACAACATCGCATGAATCAGCAATACTTATACTTATCTTGTTTCTATGTACACCTACCTATTATTTTATCTATTTTTAAAACCTTTAGTGCAATGTAATGTGCCTATGAGAAACAAAACCTCAACAGCCTGTATTGGTCCACTGCTGGACGCAGGCCTCCCCTGATAGTCCTTGTTGGGGTCATGCCTATAATCCCCACGCTTGCATGCGGGTTGGGGATCACAGTTCGTTGGTAGATTTATTCTACAGGGGACGCCCCCGGTGGATTTCCTTAGTCTCCACTTATGACACACACGGGGTGGTGCAAACTCTAAGCGAGCACCAAACAGCTGTGTGGTGCTGGCTTATGATAAACCCATTGGTTTATATAGTGGTCTATATAAGCTGAAGTTGACTAGTTTCGGGTGCTATCGGGAAGGCACCTGACTCCGCTCGCTCCGAGTGTTCTCGTGGTGGGTAATGCTGCTGAGTGTTTCACATACGCTCTTCATTCCCTCGCACACTCCAAACTCGGAGACTTGTACAAAATGCGAATTTTCGTGAAGAATTAGCGATTCGAAGCGCTTTTTGAAAAAGTAGTTAAGGTTTTTAGCTCGCTTGTTTAGGTAGGTAAACGATCACAGACATCGTTGTAATAACTCAAATAATACTCAAGTAATGGTCAAGTGTCGTAGAAGTCAAAAATCTTTTGGAATTGTAAGACTCTAGTGCTGTTTTTGGGATATAATTTGATTTCTTAGAAATTACCACGAGTGTGTTTCCGTTCAATAATAATATCGGAAACATTATTCATTTATTATTTATTATATTTAGAATAATGGTTCAGTTACAAGTAGGTAGATGTCGGTATGTATTGTAATCGGCCTAGCCACACGGACTGACTCAGACCTACACCTAAGAACAATACCTGTATGAATAAAATTACAATAAATGATATGAATATGAATATGATTAGAAATATGAATATGATTCTACAACGGCAGCGGCGCGGCGGCGCGGGCGGCGGGGACATTATAATGGCCGAATCGTGCACTGACAAAGCTTTGATCTTCAAATCTATCGTCCTGTATTGGTCGACAGCCTGTATTGGTTCACTACTGGATGCGCCTTATGCCCATAACTCCCATGCTGGGCATGCAGGTTGGGGATCGCAGTTCGGTAGTAGAATTGTTCTGCTGGCGGCTCTACTGCCCGCCCCCGATGGATATCACTCAGTCGCCACTTACGACACCCAAGAGAAGAGATGTGGTACAAATTCTAAGCCGGCACTCCGTTAGATTATCCGAAGAGATTGAAAACATATTTTTTCTTTTATTAATAAAACAAAAAAGTGAAAGAGAGATCGCCACCTATTATTACTACGCTAGTTCATTCTACAGCCACTTCTAAGGGAAAATGTAATCCAATACAGTCAATTCATAAACCAAGAACAAAACCAAAAACCCGCTAATCATAACTACAAATCAACGGCTGCCAATCAACAAAATAAAATTGTAAACTGATAACCAATAATTTTAACACAAAAGTCACACCCCTTCTCATACAAAGGCAAGGAAACAGCCATTTGTGTCGTACATTTCACAAAAAGTCGTACAAATCAAGGTACAAAATACTAAAAATTGTTCGTAAGTTGTACGAATGAATTTCAGGGTCCCGACCACAAAAGAATTGAGGCAAAAGCGGATGTGTCAATAATTAACTGAGATTGGGCGCCCAGGGCCATCCGATCCAGGGAGTATTAAAATATAACGGCTAAGTGTAAGTAGGATTATTTTCGAGGTCCCGTATGTTTTTTTACTTAAGGACTCTCTTCATCTCTTTAATGAAACCTACATTACTGTCGTCGTGGTCCAAGCCTCGATGATGATGGCCGAAAACGCACCGTAGCGCAGGACAGGACTAGGCTGATTGATGGTCTCGCGGTCATCATTGCAGCTCTTATTTATTTATTTATTACATGGAAAACCAGATGCTTTTATATACAGAGCTCTTGATGGACTAAAGCTGAAATAAAACCCGAGACCGAAGAACGTCGATACGCCTTTACAGCGTGGACAACAAGGGCTGCGATGTAGACCAATTCTAAATCAAGATGATCTCTGTGTGGTCTACACAGAGAACATCTTGATTTAGAATTGGTTCATAGACAGTTGTACACAAATTTCTATTGTAAATTTCACATTTCAGATTTTTCATAAAGCTATACTTATTCCTGCAAAAATATCAACATGATATCCTTACAAAATCCTTCACTCACGAAATAACGGAACCCTGAAATCCTTACGGTATACAGGGTATTGTATTCGGACAATAGGGTGAAACTCTCGCTCGCAGCTAGGACGTGTTTTTGTTGCTCCCATGCTGGGGTGAAAAATATTACACCCCCAGGGTGTGTTATATGTTAAGTGATCGTACATATGGCGGGCTTATCGTGTACCTATATTGTTGAAAGTACTTATAGATCTGAGATTTCGCATCTGTTACTTTTATTTGTACAAGTCGAAGTTTTATTTGGAATAGATTTAAATTTTTAAACAGATCCCTTTTCTATTTATTATTTAAACTTTTGTAGATTGACGAATTCGTTAAGAATTTATGCTGGTTAACTACGAAGCTATATCGTATCCATTTTGAATGGAGCATAAACGTAAACAAACCGCCTATACTTAACCTAAAATTCACTTTGTTGGCGCGTCCTTTTATACGTAATTTACATTACTTGTCGATTTTAGAACCTCCCTTCAATAAACATTGCTTACTAATAATTATATCTGAAACTCGACGCCAAGCAAGTGAGATTTTGTTATTTGTGTCGTACTTTGTTTACTAACATGCTTCATTCAAAATAGATAAACCATAGTTTGTGTTGGAAGATCCTGATGAAGTCCCTCGTTAAGAGTTGAAATGTTGGGGTTATTCCAACAAAAACTTGGTTCGTAGTCAACCTTTGGGTCGTTTCAGTATAATATGAAAGTTTTTAAAAGTTGACGCTGACTATTGTTTTCTGTTTTTTCATACCATTTATCCATTCATCACGACGAAAATCCAGGTTTCTAGTAAGTACCTGTTCAAATAATGAAAAATTAGATGGTAAATTTTTATTTTGTAAGAAATGAATAAATGGGATGCCTACTTTATTTTTTATTTGCTCACAAGTAACTAATTTTCAATTTCTTGGTTGTGAACAGGGTTAAAAAAATTAATTCATAATCAAGATGTTCTGTGTGTTCCTTACCCGTAGTAAATAACAGAATTATTATCGTACTAGCTGCGCCCCGCGGCTTCGCACGCTTATCCCACGGGAACTGATTTATGGGATAAAAAGTATTATATAAAACAGCTTAGGTGTTATTCCAGGCCTACCGGTATGCAAAATTTCAGCCGGATCCGTTCAGTAGTTTTTGCGTAAAAGAGCAACAAACATACATACATGTATACAAACTTTCGCGTTTATAATATTAGTAGGATCGTGTCAAATCAGTGTAATCCTTACACTGCAAAATCTTTAGTAACCCAAGCATAATAAGCTTGGTTAAATTTTAACTTTTATTCAGTCATCGATATAATATATATCTATTATATATATATTATATAATATATATATATATAATAAAAAATATAATATATCGATGACTGAGTAAAACTTTCATAATACGGGCCAAGTATCGTTATTATTATACATAAAATATGTCATTATATTATTAATTTATTTGTTGTAAAGAATATAATTATTTGACCGAAGTCTTATTTTAAAATATTCTTGCTCTTTCATACTTATTAATAGAAATTGAACTTTGAAACTTTACAGTAGGTACCTCCATAACGACGAACGTCACTGTACTTGCGTAACTGCCAAGGTACTTGCGTAACTGCCAAGGTTTGACCTTTTCCTCGGAATAAGCTGATATAGGTACCTAACCTTCTGGTCCACACCAGAAGGCCTATATTAATTATGCAACATACACCGATTATTTAGTTTAGTTTTTTTGTGCAAATTTGTACTGATTCTATCAGGTGTCGAAGGTCGATCGACAATAAATAAATGAATAAAGATTACTGTTCTGATTAGCTGTGTGGTGCTGGCTTAGTTGCACCACCCTATCTCTTCCCGTGGGTGGTGGTAAGAGGCGACTAAGAGATATCCACCGGGGGGTGGACAGCAGCACCCCCTGCAGAACAATACTACCACTGAAAAACAATCTCCGACCCGCATGCCCAGCGTTGGGATTACGGGCATTACCCCCCAAACGCGAATAAGGCGCTGTTAGGAAGGCCTGCGTCCAGCACTGGACCAATACAAGCTGTTGAGGTTGAGGATTGAGGTTCTGATTAGTGTAATTTTTATTATTATTTACGAAATTTCGTGTTGAACCGAAATTGGCCCCTAGTGGTCACTATAAAACAAAACACAAAAGGTCACTGAATAGACAAAGGTCATTGCTTTACCACAATCAACAGATAACATCAAAACAGCTGACAAAACCAGTGCATTTTAATTCGATCAACCCTTTTTTGTACTATCGTGATGAATAATTCTACATTTACGAGTCCCGCGATATCTCCAACAATTCCTATCTGATAAGAACACAACAACCCCATCGCTTTCCAATAACATCCAAACGGCACGAGATCCGATAATTCTATTCTTTTTTTAAATCACGAACTCTTTATGCGTTTTTAAATGAGGCCGCTAGTAAAAAGTATTTTATCGGTTGTAAGAAGGTTGTAAATCATAGTAATCACCTGTTTTGTAGCGATGTTATTTTATTGAAGGGTTGTTTTCTTGATTTGTCTGTTGGTTTTTGATAACACGCTATAAAAATTGCCTTGACAGTTTGACGTGGTTTAGGTTATTTTTGGATAATACCTAAATCGTTAGGGTTTTTGGGCGAGGCTACGCCCTATAACATGTCCAAAATTTATGAGGTTATGGCCATTTTCACCTATCATATATACCTACATAGTTTTTGTTACATGCATCTACTCTTCTCCATAGCTTTAAATAGGTAAGTACCTACCTACCTACCTAACTAAATAATATTTTCTACGATGAATAATAATTATTTTGTTTGTTCTTAGCCATTTGCATAAATATTGTTTTTTGTAGAGAAGTCTATAATCCTGAAATTCAACGCAAAAAGTAGATACCTAAGCATACCAAAGTGTTTCGTGCTTGACAAGCTCAACACAACGATTACTATGGACAAGACAATAAAATAACACTTTATTAGACAATCCAGTATAAAACTTTATATGACTCAAACTAGCGCAATTTTATCCTAATAATATATTGAACAAAGGAAATTTCAAGGATTACGTTGGGCAGTTGTCAGTAAAATCTTTTTTTAATGCCTCTGTAATTGTTTTATTATTTTGTACTAGAGATCCGTCCCAGCTTCGCACAGGTGGATATTTATTATTTAAACATAATAAATATAGTCATTGTTACTAAGGGATAAAGCAGCATTCGAATAGTGAAAGATTTTTTGTAATCGGTTCAGTAGTTTTTGAGTTTATTCGATACAAACATCCAAAAATAAAAATCTGACCTATTTATAATATTAGTATAAATAAAAACTACACTACTACATATCTTAGTTTGACGAATTCATTATGGATGTAAGCGGGTTAACTTCGAACCTATGTATTTGTGTTGGAACGTTGGTGTTCTACCAACGTTTCATCCCTTAACTAGCCCTTAACTGTTAAGTTGCCCTCGTAAAGGGCTGAAACCGTGGTGATTTCTCATCTAGCCCCAAGATAAGCAGAGCTTATGCTATGGGTACCAGATGAGATGACTGATTCACATTATACAATATATTACAGAAACAGATATATTTTATTATAAGTACATATAAAACAACCAGAACACCGAATGGATAGTTTAGGCAGAGATACTCAGAGTCAGAGTCAGAGTCAAATCGTTTATTTCTTTAGACTTACAAAATAAGCACTTAGACAAGTCAAATTTTTACTACATAAACAGTTTATCAAGCTATTAATAAAGTAAAACTTTGACTATAGTAATTACTATCAAACTACTACGTTGGCGCCAAACTCTTTTTGTCAACAACAATTTTTGCAAAAGAGTCGGTTAGTATTTAAATCCAGTCTTATTTAACTAGCTATAACTAATCTATAACACAAGTGGTCGGCAAACCCCAAAGCTCTAAGATTTGCCGATTTCAATAGATATCGGGTTTCCTCTCACCACACGCGCATGCCCTTTTCAAGTTAGTAAAAGATGTAAACTATACACCCTGTATACCGCCAAAAAAACTAGTACAACCTGAAAGCCTTTTGAGGTACCGCTGCCGCCGGCATTCGTTTGAATTTTTGTTTTTATATCAATCGGATAAAAATTACGGTGTCTTTTTTGGATAAAAGTACCAAGTCCTTATTAAATAACTTAAAGACTAACCCCCTTACTATTCCTTTTGTTAAAGATGTTAAAAAGTGGTTAGTCGTAGTTCTGAAAAAAATAGCTGAAGATCGGAGGATTTTGGCATAGTAATCGCCATGGCAAATCCTACAGAATACTTCGTTTAAACATTTATACCTATTTTTATATTGTAATCAAATCAAACTTAAAAGCTCTTGTACGTGCGTCTAATTATTTGTTATTATTATAAGTCTCGCGAAGAACCGACAACTGTTGGGGTAAACGTGTTCTTGAGCGAAGATGGCGATTTGGCAATCGTAGTGTAGGTCACCCAGCCAAATGACTGACGACCTGCGAAAGACTGCAGGCAAATGCTGAATGTGTTAAGCTGAAGACAAGTTGCTATGACGCTCATTAGGATAGGCCTATGTCCAGCGGTGAACTAATGTAATAGGTGGATCATAAATATAATGATCATAGTGATATATTTATTTAACCCATTAGCTGTATTTATAGAAAGTATTTCTTAAACAATGTTGTGGCCGCCTAATATTAGCCTATATTATAATTAGAACTTGCTTTCAAACAAGTTTAACTTTAAGAATGATTTTTAAGACGTTCCTTTTTAATAAATTAATTATAAGAGTGGGTACTTTTTAATGTTTAAATGATGAAATATGTAAATGAATAGCTCTAGATATTTAATTTTGAAAAGTGGATGGATAACAAAAGCCTGTCGTTTCGCTAACTCCGCACAAGCGGGCACAATGAAGTACAAACAAGAAACCTACGGCCAGATTTCACTTTTCAAAATTGAGCGACGGATGGCGAACAGCACCTGGGTTATTACTAAACGGTCATCTACAAATAAATAAATATTGTTTGAGTCTTCTTAATTATGTGATCTAGATCGTTTGGTTTTGAACTGGTCGATTCAGATGTCAATTCGTGAATGAACTACCATAAAAACTCGAACTCAACCTCAAACTGAAAAATGCTTTATTTCCATAAATACAATAAATTTACACTTAGAAAAGGTCATATTAAAAATACACTGACACGGAAAGAAAGTGGTTTTTTTGATTTCGATCGCTTCGGTATGTAGACTAAAGTAAAGAAACGACGAAGAAACCTTTAGCCTGTTAGTTGCTATTTTTCGAGTTGGAGCAAAATCCGACCCAAGATTTTTTATCCTGTATATTACTGTTCTGGGCGTTTGTTTATTTTCATTTGTATAATATTTGGAATATAAATGCATCCAGTTAGCGGCAGAAACAGTATCAGTGGTGTCGATTCGCTAAAACTAAATTGTTTGACAAGACTAAAAATGTGGCCTTCCCCTAGAAATCGCTTGAAATAAAAAGGATGGCATTATTTTTAGTGCTGTCAAATCAGTTTCATTTGGGTGACCTCTGAATCGATAAATAAATAAATAAATAATGCTAGACAATTTACACAGCATTATCTAGCCTCAAACTAAGCAGAGCTTTTGTTATGGGAACTAGATAATTGATATATGTACCAATACACTACATAGATGGATATTATGATTAAGATATATTATATATATTAAGATATTTTATTATACATAGTAAACATCCAGAACGATGTGATTGAAAGAAAGAAGAAAGAAAGAAAGAAATACATTTATTTATAACAACAGTAGAAACTTAGTATACGAATATTGTATCCTACAACTATGAGTAAGTAGAATCAAAATACAATCTTAAAGGATGTAGTTATATAGTATTGTTATAAAAAGGCCCTAACTCAGCAGAAATGTTTGCTATGCTCCCGGAAGAGTTCTAGCCAATTAAATACTGTTTGATTTGAAAAGGAAATACATTGAATTTACCACCAGTGGTCTTTTCTTGGATCGTTGCTGTACATAACTTGCGTAGCTAATAACTTGACTGTTTTGAAATAACTAAAACCGGATTTATTTTTACATTGATTTAAGATTTGCGGAATAAGTACTAATCTCTAAAATATTTTTTTATGGGAACACCCTCGGATCATTACACTAATGTTATAAATGCGTCAGTTTGGATGTTTATATCTAAGGATGAATGTTTGTTACCTCTTCACGCCAAAATTACTGAACGGATCGGGCTGAAATTTCCCATACAGGTAATTCTAATACTAGAAAGTAATAAAGCTACTTTTTATCATGTATATAAACAATATACAGTCTTACATAGAACCTCCTCCTTTTTTCAAAGACGACGGCTAAATAGCAGCCTTCATTTCAAAGAAAAACTAGATAGAAGCAAATGCATAAGTAGTATACGTACATAAGTTTTACAGTGACTTACATTATAAACCTTAGTTAAAAAATCTCGAGGGGTTTAACTGTAGTACTATCAGTTGCTAGAGCTTTGTCCACGTTTATCAACAACATCTACCATCCTGTAATGGAAATGACAAGACTAATGTAACTGAAACCCTCGGCCACAAAGCGTTCATTTCCCGACGGCGATGATACCACGCAGCGCCGAAGGGTGACATTGTTCGTCATTTTCTCCCCGTTTTAGGGGACTGCGGAATTATGGCGTCGGGAAAACCTTTGTCATCATCAGCGTATACTACTTCACTGGACATGAAACTGTAAAGTAAGCTAACCAAGTCTGCATATCAAGTCTGCATCTCCCTGGACCAATCGGAAGGATTGACTTTAAGGCATACATGAGTGAAAGTGGCGCCACCTTTTTATCTTATTGTTACGTTAAACACATGAAGTTTTAAAAGTTCATCGTACAGTTTGAGATTGTTTACAGAGGTATTAAAAAATAGCTTATAATGGATACTAACCACAAACTGTACGATGGATTTTAAAAATTTCCTACGTTAAACCTAATAACAATAAAATAGGTGGCGATGTCATATTATTGGCTCGGGTATGTGCCTTAATTTCGAGGGAATAATGCTCTAAGAGTTAATTGTAGACATTAATCTTATTCATAACTTATTAGTAGCGTAGCGCGGTGGGCAAAGGTCCGCTTGCGATGCAGGAGGTTGCGGGTTCGATTTCCGTTTCGAGACAAATGTTTATACGATCTACAGGTATTTGTTCCGGGTATTCTGGATGTTTCTATGTATAATAAAAAATATATATCTATGTAGTGTATTGTATTAAGTAGGTATATCCGTTATCTAGTAGGTACCCAAGCTCTGCTTAGCTTTGGTATTATCTTATCATTCTGTGGACTGGGGCTGTTTTTATTTATTGTAAAATATGCACTCAGATCAACCACCAACCATTTATTTTTCTTAATATGTTCGAAAATTAATAAAAATCCTTGCAATAGAAAACCCTAAAATCGTCATCCAACTCTGCCTTGGCCGTTCATTTTCTCTTATTTCCTTCAGAATAATCCAGCATTGTCGCCGCGCCGACGCGATCACGTAAAAACCCGATGACAACAAAATGACGTCGAGTGTTGCCACCCTCTGTAAAAATGTTGCGTATAATTGCCTCGATGGACACCTCAACCGAATTCAATGATTTATCACTACAGCAAGAAGTCAAGCTCTGTATAGAAACCTACTAATATTATAAACGCTAAAGTTTGTGTCTGTTAAGTTATGAGCAACAAAGATACATGTATGTATCTTTGTTGCTCTTTCACGCAAAAACTACTAAACGGATCGGGTTGAAATTTTGCATACAGGTAGTTTTAGGCCTGGAATAACTCATAGGCTACTTTTAACCTCTTAAATCAGTTCCCATGAGATAGGCCTTGAAGCCGCGGGGCGCAGTTAGTAAACAATAAATTTAATTAGTAAATTTAAATGTTTTTCCATGTTAGTCAGTTTTGGTGATTTTTGCATTGTCTTGTGAGTACTTGCATTATGTCAAAAACTGGGTGCTACGAACATTTGTAGCACGTTGCTACGATGCGTCGTAGCAACGTGCTACGCCGACGTATAATTTTAAGCAAAAGATTTAAACGCGTGATCGATAATTTTTCGATTCATCGATTGTGATATTTTACATAATTTTTAACTTAGTACCTTTTTAAATTTATTATTTAATTACTAATAAGGTTTGCTGGAAAACAATTATGAACTCTTTAAACTCGTCTATGCCATTCCTCCTCAAGTTTTATTTAGAAATTTATCTTCGGATTTTTTTATTACAAAGAAACAGTATTAAAATTAATTACCTGACAATTGCGTTAAAGTCTCTCAACAATATTGAAACAAATATGCACCCAGGCTATTGTCCTTTCTGCACCCAGCATCATTCTTCTTTGGCCACCCCCTGTAAAAATGTCGCCTGGCTCCACAATTCCTATAAAGACGAGCATTTCCCCACCAAAAAACCTCTTCAACCAAATACCACCTCTACACCATGAAGCTTAAAGCTAAAATCCCATAGCAGCGTCTGTTAGCCATCTCGCAGGCAATAAATCGATGGATATACGTAGTAAGTTTTGCACGTTTTTACGATCCCTTGTTGACTGGGGAGTGTTTGAGGAAACATCAATTTGTGGGTTTTATTTTACGAAGAACTTTTCTGTACATTTGTTTCAGGTTTTAGTTTTAAAAACATACAATTGACAGACTCATTGTGTATAAGTTCGAATTCGATCTCGAATTCAGTCAAGTAACCGAGCTCACTTCGAACGTCATTACCACGAAAACTCGATAATGCTTGTAGCGCCTCAGTACTCCTTATTGAGGCGCTACAAGCAGTGTCAAGTTTTGCAGAATACAAAAATTAACATTAACAAAAATTATTGAGATTCGAAATGGGTTGCGGGTTCGATTCCCGCCTCGGCACTAATGTTTTTACGATCTGCAGATATTTGTTCAGGGCGTTCTGGATGTTTTCTGTGTATTTGTAGATTCAAAAATATCTATCTATGTAGTGAATTGTATTATGTATGTCAGTTATCTAGTACCCATAAAACAATCCCTGCTTAGCTTGGGGATTAAGCATTGTTATCCTATCCATATCGTTAAGTAATAGGATAGAGTTAGTAATAAAAGTGCTCTACATTATACAGTTTAAAAGAATGGTAGAGCACTTAGGTACCTCTACACAAAAACCAATTACATTTATTATTTGGCACAAAAATACATAGATATGTAAAGTGATTAGTGACCATCGAAAAATATCATTTAATATATATTTTTAGGATTGTTTAAGCGTGGTTGCATAGAAAAAGGTTTATAATGAGCGCAAAACTTCTAACTGCTATCTAAATGTGATCTATAGAACCTATAAAATAGTAAAAACCTGTTTTTTTCTATCGGCACAAACCATTTTAAAAACAAAAACATAATGCAATGATATCTGAACAAAATGGTTTCTTCTGACTGTATTGAAAGTGTCGAGTCGCCAACTCAACTTTCGACTTATTGATTTAATAGTTAATACGTATAAAACGTAAAAAATATTTATAGGTATCATTATTTTTGTTTCTATATTTTGTTTTGTTAGTATTTAGTTTAAAGAAAGAAATCAATTCAAAGATATAAAAAGAGACCAACACAACAAAAATATGCTTTAACAACTATGATCCACCAAACATAACAAAAACATAAAAACGCGAATTATCTAGCAAATGCACGCCCCAATGCCTTTCCATATTCAAATCATGAGAACTGTCCGTCAGGCGCGAACTTCTCTTTCATAAAGCTCGTTTACAAAACTACTCTTTGTGTTAAGTGTACATCTGCCGTATTGTTGCACGAGATCTCATATACTGATTCGGTAGTCATTTGATTGGGATGGGTTCCTTAAATGCGGGCAGGGTTTTTGAGTGGTGTAAAAACTAGTTTACCGTAACTATACAAAAACAGTTTATTTTCACAAAGCTTATAAAAACACTAACGCAGGATTCCATAAATATTCGTTAAATATCAGACTAATTTACGAGGATGTATGAAAACTAGCTGCGCCCCGCGGCTTCGCAAGCGTTGTTCCTATGGAAACGTTTAAAGGTGATTTCTGTCCCACGGGAACTGATTTATGGGATAAAAAGTCTCAAGCCTTTGTTTGATTTCATAAGAATTACCAGTATGCAAAATTTGAGCCCGTTCCGTTCAGTACTTTTGGAGAAGGTAATATATCCATCCATCCAAACTTTTGCATTAATAATATTAGATGTGATGTGATATCTCCTGCATTAGTTAATGGGTGAACATGAACACACTGTGGGTGAAACTGGCATAAGAATTGGTTTAACATAACACGAATCAGAAACTTCTATGTTCGTTTTTAGAATAGGCCCTCTGATGGGTCCAATTCAATTCCACCTCACGTAATACGCGCTATCAATATACACCTACACAAACTTAGATATAGATATTTGTGTCACCATCCCGCACGCCGTTAGAAAACATCACACACACATAAAAATCTGTGTTGTGTTTGTGTATGTGTGTGTCAAGTCCGTCCAATCGTCACCTTTCGTGTGAAATGTGGGCGGAGCTTCGCACCCCTGGTCTATATCGATCGAGGGTAGCTTTTCAGTGTTTAGCGACGAATTTTCATGAAATCACTCGACTGTTTTACGATAGTAGAGTCTGTTTTATATGTTGATGTTATTGGCTACGGGGTACCGAGGCTTCAGGTTTAAAAACTTTAATTCTATTTGTGCACCAAATAAGTTCCATTTATTTAGATTAGTGTGTTTGTATTTGTATACCTATTTGATTTGTATCTCATTGTTTTGTTTATTAATGTGTTTTGGTTTATTTTTAATCGACTCCAAAAAACGAGGAGGATCTCAATTCGTCTGTATTTTTTTGTTTTTTTTTATGTTTGTTACCTCAGACAGTACTTGTGACTGGGTGGTCCGAATTGTATGATTCTTTTTTTATATGAAAGCTGGTGCTTCCCGTGTGGTCCCATTTTAATTTTATTCAGTTTTGATAATGGGATCCATGAAAATTAATAAAAAAACAATAAAAATTGAAGTCGGTTTATAGTTTTTTTTAAACAAATTTAATTATTTAGTATTGTGAGTACTTTATCCGTAACGCCAGCTTGCCAGTCATTCAACTCATGCTGAGTCAGAGCCAATTTTGTAGACGGACCTAAGTACACTTTTTTTTTCCTTGCTCTAAAATGTATACCTACTTATGTTCTGTCTATGAAATAAAGATATTTTATTCTAATTATTATTTATCTTAATATATAAAAGAAAGTTGTGTTAGTTACACTATTTATAACTCAAGAACGGCTGAACCGATTTGGCTGAAAATTGGTGGAGAGGTAGCTTAGAACCAGGAGACGGACATAGGATGTTTTTATTGAGTTTTTATTTCGTTCCCGGCTGAACGAATCTTGATGAAATTTGACGGACATAGCTACTTGAATAGAGCGTGCGAAGCCGCGGGCAAAAGCTAGTTTATTATAAAAATATCTGAGCAGACGCTCGTCTTGTCTTCGATGCAACGCGTGACCAGAGAGCTGGTAAGTATCTGGCGCAGTGCATCAGCATTGCCATACAGCGGGGGAATGCAGCCAGCGTCTTGGGTACGCGACGATTGGTATTGATATAATATAATATAATAATGTTGGACAATTCACACAGCATCATCTAGCCCCAAGCTAAGCATAGCTTGTGTTATGGGTACTAGATAACTGATATACATAATACATTACACTACATAGATAGATATTTTTTATTATAAATAGAAAACATCCAGAACGCTCTGGCGCTTCTGCGTCGCAGACGGACCTTCGCCCACCGCGCCACAGTGGTCGTCATATAGATCTGTTGAGCTAGGTAGCTCAACACAGGTGTGGTTATACACAATCAAATAAATCCCAGAAATTTTTGGGCCGCGGTTTCAATTCCCGTCGAAGCCGAATTTTTTTGGGATTTTATTTGATTACCATGTAGATTGCTTTTGCAAGAGTCTGCACTTACGTCAATTCTTAATACTAGTTCTAATCACACTAATATTATAAATGCGAAAGTTTGTATGGATGTATGGATGGATGGATGTTTGTTACCTCTTCACGCCAAAACTACTGAACGGATCTGGCTGAAATTTTGCATACAGGTAATTCTAATACTGGAATAAAACATAGGCTACTTTTTATCCCGTAAATCTGTTCCCGTGGGATAAAAATCACCTTTAACTTTTCCATAGGAACAACGCGTGCGAAGCCGCGGGGCGCAGCTAGTTTATTTATATTTTTTGATTTTAGCTACATAAATTAATATTTATTATGAGGACTGATGTGGCGCAGCAGGAAAGGTTGCAGGAGGTTGCGGGCTCGATTCCAGCCTTGCGACAAATTATGTACAATCTGCAAATATATTTTTCGAGAAATCTGGGTCTTTTCTATGTATAGTAAAAAATATACCAACGTCTATGAGGTTTAAGGTACTAAGTAGGTAATAAAATCAGTTATCTAGTACCCATACCTACCACAAGCTCTGCTTAGCTTGGGGCTAGATGATTCTGTGAATTGTCCAGCATTATTCTATTTATTTTATGAAGCTATTTGCTAGTTGTGTCATGTCTATTGTACCCACAGTATGATTTTTTAGTTAAAAATAAATAAATTTTATTGACAAAAAAACTTGCATGCAAATACTTTATATTATAGAAATAAATTAGAACTACAGTTGATACAATTGAGCTAACTGCAGACTGTGGCAAACAATAAAGTCATTTATAACCGGATATTTACCATGACTTGAGTTTGGAGCTTTCCAATATTTAATAGCTCAAAACTCAAATCTTGGTAAATATCCATTGATTTATTAAAAAGGGAAGATGAGGTATTGGTTTCTCGAAAGTGGCAACCTCAAATTGTGTAAAATTGTGTCAGTCACCGTCTGACCGGTGGCACGGGCGGTCGTGATTCGCGTGAAATATTGTTGTCTCGGTCTCACATCGGTCTTAGATACGTCTTTCCGTCTTTGTTCTTCTTTGTATTGCACAGGACTGGAAATATAACTGTGAGCGTATGTGTTTGCGTGTAGTTGTAACACATGCCAATTTTTGAGTAAGCGCTGGGAGAACGCAACCTATCTTTCCCTTTTTAATAAATAAATGTAAATATCCCGTAAATAACGTTAGTAATTAATTACTATGATGGATTCAAAAGTTTTATTGCACATCAATGTCCCCAATTATCTCCAAAACGGCTTGACCGTATAAGGTGCGGTTTTTTTATATTATTAAGTTTTATTTTAACACTGTGAATAGCGTAGGTTTGTTCATGACGTCACTTGCAATGGCCCAAACGTAAGACCAGCGCTGGCCAGGCCTGCTCCGGGAACCTAGCCAGGATTTATGCTGAGTTAGGGTCTTTTTGTAACAACTTTAGGTAATTCATTATGAATTTAAGCGGGTTAACTACGAACCTTGTGTGTGTTGTAACAAGGTTCGGAATTCTTCAAACTACGACAGTTTCTATAGTAAAACTTTGGGTAACTTTATACTAGGAGTGTATCCGGCTCTCCATTTTTGTTTCTATTGTGTTATAAATAAGTATATTTCTTTCTTTCCTCTAATGAATTCTTATATTTTGTTGGATGTTCAAGTTTGACAGCTGTCATCAAAATTGGCCATACTGTATACCTATCATATACTAGTTGCGCCCCGCGGCTTCGCACGCCTACCCCACGGGAACTGATTTATGGGATAAAATGAAGTTTAATTCCACGATTATAATTACTTATATGCAAAATTTCCTGGATGAGATTGACGCAGGACCGTGTGGAGTGGCACAAAAGTTTGGAGGCCTATACCTCGCAGTGGGTGAAGTCGGGCTAAAGTTCAGCCCAATCGGTTATATCGTTTTGACGTGAAGAAGTTACAAACATCCATCCATGCATGTCATCGTCGTACATGGCCACCCTCTCGAAATTGTTTCCGAGTATACTTACCTTGGGCAAATTCTGCAGTTGGGTAAAAGCAATTTTGAGAAGGAGACCAAGAGGAGGATCCGTTGGGCTGGGCAGCGTTTGGAAAGCTACGTCGAGTCCTCTCGTCATCCATACCGCAATGCTTGAAAACGAAAGTTTTCAATCAGTGCGTCCTACCCGTTATGACCTACGGAGCTGAGACGTGGACACTCACGATAGGGTTGGTCCACCAGTTCAAGATCGCTCAGCGAGCTATGGAAAGAGCTATGCTCGGAGTCTCTCTGAAGGATAGGATTCGTAACGAATACATCCGACAGAGAACCAAAGTTATCGACATAGCTCAGAGAATTAGCAAGCTGAAGTGGCAGTGGGCCGGCCATATTTCGCGAAGAACTGACAACCGATGGGGTAAACGAGTTCTTGAGTGGAGACCGCGACTCGGCAAACGTAGTGTAGGGCGCCCTCCGGCCAGGTGGGATGACGATCTGCGAAAGACTGCAGGCAGATGCTGGATGCGTCAAGCTGAAGACAGGGCGCTATGGCGCTCATTAGGGGAGGCTTATGTCCAGCACTGGACTAGCATAGGCTGAAGATGATGAATGAATGAATTTGGTACTAGGGCATCATTTTAACCTATATTTAACCAATATAACCTACAGAACTTTACTCATTCGGGTTTTGAAAATCAGAATTTGTCTTTATATATATAGGCGCTCATTAGGGGAGGCCTATGTCCAGCAGTGGACTAATATAGGCTGATGATGATGATGATGATGATCCATGCATGTATCCATCCAAACTTTCGCATATTAGTGTGATGTACTAGTGATTATATTATTTAATTTTGAGAGACGCTGTGATCCTTAGTCGATGCAAGCTCAAGACATCCTTCTTCAGCAAGTATTTTAAAGAGCAATCCACTACATCATCATGATAATCAGCCTATGATTGTCCACTGCTGGTCTCCGCTTAAGGTTGTCATAGAGCCCTGCCTTCAGCTTGCCGCATCCAGTATCTACCAGCAGTCTTTCGCAGATCGCCATCCCACCTGGCCGGTCAACACTACGTTTGCCGAGTCACAGTCTCCACTCAAGAACTCATTTACCCCAGCGGTTATCGATCCTTCGCAAGATATGCCGGCCCACTGCTACTTCAGCTTGCTAATTCTTTGAGTTATGTCGATAACTTTGGTTCTCTGGCGGATGTGCTCGTTACGAATCTTGTCCTTCAGAGAGACTCCGAGCATAGCTCTCTCCATAACTCGCCGATGCTCACTATTAATATATTTCCAAATCCTTCTAGATTCCAGAATAGGTACTTGCACATAGCAAAACATTAAACAACATAGGTAATTCATACACTTAAAAACCCCCGGCATAGCTTTATACAAAACGGATAGCAAATATAAAAGCGAAAACGTGACATTTCCTGCATTTAGCCACGTAAACCGTTAGCAAACAGGAGGGTCGGTAAATGAGGGGGGAGGGTCCTAAACAAAAGGTGCGAGCACCCACCACCCTGGCGCATCGACCCGGGGAAGCGAGGGTGACCATGGCAAAGGAAATTCTAGTATAGTTGAACATTCTTCTTATCTGACTTTATTATTTATTAACTAGCTGCGGCCGCGACTTTGCACGCATTAGATAGATAGATAGATAGATAATTCTTTATTCATCACCTTAATAAAACAGAAATTTATAGAACAGAAATATATATTTATATAATTAGATAAAGGGACAAGAACAGCAATAGAACTGGCGGCCTGATCGCTTAAAGCTATTTCTTCCAGGCAACCAAAATGATTGTGACAGAATAAAGGATGGTGGTGGTCGCATTGTTCCTATGGAAACGTTTAAAGGTGATTTCTGTCTCAAGCGAACTGATTTATAAGATTAAAATAGCCTATGTTTGATTCTAGGATTAGGATTACCTGTATGCAAAATTTCTGCCCGATCCGATCAGTAGTTTTAGCGTGAAGAGGTAACAAACATCCATCCATACAAACTTTCGCATGTATTATATTACTAGCTGCGGGCCGCGACTTCACACGCATTGTTCCTATGGAAACGTTTAAAGGTGATTTCTATCCCACGGGAACTAATTTATGGGATAAAAATAGCCTATGTTTGATTCTAGGATAAGGATTACCTGTACTTTATGCAAAATTTCAGCCCGATTCGTTCAGTAGTTTTGGCGTGAAGAGGTAACAAACATCCATCCATACAAACTTTCGCATTTATAATATTAGTGTAACTTACAGTTCTAGGCCTGGATTATCAATAGCTGAAGCTACGACCGAACTTGTGTGTCAAACATGTAAGTAATTCACTTGAATTGAAATCAAATGTTCTAAAACCAAACAGCAAAAATAAACAATGAGCTGTTTATATTAATTCTACTGTACTATTTATTTTTACAAAACACATTTAAGATCTTTTTAGGTTTTAACTGCTTTATTTTTATTTTAGTTTAAACTATTTTGTTGTTAGGTAGGTACTAATAATTTATTACATTTATGTTGGACTGTTGTTGTCGCGTTAGTACCACTGTACCGTAGAAAACTAGCATAGCAATACCATTTCTACCGTTGCAGCATTAAAGAGCAGCAATAAAGGTGAATCTTTGATTTAGATTTGGTGTTATACAGCGTGTTATTTTTTCCATAAATGGCAGTTTTCTTAGTTCTTACTTCCCGTGGGATAGAAATCACCTTTAAACGTTTCCATACTAACAACGCTTGCGATCCGCGGGAGCAGCTAGTACTTTAAAAATCCCCTGTGTCAGTCCGATCCATTCAGTAGGTAGGTAGTTAGTTTTGGGTTTACCTTGACAAACTTTTGCCCTTATAAATTAGTAAGATAGGATCACACAAACTCCGAACTACGAGTATATTCATTCTAAAACAATAAACTTCCCAATTCCCAACCGCTACTCACCCTACACACAGGGTGGTTGTGCTTTTCGCAGCGCGTGTCACTTGAGCGGCGGGTGAATGGGGTGCGGGGGGGTGCCGACACGAACGGGCGTCAGAATCCCGCGACCGGGCGCTAAGTTGCCATGGCAACGACACCGCGACACCCCACACTTACCCGCCGAGACGAGATTCAACTCTATACCGGTAACAATAAGAGTGAAGCTCAAGGGTGGAAGCTTAAAGCACATAAGGGTCGACTATATAAGACACGGTCAATGTAAATAAGATACTTGGTCTAATGGAATAGGGTACGGTAAAGTGGCCCGGAGATGTCGGGTACGAAATACGATAGGATACGAAATTCGATTTTGTAGGAATGAAGATGAATTAATGATTCTGTTGGTAATTGAGAGGGTTGGGGTTATTAATGAAGTACCGATCTGAATTGGTTATGAGATAATTTTGGCGACTTCATGATACTGTTGTGACATTAAAATTGTTGTACTTATAGTACATTTTTCATACAATACAAAATTTTCACTTTAATTCACACCAAAAAAATACAATAAGTTAAATAGGTACAGGAAAAGAGAGATAACAGAGTTGCATAATGGGCCTTATCGCTCATCTATATTCCTTATCCTTATCGCTTTAATGTATTATTATTATATTGATATTGATATGGATTAGTTGAACTCCCTGTAGATTGTTTGCAACAGTCTGCAGTTGACTCAATTGTGTTTCAATTGTAAATACTAGTACTAATTTATTTCTATTATATTTTAAGGTTTTATACTTTTGCCATTTTATTTTATATATGCGGCTGTGTCTCTATAGCCTATGATACTAAGGGATAATTTAGTGTTCTAATAGTAATATTTTTTTTTAAATCGGTCCAGTTGTTTTCGAGTTCATTCATTAAAAATTTAACGAAAACTCAAAAACAACTGGAGAAAAAGTTCAGTGTAGATCATTGATTTATTAAAAACGAAGATGAGGTACTGGTTGCTCGAAAGTGGCAACCTGATTTGGGCGGTCGTGATTTGCGTGAAATATTGTTGTCTCAGTCTCACTTCGGTCCTAGATATGTCTTTCCGTCTTTGTTCTTCTTTGTATTGCACAGGACTGGAAATATAAATGTGAGCGTATGTGTTTGCGTGTAGTTGTAACACATGCCAATTTTTGAGTAAGCGCAGGGAGAACGTAGCCTATCTTCACTTTTTAAATCAATGGTGTAGATTCTTTAAAACTTACGAAGTACGTAATTCGAATATGCTATAGGCCGATTGCAAAACGAATGCTGATTTGTTTTGGAATACCTAATTAACTTCATTCGACGGAATGGGCAAGTGACTTCTATCTATTTTTACGTCAACAATCGGCAAAGGCAATAGAATGAATTTCGCCGATTTGCAATGGGCTAAAGTATTTTAACGTAGGTAAAAATAAAGGTCAAATAGTTATTGTAGCTCATACTTTTTACAAAATAAGGACTGATAATAAAATAGAAAGAACACATGAAATAGAAATTTTGTATATAATTTGCTGGGCTAATTTTAATTATGATTTTCGTCGACTTCCCCACAAGACTGGGCTGTATCGAGAAAGCCAGACTACATAGTTCGTTATTATAAATAAATTTTGAGCTCGCTGCACTTACACAAAGAGAGAGTATAGAGTTAAAAAAAACTTCTAGCAATCAAATCAGTTAAAACAATTAACGGGCTAAATCTACAATCCAGTGGCAACATCTATACTAGCGTCTTCGGTATAAAGATGTTTATTTCTCATAAAAACAATAACACTGAGTAAATTACAATGAGATACAGAAAATAATATTAAATAATGCTTAAGCTAATTATTACCTTAAGTATAAGTTAGGCTATAAACGTATTTTTTTAATTTTGTTTTGAACATATTTATGCTAGCACATTTCTTGATGTCGTTAGGCAAGCTATTGAATAACTGCACTCCCTCGTAGACAATTATTTTCTTGCCGTAATCAGTACGTGCTTTAGATAATTCTAGTTTATATTTATTTCTAAAAGTGTAAGGGTTATTCCTTTTTCGTAGTTGTAGGTTTGATTTTATTGAGTTAGAATGAATGTTTCATAGCAAGATGCAAGTTGAGTATGTATACATTTGTCTAAGGTTTAATAAATTCGTTTTATTATATATTTCTTTAGTTGGTGCTAGGTATTTATAATGATACAGTGTTTTTATAATTTTATTTTGTGTTCTTTGGAGAGGATTTAAATTTGTTTTAGCGGCCGATCCCCAAATTTCGATAAGATAATTTAAGTGCGATTTAACTAAGGAGTTATAAATAATTGAGCGTACTTTGGTTGGAATACAGTATGCTATTTGGCGTAATGATATTAATAAGGCCGTTAATTTTGACTTGACGTGATTGATGTGAGATTTCCACGTTAGTTTGTCATCCAACCATAAGCCGAGGTATTTTTCTTTATCACTCCGTGTAATTATATCATTGTCTTTCCGTGGGTACACTTAAATAAAACGTAGCCTAAAAGTACTTCTGGAAATGTAGTCTTCATTGTTATAAAGCTTTCCATCCATGAGCACTTTACCTATCGTTTAGGCTGTTTAGATAGTTTGCGACCGTTTTCAGTTAGCTCAATTGTTTCAACCGTATACTTACCAGATTTATCTAATACGTTTTGATTGCATTTTTTTATAATGTTACTTGATCTTTCTTTTTTTTCAGTTCGATACGTAATTTAGCTAAAATATAAATCACACTAATATTATAAAGGCGAAAGTTTGTATGGATGTATGGATGGATGTTTGTTACTTCTTCACGGCAAAACTACTGGACGGATCTGGCTGAAATTTTGCATACCGGTAATTCTAATCCTGGAATAAAACATAGGCTACTTTTTATCCCATAAATCTGTTCCCGTTAGATGAAAATCACCTTTTAATGTTTCCATAGGAACAACGCGTGCGAAGCCGCGGGGCGCAGCTAGTTACTTATAAGTGTATTCCTAGAAAATCATCAGTTCTTTTTTATCTGTTGGTAATCTGGTAGGTGCCTCAAAATAATAAAAAAAGTCTGAAACTTTGTAACTTTATTCATTAACCTTTTTTGATTTTATTATAATAAAACCTTTATTGGATTTGGCCGTCCCTCATCGCATAAAAATCTTACCCCTAATAATAATAACGAATGATTGGGAAAATTATTTAAAATTATATTAAAAAAGCATTTACTTTCTGTAAGTACATTTATCATAACTTGCACTCGATTGTGCACGCGATGGCGGATGACGTGATCGATGAAAATGTGAGGAGTGAGTTCGATGAGGATTGCAGTGAAGAAATGATAGCCCCTTTACCTACCGACTCGGAAGAGCTGGTTTCCGAAGAGACTTTGATGGAAGCGGATGAAATTATTGTTACGAAAAATGTGCCAAGTAAAAGAGGACATGGGGAGGTCGAAGAACAATGGACTACAGTTGTAGCTAGAAAGAATGTAAAACTAGACCACAAGATCGTTGTTTACGTGAGTAGTTCAGAAAATTTACCCAAACAATTCGCCATGGCTAAGTTATTGAATACGCATGATATTCAAAAAATATTTCGTGTAAAATACCTAAACCCGTTCAAGGTTTTTATACAATTCGATGACTCGGAGAGCGCCGAAAAAATGATAGGGTGCAAAGCTTTGCAGGAGTTAGGATGGAGAATTCAAAAACCACTCGAAGTGATTACCTCTTATGGAGTTATTAAGAATATAGAAACGGATTTAGAAGAAAAAGATATGATGGAGATTATTAAAAGTGAGTTTGAATTAATGGCGGTGAAAAGGCTGAAGCGTAGAACTCAGGACAGCTCGGGATGGGAAGAGAGCGAATCGGTTCGATTGGCTTTTCGGGGTCCGACGCTGCCTGACGCGGTATACATATATGGTATGAAGATCAACGTAAAACCGTACGTATTTCCTGTAACTCAATGTTCAAGGTGTTGGAGATTTGGCCACTTACTGCGGATGTGTCCGACAAAGAAAATAACATGCCCCAAATGCGGAAAGGGACACGACAACTGTGAATCTACTATTCATAAATGTATCAACTGCGCCGGTAGTCACTCGGCGCTAGACAGATCGTGCCCCGTGTTCCAAAAAGAAAAATATTTGCGGAATTTGATGGCGGAAAACAATTATTCATATCGGAAAGCTTTACAGATGTACGTTCCTCCGGAGCCCCTGGTTTCATTCGAAAAAACTGCAACCGTGCACACATTTGATTTGCCTGAGTCCACCCCTGCCCCTACGACACAAACAGGCTCGTATAATTTATCGTACGCGAGTGTAGTCAAGACAAAGCAGACTAGAGATAATCCTCAGCGTCATATTGACGTGGTCCCGAAACAGATCCCTATGATTGTGTCTCAACCAAAAGAGAAGGCTAAGAAAAAGAAAAATAGAAGAAGACAGCTGGATAATGATCAGGTGTTCAATTGGGATGTTTTATCGGAGTCTGAATGCGAGAAGGATATCTTATCAGATAAATCGGACAGTGAAAAGAGGCCTAGAAGACAGAGAATAGAGAAGACTGAGAATCCTGCGTCTATCATGAGTTTCGCACAGCTCATAGCCAATTTGAGTGCAATTATTTTTTCAGAGTGTGAAGGTGGCATGACGGGTAAGATTACTAAAATAGTGTCCTTATTTATTGAATGGCTGACATCAGTGGCGAGGCAGTACCTAAGAGATCTGCCTTTTAAAAACTTTTTCGGTTTATAATGGATTTGGTTAAATTCAACATTTTACAGTGGAACTCACAGAGTGCTAAGCCTAAACAAGTGGAACTTGATCAGTTTTTGTGTAGCGAGACAATACACATTGCAGCTTTAAGCGAGACGTGGTTAAATTTTGAAATTGATTTTAAGATTACCGGGTATAATATCTTTCGTCAAGATCGATTAGATTCTTACGGAGGGGTGGCAATTTTAGTCCATAAGTCAGTTAAAGCCCACCTGGTACCATTTACTTTAGCTAATTCTGGAATAGAAATGGTTTGTATCAAAATTTTTAACTGTTTACACATTCAATATATAATGTCTGTTTATTGTCCGCCATCCGTCCGAACTTCACTTGGTGATTGGAATGAAGTGTTTTCTTTTAAAACTAGGAAGACATTAATTTTGGGTGATTTTAATGGGCACCACCCCAGTTGGTCTTATAAGACTGACCTGAGAGGGAATAATATATTTGATTCTCTAGTTGAAAACAATTTTGTTTCTCTAAATAATGGAAGTGTTACCCGTTCTAAATATGTAAATGGAATTCTACAGGAATCTTCCCCAGATATTTCTACAGCATCGTCCGACATAGCTTTATGTTTTGATTGGAATGTAACTAATGAAACATTAGGTAGTGATCATTTGTTAATTAAAATTAGAACTTCGTATATCAATGATAATTCTCAAAATAGTAAGAAACGCAACTTGAAAAATGCTAAATGGGTAGATTTTAGCAACTCCGTCAAGTTTAGTTTATCTAATAATTATCCTACGCATGATGACTTGCAAAAAAGCTATGATTCGTTCCTTAATGTAATTAATGAGGCTGCTGATATCAACATTCCTACATACAAAATTAGTCATGGACCATCTCAACATTTTAAACCCAAACATTATTGGAACCCAGAACTTTCTAGGGCAGTTGCAGAAAGACGTTTATCCCTTACTATTTTTCGAAGGAATCCTACCCCCGATAATTTAAACAAATTAAAAGACAAAATAAGAAATTCGCAACTACTAATAAGAAAGGCTAAACGTGAGAGTTTTACTAATTTTTGTTCTTCTATTGACGAATCCACTACTGTTCCTGAAATGTGGCGTAAGATGAAGTGGTTGAAAGGATATAAATCCCCTACTTCTTATACCGATGAATCAATGGCAAATATATTATTACGGAACTTGACTCCGGACTTTGTTTGTCCAAAATACCCAGTCCTTTCATCATGTGGTTCGCATAGTAAATTAGAGTCTCCATTTTTATTGTGTGAACTTAAGAGATGCATAAAATCAAAAGATACGTCGCCTGGTGTGGACTCAATATCATACTCAATGATTAAGCATTTACCAGAGATTGCATTTAACATCCTACTTAGATTGTATAACCAGTTCTATTCGTGTGGTTTTGTACCTTACCAATGGCGCGAAATACGAATTATACCTATTCCCAAACCAGGACGTGACCCCTTCTCTGTATCGGCTTTACGACCCATTTCACTTATATCTTGCCTTTGCAAAATTTTCCATTCTATGATCACTAAAAGGTTGGAATGGTTTATGGAAAACGGAGATTTTTTCTATGAGGAAACTACAGGATTCAGAAAAACGAAATCATGCTTAGATAATCTTACCAATTTAATAACAAGAGTCCAAATAGGATTTTCGAAAGACCAGATTACCTTGGGTTGTTTTGTTGATATACAAGACGCGTATAATAATGTGGACGTTACGGTCTTGATTTCTACTTTGAACGAACTGGGTGTTGGTTCAAAGATATGTACATATTTGTGGTCGTTTTTGAAGGAAAGGTACCTAAGTATTCAACTTGATAATAATGTTATTTCTAGAAGTACAGGTAAAGGTTTAGCTCAGGGCGACCCTTTGTCTCCTTTATTATTTAACATTGTGACGTATAAAATTTGTAAGAAAATTAATAATGTTAACATTTCACAGTACGCAGATGATTATGCATTGTATATAACTCATAAGAACCCTGGTGACGCATTAAATGAGCTACAAATCGCTCTGACTGACTTATGTAAGATGCTTAATGATTTAGGATTAACAATATCACCTTCGAAATCGAAGATTTGTATTTTTAAGAAAGGTATAAATAGACATCCGATAACTCTGAATTTGCAGGATAACCCTATAGATGTAGTCGGTGCTGTGAAATATTTGGGAATGTGGTTGGACCGTTCCTTGAAATGGAATAAACATATTGCTGAATTATCGCACAAGATTTCTAAATATTTAAACATTTTTAAAATTTTAGCAGGTTCGGGTTGGGGGGTACACCCTAAACATCTAAGAAGATTATATATTGCTATTATTAGAAGTCGCCTTGATTACGGCAGTTTTTTATTTAGCAATTGCAGTAAACATTTAGGTTATAAACTAGACAAAATACAAAATCAATCATTGAGAGTCATTGGAGGATTTATTAAAACTACCCCCATACATGCAATGGAGAGTGAGCTCTGTCTTCCTCCATTGCATGTACGTAGAACGTACTTGGCAGGTAAATACATGTTAAAAGCTAAATCTCGTGACATTAGTATAACCAATAATTTGGTAGATCAGTTATATCAAAGTCAAGGTAGCAGGTACTGGCGAAACAAAAGAAAGCCGTTAATTCTATTGTCGTACGCATATCTTGCTGACACACGTGTGTACGCGTGCCGCCAGCTGGAGATGTTTGCGATGAGTACCTGGGTGAGTAGTGTAGATCTAGACAACGTAATCTGCTGCAACATACCAAACCTTGATAAACCTAAACGGGATTTTACTAGTTATAGCTTAAAGTCGATCTGTCAGGATTTCATTGATCAACAGTATGGTATTTTTTATAAAATATTCACCGATGGTTCTAAGGATACAGTTGGAATCGGCGCAGCTTTCTTGGATCCACAAAGTAACCTTAGTCAGCAATTCAATATTAGTTCGTTGAATATGTGTATCATGGAGGCTGAACTTATTGCCATTAGTGAGGCTTTGTCATATGCTATGTCACTAGATGTAAACAATATAGTCATATTTACGGATTCCCGTAGTGCGCTCCAACATGTGGTTCGTTGTACCACGGGTATCCGAGGCACACCTACCGCCTACAGTGTACTTAACAGTATTGTTGATCTAATATCTTCATCAAAATCTGTCATTCTACAATGGATTCCTTCTCATTGTGGAATTGAATATAACGAGCGTGTTGATCTATTAGCTAGGCAGGCTACCAGTGAGGGGATAGACTATCGCATACTTCCTTATTATACTGATTGTATATATTTAATAAGAAGACAGTGTTATGATTTGTGGAAAGAGTATTTTGATGTACGCTCAAAAGAAATAGGGATCTGGTACAAAACTGTCCAACCACAACCTCTTCGAATTCCATGGCTTAATGTTAATGAGATGTCTAGAAAAGATATAGTTGTGATTTTAAGGCTTCGTACTGGACACATTCCATCGAAGAAATTTGCGTTCCTTATGGGAAAAGTTCCTTCTCCTAATTGCGATTCGTGCGGTGTACTGGAGGACGTATTGCATGTTCTCATGGAGTGTGTCCAGAATGACACTTTCCGGACACAGAAGTGTAAATATTTTCTAAAAGAATTTTCCGACTGTAACATAACTCTTTCTAACCCAGATTCGGAAAATGTAAAAAGTCTAGTGAAATTGTACAACATTAAGTTCAGCTCCGATCAGACCGATCGGAGCTGATTTATTTAAATAGATAATTAGTTTAGTTTGGTATATAAGTTAAATCTGTTTAGTTTTTTATAATTTTTGTTTATTTTTTCTGTTACTTAGTTGGAGCGACATAATCGCAATGTGATTAAGCTCATTAAATAAAGATTTAAAAAAAAAAAAAAAAAATAATAATAACAATAATTCATTTAATTCCTTTTACAAAAGATTTACTTAAATTAAGATAAGTTACTTAATAAAAATAAATACTTAATACAACCATTATTTGTAAATAATGACTAGAGTGTACAAAACGCCCACACCCTGTATTTTCATTTCTTCAGTTTGTGGTATCTTTTCACCACCTTATCCAGACCTTCGGCTGTTGTTGTCTGTAATAAATAATTCATTTTGTTTTAAAAAACTATAAGCCGACTTCAATTTTTATAGTTTTTTTTATAAAATTTCACAGATCCCATTATCAGAACTGAAACGGAAAGCACCCAGCTTACATATAAAAAAAGAATCATGAAAATCGGACCGCAGTCAAAAGTTCTGAGGTAACAAAGTTTGTTTAACAAACTTTGTTAAACAAACATAAAAAAACAGTCGAATTGAGAACCTACTCCTTTTTTTGAAGTCGAATAAATTTCATCTAGACTGTATTCATTATAGACATAACTAGCCAAGAACGAGTTTCCTCGTGCACCGAGTGTTCCGCAACACAACTTTGATGGTTATGATTATGAAATAACCGGAAATGTGTTTTGATTGTTGTTATTTGTCAAAAACCTTGTAATTGGCGCGATTTTACGGTAGGTGTTTTTAGTAAACTTTTGTAATGAAAATTAATAATATTTTGTCAACAACGTTCTGACGTTTAACTTGATTACTTTTTAACGCATTCACCGCCCAGCTCTGCGGTGCGACCCGCAGGGGCGCGCCGCAGCTCCACGCAGATAGAGACTGGCACCTGCGTCTTGGGCCATGAAGGTGTTAGTGAGGTATGTGTCGGTAACCTAAATTGAGCGTCGTCATGACTTTGTTCAGGTTTCGAACTTGCTACCTGCTTTTGTTTTTTCAGCCAACTACCCAAAGGTCTTGAACAATATTTTTTTCATCTCGGAAAGAGTTTTTTTGCTTTGCTATACAAGCAAGTGCAAAACCCGTTTTTATCCGCTAGATTCTAGAGGATAAAGTGAATTGAATTTAGAACAACGTGTGCACTAAGTTTGTGACTATTCAAAACATCATTAGATTTATTTACTTCTACCTCCATGGTGTCGAATTTATCATACGACCTTTTTTAATTTGTTAAAAACTCAGACTCGGAACCTCCTTGCTTTACAAGTATCTTGCGATAATTTCCGCGCTGAGGTGGGATGAAAAGTTTCGTGTTGCACTCGATTGCAATGGTTTTTTTTACCTTGTGCTCTTTTGATTCCCTCGCTAACGCTCAGGATTCGAGCTCTGAATCAGTCGCTGCTTAGAATCCTTTGCTTGCCCGACATTGATTAATTAAAATGGGAAGAAGAGGTACTAGTTTCTCGAAAATGGCAACCTCAAATTGTGTAAAATTGTGTGCTCCCACCTCAGTCACCGTCGGACCGGCGCGGCGGCGGCGGCACGGGCGGTCGTGATTCGCGTGAAATATTGTTGTCTCGGTCTCACTTCGGTCTTAGATACGTCTTTCCGTCTTTGTTCTTCTTTGTATTCCACAGGACTGGCGTGTAGCTGTAACACATGCCATTTTTTTTGTACTGGGAGAACGTAACCTATCTTCCCTTTTTAAATAATTAATCAATGTTGCCCGGTCATCATAATTGAGCACGCGATAAAAAAGCAACTTTGCACTCTTTTATAACAAATAACTATTATAAACCTCAGTTCTAAGACCTAAACTCAAGAACTCTTTAATGACGAATATTGTCGTCATTTTTATGACGAATATTGTCGTCGGTTACTGAATTTCTACTTACAATCGTCATAGTATCTGGTGTGAACTCATAAACGTGGAGTAGGGTCCTTCCGCTGGCGTCTCTTTGTGAGTGTTTGATGGTGTTGCCTTCTAGTTCTATTAGGGAGATCACCTGAAATACAAAAATCAACATAAATAGGTAACAAACGTATAAAGGTTTATGTTAGGTTACTTTTCGTAATATTACTTACTATACTACCGCATAGCTGACGTCAGTTACTCTTTAATTTAAAAATATTTACCTTTATTCTTTATTCGTTAAGCGGTCGATTCATAAAAAACTCAAGGCAAAAACTATTGCCGTCCGTTCATAACGATCAAAAAAGTTTGGTTAAAATTGTATTCTCTTTGGATCGAAATAAAAAGATATTTTAGTGCTGTCAAATTAGTTGAGTGTAGTTTTGACGACATCTGAATCGATATAAGTGTGTCCTACTCCGCCACTTCTATAATCTATTAAAAAAACAAGCTGTTGTCTGTGATTTCATTGATATATATTTTTTAATCTATCCCCACTACAAAAAGCTAGGATCCGATAAAGACGTAAAAAACACGACCCGGCTCACCAAATTCATTACATTTGTTTGTACCTTTTTGTTGAATATTTATCCCAAAAAACACAAGCCGAAACTGGTTAAATATAAATTTGAATGTTTTAAATTATATTTAAATCACATAGATAACTCATCTCTGTGTAAAATAAATACGTTTTTTCTCGTAAGAACCTTGGAATTGTCTTTTGGATAGTCAAAATAATGTATAAAAAATGTCCACGTATTCTACAAAAAGCTTGAGTGGCTTTTTATAAAGAACTCTGTATGTCTCTAAAGGCAATGTCCAAATTACCAAGACAGCGGTATGTTTGAAAAAAACTTGATCATTAACTTTTTATATTACCTACAACTATTTTTATTTTTATAGCAATGACGATCATTGCTTTATAATATAACTCTGCAAATTACTAGGTACCTACCCATACTTATTTATACAAGTCAGTAGAAGTAGTCAAATATCGGGCCAAATAAAAAACGCAATAAAATCAGTTGCATTTGTAAACATTGGAACAACATGAAGCAGAATCAAAGTTTTCTTTATCATTAGAAAAAAACATTTTGCATAGGTTCCTATGATTACATACCGTAAGTAAATATTATTATTATGATTTCAATCAGTGTTATTATGGAGGTAACCAACCCTCTTTAAATATATATTTTTAATAGACTTAGAAAAAAAGGAGGAGGTTCGATGTCCAGCTGGATGAAGGTACACTTGTGTTTTTTCGCCAATGTCTTCGTCATTTCTAATGATTTTTTATAGAAAGAGAATGATGCCAATTTATTTGATGCCCATATAATCTTATTCCCGAGGGATTCGTTTTGTCCCCCAAAACTAAAAAAATACTGTATAAATATTTTTTGTAAAGTGTGAGTAGCGCCAAACTTGTTAAAAAAATATGCCAGTCGATTCAATCCTTTTTAAGGATTATTTTATTGTATCGGTTGAAAAAATCTGAGCAGCGGAAGTTAAACAAAGATAAAATGTATTCTCATACAACAGGACAAAGCAATACTCCGCCAACATCATTGTAGATTCTAAATTCACATTAAAAAAGTGTCGGCGATCAAGAAGTTTAGGAACTCCATGCTCTCACAAGCTAAACTTATAAACATTTCGTATTCAAAACAATTTTGAATATTGGTTTTTACGCCTATCGTACTAGTGTTTTGTGAGTAATTTCAGCTTGTTATTTGTCCTATCATGGCATTTTTAAATACGCAGAAATAGACAATAGCTTAATTAATTAAAGCAAACTTCCTCAATCGACAAAGCCCAGCGATTACGTTGTAATGGTATCGGGAATGCTACCTAGACTGCAGTGTACTCTACCAAATAGCAAGATTTTTTTATAATTATTTAGAAAAATTAAGTATTGTATTCAGCCCAAAAGGAAAAAAAACCAATAAAAATAGATGAGTTCATCGTTCAACCTGTGGTTCAACCATTGCCTGCCATCTTGGGGTTTTTCGAGGTTTATCCAAAAGCTTCATTACGAGAAGCAGCTGAAAATATCGTACTTGCTAAAAGTTTTTTGAAACGTGCCCCTACCAGCATAAAGCAACATTGGGGCCATATTAAACATCTATTCCGATGGTTTTATAACCGTGTTTGTATTTTTTTTTAATAATTTATTTATTAAATCTATATTTATAAAAGAAAGTCGTGTTAGTTACACTATTTATAACTCAAGAACGGCTGAACCGATTTGGCTGAAAATTGGTGGGGAGGTAGCTTAGAATCAGGAGACGGACATAGAATAGTTTTTATTTCGTTCCTGGCTGAACGAATCTTGATTAAATTTGGCAGAGAGGTAAACGGTATCCCGGGGACGGACATAGCTAGTTGAATAGAGCGTGCGAAGCCGCGGGCAAAAGCTAGTTATTAATAAATTACATACCAAAACATTTATTTGCTAAATTTGACTAACTTCCGCTGTTCAGATTTTTTTCATCTGATACGATAAAATTATCCTTACTAGGGAAAGTCGCGTGGCATCAAAGCTTTTTTTTCCTGTTTTGATTCATATTAAGCTTGACAAAAAAATTGTAGGTACCTATTAATGCCAAATTTGTTTTTCGCCCTCCTGTGTAAAAGTAAGTATAATTGTAAATATTATGTTTTTAGTTCATAATCACCTTGACTCCATCCGGCTTGACCTCCTCAAACTCGACTCCTGGCGTGAAGACCAGCTCGAACGACACCAGTAAGCAGGAGAAATGGAGAGTGAAGGTTCCATCGTCATTCTTCCTGATACCCTGGACTGGGTTGAGAGTGGCCGCTAACTTCCGATCCACGAAGCTTTTGTCTAGAGAAGTGAGGAATTATTTGTAATTCTACTAAGAGGCAATAAATGTGAAAGTCTCTGTGAATGTTTCATACCACGTACACGTATCACCTTAACCGATTTAGAGGAAATTCGGTATGAATATAGTTTAAATTCTAGAAAATCACATAGGCAAATAGGTCAACATTTTATTTCATTTCATTCCATAATGGGATATAAAAACTCACGCGAGCAGGACGTAATATTATAATAACTATTCACTATCTATTCATCTATCTATGTATTACGCTGTAGACGATTGATAGAATAGTCATTTATAACAATTATTTATTTTTTGAAAGAAATAGTAGATTTTTTTTTTTCGTATTCATTTAAATTTATAACTATCAATCACAGTTCGTTTAGATATTTGCAATTTTAGTGTTAATAATAATAAAGAAACTTATCTACAACACAAAAACGGCAAACACGAATAAATAAGAGGCTTAAAACCCCAAAAAAATAGGCCAATAGGCAAAAAATCGGTTTATAAAAATAAACTTAAAAGTCCATTATCTTGAAAACGGTTAAGTTTGGAGTAGGGTGTTTCATAGTCAAATCAGTCAGGCATAATAGAAACTACAACCCCCTTCAGGACCTAGGTCGACCTAACCTGTATTCATGTATAGTATTGAATACTTTTATAATAGTATTTTCTACCTGCCGTCACACATGGTAAAAAAAAAAAAAATTAACTAGATCTAACGATAGGCGCTTACAAGCTTACAATAATTGTTATGTAAATGCTAAATTGATTATCTCGGTTTAAAAACGAGAAAACAAGTTCTAAACAATCTCTGACTAATAAAAAAATTATAAAATACCTTACCGAGAAATGTCAATAAATCGTCAAAATTCTCAGATCTGTTCATTTTATAATTTAATCCGAAATAGGGTTCCATGTTAAAGTCTAGCCTTGGCTCTTATTGCACATGAACTGTCGATGTTAATACACAAAACATTTAAGCGATAAGTATCTAATAATTAGAGATGCGCCGAGTATACGTTTAGCCGAGTACCGAGTTTACTCGGTTGGATGTTTGCCAAACCGAGCACTCGGCCCAGTAACTCGGTTCAATGTAAATGTTTTGTTTGGGGCGCAAAACAGTCTAAACTGGTCCGCGAGGTCCTTTTCAATTACATTTTTACATTACATACTTACTCACTTGCCATGCAATTGAATACTTTGACAAAGAAAATAACACAAACAAATCATGACGACGCAACCGTCGAAGACTTTGATTTCTATTGGATAATAATAATAATAATAATTCTCATAAGCTTGGTCGAATTTTTGGCTCGGCGCTACACAATATGTTGTCATTAAGTGGTCTACAACATTCGATTCTGCATTGCTCTACATCGTCAAATGCGTGAAATAAACTAACTAAACTTATTTATTCTGGCTTATGAGTCGAGAAAAAAAAATTACGTCACATCATACAATTGTCGCTTCCTTGCAAGGTTCTCAAAAGCTCCGTTCGTTCGCCTATTGGCCATGGTCTTGGTGCCAAAAAGAAAGAAGTTGAAGTACGTGTACAGAAATTGTTGATCGTGCTTAGTACTACGTGCTTAGTACGAACGAACGAAGTATACCATAACAATTACTGAAATGGTACTCCCATTTCAGTAATTGTTGTCCTAATGAGTTCACGCAAAAGATCGCGGATTTTGAGATTTTCCGAGAAGGCGGTAGATAAAACCAAAAAATAATATAATAAACCAATCCAATTTCCATCCATCGAACTAAGTTGAGTATCACTGAAGTTAAGCAACGTCGGGAGCGGTCGGTATTTGAAACCCGCCGAGTACGCCGAATACTGAGTATAACCGTGTACTCGACCCACCTCTACTGATAATAATTACCTAACCTAATACCACGATATGACTATACAGTACTAGTAGGTACCTACTAGTACATTATTATGTATAGTCGTTCTACATTATCTACATCAGGGGTGCTCAAACTTATAGTGTCGGCGGTCAACCAGAAAATATTTTGAAAGCAAGGGATCGACTAAACTACTATGTACAAAGGTCAAATCAATTTCAAAATATTGTAATTACTTTCCAAGTTTATGTTTATGCAATGCCACTGAACTTCGACAGTTTCAACTTGCTTATTATTTCCCATAGTAAAACAGAAATATTCCTCCCAATCATTGTGAAAATGATACGGTTTCCTTTTTTTCAACGCACTTATTTTCTATCGCGTATTATCTACGCACGTTAATTGAATACGACGCACTGTGGTGACTTTCAAAAGAAACTAGAATTGAAAAATAGCTACATATAGACCAAAATAATGCACAGGTGGATTGATAGAAAAAAACTATCATATGTGAGAGTGATTGCCGATCGTCGCCACGTAACTTTCAATGTTACCTAGTATTTTAGGTATGAGTACTAGTACTTTTTAGATATTTATTCATTACATTAACAATCACAGTAAACATTATATTTGTATCATAAAACTTTGTAAGGTTTGTCTCAAGTAAGTACCAAGGTATAGTAAGTAAGCTGGCGATCGACTCAAAAAGCTTTCGCGATCGACCGGTCGATCGCGATCAATCGTTTGATTATTATATAATGCAGAATTTTAGGTACTACCTACTACTAGATACCTACCTACGTATACCTTATGACCTTATGCATGTTTTTATGTTACATTCAAAGTATGAATTTTTTTTTTGAATGGGACGACCTCTGTAGCGCGGTGGTCGAACGTCCGCCTGCGACGCAGGAGGTTGCGGGTTCGATTCCCGCCTCGAGACAAATGTTTATACGATCTGCAGATATTTGTTCAGGGCGTTCTGGATGTTTTCTATGTATAATAAAAAAAACTATCTATGTAGTGTATTGTATTATGTATATCAGTTGTCTAGTACCCATAACATAAGCTCTGCTTAGCTTGGGGCTAGATAATGCTTTTTTTTAATTCTTGACCTTGGAATTAATGGCTGGCGCCCGACTAGTGCTGCGCGAGTTTACTACCGACGAGGTCACCAGTATTGTGACCAAACGAATACCTCCCACACGGTCTAAAGATGTTTATGGACTTTCCACAGATGTCCTTAGAGGTGCTATAATACCACTGGCCCCCGTAGTGGCCCATCTGTTCAACATGTGCCTGAAAGAAGGAGTCTATCCGCAAGTATTCAAAGTGAGTAAGGTGTCTCCTATATTTAAAGGTAAAGGTAGGCGAGAAAGCATGGATAGCTACAGGCCAGTCTCGATTATACCGGCTGTCGCCAAAGTTTTCGAGAATGGTCTGAGCAGTCGACTGGTAGAGTACTTGCGGGAGACGGAAGCTCTGTCACCCCGACAGTACGCGTATCGCGCGGGCTACTCCACGACGTCGCTAGCGCGTGAGGTGGTGCGGCGTGTGCTGGCGGCGCGTGAGCAGAAGCTTCAGGTGGCCGTGTTATGCTGCGACCTGTCTAAAGCGTTCGACGTGGCCAGCCACGCCGTACTTGCCAGTAAGATGAGGCACTACGGGATCGACGGAGCCGCATACGCCGTTCTTACGGATATGATGCGCGACCGTTCGCAGATAGTCGGTAGGGGTAATGAACGATCAGAGCCTCTCTCCCCTACCATGGGGGTAGCGCAGGGGTCATCCGTCTCGAATATAATGTTCTCCCTCCTCCTGAACGATCTACCCGGAGCGGTGACCTCCGCGGAGATATTCATGTACGCAGATGATGTAGCCGCGGTCGTCACTGCTAAGTCCGTAGACGCGCTAGAGGAAAAGCTGAATGAGACGGCCAGCCTACTAGCTGGATGGTTCAGGATGAACGGGCTGGGACTAAACCTGAGTAAGACTCATTTTATACATTTCCGACTATCTGGGAAAACAACGAAACAGCTTGTGGTGTGTGTAAATGACGCTGTCATCAGACAATCCGAATCCACTACTTTTCTTGGCTTCGAAATTGACAAAGCACTGACCTGGGAAAGTCATATCAGCAAGCTGTGCGGGAAGATGGGCAGCGCGTGCTTCGCGCTCCGACGGGTGGCTCGCGTCGTTCCGGCGGAGGTGGCACGAAGCTGCTACTTTGCAACACTCCACTCGGTGTTACAGTATGGTGCTGAGCTGTGGGGGCGAGCTGCCGACTGGGAGCGCGCCTTCCGTATGCAGAAGCGAGCCATTCGGACCTTAGTTAATATCCGACGTGACGTCTCCGCTAGACCATATTTCAAGGAACTAGGTATACTTACACTGCCCTGCATTGTGATAATGCAAGTGGCGGTGTATGTTCGGTTGAACCTAGACGAGTACATGAAGAACGGCGACACCCACTCATACGGGACGCGAAACGCAGGCAGGCTTGCTACCATCGCCCGCTCCCTCACGAAGTCCTCAAAGTTGACGCATGTTATGGGCACGGCAGTGTACAATAAATTACCAGACTCTGTCACAGCTGATGGCAGTCTACGTTGTTTTAAGACCAAGTTGAAACGCTGGCTTGTCGAGCGGAACTTCTATTCGGTGAATGAACTACTTGAAAAGTAAAATTATAATTTTTTGTTTTTTTAAATGCTGATTATGTGTTAATTTTGACCACTTTTTATGAGTTGTGTACCTAAGTATACAAAGTGTAGGTATCATATCATTATGTAGGTATTTACAATGTGTATATTATAACTATTTAAGCAAACCTGACATGTAAATTGATTTTACCAATAAATTGTATTTCTGTAACCAATATGGTGAAACTGAAACAAACAATTGTGTTGATTTACTATTTACTACCACTATTTTGATAGCACTAAAACTGTTGCCGTCCCTTTCTTAACCATCAAATTAAAACGGAAGGCCTAATTTCAAGAACTGTGAATCCAATAATCTATTAACTATATTAACTATTAACTATAATAATATTCGCGAATTATGCTGACTGCCAAAAATTTTGAAGAATTGTAGAAGAAGTTAACAAACACCCTGTTTCACAACAATTCTAATTAATCCAACAGTTAGATTATTATATATAAAATACCAGGCACGTGTTTACCTACTCATAAGATTGAACAGCTCTATCTTAATGCTCATAAGATTCTGATAAAAAGTCTGATAAATACTGTGTCAATTTATTTAATCACCTTCTTAATGTTATTATATTTAATTATCCCAGGTTCGATTATATTGTCCCTCAGTGCGTAAAAACTTCATCTCTAATAAATAATACAAACATTATTTTTTAAAAATGACGAGAGTGTACCAAACGCCAACATCCTGTATTTTCATTTCTTCAGCTTGTAATATCTTTTCACCACTTTATCCAAATTTTTGCCAGTCGTTGTCTGCAATTAAAAGAAATCTTTGATATCTAGACTGAAATGAAACTAGAAAGCAAAGCAAGCAATTTGTTTACTTTGAAAAACCTGACATTAAATTATTTTATTTACACTTATTTTTTAGGTTTTCCGGGACAAATACGAATCTCTTGGGCCTATATTTTATGGGACCATCTCGGATCCTTTTCTATGACTTAACTTTTCTCTATTGTATAGACTCTTAACAAAAGACAAAGATTCAGTCCATCTCTAACATTGGCGGAGAAATCGATGACATACAATATACTTATGTACGGTTTTTTGTTATGTTTACCACTTAGGTATACATGACAAAAAACCGTACAACCGATCATTGATTCTCCTCAGTCTTTTGAAGTCGGTTATAAAGAACGAAGTAAGAGTCGACTCGCACACCGAGTGTTCATTACCACCAACATAAAATGACATTATTTTATTAAAATAAAATGAAATAGTATTTATTTGCAATGATGGTATAAGAATAAAGGTATCACTATATTTGACTAATTAGTCGTGCAAATGTTGAATATCCTTTGGACATATTAGTTAGAGTAGAAATATAAAGATAAAATGTCTCAATACAAAAGAGAGATAGTACAATAACCACGTGTCCCAATTTAGATTAGAACTAGGTAAAAAGAATTGCTACGCAATGGCGATACGGCTATATAATAAACTTCCAAATGACTATTTTTATACTATAGATGATTATTTTTTGACAAATACATATTTAATTTAATTAGTCTACTTAAATATTTTTTGACTGTTTTTTGCATATATTATAAAATATAATTAAATGTATGCATTTATATAATACATGCAAAAAACAGCATAGATAAACATAGTATAGATTTTTTTTTTTTTTTTATTTTATTTATTTATTTATTTAATTACATATTTACATTGCCATTACAGTTTATATCCAATGCGACAATGAAATATAAAAAAAAATACATTATACACATATGACCTAAAACATTACAATAATTACACTACAGCAGAAATCAACATTACTTTCCACAATTATTACCTAATACTTATACTTAAAATTAGCTATAAAATACTTTACATATTTAGATGCGACCTATCTAAAAATTTAAGTACCGCATCTCTGAATTTTGCCAAGGAAATATAAAATATGTCAACATCCTCCTCTGCACACAGACTATTAATAACGCGAAGGGCCCGTGTGAACGGGGACTTGCTCAGGAGGTTAGTTCTTGCCCTCGGAATCGCAAGTAGGCTAGGTCTTCGGCGCGCGTAAACATACTTGTTAGGTACGTAGAGTCCTACGTTCATTAAGACCAGAGGGTTGTGTGTCATGCCTCTAATCAGACTAAAAATGTAGGTTGTTAACATCATATCCCTTCTGATTTCAAGTTTATAGTACCCCACCATACCTAGAACGAATAAAGTGGGATACATTAGTGGAAAAAATGGGTAAACTCCGTATAACTTTAGGTATAAAAACCTTAGATATTTATTCTGCATTTTTTCCACCATACTGCTATACTTTTTTTCATGAGGGCTCCATATCATGGCTCCACATTCCAACCTACTTCTGACAAGCGCATTATACAGTACCTTAATAGTTCCAATATTGCGAAAGTCGCCAGATTGTCGTAATATAAATCCCAGATTTCTAAAAGCCTTTTTACATATATTGACTATATGACTTCGGAAATTTAATTCCGTGTCCATCTGAATGCCTAGGTCACGAACAGACTGCACTCGATCCATACTATCGGAACCCAGCGAATAGTCATATATAACAGGATTTTTTGCACGTCCGTAGGTAATAGTAGAGCACTTTGATGTATTAAAAAAGAGCCTGTTATCATGACCCCACTGGGAAACACGGTCTATGTCACGTTGCAAGCGCTCGCAGTCCGAGACCTTCTCTACCCGCATAAGCAGCTTTAGATCATCGGCAAACAATAGACAAACGGAGTCTTTGACGACACCAGGCAGGTCGTTTATCATTATTAGAAATTCAAGCGGGCCTAGGTTACTTCCTTGACTTACGCCTGAATTCGTGTAAAAAGGTTCTGAAAGGTGCCCACAGTAGTCCACGTATTGCATTCTACCTTTCATGTAGCTAGCAAAAAGTTTAAGTAGATCTAGAGTAAATCCTATCGATGCCAGTTTGGCCAGTAAGACGTCATTGTCAACCGTATCGAATGCTTTACGATAGTCGAAGTACGCCGTGTCCACCTGTTCCCCCGAGTCCACAGCTGGGACTGCATATGTCATGAAACATAGCATATTACTGTCCGTACCTCGACTCGGCCTAAACCCGTGCTGGGCATCCGACAGTTGACAATTTATCTGGCTGTAGATATATCGATGCATGATAGACTTTCAAAATCTTTGCGCAGGATGAAAGTACAGCAATTGGTCGATAGCCTTCAACATCCGTACTCGCGCTACCTTTTGGTACTGGGATCACACGAGTTATTTTCCATTCCTCAGGGTACGTGCACGATTCTAGGCTGAGATTATACAGATGCAAGAGTGGATCTATAAACGCGTCTCTACAATCCTTAAACACAAAGGGGGGTATTCCGTCCGGGCCATAAGATAATTTAGGCTTAAGATTTTTAAGGGCTACTTTTACATCGAAGTAGGTAAACCTATTTATTGCCACTCGGTGCGACCCACTCGCTCCGGCCGTCTCCAAGGCTTCACTAACACTAAGTAGAGGCGGCTTGTCGTTATAGACTGAATGGAAATAATTAGAAAACTCTTTAGCGCAGTCTTTATGAGGGAGTTCTCTACCTTCCTTTGTAATGCAAGTACGGTTTATTTTTGTCTTCTTAGATTTTATGAAAGACCAAAAAGATTTAGGGTCACTAATGAAGCGATCCTGTAACCCCCTTTTATAATTGTCATAGGCATCTTTTATCAAAATTTTAATAAGCGATCTTTTTTCAGAAAACTCATTATAATAACTTTTACTTTTGCTTATTTTGTATTTTTTATGCAGCATAGCCTTTGTTTTTATTTCACACTTAATTTCAGTGGTATACCACTCTGGATAATGATAACGCTTACTATTACTGTTATGTATTTTACGCGGTATAGAGCTATCTATGACATTATTAATTACAGAATAAAAATAAGACACTGCCCTATCGACATCCATTATGTCATACAGCAACGACCAGTCTATAGTTCCTATATCCTGATAGAGACTCAGTAAGTCACCTTTTTTAAAATTCTACTGATTTCTATGTTGTTCCGATTCTGGAATACTATTGCCTTCTGAGCAAGAGCCCGTTCCCCAATCCCTAGGTTTACTATAATTGTGCTGTAAGTGAACAGTGAGTGGAGGATGTTGACTATCAATTGGTACTATTGGACTGTCGCAGACTTGGACACTTATATCATACTCGTCTAGGTTAGATAAAACCAAATCAAGGATGCGGTTGTTACAGTTGGTTGCGCTATTCATTTGACTGAACCCACAGTATGAACTAAAGTACTCAAAGTAGTTATTTACATCAGTAGAGGCCGAGTATAAATTAAAATCCCCACACACTAAAACTTCACTGTAACGAGAACATAATTTTTCGATTTCTTCAAACATCATCAGATATTGCTGATCTATGCTACCAGGAGGTATGTAAAGTACACAACAGACAAATAAATTCCTATCTCTATCAATTACTTTACAACAAACAAGTTCAAACACACACTTGTCAATATCTAAGGACAATCCGATACGATGCAGGTCTAAGCGGGAGGGTGACGCGGCCAGTAATACGCCTCCTTGCTTTCTCCCGTCAGCACGATCACAACGATGTACTTTATAGCCTCTAGGTATTAACTCGCCATCATGAAAAGAGTCATTTAAGCCTGTCTCCGTAATTGCATACAGGTCTTTTGAAGATGACAGAAGCCCTTGAGTAAACTCATCTAATTTTGTTCTTAACCCTCGTACATTTTGGTAGTATAAAGATTCAAAACGAGGCTTAACTCTAGTGGGACTATTACGTTTTAGTGGCACCATAATTTGCTGTGTTTTTCCGAAACCACAACCATTCTCCAAATTCGGCATTCACCGGCCAGACAGCGCCCGTTGATATTTCCTCGTATGCACTCTCCGGAACTCCGATTATGAAGGACGAGTAGTCTCGTTTACTCTTTGGCTTGATTTTATCAACTTTGACCTCCGACGTTTTACAGATTGACTTTACATAGTCAGTCAATGCTTCTACCGTAGTGTCAGGGTGAAGGAACCATACGTGAAGGTGTTTCTTTCTTTCTACAGCAAGAATAGACTTCATAGCTTTATTTTCGCCTTTTTTTACCCCAGACAGCCTATTTACCGTAGTCCAACCGTCCTTATTCTTTGACGCAACAGCTTCAATTTGACAGCTCTTTTGTAGTACAGGGGTATCTCCTAAAGGCGCACCCGCGTCATGCGGCCTCTGTACTGGTACTTGAGCAGATAGCGTGCTTGCCCGGGCTTTTTCCTGTTTTCGGGTCTGCGGTGATTTATTAGGTAGCTCCGGGAATAGTTCAGCAGGTCGAGCGGGAGGTTTTGGTGACAGGGAGGCAGTGACAGGTGTACTGTTACACGCGATAGAGCTCATAGCAGGCACTGTACAGCGGGTTTCAGCCTCGACTATTTTACTGTGAAGGACCTGTACATGGGTTGCGTAGGTTTCAAGCTTGGACTCATAGGACATAATAGTTTTTATAGCTAAGCTCAATTGCTCTTTGAGAAGCGAAATTTCCTGCCGCAGGCCATGGATGTCGCCTGATAGGTCGACCCGCTCTGCTGTCTGGACTTCCTCTTGCCTCGGCGTCAGGTTTTTCAAGCGGTACGTAACATTAGGATCTCGAGTCATTTTTTTTGCGCTACCGACTGGTGTGCCGCTATTATCACCACCTCGTTTGGCTGCACAACGACATTCAGGGCAGACCCATGATCCGGGAGAGTCGGGTAATTTATTCACCCCGGTGCATAGAAGATGATATAGCTTATTACACTCGCCATGCATACATAGAATGGACATCTCATCCGCTAGAACGGCAGTACTACAAGCGGCACAGCTCATTTTGCGCGATAGCAGTGAAAAGCAGAGCAAACTTACAGAGAGTCGCTCGTACAATTTGTGTAGGCGCAGTAGAAAGCAGTAGCGGTGAGCGATGCCAATCGGGCTCAGCGCGCGGGTTTGCTAGCCGCGGCAGTGAGGGCAACGACCTGATGACTCACCCGCGGCGTGCGCGCATTGACGATAACACAACTCGCAGTCAAAAATCCGGTTGTTAGCAAATAATTTTAAAATGTTTTTGCTTGTATTCACCGTGTCTGTTGACCGATTTTTATAAGACTAACACCACTTTTAAGAATTTTTCACTGGCTACAAAATGTCACAATTTTATAGGTAGAGTTGCACTTTAAACTATTTTAACTATAAAGAGATTACGGAGCGCGTGAACAAAGCTGCTGCCTTGGAGGAGTTCGTACGACGACGAAGTAAGAGCAAAAAGATATAAAGATTGTAAGAGAAAACTCTGAATTCTATACAATTGTACGATTATGTTTCTAATAGCTTTCAAGCTTTAGCCAAGAGTATGCAGACGCCCTTAAACATACATATATATTTTTGAAATTATTGGCACTAGTGTTATGGTCGATAGTTTCCAGTATAGGACCTGGATCCCTTTTTAAAGAGGGGTTTGACAATTGATTTTTTGAGGCCGTCAGGGTTTACACCATCTTCCAGAGAAAGAAAATGAAATGATTATATGTGGTTATTTATTATATGTGGTTATAAGGAGTTCAAGTAAAGGACCTATATTTTGTTTAAACAATTTTGTTGTTAGTTCATCATAGCCAGCAGTTTGTATTGCGTAGACTCATTGTTATTATACGTATGCCTAGACTAGTAACTGGTTCAAGATAAATAGAGTGCACTAGTCTTCTTTTATCTATAGTGGACTTAACTAACTGCATTATTGTTGTTACCAATGTTTATAAAGTAAGTACTCATTAAAATATTATGTCATCACCATTCGTAAGAACCTTGTCTAAGTCGTTTTTTTTAAGCTATTGCATAGCTTCTATCGCGGGCCTTGAGCGCGGGGACCGAATCCAGAAATTCCGTAACGAAAAAACCTTGACGTTTGTCTCTTTAGTTCAGCAACTCGCCTCTAGATGGCATTGCAATAGCTTTACCGCGGCAGTCCCCGAGTGCCACACGTCTTTTTTATTTATTTCATTATTGGTACATTTATTTTTACATATACATTTACATTTATCTATTGCATTTATCGTTCTGAAAACGATTGTAGTTTGAAACTCAATTTTAAAATGCATAGTTATTATTATTACACACTAGCTTCGCATGCGTTGTTCCTTCCTATGGAAACGATTAAAGATGATTTCTATCCTATGGGAACTGATTTATGGGATAAAATATTTAGCCTATGTTTGATTCCAACTAGAATTAACTGTATGCAATATTTCAGCCTGATCCGTTCAGTAGTTTTGCCACAAAGAGGTAACAAAGTTTCGCATATAAAAAAATATTGTGATGATGTGACCTGGCGATTTTACAAACGAGTTCGTGATGATTAGTAGAATCTACAGCTGACGCAGTGTTAGTGAGTTACTAATAACCCTGTATTTTTAAATAAGGCCTTCTGATGATGATTTTTAAGCATAAGTATGTATATTTAAGTATGTAAATCCTACTTACAATCGTCATAGTATCTGGTGTGAACTCATAAACGTGGAGTAGAGTCCTTCCGCTGGCGTCTCTTTGTGAGTGTTTGATGGTGTTGCCTTCTAGTTCTATTAGGGAGATCACCTGAAATACAAGCAAAAAATACAGGGTTAGTAAAAAATCAGTAAATTAAGTAAAAAGGTTCAGTAAATTAAGTAAATAGGTTCAGTAAATTAAGTAAAAATGTTCAGTAAATTAAGGATATAAGGAAGGGTTAAAAGGTTTTATTTCTATGCCATGAGAACTCCGCTACTTGGTTCATGGTATAATATTACGCCAAAATATAAAAAGCTAAAATGCACGTGGTAGCAAATGATACCAGTGGCCAAAGTGGCCAATGATTGTTCAAAATAAACCTCTACATGTTTTTTAGTTTTTTTAGTCTAAAGAATAGTTAATTGTTAAGGTTTACATATTGATGTATATTTTTGCTGTAAACAGTTGAATGATCCAACCGTCACTATACAGCCCCATTAAAAAAAATCGCGACACAGTAGCGATTTTACGTAGACCCCGACCGCACGCTCGAATTCCCGCCACAGCGCGTATCGGTAGTAGGCGCGCGTTTCGGGCGCGCGTGTTCGTTGGAGCGGTTATGAGATAAAAATCCTATGATTCAGAGCCTGATCTATAAGTATATGTAAAATTTCAACCCGATACGTTCAGTAATTTTGGCGTAAAGAAGTAACAATTAACAAACATCCATCTATCCATCCAACCAAACATTCAAACTTTCTCATTTACATTATTATATTACCCTTGTTACTCGTACATTTCCGAGTTACATAGGTAACCAGCGTACCTACGCAACGCATGTACGAAGAAAATTATGCTTCGCACAGAACCGTTAGTGTGATTTTATTTTTCCACTGTACATTATAGTTATTCTAATATACATTATAGTTCATCACCATCATCATCATCAGCCTATACTAGTCCACTGCTGGACATAGGCCTTCCCTAATGAGCGCCATAGCGCCCTGTCTTCAGCTCGACGCATCCAGCATCTGCCTCCGAGTCTTTCGCAGATCATCATCCCACCTGGCCGGAGGGCGTTCTACACTACGTTTGCCGAGTCGCGTTCTCCACTAAAGAACTCGTTTACCCCAGCGGTTGTCGGTTCTTCGCAAGATATGATCGGCCCACTGCCACTTCAGCTTGCTAATTCTTTGAGCTATGTCGATAACTTTGTTTCTCTGTCGGATGTATTCGTTACGAATCCTATCCTTCAGAGAGACCCCGAGCATAGCTCTTTCCATAGCTCGCTGAGCGACTTTGAACTGATGGACAGGGCCCTATCGTGAGTGTCCACGTCTCAGCTCCGTAGGTCATGACGGGTAGGAACTAGGAACCACTGATTGAAAACTTTTATTTTCAAGCATTGCGGTATGAATGACGAGAAGACTCGAGTGACAACATTATAATTATTTGTAAATTATAACTACTTACGCAGAATTAACAAATAATTGTAGAAAAAATCAATTATTGCACAACAAAAGCAACTTTTTCCCCTGAAAAACAATGGCAGTAAGTTACTACCTGCCACAAACTTAGCGAAAACAGCAACTGTTTAGTAAACACATTTATTTCGTAAGAACCTTTGAAGTTTTGGCAATCAACAAAAACTTTTCCTTTAAAATGTAGGAAGAACTCGTCTGATACCTATACCTATAAACTACCCTAATATTACTAATGCGAAAATTTGGATGTAGGTATAGATTCCATTACGGATGTAAGCGGGTTAACTACGAACCTTATTTGTGTTGAAAGAACACCAACGTCGCTCAGTGCTCGGGGTGCGGTGCGGATGGATGCGGTACGCGCGCGTCTAGAACCGTTCTTCCAACACAAATAAGGTTCGTAGGGTTAACTACGAACCTTATACATCTTATATCCGTAATTAATTCTTCAAACCACGAGTTTTTATAATAATTCATTTTTATAATAAAGTATTATGTATGATTTTTTCCAGAACGTAGGTATCCCTCGCGTAAAGCGGGGTATTACTGTAGGTATCCCATGGGAACTGATTTACGTATCAGTTTAAAAGTAGCATATCTAATTCTAGGCTTAGTACATGTATCCTTATCATGTTTATTAGAATTACCTGTATGCTAAATTTCTGCTGGTGGGAAGAGGTAAATATATACTTTCTAATTTAAGTATATAATATTAGTGTGATGTTAAACAATAACTTACATCGGTAGATATTTGTATCACACAGAAAATACCCATAACACCTGGAACCAATATTTGCAGATTGTACAAACATCAGGAAGAGGCATTCTCAGGGCGGGAATTCTCGCAACCTCATGCATTGCAGGCGCATCTTCGCCCGCCACGCCGCGCCGCCAGGGTCACACAACAATGAAATCCACCTATTCTCATTGACCATCACCTTCTGTCCATCCGGCTTCACCTCCTCGAACTCGACTCCTGGCGTGAAGACCAGCTCGAAAGACACCATGATGCAAGAGTAGTGCATCGTGAAGGTACCATCGCCATTCTTCCTGATCCCCTCGATTGAGCGGAGAGTAGCTCCTATTTTTCGCTCCACGAAGTTTTTCTCTGGGGAAGGGAAAAGTTTTCTTATAGCTTGGCACTTTTTAATTTGTTCATTAGAACTAACTTCATAGTTAATAGTTCACAGCATACTGTGTGTCTACCATTGATTAATTAAAAAGGGAAGATAGGTTACGTTCTCCCAGTGCTTACTCAAAATTGGCATGTGTTACAACTACACGCAAACACATACCTTGTTGCACATGTTTGTTTACGTTTATGCTTTATTCAAAATGGACACGGTATAGGTACTGTAGTAACGTTAGGCGATTTAACTGTGACCACTCATGGTAGGGTTCAAAAAATGACATGTAAAGTGGTTTTATCAATAAAATGTATTTCTGTATTCCTGTAGACGCACTGAACATTAAATGTTATTTTGTTACAATATTCAGTATGCTGAGTGTGTACTGTCTACAAAGTTGTACAAAAAAACCTGTTTGCTACAAAGTTAGTGTTACTTTATTTCCTACTAGCTGCGCCACGCAGCTTCACACGCTTGTCCCACGGGCACTGATTTAAGGGATAAAAAGTAGCCTATATGTTGTTCCAGGCCTAGAACTACCTCTAATCAAAATTTTAGCCCGATTCCTTCAGTAGTTTTTGCGTGATAGAGCATATCATACATCCATGTTTACAAACTTTCGTGTTTATAATATTTGTAGGATGGATATGTGACAGCGCTCTAGCGGGAAGTTTGCATATGTATATTTGTATTGACAAAGAACAACAAAGACGGAAAGACGTATCTAACACCGAAGTGAGACCGAGACAACAATATTTCACGCGAATCACGACCGCCCGTGCCGCCGCCGGTCCGACGGTGACTGAGGTGGGAGCACACAATTTTACACAATTTGAGGTTGCCATTTTCGAGAAACTCTACCTCATCTTCCCTTTTTAATTAATCAATAGTGTCTACCATGAGTTTTGACAATCTATAATCGCTGTAGGAAAGTCTCGCTGTAGGATGTATGGAAACTTCTAAAGCGCCTCTAGCGGATAGTTGGGTACTTAAATGCGCTGCGAATAACTATATGCGTATTTAGGTAACTATGGTATATCCATTTTGAATGAAGCATAGTAAACAAAATACGACACAAATAACAAAATCTCACTTGCTTGGCGTCGAGTTTCAGATATAATTGTAAGCAATTTTTATTGAAGGGAGGATCTTAAATCGACAAGTAATGTAAATTACGTACAAAGTGAATTTTAGGTTCAGTATGGGCGGTTTGTTTACGTTTATGCTTTAGTCAAAATGGACACGGTATAGGTACTGTAGTAACGTTAGGCGATTTAACTGTGACCACTCATGGTAGGGTTCAAAAAATGACATGTAAAGTGGTTTTATCAATAAAATGTATTTCTGTATTCCTGTAGACGCACTGAACATTAAATGTTATTTTGTTACAATATTCAGTATGCTGAGTGTGTACTGTCTACAAAGTTGTACAAAAAAACCTGTTTGCTACAAAGTTAGTGTTACTTTATTTCCTACTAGCTGCGCCACGCAGCTTCACACGCTTGTCCCACGGGCACTGATTTAAGGGATAAAAAGTAGCCTATATATTGTTCCAGGCCTAGAACTACCTCTAATCAAAATTTTAGCCCGATTCCTTCAGTAGTTTTTGCGTGATAGAGCATATCATACATCCATGTTTACAAACTTTCGCGTTTATAATATTTGTAGGATGGATATGTGACAGCGAGCGGGAAGTTTGCATAACTTTCACATTTCCATAGAAAATAGAGTAACGCAAACTTTGTAGTAAACCGTCTCAGACCAACAAAAACGACTTACAGTTTTTTAACCGACTTAAAAAAGGAGGAGGATCTCAATTCGTCTGTATTTTTTTTGTTACCTCAGAACTTTTGACTGGGTGTTCCGATTTTCATGATTATTTTTTTATATGAAAGCTGGTGCCCGTGTGGTCCCATTTTAATTTTGTGCAGTTCTGACAATGGGATCCATAAAAATTGATGAAAAAACTATAAAAATTGAAGTCGGTTTAAAGTTTTTCAAAACAAAATTAATTATTACCACACAGATTTTACAGTTTTTTACTGCACAGGAAACCATAATTATTATTTCACACACTGGAGTATCCTTGCTCGCATCTCGACGCGTACTGACGAGCACTGGGCATGGTTTGGTTTGTATTTGTGTGCGTGAGCGCATGTGATTACAAGTTGGGCATGGTTTCTGCGTCTTCATTGAGATCGTTCGTAATAATCCGTCTTTATGTTTTTGTTGGTCTGTGTAAACAGTAGGCAGTATACACTCAGCATACAGAAGTTGCCTTTATACAGGGTTATTGGCAATTCACTGACACTCCGTGAACTGCAGTTACTGCTGACGCTGCGTAAACTGCAGGTTATAGCCATCATCACGAATACGTTTTTTAAGGAAGGGGTTTAAGTAAACCCCCATACAAAAAAAACGTGTTTTGTTTGTCGGGAAGTGAACTGACTTACTAAAGACCGATCAACCACTCCAACAACCACTGTGAATTCAATTCCGGCAGAGCCAATTTCAAATTAGTTTCAAATAAAGCTCTTTATAGAACGATTATTGAATGGATGGGTGGGGTATTTGTTCCATTCCAATACCAAGTTTAAGAAATAAAACCTGGCATCTTCACAAACGTGTTCGTGATTATGAGCAGAAGTTGTCTTTGAATTACCAATACCCCTGTATATTGTGCACAATATATAGAATAGAATAAGAACACCAGTGGTAATACAATTATATTACCCTATATAATAATATATTGATGCGGAACCCGTTTCTAATTTGATACTTTTTTATTGAGTATTTATTATATTACAGATACTATTAATTACTAGCAGTGCCTCGCGGTTTCACCCGCGTAGTTTCCGTTCCCGTGGGAGTATCAGGATAAAATAGAGCCTATCTCACTCCCTGAAAAGTAAGCTTTTTAATGATGAAAGAATTGTTTAAATCGGTCTAGTACTTTCGGAGCTTATTTAATACATACAAACAAACAAACAATTAAATCTTTCCTCTGTAGGTATAATATTAATCAGTACTAAGTATAAATTATTTATATTTACTGATTCTTTTGTGACTTGAGAAAATCTGCACCACTTATAATATATTTATTAGGAGTTCTAATTTCTGCCCGCGGCTTTGAACACGTTCAAAGGTTATTTCGATTCCATATATAATTTAATTAAGGGATAAAAGTAGCCTAAAGTTATTATTATGCGATCCAGTGAATATTTATAGTAAAAGTAGCCTATGTTTTATTCCAGGTCTAAAACTTCCTGTATGCAAAATCTTAACCTGATTCCTTCAGTAATTTTGGCGTGAAGAGGTAACAAACATGCAAACATCTTATCTTTTGCTTATATTTATGTGGTTACTAGCTGCGCCCCGCCGCTTCGCACGCGTTGTTCCTATGGAAACGTTAAAAGGTGATTTTCATCCCACGGCAACAGATTTATGGAATAAAAAGTAGCCCTATGTTTGATTCCAAGATTAGAATTACCTGCATGCAAAATTTCAGCCAGATCCGTCCAGTAGTTTTGGCGTGAAGAAGTAACAAACATCCATCCATCCATCCATCCATCCATCCATACATCGATACAAACTTTCAGTTTTTTCTATTCTAGTGAAATGGTACTCTGACATTTAGACGGAGCCTTCTAGTTAGGCTAACGTTGATCTTCATCCAAGTATAAAACTGGAAAAACAAGTTAACAAAAAAAACTTATCGAGATATAGCAATAAATCTTCAAAGTTCTCAGATCTGTCCATTTTATAATTTAATCCGAAATAGGGCTCCATGTTTGTCCAGCCTTGGCTCTTAGTGCACACGAACTGTTTATGAAATAGATAGTTTTAGACCGATAAGCGAGTAATTAACAAAACTTATCTACATTTATAATGTACCTACTAGCTGCGCCCGCACGCCTTGTTTCTAAGAAAACGTTAAAAGGTGATTTTCATCCCACGGGAACTGATTTATGGGATTAAAAGTAGCCTATGTTTGATTACAGGATTAGAATAACCTGTACCTATGCATTAGAATGGTTTTGGCGTGAAGAAGTAACTAACATCCATCCATACATTCAGACAAACTTTCGCATTTATAATATTAGTGTGATATTCTCTCTGGACATAAAGTACGTGATTTTGGCGTTTTATGAACCTAAAATTAGGTATTATATTTTTCCAAGATTTATTTCCATGACATGTATTTTATATGCTGCTCAATTCAAAATACCTTGTCTCTATTTTGCATGCCGAGTTTACCGGTGAATCATGTGAACCAATTTAAAGCCTATTATGACCTAATGACCTTTAAAATACCATTTTTCATGCAATAAATGATTAGGTATTAATTATTTATATTATTCATGTCGAGTACATGTCATACATTTATCCCAAAAATAGAGCTGAATTGAGAACCTCTATTTTTGAAGTCGGTTGTCATACTTCGACATCAGCATTAACTCAGATTAAAAAGTAGGTATTAAGACCAGATACGGATATTTATCTTTCAGATAAATTATAAATGTCCACCAAATGACATTAGACGAGATTATACTAATTACAAGTACCTACATACCTAAGTTTAAATCTACGGGTAGATATGTAGTTTAAGAATAAAAATATTTATGTACTAATTAACTTATTGGATGGAAGTAGAATCTAATCAGCCCAATATGACAGCCTATCTTTTGTTTACGTTTTACAAATTTTCGTAATCCATCGTACAGTTTGTGGTATCTATTATAAGCTATTTTTAATACCTCTGTAATAGTTTGATCCTGTATAGTTTAGTGAAAAGTGCAACTTCGTCTGCCTAGCTTTACATTACAAAATAAAATTATAACAGAGGCATAAATAAATAATTTATAGTTTTATTAGATACCACAAATTGTACCGAGATTTTAAAATTTCCTTTATTAAACGTAGTAATAAGATGAAATAGGTGGGGGCGCCACTTTCACTCGTGTATGCGCCTTAAGTTAAACGTGCTCTAACATAAAAAAATTAAGGTACAAAAGAACTGATTAAAATGTGTCACAATTTTTATGCTGTACAATTTTATAATAGATTTAAACATGATTAGATAGAGCATTAGGAAACCGAGATAACTGGCTTTTTTTACATTTAATAACTTACGACTCATCAAATTTTTTGAGACTTTTTTTTAAAACACCAAAATGAAGGTATATATAGAAAATTCAGCTTTATATCTCTCAAAGGGGATCGCTAAAGTGACTGAACTAAGACACTTATCAGGGGGAGGCCCGCGTCCAGCATTGGACCAATAAATGTGGAAGTTGCGGAAGTACTTACTTCGGATGTTGACAGCTCAGGACCGTTGTGACTGCGACGCCGTATAATGTCGATATGTCCAGCAGTGGACGTTTAATGATAATGAAGTAGGTACTTAGGTAGACCAGGTACCTACCTCATAAATGAATTCTCACCCTCACTATTATAAACTTTACTTAATTTTACTTAACTCCAACTCTGCACACGGTTACGAAAATATCTAAAAATAATCAAAATGAAACTGTATTACTAACACTAGCTAAACTACATTTTAATTTGTTGCAACTATACGTATGTATGGATATATTATTAAAATTTACCAGGTAACTGCCTAGGTCTTTACCGTTGTCGGTAGGTTTTTGTTAAAGACTGAATGATGCAATAAAAAGTGGAAGAGTGAAGTCTAACTAGTTACCTCGGAGTTGTTTATTTATTGTAATAATTTGGGTTCAGTGCAAAACTTTTAAGAGTTCAGTCCCACAATTCATAAAATTCGCTACGAAATGAGACGCTACGTAAGTAGAGGGAACCATCTGTATAAATAATGGTCTTGTTTTCTTAGATACTTAAATAGCTACACAACATAGCTACAATTAACAATGCCTTACTTATCGGTCTTTAACCCTTAGGTTAGATTCATAGCTACCTACTTAATTACATTCTAATTTTAATATTATTTTAACTAGCTGAGACCGTAGCTTCGCATCCATGGATTTCATGTGTTTCAATATGCATACATATGAAGCATAAGTTACCTGCTATATAATCATTAATCAGATAACTTGCTTGTGAAAGTCCCGTCGAAATTGGTCCAGCCGTTTCGGAGATGGTAAGCCGGGTAAAAACATAAAGAACAATTGTCTTTAAAAGAAACATGAAGGTTAGACAATAAATCGTATAATCTTATAAAGGTAATAACATTAAATCACAAGGGCATTAATTATAAGCCATGTACATATATATATATATACTTTACTCTATAATAATCTAGAATAATCCCGGGACTGGGTATTAGTAATTAGGAGTTTACTGTACGGCGGTCAGGAGCAAAGTGCCGTGTTCTCATCGCTTGCTCGACTCGATGGCTCGGGCTGGGCTGGGTCGGCTCGATCGCAGGTTCGATTCTCGGTGCGAGGCTCGGTTGGCTTGGTCGGACGGACGGTCGGAGACTCGGCGTGCGCTTCTAGCGTTTGAATTTGGCGCGCTTCGTTCATGTCCCTCGGTGATAACAGGAAAAGCAACGAGAGCGACAACATCCGGCTATCCTGCTCATGCATTCGTCCCGAATGCGTCTTGGTCTGATAGGTGAAGCTGAAAACAAAACGCATAAGTTAGTTACCATAATAATTATTATTTCGTGTAAATGTACCCGTGTAATGTACAGGTAGACAGGGTAAGTTGGTTAAGTGCAAATACTTAAAACACTGAATCGTGTACCGCAAAGTGATTGTGTTACTAAGCTCAGTGGTTTGAACCAGCTGATGTTCATTAGGGATCAGCTAGTTGTTTATCACCACTTAACAACAGCGTTCACAAGGATGCCTGCTGTAGCTTTAACCCAACACTCCACAATACATCGACAATGTTTGAAGCTTTAACTTTAAGACCAACCAATTTATTAATCGCAACATAAATGATGCTCATTAGGGGAGGCCTATGTCCAGCAGTGGACTAGTATAGGCTGATGATGATGATGAACAAAAATGAAAAACAGGAATTCAGAATAGAGCAATATCATCAGTTTCAAAATAAGGATACCTACCTATCTCAAATTATTATGAGTGTACTTAGTGTTATTCCTACATACTCACAACTGGACAACATCCGACATTACTCAGTGAGACGTATCCATGGTTTCATGTTCTCTACACACGCTACCCCATCGTAGCGCTTAGAAGTCCTCTCTGCTCCTCTCATGTCCGCCACCCGATACCTATCGTGACCTAATACCTTTGTCACCTGGAATGGGCCCTTGAAGAGTGGCATAAGCTTTGTGCTTTGACCGTCGTTAGAATAACTCGGTATTTTTAGTACAACTAAGTCTCCGATTGCATAGGAAGGTGCGTCTTTTCGTTTAGCATCGAAAGAAACCTTCTGATTTATGGCGTCCTTCTTAATATTTGCGTCAACCGTATTCCGCAATGCCGTGACATCAACAGAATGTTCCGTATTATCGTCATCTGTGACCATATCGTTATTCATCCGAATTCTATACCCAAAGAAGACCTCGCTCGGAACCGCAGATGTGGTTTTATTTATAGTGCTATTAATTCCTTGCTGAATGTTTGTAATATGTTGATCCCATTTATTATTTTCAGTATCTGCACCCATGCTACGTAATGCTTCTAAGATGGTCTGATTATAGCGCTCGACCTGTCCATTTGAGCGTGGCACTGCTGTCGCTATAATATGCGCCCTAATGTTTTTATCTTTACAGTAACCGGTAAATAATTTCGATGTGAAAGCACTACCCGCGTCACAAATTAAGCGTTTGGGATTTCCAAATACCTTAAGAGGGCGATCTATGCCAATGACCTTGCTCGAATGGACGTTACCAATGAAAATTCCCCGCACCACATCTGAATTATATCACGCAGCGCGCACCAACATAAGTATAAGTATGTTGCATACAATACAACAGATACCGCCACAGAATAAGTACTAGTAGTTATAGCCGGGCGCTGCCGCCGCCGCGCCGCCGCCACCGCATGGCCTCTACAGGTTGTTTATTACATTTATTAACCGACTCAAAAAAAGGAGTAGGTTCTCAATATGTTTGTTACCTCAGATTTTTTGACTGGGTGGTCCGATTTTCATGATTCTTTTTTTATATGAAAGCTGGTGCTTCCCTTGTGGTTCCATTTTGATTTGGTTCAGTTCTAACAGTAGGATCCATGAAAATTCATGACAATTTTGTGTATAAAAATTGCAGTCGGTTTAGTTTTTTAAAACAAAATTAATTATTAAACACCGATGATAATTCCTTTACCCCACTGGATTCAGTATTGAGTATTAGTTATTAGTTATTTTCACTATTCAGTATAAAGAGAATAACCACCTCCCACTGCCTATTTTGTAGCTATATTCGATTTTTTTAAACCCTGCACAAATTATAAACAAACCCGCAGTATTTACTATCAAATTAACTTTCTTGTTATTTTTGAACATAACATAAGGAAGTACTTGCTGATTTTAAGATTCTTTCTTCAATAAATATTGTCTAATTATATCTCTTTACCTCGACTCCAAGCATGTGAATTTTAATTTATGTTTTTGGAATGTATTGACATAATTTGCAGCTTTATGACAAATAGATCATAGCTCTGTCTCGAATAGTACCTACCCTACCCAAAATAGTAAAAAGTAAGTAAATTAATAATTAAAGTATATATATAGGTGATGTTTTTTAACCTACTGTTAAAAAACATCAACTGCCCCCCTTTTTTATTGCACCCCTCTCTAGTGGCGTATTGTTCCATAGGAAGAAAAATTTAAGTGGATTAGAGTCAATTGTAGGGTCACTGCACTAGATTCCGACCATTTAGCGAAGACTTAAAGTTCTCCAAAAAAAACCAACTGGTCAGCCTTGTTCGAAATGATACTAATCGGTAGTCTAGATATCTGAGTTTTAAATACATAAAGAGTTTTATAGTTATGCTATAATGTTATTTATTAAAAAAAAAAACGGAAATGAGTAAAACTTCAGTTTTCGACCACAAAATTCCTACGGACCTAAAAAAGATTACGACCGCTTACTTAAAAGGTTTTCATGGAATAAAATGCTAAGTTTTCATGCTTTTTTTTCAGAAAAGTTAATTGTAGACAATTTTTTTTTATAATATTCATTATTTGATTTTACAAATCATGTCGATGTTTGGAGGAGGCGAGTATGGACCTCAAGATAAAAAAAAATTAGTAGGTACATTCTTATGCGGCGTGATATAAAACTTCAACAACGACGACTAAATTTATTATAATAATAAATTTATTATTATAATAATACCAATGATATTTCCTTTTCCCTATTCAGTGGGGATAAAGAGAATAACCACCTATCACTGCCTATTTTGTAGCTATATTCAATTTGTTTTAAACCCTGCATATTATGATAAACAAAATAGTACACAGTACTTAACCTCAAATTAACTTTCTTGTTATTTTTGAACATAATGGAAAGTACTTGCTGATTTTAAGATGCTTTCTTCCATAGTGGCGTATCGTTGAATAGGAAGAAAAATTTAAGTGGATTAGAGTCAATTGCACTAGATTCCAACCATTTAGCGAAGTTCTGACTTTAAGGCCTCAAAAAAAATATTTCCAACTGGTCAGCCTTGTTCGAAATGATACTAGTCGGTAGTATAGATATCTGAGTTTTAAATACATAAAGAGTTTTATAGTTATGCTGTAAAGTTATTTTTATAAACAATAAACAATCGGAAATGAGTAAAATTTCAATTTTCGACCACAAAATTCCTACGGACCTGAACACGATTTCGACCGCTAACTTAAAAGGTTTCATGGAATAAAATACTTACAAAGTTTTCATGCTTTTGTTCAGAAAAGTTGTGACAGATATATTATTGTAGTTTTTTTTTGTATAAAATTCATTATTTGATTTTACTTATCATGTCAATGTTTGGAAGTGGCGACTGTGGACCTCAAGATTAAAAAAAAAACTGAGTAAAAAGTACATCCTAATAAGGCGTGATATAAACCTTCGACAACGACGCGAGGACATTGTAGTCCACTACTCAATTTTCAAGGGAGTGAATAGATTTTAAGTACCAGGGATGCATTGTAAAGGACACTAACACCAGAAGCAATGGAACCAACATACGAGCACAGAACACGCGCCGATGCAGTTTAGCGCTACAGAAAGTCTTGGTGCCCAGGCTCCTCTGCAGAAGAACCAAGATCCACAACTGAGTGAATCTATCTCTCGCTCACCTTAGTTTCAACTATATCTTTCGCTCATTTACCTCATTGAATTATTTTCGAACCTTATCAGTGCTGAGCGAAATGAGCGAATGAGTGAGAGCGAAGACGACTGAGCAAGGCGAGTGATTTGATGGAGCGACATGTACGATGTCAGATACAACATGAAAAAAAGAGAAAGATAGCAAGACTAAGTTCAGGCCTGTAATAATTATGCAAACTGTTTGAATGTAATTATTTTAGAAGTAATCGTGTTCAGTATTATTGTTAACGGATAAGTATTTTTTATTTCTTTTGTTTATTTTTTTAAAGAACATAATATAGTGTACGCAAGTTATTTTTATTTGTCACTCTAGCGCCACCTAGCTCAGTTGAACGGAGACATTATATTTTGTTTTTTATCTCGTGCTCATGAGCTTGATTGAGCATGAGCAACTCAACAAGACAACATCATTAATCTACTGAGCTAAATGAGCTAAAGAGCTAAATGAGTGATATATATATCTTTAGATCAAAAAGTTTATCTATATATCTATATCACTCTTGTCATTGGAGTGGTATAAAATGCGCATCTCTAAGGAGAAGCCCTGGTTGTACAGGAGGTACAGATCCTCTTTGATTCCGTTCTTTGCGGGAAAACTACACAGGCATGTTACGCGAGCTTGGTGGGTCTATTCTAGGATACGGGATGTGATACGATAACATTTTCCTCAAAACCGCTAAGCCATCGCTTTGTCTTTTGGCTTAATTTGATATTTTTCGAAGGTAATTATTCTTGTCCATTACAAAAATGTTTGATTTCTACTGAGAATATCTTAACTTATACGAATTGGCCGAAAACGAAATGGGGTTTAAAGGCCTTTCCTATTCCGGCCACCTCATTTCTTCGAAGAAATTAAAGTTGAATGAAAACGAAACCATAATTCTAAACATGGTGGCCGTTCTCGACCACGGCCAAACAGATGTCCAAATTCCTTATGAATAACACGGTAAAATGGGGGCCGAAAACGAAAACTTAGATTATTTCGGTCGACATTAGCTACAATACAAATATACTCTAATAACATCGAGATAAATAACAAAATGAGACAAAAGTATTCTGTGTATATTCGTACTTACTCTCCTCCCGGCCAAGATATAAATTTTTGGTGATCTTCAACTTCCGATTTCCGACCACCCCAATTTTCAAGTAATTCAATACAAAAACCAATATAATCTAATCGTAAGTATCGTATTACGTAAAATAAGTATTTATTTAGTATAAAAATAATACACGACAATGCTTTTCGACTCATTTCTAAAAAAAACCGTTTTTATATGAACAAAATATTATTTACTGTTTTTTTACAGAGTAATAATGACAAAAACAATACTTATTATACCTGTCCCCTGTATATTTTGCCAGTTCGCTTTATTCTCTTTGAACATTCTGTTGACTAGGTTTTGGAGGATCCAGTTAGGCTGGGCAGCATTTGGAAAACTACGTCTAGTCTCCTCGTCATCCATAATCCGCAATGCTTGAAAACCAAAGTTTTCAATCATTGGGTCCTACCCGTCATGACCTACGGAGCTGAGACGTGAACACTCATGATAGGGATGGTCCACCAGCTCAAAGTCACTCAACGAGGTATGGAAAGAGCTATGCTTGGAGTTTCTCTGAAGGATAGGTTTCGTAACGAATACATCAGACAGAGAACCAAAGTAATCGCCATAGATCAAAGAATTAGCAAGCTGAAGTGGCAGCGGGCCGGCCATATATGGCGAGATATATCTCGCAAAGAACCAACAACCGATGCGGTAAACGAGTGCTTGAGTGGAGACCGCGACTCGGCAAACGTAGTGTAGGGCACCATTTGGCCAGGTGGGATGACGATCTGCAAAATACTGCAGGCAGATGCTGGATGCGGCAAGAAAACAGGGCGCTATAGGCCGATGTCCAGCGGTGGACTCATATAGGCTGATGATGATGATGATTATGAGTTGCACCGAAAAAATAAAAATATAAGTACATAGATACCTATACAATTGTGCAACGACCAGTGAGTTGAGTCCTTTAGGTACAGAGACAATTAATAAAATATTGGTAGTACCTACCTACTTACCATTTCTTTGTATTCTCATCGTGTATTTTATTTTCAATAACGTTTTTTACGATTCATTTTATTATACCTATTTTTGCACACATAATTATTTAAAATAATAAATAAATAAATAATGTTGGACAATCCACACAGCATTATCTAGCCCCAAGCTAAGCAGGGCTTGTGTTATGGGTACAAGATAACTGATATACATAATACAGAAAACGACATAGATAGATATTTTTTTATTTTACATAGAAAACACCGAGAACGCCCTGAACAAATATCTGCAGATCGTATACATATTTGTCCCGAGGCGGGAATCGAACCCGCAACCTCCTGCCTCGCAGGCGGACCTTCGCCCACCGCACCACAGAGAAATAATAAATATAATACCTATTCAAAACTATAATCACCCCTTACTAAACATTTACCTTACAACAAACTTACAAATAAACCCGCTGTATACTAAAAAAGTCAAATAAATAAATTTCAAGTTGGTTCCGCAGCGAAAAATAATATTGCTGTTAAAAGTAGCACAGGTCCGTTCAGCACAACGTCTCGTCCCGCACTGATTGTAGGGCCGGCAGAGGGGCGGCTCATGTGTAACGTTGTATCGATTACGTAAAAAATTCGTTAAAAATAATTAGATAATTTATTTGAAAAAGTGGGCGGAAGAGAGTCTCCGTAACTTTTTATTCTACATGGTGATAACTTTAAATAAATCTTGTGATTGATAGTTTAGGAGAAAAAGAGTTTTAACGGAAAAAATGGATGGTACTTTGCACCATTATTTTAGATACTTAAAATTGGAATTTCAAATTTTCGGCTTAAAGGTAAAATGCCTTGTATAGCATAGCTTATCATATATTTTTTTCAAACCTTTTTCTATAAAGAATAAGAAGAAAAACGGATTTAACTTTACCCAATTTACGCCGATTCACCTCTATCTGGGCCTTAAATATTTTATCTAACTCGTTGATCACGACTTGACTTTTTGTGTTTTTTACAGCGGCTATAAACACAAACTTCGTAAACGAATCTACTAAAACCAAAAGATAACAATTTTGTTTAGTTGTTTTGACAAACGGACCAAGATGATCGACGTGGAGTGTGTGGAATGGTTTTGCAAATTTTGGAATCGGATATAATTTACCAGGCTTTTTACCGTGAACATTTTTAAAATAAATACAGTTCAAACAGTTTTTTATGTACTTATTTACAGTTTTTTTTAAGCGCGGGAACCAGTACTTAGCACGAATTCTTTCTATTGTTTTATCTACTGCGAAATGACCAACTTCATCATGGTTGGCCCTAATCACGTACCATATACATTCTTTAGGTACCAACCAACGTCGACCGAATTCGGTTCGCCTATAAACCTTGTTCCCTAACAATTCGTATTCATTAAATATCTGTTTGTTCGACTCGGCCTCACCTGACTGTAAAATATCTCTTATATTACAAATGTAAGAATCTTGTAACTGAACAGATAGCAGCCAGTCACCCTCGGTTATGGTACAAACAGTTTCTCCTACTTCAGATACATCCGTACTAAATTCGTCGACGACAGGGTTCCTACTCAGTGCGTCTACGTGTTGCATTTGTGACCCTGCTCTATGAACAACATCGAAAGAAAAGCCCTGCGTGTACAGTACCCAACGACTAATGCGCGGAATGATCTCTTGTTTACTCAAAGCGTAGCGAACAGCATTGCAGTCTGTAGTAATTTTGAAAGAAGTGCCCAACAAATAATGACGAAATTTCTTTAATCCTGATACAATAGCCAATAGCTCCAATTCAAAAGAGTGATATTTCTTTTCATCATTATTTGTCTGGCGGCTGTAAAAGTACACAGGTGTTTCTCCAGTGCTTGTTGTCTGGGCTAAAATGCAACCTATTCCGTCGCGACTAGCATCTGTGTATAGATTAATAGGCAGCCTAGAGTCAAAAACTTTTAGTACCGCGTTGTCAATCAAAGCGTTTTTGACATTACTTACGGCTTCCTCTTGTTGAGGGCCCCATTGCCAGATTGCTCCCTTTTTTAGTAAACTCTTAAGTGGTTTGCACAATGTAGCACAGTTTTGAATAAACTTCCTAAAATAATTTATAAGTCCTAAAAATTGCCTTAGTTGATGAACCGTTTTAGGAATAGGATATTTTGAAATTGCATCGAGTTTACGAGAACTAGGACGTACTCCCTCCACAGAAATTTCATAGCCCAGAAATGTAATATTGTTTTTGAAAAAGGCACATTTTTCCAAATTAACCGTGAGTCCATTTTTTTCGAGGATTTCTAGCACTGTCTCTAAGCAAAGTATGTTTTCTTCAATAGTTTTGGTTGCAATAAGTAAATCGTCCATATAACAAACTACCCTCCCAAAACGAAGATTCCCTAAAATTGTGTTCATTAACCTTTGGAACACTGCGGGTCCGTTGCATACCCCAAACGGCATACGTAACCATTCGTAGTGACCGTCATTTGTGCAAAATGCACTTTTATGAACGTCTGCACTCTTTAAACTTATTTGGTGGTACCCACTTTTTAAATCAAGCGAAGTATAGAATCTACATCCCTGCAATCTGTCGATTAGGTCCTCAATCATAGGCATTGGGTATTTTTCTTTAACTGTTATTTTGTTAAGCTGTCTATAGTCTACACATAACCTTTTGGCTCCCGATGATTTACTCACTAAAAGAGCTGGGCTCGCGTAAGCGGAATTACTGTTTTGAATAATACCGTTTTTTAGAAGATCGTTTATTATTTCTCGTGTAATAGCTCTCTCGGACTCCGACATTCTATACGGACGTTGATAGATAGGTTTGTTAGATGTTAAGGTTATCTCTAATTCAACACAAGATGTTTTACCTAGATTCGATAGGTCTTGGGAAAAACACTGGGAGAATTTTGCCAAAATATCATCCAGAATACTTTTGTGGCTGTCCAAGAGGTTATCTTCAGAACTAATATTTACCTTACACACATTAAGTGAGTGTACAGGTTGAAATGTTAACATATCACCCAAACGTATATACATGATACTTTTAGTTTCCGTAAAGTTCCTTCCGATTAGAATGTCGCAGTCGGATAACGCATCAATGACATATAACCTTATAGATAGTTCTACTGAATCGACTTTTATTGTTGCAGTTACGTAATGGGTTACTTGAGCTGATAACTCGGTTGAGAATCCTACCAAGTTGACGGGATCATTTAAAGAGTATGGTTGCAAGCAATATTGTTTTACAAGAGTGTTTGTAATTAAGGAGCAATCGCTACCCATATCAAAAAATGCTGTACATTTATGGTCATTGAGCAATATTTGCTTGTTAAATTTCTGCTTACCTAATGGATCAGAAATCATTTTTACCGCAGGCTCTTTTTCTATTTTCGTTTTCGGTTTTGATTTACAAGCCGCTTCTAAATGACCTATCCTACTACAGGAAGAACATTTTACGCTACTATTGGTAGGACATTGGTTTCTTCTATGCCCTACTTCTCCACAGCGGTAACACGTCACGACATTACTAGTATTGGCTGAAGGTTCGCATTTTACATCGGACTTACTAGGGCCACCATTAGTGTTCGGTCGGAAGGAATTTTTCATGGACAATACATTTTTTTGTGTACCTTCAACTTCAGTTGGTTTGTGAGTTTTACCGTGCAAAAAGGCCGCCAACTCATCACAAAATCGAAAATTCCCGGCCTCAGCAGCTACAGTAATGTTGGTATCGCCTATCGAACCTACAATAACGGATATTATATCTTGCTCCCTAAACACTAGCTGTAAGCTGTCAATTTTAGATTTCTGTTGAAAATAGAATTCGTACAAGGACTGGTTCGCTGCGGGTTTTGCGTCTATTAACTCTCTAAGAGATCGAAACATATTGCGATGGACTTGAAAGGTATCGGACAACGTGTCGCGCCATGCTTTCCACCTCCACGTAGTCCACCTGGTATGATTTTTTGAAAAGAATCTAACCAAGTTTTTGCGGTATTGCGTAATTTTTGAAGAGCCTGATGCTTGATCATATTATCTGACCAGCCAAACGCACGAGCGTTGGCTTCTACGACATTAATCCACATATTTACGTCGTCTACGAGCGGGTCAAATTCGGGAATAACAGACGATAATACGACATTCTGACTCACGGTTGGCGACAGCTTACGGTGACGCTTCCTCTTTCGACGTCGTCGCTCGCTAGCGCAGCTGCTGCTAGAGCTAGACGTGGCAGAGGACGAGCTCGAGGTATCTCTTCTCGACTTCCTTTTGCGGCGTGGCATATTGTGGGTGTGGCACGGTAAGCACTTCTGATAAAAGAAACATGAAGGTTAGACAATAAATCGTATAATCTTATAAAGGTAATAACATTAAATCACAAGGGCATTAATTATAAGCTATGTACATATATATATATATACTTTACTCTATAATAATCTAGAATAATCCCGGGACTGGGTATTAGTAATTAGGAGTTTACTGTACGGCGGTCAGGAGCAAAGTGCCGTGTTCTCATCGCTTGCTCGACTCGATGGCTCGGGCTGGGCTGGGTCGGCTCGATCGCAGGTTCGATTCTCGGTGCGAGGCTCGGTTGGCTTGGTCGGACGGACGGTCGGAGACTCGGCGTGCGCTTCTAGCGTTTGAATTTGGCGCGCTTCGTTCATGTCCCTCGGTGATAACAGGAAAAGCAACGAGAGCGACAACATCTTTGTGCATATCTACTGTTTACACTTCGTAGAAAAAAAAATATTACGTACAAACACTTTAATTTAGTAACATAATATTGTATAAATGTTGGTATAAATAAATATACCTATAGGTTAACGTTGAGACAAGGTCAGTGACTTAGCTCCGCGCGCCGTGTACCTACCTACCTATTTCACAGGTAATATAATATAGAAAATAATTATAAATTTAGGAAAATATATACTTTGCGTGTTCATGACATTTTTGCATTTCTGCTTGAAATACTTAAGTATGCAATTTTAATTATTTATTAGGTATAATCTACCTACTACTTACATAAAATAATATTGTGTCAAATGCCAAACATTTCCTAAGTTTTTTATAATTTAAAAGAAACTTATCGATTTTTTAAGTAGGTTGGCTTTTTAAGGCCCATACACTAGCGAAAGTGGCGCCCCCAACTATTTTATCTTATTATTACGTTAAACGCAGGAATTTTTAAAAATCCTACGTTCAGTTGGTGGTATCTATTATAAGCTATTCATTAATGTCTCTGTTATAGTTTCATTTTGTAAAGCTTAGGCAGAGATACGAAGTTGCGCTGTTTGGCCACCAAACTCTATTTTTGTATCTCCTCCTAAACTATATGAGATAAAATTATTACAGAAGTATAAAAAAATAGCTTATAATAGATACCACAAACTGAACGTAGGATTTTTTAAAATTCCTATTATAAACGTAAAAATATGGTAAAATAGATATCGCTGTCATATTGGCTCGGGTAACCGCCTTAAGGCCCATACACCAGCGAAAGTGGCGCCCCCAACTATTTTATCTTATTATTACGTTAAACGTAGCAAGTTTTAAAAATCCTACGTTCAGTTTGTCGTATCTATTATAAGTTATTTATTAATGCCTCTGTAATAGTTTCATCTTGTAAAGCTTAGGAAGAGATACGAAGTTGCGCTTTTTGGCCACCAAACTCTATTTTTGTATCTCCTCCTAAACTTTATGGGATAAAATTATAAAAGAGGTATTAAAAATAGCTTATAATAGATACCACAAACTGAACGTAGGATTTTTAAAAATTCCTATGATAAACGTAAAAATATGATAAAATAGGAATTGCTGTCAGATTGGCTCGGGTATGCGCCTTAACCTTTTAGATTAGCAATAGTAGGTACATTGTTACCTAAGGGATGAAAGCCGCGACTTATTTAGAGGGCGCTAATAGTTCGAGGGACAAAATAAGTCATTTTCGCCCGAGGTAAACACTGTGCTTTTCATCACGAGTAGTAAGTAAAAATAATCCTACTAATGTTATAAACTCGAAAGTTTGTAAACGTATGTATGTTTGTTGCTCTTTCACGCAAAAACTACTAAACGGATCGGACTGAAATAATATAATAGTGTATAATTGCACACAGGTAGTTCTAGGCTTGGAATAACACATTATGCTACTTTTTAACCGACTTCAAAAAAAGGAGGAGGTTATCAATTCAACTGGTTTTTTTTTCAAAGTCAAAGTCAAAGTCAAATCGTTTATTTCTTTTTAAGTTTGTTACCTCAGAACTTTTGACTGGGTGGTCCGATCTTCATGGTTCTTTTTTTATCTGAAAGCTGGTGCTTTCCGTGTGATCCCATTTTAATTGTTCAGTTCTGACAATGGGATCCATGAAAATTCATGAAAAACACGGTTTATAGTTTTTTTTAACAAAATTAATTATTATCCCATATATCAGTTCCCGTGGACTAGTCGTGCCTCGCCGCAAGGCGCAGCTAGTAAGTGATAAAGGCTTAGTTATACCTGTATGATTATTGATTATAATAATGGTTACATAAAAAATACATCCATATCAATATAGTCGGAAGCGTAAACAATCTACAGGTAGCTCAACTGATCCATATCAATACCAACCAGTTGGAAGCGCAAACAATCTACAGGTAACTCAACTGATCCATATCAATACCACCGGTCAGAACTGCATCAGATGAACTCATTATAAAACAAATCTCTGCTACCTTTAAGGAAAAGCAGAATAGCCTAGAATAGTAGAAGAGCTCTCGGTATTCCACCATGGCTATTCTGCCCTTAATTTTCATTTTGGTCATTGAAAAAATGGTAAATATATTTCCGAAATCTACATTATTTTCAAGAAATAGTTGAAAGTAAATTTATAATATGATAATTTACTTAACTTCATTTTATTACAATTTTACATCGCGCTGTAATTGAGTGGCTGTATGAATTGTATCAAACCAGACGCAATAGCCATCTCACAAGAAGTTGAAGTTGAGTGGCATAATCTTTATGGCATGGTTCAATAGAAATGTGATGTAACAGCCGCTTCCCAGGCAACTTCCGATCCGACCTACTTTCCGAGTAGGCATAAGTGATGCTATAGTATTTACTGCTACTAGCAGTAACTACTTTTCGTAACCAGGGGCTGATATAAGTACATCGAGCGCCGTAGGAGCACCATGTGCTCCTAAGCATTTTACCACTCGAGCGCCGTACAAGCATATGGTGCTCCTAAGAGTTTAGTCGCCATTGTTTGGCTTTTTACCATAAATATCGGATTGATGGACTTCCTTAGTTGCACTAATGTCAAGCTTCATTCAATATGGAACGAAATACAGCCAATAAAATCAAATTGAGACCGGAAATTGTTACCATTACCATTTGAGCAAAATTGCCAAACACCGCGCGTACGCCTCAGTAGTCCGCCATCTTTTAAGAATTTGCGCAACAGCAAGATTTTTGAAAAGTTGCTCAAGAACGACTCGTTGAGTATTCCTCGTTGATTATTATTTGTATTTAGGTACTGGGAAAATACTGTAGATTATGTGAAAAGTTATAGAATCACCAATAACCATTGATTTATTAAAAACGAAGATGAGGCACTGGTTGCTCGAAAGTGGCAACCTCAAATTGTGTAAAATTGTGTTCTCCCACATCAGTCACCGTCTGACCAGCGGCACGGGCGGTCGTGATTCGCGTGAAATATTGTTGTCTCAGTCTCACTTCGGTCCTTCCGTCTTTGTTCTTCTTTGTATTGCACAGGACTGGAAATATAACTGTGAGCGTATGTGTTTGCGTGTAGTTGTAACACATGCCAATTTTTGAGTGAGCGCTGGGAGAACGTAACCTATCTTCCCTTTTTAAATCAATGCCAATAACGGTAAAATTTTAATGAAAAAACGTGACTAACTTTTGCATCGTGTATTTTTACCCGCGACGGAACGGAGACGGTATATGCGTTTAGGGTGTGGTGTTGTTTGTATGTATGTATGTATGTGCAATTTGCAATGTTCCCAATTATCTGCCAAACGGCTTGACCGATTACGGTGCGGTTTTCAGTTTCGGGTTCGAAATTAGGTGGCGATGATTCTTAGCTAGTTTTTATTGTCTTCACTCACCAGGGGGCGCTGTTATATGTGTGTTTAGTGAAAACCAATGTTGCCATTTATCTCCAGAACGGTTTGTTCGATTGAGACACAGTTTTCAGTATAAGGTATGGGGTTCATTGGCGATGGTTCTTAGCAAAGTTTTATGGTGTTTGCTCACCAGGGGGCGCTGCAATCGATGTTTTAAAAATATATTTTTGTACAATACAATACAAATACTCTTTATTGCACACCAAGAAACAGAAATACAGAAAAGAAAACACAAACACAAAAACAGTTGCACAATGGGCGGCCTTATCGCTAAGAGCGATTTCTTCCAGGCAACCTTTGTACCTTTATAGACGTGTTTGCCAACACACTCCGTTGCTAGGCAACGCGGTGCGTTGCTATTTTAATAATAACATAATAATTCAAATAAAATAAATACAAAAAGGGCGTGCCTCTGTCGTCGGTATACTACTAATGTAAGGTTCACTCAGCTTGCTTTACTAAGGTCCGTATTGTATAGGCTTCCCCATGCTTTACTTATGCAGTCATTTCGTGAGTTCTACTCAAGATTAGAATCTCTGCTCAAGTAAATCTTTATTATAGAACGTAACTCTGACGATACTTAGCTAGTTGCACTACCTAAATCTCTACTTAAGTGAGTTGAATTTTGTCTATGGTCTACATATTTATCCAGGCGAAAAGCGTTCCTTTACCTTATCAACCTGACTATCACATTTTTTCTTTTTTTGTTGTTTTGACGGTTATTGTGAAACGAAACGCAACGATTTCAAAACTTAACAAAAAGAAAGCCTATTTGACGATAGTAACGAGACATGATCGTAACGTCTCATATTTGCATGGGATTTACGAAGTTCCCAGTCCGCACGATACGGGGAGATGGGGCGCTATACTAAAATCTATGGGAAACTGAGACGTCTCGATATTGTCGTCAAACTCACCCCTCAGTTCAGTTTCCGAAAGTTAAACTTACGAGTATTCAAACACAACTGAAAATCATGACGTGTTTAATTCTGACTTGTTAAAAATTAAATACACTTGATTAAAGAGTTGACCATTGATTAATTAATGAAAAGGATGATCTGCGTTCGAAAAATCGGCTGTAAGTAAAGTAGAAAATCTCTAAAAAGTTTCAAATAAAATCAAAATAAAATTTTGAATAACCCACGACGGATATAATAAATAGTATGTACTTAATCGAAAAAGGAAGAAATAATTTTTGCAAAACCCCCGACTAAATGTAATTGAAAAAGACAGTTAAATTACCTTTAGTTACAATTATAGCTTCCTAAATTTTTTCACCTATCCATTACTACAAAGCCAAAAAAATCCGTCGGGGGGGCTGCCATTTCCGATTGCCAATTGCCATCTATTTTCTGAATTTTCCGGTACCCAGTGTGGCGCTGGCTTAGAATTTGCACCACCACCTCCATCTCTTCCTGTAAGTGTCGTAAGAGGCGACTAAGGGATATCCACCGATGGCGGGCAGCAGCGCCCCGTACAGAACAATTCTACCACCGAACTGCGATCCCCAACTCGCATGCCCACCGTGGGGATTATGGCCACTACCCCCATGAGATAAACGTCAATAAGGCGTTTATCAGTGGTCAGTACAGCAGTGGACTAATCCGGGCTGTTGAGGTTGAGGTTCCTGAATTTAAATGACTAGGTATAAAGATTATCTCATACAGTCAAGGAATAGATACAAATGTGAACTATAATAAATGTTGAATTTACAATTGAAAAAACGTATAGATTATCTGTTGTCTGCACTGCCACCCGACGGATTTTTTTGGCTTTGTAGTAATGGATAGGTGAAAAAATTTAGGAAGCTATAATTGTAACTAAAGGTAATTTAACTGTCTTTTTCAATTCCATTTAGTCGGGGGTTTTGCAAAAATTATTTCTTCCTTTTTCGATTAAGTACATACTATTTATTATATCCGTCGTGGGTTTTTCAAAATTTTATTTTGATTTTATTGCAAATCCAAGTTCGTCTAGAACCGCATTCGCCCTGAAGATGTCCCTCGTTAAGGGATGAAACGTTGGTGTTCTTCCAACACAAACAAGGTTCGTAGTTAACCCGCTTACATTCATAATGAAATCCAAGTTCCATATCCGCTTTCATAAAAATTACGATAAACAAATCATGCACTTTGCACCTAATTTGGTCTAGATCGCAGGAACCCCGCGGTCTTTAGAAAAGATTTTTGTTTTGATTCGTAGGTCATTACTAATTCTTTGGTTCCTGGCTTGGGTTTTTTTCATAAGTGGTGTAATTTGCTTGTAAATATACAAAAACATCGGGGGAACTAAGGCTACGTTCCGATTCACGCTTAATGCGCTGACGCGCGCATGAAGTCGTTTCTTTTCAACTTTCAGCGCGCTGACAGAGCGCACGGCAACGCCCACTTCGCCACGCCCCTCGAGCGCACGGGAGCGCATGAACTGCCTCACCTTTCGAGACAAGGCAGCTCGTGCTTTCCTTCAACTTCTTTGTGAGTGCCGTCTGAGCGTTTCGTTTCATTAATCGCGCCAACGCGCACCAACGCGCTCAGATGAATCGGAACGGGGCTTCGTGCGCGCATAGCTCGTGCAGTGCGTTAGCGCTTTAAGCTTGAATTGGAACGTACCCTTAATCGATGTCCTCCATGCATCAACTTTGTACTTAGGTATGCCTCGTGTTTACGTCCGTTGCCATGGGACCACTAGAGATAAATTATAATGAGTGAAATGATGATCATGAGAAGAGCATGTTTTATACTCAAATTCAGAATCGAAGATATTTTATGTCAACAAAGACATTCATCAGTGAAAACTTCACAAAATCTTAACAACAAACAAGGTAGGTAATAGCAAGGTTATCACTAAGAACTAAAACACTAATTAAAACAACACATAATTTCACGTGAGCAGCGAAAAATGTTTGAATTTGACTTCGAAAACCAAAGAGAGGTCCATAAAATGATGAATGAAAACTTTCAAATCCAAAAATTGTTTCGAGCTTCTGTGTTTAGTTTCAATGATACCAATGTCCTTGAATATTTTCCAAAAATATTCCTTAGGTTTTGTAACAGCTTTGTATACAAAAAATATCCAGGTTTTTGAATCGGAGTATAGATACTTTTTCAGCGTACATATTCTTTTGTATTCTACCGGAAGGAAGTACGCACTTTTGTGCTTGGTTGTCTTACACGTACAAATAGCCATGTCAACTTCTTACGTCAATAATTAGTTCTAAAATGACAATAAATGTCAATGTCACTCAACCAATATGGCCGTCCGATTGTTGATTTTCTCATGTGATCACAGATTTATAATTTTATAGTAGACAATGAGTGATTTGATTTTAATTTATTAGATAGTCTCTTAGACCTAATATAATTCAATGATTAAGTGAAAATGGATTCAAATTTATCCTATTTCAATCTACCTGTAAGTTTTTGTTCTTCTACCGCGACGTCTACAATACAAGAAACCTGCAGAATGGTATTTTGATACGTGTTTTAACTTTTATTTTTTTACAGTTTGTCGATGGCCAAGACCTAGATTTTGATAAGATCGGGAGTCAGGATTGCGAGTACGATGATCTGCATCCTACGTTATCACCCGGATCCTTGCTGGGCGCTGACGATGCTGTGCTGGCCCAGTTTCTATCGGGTGATCCATTGGAAGAACCCGACTTGAATGGGCCAACTACACTGCACTGCGAGATTTGTAGAAAGCGTTTTGATAATGCTAAGAAGTACTATGGCCATTTGAGAGTGCATTCCAAGGATAATATCTGGAAATGTGGTGGGTATTCACTAATACATTTATAGATACTCTTGCTTTGATAGCTCCCAATGCTACACAAATAATAAAAGTCTCTGAGCTCTGTCTCATGGTGTCGTACACCCAGGGTTGGAAAAAAAACAGTTTTTTTTATATTTTATAAAACAAACTGTTCAAAATGTTTAAAACAAGTGTTTTTTTTTACTTTTACCAATTTCCAATCGATTATGTATAGCGAATAATAAAATATTTAATCCATATCTAAACTATTTCCTAATTCACATAGTAAAAATTAACAAAACAATAAATATTTACTATTTGTTGCGTATCTCAGTATCTTTAATCTAACTATCAAAAAATATTACATTAATCAATACAAAACACTTTACATACACCTTATATGTACTGTAGGTAGGTAGAGAACTGTGAGAGAACGGGTGCATGTAGTGTACAGTGTATGAAACGGCCAACATAGAGACTTTTCACTTGTAAATTTATTTAAAGCTACTTAGAGTTCTACATATTTATTCGTTTAGATTTATTTCCATTCATTTGCAATAAACGGTAGTTTTAAACCATGTTTATATCGTCATGTCACGTCATACTGTGTTTTTTTTTTTTTTTAAATCTTTATTTAATGAGCTTAATCACATTGCGATTATGTCGCTCCAAACTGTGTTTTTAAACACTTAATAAAAAACATAGTTTTATTTCAAACTGTTTAAAACACGTGTTTTAAAACAACTTGTTTTAAACATGCCAACCCTGCGTACACCATTTCTAGGGTAATATTGTCTATCTCCCTGCCAAATTTTATTAAGATCTGTTCAGCCCTTCAGTCATGGAAACCAGAATTTCTTTCCCTTTTATAATATGAGCATGGATAGATTAAATTGTATCTGAATCAATATTCTTAATCAGCTGCATTATTCTATAATGAAACATGGTTTCAGATGAATGTCCAGATGAGAACTTTTCGACCAAACAGCAGCTCATAAAACATAGCCTGACGCACCAGCCGTTGGAGCGAGTGTGGAGATGTCCACAGTGTGAGATGTCCTTCGAGGTGCTGTCTAAGCTGCAGCAGCATCTGTCCGCTAAGCACTTGGATTCCAGGTACAAGAGATGAAATATAAATAATGGTAGGCATCTAACACCCTAAGTAAACAGAGCTTGTGTAATGTAATGATACTACATAGCAAACTTTAGATGAATGTTTGAATAATTGAGCATTATTATTATAATTCAGCTGCAGCACAGAAAAGGTTAGTGATAAGGTGCTTATCAAGGGAGGCCTTTGTGTATTTTTTAGCAGCAGACCAGAATAGGTTGTGGATGATGACAGTAGGACCTTTTTATATGTATTTTCTGATACTTTTTTCTGGCTATAAATATATATAGGAACCATTCTTTGCATGCCACAGACTAATAACAATAATAATACTGGATTATCCAGTAATGAGATGATTATTCACTTTTTAAGTGTTTATTTTTTATTATTAAATATATTTTTTGTGGTTTGTTTTTAAGAAATTCACTAATTTTACTTCGCTGCTTTCAGACCACACAAATGTGAATTGTGTCCCAAAACATTTCACAAACTATCGGACTTGGACAAGCATATGGATGTTCATGCAGGTACAATATGTACACTAGTCTTCCCCTTGATCTTAATAGATATGCCAAATTGCATAGCCTTCTCATTTATTTATTTATTAAATCCATCATGGTTATTAATACTAAAGTTATTTACAACAGGATATTTACCATGATTTGAGTTTCGGAATAACTGATCATGGGGCATGAATCTGTGCCGAAATATTGGAAATCGCAAAACTCATGGTAAACATCCTGTTATAAATAACTTTAAGGTAACTTAACTCTTATAAAAATATGTGTTATCAGTAGGCATCACAGAACCATCTTGAGAAAGAAGCGACAAGTTCGTCGATTTGTATTGAAACTTGTGTAGGTAATTCTCATCACAAGTGTAATTTAATATAATGATTCTAAAACATAAACAGTGTGAAAACAATTAAATAGCATTGATCACTTATTTTAATTTTATATTACTGAACTTGACTGACTAGATTACTGACCCAACATTTGAACTGTGTCCTGCATGCACTCAAATCTTTTTTTTATTGTTTTCAGCTGTCAAGAAACTTGCATGCATAGTTTGCCAAAAGAAATTCACAGACAAATCCAACTTGAACAGGCACATGCTTAGCCATGGGGATGAGAAGGTCTACGCTTGTGCTGGTTGCGGGAATCGATATAAACAGGTGAACAGGTGAAGCTATATGGTGCAGGCTTAGAAGTTGCACCCCTATCTCTTTCCATGGGTGTTGTATAAGGCAACTAACTGATATCCGGGAGTCGCGCAGCAGCGCCCCCTCCAGAACAATTCTTCCACCGAATTGCGATCCCCAACCCGCATGCCCAGCTTGGGGATTATGTGAATTACCCCATTCATTAGATAAACGCCATTAAGGCCACGCACAATGGACCATCCCGAGTCTCAGTGGAGGAAAAAGAGTACACCCACCATAACGCCATTAAGGCGCTTATCAGAGGGAGGCCTGTGTCCAGCGGTAGACCTTTACAGGCTGTTGAGGTTAACTTCTCTATGTACTCAGCTATTTCAATCATGGGTAAAAGTTATAAATTAATGCACACTACATGTGCACATACACCACTGCTGACCATTTTATGCCTAAAAACGAAAAGCTGTCTTGAGCCGCCACCAACCATTGTTGATTTGATTTGATTTGATTAAATAGTTTCGTAGACCTATTTTATTTCAATGATTATGTGAAAATGGATTCAAATTTATCCTATTTCAATCTACCTGTAAGTTTTTATTCTCCTACCGTGACGTCTACAATACAGGAAACCTTCAGAATGGTGTTTTGATATGTGTTTTAACTTTTATTTATTTTACAGTTGGTCGATGATCAAGACCCAGATTTTGATAAGATTGGGGATCAGGGTTGTGAGTACGATGATCTGCAACCTACGTTATCACCCGGATCCTTGCTGGGCGCTGACGATGATGTGCTGGCCCAGTTTCTATCGGGTGATTCATTGGAAGAACCTGACTTGAATGGGCCCACTTCACTGCACTGCAAGATTTGGAGAAAGCGTTTTGACAATGCTAAGAAGTACTACAGCCATTTGAAAGCGCATTCCAAGGATAATCTCTGGAAATGTGGTGGGTATTCACTAATACGTTTAAGCATTGGGAGCTATCGAACCAAGAGTATCTATATACTCTTGCTTTGATAGCTCCCAATGCTTCAAAAACATCACAGGTCCATCTGAGCTCTGCCTCGCTGCGTCATACGCCTTTTTCTAGGGTAATATTGTCTATCTCCCTGCTAAATTTTATTAAGCTGTTCAGCTGTTTAGTCATGGAAAGACAGAATTACTTTCCCTTTTATAATATTTGCATAGATAGATAAAATTGTATTTAAGTCAATGTTTATTCATAATCAGCTGCATTAATCTATAATAAAACATGGTTTCAGATGAATGTCCAGATGAGAACTTTTCGACCAAACAGCAGCTGATGAAACATAGCCTGATTCACCAGCCGTTGGAGCGGGTGTGGAGATGTCCGCAGTGCGAGATGTCCTTCGAGGCGCTGTCTAAGCTACAGCAGCATCTGTCCGATAAGCACTTGGAATCCAGGTACGAGAGAAGAAATATAAATAATGGTGGACATCATCTAGCCCCTAAGTAAACAGAGCTTGTGTAATGAATACTACATAGTTGACATAAGACGAATGCTTGAATGATTCAGCATTGTTATTATAAGGCAGCTTCAGCACAGAAAAGGTAAGTGATAAGGCACTTTTCTTGATAAGCGCCGCTGCAGTGCTGCTAGGCAAAGTCCTCCTTGGAAGGCCATTGTCTAGCAGCTGGTCTGAAACCTTCCTCTTCGGGGTAGTACACGTATTATGTTATGATACACGTTGTATACAGGAAGCATTCTTTGCATGCCACAGAGTAATATTAATGATAATGCTGGACAATCCAGTAACGAGATGATTATTCACTTTTTGAGTGCATAATGTTTATTATTAAAAATATGTTTTGTGATTTGTTTTTGTGAAAATCGCTAATTTTACTTCACTGCTTTCAGACCACACAAATGTGAATTGTGTCCCAAAACATTTCACAAACTATCGGACTTGGACAAGCACATGGATGTTCATGCAGGTACAAGATACATTAGTCTTCCCCTTGATCGTAATAGATATGCCAACTTGCATAGCCTTCTCATTTATTTATTTATTAAATCCATCATGGTTATTAATACTTTCGGCACAGTTTCATGCGCCATGATCAGTTATTCCGTGATCATGGTGCATGAAACTGTGCCGAAATATTGGAAACCTCACAACTCAAATCATGGTAAATATCCTGTTAATAACTTTAAGGTACCTTAACTCATAACAAGTTTGTCGATTTGTATTGAAACTTGTGTAGTTACTTTGTCGTCACAAGTTTAATTTAATGATGCTAAATCATAAACAGCGCGAAAACAAATGCATTGATCACTAATTTTAATTTTATATTACTGAACATGACTGACTAGACTACTGACCCAAAATTTGAACTGTGTGCATGCACTCAACAGATCTTAATCTTTTTTTATTGTTTTCAGCTGCCAAGAAACTTGCATGCAAAGTTTGCCAAAAGAAATTCACAGACAAATCCAACTTGAACAGGCACATGCACAGCCATGGGGATGTGAAGGTGAACCCTTGTGCTGATTGCGGGAATCGATATAAACAGGTGAACTTGGTGCACAGGTGAACAAGTGAAGCTGTGTGGTGCAGGCTTAGATGTTGCAACACCGTGTTTGTGTGTTTTGATGTGTTTAAGTTTTATTTATTTTACAGTCTGTCGATGGCCAAGACCTAGATTTTGATAAGATCGGGGATCGGGATTGTGAGAACGATGATCTGCATCCTACGTTATCACCCGGATCCTTGCTGGGCGCTGACGATGATGTGCTGGCCCTGTTTCAATCGGGTGATACATTGGAAGAACCCGACTTGAATGGGCCCACTACACTGCACTGCGAGATTTGTAGCAAGCGTTTTGATAATGCTAAGAAGTACTACGGCCATTTGAGAGTGCATTCCAAGGATAATCTCTGGAAATGTGGTGGGTATTCACTAATACGTTTATAGATACTCTTGCTTTAAGATAGCTTTCAATGCTTCACAAACATTAAAAGTCCAAATGAGCTCTGTCTCGCGGCGTCGTCCGCCTTTTTCTAGGGTAATATTATCTATCTCCCTGCTAAATTTTATTAAGATCTGTTCAGCCGTTTAGTCATGAAAAGAGAGAATTATTCTACCTTTTATAATATTAGCATGGATAGATAAAATTGTATCTAAGTCAATTTTTATTCTTAATCAGCTGCATTAATCTATAATGAAACATGGTTTCAGATGACTGTCCCAATGAGAGCTTTTCGACCAAACAGCAGTTGATGAAACATCGCCTGATTCACCAGCCGTTGGAGCGGGTGTGGAGATGTCCGCAGTGTGAGATGTCCTTCGAGGCGCTGTGGAGGCTGCAGCAGCATCTGTTCGCTAAGCACTTGGATTACAGGTACGAGAGAAGAAATCTTAATAATGGTGGATATCATCTAGCCCTAAGTAAACAGAGCTCATGGTTGAGTACTACATAGCCGACAAAAGATGAATGCTTGAATGATTCAGCATTATTATTATAATGCAGCTTCAGTACAGAAAAGGTAAGTGATAAGGCGCTTATCAAGGAAGGCCTTTGTCTAGCAGCAGACCAGAATGGGTTGTGGATGATGATAGAAAGGACCTTTTTTATATTAATATTTTTATACTTTTTTCTGGTTATAAATATTTACAGGAAGCAGTCTTTGCATGCAGAGTAATATTAATAATAATGCTGGACTATGCAGTAATGAGATGATTATTAACTTTTTGAGTGTATAATGTTTACTATAAAAAATATGTTTTGTGATTTGTTTTTGTGTAAATCACTAATTTTACTTCACTGCTTTCAGACCACACAAATGTGAATTGTGTCCCAAAACATTTCACAAACTATCGGACTTGGACAAGCATATGGATGTTCATGCAGGTACAAGATACATTAGTCTTCCCCTTGATCTTAATAAATATGCTTAATTACCTTCTCATTTATTTATTAAATCCATCATGGCTAATAATACTAAAGTTATTTACAACAGAATATTTACTATGATTTAAGTTTTGAGCTTTCCAATATTTCGGCACAAATTTCATGCGCCATGATCACGGAATAACTGATCATGGCGCATGAAACTGTGCCGAAATTTTGGAAAGCTCAAAACTCAAATCATGGTAAATATCCCGTTGTAAATAACTTTAAGACAACTTAACTCTTTATAAATTGTTTTAAAAATGTATGTTCTCAGTGAGCATCACAGGACCATTTCGAGAAAGAAGCAACAAGTTTGTCGATTTGTATTGAAACTTGTGTAGGTACTTTGTCGTCACCTGCATGCAAGAACATAAACAGCGCGAAAACAATTAAATAGCATTGATCTCTTATTTTTATTTTATATTACTGAACTTACCTGACTTCTAACCCAACATTGAACTGTGTCCTGCATGCACTCAACAGAACTAAATCTTTTTTTTATTGTTTTCAGATGCCAAGAAACATGCATGCACAGTATGCCAAAGGAAATTCACAGACAAATCCAACTTGAACAGGCACATGATCAGCCATGGGGATGAGAAGGCCTACGCTTGTTCTGGTTGCGGGAATCGATATAAACAGGTGAACTTGGTGCACAGGTGAACAGGTGAAGCTGTGTGGTGCTGGCTTAGAAGTGGCACCACCCCATCTCTTTCCATGGGTGTCGTAAGAGGCGACTAAGGGATATCCAGGGGGCGGGCAGCAGCGCCCCCTGCAGAACAATTCTAGCACTGAACTGCGATTCCCAACCCGCATGCCTAGCGCGGGGATTATGGGCATTACATTCCATTAGATCATCATCATCATCATCATCATCAGCCTATATTAGTCCACTGCTGGACATAGGCCTCCCCTAATGAGCGCCATAGCGCCCTGTCTTCAGCTTGACGCATCCAACATCTGCCTGCAGTCTTTCGCAGATCGTCATCCCACCTGGCCGGAGGGCGTCCTACACTACGTTTGCCGAGTCGCGGTCTCCACTCAAGAACTCGTTTACCCCAGCGGTTATCGGTTCTTCGCGAGATATGGCCGGCCCACTGCCACTTCAGTTTGCTAATTCTTTGAGCTATGTCGATAACTTTGGTTCTCTGTCGGATGTATTCGTTACGAATCCTATCCTTCAGAGAGACTCCGAGCATAGCTCTTTCCATAGCTCGCTGAGCGACTTTAAACTGGTGGACCAGCCCTATCGTGAGTGTCCACGTCTCAGCTCCGTAGGTCATGACGGGTAGGACGCACTGATTGAAAACTTTCGTTTTCAAGCATTGCGGTATGGATGACGAGAAGACTCGACGTAGCTTTCCAAACGCTGCCCAGCCTAGCTGAATCCTCCTCTTGGCCTCCTTCTCAAAATTGTTTTTACCCAACTGCAGAATTTGTCCAAGGTAAGTGTACTCGGAAACAATTTCGAGAGGGTGGCCATGTACGACGACCGGTCCCGGATCAATGAGGCCATTGATCATGATTTTGGTTTTATCCAAATTCATGCCGAGACCGATGCATCGTGAGGCTAAAGCTAGGCCGTCCAGCATCTGGTTTAGCTCCTCCAACGACTCCGCCATTACGACTATGTCATCAGCGAATCGAAGGTGTGAGATGTAATCGCCGTTTATGTTGATGCCCTTACCTTTCCAGTCCAGTGTCTTAAACATATCTTCCAAGGCACTCGTGAACAGTTTCGGGGATATAACATCCCCCTGCCTCACTCCTCTGCGCAGTTGGATGGGTTTGGACTGCTGGTCCTGTACTTGGACACTCATGGTCGCGGCGTCGTAGAGACATCTCAGCACCTCGATATAACGATAGTCTACTTGGCATCGCTGTAAGGATTCCAGAACAGCCCAGGTTTCGACAGAGTCAAAGGCCTTCTCATAGTCCACAAAGGCCAGACACAGGGGCTGATTATACTCTTCGGACTTCTGTATAATCTGCCTCACTGTGTGTATGTGGTCTATGGTGCCATATCCTCCGCGAAACCCGGCCTGTTCCGGTGGCTGGAACTCGTCGAGTCTCCTGGCGAGACGGTTCGTGATCACTCGTGAGAACAGCTTATAGACGTGGCTCAGGAGTGAGATGGGTCTGTAGTTTTTAAGGAGGGTTTTATCTCCCTTCTTAAAAAAGAGCACCACCAAACTCCCGCTCCACGCCTTTGGAGTTCTCCCACTGTGAAAGACGGCGTTGAAGAGTTTCTGTAGTTCCTGTATAACAGGGGCTCCTCCGGCTTTTAAAAGCTCTGATGTTATGCCGTCCTCACCGGGGGCTTTTCCATTTCTAAGCTGCCTCAGAGCTAGCACAATCTCGTCTTGACTGATGTCTGGCAGTTCGTCGGTATAGTGGCGTGTCAGGGTGGCTCTTGAATCGTGGTCGACTCGTTGGGGACGAGGGGCATGTGCAGCGTATAATCGGCCATAGAAATCCTCTATCTCGGCGGATATCTCCAACAAAACGGTCCTCCCATCGTGCGTTTTAAGCTTCGTCAGGTGGCTCCTGCCAAGCTGCTGAGTGAATACTTTGGACCCTCGGTTTCGCTCTATTGCCTCTTCAATGAGGCGTGTGTTGGAGCTCCGAAGGTCGCGCCGTACCATCTTCGCAATTCGCTTGTTCAGGTCTGACCTGTATGAAGAAGTCGCTTGGGTGGTTTCCCGTCTTTTTGCCATCAGCCCGAGAGTCTCATCCGAGAGTTTGGATTTCTTGCCAGTACGCTGCTTTTGGCAGAATCTGATGCCCTCGTTCCTCAACGTTTCGACCAGATTGTGTAGGGTCTCGTCAGCGTCATCAGTGGGATCCAAGGCAATGAATCTATTCCCGAGAAGCTGCTGGAACTTCTCGGTGCCCGCCATGATCTGGATTGGATTAGGTCGGAGCGTGGACTTCATCAGACGGTTTCTTTCAAGCTTTAAGTTGATATTCAGAGAGCCTCGGAGCAGTCGGTGATCAGATCCGGTATTAAACCTGTTGATCACTGAGACATCTCTGAATATGTGCTTGCTATCCGTCATGATGAAGTCGATCTCATTTTTAGTCACAGTGTCGGGGCTTCGCCACGTCCACTTCCTCTGGGGCGGTTTCTTAAAGAAAGAGTTCATTAAGAACAGCCCCTCCTTCTCAAGGAAGTTGACAAGCATTTGCCCCCTGTGATTCCTAACTCCATAACCATGCGAGCCTATTCGGGATTCGTTGCCAGTCCGGATTCCCACCTTGCCGTTAAAGTCCCCCATAACAACGTTGAAGTGAGCCTTGGTGGTGTTATGTAAGGCTTTGGATATGTCTTCGTACATATCCTCCACTTCATCATCCGAGTGTGCCGAGGTCGGTGCGTAAACCTGAATTACCTTCAAGCTGTACCGCTTGGACAGCCGAAGGATCAGGTACGCTACCCTGGTCGACACACTGGAGATTTCCTGAACGTTGTTAGAGAGGGCCTTGTTGACGAGGAAGCCTACGCCACCCTGGGATGTTTTATCACCCTCGCGAAAGTAGAGAAGATGGCCCGAGTCTAAGGTTACGGTGTCCTCCCCCTCTCTACGGACTTCACATAACCCCAGAACATGCCATTTAATGTTCTCTAACTCCACTTCCAACTGCGCTAGATGGTGATCAAGCCTCAGAGTGCGTCCGTTAAACGTAGCCAGGGTCAAGTTTTTAAGTAATGATCGGTAGCCTGCCGTAGCCCGGGGATTCTTAGCACCCCCTGCCCCGCCGTTACCATGGCCGCTACCATGGCCAGGAATAGCGAGGCGGCCGGGAACTAGGGGCCACTTTTTGGCGTGTGCAATCATTGGGGGGGTAGTGCCCATAATCCCCACGCTGGGCATGCGGGTTGGGGATCGCAGTTCGGTGATATTATCGGTCTACGGGAGGCGCTGCTGCCCGCCCTCCGGTTTATGTCCCTTAGTCGCCTCTTACGACACCCACGGGAAGAAATGGGGTGGTGCTATTCTAGGCCGGCACCACACAGCTTATTTATATTCCATTAGATAAACGCCATTAAAGCGCTTATCAGAGGAACGCCTGCGTCCAACAGTGGACCAATACAGACTGTTGAGGTTGAGGTGAACTTCTCTATCTACTCAGCTATTTCAATCAGGGTTATAAGTTATAATGCACACAACATGTACACCACTGCTGACCATGTTAACATGAAAACAAAATGCTGTCTTAAGCCGCCACCAACAGTCTATTCTGTTTTATTTTATCTCTATCTTATATTTCAGTGTACATCCTAATAGATAGATAAAAATATATTTGCTTCTGCAACACACGGTACATAAGTAGGTAGTATAATTAAAACATTTCACAAAAAAATATAATAAGCTGACAAAAAAAAACGATAATATTGTTATAATTATACAGCTTATGAAAATAAGTAGGATAAATTAGAAGAGGGTTAACAAATAGACGCAGCGTTTGTGTGCTGCAGCTCAGCAAAAAGGCAATACCTCAGCGCATAGCGTTACTCGAAGAGCAAACACTGATTTTAAGAAATACCCTCTGGGGTGACTAGAAAAACGAGATACCAACAAATAAAGATGTGTCTAAATTATTTACAAGTTGATGCCGATATTATTTTAAAGTGATAAAAGAAAATAAAAAAAACTTGCGTCCTTTGTACCTACCTACAGATTAATGCTAGGCGCAACTGCAAAAGACGAACTTTATAAGTACAGGCAGCTAAGCCTCTACTCTCATATAATTAGCGAACGAATGGTATCGGGATTCCTTCAGTTTGGTTGTGTAATAGTAGAGACTTGAGGCGTAATTTGAAAGTGAACTTAGTGTTGAGAACAGGTATGGGTGGAGGTATATTGTTCCAACACTTCGTTGCCAAATATCGGTAACTACCTGTAAACGCTGCAGTTCTATGACTATGGTAGAGAAGTGCAGTTCTAGATCCTAATTGAACGCAAGCCTATCTTGCTATTATCTAAAAAAATAAGTTAAGAGTGTAAGTATTCAGGTTTACTGTATTTGATAACATCAAAAATCAAACCCCCAAGATGTAATTCTCTACGCGATTCCATATTAAGCATAGACATTTTATTTAAATAAGGAGTGAAATGATTACAAAGGGGGATACTAAAGCAAAAACGGCAACATGCATACACGCTGTATCACTCGCTGAGTTCGGGCAAGTAGCCGTGTACCATACACTACGTCACAGTAATTCAGTCTGGAAATAATCAAAGCTTCGCATTGAGCTAAGCGGGAAGATGATTGCGTATGTTATAAAATTGTTTTTACCGCCTAAAAGTGCTATATTATAGCACTTTTAGGCGGTAAAAACAATTTTTTACTAAACTCATAACGTGATTCTCGAACCTAAGTTGGCTATCAAAGATAACACCCAAGCTCCGTGCCTCATTTACACGATCTACCGAGACTCCTTGGATCTTTACATCTGGATTACAATGTAGTTTAGTGATTTGTTAAATGATTTTAGACATCAAGAAGATGTCTAAAATCATTAACTTTGATTTTACGGGATTTAGTACGAGAGCGTGACGCATGGACCAGTCTGTTATAGCTTCCAAATCTTCATTTAACAAAGAGACGGCTAATGGTAGCCTATCTGGTAGATTAGACTCATAAACTTGGACATCGTCCGCGTAACAATAGAATAAACAATTTTTAATAGGTACATTTGGGGAGATCAGCACTGTAAATGATAAAAAGAAGGGGTCCTTGCGGGACGCCACGATTAACAAGAGTAGGACGATATTATAATGCCTTAATGGCGCTAACGGCGGCGTACTCGTACTCGTTTGTACTTTAAAATGTAGGTATGTAGATGTTCAGAGCCAAATATCTCTTAAACCGCAGGAGGTCTATTTCCGAGCTATTCAGGAGAACTAGATACCGTACGGCACAGTTATTTGGCATAGTTCACAATTCTTATCTCGCTATAGTTTCGTCAAAATCAGCGGGGCTGCCAGCTTGACGTCAACATAGCAGCCACAGTGAAAGACCTAAATATCTCCTAAAGTACCGGGGCACTATTTATTTAACTTATGCACCGAGAATCACTATTTTAAGGCACATTTATTGTCATAGTTGAAACCACCAATTTCTATGCCGGGTCTGCTAACTTTACGCACACTATAAATGAATAAAATAATATAAATAATGCTGGAAATATAATGAATGGTGGCTCTTTTAGAGTATCTTCTAGAAGATCATCTATGAACAGTAGAAGTTATGTATAACTTTGTAGATTCTGTGTGTTTTTCTATTCTACCTTAGACAACAATCCCTGCCTGTGCTTATCCTACTGCACGTCTCGTAACGAGGACGTAGCGCAATGAGCGAAGACCTGCCTAAAACTATCGCGGGTTCGATTCCCTCGGTTGTAGGTTAATTAGACAATTGTACCCACGCAACGCAACACAAGCTCTGCCTACTTTAAGGTTAGATACTGAGTTATTATTGAATTCTTGTGTCAAATAAAACTAACTGACATTTCACCATTGCCATTCACAGATAGCGTCACTGCATAGCCACCTCAAGAAATGCTCATCGGTTATTAAGAACCCGGATTCAGCTGACTCACTTAAAAAGCCTTATCGTAACAACTACTGCAGAGTTTGCGGAATGACGTTCAAGTATAAGAGCGCGTTGTTGGAACATTGTGTCAGGTAATTTTATCTGTATTTTATAATAATACTAGCTGGGCCCCGCGGCTTCGCACGCCTATCCCATTTGAACTGATTTATGGCATAAATAGTAGCCCATGTGTTATTCCAGGCCTAGAACTACCTGTATGTAAAAGTTCGGCCCGATCCGTTCAGTAGCTTTTACGTGAGAGAGCAACAAACATACATACAGACATGTTTACAAACTTTCGCGTTTGTAATATTAGTAGAGAGCGTTTTTTTTGTTGAAGTTTGACTATAATTACACGAGTCACTGCATCCAAAGAGATGAGACTCCAAAGTCCCCAATGAAAGAAGAATAAAGTGTATTTTTATTACAAGCTAACTAGACTGTTTATATCAAATGTAATATAATTTATGTCAAATCATAATGCATTGTTTAGATAACGTAACATGTGGACCTTTACGTAAATAGTATCGTAATAAATATGGCTATCATGAAAATATGACTGTTGTGAGCTCAAATCCAATATTCTTGTAATTGTACAACGTACACTTAGAAAAGGACAAACCATAATATTTGACACTTACACGAAAATAAAGTTATATTTTATATTTCTGCTCTTGGAACTACTGTTCCATTTAATGACCCTAGCCATATACTGGACAACAAGTCACACAGCTTTATCTAGCCCCAAGCTAAGCAGTCATGACCTACAGAGCTGAGACGTGGATACTCACGATAGGGTTGGTCAAAGTTCAAAGTCGCTCAGCGAGCTATAGAAAGAGCTATGCTCAGAGTCTCTCTGAAACATAGGATTCGTAACGAATACATCCGACAGAGAACCAAAGTTATCGACATAGCTCAAAGAATAAGCAAGCTGAAGTGGCAGTGGACTGGCCATATCTCGCGAAGAACCGACCACCGATGGGGTAAACGAATTCTTGAGTGGAGAACGCGACTCGGTAAACGTAGTACACTACGTTTACCGTGTCGCGTTCTCCACTGCGCAACTGCGGGCGCCCTCCGGCCAGGTGGGATGACGATCTGCGAAAGACTGCAGGCGGATGCTGGATACGTCAAGCTGAAGACAGGGCGCTATGGTGCTCATTAGGGGAGGCCTATGTCCAGCAGTAGACTAATATAGGCTGATGATGATGATGAAGCTAAGCAGAGCTTGTGTAATATTATTACTGGTCTTATTTAGATTAGTCTCTTCTATTTAATTTTCAAATTACAGAGAACACTCAGACAACCCGTCCCTACCACACCCCGCACCGCCAAAAGAAGACAAATCTAACGAACTTCACGTCGACACAAACCGAACTGTCAACAAAATGCCACCCCCCGAACCGCCAAAAGAAGACAAGTCCAACGAACTTAACGTCGACACAAACCGGACTGTCGATAAAATTGTCGACGATATCCTTTCAGCTGAAGATGATTACATGACGATGTCAACACAAAATGACCTCATAAACTACCCAGAAGTCAACCAAATGAACCAAGACAACTTCACACAAATAGAATTGCTTAAAGAAATTAACCAAGAAATAGACAATATTCCTGTTAACGAAATAATATATGATGATGACCTAATATACAATGCTATAGACATAGATAGTTTTCAAACTATGTGCAATAATATGGACGAGCGTATTGATCTCGTAGATCTGAACGACGCTAGAAGTGAAGATCATAATCTGAACAGAAAGAGTCTAGATCAGGACAAAGATGATACACAGATACCGGTCAAAGATGATATACCTATTCAGGTCAAAGATGATATACCGAAAGAAAAAGTCAACGAATTTCTAAACGCGCCGGTTTCAGTCAATGATTGCTCGACAATCTTCGAAAGTGACGTTGATTTAGAAGTTAGTAAAATATTAGCTGCGAACCTAAATCAGCTGGTAAGAGAAAATAATGTACAGTACATATCAACAGAACACGATGATACGTTCATAATAAGTTTGAACAGTGAGATTGACGCCGAACAACTAACAGATATGTTGAACATAGGCATGGAGGATAAACCCTTTAGGACTGGAGAATATGCTAAAGAACCTAAAATTTTAAATAAATATTTAGATATTGCAAAAGAGGTCAATACTCAGAGGTCAATCGAGATTAAAGCGACTGAAAAGGTTAAGCCTGAAAAGAAGGCCAAAATTAAAAAAAGATATGCCTGTTTGAAGTGTAAGAAAATCTTTAAAAAGAAGGACAACTATATTTCTCATCGTGGTAAGTTTTACGCGTTTTTATAAAGTTTTGAACAACAGATATTTTGTAGAATTGTTGCTGTAGGAAAAGTAGCTATAGCGAGTCAGTTAGCGCTCTTATAACGGACTGCAGTGACCTGCAGTTGAGTCTAGCAGTCGCTCTGCATTCAGCAACTTGAAGTCTGTGTATATGAAACCTTAAATTGGCTGCCAAGTACCAAAATATAAATTTAAGTTTCTGTCCCACTTTCGCAATGATTTCTCTAATTTTGATTAACTTTGACGTATTCGTATAGTTTGACAACGCACAGTTAAGCCAGATAATTATCGTTGTCTAGGCGGGGCTAAGTCCCACTTGCACAACGATATTATGAATTTGATATCCTTTATGAATAGAAAATGCGATCGAAAGCAACAGAGCTCGCTCTCGCTTTTAACAACTTTATAGAATTGTTGCTGTAGCAAAGTTAGCAAGTTAGCTTGGCTGCCTGGATTAGCAAAATGTAAATTTAAGATTCTTAAGCTCAACGCAATAAAGTTCATTTTCACTCGAGTACTTGTCCTTCTAGACTTACAAATTGTAATGGCTATCGCTGCCGGGTTAATCTCCCGTTTTTAATTGCAGCACAAAGCCTAGCTCTGTCTCTTTCGATCACAGCTTCATTGTGAATATAAAATTCGATAGAAAGCAACAGAACTATATCATATCGCTTTCTCTTCTCAAGTCTAGAAATAGCATCAATACACGAATAATAATAAAACATAATGGTCTCTATGCTTCTTATAGTAAGATCTACTTTGCAGGTACCCACAACAAAGACCTCATGGAATTCCGATGTGAAATTTGCTCATTCCGGTTCAGTTACAAATCGACTCTCAACAAGCACATACGTAATAAGCACACGCCTTTTGTGGAAACTGAATCTCATCACGCTTGCTTCATATGTAATACGATCTATGAGACACCTTATCAGGTAAGAAATTAATAATTTTTTTGTTAGTATTCTGATAAAACATTTATTTTTATGTTTAAACGTTGCTTAGTAACTAATACTAGTAAGTAACTAATAAAATAATGATTCGGGGGTGGATTGTACACATAGAGCCATAGAATGTGCCAAAGATATCTTTGCAGAAATCTTGGCAAGCATCTGCCTGCAGATATATTGTAGTGTTCGGTAATCATGTTGATTTTTAGTAATAACGCTTTCATAATGATGCAACTATGAAAGCGTTAGTAATAACGCTTTCATAGTTGCTCCAAAAGTAACACTAAACTTGCATATTTCTACACATGGCTTCATAGAAAATGTTTAATTATTTATGGAAAACTACTTTTCTGGTAGATTAATGTCCTTGCCGAATGCAGAAAATATTAAAAACCGCTAAAATATTTGAATACGACTTTTTGATTAAAAAATTTAATAATTTTTCAGCTAAAGAAACACAAAATCCTTCATCACATGCTCGAACCGTACCAATGTAATGTAAAAGACTGCATGAAGAAATGCTTTTCTCAATGGGATCTGGATGTACATAAAAAGTGAGTAATTTAGCCATTTTCGTAAAACATTTGCATACCAAATACGAATGTACTTACCTAAGTTAAGCAAGTTTCACACTAAACCGGATTTTGAAAAGTCCAAAAGAGTACAGTCACCCACCGCCTGAAAGATTTAAGCAGATGCAATTTCCAAAACCGCATGTTCAGCACCTTCTGAAATTGTGCTAATTAAGCGGCTTTAGGCGAATGGAGAAAAATTCGTAACAAATACATTGGACAGAGAATCAAAGTTATCGCCATAGCTCAAAAAATTTGCAAAGTGGCAGTAGGTCGGCCGACAACCGATGAGGTTAACGTGTTCTCGAGTGAATACCGTGACTCGGCAAACGTAATGTAGGACGCCCTCCAGTGCGGTGGGATGACGACCTGCGAAAAACTGCAGGCCGATCCTCGTTGCGGTAAGCTGAGGACAGGGCTCTGGGAGGTCTATGTCGAATATTGGTTGATAACGAATGTGTAGTGAACCATATTCTGGAATCGATGTTGTCAAACTTACGATCTTATCGAAAGAGTCTCATAACTTAAAGAATTTGTGGTGTATTATGTAAAGTATTATGTAAATTAAGAGACAAAAAGAATTGAAAAGTTCTAAGATTAACTATAAAACTATGTTGTCCTCTTTTTTCAGATCTCACAGTGTTGAGAAACCGCACGCCTGTGATATCTGTAACAAGACTTTTAAAACGCGCTCACATCTCACAAGACATAAGAAACACGTTAATTGCACGGAACAGTAAGTAAAACTATGACTCCATATTATAAACACAAGTTATGTCTACATTCGTCTCTGACCTGCATTTTTGTTTTAGGTCCCATAAACCAAAGCCTGTAACGTCAAAAAAACCGGCGCTGTTAACAGGGGCATCAAAAGATCGACCTATCATTAACCTCTATGTGTGCGATGATTTGAATAATGACAAAAAAGCAGCTAAGATACAGACGGTTCCACCAGATGCAGATCAAGATGCAACAAAGATGGCAAGAGGTTTAGTACTATTACCTTTAAAATTTGTTAAAAAGAGACCAAAGAAACTGAAAAACACCAAGAAAGTAAACCCAAGAAGCTTACTCACACCAACTGACAATGTGAATGTAGAAAGGAATGGAACTAAGAAAATTAAAATAATTTATGATCATAGATTGCGAAAGGTTAATAAAAAGCCAGGAACAATTTCAGCTACACCTTTGAATTACAAAAATAATAGTGTAATGAATGTAGAAAATGAACAACATTCGAAACAATTAAAGATGCAAATTAATGTTGAAAATGGCATAAACATAAAGAAGCCTTTGCCAAACAGTCAATCAACAAAGGCTGGTGATTATGAAATATTGCAAAACGCGCTAATAAAAAAAACCGTTATAGCTGAATTGCCAAATACAAAAACTGATATTAGTGTAGAAAATGATCAACAGCCAAATAATCCGAATGAAACTTGGAAAATTGAAATAATTAAAGACTATAAATTGGATAAAGTACTTAATACGAATATACCCATTATATCTGAACCTTTAAAATCAAAAACAGAAATTAACGTAAATAAGAATGAACATTTACAAATGAATGAAAAGAATAAACTTGCTAAGGATGAAAGTATTCAGAAGGTTAGAAAAATAGGGAGACCTATTACTGTTGTACCAATTTTTTCTAAGATGGAAATAGATGGCCAAGATAATGTAGGAAATGTACAAAATTCAAAGAAGAAAATTGAAATAATTAAAGATGACAGATTACACAAGGTGCTAAATATGAAAAGACCCATTCAAGCCGAAGATTTGAATTCAAAAATAGAAATGAATGCAATTAAAAGGGAAAAACATTCTGAAATAAATGAAAATAAGCAAATTTACATAATTAAAGATGAGACGCTGCGAATACCGCAAGGACAAAAAAGATTTATTGTAGTTGATAATCTGAATTCAAAAATTGAAAAAGTCAAACCACAGTTAGCAAGCGGTACCAGTTTAATTAAACCTCTCAAGACAAAAATAGAATCCAAAAATTTGAAACCAGATAAAATTCAAATAAAGACATTCAACGGCCAGTTTATACTGGAACCTCTTAATTTACGATTAGAACAAAACAAATTTATTACTAAGAAAACTGCTGAACCTAAATTGAAAGCACCGAAAGGGTCTATACTAATTGAACCTCTGAGTTCGCAATTAAATAAAAATAACTTCAAACCTTTTAACGCTAAAATTATTAAACTGCACTCACCAAAAGACGGAAGTTTAGTTATAAACCCATTGGGTTCTAAAAAAGAAAATACTACTGAACACTATGAAACTTTTATAAAAAGTACTAATTTTAGAATGGAAAGAGTAAAGCCGAATTCGAAGAATGTTGAACAAAACCAAGCCAAGAACTTGTTTGTTACCAATAAATTAAACTTGGATAGTAAACAAACTGCCAACGTTAAAATAAAAATAATAACGCCTATAAGTGAAGAAAACAAGGTAAAGACCCCTAATGGTAATTTTGTAGTTACTTCTTATTCTAATATCAACAAAAGTAAGCGGATTCAATATTAATGATTTTTTTGTACATGAGAAAAACCTTCAACCATTTGCATCTCAACAATCTTACGAACTAACTTCGGATATTTGAATAATCGGCGTTGAAATGTAAATATTTGACGCTCTTGGTTTGTCGTGTACGTATATGAAAATATAGACTTACGAATAGTGAACAGTAGTAAAAAAGTTCCAGCATACTCAGTAACATATTGTAAAAGTAATATTTAGTACGAGAATAAGCAAGCTGAAGTGACAGTGGGCCAGCCATATCTCGCGAAGAACCCACAACCGCTAGGGTACACGTGTTCTTGAGTGGAGACCGCTACTCGGCAAACGTAGTGTAGGACGCCTTACAGCCAGGTGGAATGACGATCTGCGAAAGACTGCAGGCAGATGCTGGATACGTCAAGACAGACTGAAGATAGGGCGCTATGACAAGACTGAGGACAGGGCGCTATAACAAGACTGAAGCCAGGCGCTATGGCGCTCATTAAGAGAGGCCTATGTCCAGCAATGGACTAATATAGGTTGATGATGATAAATATTTAGTAAATATACCAATACTGATCTCTTAGAAAGTAAAGACGATATCCCACCCAATACACATGTTGGGGCTTAGTTTTAAATTTTGGAATATTTAATATACATAAATATTCCTTTATGATTATGAGTAGTATATATAAGCGCTCTTATAAACGGTCTGCATGTCACAAATACACGGACGGCAAGTTGCCGACTGCAGGCGACCAGTATCGGACGCAGTTGACTTTGAATGCAGTCGACGATTAGAGTAATTTCGTCTCTCCCATTAAGGGTCCAAACGACACTACGAAAAATGACTAGCATCGTTTCGCCCATTGAGGAACATTTTCACAATACATTGCTGGTTTTAAAAAATGAATAATTTATGAACGTTTTTAAAGTTATTGCAAAATTAGCCATAGCCATTTCTATTTCTGACAATAACGCCTATGGTTTTCAGTGTATTAAATTGACTATTCTGAACAACTTTGCCATTGCTTCATTTCTGGTCAAGTGAGAGTCAGGGGCATACCGAGTAAACGCGAATTTCTTGTCGTCCCGCCAGGGAAACATCTTGGGGGGGATCACGAGTCACTCGTGCTAAATAGCAGGGCTTCAGCAGCAATTTCTTTCCGGCCCTTGTGGGGGCACGGAGGGGGGCCTCGAGGCGTGGCCTCTTTACCCGGCTTCAACTGGAGGGGTGACGACCCCTCGGTCCATGGGTTAAGGCAAATATGCTCTTTTTTGCCTATTTAAATAATATTTTGCCTGCATTTTTTTAATGCAGCTGGGCATAGTAAAGAAATAGACTGTGACAGCTGTGAACTTGACGTCGCCTTCCGTTGAGCCTTGCCGTCGGCAACTTGCAGTCCGTGTATATGAGCCTAAAGATTTTTTCTAATATAAGAATAATAACCTCTCAAGTTTAATGTATAACAATTAACTTGTTCCGTTTCTGGCTTGTAGAATAAATATATTGATTGTTTTGCTACGTAACCAGAAGTAAAATAAGTCTATAGATTAAGGATAATTATTAAATCAAAAGCAGCTTTATAAAATATTTAATTTTAACTTCTTATATTTATGGAATTGATACAATAAACAGTTTACACAAATAAAAAATCGTTTTCACGTCTGAATGATAAGCTATATACATATATACCACTTAATGCCTAACTAAAGCATTCATGTTTTTCATTGAAATGAAGAATGCTGCTAATATTTATGCAAGCTTGCTCAGTCATAGATTATGCTTGAATTACGTTTATAATAAAAAAAGCATTACTCCAGCATACACCGATGACTGAGGAAGTTTTAAATTATATAATACAAAAAAAACACAAGCTAGGCTTTTAGCAATAGGCAACTTTTACCTTTTATACTTTAGGGATCTTCAAATCGATCGCTCTACTGTGGATACAGCAAGTAAAACATAACTCAAATATTTTATTATTTAGACAGATCGATCAGGGTATTTATTCGCCAGCGGAGAATACCATGATCAATGTTTAACAACAAAGAATTTGTCAAACTTCAAGTTTTATAGTAAAACTAAAAAGCCTCTAAAAGTATGTCTCTGGCAGTATTGCCAACAAAAAAAAAGGTTATATGATTACATTGATTAATCTTTTAATATATTCAAAGATTGCAAAAGGCTGGTGTCCTAAAAGAATCAATGAATCAAATTTGTGCCGCCAGTTAGACTGTCAGAACATATTGGAAACGTATTTTGTTGATTATTCAAAAAAAAATACAGCCTATTAAAGTTCCGCATGACGTCACGACAATTAGCAAGGTGTGACGTCAAGTCTCCCACGCCCAAACATATAATACTTTATTTTTGTTATGTTTCGTTTAATTGACAAAAAACCAAAATATTTAAAACTTTTAAATCCACCATAGTGTTTTAAAAACACTAAAGTCATTTTAGGACACCACCCTATTAGAAAAACAAAATTACTCGGTACTTAATTGATTGATATTCCAGTACAATCGTTATGAATAGGGAAAGAGTTTAAAGTATCAACTAAAATCATTCGAGTCTTCCGCCTCCCTGATGGTCATGTTTTGCATGAAGGATTCTAAACTATTCGGGCTGTTCTGGAGACTCTCGAACGAATGGTGATTTGTGGCCAGCTGTAAAGAAAATTCAATATAGATCATTATGCACATAACATCTTCCAGACCTTATCCCACGCTAGGTGGGGTCGGCACATGTATTTTTCTTCAACTCTGGTCTATCAACCGCCATCTTGCACCTTTCATAGCCATGTCGTCTTTAACACAATCCATCCATATTTTCCTCGGTCTTCCTCTTCCCTTAACTCTCCACATTCAAACCTAACATATACACATAGCACCATCTAAGCATATCTTAGAGTTCGTTCATAAAGCAGTTTGTTTTATAGGCCTATTTTATCGTAGGTATACGTTTTTATTTAGCGATGATGTAGTTTTATGAGACACACACATGACAGTCTGCTGCTCTCTACTTCAACCTTCACATCTGGAGAGATGTGAAGGTTGAAGTAGAGAGCAGCAGAAGTGAACTCGCTTATATAACTACAACCACCATCGCCGAATAAAAACGTATAGAGGTACAATAAATAAAATCGGCCTGGAAAACGAACTGCTGTGTGAACCAGGGTTGTTGCGGATATCAGCATTAGCATCAGCATCCGCTGATGATCAGCATAAAATTAGACATCAGCATCAGCATCCGCATCCGCATCGATCGATGCTGATTTTCGATGCTGATGTTCGAGTCGCAACTTGTCCGAAGCGGGCGGGGCTTAATGCGCATTTTTGTACAAATCAGGTAAACAAGCACAAACCTGTTTATTCGTCGCACTACACATTGCGTGGAGATAAAATACATGTTTTAGTGCTCGTCCGTATTTGAAGTAAGTCGCGTCAGTAGTGTTGTGTTGTTTGTATGCGCGGTTATAATAATGTCACCATCTTTAAAAAGTGAGATCTAGAATTCCATCCCATCCATCCATCCACAGCCTGTATCGGTCCACTGCTGGACGCAGGCCTCCCCCTGATAAACGCCTTTTTGGTGTTTAACTCATGGGAGGTAATGCTCATAATATTATACTAATAACGGCGGCATAGAATTTGCACCACCCCAATTCTTCCCGTGGGTGTCGTAAAAGGCGACTAAGGGATATCTTCTGGAGGGCGAGCAGCAGCGCCCCCTGCAGAGCAAATCTTCCACCTGACTGCGATCCCCAACCCGCATGCCCAGCGTGGGGATTATGGGCACTACCCCCCATGAGTTAAAGATCTAGAATTATTTTAAATTAATTAATGCCGAAACTGCCAAGTGTGAAGTCTGTAAAAAAGATTATTCCCGTAAAGGGCGAACGAATACGTCACTGAAAAATCATCTGAAGAGCCTACACCCTGCAGAGTTCGAAGCTTCAATAACAAATAGAAATAAATTAGAACTAGTATTAACAATTGAGCTAACTGCAGACTGTTGCAAACAATCTACAGGTAGCTCAACTGATGAACAGAAAGACAGACAGACAGACAGTGGAAGCTTAATAATAGGGCCCGTTGGCCCCTTTGGGGACGGAACTCTACACAGCATAATTTATCAAGACTCAGTTTCGATGATGAAAGAAGGAAAACTCGGTCAGACACGCACTTGGCCAAAATCAGCATCAGCATCAGCATCCGCTGATGTCAAGATCAAAAATCAGCATCAGCATCTGCATCCGCTGATGTGTCAAAAACCTGCATCAGCAACAACCCTGGTGTGAACGTAGACTTAGATTTGTTAGGTTGATAAATAATACTACTATATATATACTTTTTATCCTATAAATCAGTTCTCGTGGAATTAAAATCGCCTTTAAACGTTTCCATAGGAATAACGCTTGCGAAGCTGCGGGTCATAGCTGGTTTATAATATAAGTTTATCAGTTATCTAGTACCTTTAACATCAAAGTCTGTTTATCTTGGGGTTAGCTAAGTGATTCTGTGTGGATTGTCCACATTTATTATATTAATCCTTGTGTACTTACAAACTTGAGCACCCATTTGGACAAGTGTTCGGTGTACATCGGGTTCTGGAAACGTCCGTCGATCAACAGCACGGCGCCCCAGTCGCCCTTGTGTCGCACACAGCGCCCTACGGCTTGGTTTAGTGCCCTGCAAAGTTATAGCCGATTACCATCAGCATTCTTACGTCTACAGCAGAACGTGCTTCCCCCAAACCCCCTTGGGTGTGGCTATAATCACCACGCTTGATGGCCAATTGTTGATCGCAGTAGAGATGTTAAAAATACACAGAAGGATGCCGCTAGCCCCTCTGGTAGGTTCCCTTGGAGACTCCGATCAATGCACAAGAGTCGCGGCGGCGCTGACAAGGCCGCGCGTTTACTCTTACGTGTTCTATGGGAACTTATAGATGGACGCTCACTGCAGGAATCGTCGCGGCCGGCGCCTGCGCGCTCTGGATTCTTGCGTATATTCATATTTCCTACGCCTCTACTCCGCGCCTCAAAGGCGCCGCGCCGCCCCGCTGCGAATCCGCGTCGACTTTTGCAGTGAGTGCAGTCCCTAAGTATTTATTTTGTTACTATGTATTTAATGTTCATTTATATTGTGTCTATTGTGGTGGCAAATAAATGATATGTCTATGTCTAAGTAGCATTTTACGACCTCCACGGGCCTAGTTGGTCGAATCGATCCGGCAAAAGCAAGACCGGTAAGTTTGGTTTCCTATCTCCCGAACTGCTAGACAGATTAATATATTTGTTTCAACAGTAATCGCGCTCAGCGGGAACACCTCCTTTTATACTGTTTATTTTTAATTTATGAGTATTATTAATGTTTGTTGAACTACAATATGGTTCATTCGTTCATACTACTGCAAAAGGCCTACACACACTACTGTTCTGTAGGCCTTTATATCGAAACTAGCTGCTGCACGAGTAGCCTATTTCCATCCTCAGTATATCATCTACCTCCCTGTCTTTGAGATACTTTCAGCCGTTTAGGCGTGAAGATAACAGATAAGACTAATTCTCGAACAACAATTTAATTGTCATTCAACATAACATTTACATGAGTCATAATTTTGACGACTTCTTGGGCGCGGTGGGCGAAGGTCCGCCTGAGACGCAGGAGATTGCGGGTTCGATTCCCGCCTCGGCACAAATATGTGTACGGAGTGCAGATATTCGTTAATATCATAAAATCTATATATGTAGTGTAGGTATTGTGTTAAGTATATCAGTTATCTAGTACCCATAACACAAGCTCTGCTTAGCTTGGGGCTAGATAATTCTTTGTGAATTGTCCAACATTATTTATTTAATTTAGTCATTTTCACGCTAAAATGTGTATACAAAATGCAGTAAATTTATATTTCGAATTATAATACCATGGAGTTCACAAAATATAAATGCCCAATCATCGACTGCAGGCGACAGAAGCGGCAGGCGTCGACAGTTTACTGTAGTCGGGCAGAGTTATCTTCGTATTTGATAATGTCTACTGACCACATCCAAGTACTGAACTCTTGTTAAAGAAGTGCTACTACTCTGTAGATGAATTCTGTGTTGACAAATTTGACACTGGAGATCTGTGATAGTTTGTACTAATATTTTATTATTATTTTTTGACAATTTACTTATTTATACAATATCTTAATGTTTTAATTTTGCCATTAATTTATTCCGTATTTTTGACATTTTGCTCATTGTACACTAATTTTAAATTTTATGTTTGACATTTAATTGTTTTGTTATTTTATTTTTAATATTGTATTGTATCATACTATGTTAAATTAGTCGTTTAATTTTTTTTTTTTTACGGTAAATAGATTTTTGTTTGACCGCAATCTCACCTGATGAAAAGCGAAGATGCGGCCGACGGTGTATCACAAAGGTCTAGAAGATATCTATTCACCCTTGTCTTGAAGAGACCCAGGTTGTAATTGGCCGGAAAAACAGAGGCAGGGAGCGAGTTCTATTCCTTTGCGGTGCGAATAATAAAGGTGGAGGAAAACCGCTTCGTGCGAGTGGAGGGTACGTCCACCAAGTATGGATGGTATTGCGCTGTGCGCTGTGTCTAAATGAACTGTAGTAGAATAAAAAATAACTACGTGTACCTAATTTAAGGAAAATTTACGACACAATGTAATAATTGTTTGTGAATAAATGAATGAAATGAAGTTGAGATAGAAAATAAAGTGTTTGTAACAAGATCCTATTCAACGGGATAGACATGGCTTACCTGTACGCCTGAACTTTCAGCCAGTCCCGCCCATTTAACAAGCTCCGGGTCTTCGAGTATCGATCATTGTACTCCATCTTTGCCTTGACTGCCATGTCGAAAGTGTTTGGGTATGGAACTCCAATCTGCAACAATCAATAAAATAATTCACTCAATAACAAGCTGTGTGACGCCTGATTTGAGACATCCATGTTTTTTTGGTCCTTTATCCTATTTGTCAGTTAAACAAAAAATTACATTTTTTTTTTTAATAAAACTATAAACCGACTTCAGTTTAATAGTTTTTTCATGAATTATCATGGATCCCAATTAAAATGGGACCACATGGGAAGCACCAGCTTTCATATAAAAAAAGAATCAGGAAAATCGGACCACCCAGTCAAAAGTTCTAAGGTAACAAACATAAAAACTAATAAAATACAGTCTTCTTGAGAGCCTCCTCCTGTTTTTGAAGTCGGTTAAAAATAAAGCACGCCGATGTCAGCGAGTGGGGAGCTAGAGGCGTCACACATTGCTAAACAGTGTAGCAAGATGTGACGTCATGCGGAACTTTATTTTTTGTTCGATCGACAAAAGAAATACACGTATCCAACATCTTCTAATAATCTACATGACGGATTAATGAGATCTTTTTTCAAAACGCAACGTAAAAACATTTGCTGCCAAACCGTACGAAGCGCTGCAAATGGAGCATCTGCGTCTTGTGAAATTGAAATTGAAAATTCAGACCGTAACAGCAATTTTGTTAGTGTAAAACATAATTCAAATTAAGAATACTTTAAAAAATAATTAATCAAAAATTACAACAATAATTTCAATTCTGATGTCATGAGGATATATATATATATATATATATATATATATATATATATATATATATATAAAATAATAATAGATAGTTATTAGAATAATGTCAACTCACAGTGATAACGGCTCTGGCCTGCTGGTCTTTGAAGTCCATGCCCTCAGACACTTTCCCTCTGTACACTGCGAATAGCAACGCGCCTTTCTCCGTCGATACGTATTTGTAGTAGTCCTGAAAGTAAATTATAAGGTAATTAATTACTTAACTTTATGTTATTGCAATTTTACATCGCGCTGTCTTTCATTGGCTGTATGAATTGCGTCAAACCAGACGCAGAAGCCATCTCACAAGAAGTTGAAGTTGGTGGCTGTATAGAATGTTCGAATAGAAATGTGACGTGACAGCTGTCTCTACTTGTCAATCGTCGTATTACTTTCATACCGCTTCCCAGGTAACTTCCGACCTACTTTACGAGTATGAGTGATGAAAAATATTAAAGGTACCTAGGTACAGTTAAATAACAGATTTGTGATTCAACCAACCTCCATAATATCATTGTGATCCTTTGAGTTTCTGCACTCTTGGAACACGTGTTTCTGGCTGCAAAGTTTTTTCCACACACCAGTGCTCTCCCATCTGAAAAATAAATTATATCTTAATCCAAATCCAACATTCCTTTGGTTCAGGAGACATCACGATCATGCCTCGTTACTAACGTCAAATAGACTCGGCCTCTGGTAGTTGATGGCACAAACTTCAAGAGACTGTCACAGAGCAGTGGTTAAAATTGGATTAAACAGGATTTGGATATTTGATTATACGCGAGTAGTCTGTTCAAAACTAGAAGAGTCGTGGCGTTTCGGTGAACTGACACTTTTAATCGTACTGTTATAATAGAGCAGTGTTGTGAACCCAACAAAAGTTGTCAATTGGCACACACGCGCATTCCATTCCCACGATTCTTCTCTTTTTGAACAGACTACAAAAAACATTTATATGATTTTAAAATCAGTAAAGTAGCTGAATATCACATCACACTAATCACACTAATATTATATGTGAAAGTTTGGATGTATTGATGGATGGATGTTTGTTACCTCTTCACGCCAAAACTACTGAACGGATCTGGTTGAAATTTTGCACACAGGTTATTCTATGACCGGAATCAAACATAGGCTACTTTTTATCCCGTAAAACAGTTCCCGTGGGATGAAAATCACCATTAAACGTTTCCATAGGAACAGCGCGTGCGAAGCCGCGGGACGCAGCTAGTTAACAATAATTCTTACTTTACCGCACATCAAACGAACATACCTCTCAACAAGTTTGTTCAAGAGTGCATAGGACGGTATGAAGCACAGCACTCCGTTCGGCGTCACCTGACACACCCACAGTATCGCCTGCCCGATTGAATCCTGTGTGTCGGGAAGTTGCGTGTCTTTACTCTTGCATTCTAGGGAGGTGCCGTCGGGGTGGGTCACTAGTGTACCTATCCATACCTGCAAAGAAAAACAACTCTCATCAGTCAAATGTCGTTAAAAATAAATTTGTAAGCTTTCGTATTTCATTTAAAGGCGGCGGCGCGGCGGCGTCCTAAATAGCGTCGATCGTAAGAGCGAACGAAGCTATTTCGTCGCAAGACGAGGTTATAAAATAGTAGCTGCGCCCCGTGGTTTCGCACGCGTTTTTCCTTTTGAAACGTTTAAAGATGATTTATATCCCACGAAAACTGATTTATGGGATAAAAAGTAGCCTTTGTGATATTATGCTGGTTCCAGTATTATAATTATTTAATGTATGCAAAATTTCAGCTAGATCCGTTCAGTAGTTTTGGCGTTTCAATTTTTATGTACCTACCAGACAGCTAAAACCTAAATATTAGTGAGAAGTTAGCTAATGTTCGGAATAGAATAGCACTAGACTAAAATACCTAGACCTAGACTTAAAATCTGTGAGAGCTTAGTTTGTATCCATTTTAAAATTTGACAATTTTATTTTCGGTACTAGGCAACTAGAACCTAAAGGGGTTTAGCAGGTTTAGAAGAGAGGTCCTATAGGAATTAGCACACACCATAACTGACGGTGTGACCACCGTAGACATGACTCCGACGTCAATCTAATTTCAACATTTCTATCGAAGTAACCAGGCAATTATAAACCAAAGAAGCAATCACTATTGCAAGCAGTGCGTCTAAGCTGCTATAGACTAATGTACCTGACACTGCTTCAGCCTATTCCTGAAGTACCGGAGATCAAAACTCACCCTATCCGGCGGTATAACATGCGCTGGACTGATCCTGAGCGGAAACTCAGCCTGAAGCTCCGAATGTAGACTGATTAGCGGCGTGAGAGTACCAGACGCGAGGACGATACACCGGCTGTGCTGGAGCCCTTCGAATACAGCGCCCGGGTTCAGGCAGATTAGACGGAGCTCGTATTTGTCTGATTCTTCTGTTTCCTGCATTACATAATTAATCTTTAAAAATATTGAACATTTCATGCAGTAGAGAACCCCGAAGTAAACAGTGTTGTGATACAGTACAGATGACTGATATACGAAGCAAAGATTGTTAGTTTAGTAAATCTACAAAAAAGTAAGCCTATGGAAGGGTTCGTTCATTCCATACATTTGTAATTACACAGAATGTATGAAACGAACGCCGTAGTCGGATCAGACTAGACATATAGACTACTAGCTGCGCCCCGCGGCTTCGCACGTCTATCCCACGGGAACGGATATATGGGATAAAAAGCCTATATGTAATTCCAGGCCTAAAACTACCTGTATGCAAAATTCCAGCTCGATCTGTTCAGTAGTTTTTGCGTGAAAGAGCAACAAACATACAACAGACATGTTTATAAACATTCGCGTTTATAATATTAGTAGGATATGACCCGACTGTCAGATAAAAAGACGTGTGGCACTCGGGGACTGCCGCGGTAAAGCTATTGCAATGCCATCTAGAGGCGAGTTGCTGAACTAAAGAGACAAACGTCAAGGTTTTTTCGTTACGGAATTTCTGGATTCGGTCCCCGCGCTCAAGGCCCGCGATAGAAGCTATGCAATAGCTTAAAAATAGCACGTATATTCCCAGGCTAAGTGTAAACGTGATATTCTTTCTATTACAGAAGTGCAGGTGTCTTCGATGGGGATGAATTCTCGGTAGGCAGTGCAGTGCGCGATTTGTGGCACTTTTAAAAAAACACGTACATTATTTTATTTATAGGTTGTGAAAGATCTGCTTTCGTTCTCACTGCCTACCGAAAATGCAGAGCATTGCAGCCATATCAAAGCCTCATGCTAGCTCATTCAAAACTGGTTTAATAACTTTTCTAACTGTAATATTTCTTACCTAATTTATTTTAAAAGGAAATTACAAGCAAATAAAATAAATAAATTAGAACTATAGCATTTACAATGAACTAGTAGCTCAACTGAGGAATATCAATAGGTACTTTATTGATTTTTGGTCTGTCATTGGAGAAATATTATGAAGCAATAAGCATTTTAAGGGCCGTTACATGCTTTTACAAACTGATAAATAACTAACTTACTTCTTTTTTATTCTCCTGGGAAAACATGAAAGTAAAAAATTATATTAATTTATCTTTTTATGTTCTGATTCAACTTTGACTTTGAATACATCAAGTATTCCTCTAATACATTTAATAATGCCCTCCTAGCCTCTCCTCTCCTAGTATTTCGGCCATGGCGGCCAGTTTCAACGAAGACTAACCAGGTGCGCATGACATAATTTATGGTGCACAAGTGTGCGTGCAAACACAAATGCACACTCTATTCCCTCACTCTCATAATCCGATGGGACGGCAGACCGACACGACCGGGGAGAGGTAAGGCGCAGGACCAACACATTAACGTGCTTTCCGAGGTACAGGGGTGTATAACACCGCCAACTTCCTGACTCAGGGCAGCTACTGTTAATTTTTCTTGCTAGAAAAACCCCAATCACAAATATTGGTTCGACCCGGGATTTGAACCCAGGACCTCTTAATCAGCGGTTGAGCGGCTCTTAACATGCTGACCGCTAGACCAACGTGGCAGTCTCATACATGTATAGATAGTCTAGTCTCAGCTCGCAGCTTTACACTTGTTACCCGTATTAACACGTTTAAAGCCCGGTAGGTAGGGATAATATTTCAAAATAGGACCAATCGTTCCGAGATTACCAAATATACATATTGAGCACCAAACATAACAGATTTCACATAAGGTTTTTGTTATTTTAGTGTGAAATACTCAAGGTAATTTCTGAGAAATTTAATAACATCCCTCTCAACGTCAACAACAACAGCCTGTATTGGTCCACTGCTGGACGCAGGCCTCCCCCTAATAACCGACTTATTGGCATTTGTATCATTGGGGGTAGTTGCCCATAATCCCCACGCTGAGCATGCGGGTTGGGGATAAGCTGAAACGAAGCTGTCAGTCACCTAAAGTCCTACTCAAAGGAGCTGGGCTGGTTAGGGCGTGCTTAGGCAGGGGGATAACGCACAATACACTCCTATGCGAGACGTCCGTGCAGATCTTAGTTCACCCACTCAGAATTAGAATTAGATGACTGACCTTTTTAAAGCGACTCCATCTGTTATCGCTAGGCAACGTGCGAACAATCACCGGTTTGAAATCATCCATGTATTTGCAATCATGCCGAAATAGGTAACCTAGAAAACATACCAATTATTAAGACACAATCTCACTCTCAACTACGGAACAGAGAAGTTAGAGTCCTGTGCTCTCAACTTAAAAAATAATAATAATAATAATGCTGGACAATTCACACAGCATTATCTAGCCCCAAGCTAATAATGTGTTATGGGTACTAGATAACTGATATAGGTACATAATACAATACACTACAAAGATATTTTTTTATTAAACATAGAAAAACATCCAGAACGCCCTGAACAAATATCTGCAGATCGTACAAATATTTGTCACGAGGCGGGAATCGAACCCGCAACTTCCTGCGTCGCAGGCGGACCGTCGCCCACCGCGCCACAGAGGTCGTCTAAAGTTAAAAGTATAATGTAATAGGTAATATAATGTTGGACAACATCTTCTATTCAATTGGATTTTGCCCGTATCATTTAACTTTTATTATTTGTTGTAACTGCGGCAACAGAAATACATCATCTGTGAAAATTTCAACTGTCTAGCTATCACGGATCATGAGATAAAGCCTGGTGACAGACAGACAGACAGACAGACAGACAGACAGACAGCGGAGGCTTAGTAATAGGGTCCCGTTTTTTTTGTTTTTACCCTTTGGTTACGGAACCCTCAAAAGAAATCGAAGTATCTGATTAGTTTTCGTGCAAACGCTAATCCTAAGTTAGCGACATAAGAACTGGTTTAGCTAGAAACTTTGATTTTCCTTTTCTGAGTAGGCATCCAGTATCGTCCATACAGGCGGCAGTACACACACGCACACACCCCGAAGACAAGCCGAGCACGAGTGTGTTCATGGTGCACTCGTCTCGCCTCATCAAAGACTCTTGTCTGCCTTAGTGTCTACTAGATTTCATTTCTTGCCTCTCCAAAACGTGCTCTACGTTCCAAAACGTCTACATAGCGGATCTAAGTTATCTATCTGGCATTGTTTATAGTAAACAAGACTGCGCGGAGCTTTTGCAACAGCTTGGGCTTAACACAACTTTAGAACTCACAGATACCCTAAAACTTTTCATCTTCCCTCGTGTAAAACCAACTATAGTTGGTTTACACGAACGGAAAATGGCAGAACACATTCTTGATAAGATCATGCAAATGTTTTAACGTTCTTTCGAGAGACTGCGCAACTGAGCTCCCTATTCGTAAACGAAATCTTAACAAGAAAGCCTATTACTCCGTAGATGACTACGTCAATGATGTTTGTGCTTGGCCGGATGTCGCCCAGTTCCACACAGACAATAGTATGTAAGACCAGTTAGACTTAGTTATCCTAAGATTGTATTAGTTGATATCCGATAAACTTGCTAGTGGTTTCTTTTTCACTTCTTCCGCTAGTGGACAAAAAATTGAAGTGAATTAGAGTCAATTGCACCTTATTTCTTGTTTGATAGTAATAACTATTTATCAAGCTGTTTATATAGTAAAAATTTGACTCGTCTAAGTACTTATTTTTAAGTCTAAAGAAATAAACGATTTGACTTTGACTCTGACTCAGAGAGTTTAATATAGATAGTTTATTCAATCCCTCCACTAAAATAAAAATAATAGTAAGTGGTAAATTTTATATGCATCTTCTTGTTTATCTTCGTAATTAAGTACAAATGACTAAACCAAAATTGGTAGGAATTTCTCACGTAGTAGTCGTCCTGTAACTTTGTTTAAATTGTAATATTTCAGTCGCTTTTTGTGGAAATTTTTAATTAGCCTTCAGTATTTAGTCACTATACCTACTCATTAAGTTAGCTATTAATTACCTGAATATTGTAAAATAAAATAAAAATAGATACCCCCTCGACCCGACTCTCGTCTTGTCTCGGCAACAGTATAAGTGTGACAACGAGTTTGTACCTCAGCCCCACCTCAACAGGTCCACTCCTGGACGCAGGCCTCCCCCTGATAAGCGCCTTGTTGCCGTCTACCTTTTCGGGGGTAATGCCCATAATCTCCACGCTGGGCAATCGGGTTGAAGATCGCTGTTCGGTGGTAGAATCGTTCTGCAGGGGGCGCTGCTGCCCGCCCCCGGTGAGAATCCCTTAGTTGCCTCTTACGACACCAAGACTTCGTGATCTAAAATCAAGGGTTAAACGTGTTCTTGGGTGAAGACCGCAAGTTGGCAAACGTAGAGTAAGACGCCCTCCGGCCAGGTGGCATGACAACCTGCGGTAGATGCTGGATGCGACATGCTGAAGACAGAGCGCTATGACGCTCATTATGGGAGGTCTAAGTCCAGCAGTGGAATAATATAGGTTGATGATGAAGAGTTCTAAACACTGACCTAAAGCGCCATCCAAAGATCCGACCAAGGTTCCAGTAGCCTGGCCAACCCCGTACAAAGAGCCTGGCTCATCACGCAGCTTGTTGCAAAACAACTCTGCAGATTCGTGGAACTCTAAAATAGATAAATAATACTCTTTACTGAAAAATAAAATAGAGTATAATATACATAATTAAATACATCAAAATTTTGTAGTCTGTTCAAAAACAGAAGAGTCGTGGCGTTTCGGTGAACTAACACTTTTAGTCGTACTGCAATGACAGAGCAGTGTTGTCAACGAACAAAAATTGACAAATTGGCACACGAGCGCCCACACTTCCCACCACTTGTCTCTTTTTGAACAAATCTCTATCAAATAATTTTATTAATTAAAACTGCAACAATTGAGCTTTCTGCAGACTGTTGCAAACAATCTACAGGTAGGTCAACTGATTCGTATCAATAGCAGTCGGAAGCGTACCCAAGACGCTGGCTTAATAGATTATCAGTTGATTTTAATAAGAAATTTATTTAAATGTTTTTTTGATTATTCGTTCTTTTTATATTTTTGATCCATCGTGACGGATTTTTCGTCTTTATAAATAAGTTACTAGTTTATTTTGTGGCCTAGGTTCTGCTCAGTCAAAAATTGCAAAGAACGTTGGATAAACTTCTCCCTGGATCTTTTGTCTCATTCCCAACTCGATGTAGAATGTTTGTGAGCAAACCACCCATGCCAATTACTTGGCATTGTAAAAACGAAGACTGGATAGTACTGGAAGTTTTTATATTTTATGTATGTTAGTTTTTAACGTATATGTATAATTGCTATGGACTAATTAAGTTAAATAAGGTTTCTAACTGAATCTGAAATAAATGAATTGATATTGTTCAAAAAATATTTTGAAGAATATCAATTACGTTTATTTTACATACGTTGAGTATGGTAAAGTCTGTCCAATATGTAAGCTAAGGGGGCAGGTACCGACCATAATAGTTAGCGCGTCCAATGTCGTGGTTCTGCAACGTCTTAGTGAAGTGTTCCGCTTGCCATGAGTAAGTGGCCTCGTTGTTGTTTACAGGCATCTTATCTATTAGAGTCTTCTGATTTGCAAACCTGGAAGTTAAAAGATAAACTAGATTAGGATAAGGGCGCCGGTTAAATATAAAAGACGTAGGTAAAACTGCACTGACCTTACAGACCTATTATAATATTTGTGCCTATGTATAATAATTAATTTTATTTTATAAAACTATAAACCGAATTCAATTTTTATAGTTTTTTCATGGATTTTCATGGATCCCATTGTCAGAACTGAACCAAATTAAAATGGGACCACACGGGAAGCACCAGCTTTCATATAAAAAAAAATCATGAAAATCGGACCACCTAGTTAAAAGTTCTGAGGTAACAAACATAAAAAAACAGTCGAATTGAGAACCTCCTCCTTTTTCGAAGTCGGTTAAAAATCAGACGTGTTATTCTAGAAATTTATGAAATTATTATCATTATTATTGATTACCAATTTCTACCCGCGGTTCTACACGTCTTTTCTCAGGAAACGTGATCTCATGGGAACTGATTAAGTTTTCTATCTCATAGGACAAAAAGTAACCTAACCAAATTTTTATGTTTGATTCCAGGATTAGAATTACCTGTATGCAATATTTAAACCACTTTCAACCGCCCGATCTTTATTAGATCTGATATTTTGGCGTGATGAGGTAACAAACATCCATCCCAAAGTCCATACATCCAAACTTTCGCATTTATAATATAACAAGCTGCGCCCCGCGGCTTCTCGAACTGATTTATGGGATAAAAAGTAGCCTATGTGTTATTCCAGGCTTAGAACTACCTGTTTCAAATTTCTGCCCCATCGGTTCAGTAGTTATTGCGTGAAAGAGCAACAAACATACATACAGACACAGACATGTTTACAAACTTTCGCGTTTATAACACGAGTAGGATTGTGATTCATGCATTTATAACGTTTGTTTCCGAACTTGACTGGTTAAACTAGAAACCCCTATGTTTCGCAGAGAGTAAAAAAAATTGCAAATATTCAACAAAATTGCAATTATCAACTTAATGGAAGTTTTGATGTAGTAAGTATTTATAAAGATACGAATTTAATTTTATTATCAACTTACCAATAATCCCAACCCTTAAGCACTTTAATCAGTTTCTCGATATAATTCGACGAATCTTCGTTCGAGTAACGGTACTGGGATGCGTATTCCAATTCCTAGAAACATTTTGTATTAATTTTATGATATATTAAAGATAAAAATAAATGAACACACTATGTACCTATCATGCAGTGTCAAAGCGCAATGTACGCAGAGCTTGAGTTTTGTCTTGAGCTTGAGTATATGTTACTGATAAACTACTTCAATCAATCAATCAACAGCCTGTATTGGTCTACTGCGTTTATCTCATGGGGGTAGTGCCCATAATCCCAACGCTGGGCATGCGGTTTGGGGATCGCAGTTTGCTAGTAGAAATTTGTTGTCTAATCTTATATAAGTATATATATATATATATATTTTTTTATTTAGTTAGTGTGCCATTTTTGTTAGTCTATCTATGTAATCTAAGTTAGTAGGTAACCTACCTATCAGAATAAGTATTTTCATTTCATTTATTCATTTATATCATTTCTTATGTCAGCATAAGACGAACCGTCTCCTGCTCCACACAGTTCATTTTTGATATATATACTTAAAATAATACAAATATAATATACATACTAGCAGCGTCTCGCGGTTTCACCCCCGTAGTTTCCGTTTCCGTGGGTATTCTGGGATAAAATATAGCCTATCACTCGCGCCTAGGCACTCCCTGAAGCTTTTTAATGATGAAATATTTTTTTAAATATGTTCATTAGTTTCGGAGCCTATTCAAACAGACAAACATTCAAATCTTTCCTTTTTATAATATTGTTATAGTAGGTATAGAAAAGGTGGCCCCATACTCAAGCTCAACCTCAATAGCTTATAATTGGTCCACTGCTAGACTCAGGCCTCCCCCTGATAAGCACTATATAGGCTTTTCCTCACAACCTAATCCCCACGCTGGGCATGATGCATAGTCTGGTGGTAGAATTGTTCTGCGGGGGCGCTGCCGATGGATATCCCTTAGTCGCCTCTTACGACCCCCGCGCGAAGAGTGGTGAAGATTTTAAACCGCACCCACGGCCCCCAGGTGGTGGTTTTATTGACACCCTGTACCTACTTAGGGCATGGCCCATGCCCTAAGTAAGGCCCATGCCGCATGGGCTTTAGGCATGCATTTTAGGGATCAACAGTTATTTAATTATACGTGTCCTGTCTGTTCAATAGTTTTGGAGCTGTTTCATGAAAAACACACACACACACGCCTTTATACCTATACCGTGTCCATGTTGAATGAAGCATGTTAGTAAACAAACCGCCCATACTTAACTTAAAATTCACTTTGTTGGCGAGTCCTTTTATACGTAATTTAGATTACCTGTCGATTTTAGATCCAATAAAAATTGCTTATCTGAAACTCGACGCCAAGCAAGAGAGATTTGTTATTTGTGTCGTATTTTGTTTACTAACATGCTTCATTCAAAATGGATAAACTATAGTTGTGTATTTCTACATTTTCTACATAGAATACTCACTAACTTTCAAAGCCATTTGTATATTATCCCTTGAAAACACGAACGTGGCCGAATCTCTGCAAATGTCCTCTATATTGTGCGCTTCGTCGATTATCACTATGTGGTCTTGCAGGTTGATTCGCATCTGAAATGAACTTTAATTAGATGGTTTTAAGGTTGATGTCTGAATGAGTTTTCCTTTCTCGTTTTAAATCAATGATGTCCTCCTAGCCGAATTTAGGCTACGGCGGCGGCCAGTCTCAACGAAGACTAGCCAGGTGCGCAATATACAGTCGTGGTCAACTAATTAGGGACATGCAAGATAGTGAAGAACAATAACCGGTTATGTACATACAAATATAAAACCCTATTGATTTCTCAGTAATTATTATTTGCATAATTTGGTCCGATTATTATGCTTTAAATGGCTGTAAATAAAAGAATAAATAAATAGAAAAAAGTATTTAATATCAAAGGTTGAACATGTATTCAATTTTAAGGTATAATTCTGTTGCTGGACATTTAATTAAGGACAGTAAACTATAATGAAAAATAGAGTTAAACAAAACTAATAATCTGCAGTATTATAATATCTTTAACAGCTCCATTTTATTACGTGTAAAATCAGTACCCAGTAGCAAAACCTTTGTTAGTAATTACCGCTTGACACCGATGTGGCATAGACATTATCAGTTTCTGGCATGTTTCGACAGGAATGTTTGCCCATTCCTTACAAAAAGCTTCATTAAGTTCATCTAAAGTTGTGGTACGATAAGTGGCTACTTTTTTCTTGATTTCGTGCCAAAGGTGCTCGATTGGGTTAAGGTCCGGGCTATTTGCTGGCCAATCTAGCACCGATACTGACTGACTGGTAAGAAACGACTTGACTGAACGTGCGGTATGTTTCGGGTCGTTATCATGCTGAAACGTCCATATAATAGGGAGATGCTCCTCAGCATAGGGAAGCATCGTTTCCTCCAATATTGCCTTGTATTGATGTTGGTCTAAGTTACCCTGAACTTTCCTCACAGGTCCCACTCCACGTCCAGAAAATGAACCCCACATTTTAATGTTTCCACCGCCATGTTTCACCTGCTTTTTTGTGAATCTTGGATTCATTTCCGCTTTTACTGGACGCCGTACGTATTGCCTTCCATCTGAAGAAATCAAATTAACCTTGGTCTCGTCAGAGAATAATACATGTTGCCATTGGGCGTAGGTCCAATGTCCATATTTACGTGCAAACGCCAAACGAGCATTTCTATGTTCTTTCTTCAACAACGGTACTTTGCGAGCCACTCTTCCGAACAACCCTGCTTCTACCAGACGTCGTCGAACGGTCCTCGCTGAGACACCAGCTCTTTCGTCTGTCCCAAACACTTCGTGTTTAATTAAAATAGAGCCTAGAAACGGATCTTTCTTAGCTAACCTGGTTATCATTCTATCTTCTTGCGGAGTTGTTTTTCTCGATCTTTTTGTTCTGGGCACATTTAAATCTGTGTTATTGCGTCTGACATGTTGCACTGCATTGTATACCATAGTTTTTGAACAATTTAAATGTTCTGCTATCCTTCGGTATGGCCAACCATGCTCGTCAACAAACTTCATGATAATTTTTCGTAGTGTTGGATCGCAACTTTTATTTTTACCCATTTTTCTTCAAAATATTTCTCAAAACTTAAAATAAATATCGGGATTGCCGCCAAAACTACCACGAAACAATAAGAGAAGAAGTAAAAAAGTATTGAGATTCAAATTTTGAAAATAGAACGCAATATCTCAGTGTCCCTAATTAAATGGCCAGCCAGCATTAATTGAACAAATAGCACTACGATAATCTATCAGCTATACTGTAAAGAGGTTTAATGTTTAAGAAGTTGTTATTGTTTGTATAATCGGGCACATAAATGACTAAATAAACTTACATGTAAGAGATATGGAATATGGTTTAGACTCGTTGTAAAATAAAAAATAAATTTACAATTCGGTTTAACCAAAGAGTGTCCCTAATTAGTTGACCACGACTGTATATAATAGTGCACAAGTGTGCGCGTAAACACAGGTGCACTCATTACTCCCTCACTCATCCTCCCTGCGCTTCCGCGGTCGTGTTGATCTGCCGTTTAAATAAATGTGAAGAACACCTAAGCATCCATTTAAATGAGATTATGGTTAATATAAGACCCTCTATTCTGTTCCGGTTTTTTACATGAATGTCATATTCCTATGCCGAGATGACCACAAAATATCATCGAAATCAATATTTGATTTAATAGATGGGTCTATGAGATAGTTAGGTAGACGGGCGAAATACGATGTTAGAAACTTGAGCCATTTTCCTAGCAGCGAAGTATACGGTCAAAACACGATATTAGCTACCTGAGCCATTTCCAAATCTATTGCGGCGAAGCATTGAGATTTGTAGTAATTAAGGTTATACTAACGCTAGATCTCATAGACGGGTCTATAAGATAGTTATACGGGCAGAACACGATATTACCAGCCTGAGCCATTTCCCTATCAGCGAAGTATGGACACGCCAACAAGTCATGCCTTGTCCTAGTGAGATCTTGGCCAAGACTATTGCGGCAAAACATTGAGGTTTGTAGTAATTAAGATTATACTCACGCTAGATCTAATAGACGGGTCTATAAGATAGTTATACGGGCAGAACACGATATTAGCAGACTGAGCCATTTTCCTATCAGCGAAGTATGGACACGCCATCAAGTCATGCCTTATCCTAGTGAGATCTTGGCCAAGACTATTGCGGCAAAACATTGAGGTTTGTAGTAATTAAGATTATACTCACGCTAGATTTAATAGACGGGTCTATAAGATAGTTATACGGGCAGAACACGATATTAGCAGACTGAGCCATTTCCCTATCAGCGAAGTATGGACACGCCAACAAGTCATGCCTTGTCCTAGTGAGATCTTGGCCAAGACTATTGCGGCAAAACATTGAGGTTTGTAGTAATTAAGATTATACTCACGCTAGATCTAATAGACGGGTCTATAAGATAGTTATACGGGCAGAACACGATATTAGCAGACTGAGCCATTTTCCTATCAGCGAAGTATGGACACGCCATCAAGTCATGCCTTATCCTAGTGAGATCTTGGCCAACACTATTGCGGCAAAACATTGAGGTTTGTAGTAATTATGATTATAGATCTAATGGACGGGTCTGTAAGATAGTTATACGGGCAGAACACGATATTAGCAGACTGAGCCATTTCCCTATCAGCGAAGTACGGACACGCCATCAAGTCATGCCTTGTTCTAGTGAGATCTTGGCCAAGACTATTGCGGAAAAACATTGAGGTTTGTAGTAATTAAAATTATACTCACGCTAGATTTAATAGAGGGGTCTATAAGATAGTTATACGGGCAGAACACGACATTAGCAGACTGAGCCATTTCCCTATCAGCGAAGTACGGACACGCCATCAAGTCATGCCTTGTCCTAGTGAGATCTTGGCCAAGACTATTGCGGCAAAACATTGAGGTTTGTAGTAATTAAGATTATACTCACGCTAGATCTAATAGACGGGTCTATAAGATAGTTATACGGGCAGAACACGATATTAGCAGACTGAGCCATTTCCCTATCAGCGAAGTACGGACACGCCATCAAGTCATGCCTTGTTCTAGTGAGATCTTGGACTATTGCGGCAAAACATTGAGGTTTGTAGTAATTAAGATTATACTCACGCTAGATCTAATAGACGGGTCTATAAGATAGTTATACGGGCAGAACACGATATTAGCAGACTGAGCCATTTCCCTAGCAGCGTAGAACGGACATGCCATCAAGTCATGACCTGCGCTTGTGAGGTCTTCTAAGTCGAAGGCAGGCGGTAGGCGAGACCTGTCTAGGGCTTTGCGGTTGTCGTAGTATTTACAGTTGGTTTCTTCTTTCTTGATTGGTGTGCCAGGGTTTTGGTCTTTTGGTGGTATTTTCTGCAATTAAACATAATATGTTAATGTATTATTCTATGACATTCGATCTAACGCGCTAACCATTGTTTCTATATTACGTATAAAATAGACATTTATGTATGCTAAACGCTGTGGAGTTAAGGATCGAAATGCTATAGGTACGCGTGTATATTTGTACGGAATACCGCACGATAGGTAGAAGTCATTGAACTGTCTAACGTCACGTATAGCTAAGCATATATACCTACTTATACACATGTTCTTGCACCAATTTGCTTACTACTCATGTTATTGTGCAATTTCTTACCAATATTAAATCAGTGTCAAACTAGCACTCGGGGGTTTGATTCGTACATTATCCTTCCCTCTACTAATTAACTTAACTTATAACTGTAGGAACCCCTACAGTTTTTGGTCCTTCGAACTTTACTCTTTATCAGTGCCGTGGCCGCCTCCTGTCGACGTTCGGGAGACACGGTTTACAACCGGGATACGGTCAACTGCTTATTCTGTGAAGTATCATCGACGTTTGATACAAAACAGGAAAACAGTGCTCTAGTGTTTTAGTGAATTACGTGCGACTGCGAATCGGTTGACTGGCTTCCCACCAGCGGGTTCCACCAGTCATTGAGAAGGCGCATAAGGTTGTGCTAATTTCACGAGGACACTGAGTACCTACAGGTACTTAGTAACAGGTAAGTACTGAACATCTTACCTGGGTACCTACCTACATCTACTACTTACAACAGCTACACCATGGAGAACCTACTTCAAAGCCAACACGACATTGTTGAAGCTATTAAGAAGCTAGAACGCAACTTTAGCAAGGATTCTCCAAGTCGGAAGACCCGCAGGTACCTGGATGAACGTCTGGATAACCTCGACAAGCTGTGGGTCGACTTTAAATCTAATAACAACAAACTATCTACTTTCACAAATGACAGCGATCCTTACTTCGTTGAAAATCAATTCGAGGAAATGAAAACATACTATGAATCTGTCCGTGTTAAGTTATCGTCCTGTCCCCCTGCGACTGCGGTTGCGGATGTTACACTACAGCCTCTATCACCCTTACCAATGCCGGGGACATCAGCCGAGAAAGTGCCTACTCGATCACTAAGGCCCATCTCGACGGCCCCGCCAGCACCAATTGAGCAAACTACTTCTTCGCTGGGGCAGGTAAGTGAGTTGCTATCATTGCAGAGGACCAACTTCCGCGCGCTCAGCCGTCAGGTAAACAGACTTCAAGTTGACGAGATACGAGACCGATGGGAGATCGAAGATGAACTGCGTACATTACAGCAACGATGGAATGCAATCGACTCCCTACACTTGCGAATTGACAACATTCTACAAGGATCAGATTCTCGATATGATGGTGAGTTTGATACGTACGAGGAGACATACACGAAAATCAAGCGGTCTTTGAACTACAAGCTGGCTTCAACGTCGCATATTCATCAATCGACGCCTCAAATTGAGATCCCTACATTTAGTGGCAAGTATACACAATGGCCTACCTTCTACGACCTCTTCGTAGAAAGCATCCATAATAACAATTTACTTACGAAGTCCCAGAAGATGCAACATCTGAAGGGAAGAGTTCGGGGAGATGCTGAGCGACTTATCCAGCATCTACATATATCTACCGACAACTACAACACTGCGTGGGAACTACTCACTCACAGATACAACAACCCGCAGTTGCTCTTTTCTAAACAGGTAGAGATATTCTTAAATCAGCCAGTAGCTACCAAACAGACAGCACACGAAATCAGACGTCTTTTCGATACTTCAAGAGAGTGCCTTTACGCCATACAAAACCTGGGTGTCGATATAAGTACCTGGGACCCACTGCTAGTTCACCTCATCTCAAAGAAGTTAGACCCCGATACTTACGGAGATTACAAGGAAGCACGTAAGTCGCCACGAGATCTACCGACACTATCGGAACTAATGGACTTCTTGGAAGGGAAATTCACAGCTTTGGAGCCTATACATACTAAAAAGGAGAGAGATTCGTCACCTGGTAAGGCCAATCTACAACAGAAGAACAAACCTAGTTCTCAGCAGCAAGGATATCGTTATGGTAAATATGCATACAAGGAACATCAAACTAGCGCGGCATGCTCAATTAGTTGTCCTATGTGTAACAACAATCACTATTTATATAAATGTACTAATTTTATAAAATTAACACCGGACGAGAAGCTAATGACCGCAATAAAATTGCAAATTTGCAAAAATTGCTTATACTCACACAATGACAGTACTTGCACATCGAAGAAAACTTGCAGAGTTTGTTATAAGCACCATCATACGATTTTACACGAGGCATACGCAAATAACGACCTTACTGACAATTTATCGAATAAAACAAGCGAGGCCGGGTCATCGTCCGTACCTACGGCTCGTATTGCGAAATCTCAAACGCCACCACAACAACTGAACAAACAACACAGCGTTAATCACGTCGCTACTGATGATGAGGAGATTTTACTTACGACCGTATCTATCAACGTCAAGGCCGCGGACGGTGACTACGTCACCTTAACAGCTCTCCTGGACCAAGGCTCCCAGATTTCCTTAATATCTGAAAACGCAGCTCAGATGTTAGGCTTGCCCCGACAGCGGTACCACGCATCTGTCTCTGGTATCGGAAATGGGTCTAAACACGGAAAGGCAGTCGTCACACTCGAGTGTCAATCGATTTATAAGGACTATGATTTCACCACACAAGCTTTAGTTATTAAACACGTTATAAACAAGCTACCCAATGTGTCCTTCAGCAGAAAATCATGGCCACATCTGCAGCACGTTAAACTCGCTAACCCTGAGTACAATGTCTCCAAAAAAATCGACTTACTCTTGGATGCCAGCATTTACTCAGATATACTTATGAGCGGTCTGATCAAAGGCCCGGAAAAGGCTCCTATTGCACAACAAACGAGGCTGGGATGGATTCTGTCAGGAACCGTGAAGACATTTAATTGTCACGTCGTAGTAAACAACTTAGCTGAACTGTCACAGTATTGGGAAATTGAGGAGATCAATGAGCAGACTGATGAATTGACACAAAATGAACAGTACTGCGAAAATCACTACAAGTCTAATACAAGGCGCCTAGCAACAGGACAATACGAAGTTGCTATTCCAATGAAGCCCAATTTCAATCAAAATCTGGGACAGTCAAAGTCGAAAGCCATCGCACAGTTTTACAACATAGAAAACAAAATGTCGAGAAACGAAGAGTTTTCTAAAAACTACAATAAATTTATGCAAGATTACGAAAATCAAGGACACATGATTCTTGTTACCAAACGTAGTGATATAACATGCTATCTCCCTCACCACGGTGTTTTGAAATTGGATTCGACCACAACTAAACAACGAACCGTTTTCAATGCTTCCGCTAAAACATCGAGTGGATATAGCCTCAATGATTTGATGGAACGCGGCCCTAATCTACAGAAGGATCTTCAACATCTCATACTGGTATGGCGTCAGTACAAGTATGTCATCACCGCCGATATCGAGAAGATGTTCCGTCAGATTTTCGTTCGCGAATCAGACCAACATCTCCAACGGATTGTGTGGAGAAGCTCATCTGCAGCTGTTGATGGAGAGCCTCTAAAAGATTACCAGCTCACGACTGTAACTTACGGGAGTAAAGCAGCACCTTACCTAGCAATGCGAACACTAAAACAGCTAGCAATAGATGACGGGCTCAAGTTCCCCAAAGCAGCTGCCGCATTGATGTCCTCATTTTACATGGATGATCTACTAGAAGGAAGCAATAACATCACTGAAGCTAAGCAGCTACAACAAGAGATAATCGACATTTTAAAAGGAGCTGGGATGAACATTCGCAAATGGTCCAGCAACACCAAGGAACTCATACAAGACCTCACAACTGATCAACTTGGTATGCCTCTCGACTTTAAAAACGCAGAAAGCAAGAAAACGTTGGGATTACGTTGGAACCCCGTAACAGACAATTTTACATTTCAAAACCAATTCCAAGATGATGTCAATGATGACGTCATAACTAAACGAAAACTACTATCAAACATCTCCAAGATATTCAATCCACTAGGGTGGCTATCTCCACTCACTATCAAAGCTAAGTTTTTATTTCAACAAACATGGTCTCAAGAAACGATTGACTGGGATAAAAATGTAACAGAAAATATAAACAAAGAGTGGCTACAACTTAGAAGGGATTTTCAAACACTAGAGAAGTTCGAAATTCCTAGATACGTTGGAAACAATTACACAGTACACGGATTTTGCGACGCTTCGGAAAAAGCTTATGCCTGTACTATCTACGTCGTAACATCTAACTCTAAAGGCGAGTACACATCGACGCTTGTGGCCGCCAAAACAAAGTTATCACCCTTGAAAAATAAACAATCTTTGCCTAGGCTTGAACTATGTAGTGCGCTACTACTATCACGTCTTATGAAGAAAGTCAAGGAAGCATTATCACAAATGGATGCTGTACAGATTTACGCGTGGACCGACTCAATGGTGGTACTTGGTTGGCTGCATGGAGACACCAACAGATGGAAACAATTTGTAGCTAACAGAGTTCGAACTATACTCAACATCATACCATCATCATCATGGCACCACGTACGCTCTGAAGAGAACGCAGCAGACTGCGCCACAAGAGGACTAACAGCGCAACAATTGTCAGAACATCCCTTGTGGTGGCAAGGACCGCACTGGTTGACTACATTCGATGACAAAAACGTACGAAACAGCGAATACCAACCACCGGTCATAGATGTCAAGAAACACAGTGTGAACGCAGCCTTAGCCTTAGCTTATAAAAACGACTTAATAATAAAATTACTAAATGATTGTAGCTCAATAAGGCGCATAACAATGACAATTTGCTGGCTCACGCGTTTCACAAAGTGGTTGCGAAATAAACAAACGCCTCAACATAAATACCTATCCGCTGTAGAACTGCAACACGCCCTTAATCTTGTGATTAAAACTGCTCAAGCTATGGAGTTTCAAGACGAAATATATAAACTTGAGAAACAAGTAAAATTGAATAAAGGGAGCAAGTTGTCGAGCCTCAACCCTTACATCGACTCAAACGACGGATTGATGAAAGTTGGCGGAAGGTTAAACAATTCCTTACTCAGTCAATCAGCAAAGCATCCTATAATACTACGATCTCACAACAAACTTACTGAGCTCATCATACATCAGGCTCATCACGTCACACTGCACGGCGGACCAAGCTTGACTCTAGCATATATCCGAGAAAAGTACTGGATTCTTAGCGGACTTCGTACAGTGAAGAGAGAACTGCGCAAGTGCGTGACATGTCGACATTTCAGAGAAGAGAAAAGGACTCAAATCATGTCTGACTTGCCAAGTCCACGTGTGACCCCATCACGCCCCTATACCCACACAGGAGTCGACTTCACAGGCCATTTCGACATAAGGGCAAACAAGGGCCGAGGGGTGCGAACCCACAAGGGATACGTGGCAGTGTTCGTGTGCCTGTCTACCAAGGCAGTTCATCTGGAGCTTGTGTCCGACCTAAGCACGCCAGGATTTCTAGCTGCATTTCGACGCTTTTGTGCTAGAAGAGGCGTTCCCAAACACATGTACAGTGATCAAGGAAGAAACTTTATAGGGGCTGACGCTGTATTGAAAAGGGAATATAAAGAGATACTTCAGACAATTGACGGGGAAGTATTGAGCAATATAAATGACTTCGACATACAATGGCACTTTAACGCACCAGCTTACCCCTCAGCAGGCGGCCTTTGGGAAGCAGCCGTCAAAAGTTTCAAGCACCACCTCAAGCGAGTGATAGGTGAGCAGAAACTCACGTACGAAGAGTTTATCACCTTACTTCACCAAATTGAGGCCTGCCTCAACTCACGACCGCTAATTGCACTAAGCGAAGACCCCGACGACGAATACTTATCTCCGGGACACTTCCTTATAGGAGGATCACTAATATCAAGGCCACAAACTGATTCCGATCACATGAACTTGTCCACCAGATGGCAACTAATTCAATCAATGAACAAACAAATTTGGAAAAAGTGGTCTTCAGATTATCTACAACAACTCCAAGTGCGCTCTAAATGGAGGATGCCATCTAAGAATCTAGAGGTTGATGACATCGTTCTTATTAAAGAAGAAAACCTACCTCCTGGAAAGTGGGCGATGGGCAGAATCATCGAAGTACATCCTGGTAAAGACGGATACGTACGAGTAGTGTCCATTAAAACTAAAAACGGAATCATGAAGAGGCCAATCTTAAAACTGTCACCCCTACCTGTGAAGAATGAAGTTCCACAACAACAAAACAATAATGCATAAAATAACAAGGGATGACATCACACCGACACAGGCCGACCCGACGACAATCGGGTGTGACAACCTGTACATTACACGCAAAACGGAGGCCTCTAAGAACACTAACTAGTATCCACTATATTACTACATCTAACTTTACCTATTGACAAAAAAAAAAAACAGACAAACAAACAACTCTGTAATATAGATAATCAATTTATCATATAATAAAGTCATACAAATTAAACAATTACATTTAACTTCAAAACAAAACGACGCGTCACGCAAAGAATGCGCCAAGGCACGAGCGAAGGATCAAGTTACACAACACTAACGTGCTGCGGGAAGGGCACAGTACCTATGCCTATTCTACATCAGTACGAACATGACGTCACTGATTGGAAACCTGAGCCAATACAAAGTCAGTCAGTCAGGCGACAACAAGTACATGATCCATGATCCGAGTGCCTGATACAAATGCACTCGTGCTGCAACAGCAAGGACGGCAGCGGCGGCGCGGCGCGGGGGCGCGGCGCTGGGTCGACGGTGCAGCAGCGGTGGCGCAGTAGCAGAGGCGCGGCATGGCGGCCCCGGACCTCGAGCTGGACGACTATGGCCCGGGGGGCCGACCACAACTTCCATTATTACGAAAGGACATTCCAGTGACTATTTACACTAACAGTGCAGTGCAGTGCAGTGCAGTTATAAAATATTTAAGGATCCATTATTCGTATTACCATTATTCGTATTCATATTACCTACTATTTCATTAACTTAATTTTGTTTACATTTACATATTTTATACTTGTTTACATTGTTTACATAACGTTACTCGCTGTTCCCTTTGCTATACCTACTTACTTAAGTTTTATACACCTTTGATCAATAGCATTATATAACTTTAGTGATTTGACTGTTACCTTTTTGGCCGGCAGAATGTACGGAATACCGCACGATAGGTAGAAGTCATTGAACTGTCTAACGTCACGTATAGCTAAGCATATATACCTACTTATACACATGTTCTTGCACCAATTTGCTTACTACTCATGTTATTGTGCAATTTCTTACCAATATTAAATCAGTGTCAAACTAGCACTCGGGGGTTTGATTCGTACATTATCCTTCCCTCTACTAATTAACTTAACTTATAACTGTAGGAACCCCTACAATATTTTTTGAAATATTATTTATTCACTCTCAATGAAAATCGTTAAAGCCTAGTTTGAAGTTTAACCTACAATACACTGTCGAACCACAAAAACCTGCCTTACTTTCATAATATCCACAGCCAAAGAGTGGAATGAGCTTCCTGAGTCTATTTTCCCATTAGAGTACAATCTTGGAGTATTCAAATCCAGGATAAATAGATTATTTCTTAAAAAGCGTGCTCCATCTTAGGCCACATCTTCACTTTCATAAAGTTGGTGGCCAATTACTTGACCATCATCTTTAACAAAACAACAAAGCTTTTTTCGCAGCTTACCTTAATACATCCTCTGCACATATCGTTCTTAGTGCCCCACATCTGCTTATCAAACTCCCTGATGCAGCTGTGTTCTCTGCTGGACAGGATGGACATGGTCACGGTACGGCAGTAGGAAGTCCGTCCAAACTCCTTTATTACTTGCTGCAGTTGTTTGTGGGTTCGGGCGCCGTAGTAGATTGTTGGTACACTGGAAAATCAGATGGATAATGTGGATGTTTTAACCTTATAAAAGAAGAGAGAGACGAAGAGGTGACTAAGAGATATCCACCGGGGCGGACAGCAGCGCCCCGTTGCTGATTTTTGAGGTACCCTCAACCTCAACAGCCTATAACTGTCCAGTGCTGGACTCAGCCGCCCCCCTGATAAGCGACTTATGGCTTATGTCATGGGGCAATACCCATAATCTCTAAGCCGGGCATGCAGGTTGGGGATCGCAGTGTGGTGGTAGAATGGTTCTGCAGGGCGCGCTAATGCCCGCTTCCCAATAGATATCACCTCTTACGACACCCTATGTAATTTGATTGATAAGCCCTTACGTCATTCTCTCAGGCATTTCAACTGTGGACATTATGTCATCGATCTGAGGGTTGTTCATTAAAATATCATCATCAGTGTCATCGAGCTTCCTCTTCTTGTGGATCGTCACCAGCCCTGTTTCCGAGTCTGTGGGACAATTTTTTTTTATTAAAACTTAGAATAGTTCGCAATGAGCGAACCAGTAACTTATTCCAGAGCCACCAATTGATACATAGATTAATACACTTTAAAAATACACAATTACGAATTACAAACTAATTTCAGACCCACCAATTGATCCATAGATTAATACACTTAAAAATACACAATTACAAATAACAAACTAACTCGAGACCTACCATTTGATACATAGAATAATACACTTAAAAATACACAATTACAAACTTTATTTTTTGTAAGTAGATTGGTGTACTTTGTCTATCCAGAAGATGAAAACGAATGAATTTTAGAAAATGTTATGTTGAGTGAGCGATTTCAAAGAGAGACGACTGCTCAGCGAACACGTCGTTACGACGACGTCGCGAGCTGGCAGCTAGCTCGCTGTGCACTTGCCTTGTAATCGCTTCCAAACTACGAATAAATAATAAGTCAGGAAATACAACTGCATTAAAAAAATGACCCAAAAAAAGTCGTGTCCAAGTAGAAGGAGCAAGTCGTGTCCAGCGCATTATCAGTCAGTCAATACTATGCAAAATGAAGTCAGTAAATTTTTGACCGACTTCGTTTATGTAGGTATACAAAACGAGACGGGATATATCAAATCAGTCAGTAAATTTTTGACTGACTTCGTTTATGTAGGTATACAAAACGAGACGGGATAATATCAAATCTAAAAAAATATACTTATAATAAAAACATTGTACTTGAGTTATTTTTTATTTATATCGCCAGTGATTATGATTGTGTGATTAAGTGTGATTTATGATTATTTCCGAATGTTAATTCTATGAAAAACTTTCCTCTTCTTGGTACTTATATTCTTTTTTGTTCTTTTGTTGATTTTTCTAAATTTTAGAACGAATGTTACCTTCATCACAGTCCATAGGCTGTGCTCTCTTCATACTACCTCCATGACTTGGGCTATCATAAATGCTTTTTTCACCTAAAATGATAATAACACTGACACTGTAAATTTCAGCATTTTATTATTGATCTGATAACATTATAATGTAATTTGTATAAATTCTATTATAAATCCTAAATTTTACTTAGTTAGAATTCAACACTTCTATTCCTGCATTTGGAGACAAAATTAAGATGTATGTGATGGATGATGTAATGAGATTAAAGATAAAACTAACTCATAAAAAGTCGTGTCTAAGTACACGGAGCTTTTTGTACCTGTGTCCAAATAAATGTTTTTTAAGCTATTGCATAGCTTCTATCGCGGGCCTTGAGCGCGGGGACCGAATCCAGAAATTCCGTAACGAAAAAACCTTGACGTTTGTCTCTTTAGTTCAGCAACTCGCCTCTAGATGGCATTGCAATAGCTTTACCGCGGCAGTCCCCGAGTGCCACACGTCTTTTTTTCTATTCTATTCTATTCATAGAAGACTAAACGCTCTTATACACAGACTGCAAGTTGCCGATTGTAAGGCTTGACTGCAGACGATGGCAGCCGACGACTGCCACCGAATCAACTGCAGTCGACGACTGCCTTTGCCTACAGTTTCCTTGCCGGCAACTTGCGTGTATATTAATGAGCTTAATTTTGACAACAGATGTGACGCGGCGCGCGATGGTCCACCTGCGTCTAAGGACGTTGCCGATTCGATTCCCACCATGTTTGTAAGTTCAGCAGAAGTTTGTTCTGGGTATTTTCTATGTATAAAAAAATATCTATGTATTTTTTGTATTGTACCTATTGGCATATCAGTTATCTACTCACGACACAAGCTCTGCTTTGCTTGGAGCCAGATCATGCTGTGTGGATTGCCAACATTAAACTATTTAAAAGCAAAATATAGTAAAGAAATCTGAATTTCTGTAGTTTACAATGTCACTACTCTGAACTCCCTACTTACCAAAGCTATTTTTACTGAACATTTCTTCTGGAGAGCTAGGTGTGCTATTCTTCTTTGGTGTTGATCCATTCTCAGCTGCATTACCTTGGTTTAACTCGGGATTATCATTAAAGTATTGCCTAGCATTGACCTGAGCTAATTTGTCTGAAAAGAGATAAGCTTTGATTGAATAAAAATATCAAAGTGTAGTTTAAAGAATTTACAAATATACTCCATCCATCCATGCATACAAGTACATCCAACCAAACCATCACATTAATAATATCAGTGACATCATCATTGGTCTATATTAGTTCACTGCTGGATATAGGCCTCTCCGAATGAGCGCCATAGCAACCTGTCTTTAGCATGACGCATCCAGCCTGCAGTCTTTCACAGATCATCATACCGTATCAGTAATATCTGTGTGATGTGATTTTAATAGGTACCTATGTATACTAATAGCCACTTTTTTCACAAAAGGCGAAAAACTGATTACCATGTCTCTATGAGCTGTAGGAGGTTTTGTTTTTTTATGTACATATTTATGATATCCATGGGCTGCTGAGAGAAAGATGTTTTATGATTTTTGTGTTTAAGGCATGTAGTTTGGGCTTAAAAATTGTATTTTATGAGTTATTTCCCTTTTGCTTATCAAGTTTGTGTATATATTTATATTATTTAGAGTTGACTCTATGTTGATGAAATTTAGTCCAAATCATAATGGCAATTTCCAGCAGTATGGGTGGAACTCTAAATGTAGCATTGATTAATTTTGCACTCATCATCGATACGGCGTCAACTCTAAATAATGTAATCCTCAATATTTAACTGTATGGATGCTACTCAAAATAATTCTCTTTTGTTCACGACGGACAGTTTTACTTTTAGTTTTTTACCTAAGTGTTACATTTTTTTTCGTTTAACTATTAACCTAAATAATAGAATAAAAAATATAAAAATTCTATGCATATACCCTATTGTGTTTGTGATGATGGGCAGAATCTGTAGATCATGCACTGTCAATCAATTACCATTAACCCTAAAACTTTTGGAAGAGTGTTGATGTAGGTTCAAAATAAAAAAATATGTAAATTGAATTTGAATTGCTAGTTTTTCAAAAAGTCCTACCTTTTTCAGCAGTAACCCAACCAAGAGCACCACACAGCAGTGCCAAGGTCTTTCCTGACCCGGTGGGACTTTCCAACAAGCAGTTTTTCTTTCCTTTTATAGCTTTTAACAACTGAAAACAACAGAGTAGGTATTTTTTTAATAGTATAAGAATTACAGGGGTGGAAACTGATTCCATGGCCAAATATACTGATTTTAATGACAATAAACCTTTAAAATACTGACCAAATCTCTAGAATACTGATGCTTGGATGGTCAACTTGACATAAAAATACATAATGTAATACTTAATAAAAAGAATTGAGAGAATTCATTCATAATTATTATATATAGGTAGAACTACTACCCAAAAGAAAAGAGTATTTTAATGGACTCATACTCTCAAATGGCATTCTTTTCATCACAATTCACAGAGACCAGACCACTTTTGTGGGAAAGTAGCCCTTGATCCTTAAAATGATGACTATACTGACCAATTTTCTCTGATCATTTTCTACCTTTGGATTATGATTATATACTTAGACCCGCTCGCACAACAATAATTAACTGGCTTAATTACACAATGAGAGAATTCAATGAAATTGACAACTCAATGCAACTTATTTTAAACATCGGTTTTTTTGCACCACAATCTGCCTCTGTTGTATTTTAAATCAACAAATATAAAAGAAATGTTGAGTAATGCCAAATGCCGAATAATAGCGAGTAATCGCGGCAACTCTAATTCACACAGCATTATTTAGCCTCAAGCTAAGCAGAGCTTGCGCTATGTGTAGTATAACTGATATACATAATACAATACACTACATATAGATATTTTAATTATACATAGAAAACACCCCGAACAAATATCTGCAGATCGTACAAACATTTGTCCCGAGGCAGGAATTTAAGCCACAACTTCCTGAATCATGTCTTGTACTTCGAGGATTAAAAATAAGGCTAAGTTGGATCAAACCTCGATACCAAATTTAGACAAAGTAATTACCCCATGATTAAAAGGAATTTCACTCACCATAGACATGAGGGCCACTTGACAACCATATGGGTTAACTGGTAAGTTAATATTTATGCCTTCAATCATTTTATTAACTCCTGGATCCCTCGCTTCAAAATCAGTTGAGGTTGAAGGTCGTGTAGTATTTATATTCCCTTTGGTTGAAGGGAAACCTTTAGAGGGGTTGTAGTTATTTTCAGGCAGACGATCATTTCTATTTTTGATATAAGGAAAACCTTGAGATGACTCACGTTTTCTGTATCTGTTCAGACCAGTAGGAACTGCCTCCTTTTTGGCGGCAAACAAGTTTAAAATTGCCTGCTTTTTAGCTTTCAAATCAACATCTGGGAGCTCTTCATCGGAAGTGAGGATATCCTCTGTAGCTGCGGTATTATCATCACCACTGCTGATTAGTATGGATTCGTCAGGAACGTCAAAATTAACGTCGTCATCGTCAGTAAGATCAAAAACACATGACATTGTATTCTCGAGATTGCAGTATTATCGTTAGCACAAACAAATCCTTCAACCGCCGAAGTGAATGAATGTGGAATTGTGGATCACACACAGACAGTAATAGAGGGATGCTATGGGAATGAGCTGTCGAAGATTATTTCGTCTGAGCTGTCGAATGACTTGTTATGCCGGTGCAGCAGGTGAGTTCCAGCGTAGTTATTGTATTCTCTTTGAATTCCTGTCTTGTGTTCTCTTTGTTCCTGTCTTCCTGATTGAATAATGACTATAAAAGCTTCTAAAAAAAGCTTCTAAAAGCTTCTGGAAGATACAAAAAATAATCTGGAAGAGACCAAAGTTAAACAACTTGTAACAATAACAAGTAACAAAACAAACAAACCAAACCGGATAAGGAACAAAACCGCCCCGTGGCTAGCTGACTGGCGGCGGCGGCGGCGGCGGCGGTCGGTTGTATTCTCTTTGGGCGGCGCGGCGCGGCGGTTTGGTTGGTAGTTGTTGTTTACGAAATTATTGTATTTCTTTGGTTGTTTTATTCTTTGGCGGTTTGTAATTTGTTTTGTGTTTTGTTCATAAAGTTTATCAAAACAACCGTATTTTCAACAAACGTCTATATTCTATTTAGCAGTCTTATCTCGTTGATAAAAATGATTTTTTTTATTTGAGTGTAACAATTTGGAGGTACCGGCATAGTTCTTGGCCACCTCCAAATTTATTAGAAGGAGCCAAATGAATTTAACTATTATGATTAGTACTAGGTATGTAACGGAATAATTAACAGATATCCTGTAAAAGTTGCGTTTATTTATTATATTAAAATAAATAAATTCATGTATGTACTACTTACAAAATAAATAAAATTAATTCGACTAATCCAATAACCTCATTGTTTTTTCTTTTCTTCTCTTTAAGCCCTCAGCACACAGACACTTATCAATTAGCGCGTCTTGTGAAGCGCGATTTGGGTGATTTTCTAGCGAAATTCCTTACACGCATAGTGGCTTGTTATTAAGCGCGATTTCGGCGGCACGGCCGCGGCCCCGCCTCTATCCAATAAGGCGGCGCCTGCGCGAACGACGAAGACCGTCCCGCCATCGCGCCACCCCGCGCCGCCGCGCCGCCGCCGGCGCCGCCCACAAGACGCAGCTTCAAAAAAAGCTAAATCGCAGCTTAAAAGACGTCAAATCGCAGCTTCAAAAGAAGCAAAATTGCAGGACGCGGAAACGCCTCAGACAAGCCGTATTGCGGTGACAAAATAGCGGCTATGTGCGTCAACGTATGCGTTTTAGTACAAAAGTACATTTGCAAGTTGCAAGCAAATATCACGAAATCGCGCAAGCTTATAAAAATTAGCACCGGTGTGAATAGGGCGTCTACGTCTGTTTTGACACAACTTTGCCGTATGTAATATTATACCGTGTCCATTTTGAATGAGGCATAAACGTAAACAAACCGCCCATACTTAACCTAAAAATTCACTTTGTTGGCGCGTCCTTTTATACGTAATTTACATTACTTGTCGATTTTAGATCCTCCCTTCAATAAAAATAGCTTACAATTATATCTGAAACTCAACGCCAATCAAGTGAGATTTTGTTATTTGTGTCGTATTTTGTTTACTAACATACTCCATTCAAAATGGATAAACCATAGTTAGCGACTTTCAAATTCTAAGTAATTCAATCTAAGCTGGCATCCCAGATATTCAATTGGAATACGTTGAAATAGCATTGTACGCAAGGATCATAACTCCAAGGAGATTGTACGGCTTTAAATATTTTTCGCAAAATAAAAACAAACAATCAAAAATTTATCTGATAAAACTTGCTATAAAGTACCTACCGAGTGAAGATGTAATATTCAATGTTATATAACTCATTGCCTTGTATATAAAAGCAACCACGAACTTTGCCCTGACGTCTTTGTCCACCGGCCGAATATTCTTATGTTCTCTATTACATAGAATGTGTGTAATTTTCGCATACAATGGCAGTCAGGATGAAGACAGCGACTACAGCCTGATAATTGCTTCTAATAGAGATGAATATTACAAAAGACCATCAAAGAATATGGGCTATTGGGAGGAAGATCCCAAAATTATTGGAGGTTAGCTCAGTTTTAATTCCATGCAGCTGCGATTTGCTACGCAGGGCTCAGAAAAGAGGGTATATTCCCTTATGGTGTTGCCCTACAGATCAGGCACTAATTACTGAAAGGAACACATTTCTGGACTGGTTGCTGCTTAAAGGCCTCAGATAGGTTCTTTTTGCTTGTTAGGTACTATTCTAGACACCTTTGGTTTAAAAACATGCTGTTCATAATAAGATTTCCTAGGGCGAGACTTACAAGCAGACAGTGGTGGGGGATCATGGCTGGCAATTTCCCCATGTTGCAAGAAGCTGGGGGCGCTACTAAATCTGCCAAGAAACCCCAAACCAGATGCCAAAAGTATGTTGACAAGCTTCTTGCTTCATTCATCATTTTATTGTTGTAACTAATTTAATTCATTTTATTTTATTTTAGTTACAATTTTAATCATTGGTAAATAAAAGAATTGGTTAATTTAATTGTGTTAATTGCTCAATAAAATACAAATACATAATATGTAAACATAAAAATTTTAAATTATTTGTTATGTTTTCAGGTAGAGGGGCAATTGTATCAGATTTTGTAAAATCAGAATCCACCTCAGTTGAATATATTGCATCTATCCGAGACAACAGCACCAAATACAATGACTTTGTCTTTGTGGCTATTGAATTCAGGTAACTATGTTTAGTAACCAAGTCCCTTACTGATGTATATATCTGCTACTACTTTTAATATTTGTTTTGATAACTAATTTTACATATTCACCTAAATATGAAATAAATGTATAAATATGGTTATGCAATTGAGCCTAATCTATCATCTACAGCAAGACCGGCCAAACTGGCATGCGGGCCACAAACTGTCCTTGGCATTTGAATTTGTCCACTGAATATTCAGAAAAAAGTTTTCAGTGAAGATTTTCCAACATTGCGTGACCTTGCTATGCAAATTTTAAGCAGGTTTGGTTGCACCTAAATATAAAAAACATTTAAATGCATATATAAATATCGCAGATCCCTCACTGCTATACACATTTCTGATTTGATTGTACTTTAAAAATCAGATTTAAATGAAATATCCACAAATTACTATCAGGAAAACCTCCACAGCTCACATTAAAAAAACACATTTTATAGTGTTATTTCATTTCATTTACAATGTAAAAAACTTTAAAATAAATTTCCTTTAATGAATTTTTAACAGCCGAATAATACTAATTTCTAACTTATCTATAACTTTTAGTGATGGTGAGGGCATCATTACTAAAAGATAAGATCCACACAAATGTTTATGTAAGCAATGTATGACTTGTTTGTTTCAGAAATTTACAACCAATTGTATATACATACAGTAATGCCTCAGATAAAGTAACTTTACATAAAGAAGTATGCCTAGGCTTTGGCAATAGCCTCCCTGTTTCACCACTTAAGAAAGTTGAAGCTGGTAAAAAAACTATGAAAGAAATATGTCGCAAATTTTGCAAAGTTCATTCAAAAGATGAACTGATTGTGAATTTAGTACAACTTTTGAAAGATGGTGAAAGGTCTGTATTGTATTAGCTTTTATAACTTAACATTCTGTTAGCTTTAACTGTGGCTTATGCTTGGTTGATAAAGGTTTTTATGGAACAGAGTTGGAATCTTTTATCATCAATATGGTAGTTTAAAAAAGCCTATATAACATTTTTCTTTTTTGTGTATAAGTATAAATAGACTTTGATACTCAGCAATCCAGGACATCATTTTACCCCAGGACATCATTTTCTAGTAGCAGGAAAAATAAAGGTTTATCATTATCTTTTTTAGCCATTTTCCAGACCCGGAGCTGGAATTGAGAAGACCAGCTTTGCACAAGCAACTCAGTTCTTTGTTTGTTAGTATACCAGAAGGGGGCTATGGGACAAGGTACAGGTCAATCCATTTTTAGTACCTACCTTTCATATTGTGAAGGTACTTAACTAAAACAAATATTTTTATGTTTCAGAACACATACCCTAATTTTGTTGACCAAAAAAGGAGAAATGGACATCTTAGAAATGACTCTACAGCATCCTATAGATATGAACTGCCCTCAATGGAAGAAAACAGAGTTTAAGTTGAATTTATAGAGTTCTGTGATATTGTATAAATAAATATAATAGAAAAGGGAATTAATTAATTTATTGGGTTATTGTTGTATCTTTATTTTATTGAACAGTTCTTAAACGAAACATGAATAAAACTATTCAACATGATATAGATTTTTCTGTTGTTTTACAGTTTCCAATTTTTTACTTGAAAGATGTTGGGGATTACAAAATCCTTATCCTGTTCCAAAACACAAGCTAGAAGCTTAGGTACATTCAGCACAGTGCCCGATAAGAGATAGGGAAACTTATGTTCTTTGTTCTCAACATAAGTATACATAAGCCTTTTTGCTATGAAGTCCCCACTCAAAGAGATATTACCTACTTCAATATATCTTTCTAAAGATGTTGAATACATTTGTATAGATATCCGCAGTGATTCCCACATTTGAAGCTCTTCTGCTGGTGCAATAATCAACTGAAAATGATAGCCAAACATGCTGTAAACATTTTTCAATGTTTCCACCAATGAATCTAATAAATTATCAAGATCTTCAGCTGTTTTAGTGACACCAAATAACTCTATAACAGAAGACTGGCTGACATGGAATAAGCTGTCTTCTTTATGAGCAGATGGGTTGTATTGCCGACCCATTGTAAAGTATTTTAGAGGTAAGACTTTGGGATATATGACATTCTTTGTGTGGTAAGCTAAGAATGATGACAAAGAAGCTGATCCTGTCAAATGCAACCGGGTATCTTTATTTACTTCAGTATCTTCATTGTGATGCAAAATAAATGAAGAATCTGGGTCAGTATGGTCAGTTCCACAGCCTTCAACAATAAGGCTTTTCACAAAATCAGCATTAGAGAACTGGATAAAATTATGCATTTTCAAAATGGAACTGAAGTAGAATTTGGCTCCGAGTTCAAAGATAGCAGCTTCTCCAGTGAAATAATAACTTTCATTCTTTATGAATTTTATCAGATTTCTTTCTTTTCCAATTAACAGGTGATTTTTATTATTCTTTGGGGGATCTAAATGTTTAAACAAAATTTTATGCTTGTCTAATGTTCTTGGATGTACGCTGTTTGGTAGTTTTAATGCTTCTAACATAGCTGCTTCTTCTGCAGACCACAATGGTTCCTTCAACTTTCTTATGTTATCTTTTATAAGATCAAATTGGATTTTAAATTTCTTGGTTATCTCACTGTCTGGGTCATCTTTAATCAATTTACTTAATTCTCTTGATATTTCTCCTTTTTTCCCTTCATATTCAAGTTTTTTTGCTTTTAATTCTCCATAAACAGACCAGAGATCTTCTATTTTGTTAAGATTTATATTAGACTTTCTTTTATTAAGCTGCTGTGTTGTGATATCCTTGTTTATTAGTTTCTCAGTGATATCAACATGTGGACTGACATAAACAAATTGTTGTGTAGCTTTAGCACCATTTACAAATAAGGCAGAGTTCCTCGTTTGGCTGTACTTGCTGTGTCTCACTTTGATAACCCATTTACGAAGCATCTTCATCAATTTTTGCCTTCTTGCTTGGACTTACTTCGTCTAGAATTGCATCACCATCTTCATCTACCTCACTTTTTTTGCTGTTTTGTGTGACTATCTTTCGTTTAGCCGCCTGATTGTAATTGCCCTGACCCGCTGCTCGTTCTGATTCTTCTACAGTGTAAGGCTCAAGTTCTAAGGCTTTGAGTCTCCTCTTGTGCACTTTTGTTTTGAAATGATCCTGCAATGAATGATTGTCTATGAAGTACCTCGCGCAATGCAAACAGTAATGTTGTGCTGCACCGGGTAAGTCCAAATCTACGTTCTGATTCAGTAGTTTATCAGCATTTTCTGAAACAAAAACACAAATGTATCTCACTCAATGCAATGCATAACCTCAAAACAAGAACGATCAGAAAAAACCATGAGTTAGCCGCAGGGTTTGGCTCTTACCCTCCTTGATATCTGTATCGATCTGATCTAAGTCCTTTTTCCTATTTCTCACTCTCCAACGCTTTTTTAAGTGAGTATCACCAACGTGGTATTTCTTTCGCTTGTATGTCATTTTCGAGGAGTTTTCAAAACAATGCGCCAGCCAGCCACGATTTTGGCACTTTGACAATTAACTGACAGGGCTGCGTTCCGATTCATGCTTGAAGCGCTCACGCACTGCACAAGCTATGCGCGCTCAAAGCCACGTTCCATTTCATCTGAGTGCGTTGGCGCAATTGTTGCAACGGAAACGCTCAGTAAGCGCTCGTTTGAACACGGAACAATTGTACCCCAAGAATTAGAAGTTGAACCTCGCATTTAGGTATTTCTGTATTCCAAAAATAGTGACAAATTCAAACAAGGTCTTAATATAACGGAACGCACCTAAGTTTTCTCGAAGGACAGCAATAAACAATGTCGAACAAATAGGTTGTTGAGTCGGCTTGGAGGAGTGGAAATAGCGTAAAGAAAAAGGTGTTTTTAACGCATTCACTACACAGTCTCGGCGGCGGCGGGGCGCGCCATGCATGACCGATAGTGGCTGGCCACCTACGAATAAGCTGGCCACCAATATTCATCATGATCAAATCTTAGAAGTCTCGCCTCGCTTACCTTCGCCGTTGGTGCCTGGACCTACGTACGCGGTATTCGGTACTTACCTACCCACTCAGAGCAGTAGCATAATCTTAGGCTACGTTCCGATTCACGCTTAATGCGCTGACGCGCGCATGAAGTCGTTTCTTTTTAACTTTCAGCGCGCTGACAGAGCGCACTGCAACGCCCACTTCGCCACGCCCCTCGAGCGCACGGGAGCGCATGAACTGCCTCACCTTTCGAGACAAGGCAGTTCGTGCGTTCCTTCAACTTCTTTGTGAGTGCTGTCTGAGCGTTTCGTTTCATTAATCGCGCCAACGCGCTCAGATGAATCGGAACGGGGCTTCGTGCGCGCATAGCTCGTGCAGTGCGTTAGCGCTTTAAGCTTGAATTGGAACGTACCCTTAGATAACGGTATTACTACTGTCACTCACTTTTATCTAGCCCCAGACAGACTTATTGTGTTTTGGGTAGGGTGGTAGGAGGTAGGTTGATTAACTTAATTAAAATAACAATCGACTTTCGATCATGCACTCGACGGAATACCAAGGAGCGCGTAAATTATATTATATACTAGCTACGCCCCGCGGCTTCGCACGCGCTGTTCCTATGGAAACATTATAAGGTGATTTTCATCCCACGAGAAATGATTTGTGGGATAAAAAGTAGCCTATGTTTGATTCCAGGATTAGAATTACCTGGAATCAAACATACACCTGTATGCAAAATTTCAGCCAGATCCATTCAGTACCTATACCGTGTCCATTTTGAATAAAGCATAAACGTAAACAAACCGCTTATACTTAACCTAAAATTCACTTTGTTGGCGAGTCCTCTTATACGTACCTAATTTACATTACTTGTCGATTTTAGATCCTCCCTTCACTAAAAATTGGTTACAATTATATCCGAAACTTGACGCCAAGCAAGTGAGATTTTGTTATTTGTGTCGTATTTTGTTTACTAACATCACAGATTACCCCCAACAGATACCGCATTACGGTACTTTTGTTCGGATGCTAGCGCACCAAAATTGGCGGAAGGCGCGGGTTGCGGGGACTGAAACAAAGGCGTTGTGATTGGATATTTCAAGGTCGCACTAATAATAAACTAAGGGTATACTCACCGTAGGGCTGGGAAAGTCGAACACCAAATTAGAATTCATCGATAATTACATAGTTTGTAAATTTCGTATTAAAAGGCAAATAAATAAATACGCGCGATTTCAATTAATTTTCTATAGGATCATGAATTTATACAGGCATTAAAATTAATATTTTAAACCTAAGTAAATGACAAAAACACTACTACTATTTAATTAAACAAACTAAAAAAAATTGTACACATTACACAATAATGACGAGAGATCATCTGTTTTGAATTCAATTATAAAGTAAAAGTTTATTTCAATAATAAAATAGCACTATTTAAAGTTAAGGGTTACAAAATGTAGTAGGTTATAGAAGTTTTTGTATTTATAACAGTCTCTGTAGGTGTTGTTACCCGTAGTCCATTCAAAATGGATAAACCATAGTTTTGGCGTGAGGTAACAAACATCCATCCATCCATACAAACTTTCACATTTATGATATTAGTGTGATAATTAACGAGAACGAATACCGCGTATGCCTTATTTATATATGTATATTTAAATAAGCCTATACAACTCACTCAACAGTATGCATAGGTATGATATACATAGGTGCATACCTATGTATATCAAAGATCCTTTAACATGCTCCTCTCTTATTTATGTACTACTTTCCTTGGTTTATATGTAATTCTTTTCTTATTTCCCACTGATCTATAATCCTTACGTATGTCGTGTTATGTAATTGTTCCAAATAAATGTATTTTCTTTCTTTCTTTCTTCTTCTTTCTAAAGATTCTAGTTCCTAGTTTCCAGATCAGCTGCTTGAGAAGTTCATTACTCTTCTACCCTTAGTAGGTGGAGGCGGCTTGCTATTTCCATAGTTTAGATAGGCACAGTCAGATATACTAATAGATATAAAATACTCATTTGCTTAGAATAGAGGCAGTATAAAGGGCGGCCTACAATTAGGCTGATTGTGGGTAGAAGGAAGAACTAAAACAATGTTGTTATTATGGGCAAAATATATCTATTTACATTTTATAAAACAAATAAAATGCTGGTTTTTATAAACAAATAAAATAATATCTTAAAAATAAAAATGAGTAAGTTATCATATCCATGCAAAATAAGAACCATAGTGTAATAGTACTTAATAATATTTTTTGTAGTACAGAATGATTATTTTAATAATCAAATAAAACTGAATACAATTTACTTTCCTTCATGCCCTTGATGTGATATTTAGGGCAGTAAGATTGCCCTGTTTTACATTATAATATTTATAATTTAAGAATACATAGTAGACATACACAAACTAAACCTAGTTTTTAGGACAACATAATCTCTTAGACACCAATTATGGAAGTTTACCTTGCGATATGTTTTAATTCTAGCATATTTGTGATGGAATAACACCAAGGAAACAATTTTAAATACTCAGTTTTACAAAACAAACTGAATGTATCACAAAAGGTAATGATTATAAATGCAAGAAAATTAAATTAATTTTGAATTTGGCTACATTATTAGGAAGTCAACATATAAATATGAAAATGATACAAATATACTGCACAAAATCATGCCAATTAAATAAATATGTTCTCACTATTAATTATTCCCTAATTATACACTGCTCCCATGTCACCAGAACTAGCTCATTGCTTTGATTGTAATACTATTTTAAAATAACAAAGATCACATAGTCTGTTCAAAAAAAGAAGAGTATTTAGTAGTAGTACAACTTTTCTTACGTTGACAACACTGCTCTGACATTGCAGTACGACTAAGTGTTAGTCACCAAAACGCTCTTTTCTTTTTGAACAGTCTCTACATAATTTTAAGGTCCTTCTCTGCCGGCGGGTATAACGCGGCAAGATACACGCCCGTAGTTGATAGACTATCGTCGGCAACAATTTTAATACATAGCAGCTCTCTTAGGCCCGTATTATGAAAGCATGCTCAGTCGACCTATGCTTGAGTGATGCTTGTGTATAGTTTTGAGTAGACTAATTTTAAAACAATGCTTGGGTACTAATGTCAAAATCTACACTCTCTCATGTAACGATGCGTTCTTACCATGTTGTTACGCATTATTGAACGGTTACCAAGCATTACTTGAGTAATTGTCTATTTTAGAACGATTTCAATCTTTCATATCTCTGCCTAGTGGTTCTTTGAACTCATCTGTACTCAAGTGTGTCTGGACCACTCTTGAGTAATGCTTGTAAAAGATTTCTACGCAAAAAGGTTTTTTTTTAAATGCCATAACATTTGAAATAGTTTTACAAGGTAAAGGAACGTTTTTTGTTTATTTATTTATTATTTTTTTACTTATATTTTAATTTGTCGCTTTGGACAAATTAGGCTAAAGCCATATTAGGGCCATACTGCCTTGTCTTTCGTTAAATAATTATCATATCAGAAATACACGTCTTTACAGTTCAGCCATTTTGTCTTTTTTTTTCCGTTTTTTGTTTAGATAAATGTGTAGACCATAGACAAAACCCTACTCTACTCACTCAAGTAGAGATTTTTCTAATGCAACCTGTGCAACTAACTAAGTAGCGCGAGAGTTACGTTCTATAATACAGATTTACTTGAGCAGAATTCACGTAATGACTGCTTATGTAAAGCTTGGGGAAGCTTTCATAATACGGGCCTTAAACACGGACTGTCCTTCTCAAATGCACGGAACGGCATGTTGCTGATTGCAAGGAAACTGCACCCAACGACGTACCGTGCCGTCCGTGTAATAACAGCTCCTAAGGTGGGTTGTATCAACGTTTAGACGCGTTAAAACTTTTCTTCTTCTAAATTGTTGGTGAATTCATTAAAATTAGGCAAATAAATAGCCAACAATCATGAAAAGAAATGTTTTACGACTGACAACTCATAGAATAACTCAGAAACCCCACTCTTATAGCCAAATTAACAATGTTTCTTTTCATCCAAACAAAAGTGGGTACATTTTGCCAGGGCACATACTTAGTTATACACTAGAAACGCATTGTCGAATGTTTGTAAACAAACTACCCATACTTATCCTAGGATTTACTGTTGCGGCGTATTTTTATACTCAATTTACATTAGTTGTCAATTTGAGAGCCTTCATTCAATAAATATTGCTTACTAATTATTCTAGTTTTTTGGGTAGTGGTTTGTTTCCAAAAAATCCACATCGAGTTTGGCTAGTGTAAAGGTGAGTCGTATTTTGTTCAGACAACACGAAAGAAACACTTTTTTTATCGCATACAATCCTAAACCTTACAATAATGTTAGCATATACATTTTATGCAAGACAATTTCATAAACACTCCATCACATTTAATGTTTAAAAGAATACAGACATACACAATTAACTATATGCATTAAATTTTACATTACACTATGAATTTTTGGAGTCATTATACTTATTTATACACGCTCGTGAGAATGCAGCATGTTTTGAACTGAGTCTGAACCAGGCATGGCTGTTTTACTTTTCATCTATACTAATATTATGAATGAGGAAAGATTTGATTGTTTGTTTGTTTCTATTGAATAGGCTCCGAACCTACTAGACCGATAAAAAAAAAAAGACGTGTGGCACTCGGGGACTGCCGCGGTAAAGCTATTGCAATGCCATCTAGAGGCGAGTTGCTGAACTAAAGAGACAAACGTCATATTTCAAAAAGTCATTAAAAGTTCAACTATTCATCGATAGATGGCAAAACTAAAAAGTATCACCGCTGTTCCGGTCGGAGTGGGGAGCGTGAGGTTTTTTCGTTACGGAATTTCTGGATTCGGTCCCCGCGCTCAAGGCCCGCGATAGAAGCTATGCATTAGCTTAAAAATTACCATTAAAAAGCTTACTTTTCAGGGAGTGACAGGCTTTTTTATCCCGGAATTCCCACGGGAACGGTAACTACGCGGGTGAAACCGCGTGGCGCTCCTTGTGTTCTATAAAAATGTTGTAATAACAAAACATCAAGGCCATTTCAGGGCTTTCCAGCATTCGCTACCCAGAGCAGTAATAAATTCTGCTCGGTTTCGAGAGGTACCTGGTTATTTTAGAAAAGGTTTACCGGAAACCTACTGTACTTTTTCACCGTTCTGGGTAGAGTACTGGATTTGTCTGAACGGGCCTGTAAGCCTTATTCAGACAATTTATTAATATTCCAACTTTTTTTAAGGCGTACTAACAGACCTTGCCTAGAGTCTTTGCGAACATTAAGAACATTGTTTTATTAAAATGATTGCAAAGGCTCTTGGCGCTTAAGTAAGCCGCCTGTTAGTGCAACGTAGTACAACGTGTAACGGAGGTGCTTATTGCTTGCATAGCCTATTTGGTTCAGCAAATCGACCCATACAAAACCTGCTGCAGATCAATCAACACTAATTGGTCACCCGCTACAACAAAAACAATTTGTTTTGTACCTTATTCCTGCTAAATATTAACTGGTACAAGCTCTGGGGTTGACTTGTGCACATCTCTCATTTGAGCATTGAAGCATGGTCCATAACACTAGTACTAGCAACATTTCTTCTTTGTTTTGTGTGTTTTTTTTATGTTCACTATGTCATTTGATGTGACATTTTGTCTCTCCTTCATTTCTAATTTTGATCTTAGTACCTGTAAAGTAAAATTATTCTTAGATTAATTTATTAATTTTAGGAAAACTTACGGCTAAACACGAAGAAACAAGGACGGCCTATTAAAAGTAAAACAGTTTATAGAGTGTTAAGTGAGATTATGTAAAATACGTCTTTGTGAATTCTCGAAAGTAAAGAGTGCCTGCGCAGTAGCTTTATGTCAGAAGCAATAAAAGATCACGCACTATTGTAGGTAACATAATGCAGTTTCGCGGCTAAGATTTGCGAGACTTAGTAAAAAATAATCAATGCATGAATACTTTATTGTACATGAAAACATAACATTATTCAAAAAATCTGATAACAAATTTTAAAATTGTACATTGGTGGCTTATCGCTGAAGAGGAAACCTCCCAGCAACCTTGGGAGTAAGATCAGTAGGTATATTCTTCGAGAGGTAATTTTTATAAATCAGCTCGCTTCGAAATTGTATAGTGTGTAAAAAGATTTAATTGTATCTAAGCCACTATGATAAATCTTAGTTTGCCTGAAAATAGGATAGCATAAGTCACTCAGGGCTCTTGTACACTTTGTAAATTCGCCGTTTGCGGGACGGTCGTCAGTGTTGTATGGATCACTATAACTAAACTAAGGCGCATAGCCGAGCCAATATGACAGCGCCACCTATTTTATCATATTATTACGTTTAACACAGGAAATTTTAAAAATGCATCGGTCAGTTAGTTTGTTCTTTTTATTATAAGCTATTTTTTGATACCTCTGTAATAGTTTTATCTATAGTTTAGGAAGAGATGCGAAAATAGAGTTTGGTGGTCAAAAAGCGCAACTTCGTATCTCTAATCTCTCGCCTAAGCTTTACAAACTATTACTGAGGCATTAATAAATCTTTATATATAAAAGAAAGTTGTGTTAGTTACACAAGTTGGGTAAAAACAATTTTGAGAAGGAGGCCAAGAGGAGGATCCAGCTAGGCTGGGCAGCGTTTGGAAAGCTACGTCGAGTCTTCTCGTCATCCATACCGCAATGCTTGAAAACGAAAGTTTTCAATCAGTGCGTCCTACCCGTCATGACCTACGGAGCTGAAACGTGGACACTCACGATAGGGCTGGTCCACCAGTTTAAGGTCGCTCAGCGAGCTATGGAAAGAGCTATGCTCGGAGTCTCTCTGAAGGATAGGATTCGTAACGAATACATCCGACAGAGAACGAAAGTTATCGACATAGCTCAAAGAATTAGCAAACTGAAGTGGCAGTGCGCCGGCCATATCTCGCGAAGAACCGATAACCGCTGGGGTAAACGAGTTCTTGAGTGGAGACCGCGACTCGGCAAACGTAGTGTAGGACGCCCTCCGGCCAGGTGGGATGATGATCTGCGAAAGACTGCAGGCAGATGCTGGATGCGTCAAGCTGAAGACAGGGCGCTATGGCGCTCATTAGGGGAGGCCTATGTCCAGCAGTGGACTAATATAGGCTGATGATGATGATGATGATGATGATGTTAGTTACACTATTTATAACTCAAGAACGGCTATAAAAGATACTACAAACTGAACGATAGATTTTTAAACTTCCTGTGTTTAACATAATAAGATAAAATAGGTGGGGCGCCACTTTCACTGGTGTATGCGCCTTAAAGGCTTGTTGAATAGGCGAAAAAACCTGTGTTTAAGGATTCATACACGGACTGCATGTATGCATACACGTGCGTCGACTGCAGGCGACGACAGTCGACGTGTCGTCGAGAATAATTGTCGGTTTTTCTCATTCCTTTGTAAATGTAGATAGACTGTAAAAAAGTGTAAATTTTGTTCTCTATTATTTCTTGAACCCACAGTAAACGTGTTTTTGTTTTTCGTTGACTGCAATCGGCGATTGCCGTCCGTTTTTATGAGCCCACAATAACATCCTTCCTTATGATAGTGATCCATAAAACATGACGTGGCGGCCGTGCCTACGCACGAATTTACCGTGGATTTTTAGGGAGAAAAACATGTGTGAACGAAGGACAAAAAATTTAAGCGAATTGGAGTCAAATTGCACCTTATTTCTTATTTGATGTAATAACTATTTATCAAGCTGTTAATACAGTAAAAAAATAACTTGTCTAAGTGTTTATTTTGTAAGTCTAAAGAAATAAACGATTTGACTCTGACTCTGGCCCTCGGTTAAGCTACAGATAAAAAAAAAATCATACTGTTTTCTACAATGACAGGCAGTCTTAGTGTAACACAAATATTGCTGCAAGGAAATTCCATTGCATGACGTATTATCAAAATCATGTCACGGAAATTCGTAATATTAATAAACTAGTGACCAATTTAAGCTATATTTACTGAAGTTAAATTGAATGGGAATATTAGGTATTTAAATAATTGTGGTCTGAATCAGAATTCGTGTTGAGTAATGTTAATGGTCTTTACCACTGTTTTTCTTTTTGTTAGATATTGTTAAATAGTTGGACTATTTGTTTGTGGTAATATATCAACTTGGGTAAAACCCATACTGTGGAAAGTTAACCAAATAAATCGGCTTCGTGAGAAGAAAGAGTCCGATTCACACTTAGCCGGTTCCCTATTATCTATAAAAACGGAAAAATAATTATGTCTGTTGTATGGGAGCACCCTTAAATAATGTATTTTTTTAGTATTAGTTGTTATAACAACAACAAATACATCATCTATGAAAATTTCAACTGTCTAACAACATATAAAGGTTTATAAAAAAAAATATGATTACTTTATACGATATAGCCTGGTGACAGACAGAGACGGACAGCGGAGTCGTAGTAATAGTGTCCCGTTTTACCCTCTTGGTACGCAACCCTAAAAACCATCCTTATTACTAAATTTCTGACCCAAACCCACAGTGTCATGAAAAAGTGGGTGTCTAAATAGGTAAACATTACTCTGAACCAAGATTTAATCTGTATTACATGAGTCACTTTCTACTTGACAACATTTATCATAGACTAACATACAAAAGCAGCAATGAGCATGTGTGCTTTGTTTTGTAAACTTTACAATACAATACAAGCAAGGTTTGCGTTGCTTGGCAGTAATAATGGGCACAAAAAAATATCCTACAAATGGTCACATAATACATATGTGTATACATTATGTATTATGCGGCACGTTGCCGAGGGTAAAGCAACTGCACCCGTCGACGGTTGCTCTTGCTGCATCAGCAACGTAATGTGCCGTCTGTGTATAAGAGCCTTAAAGGGTAAAATAAAAACTAAAAGCTTAATAATGCTAATTATACACTAGCCAAACTAGGTGTAGAATGCGTCAAGGCTCAGATATAATTAGTAAGCAATATGTTGCGAAGAAAGGACCTTAAATAGATAAGAAATGTGAATTGCTCAAAAAAGGCGCGGAAATATGTGAATTTTAAGTAAGAGCAGTTTGTTTACAAACGTTCCACATCTAGTTCGGCTAATTTTCACATAATTCTAGTGTCAAATCTGCATACTAACTTACCATTTTAGTGACTGTAAGGAACATCTCTTCAACATTAATATTTTCCTTTGCACTAGTTTCAAACAGAGGAATATTCATTTGATTGGCAAACCTCTGTGCATCTTCCGTGACCACCACTTTTTTTGACGGACAGTCATTTTTGTTCCCAACTGAAAATTTAAATTATTTTTGGATAGAGATCACTAATCATTTAACATAGGTGAAGGAATATTTTGTTTGTATGATTTTTAAAACACCAACAACCTTCGGTGACCATGTTCCTAGCATCATCAGCAACAATGTTTGTTCTATGACTTTTGAAAAAATAATAATAATAACAACAAACCCCCCTAAACTTTGCCATGCACATGAAGTTAAGAACATTCAAACAAATATTTCAATATATATTTATTTTTGTACGGAAATTAAAAGTAGCTAATTGACAAAAGTCGAAGAATAAACGTACCTATATTAGATGAACTAATATAGGCTGATGATGATGATAATGTAAAGTAAAAAGTCTTGAAAACGATTCTGCAGGAATTAATAACATTGAGAGAAAAAAAATCATTCAGAGACAACTAGAAAATGAAAAATAAAAAAAATAATAATTCAACCAAGAACCATTGTATATATGTGATGCGGATAACAAATTCTTATCAGGTAACAAAAGTACAACTGGCAGAAATTCATTGGCAGATTAACACAAAATTCATAAAATAAAATAAGCCTTCATTTCTAGATTACAAATTATATTTAAAATTTTATTCTTAAGTAGCTCTATTACTTATTTTTTCCTCCAGTTTGTCTTTCGACATAGACCTTGATTTGCCTGTCTTTACTTCATTCACTTCCTTGGACCCCCAAGGATGTTAACCGTCTCCGGGAACCAATGGAAGTAAATTAAGTATCGACAGGCATTCTGTTATTATCTTTGTCCACTTGTCCTTTTTTCCCTTAGCATGTGTCCTACCCATCGCATTACTTATTATGTTAATTATTCTGACTTTGTCTCTTTTTTTGACTCCGATTACACAGCGTTATCTAGCTCCAAATAAAAATGTAAGTGCTATGATATAAGTACTACATAACTGATATTTATACAATAAACTACATAGAAGATAATAATATAACACCCTGAACATTATCTGCAGATCATACAAACATTTGTCCTAAGGTGGGATTACCTTCCATAAAGATTTCTGATTGGAAAATCAAGTTCTAATTACCTTCTGGTTGAAATAAACAATTTGAAGCCCAACAAGGTATCTTCCTAACATTCATTTACCATATTAGGAACATACCTTGTTGGGCTTGATGAAATCTAAACAATGCAGTAAATCATTTTATATCCTGTGGAAATCTACAAGGATTTACATTAAAATATTTTTATCTTAACCATGTTTTTTCGTGAAGGAGCAACAAACATACATAAGTTCATACATGTTTACAAACTTTTGCAAAATTAGTAGGATTAATAAAACCCAGTCTACTACTAAGTACTAGAGGCCTATTACCTATCATTCCAAAATTTCATTTAGCTTTGTTCAATCAATAATCTAATATAAATTTTGTATGAAGTTGAGCTGCTTTTCACATTGGAATAATGATGGATGGTATATTTTTAATTCTACTTGACACTGAATTTTTTTTTTCCTGCAATGTTATATGTACCTATAAAATAATGTATAAAAAGTCAGACATAAAGTTCATCCAACAACGGCCCTTTTTGACCGATTTCAAAAAAGGGAGGAGGTTCTCAATTTGACTTTTTCTTTATAACAGACTTCAAAAAAGGAGGTGGTTCTCAATTCAGTTACCTCAGAACTTTTGACTGGGTGATCCAATTTAGATGATTTGATTGAATATGAATTTTACAGCCATGTATTAGTGTAGTAACATCAGTGTAGTTTATTGTAATAAAAAAACAAAAAAGCACCAGCTTTTGGAAATTACCTATATCAAGTCTAATTAGCTTAGTTTACATCCTTTACGCAACTATCTTATTACAAGCCAGATTTGCAAATTGCTAAAACTAGGCCACCTACATAAATTATAATACATACTCTTCATTCATATTGCGTACAGTAAACCAAGTAATTACCAAATATGGATAATGCCATGAATTGAATGAATACCAATTTTTCAATTTTTACGGTTTTACTTATCATGGTATGACACACTAATGTGTTAAAAAGGTGGGTAGTGACCACTATGTTAGTAAATCACTTCCAAGGCTTTCTACAAAACTACAATGATTTCATGCTCTGATTGTTCTGATATGGATTTAACATAAGATATAGGGGTAGAAAGGGTCACAGTGCTCACCTAATACTTTGTTAACGACGTCGCAATTCTGTTCGATTTCATGGAGCCACCTCTTTACGTTTGCAAAGGACTCGCCGTTCGTGACATCGTAGACCACGATGACGCCGTGTGTACCTCTGTAGTACGTACTAGTAATCGTTCGAAACCTTTCCTGTCCCGCTGTATCCCAAATCTGAAGCTTCACTCTCTCACCGTTTATTTCTAAAGTTCTTATTTTGAAATCCACACCTATAGTCGTGATATAACTACCGGAGAACGTGTTGTCAGCGAATCGTAGAAGTAAGCAACTCTTCCCCACACCTGAAACACATCAACTCATGACGAAAACCATCGGACTTCGGTTGTTGTGAAGACATCATAAGCCTCGCCCACTCACCACTGTCACCGATAATGAGTAGTTTGAAAAGGTGGTCAAACTCGCGCGCCATTGCAGAAATTTGTTGACACTAATTTTCTACTTGGTCATGTGTTCACAGTTGGCGTTTTTGGTTGATAAAACTTAATTGTTACCATAGAATTATTGATAAAACGCATGCCGTACAGGACGTTACACTTGCGTCATTTTACATTACAATACGTCCGCCATTATTGTTTTTATTGCTAGTGTAAAAATGCGGATGAAAGATAGGAGAAATATTTTCTACCAAAAAGACCTTGTTTGGAGAATACTAACAACTCAAAAATTAAATAAGACTAAAAATACATCAAGCTCATTACGATGGAAGAGACCAAAAGTATACGTACAAACCTACTGGGAAAAACCAAAGAGAATACAATAACTTACTTATGGAAAAACTTTGAAAATTGTAAGAATAGCTTTCTTCTATGAAGAAATGGATTCTTCATAGAAGAAAGCTTAGAGAAGATAGCTTTCTTCACTTCATAGAAGATAGCTTTCTTCTATGAAGAAATGGATTCTTCATAGAAGAAAGCTATTCTTACAATACTTTGTTTATGAAGTACAGTCCTTGAAAAAAGTGCGTAGGTTATGCTATAGGTATTTCAAACTTTTTGAACATTTGCTGTGGAACGCAGGTATGTTCTGTCCTGCCCATAGAAGAAAAAAGCTATAGAAGTATGAAGAATGCCATCTCACTCGCACTAAAGCGAGAACGACTTATGATTCAAGCATATGAAGAAATGAGATAGAACGATTGGTTTTGTGTCTCATCCGCATAGCCGGCTTGTTGCAATATAAAGCTAATCGATGAGCTAAACAAATTTCCATGGATATCGACGGACCTCGTCAAATTGGTGAAAATGTTATTGTTGTGGACTGTTATGTGATCAGAGTGTTTCGGTTAGGGTTCCTGCACCATAAAACGATAAAATCCAAATCCAACGATGATGCGGTGAAGTGTTTTCGGTTGTAAATCGGACGGTGAGGAGTTCATTGAGTTTTCCTTGTTTTTCACCTCAAATGTCGGCAACAAGATTTTTGCTTGTTACATGTAATTTCCGAAGAAATCTAGCTAAAGATAATTGAAATAGGCTGCATAATCGTATTTACAACAACTATTTATGGAAGTAATTGTATATTTCAAAGAATAAATCGGTAAAATCATTCATCAAAAGTATCAGTTGTTCCGTTGTACACCCACGAGAAATTGATGGAAACGAATTTTTTATTCCATTATGCTAATCTAAGCTTTATTAGTAGGGCGTCAAGGTTCATAATAGTTTGGCAGACTGTGGCATTGGGCCGGAAACGTTTTGGGACGGCTGTACATCTAAGTGATGGGAATCGTTTTTTAGTTATCGACATAATAATCATCATCAACCTAAAGACGTCCATGGACCATGGTCCCTATCCCATATTTATATTTTATGTAGGATTTTATTAGTAGGTAACTAGGTCATTATTAGTAGGTAATTAGGTAATGTAGATATTACTATTAGTAGGTAACTAGGTAATTATTATTTTTACTGATGACCTTCGTGGCGCAGCGGGGAATATCTGAAACTCGACGCCAAGCAAGTGAGATTTTGTTATTGTTGTCGTACTTTGTTTACTAACATGCTTCATTCAAAATGGATAAACCATAGGTGTACCTGTGTGAAAATTAAAAAAAATGTTATTTTGTAGGATGTCAAACTTGATGCCCCGTCACCTCGTCGTCCCACGTATTCTCGAAAGTTTGGATGGATGGATGGATGGATTTTTGTTACCTCTTCACGCCAAAACTACTAAACGGATCGGGCTTTACGTACCGATAATTCTAATCCTGGAATCAAACACAGGCTACTTTTTATCCGTGGGATAAAAAACCGTTTTCATAGAAACAACGCGTGCGAAGGCGCAGGGCGCAGCTAGTTCTTTATAACTTTAGTTTGGGCAAGATCTGATGACAACACATACTAACGATCTGACGACTACACGTACTAACGAGGGTTCATTTATTTCAGATATTTGGGAGGATCCCCGCAAACGAGGAGGTCCCGCTCGCCCGTTTGTTCGCCGGAACGATCCCATCAAGCGCGGTCGATTTTGTTTGATATAGGCCTGTCTCTGTTTGTCAAAGGTCTATTTGTATAGATCTATCCTGCTCTTTGTAAAATGTTCTACCAAACCAAGCAAAAAGGTCAATCCATGCCATAGAGCAAAAAAATGATAATCGAGCTTGAACTTCTCGATGGTGTGAAATCGCGCGTGTCATTTTACGAGTGTCAATATAGCTTTTGTTTTAAAGATTTAAATATATTTCGTGGGTTTATTTACGCAGTCTATTGTTTTTTATTAAGTTAAGATTTTAGAGAAAACTTTAAAAGTTCTACGTTGTATAGCAATTGTTTTTTTGTACTGTATGGTATGTAGAACAAAAAACACGGTGATTTCACCGTGTGAATGAGAACTGTTGCACTTATTTTTATTTTTCTCAGTAATGGTAAAAGCTATCGTTGTAAATTTTGTTTTATTTTGTTAAAATATAAGTCTACTTATGTATTTAACTTTAATTGTAGGCCTAAACTGTGAAATTTGTGAATCTGAGACATGTAAAGTTTGAATTTTGAATGACTACTTTTCCGCCAAAATTTTGTGCAAAAATAAAGGTCTGTAAATAAATTATTTTATATGGACAGGTGTATGGTTTTATTTTTAATCCTAATCTATATAATTTGAATATTGTAATTGAACATAAAAAACCCTATGTCATCGCTTTAATTTTTGAAATACGATCGTTTAAACAAAATCAGTCCAATCTCTGTGTTTAGCGTATCATCAAATCTACACCGTAGTTGAATAATAATAAACAAACCACTTGAATAGTAGCTTCATTCATACTGAACATAAAAACATAACACTTACAAGTGTTATAATAACAACTTGAGGCACAATGAATGGTTTTGTGAAACCCGAGCCGCACGGCGCTTCGGCGGCAGGTATAAAAAATGACGAGGCAACACGGGGGGTGCGGGGAAGGCCCTCAAGGGCATAGCAGCTCGCCCGTTCGTTCATTAATTATTGTTATCAAACTTACCTCTGTATAAAACTAATGTATGCCATCAGCTATAATGTATCTATTACATACCTATATAAAATATATATAATTTTTTATTATTAGTTCAAAATAATAGAAAGCTATTTTACATAAAGTAAATTGTATGTGCATATAACAAAAGAGTATCACTATTATGTGATACTCTTTTGTTTCCAAACTGATTTTATGGCCTCCCTAAGCAGAAATATTAATTATTATGACTAGTATAAATATAGCCTCTTAGTAAGTATAGCTTGCTGCAAATAAAGAAAATACTGCTGGAAATTGTGTTTTTATTATAACATTCAATAAATTAAGTAATTTTCATTCTAGAATATTTCAATATTTTTTCAAAGCACAGTTCTTGTTTATCATTGAAATAATATAAATAGATTGTCTTCATTCCTTTCTTTTATATTTCGATGAAAACATGATTAGTTTTGTTGTCAAAATATGCTTCTGAAAAAGTCGCGTACTTATCATTATTTTTTCTGTTTTTGTGTGGTGGTTTGTAAATATTAGCTTACATAAATAATAAAGACATAAAGAAAAATTACTAAGGAAGCTAAAACTGTTTACAAAACTTAGATAGAGGGCCTAGTTTTATTTTTATGAGCATTTATCTGAAGAATGACGCAATTTTGAAAGGCGCGGGGGGCGGGGCGTGTGATATATATACCTGCAAATTTTTGATGCGCGAATTTGCGTTGTGTGAAGGGTTAAGTACTAGCAGCGCCTCGCGGTTTCACCCGCGTTGTTTCCGTTCCCGTGGTAATTCCGGGATAAAATATAGCCAATGTCACTCCGTAAAAAGTAAGCTTTTTAATGATGAAACATTTTTTAAATCGGTCTAGTAGTTTCTGAGCCTATTCAATACAAAAAACAAACAAACAATCAAATATTTTCTCATTATAATATTAGTAGTTTAGATTATAGGTACACAAATTAAGTCTATTGTATTAAGTACCTACAGTTATCTAGTACTAACCCATAGCACAACACAAGCTCTATTTAGCATGACATTAATTATCTATGCCCGCATATCAGTACCCCAAATTAAGTCCATACATTCAGTTAGTACTAGAAAACGACTAGGTACACTAGCTAGAACGATTGAACTTAACCAAATACGTAAAGAGCGGTAGGTTTGCTAAATAAAAAAAGGTAAGGTCGTAAGTAGTAAAGTAGGTCCAGACCAAGTAATTTATGTTTACAGGCTGTAACGAAAAGTAAGTACCTAAAACCACCAATTAAACCAATAGTATATTTTTCCTACCAGCGTAGAAAGGTACCTTTCTAGGCAACCTAGAAAGAATGGCTGAATTCCCTGTTCTGAATTTGTATCTCCAAATTTATGAACTGGAAAATCGCAAATCTAATCCAATCAGGCGTGAAATAAAAAACCTAAAAACCCTTTCCTCATATTATTATACTCTGTCTTGCTCACCGGGCTACACATGCTAGTCATCTATAGGTACTATATCTATGGTCCCGCCTGTCTGACTGACAGTAAATGTCAAACGTCGAGTCGAGGATGAGTCAAAACGCTAGGTGTGGTAACGGGAGAGTGATTACGTTTATTTTTTCTAATTTCTAAATAATGTCGGCTACGTTAAAACCTTATCTTACAGCAGTGCGCCATACGCTCACAGCTGCAATGTGTTTAGAACACTTTTCATCACAAGTGGTGGAGCGATACAACAAACCCGAAGTCGAGGTTAGAACAAGCAAAGAACTTCTGCTGAACCCTGTTGTGATTTCACGAAACGCGAACGAGAAAGTGCTGATTGAGTCATCAATAAACTCGATAAGAGTTAGTATTATGATCAAACAGGCGGACGAGATCGAGAAGATTCTTTGTAAAAAGTTTATGAGGTTTATGATGATGAGGGCGGAAAACTTTATCGTTTTGCGGCGGAAACCGGTGGACGGATACCATATCAGCTTCCTAATCACGAATTTCCACACAGAACAGATGTTCAAGCACAAACTCGTCGACTTCGTCATTTATTTCATGGAAGAGATTGATAAGGAAATCAGTGAGATGAAGTTAGCTGTGAATGCTCGTGCTAGAATTTGCTCAGAAGAATTCTTGAAAAGGTTCTAATTCCAAGGGTGCTTAGTGTCACTTGTTCTCTTTTTGTCACTGCGGGCCCAGCAGATGTGACCCTAATCCATACATATAAGTTCCAGTGCGGTAATCATCATATTTACCCAAGTCTGTTTATAAGTTATTGTGGAAAGATTACTCAGGTAATGAGCAGAGTTTCCATTCATAGAATCGACTGATCATGATTCTATTTAGTTGTATATTATTAAAAGTTTAACCAAAATCTGTGTGATAAAATATTGTAAAGAATAACAATATTATTTCTTCAGATTAAATTGTTATGAATTAACTGAAGGTTTACTTTCTCCTATGTAAATATAGCTAACTATAGTCTGTTGAAAAAGAAAAGAGTCGTGGCGTTTTGGTGAACTAACACTTTAAATCATACTGCAATGACAGAGCAGTGTTCAGTTGTCAACGCAACAAAAGTTGACAATTGGTACACAAGCACCCTCCATTCCCATGACTCATCTCTTTTTGAACAGACTATCTCTTGTATGTTTATGGCTTAAAGCACTCTGCAGACAGCCGCTAATTAGTTAGCGCGTCTTGTAAAGCGCGATTTCGGCGATTTTCCAGCCCGATTCCTTACACACAGCGGCTTATTATTAAGCGCGATTTCGGTGGCGCGGCCGCCGCCCCCTCCCCGCCTTACCGGCAGCGCGAACGACGAAAGCCGCCCGCCACCCCGCGCCGCCCCGCAAAATCTCAGGACGCGGAAACGCCTCAGACAAGCCAAATCGCGGCAGTGTGTCAACGTAGGCATTTTAGTACAAAATTTTCTGCAAGCAAATATCGCAAAATCGCGTGGCACAGGACGCTCTTAAAAATTAGCGTTGATGTGGGCTTAATACTTTCAAACAAATTGTTTATGTATGAGGATATTACTTTGAGGCAATCACAAACTTATGCTATTCTTTATTTGCCTAAAACAAGGAAAAAAATTGTGAACTTATCTTTACTGAAAGACTTCAAATTTGTTAGTATTATTTAGTTTTTTGCTTGTATAAATATTATATAAATTAATAGGTAGGTGTATAGAGGCTACTGCCTAGCTCAATATGTAAGAGCACAAAAAAAAATGAGTTTTTCAACCTACTCTTGAAAACAATTTAAGTTATCAACACGTAAAATTCTGTAAGTCAGTATTTTTAAATTATTTGCTGAATATTGAACATTAATTTGTAACAATTCTTTAAATTAAGTTTTAATTTTAAGTAAAGTTATTAATTCCTTAAGCATTTATGTAATTTCAAATTATTTGACCTTTAATTCCTTTATATGAAATAAAGTTATTTTATATGCATTCCTTATTTATTTCTTGTTCCAACTTCCTAGAAATAAAATTCATGGCTTCTTGCAAGTTTTTATTTTACATATAATAAGAATGTATAACTGCAAACTTCAATTAGGTACTTATCAATAACATACAAAAAAATTATCAATAAACAGAAAATCTGAGATAGGTATATAGTTGAGGCAGCAAGTTTCTTACAGAAATCGTTCAAAATATAAATTGCCTGTCTCAGACCAAATAAATATCATAGATATTTTACTTGGTCTGAGTTGCCTGTATGTAACATGAGAAAATAAAATGGACATCTTTTGAATCAAAATGAAAAGCTGCAAACCAAAGATAAATTGTGGAAAATATTTTACGATACTACGTCATTAAAACCAAATCGCAGATGGATTTTGTTGTAAATAAAGGGAATGCCAGTATCACGCGGCGAATCATTAACTAATAATGAAATTCAAATGTTTAAGAATTGGCTTCAGAACATGGGACAAAAGAAGTGGTCCTAAACAAAGTACCTACCTAATAGTAAAATAGTATGTAGGTAGTTTACCGAAAACTCAAACGCAACATAAGTTATGCAGTCTGCACAAGTCTGAAGTGACGTGAATTTTTGACAGATTTTTATTGAAAATGGCGCTGTTTTCTCGTGGTCCCATTATTCGCGACTTGAGACTGAAAGGCTTACATTTCACGATTTTCCGGAACGGTGCGCCCCGTGGCGGCGGAAAGGATGTTCTGATTACACTGCACGGTCACCCACCGCCTTCCTAACTCAGTTGGCAGTCGAACGTAGTAGGAGTATGGCGTCTGTGCTCTCAAAATATAAAAAAATGGAATCGCCTGTTTTTCTTTTAACCGTTTTTATTGTGGCTTCACTGTCCAAATTTTTATAAACTTCTAAAATAACACAAAATCCGTCGTGTCTAAGCTGTTTATTTTTGTATTCCTGATGATTTTTGTTCTATAAGTTAGGCATTTATTTTCTATAGGTAGAGAGACTGAGCGCCAGCATTTGCCGTACACCGGCAATTAGGAAGTTAGGACGACCGGGCTCGCAGGGTCTTCCGATATTGGCATCCTTTCTTCCTAACAGCGATTACACCTTCCGTTTAAAGTGTAATCGAGCTTTGAGACTTGCGTGCAATTTTCATACAAACGCCCTACGCGATTATGGAGTTGTAACAGATCTTCCTTTCAACTTTTAACTAATAGGTATCTTGTGCACTATAATCTAGGTTTATATTACAACAAAAAATCTAAATTTCTAGAAACAAATTCAATACATACTTATAGGTAAGTCTCCAAAAATCTGATTTTTAGCACTGCTTATTTTACTTGAATTTTTAGGCGCTTATATTGTAATCTGTAAAATTCTAAATCTTTTATTTCACAAACTTGTGAAAAAAAAAACTTACTGTACTGAAGAACACGTATTTCCTGAACACGGAACAAGTTTTATGAAATTCCCACACGCACACTATTCTTCCTAGGGCCCGCGAGTGAGCGGCGAAAGTAACCGAATGCCAACCGAGCGATCAGGCGCTTTCTCTCTCTTTTCGCTTTTGCCTCTTTTTCTAAGATTGCGCTGGATGAAACAACAAGCTTTTCAATCACGCTCGCGTTGACGATGGTAGGACCGGGAAGGGCCCCCTTATATCTGAGTTGCATTTGAGTATTCGGGCTTTAGTTTAGTCGAAGACATCTGAATTAACTCCTATATATACTCTTAAATTTAGTAAATCTCTACTTCAACCAATATTCATCGAAAACACTAGACATTCAACCTTCCATTATTTATTTATATACCTATTATTCACTTCTACTTTTATAACACCTAATTTTTAGATCTAGCAGTCCTAAGCGTGAATCCTTCGCCCTTGAAAGCCTGGAATGGTTCTTCGGGTGAGTCATCGCGGGCGCTGCTAGGCCGTGCGTTTCTGATGAACCGGAGGGTACCAATCTCGAAGTCGTAATCTGGTATGCCGCGTACGTAGGCCTGTAGATACACAAAATGTAAAAATATCGTGGGTATGGTTAACAAATACTCCTCTATCACAGAGAATGGTAGGAAAATATGTTTGGAATTCTTGGACATGTTGGAACATTAAAATTACCTACGTGAGTAGGTAAAACCAGGAAATAATGTTGGACCTTTAACATCCTCAAAGGATGGGTTTATAATGTAGGTAGGTACGTTATTTCGTCGGCATTTACGTAAATGTAGGCGTTGAATCAAATACCTTTTACCTATACTGTGGAGAAAGAAGGAATTTAGCGAATCTATATGTTCCCTGTTACAGTCAAAGAATGCCATAATATTTCTGCCTCATTTTACAAGCTTTTACACTTGCCCTATTAGTAGGTTTGTGTATGGGTTGAACTGAAAATTAGTTAGTAAGTATTATGTACCTACCAAAGTTTTTACACTTGCCCCGTTAGTAGGTAGGTAGGTATGTATGTGTGGGACAAATCTTGCGACTGAATTTTAGACCTTAGTTTTTCCCAACCAACGGATCGAACTGAAATTTGGTATACCTTTTATGAGCGTGTGATTTTTTATTCTAGTAGATTCTATTTAATGAACCCAAACTCGACGGAGTTACCTCGTTTCTTATAAGGAGCATACACGAGTCAAAGTGGCGCCGCCGCCACCTATTTCATCTCATTATTACGTTTTAACACAGGAAATTTCAATATCCATCACACAGTACAGTTTGTGATAACTACTATAAGTTATTTATTAATGCCTCTGTAATAGTTTAGTTTTGCAAAGCTTAGGCAGAATGCGAAGTTGCCCTTTGTAGCCACCAAACTATATTTTCCCATCTCTGCCTAAACTTTAAACAATAAAACTATTACAGAGGTATTAATAAATAGCTTATAATAGGTACTTATCACTAACTGTACGATGGATTAAAAAAATCCCTTATTAAACGTAATAATATGAGAAAATGGGTGGCGCTGTGTTATTGGCTAGGGTATGTGCCTCAATAGCTTTTTTGTGTAATAGTATGTTAATTCGAAAAATTACGGAACTAACGAGATTTTCGACCTCTATATTGAAATCATCATGCGTTCTTTCATTCAAACAAAAAAATAAACGCGTAGACAGGAGTATAATGGAGGGTAGACGGGAGTATAATGGATAGTAGATGGGAGTATAATGGAAAGTAGACGGGAGTATAATGGAGAGTAGACGGGAGTATAACGGAGAGTAGACGGGAGTATAATGGAGAGTAGACGGGACAGGAGTATAATGGAGAGTAGACGGGTGTATACGGGAGAGTTTATTGGAGGAAATTATACTGTGGTGGATGTTATACCTGTCTAGGCTGTGAGACTTGCGGTTCAGTATCACTCTCACTAACAAGCTTCTTCTTCTTGCCATCTAGCCGGTTTCCTTCACCGCTGAATGCAATAAAACCGCTCTGTTCAGGCATCATGGAAGCTGGGTCCTCTTCCATACCTTCTGCGGATTCGTTGCGGCGTGGCATATGGTTCTCCTCTTTGTAGCCAACTGGTGGGGCGAATTCCACCTAATGATGAGATGGATATTTTTGAACATAAATAGTAAAAGGGTCTTGTTCAATAGTAGAGTGTAGGTAGACTATCGATGTTAATAATTGATTTTGTTTTAAAAAACTGTAAAATGACTTCAATTCATTGATTTATTAAAAGGCAAGATATACGTTCTCCCAGCGCTTACTCAAAAATTGGCATGTGTTACAACTACACGCAAACACATACGCTCACAGTTATATTTCCAGTCCTGTGCAATACAAAGAAGAACAAAGACGGAAAGACGTATCTACGACCGAAGTGAGACCGAGACAACAATATTTCACGCGAATCACGACCGCCCGTGCCGCCGCCGGTCCGACGGTGACTGAGGTGGGAGCACACAATTTGAGGTTGCACTTTCAGTACCTCATCTTCCCTTTTAATAAATCAATGCTTCAATTATATAGTTTTTTCATTTATTTTCATGGATCCTTTTTGTCAGAACTGGACCATATTAAAATGGGACCACACAGAGGGCACCAGCTTTTATATAAAAAACGAATCATCAAGATCGGACCACTCAGACAAAAGTTCTGACTTCTGACTATATAAACTCTATGCTTCTGAGGTAACATTAAAAAAAATACAGTCGAATTGAGAACCTCCTCCTTTTCGAGGAGGGAAGTCGGAGAAAGAAGAAGATGAAGCACTGGCTTTTCAAAAGTGGCAGCCTCAAATGTGTTCAATTGTGGCCTCCCACCCACCTCAGTTATAGTCGGAACGGCGCCGCTGGCGGTCGTTTTTCGCGTGCTAATTATTTTCTGGACACATTTCACTCTAGGTTCGTCTTCTACAGAATTTTACATCTAGGTTGTAGGTAGACTCTATATCATCATCATCATCAGCCCTTAACACATTTAATGCCTTTCTTACTTTCAATGATTATCAAGATCCTGCTCCATATAGCGGGGCGGCAACGCGCCACTTCGAGTCACAGTGCCGAGGCTGGACAGAGAATGTGATATACCTTAATATAAAATCGTATCTCATGAACCGTGACAGTTAGACAGTTAATTTTTTTACAGATGATTCATTTCTTATTCAATCCAATTCTTTATTTAAAACCAGACATAACATTACAGAGTACACTCCAATGCCTTACATCTAGGAATTCTATTTGATAGTGAAAATAAAATTACAACAACATAATAGAACTAAAAATTCGTAAAATAAGTATTTTTGTTGCCGTTATAACAACAAATACTAAAAATCAGAATAAATTAAATATTTAAGAGGGCTCCAATACAACAAAGGCTGGATTTGTTTACCGATTTATAGATAACTAGCTGCGCCCCGCGGCTTCGCACGCGTTGTTCCTATGGAAACGTTAATTTTAGCCAGATCCATCCAGTAGTTTTGGCGTGAAGAAGAAACAAACATCCATCCATTTATACATACAAACTTTCGCATTTATAATATTAGTATGGAACCCTTCGTGGGCGAGACCGACTCACACTTGGCCGGTTCTATTATTTACTTACATTCATATCACATTCAATAATGGTGACGGCATTGCCCGGCTTAGTTTCCAGCACACACAGCTCATAGGCCTTCGAGTTGTATTTAATAGCAATGACGTCACCTGTTGTCAGGCAGGAATAGTTCCGTAGACAGTTTTCTAGTACTGGAATTGAAATGAAAAAAACATGTTTTTTTAATAGATTGAAATATGCGTACTGTAGCGCGTAGCCCGCGAAGTTGCCTCAAAAAAACGCATCGAAATACGACTTATAGCACAAGTTGGATATAAAGGTGCAAATTCTAGTTCAGAAATGGAAGCAAGACAAAATAAATTATTTATGACGAATGATAGAAATAAGCCAAGAAAGTTTCAAACTCCTCTGATTAACTCTGATGATACCAGTGCTGTAAAATAATATTCACAAAGTTTTCTTAGTTTTATATTTTGACATTTGTTATTGTATGTTGTCCTGTTTACAAAAAATATCTAGGACTATAAAACTATATAGATATGTATATGTATAGAGAAACATAATATAGCTACATATAAGTCATCATCATCATCAGCCCATATCATTCACTGCTGAACATCGGCCTCCCCCAAAAAATACCACCAATTATGGTCCTGAGCCATCCATTGACTCCCTACAACCTCTGTAATATTGTCGGTCCATCGAGTGGGGGGACATTTATAATTTATAAGTGTACATGAATAACTACCTGCTTTAGGATTGGAAATGTCTAAGAAGTCTTCAGAAAGTGGCTGGAACCTGGAGAAGGTAGCAACTGGCAGAGATACACTCTCAATCTGTATCAATGCACCTTCTTCTAGCACTAGGTTGGCCATCATCTGCAAGCAAGTGTAAAATTATTATTTAAGAAGACAAGTCAAGTATCCAAACAGTGCCATTCCAGAAAGTCATTACAATACATAGAAAACTTTATTAAAAAAGAAAATTACAATAATTAGATTGTACCTAATAGACTAGGATTTGCGTTTATCTAAAAGTAGAAATTGTGAGTCTATATATTAGAATACTCACCCAATGAGGTAGATAAACTTTTCCTTCATCAGCAACAAACTCTAGAACACCACTGTGAGTTTGTCTCCTTGTCTTTTTATTGGTAAGTTTGAAAATCATCGGGTATTCAACACTGAGCCTTGTGAGTAGTTCCAAGGCAGATGGTGGCATTATAACTGGAATAAGGGGAAATGGTGTACAGAATCTTGAGAAGAGAGCCTGAGGTATACTATGACTAGGTTTTAATGCATAATATCTTGTCTTAAATGTAAGACCCAGTGAACAGATTTTTTTTTCTTTACAATGGCAGAAAGTGATAATTGATTTTTACTTTTGCCACCCCTTTCCACGTCCTGTCTCTCGTTTCCTGGCAGCATGGATACGGAGTAGCATCTGTAGGTCATGTTAAATGGCCTGGGTATCTCATGAAATATGTTGAACCCGAACTGAAAATGCAAAATTTGATAAATGACATAGGACAGCAGCAGTATGGTTGTGGAAATATGACGAGATGTAAGGTAATTTACCATTCTGAATGTAGTTTAATGAAATGCGGTTTACTAAAAAATTGATGTGAAATTTTTATAAATGCTAAATCATGCAACAATCCGAACGGAGGAACAACAAAATCAAAACAATCATCTGAAACAAAAACGTCTTCGTCTTTGACTTGTTTGACTTTGACAGTGAGTGTTCCATTCCCTCCCGGTCCATTCCATAAGTAATGTTTGTTAGAAAAGGACAAACTAACAACTACATTAAACTACGTTTTACAAAAAAAAAACAGAACGTAAGGCCATTTCACATGAATCAAGCCGAAATTCTCAACTCGATAATCGTGAAATTACCTCGATCATTTCACCATATTTCGTTCTTTTTCATTCACTCATTCGTTCATTTCATTTGTGTATGTGGCAGCTGGGGGTGTGGATTGTTCGTCATATTTCTGTGAAATACGAATTATTTGCAATTAATTTATTTTCCTTCATGTAGATTTTAAAATTATAGTGAGTAAATTCAGTTTTATCCCAGCAAAATAAGTTTATAGCGTTCCGGTCGTTGTCACTTGAACGGACATGAACGCCATGTTGATTGTCAAAAGTGTATTCGGATGAGACATCAGTGAAATTGATTTGTGAAATTTTTTCAGACACCGCGATATCGAAGGGTCGCTTTTTTGTTCAGTTCGGAATTATTAGGGCGGAAGCGTAAGCAACCATGGCGCAGGTTCTTCCAATACGCTTTCAGGAGCATTTACAGGTGAGTGTACGCCCATCAACTTATTGAATTTGCCGATCAGGCTTCCCCTGCGTATGCTGTAGAGGCAGCAGCGAGTCCGCAGAGCCGTGATTAGCTTTCTTTTCTTACATTATGTCCGTAGGAGTGGGTAGAACCATTGCGCAATTACGGCTATGACGGTTTCCACCCCCTTTACAACCCACGGGAGAGGGCGGCCGGTATTGATTTGTTCCAAATTCACTCTGAATCTTATGTTCCACGAACTAAATGCCAGATTCCAACAAATCATGGTCATTGTGAGGAGTACCCATTGATAATTTGTACTTTTTGCAATCCACTTCCTATTACCTTCCTATTGGGCTCTCTTGTAAGAATCCCACTTTGAAATTATCCTCCCAATAGTATTTGTATAATAAAAAATAGTCAGAATAGGACAAAAACTACCTCATAATCTCATTGTTCTCCAAACAAACAAAGTTACCAAAATTCTTATCACTGAACACTTATCTACTCACTGTCAGAAAGAGTAAATTAGTGGCAATAAAGTCATTTATTATTTGATTTTCATTAATTTGTCATCTTTAAGCTATCCATAGAAAATAAAACAAAAAACCTAACTTTAAAAATTATATCATGTCCATTTCTATGGCAGTTATCAAACAATTATGCTGGAAGCCACCACCCATTATAGAGGGGGTTGCTGTTAGTTTATCTCCCTCTCAATAACCTTTGTGGGAAGAACTTGTTAATTTTTTACTAAAAGCCACTTTCTTTTTGCCCATTTGCAAACTGAATGTACTGTAACTTTGTGAGCATTGAATTGGTTGTTATTCATAACTATCAGGGATCCTAAGAGACTTTCAACAACTGACTTATCAAAAACCTAAACCACTTCTAGATGACCTAGGAAGTTGAGATTTGATATGAAGATCAAACTTCACTGAAAGAAATAATTCAAAAACCATGATTTTTTTCAGACAGAATATGTATACTCAGACTTGTATAAATAAAGTAAAAATGCCCCACTACAAATGAATGATTGTGATATGTTGATATCAGAATATTTCTTCTTAAATAATACCTTACTTAAAGGCTAGGTGAAGGACACTCAATCCAGGTGGGATGAAGACTTGCTATGGTGCTTATTATGGACACACATCACGGCTGCATATAGGAGAGGCCTATGTCCAGCTGTGAACTAATATAGGCTGATGAAGATAAATACTCGATAATGCTGTGAGATGGAGTGGTCCATCATTATATATTTCTTGATGTTAAGTTAGCAAAGCATGAGTCCTCAACTGTAAATATCTTTCAGCTCACAAATGTCGGGATCAATCCAGCTTCAATCTCCTTCAACACCCTCACCATGGAATCGGACAAGTTCATCTGTGTCCGGGAGAAGGTGGGAGACACTGCTGAGGTGGTCATCATTGACATGGCTGACCCAACGAATCCCATCCGTCGGCCCATCAGTGCTGATTCCGCTATCATGAATCCCGCCAGCAAAGTCATTGCTTTGAAGGGCAAGGCAGGAGTTGAAGGTTAGTTTAAAATTTTTGCCATAATATCTTAACATACAAGATCTTTCTATTCCTCTGTTGTCATACAGCAGGATAAGACAAAACACTACATAGCGCCACACTCAGCCTTGTAAAGGTTTTTGTATTAAAATCTTTACTAAGTAAACATTAACATCTCAGAGTGTGGCTGTTAGCATTTGTTTAAAGTTAAGAGAGATTTATGTTTGGCAGAAATATATCATCTGTGAAAATTTTAACTCTAGCTATCGCGGTTCACGAGATACAGCCTGGTGACAGACAGATGGATGGACAGACAGCGATGTCTAAGCAATAGAGTCCCCACCTCTTTCGGTACAGACCCTTAAAAAAAACATGAATTTCGCTCGTAAATAAGTAGACAAAACCAAGGCCAATGTAGGACAATGAACTCAACAAGATGTATTTCTTTATTAATCAAAACTTATTGAAGTCTTATTACTACGACACTTTAAACTATACAGGGTGTGGCAAATTTTTGGCCCCTTAAGGGTAGCTACCGTTTCTTTTGTAGTTAGAAGGTTTTGTTCTAAGGAACTTTCTGTTTTATTTTGAAGAAAAAAATATTGCCATTTTTAGTTTTTTGAAAAAATTTACGGTTCGCCCAAAAAATGACATTTGTCAAAAAAAACAAGTTGGTCTTAATCGACTCTATTTCCAACCAGGAACACTTTTCCCAAAGGAACATACCAAATCAAATCGTAAGTTGTAGGCAATAATTAAAAAAAACAATTCCCATACATTTTCTATGGAAAAACGAGTAAGTGAGAACAACAATGTCACTCATTCAATGGTTCTTAATTTAAACTCGTACGTAACTACTTTTTTAAGTTGTAAGGCTAATTTTGAAGGCATCTTTCAGGGAATTGTTTTTTTTAATTATTAATAAAACTTACGATTTGATTAAGTATGTTCCTTTGGGAAAAGTGTTTCTGGTTGGAAATAGAGTCGATTAAGACCAACTAGTTTTTTTTGACAAATGTCATTTTTTGGGCGAACCAAACATTTTTTCAAAAAACTAAAAATGGCAATATTTTTTTCTTCAAAATAAAACAGAAAGTTCCTCAGAACAAAACCTTCTAACTACAAAAGAAACGGTAGCTACCCTTAAGGGGCCAAAAACTTGCCACACCCTGTATATAAGGTTAAATAGATGATAGTTCATAATCATTTCAACTAATTTAAAGCATAACTGTAACCATTTATTTTATGTCAAAATAAAGAACCATCAAGCATCCACCCATACTCTACTATAATAATCGTCTTTATAATGTTAACAACCTATAAATACGTATTTTTAGTAAACAAACTTCTGATAACAGATTTAATAGACGTCTTTTCCAGACAAACATTACTTTATCGATTTTGCTGGGCGTAATTATAAATTGGACGGGATCTTGCAATAGAGAGCAATTTTATACATGAAGACAATAATTTCAGCTAAAATGAGCATAGATATTGGAAAGTGATATGTAATTATCAGATACCGGACTGTAAACGGGCCTTTCTGTCCTAAAAGAAAACCCCAATTTCTGTGACATACATACATAATAAATTACGATGAAACGTGCCAAATCGCTAGACACCTCAATTTAACCTACATTTTCATTGTCCTGGATAAAGCAGATGGTCTTAATGTTCTTGGGCTGAATGCCATCGCATATTTTACGACAAAATTATAATAACATAGATTGAAAATCAATAGGGGTATATGCATCGATTTTTTTTATTGTTTTAATCGATTCTTTAGGTCATTATTTAACCGAGGAATGATAAGACGCTCACTGAATTTCGCATTAACAAGGTAAAAAAAACAAATCAAAACTACAATCATTTTCGGGTGATAAAAACGCTGCCATATTGGCGCCATGTTTATGTGACGTCGACGTACACACTTGATTAAAACCTTTGGTGACGACCTCGGTAGTGATCATCTCAGGAAAGAGGTTATCCGAAAAAACTGAAAATAATCGACAATACGAAATGTCAAGTGGGCAGAATAGTGTCAAATCATGTTGCAGCAAGCAGAATAAAAAAAGAAAAAATGTGCACAGTGATGTCACGTCCGCTCTAGTCAATGGCGTAGCGTTTTGAAATTTTGCGATTGAGATTTAAAATATCAATTTTTCAATGGTTAAATTCTACAATAAAAACATCTCAAAATGCAAAAATAAATATGTAGATATGTTTCTATATCAATAGAGAATACGTATACCTATATTTTTTTAGCCATTTTGAAATCACACCTATAACGTAACAAAGTCAAATAAATTATTTCATTTCATCTAGTTATCAAAATTGATATGAGATAAAAAGCTGAAGGCCTACTCTGAAAATGAAAAACGAACTTTCTGATGCGTTTTCTTGCAAATCCTACTCTTCTGTCATATAGATAAGATTGCTTAGTTACACAAAAAGCGTATCTGAACTTAGATTTACATTTTACAAGTTCACCGCATAGCGTAACCATAAAATAGCAAAAATAATGATCTTTGTTACATCACGCATAACACCGACCGCTGGGAATCACATAGCTGGCAATGACTCACATATTTACGTTTTGAATTTTATATTCTTGGCACAAAGCTGCAACGGAAGTTTATATTAATATAATCCAAAGAAAGTTTGGATGTTTAAGTCAACGCACGCTTTGTTTATCTCGTTCAGGGCCATCTTTTGTTGAATTTTTAGTAATCTCGCATAGAATAAAGACTATGATCGGCTCGGCGACTATATCGGATCTTCCCTTAGAATAGAAATAACTATTCTAAGGGAAATAAGAATGTGCTTACGAACGGTGCTTATGAACGCTTTGTATTTTATCTCGTGATATTTTCGGGAGATGTGGTTAAAGTTAAGTGTAGAATATAATAATAAGTGTTGACTATGTCCTGGCTTTGCACGGGTGGATTTTTTTTTTAACTTATAAAGAGTAACCTAATAATGGAGCAATATATTTTGAAATCGGTCTAATATTTTTTGAGATCAAATGTTTTGATTTTTCCTCTTCATGATAGTATTGTAGATTTTACGTTAGTTTAATTAAAAAGCGAATTACTAAAATCTCACTAGGTTTGCTAGGTTAGGCTAGGTACAATGAGAAAAAAATCCTTTTGTCTTCTAATAAACATCTGTTTCATATCGACAATATTATAAAGTTTAACTTATGCAGGTAGGAATCATAACATGATGATGTCATATGTGCAAGATGCATACACACAGACAGCATCTCTAGATATCCAGGTCACTGCTGAGATATAATTGCGTCATAAATGAGGGCCCATATTTCGTATAATTCACAAATAACAGTGTTCGAGTTTAAGTAATATTGTGATTTAGAATAGAAGAGGAGACGTTTATTTAAAACAAAAAATAAAGTAAGTATTCATGTTCGAGTATGATTCTAAAATTTTAGAAAGGGCAAAGTTTAAAGAATTAATTTCGAAGTTTTTTGCGCTGTTTAAGAAGACCTTGTGTCAAAAACAAACAATAACTTTTGAAATATATTACACAGAAACCGTGTTTCGGAAGTTATAATGATACTTAATATTTTTAACCGATTTAAAAAAGGAGGGGGTTCTCAATTCGTCGCGTATGTTTATGTATGTTACCCGATTTTGCTGATTCGTTCACTGTTTTATAGAGAATAATTCCATAGAAATTTTATTCCCAAAGGATTAGTATATGCTAATAATTTTCCAATCATTGATGGGCCTAAAAACAACCTTAAAAACAAATTACGAAGTGGACGGACAGCGGATTGCATAAAACGACGGATGACCGTTCTTTCAATTACTCTGAAATAGATTATGACTTATTTCATAGAGATTCGAAAAAAAATGTAATTTAGTGACGGGACCGGAACAACGCATGTTTACACGTCCAGCAGTAATAAGGTTGTTCGTTTTGTGCGAACGTCAACCGAAACTTCGCATTTCGTGTTTCAAAGTAGCTTCTTTAAAATCAACACATCAAGCTAAATTATACTCGAATTTTAACTAAATGTCGCGTCTTGAAAAATTTGAAGTCGGTTTATACTTTTTTAAACAAATCCAATTATGTTGGTAATATATGAGACCAACACCGAAATGCCGGTGACTTATGGTATGAATTCCGAATATTCCTAATATTTTACCTAAAATTTAATCATAATTCCTCAGTCAATTAAGATATGACCTCTGTTGTTTTACTCAATAGTTTGATGGCTCAAGTTGAAATTGTCCAATCCAAGATGACGTAATCACTCTAAGAAATACAACTTAACGACACCTCTTACGTCATTGAAAATATTTTGACGAAGATAGGCAATCTTCGTTGTTATTTCTTTGTAGATTCTGAGTTACCACTGATCCTGGGAGAAGAACTACCGGTACTTATTCCTGTGTCTTAGTTAACTAAACAGGATCTGGCCTCTGCCACAAAACTTCTTCAAGCATACCTATCGGTTTTGACCTGACTCTCGCAAGCTCTAGCATTTAATCTGCTAATCCAGCAATACCAGGGGACGGTTCGCAAAAACTATAGTATATACCTATATATGGATACCGACTATAGTTTTCTCGACACCGAAGTTATGACCAAAACCGAAATACCTGGGGTGGACGACCGATTGGTCAATGATAGTTTTTCCTTGGCCGAAATTAAATTGGTCCAATCCGAATTATCACTTCAAAAGCAAAAAGTATCAATGCGTGACAAGACACAATACACAAACATACCGTTACGTAACGCAGGAAAACTCTTCAATTTTCCATCACAGACACCGTAACGCGATCACGCGATAGGGACATCCCTCTTAACATCGTTTGCTTGCACACTTTATGGCTCGCTTCATCCTTTCACCTTACCTCACTGCACTATCTATAGATCTACTTCAAGCGACGAGCGAAAAATACCTACCTAATTACCACACCTACCTCTATGTAAGCAGATTAGATTTTATTTTTTAATCAATTTTATCCAATCGCAATAAGTAAGATCCTTGCGCTAAGAAAGTAGCCAAATTGTCTTCGATTCTAAGACAATTCCCTGACAATTGGTTGGTAGAATCAATATACAGCAAGCAATATCCGCCTACGCCCACAACTAACGGTGGGTTTAATCCTATATCGACTCACAAGAGCGTCAGCGTGCCGATATATTTTTCTTCCAAAGATTTACTATGTCTTATGGGTTTTTTGTAAGCCATTCGGGTCTTGGATGACATATCCTAGCTCCCAATCCTGTGATATCAGTAACTCACGCCATCATTTACCTTCACACGTCGCATCAAATACACGATTTTATTCAACTCTTGATAGATTGATAGATTCTGGATGCGTCAAGGTGAAGACAGGGCGCTATGGCGCTTATTAGGGAAGCCTATGTCCAGCTTGGGACTAATATTGATGATGATAATGATGATTCAAATCATACGAAAATGCTAATTTCACCATCATCGCCAAGATACATTCATTTTCAAGGGGATAATGGGATGCCATCTGTTTTATTTCGATCGCTAACGAAGGATCTGTAACATTTTAGTGCAGCTACAGAGAATCCATACTCGTTGAAGAGCATTGTATGTAATTTTATCGTTAAGTGACAGTATTTTTGTATAAAGACTTTGTAAAAAGGAGGTATAACCTTCTTTTTACAAAGTCTTTTATATATTTGTTCGACTGTATGCTTTTTACAAAATTGAAAGAAGAAGTTTGTACTAAGAGCTCTTATACACGGACGAGATGTGCGTGCAACATCTCTTTAATGTGTGTTATTGTTATTAAGGAATAAGTTAAAAAGTGAAAAGATTTTTTGTCATTGTCTAACAACTTTTCATTGTCTAACAACTTTCATGAATTGTATTTAAAAGAAGGCTATCTCTTATCATCCAATGACTTTGACTTTGGTTGGACACTGTATTTATTTATCAGGGTACAAACTTGAATGAGTCATGTTTGTGATGACGAGTTCCATTAGACTTGACGTTGTGTTTATCAGTTAGTTCCGTATCATAGGATCCGTTGTCCAATTACTACCGTTTATCTTTTATTTTGCGTAACTAACCTTTTTTACGGTTAAATTTGACGGTCACTTATTAAGTTTTAACGACTTATGTGACGCAGCGGGCGGAGGTCCGCCTGCGAAACAGGCGGGTTCCATTCCCATCTCGAGACAAATTTATTTACGACCCGCAGGTATTTATCCGGGTGTTCTGGGTGTTTACGAACAATAAATAATATCTACATAATGTATTATCATACAATCAGTTATCAAGTACTGACAAAGAAACTAGTACCCATAACATAAGCTGTGATTAGCCTGGGCTTACCAATAGGACAGGTATATATTTGCCATTTGATTTGTCGAGTCAGAAATCCAAAATAATCTTGTTTCCATCTATTTTAATATTAAGAATTTGAGTTATCTTTTACGAAAATAAAGAGATTTTATTCATGTCCAGTCAGAGATTTTAGTTTTATTTTGCCAGGAATCCGGTACCAATCTATACGGCTTGGTTTTTATGCCATATGGCTCACGTAATACGCTTGAGCGAAAGCAGTGATATAAAGTTACCCCCTACCGCATTGTTCAGCAACATAGAATAAATGGTAGTAACTACTACGGTCTGACGTGCTAGAAAGATGTTGAAAGAGTTTGTATGTGTAATTAAAATCATAACGAAAACTACTGAGCGTGAGCATTCTACTTACTAATTTATTAAAACCAATCTTTGTCATGCATCACATAAAATATTAATATTACAATGACACTTAGTGAGTGAAAAATAAACGTCTTTATTTATTTGACAGGTTATGCGCAAATTGCGCACATGACAAAAAAGCGCCCTGCACACGTAAGGTTCGGACCGCGGGAAATCGCACGCGCCGTTCCATCCTGCGCACGGTGGTCCCGAATCGCAAAAAAGAGGACATAGGATTTTTTTTCGAATTTCGTTATTCTGATTTCGCCATTCGATAACTCTACCAAAACTAAGAAACTCTTGTTCTATTAAACTTTTGGCTAGGCCTTATAGTGCAGGAGTTAAAGGCAAAAAACTGCTTTTTTTGTATGGGAGGCAACCTTAAAAGTTGAATTAGTACCCGTGCTTCACCTTGTTTCGATCTGAATTTTTTATATATTGTTTGGGGCATTATTTGGCATCAACTAGTTATGGAAAGATGGATGCCAAATGTTGCCATTTTGAGTTAGAGAGCAAAAACAAAAAAAAAATTTTTTTTGGTCTGTAAGCATATTTTGATAAATTTTATTTAGGTTATTTTAGTTTTATTTAGGTAGAAATGTTATTCTCCAACAAATACAACAAATTACGTTTGTACTGAAAAACGTTTTTTTTTACTTATAACGTTATGGCTTAAAAAGTTCACAATATAGCATACACGTTTCTTATGTATACGATGCAACATAGTGTCTTACTCATTCCATATAAGCCTCAGACCGTATAAAGGTAAAGCGTGCCTTCTATTAGTAGTTTTAAAATTGGATCTCATTAAGTAAGATCAGTTATTTGATATTTACTCCTAAACTATAAGTCTAGGCTAAAAAAGTTATAAAACATAATATACGTATTTTAGATAGAACTATTGGGTAAAAAAATAAAATTGATCAAAATATGCTTACAGACCAAAAAAAATTTTTTTTTTGTTTTTGCTCTCTAACTCAAAATGGCAACATTTGGCATCCATCTTTCCATAACTAGTTGATGCCAAATAATGCCACAAACAATATATAAAAAATTCAGATCGAAACAAGGTGAAGCACGGGTACTTATTCAACTTTTAAGGTTGCCTCCCATACAAAAAAAGCAGTTTTTTGTCTTTAACTCCTGCACTATAAGGCCTAGCCAAAAGTTTAATAGAACAAGAGTTTCTTAGTTTTGGTAGAGTTATCGAATGGCGAAATCAGAATAACGAAATTCGAAAAAAAAAAATCCTATGTCCTCTTTTTTGCGATTCGGGACCACCGTGCTGCGCTCCGAACCGTACGTGTAGATGCGCCAGGCTGACAGTCCGATCTGGCAGTTCGATGCGCGCTCCCATCTCACAGTTCTGTGCGCGCATCTCGTGTGGACGCAAACTACAGAACTGCCGGTTTGGAGCGTCGTCAAAGCTATTACGGATTTCATTCGTTTGATGATATAATACGAGTCGGAAGCTTAAACAATCTGCAGGTAGCTTAACTGATGCATATAAATACCAGTAAGAAGCTTAAACAATCTAAAGGTAGCTCAACTAATCCGTATCAATCACAATTACCTATTGTTATATCTGTTAATTATCGTTTTAAGATAAAGCATTGTTTATTCCTAGGGGTGAAAAGTATTACTTTCATCCCGCATCATCAAAATCGGATCACCCAATTAAAAGTTTTGAGGTAAAAAAAATAAAAAATCAGTCGAATTGAGAACCTGCTCCTTTTTTGAAGTCGGTTAAAAATAAAGAATTTGACCACATTTGCCTTTTTTCAGTTGCTTGGACTAACTACAGATCGCTAACACGATGATCGGGTATCCATTCTGCTTGAGACTGAGGCAAAACTTTTGAAACTTTTAACGTTCCACGCGCCAGTCTAAACTGCAGTCAAAACTCTTGAAAATCTATTTACACGCACAGTTCGGATCGTTTGGAAAAATGTGAAAGATTTGCCCGCGTTCCAAACCGTGGAAACATTTTTACTCGTAATTAGCACGACAGTTCGATCCGCAGTCCAAACTGTACAGATCCATCCGCGGTTTGGACCGCAGTCCAGATGCGCGGTTCGAACCTTACGTGTGAAGGCCGCTAAACAGTCTCCACAGTTTTCCTTCTCTACTTTTCTGCGATATTGCCTTTATGTAGGACTTTTCAGGCTCAAAGAAAACTGCAACTGTTAGCGTTTCTATTCAACCACAAGTGGCCTCGAAGCCTTGGAGGGTTTAAAAGGGTGTGAAAATTCGCAGCAGCTAACAATACATACGTATTACGTAGTACATACATAGAATGTACCTAAAGTTCGGCTGCGACTACGTCTAAGTGCAAGTGAATAATTTTATGAATAAAAAGTGTCGTTTTAATATACAGGGTGGGGCAAATTTTTGGCCCCTTAAGGGTAGCTACCGTTTCTTTTGTAGTAAGAAGGTTCTGTTCTTAGGATTCTTCTGTTTTATTTTGATGTTTTGAAGATTAAGAAAAAATATTGCCATTTTTAGTTTTTTGAAAAAAATTACGGTTCTCCCAAAAATGGCATTTGTCAAAACTTAGTCGCCTCTTACGACACCCGCGCCGCGGGAAGAGTTGGGATGGTGCAAATTCTAAGCCAGCGCTACACATATGCATTAGATCAATTGGTATTGGTAGAATGTTGTATTTTGGTAACTTTATACAAAAATAAATGTATAGAGGTATATTTCGGGCACCGCCCCCGTTGTTGCCTGAATTTGTCCGTCACGCGTCTGGTCCTATCAGTTACAATTAGGCAGTCGGGTTTGGATGTTTAGATATATTATGGGTGGATGGTTACCTCTTCACGCTGTAGCGGTTGAAATTTGCATGCAGCTCTAAACCTGGATTCAAAAACTAGAATCTAAACCTGAAATCAAGACTACTTTTTATCCTATTCGATTCCATAGAAACAACGCGAGTTAAGTTTCACCGATTCACTGTCCAGCCTTTTACGACTAATAGTATATGGCGAACATCACCGTATGACCGTCATAGGCATTAAAAGTGTTAATAGTCCCTGTGCATCCTTGTATGCGAAAGGTTTATGACAAAAGCCAAGAATAAAATGAGGCCATAACCCCTGAAGCACCCCTAGAGGCTGTGAAGACTTTGAAGATAGATTTATCCTATCATCAACTATCGTCAAGCAAACAATTATAGACTTGTAGCAAAGTCATGTCACCTACACATAATTGGCTTTCCTTTTATCTACATCGCTGTAGCTGAAGAAAGGTTTTTTAGTTCTCGGTATACTACCATGTCTATTCAACTGTGATAGAATAGCTAAAGCTACCATGGCTATATTCTGTCATCTCTAAAGAGGATTTTCTATGCCTAAGAAAAAAAGCGGAAATACGTCAATCCTATCTTCGTATCATTTTTCGAGTTGTACAATTTTGTGTGATTGTTACAATAAGTTCAGACATTGATATAAGCGTAAATTATACGCCTGATGTTATAAATGAAGAGCCTAAACTATTAGTGGAAAACCTTTTATCACCTAAATCAAAATAAACAGAAAACGTTTTGTTAACAACGAATTCTCAAAGACTTACCAAGCTTCAACATTATGGAGCGTGTATTCTATGTTAAAGACAATACACAATGTACATTTAAAGGATTTCGAGAGACAAACATCGTTACTTAAGAGACAATGATGGATTTAACCAAAAAATACAAAGTTTTCAATTCTCAAAAGGGTACCTGGAAAGAACCTTTCTAATATATTCATAACTAATAATTGCTCTAATTTGACCATAGACTTTAAATCTCTCCTAAGTTGTTGATATACATATGTAAAATAAAATTTACATATTTTTATTTTTACTTTCCTTGTATTCGTAATGAAAAGCACAGTGTTTACCTCGGGTGAAAGTAACATTTAGTCCCTCGAACTATTAGCGCCCTCGCTACGCTCGGCCGCCAAACCCCGTCTCGGGACTAAATAAGTTACTTTCATCCCTTGGGTAACAATGTACTATTATTCTTTTTTATTAAGGATGACATTGTTTTCTAATAGCGGGTATTATTCATTCTCCACAATGAGCCTCGACCATCCGCTCTTGATTGGAAAACGTTTTTATCAAGAAACATACATTCATTTCTAAAATCAAAATTTATGTATTGACTGTTAATTGTGTCAGATATTATTGCAGTTTATGTGATCCGATAATTATGCTTTTACAGTTGAGAGATATTTACGCTGCTGAAATGTCACATAATATTGATTTCGTGCATTATCAGATACTTTTACTCGGTCCGATCCGATATTTATGCTGTTACAAGGCAAACGATTATTATGTCGGGTGTAAATCATCACATATTTTACCCGGCTGCGTATCGTCACATAATTTACCATCAATGGATAATCAGATATTTTTGCAGCGCTGCCCATAGTCATATATTTATGCTGGTGACTGTACAGAAATACATGTCCAATTACAATAGTCGTAGAAGAATTACAATAAGTTTTATACAATCAATCAATAAATATTAGTTCAATTATTCATTCATTCCTTCTTCCAACAGCTCAAAAGACGCTCCAAATCTTCAACATCGAGATGAAGTCCAAAATGAAGGCCCACACTATGAACGAAGACGTTGTCTTCTGGAAGTGGATATCCCTCAACACCTTAGCTCTGGTCACCAAGATGAGCGTGTACCACTGGTCTATGGAGGGCGACTCCACGCCTGTGAAGATGTTTGACAGGCATTCGTCGCTCGCCGACTGCCAGATTATCAACTACAGGACTGATCCGAAGCAGCAGTGGTTGTTGCTTGTTGGTAAGTGTTTATTAACTGATTAACTTATGCATATGTTTACCCCATTGACATGTTTTGTGATAAAAGACTGATGGGTTTGCACACGTACGGTGTTTTACTCTTCCACTCCGGCCTCATATAATAGGAAAGGGGCAAAGAATTAAATCGTAATAGATTTTAATCCTCTGTTCAGTGTTTGTTGCCAAGCGAAGTAGGTGAGCTCACTCATTTGGAATCGGTGAATTGTGTGTGTTGGTGGTGTGCTTGTTCACAAAAGTTAGTGCATTGTGATATCACAATAAATGGCAATAATAACAATTAGGTTTATTGACAAAAACTCTAATTTTATCTACTCATAGTGTTGGTCGACATTTTGTTAACCCAGGCATTCAAAGACAATGCCACAGTTTTTGGGCGTAAGGGCGTATCTAACGATTTAAATCGTTTGGTATTTAACATTGAAAAGAAAAAGCAATCAACATTTTACGTAACAATACAGCAAACTCCACAAAAAATTATGAAGTCATCAACATTCTTTGAAAACCTAGGAAAAAGCGCTGAAATTTAGTCCTAATTAGTTTAATTCCTCAAAAAATTGTACGTATGCCAAATTTTTTCGTAAGTGTGTTGAGCGAAAAATTGTTTACTGTGAAAGTATCTAGATAAAAACACCGTCGCAGGACGCAGAGAGAATTACTGTCTCGACTCAGTATTTCTACTTTCTAGTGTAGACACACTCAGAGCCACAATATATAACTGTACAGCCCAAATATAATTGGTAGGTACCTAAAATGATGCCCCAAATTCCTTCATCTATTCTATTCGTCCACGCTATTTCGCCGCCGGGTCAGCGGTCTAGTGACGCGCTTATATCGATTGGTGACGTACGACCTCGGCATAAACACCTATAGTGGTTGTTTGTGAAAACTTCCTTGATATCTCGTTGCGGACAGTATAATTTACTTTGAATGGGCTTGTTTTGAGAATTAATACCTTTGAAAAGAACCTTTTAATGAATATCTCGCTTTTTGGGTTCTATAAATTAGGTTTTGTTCTGCCAGGTGGGATGACGACCTACGAAAGACTGCAGGCAGATGCTGTTGGCCTAGCACGGCCTAGCACATTGTTGTCTAGGGTAGAATAGAAAAAAATACGTCACTTTGTCATTGAATGCGTAAAATGTTTGAAATTCTTTCCTTCAACGTCAATAATTTACGCAATGTATGACGATGCGATGTAATTTTTCTTTATTCTACCCTAGAAAACAATCCCCATGCTAGGCCCGCTGGACGCAGCCATCCGAAGACAGGGAGCTATTGCGCTCATTAGGAGAGGCATTTGTCCGGCTGTGGACTAATTAATATAAGTTGTTGATGATGATGATGAAAAAAGGTCTAAATATTGTTTAATTCTGAACATTTGATAAGGTTATGAATTACGATCAGCCTTAACCACGTACAAGCATGAATCCGTTAGGCACGCGATTTTATGATCGGAAATAAAAGGCCGTGATGCCTTTTACGTCGAGACAATTTAGTACCGGATTTAGAATTTCCATTCAGAGTATCAAACGAATGACGTGTACGGGTATTACAATCTACGTTGGACCCACGAAAACTCTAGATTATGAAAAAAGTACACAAAATAATTTTACTCGGTGAATTCGTTAGTTAGATAGTGGAACGAATGTTTTCAGAACACTCGTTGCCTATTCAAAGTCGTTCGAGTTAAAATGGATTAAGTATTGGGGTATAAGTAGGTACCTTACGTCGTAAATCGAACCCCCATTAGATAATTGCCAACAACGCGCTTATCAAACTCAAACTCAAAAATGTTTTATTTTCATAATAAATAAAATACCAGGGGAAGGCCTGCGTCCAGCAGTGCCAATAAAGGCTGTTGAGGTTGAGGTTACGTCGTAATACTTGGTATTCTCGATACACGGCAAATTACAAAAGTTTTAAGTTCGCTCTCCAGAAGGGGCATTAAGTCAAATATGTACGGATAAAAATAGGATGTGGAAGTATGTACTTATCCTATTTTTACCCGAAAACCGCGTGTTTGGTGTTTTGAGTGTTATGTGGTTGACGGAAACTTTTTATTACCTCGAGACTCGAAACATTATAGCGTTTACAGACCTAGAATAACGGTTATAGATATTTTGGTGTAGTATGAGATAAAAAACACTCGTGAAAGTTTCGGGATGGTTCTTGGCTACCTTTAGAGTGCATTTTCACTAACACAGACCTTAGAGTACATTTTCATTGACGTGGAGCTCTGCGGAGTGGAGAGGAGTGGACCGTGTATTGACCAATCAGTGCTCGAAATATCCACTGTCCTGCACTGCGCCGGCTAATTCACGGTCCGCTCCACGTCTAACCACGTCAACAACTTTTCAATAAAGTACTTGTTATTTTCTAGGAATCTCCGCCCAGCAGAATCGCGTAGTAGGCGCCATGCAACTATACTCCGTCGAGCGTAAATGCTCTCAGCCAATCGAGGGACACGCAGCATCTTTCGCTACATTCAAGGCGGAGGGCAACGCAGAGGCCTCCACTCTGTTCTGTTTCGCCGTCAGAACCGCTCAGGGCGGGAAGTTGCATGTTATTGGTAAGTGGCTTGAACCTTCTGGTCTCAGCTTAAGAATAAGTACCTACCTAAGCTTAAGTCTGTGGATGTTGTTGTCTCAGGAATCTCATAAAATTTGTTCTCTGTTTTCACATAGTGTTCGTAACAGTTCTGCGCAAATGTTCATTCACACGGCGATCGATTCTGAGTAATCATATTGAAAACGCTGCTTAAGACAATTAAGAATGTCCAGTAAAGAACTTATATGATGTTATCATGTAAGAGAAACTGGCAGACGTGTCTCAAACCTGGGCTCGTACTCGTAAAACGAAATTGAAGTTTCGGATTCATGCAAACGCTATTCTTATGCAAGCTAATTAAGAGTTTGTTTTGCACGAACAGTGACGAATACGAATCAGCAACTTCGATTTTCGTCTTCCGAGTAGAGTCCCAGATTCAGAGCCGTCTTAAATATATTCAAGCATAACAGCATCATCAAAGTACATACTCTCCTTTATACAATACAATAGGCTAGCATAACAGCATCATCAGAATACATACTCTCCTCGCAATACAATAGGCTATTGGCCTCAAAAAATCGAATTAGTCGTCAGTAAGATTATCAGAAGATATCGGTCGTTATTTACACGTATTTTTCCTTTTGCCGATTAAATAAAATATTACAAATATATAGCCAGATATAGTTGCGCGTGACGTCACGTCTTGCGACACTCAAGCACATGGCGGCGTGACGTCACTAGCCCCCACTCAAATTTTGACGCGCTTTATTTTTGTAATACATATTTTGTTTGATTGACAAAAGAAAAAATATTTGCCTAATACCTTCTGATATTCTAACTGGCGTACTGTATAGAATATTATATTTTTTACCCCTATTGTAGTGAGGTAAAGTTACTATTACTTTTCGTTACAGTTAAAACTACCAATAGTAAACTATCATATCAAAATGTATTCTTCCACAGAGGTCGGCCAAACACCAACCGGCAACCAGCCGTTCCCCAAGAAAGCCGTAGACGTTTTCTTCCCCGCAGAAGCTCAGAATGACTTCCCTGTAGCCATGCAGGTCTCCCCGAAGTATGACGTCATATACCTCATCACCAAATACGGATACATACACATGTACGATATCGAGAGCGGAGCGTGTATCTATATGAACAGAATCTCTTCGGATACTATCTTTGTGACTGCGCCGCATGAAGCCAGTGGGGGGATTATTGGTGAGTTTGACTTATTGGTGATTTTAATGATTCATTTTAAACTTTATGATCATTTTCATTTTCACTGAACATCATGAGCTAAAATCTGCAAGGCGTATTGAGAGTAGAGAGCGAGAGTATTGGGGGGTGGTGTAAATGATAAGATGGCACCATACAGCTTTCAACCTCACACTCTCATTGCTCACTGAACATCATGAGCTTAAATCTGCAAGGCTTTTAGCACATGATATTCAGTGAGCAATGAGAGTGTGAGGTTGAAAGCTGTATGGTGCCATTTTATTATTTACACCACCCCAATACTTCCCGCGGTTCATAAGAGGTGACTAAAGGATCCACCGGGGATGGGCAGCAGCGGCACCTCCTACGGAATAATTCTACCCGATGCCCTGCGTGGGGATTATGGGCATTATCAACATGAGATAAAAAGCCAATAAGGCATTAAGAGAAAGGCCTGCGTCTAGCAGTTGTTGAGGTGAGGAAGGTGCAGATGAAGTTCATCCTAAGTTAATTCAGTAACAAAATATGAGTTCTATACTAAAAAAAATCCCTTAAAAGAAGTTGCCTAAAATGTTCTTATTCCTTTTCAATTGATTATATTGACAATGTGATTGTGTTATCTGCATAGGTTGGCGATCACATGATCAGTTAGTTCGTAATCATCATCATTGGCTACAAGGATTTAGTGTTAGTTCTATTTCTCTCAGTGTTTATTACTTTCTATGAGCTAAGTCGAAACTACTCTACCTATGGTTTGTCTACCTTGAATGGAGCATGTTAGTAAACAAAATACGACACAAATAACAAAATCTCACTTGCTTAGCGTCGAGTTTCAGATATAATTGTAAGAAATTTTTATTGAAGGCAGGATCTAAAATCGACAAGTAATGTAAATTACGTATGAAAGGACGCGCCATCAAAGTGAATTTTAGGTTAAGTATGGGCGGTTTGTTTACGTTTATGCCTCATTCAAAATGGACACGGATAGATCAAGCCTTATTTATGTAGCCACCGTCTGGCTAAACTCCAAAATCATTATGCAAGATTGCTTGCACAACACTATTGGATAGCCAAAAATGGTTCTTTGTGTCAAACTTTGTGAAGATAAAACAGCTGTTCTTGATATTGAAATTTTCTCAACTTACATAAATTGTTTTGATTTATGAGAATCCTTGATGACATTTTCGTGCCAAAAAGAGAGTGACGTTTTCGTTTTCTATTGAAACCATTTTGATCGTCCATCGTCGGCCGATTCAGATATTTTTATAAAAAAAAATATAATAATAATAATGCTGGACAATTCACACAAGATTATCTAGCCCCAAGCTGAGCAGAGCTTGTGTTATGGGTACTAGATAACTGAAATACTTAATACAATATGTAGTATATTGTGATAGATAGATATTTCATATTATACATAGAAAACATCCAGAACGCCCTGAACTAATAGCTTAGCTAATCTGCATATCGTACAAATATTTGTCCCGAGGCGGGAATCGAACCCGCAACCGACGCAGGTGGACCTTCGCCCGCTGCGCCAAAGAGATCGACTATTTCATATAATTTCTCTAAATTTAGAATAATATATTAAATTATATTTAAAAACGTTTGCCGCGCGCCGAGATAAAACTCTTAACCTTCTGCGACACAGGCTTTTGCCCATTTTACTCTAAGAAGGAAGCAAAAAATTCCACTTAATCATTGTAATTCTTTCTCCAGGCGTGAACCGCAAAGGCCAAGTCCTGTCAGTGACCGTGGAAGAAGAGTCCATCGTCACATACATCAACACTGTTCTCCAGAACGCGGACCTGGCTCTTCGCATTGCAGTGAGGAACAACTTGGCCGGTGCTGAAGAACTGTTTGTCAGGAAGTTCAATATGCTGTTCACTAATGGACAGTATGGAGAGGCTGCCAAGGTATGTTTAATCGCTCGCACGTACACTATTCACTACCCCCAGTTCTTTAACGATTTAAGGTCGATTCACACATATCAGTAAACCCACAGTTCCGGCACAGTACCGCATCAGTGATAATTATTCTTTCAAACATTCTCTATGGATGTATTCACACTTGTCAGTGTCAGTGTCGTCTCAGTACCGTCAGTGTCAGTGCCGGCACCGGCCATCACGGACGTGATCGGCGACGACGATATTTTATCACGGATCACTGACCGCGCTGCCCATTTTCTTTTTTTTTCTCGATTCTCTTCTTCTTCTTCGTCTAAAGCAACGGCTATCATAGCTAATTCTGTGTTATTGAAGATTGCCATCAAAACAATCGACGTCAACGCTAGTCTGAAGGGAACGTCGTGCACGAAGACCCGCAGAGAACTGTACTGTGCCTGATATGTGTGAATTGAAGCACTGACGCACCACTGTAGCACGGATATGGAACTGTAACGGTACTGTGCCGGAACTGTGCTTTCACTGATATGTGTGAATCGACCTTTACTATACAATTTTCGATATAAGTTTTTATGAATAACCACACCAACTTACTAGCAAAAACTTACTACAACCCAAGACCACATAAAACGCCTTAAAGATGGCATATATTCAAAGTGGTTGAAAGGAACTAAGGTGTTTAAACCTAAAGATGGTGCTATTCACTAGAATGGCAACTGAATATTCCACCCAAGACCACATCTAATTATTGCTTAACAGCCAATCGTAGATAAAAAGGAAAGAAACCAAAAAAACGTTTATGAATTATATCATTATCTATCCCATCCTGGCTTTAATGACGCATCAACACCGTCGTTAGATCCGACACGATTGTCGCCTACGTTTGTCTTGCGTCGCTTTCATCCAATCCCGTTTCAAGTTTGGATAAGTTTGTTTAGTGAACTCGTTTACGCATTTTTACTCATCTAATCATGTAAGTTACCTAACCCAGAGTGGGTCGCCTATTGTAAAGTTGATCTCGGAATTGGTTTGAGTCTATCGCAGTTAACATTACATAATTTACCGCAGATTATAAGCAACTGTCGTTCTTAATCATAATTTCCATTTCCAGGTAGCAGCAATGGCACCCCGCGGCATCCTGCGAACCCCGCAGACCATCCAGCGGTTCCAGCAGGTCCCCACTCAGCCGGGGCAGACGTCTCCGCTGCTGCAGTACTTTGGGATCCTGCTGGATCAGGCGCAGCTGAACAAGTTCGAGTCGCTAGAGCTGTGCCGGCCTGTACTGCTGCAAGGTGAGACTTGATAAATGAAATTTATGTAATTTTCGACAGAGCCGTTTGGTGACGTCATCATCTTTGCTTTAGTCCTCTAATTTCAGAGGATTAAAACTATTTTCGCCTTTGTCTTCCTTGTTTATGTGATCTATACTAATATTATAACGAGGAAAGATTTGTATTTTGCATGTTTGTTACGAATAAACTCAGAAAGTACTGAAAATATTCCAAAAAATATTTCACCATTAGAACCCCTGAGTAACATAGGCTATATTTAATGTTTAAAATAAATAATGTCCACCCGTGCGAAGGCGGGACGGGCCGCTAGTCGTGTAATAAATTGTAAGTTATCGTCGTAAAATCTAAAACTACCAAATGTTCTCTTTTACCCCCAGGCCGCAAACAACTCTTAGAGAAATGGCTGAAAGAGGAAAAACTCGAATGCTCCGAAGAGCTCGGTGATCTAGTGAAGCAAGTAGACCCGACATTAGCTCTGTCAGTGTACCTGCGCGCTAACATCGCCGGCAAGGTCATACAGTGCTTCGCTGAGACCGGACAGTTCCAGAAGATTGTTCTCTATGCTAAGAAGGTAAGGGATACAGGTGATAATTCGAGAGTTTTATCTTTTCGTCATACCCCCGGTTTCTCGAACGCTTGTCACTTTGAATGGATAGTCAACGGCTTGTTATATACGCACTGCGGAATCTGACAGCGTGAATTTTAATCTCGCGGAATATAACCTGCGTGCTTAACGTAACTTACACGTACGACGAATAAAATGTCTTCCTATTTTAGCTACCTACAACTTAATAGTGCTCCAAACATTAATATTTTTCCGCTAGTGAACTTCCATTTAGTTACAGAATTCTGCAAAAAAAAAACACGCGAGTAATAAAAGCAGTGCGTGTACAGCCTTACAAATTGTCAACAATTTTTCAAAATAATAAGCGTTCGAGAAACCGGGGGATAGTGTTTTATGCCCTCCAGCTAGGTACGATTATGATTTGCCGAAAAAACTGCAGGCAGTGCTTGATGCGGCAAGCTGGAAACACTGTTAACTGCGCTCGAGGATACTCTTATGAGCGCTTTAGCCCCGCTTAGCCTATGTAAGGCAGCAATCATAGTCTGGCGCAATAAGACACATTATTTATGAAAGCCTTTATTCAATCTGTCTTCAATTAATTTGTTGTATTTTCAAGTCAATGACATGACACGTTTAAGAATACGCGATGCCGATATTTGCGGCAAATCTACACGCACCCTAAGGTCTTCCTACTTATGGTATAAAGATAAAGTTGTGCAATAGTGAGTGCTGCATTAGGTCACGAGTAATCTCTACCCTCAGGTTGGCTACACACCCGAGTACATCCTTCTTCTTCGCTCCGTGATGCGAACCAACCCCGAACAAGGCGCTGGGTTCGCCGGCATGTTGGTCGCTGAGGACCCTCCTCTGGCTGACATCAACCAGATTGTCGACGTGTTTATGGAACAGAACATGGTGCAGCAATGTACCGCTTTCCTGTTGGACGCGCTGAAGAACAACCGCCCTGAGGAAGGACCTTTACAGACTAGGTGAGTTAACATATTTTTTTAAAGGCCTTGACCTCACCTCACCGCCACAATGGATGGATCTATTGGCGGTACAAATGTAGCCACCTAACTAAATGTTGCCGTGCCCTATCAGGGTGCATGTTTTAATTCTTTTTGTCTTTAAAATCCCATGTACAACATGTTGTAATAAAAATATTGAGTATAGATGGCCTAATATATATATTAAAATATATATATTAGAAATAAGTTTATTTGTAAAAAAAAATCTAGACCTCTTTAAAGTTTATACAAGACCACCAAACCTCCGACCCAACAATAGACTAGATATACCCTTCTCTAAAATGCAAATGTTTCACTCAGGACCCTATGCCATGTCTATAAAAATATATAATAAAATTCCTTCAGAAATTTAAAATGAATCCAAAATAAACAAGTTTAAGTCTCTGTTGAAAAAATTCCTAATAAAAAACAGTTTTTATTCTCTACAAGAGTTTTTAGATTCCTAATTTCTTTGTTAAATTAATTATATTAGTTACTTTAATAAATTAGATCTCATTAGTAATAAGGAAAGATAAAACCTATTACCTATTAATATTATGTTTGTGAGTAGAATAATAATTAGTTAAGACATTAGATTATAAGCCACCTAGCTAAATATTGCCGTGCCCTATCCGGGTGCATGTTTGATACCCTTTATCCTTAAGATCCTCTGTACAACATGTTGCAATAAATATATTGAGTATTGAGTATTGAGTAATAAGTCACTTAAAGTAGGGAAAACTAACTACGGTGCTATAGGCAATAGCCTCTATCTTCTCAGCTAATTTCCCACATGTCACATAATCGCCATTGATCGAGCAAACTGACCACACGTCAGCTTTCTCATTCAAAACGATCGTTTGATCAATGACCTCTAAATTGCTCTAACCTCGACGTCGTGGACGAATGGATCCTTCATCTTTTTTTAGGGTTTTTCGTACCCAAAGGGTAAAATGAGATATAGCCTTACAGTTTCATTATTACTGAAACTTCGATGTCCATCCGTCTGTCACCAGGCTGTATCTCATGAACCTTGATAGTAAGAGAGTTGAAATTTTCATAGATGATTTATTGCCGTTACCGCTATAACAATAAATACTAAATAGAGTAAAATTAATATGATTTTTTTGTTCCTTCCGTTTTTAAAGATAACTAGCAGCGTCCCGCGGATTTGCACGCCGCGTTGTTCCTATGGAAACGTTTAAAGGTGATTTCTATCCTGAGAAATGATACAAAACTGTCATGTAGCAATGATGTCTTTGCTACATGACAGTTTTAAGTAATCTTTAACGTCTCTGAGTATGGCTGTAAGAGACATCATTATAAAAAATCGTGTCATTGGCACTGGATTGATGACAGGTGCCCTGTGTCGCGTATCACCCTACAGAACTTCCCGAGTGAATGATGTTGTTAATAATTGTGGTCCTATCTTCCAGGCTCCTTGAAATGAACCTTATGTCGGCGCCGCAAGTAGCTGACGCGATCCTAGGCAACGCAATGTTCACTCACTACGACAGAGCGCACGTCGCTCAGCTCTGCGAGAAGGCAGGCCTGCTTCAGCGCGCGTTGGAGCATTACACAGACTTGTATGACATCAAGCGAGCTGTGGTGAGTACTTCAGTTAGTTAAAATACGTTGAACTGTCTGAAAATAAAAACATTGAGGAGGGTCGTTTTTAATAACTGATTCTGCCATTTTAGTGTTGTCCATATTTACGTAACTTTATACTACTTCAAAAAGGAGGAGGTTCTCAAATAGTCTGTATGTTTTATTAGGATGTTGTTTGTGGCTCAAAATATTTTAGAATTGAAGAATTTATATGACCGTTTTGCTTTTCTTATGAATTAGATGGACTGTAATAGAGTAATACGTCAAAATTTGTGCTAATGACGTCACACCTTGCTAAAAGTGTCACAAGGTGTTAAAGCGTCGCAAAGTGTGACGTCACGCGGAACTTTAACTGGCTATATCTTTATCATATTTTTTGTAATTACAAAATAAAAAATACGTGCAATATCTTCTGATAATGTAACGGGCGGACTAATAAGATTTTTTTGACACTAGCCTATTTCCAAAGCACACACTTCTTCCAAATAATCATAGGCAGAATATACCAGCATGAGAAAATGTTTATGAGAAGTCCCTTATAATCTTGCCTAGCAGAAGTTCTAATAACGTTAACCATTCCAGGTCCACACCCACCTCCTCCCAGCAGACTGGCTGGTCACCTACTTCGGAAGCCTCTCCGTAGAAGACTCCCTGGAATGCCTGAAAGCCATGCTCCAAGCCAACATCCGTCAAAATCTGCAGATTTGCGTTCAAATCGCAACTAAGTACCATGAACAACTGACCACCAAGTCTTTGATCGAACTGTTTGAAAGCTTCAAGACTTATGAGGGGCTTTTCTACTTCCTGGGATCCATTGTCAACTTTAGCCAGGATTCTGAAGTGCACTTCAAGTATATTCAGGTAAGAGACTGTTTTACTTGAGAAGACTAAATGACCTCAAAACAACAGAATCACCGATTAATGATTGTGTTGTTCTTAGGTTATTGAAACACGGGATCCTATTTTTAATCGTAAGGGTCAAGGCGTACTATTATTACAGAAAATTGTGCTTTATCTCCACAAGAAAAAGAAACTAGAGTTGTGTAATTCGGAGCCTAATCAATCAACTTTCAACAACTTTCTAAATCCATCTATCATTATACCTAATGGTTCTTTTCTACGACAAACCAATTTTTAACCCCCAGGCTGCCTGCAAGACTGGCCAGATCAAGGAAGTGGAGCGCATATGCCGTGAATCCAATTGCTACAATGCTGAACGTGTCAAGAACTTCCTCAAAGAAGCCAAGTTGCCCGATCAACTGCCGCTGATCATCGTGTGCGATAGATTTGACTTCGTACACGACTTGGTGCTGTATCTGTACAGGAACAGCCTGCAGAAGTATATTGAGATCTATGTGCAGAAGGTAAGGTCCATTTCTAAGTGAAACAAACTATAAATAATTTTGGGAGATCTATCCATCTCTAGAGGGTAATCTGTCATTTATTCATTATAATTGCAAACAGATCTGCAACCTACAGTTACATATCGCATGGGTGTGTATTGTTCATTTGCGCGCTATAAACAGCCCTAAACCACCAATATTGCTATAGCTATAGCTCTTGACTGACTACAAGACTTATTTCACTCTTTAGCTAGAAAGTCTTATTTTCATTAACATATCAAGTAAAGTAGTTAAGTTTCACGCATACTCTACCTAAACGGAAACGGTTTGTTATATTTGTAATCTATCAATAAATATACTCGCGCTGCAATAAAATATGAAAACTATTCACAAACAATTAATGTTCCAAACAAAAAAAAACAAATGCGCGAGGTTTCCGTGCGTTCATCTTGCACCTCATGCTCATCGTTTTAGAACTAATTTATTTATTCAGAGAGGAACACCAAGCGTATGCATGCATTGATCATTTAAGTTATCGCCTATTATCTTTTTTTTTCTTTCACAGGTGAACCCATCTCGTCTGCCAGTGGTGGTCGGCGGTCTACTAGACGTGGACTGCGCTGAAGACATCATCAAAAACTTGATCCTTGTGGTGCGAGGACAATTCTCGACTGATGAGCTGGTCGCTGAGGTTGAGAAGAGAAACAGGTATAGAAACTTCTAGACTACTTACAACGGCACGAAAGAAAAAAAGACAAGGAATCTACCAAATGGAAACCACACTCACCAGAATTAAGTGGGACTAGGCTGTAGATGAATACAATACAATTAAAACAAACTTAGAAGTAAAAATACGAAACACGAAACGAAAAAATGTAGATGTAAAATGGGGCAATCTGACGAGGCCAAATGGCGCCACTTGGTCTTTGAAAATCTTTGTACTCAGTCCGTAAATAGATACTGCCGGGCCTTCTCACTATTCTATCTTAGTCTTTGTTTACATAAATAAATAATAACCACCAATATCATTGCAGATTGAAGCTACTCCTCCCCTGGTTGGAAACTCGCGTGCACGACGGCAGCGTCGAACCAGCTACGCATAACGCTCTGGCCAAGATATACATCGACTCCAACAATAACCCTGAACGATTCCTCAAGGAGAACCAATGGTAAGACTTATGAAACTTTCCCGGAGAAAGCTTAGCGAACGAACATCGCTGGTTTTATTTAAGCTTTGGACCACTCAATAATAATCCCACTACCCTCTACCATAGGTACGACTCTCGCGTGGTCGGTCGTTACTGCGAGAAGCGAGACCCGCACCTAGCCTGCGTCGCCTACGAGAGGGGTCAATGCGACCGCGAGTTGATCGCCGTTTGCAATGACAACTCTCTGTTCAAGACTCAAGCGCGGTACCTCGTGAGGAGGCGTGACCAGGATCTTTGGTTAGAGGTGCTGGCTGAGGCTAACCCTTACAAAAGGCAGCTGATTGATCAGGTAAATGATTATCAAGTTTTTGAAGAACTGATTCTATTGTAGAATATGACATTAATTAGATGCTTATTTTAACTATTGGGTTGGTAATTATGACCTTAAGTTAGACTTGTATTGTAGGAAACAAATGTAAAAAAAAATGGTAAAACACACGCCAGGCAGCTTTGCCAGGCAATCTTCAGGAATATCAAATAATTGGACCTTTTGGATATAAAAAGATGAAAATTAAGAAATCACAAATGGCTGATTGGTCTCAAACACAGATTATAATTATTGATTATAGCAGATTGAAGTCAATTACCTATTTTCTTTTTCCATACAAGACAGTTTACCACAGCCTTATTCACAACCTTCTTGATTGATTTATGTCTGGGGGTACATCCCAATAATTTTAAAACATCTATAAAACGTAACATTTGCATAACTTCCACAGGTGGTCCAAACCGCTCTGTCAGAGACTCAAGACCCTGAAGATATCTCAGTAACAGTGAAGGCGTTCATGACAGCCGACCTACCTAACGAGCTGATTGAACTGCTCGAGAAGATTGTGCTGGACAACTCAGTGTTCTCGGACCACAGAAATCTGCAGAACTTGCTTATTTTGACTGGTAAGTTAATTATGGTCCAATCTGGTGGTGAAGACAAGGGTGAATAGGATATGAATATCTTCTAGACCTTGAAATGAAGAAATAATCAATTTTTTAAACAATGTTTTGTCTATAGAAATCTACTCTACAGTTACATTGATTCATAAAAAAAGTATCAAATATTGACCCTTACCTCTACAGCCATAAAGGCGGACCGATCCCGCGTGATGGAATACATCAATCGCCTGGACAATTACGATGCGCCCGACATCGCAAACATTGCTATCAACAATGAACTGTATGAGGAAGCTTTCGCTATCTTCAAGAAGTTTGATGTCAATACTTCAGCTATTCAAGTAAGTGTTAGCTAACAGATGCCGTTCAACAAAAGCCAATTTGAAGAGGGACTGACCGTAAAAAAAAATAAGTTATGAAGTGATAGACAAAGTAAGTCGCTAGCAATATCTGATTATGGAAGGCTTAATACTGATAAAATTTGAGGCGAAGGTTTTCATTACACGCAACAGTGGAAAACCATATAATATAATATACCATAGATATATAAGTACTTTAAAGAATGTTAAAGATTAAAGGTTATCTCGTACTAAATAGAAATGTTCACCTGAAGATTTTTTTTTATAAATTTAGTGCAGTTGAGACAATCCATCATCAATATCTTGCCATTCCATTTTCTTATTGTACTGGTACTATACGACAAAATAACGCCAATATAGCAACTAAATGAACTAGTAGGTGGATATGCCTACATGTAGTTTGACTTCAAGGAGCCTGAAAATACAATTCTCTTTCTTCTCCAGGTCCTAATCGAGCAAGTGAAAGATCTAGAACGCGCCAACGAATTCGCCGAGCGATGCAACGAGCCAGGCGTTTGGTCACAACTGGCCAAAGCCCAACTCCAACAAGGCTTGGTGAAAGAAGCCATCGATTCTTACATCAAGGCAGATGACCCATCGGCGTATATGGACGTTGTTGATACGGCTACCAAGGAGCAAAGCTGGGATGATCTTGTTAGGTATCTGCAGGTATGTAAAAAAATATGATCTGTTTAGCTTATAACTTATACCAACTCGGATTTGTCGAGGATGTCGCAAGAGCTGACGAAGTTATATCTTGAGGGGGCGGGCAGCTGCACCTCCTGCAGAACAGACCTACCACAGAACTGTGATCAACAACTCGCCTGCCAAGCATAGCGATTATGGCACACCCCCAAACACCTTTGTAGACGCCTGTCGAAATATCTTGTTTGGCTGAAATGTATTTAAAGTTTCTTCAATGTACAGAAATGATTGAAATATCCGAAGGTTACTTCGTACAATTTCGCTCTCCATTTCAACGCGTGTACACATTTCTAAGGGTTGGTTAACATAGACTGCTTGTCCGTACATAGCAGGTAGAGTTTTTGTAGTTTCAATGGAAAGCTTACCCTACCCTACCCGTTATTGCTGTCCACTAAAAAAGCACAACCTCGCTACCACAACTAAAACCTAACACTTATTTTCTAGATGGCCCGCAAGAAGGCACGCGAATCTTACATCGAATCAGAACTTATCTACGCGTACGCCCGCACCGGCCGTCTCGCAGACCTAGAGGAGTTCATCTCTGGCCCGAACCATGCGGACATTCAGAAGATAGGAGACCGTTGCTTCGATGATAAGATGTACAACGCGGCCAAACTGCTGTACAATAATGTCAGCAACTTCGCGCGACTGGCGATCACGCTGGTTCATTTGAAGGAGTTCCAGGGTAAGAACTTCTTGATTTTCTCTCTGGTTCTCAAAATCCACTTACCATATAATTTCATTCATGTTCGCCAATGTTTTTGCTTAATAAAATATTGGCTGTGAAACAGTAATTTTTTTATGAAGGGGTACCTATACCTAGTTCTTTTGTTTGAAGACCATTCTTGAAATTGCTATGAAGTCAAAAATTACGTCTTCTTGACTTATTATTTATCAAGATGCATAAGATCCTATTTTACTTTCAGGCTTCATCCATGATCTACCTGACTGAGTAAAAAACACTACGTTCACACAACTATTGTTTTCTATTTTGCAGGTGCCGTGGACGGCGCCCGTAAAGCCAACTCGACCCGCACATGGAAAGAGGTTTGCTTCGCGTGCGTGGACGCCGGGGAGTTCCGTCTGGCGCAGATGTGCGGCCTACACATCGTGGTGCACGCCGACGAACTGGAGGACCTGATCAACTACTACCAGGTGCGTTGTACTGCTCTCTAGGTAATGTAAAGACAACTAGACGCGCACATGCAAAGAGGTCTGCCTCGCGTGCGTGGACGCCCCGGAAAGTTCCGCCTGGCGCAGATGTTCAAATTATACGAAGCAGTGCTAAGGGAACGACCATCAGGGTAAAGGCGAGGCCGGCATCCGCAGTCCACATAGTGAGTTACACGTTGCACAAACTGTACCAATGCTAATAGCAAACATGGAGCTGCGATGATAATCACACTAATGTTATAAATGCGAAAGTTTATAATATTAGTGTGATGTATGGATGGATGGATGTTTGTTACTTCTTCACGCCAAAACTATTGGACGGATCGGGCTGAAATTTTGCATACAGGTAATTCTAATCTGGAATCAAACATAGGCTACTTTTGATCACATAAATCAGTTCCCGTGGGATAGAAACCACCTTCTAAAGTTTTCATAGGAACAACGCGTGCGAAGCCGCGGGACGCAGCTAGTAGTAGATAATTGGAATATTTAAGGCGTTTTCCAATATTCAATACACTTTTGATTTTGCACAAAACTATTTAGATTGCACCCCGGTCATACTATTTTATCCATCACACTAATATTATAAAGGCGAAAGTTTGTATGGATGTATGGATGGATGTTTGTTACCTCTTCACGCCTAAACTACTGAACGGATCTGGCTGAAATTTGCATACAGGTAATTCTAATACTGGAATAAAACATAGGCTACTTTTTATCCCATAAATCTGTTCCCGTGGGATGAAAATCACCTTTTAATGTTTTCATAAGAACAACGCGTGCAAAGCCGCGGGGCGCAGCCAGTATCTTATGAAAAGGAAACAAATATAATTGTGCCATGTCCTTTAGCATTGAAAATAAAGGAAATAAGTGAAAGCATACCAAATAAACTAACTTTTATTATTCTCTTCACAGGACCGAGGTCACTTCGACGAGCTCATCAGCCTTCTAGAAGCGGCGCTGGGCTTAGAACGCGCTCACATGGGCATGTTCACAGAGCTAGCAATCCTCTACTCCAAATACAAGCCCGTCAAGATGCGGGAGCATCTCGAGCTGTTCTGGTCCAGGGTTAACATTCCCAAGGTAAGATATACATTGTAAAGTATAGGCTACGGCAAAAAATACATAGAATCAAACTCGACGCTATGCTGTGGATGTGACAGCATCTCCGAAGTAGAGACCACAGACTGACAGCATAGAGGCAAAATACACATACAAAGATTCACTTCTGTATTCAACCTAGAACAACAAGAGTACAAACACAAAAAGATATTAATTTTCTTTGACCTTCGGGCTGCCATGTTGGAGGAACCAAGCATTGTATTGCTGGTTTTATTTCAGCAGCCACCATCATCTATCTAAAGCTTGTTCAGATCTATCAAAAGCTTCTTAAACTGTTTCCCATTAACTTAACCCTTACGTCCTTTCCGCAGGTGCTTCGCGCAGCAGAACACGCCCATCTCTGGTCAGAGCTGGTGTTCCTGTACGACAAATATGAAGAGTACGACAACGCGGCCCTGACCATGATGCAACACCCTACCGAGGCCTGGCGCGAGGGACACTTCAAGGACATTATAACTAAAGTAAGTGCATACTGAGTTCTACAACTGATAATGAATAAAGCTTTTCTGTTCTTTTAAAATATTTCGAAATTTTTATATCTACGCGTTTTCTGGTTTATGTTAGGCTTTTACAACTATTGCAAATGTGGCAAATAAATGTGTTAAGTAGGGTTAGGTAGGTAACCTGTTATTAAGTAGGGTGTGTTCGTCTACAAATTGTGTAAACTTGGCACACCAAAAGTGTGTGGCTTGTTTGCGTGTCGTCTAGCTCTTTCTTTAGCTAGAAAAGCAAACAGAGTTTACTCGTGCTAGCTAAAACCCTCACTTTACCTTTTCTCAAGTCGCTGATTAGGAGAAAAAAGTTATGTCACTGCAAGGGGTGAATCCCTTGCTGTAACTGACTATAATATTGAGCGCTGTACAATAATAACAATATTATTTCTCCCACAGGTAGCTAACATGGAACTATACTACAAAGCGATCCAATTCTACCTAGACTTCAAGCCTCTCCTCCTCAACGATCTACTTCTCGTGCTAGCCCCACGCATGGACCACACCAGAGCTGTCAACTTCTTCACTAAGGCTGCCCATCTGCAACTCGTGAAGGCGTACCTCAGATCAGTGCAGAGTTTGAATAATAAGGCTGTTAATGAGGCGCTGAACTCACTGCTTATTGATGAAGAGGATTATCAGGTTCGTTTTGATTTGAATACCAGCTGGATACTGTACGGTGAAACTGCACCATTATCTCGCATTTTTCCCTTATTGTCGCATTATCAACGCGCGCGCTCGTCTCAGTTCATGTTAGATAGCCCCTCATACCAGGCGCTTGCCTCACTATCATAATTACTAACTTTTAGTGGTTTGGAATAAAATAGTTTATCTATCAACACAACAACATCTATAATTTTAAAGGTCGGTATTTATAAGGGGGCGTTACTTTATTCAACTAGTAAAAAAATAAGTATGGTTTATTACAACTACAACGCAAATCGACGCAAATATTACACTATAAAGTGCGCGGATGAAACTTGCTCGAGTCTTGAGTTAGTGTTCCCTCAGCATGAGTTAGTTGTGTTTACAATCTAATCCTTCTATAGAGCAGTTTGGTGACGTCACGGACACAAAGACTTACTCCTATGTATCCTATAAGCTCTGCTTAGCTTGGGGCTAGATAATGATGTGTGATTTGTCCCGCATTATTTATTATTATTAATATTATTTCAGGGACTACGAACATCGATAGATGCATTCGACAACTTCGACACTATTGCGTTGGCGCAACAGTTGGAGAAACACGAACTCACAGAGTTTAGACGAATTGCTGCCTACCTATACAAAGGTAAAGTGCGAATTGCGCATTTTAACTTTACTTACAGCTATATTTGTTGGTTATTTATATGATATTGGATTTAATCATCGATCCCAAAAATTATACCAAAGACGACTTATATTCGGTTTTAATAGTCATATAAATTGGGCATGAATTCTCATCTATAAATATAATTAGTATAGTTCTTCTGTGGTTTCGGTGGTTATTGCGTAACTTTTAAAGAAGTCAAATACGGCTTTATATCTAACCAACCGTTCCACAATCTCAGAGCAATACCGTAACAATAGTATTTTATCGTTTCGTATAGCATTGTCGGTTTAAACGAAATGGTATTACCCACCCAGACCATCGCTTTGATCAATGTAATGAGACCCTCATTTGACCCTTACATAAATTCCACAGGCAACAACAGATGGAAACAGAGCGTGGAACTCTGCAAGAAGGACGCGCTTTACGCGGACGCGATGGAATACGCGTCCGAGTCGAGACAACCTGAAGTGGCAGAGGAACTACTCAACTGGTTCCTTGAGAGAGAGAACTATGAATGCTTCTCTGCGTGTCTTTACCAGGTATGTGGAACGAGTCACGTTTCAGGACGAGGCGATCATGCATCGAAGAAAAAACTTGCTAAAGTGTCAGCACTTACAGCCGCAATCAGAGACGTTAGTGATTAGTGATGTGACACAGGTGCACAATACATGTTCGCAATCGGTAGGTATTTATTACGTCGTGTAACCCTAACCGAAAGAAAGTGCTTTTAGCCTGACACTGATTTATCTAATCTTGTACATATTGGATTGGACAGATGTACATTAAATACTATTGCTTATTTATTTGGACCTTTATTTTTCAGTGCTACGACTTGGTGAAACCTGATGTCGTAATCGAGCTCGCGTGGAGACATAACATTATGGACTTCGCTATGCCATTCCTTATTCAGGTAAAAACTTATTTTTACTAGGGGGGGATGCTTAGAACCAGGAGCCGAACATGGGATACTTTTTACCCCGTTCCTGGCTAAACAAATCTTGATGTTTGGCAGGGACGTAAACGGTATCCCGGGGACGGACATCGGCTACTTGAATAGAGCGTGCGAAGCCTCGGGCAAAAGCTAGTTATTAATAAAAAACTAACTCCAAACAAAGCTTAACCTCTGCATTTGTTACAGACCGTACGCGAACTAACAACGAAAGTAGAGAAGCTGGAGGAAGCGGACGCAAAACGCACCACCGAGAGCGCAGAGAACGAAACTAAGCCCGCCATGATCATGGAGCCGCAACTTATGCTTACTGCTGGTGAGTTCATATACTTTTGTGTGCTTTTCCCAATGCGATTTCGCTCAATCAAATTTTTTTGCAATATGAAGAACTCAACACTCTTTAGTAACTAAACACTTCTTTGGAATTATTGGATATCAGTAGTATTTCGTTCTTTTTTATTTTATAAGTTTTGATAGAATAGAATAGAATAATTTATTTAGGTAAAGAAAACAATGTTACATTTTGGTTAGTAGTGTCTTAAAGCCTATGTTAGGTTTATCAAGACACGGAGTTCTCACCTGGCCCATTAGGAGGCAAATAATATTTTAAGTAAAGTATGTACTTATAAACTAGACTTTACAGTGTTCAGAAAGCTTATCTCACATGAGCTATCAATGCTTAGGTATAAACTAAACTTTATTATGGGTACACTTTCATCATTATCAAAACAAAATAGCCATACGCATAATAACTCGCACAACAAATACGCATTGATTGCATCGCATTGATTTGCGAAACAGACTATGCAAAACAAGATAAAATAAACTAAAACCTGACTACGGCGTTCTCCGATTGTGCTAATTATTTTAACAATAAAATTTTCTACCCTTAGACCCCGCTATCTCGTTAGACCCCCAATATCGTCTGACGTCATATACCCTGTAACCAACGGAGCATTGAGGCGAATCAATCGATACCGCATTTGTTGAAATCAGACAACTAGTTTCAGCGCTACGTGGGAATATTAAAATCCACTACATACATAAAAACAAACAAACAGGGTGCCAACTTCATAACCCTCCTCTGTTGGTAGTCGGGTAATAAAAAAAATAACAAACTTTGCAGCTATATTAGCACTAAAGCTAAAATATGACTGTTTCTTCCAGGTCCATCAATGCAGTACCCCGGTATGCCGGCACAGCCTTCGCCCTACGCGTACGCGGCGCAAGCGCCGTCGCCCGCGCCCTACCACGGCTATGGCATGTAGGACTCTGCGGCCCCCGTTTGGGGGGACTTCGCCCGCTTCTGAGCAAACTGTGCGTTGGAACGGGTGTGTTTGGGGAGATCAAGCAACAATAACCGGTTTATTTGTTTTAGCGCCGCGCGTTTTTGTAATCAACGTAACTGTGAGTCATCCGTTGTCAACGATTGATTAGTTATTAGATACAAGGTCTCAGTTGATTCTGAGGCTATAAGAACTTGATTGCTTTGTTTCTGATTGTCAGTAGATCTATTCTGAGGCGATTATTTCGATACAATCGAAACTATTTTAGTGTGTTGTTTTCGAACCGCGTCTTAGATGCGTTGATCGTATGATTAGATAAATCTGAAAATATCTATACATGTCTTGTTCAACTATTAGAAGAGGAAATGAAGTCGGAAAATCTTAGATTACTTAGACAGACCATAAAACGATCGGCTGAAACTTCGATAATGGAAGTCTTGTTTGAAACCGTCGCGTAATCATATACGGTGTGTGCTTTCGGCGATTGACTACTAGACTAGATATAAAAAGGTGTTAGACTACATATTTCTTACAAAAATCTGATTTCACCAATGTTGACATTGCTTGATCGAGCCATACGCACCGGAGTTCGTAAACGGAACAGTTTTGAAAGATCTCTCTTCAATCCCGACGTCGTTGTTCCTTCTCGGTAGTTTCAACAGTTCTTATGACGTAGCGTTAGTTTTCTATTGGTTTCTGTTGTATTGTTGGCCTAAGTTTGCATAGTACTTGTCGGGATTGCACTGAGGTAGTGGGCTGATCATGGATATACAATATTATTAGCCTGTACAAATTATATTAATATATTTAGCTCTCATTAAAAAAAAGTGCTTTATTTTTATCAAAAATGAGAGTATGTAACGGCTTCGCATCAGAAATTCTATTAGGACAAATATTGGAAATTAAATTAGATGCAAAAATGTAATATTCAATCGTGTTATATAGATGTTTTCTGGCTGCTACATAAATTGTACTGACAGCTAAATTATTGAGACCTTTTTCTGTGACAGAATATTAACTACTTTAACCGATTTCAATATGGAAACGGCTTATGTTAATAATATAAACGATTGTATGAGTAGATCATGGTACTAAGATCTACCGCTAGGTGCATAGAAAACAATAATAGCATAGTCTTATGTACATAGTGGTTTTCCGTGTACTTTTCGAGTCCAATATTTAAATTAGTATTGAAATTATTAACTAATAAATTAATTATGTATTAAATTCTTCATCTACATTATTCATCTTAAAATTGTTGCGAGCGGGGCCTACATAGTGCTATAATTTGGTTTATCCCATCTCAAAATGCACATATATCCCGACGTAGAGTATTTAATTGTATGTATATAATGATAAAAAGCCAGTTGAAAATTTAATTTAATAATACCGGTTTCATGTTATATTTTCTAGATATTTTTAGATTATAGATAAGACAGAATAATTAAGTGGTATGATTATTAACATGATGTAATGTTTGCTCGAGCGTGTGCTAGAATTCACGCGTGATGCTTTGTTTGTCACTTGGATTGATGCCTTCGATAGATAAGTTAAGCTAAAACCACAATATTGTCGTGTGGTGTATCTAAATCTTAACTTGTGACGCGTCAAAAGCATATTGGTTTTTCATACATTTACTATGGTTACGAGTTTCTAGCCATACTAAATGTATGAACTCTTCTGACGCAGTACGTAACAGTAGTGTGGTCCTACCTTGTCTCTTCAGTGACTTTCGTGGGTCGCGTGCAGAGACGAAACGGAACTGTATAGCATTATTATAACGCAAAATTACATCTAAGGTGCTCTAATGCTAGGCATCTGCTAAATTATTAGATTTACTTTTATAGTTGAATTTAACTCTTGTAACAAACTTAACAAAGTATATTTATCAATGTTGAAATGACTCATTCAAATCATTCCTACCATTAATTTTGTATGTTCTTAATAAATAACATTGTTATATCTTTATTCGTTCTACTTTCTTGATTTTATGAACATAAAATGCAGAAAGTTAATCGTTTAGCATTGTATTTATTCATGTATGATACTGTTTCCCTGAATTTTATTATTGTAAGATTACAATATTATAATTAATAAAACGTAAATTAACGAATGCATTATTATTTCCTTTACATTTATTAGGCTAGCACTTATTACTACTATTGTACTATTCAATGGCATTGGTCGAGACCACAGATCTCAGAAACTAAGGTCGAGACGGTGGCGCAGCGGGTAAATCTCAGCACGTAGAATGAAGTCTCCACACCCCGCTGCGCTGCCGCGATTGGACTCCTATGACTTGGCTGCACAGGGATGCCTTACTGAGGGTTAGTTCGATTTAGAATAGCAGGAATGAAATGAAATGAAAAAAGTTTATTTAGCACGACACAAAACATGGTTATGAAAGACTAAAGCTAGGAATTACCGATTTCGTCTAAGAGATATGTACTAAAATTTAAACATATGATAAAATGGATGCAGGGTAAAATCAAAATCTACCCAAGGCCTATGCTCAAGAAGTTTAAAAAGAAAAAAACATCCCAGCATTAGTACTTCCGCAAGCTGCTTGGCAAACCACTCATTGTCGAACCAAAAAGGTGTCAACTCAGCATGTTGCTGAGTAGGTAAGTCAGATTACCTACTCAGCGCTGGTATTATGTTGACCCTCGTGGAGTAAGTTACGTCACCAACGACAAACCTCTACGCGAATAATGTTCACCTTGATAATCCCTGCTAGAAAGGGTTCTAATTATGGGAGTGTACCTACTGTTCTAATTGTGGGCCATGCATTATGAATAGGTGTGAACATAGGCGTATTTACCCTTAGGCCAAAAGGGCCATGGCCCGGGGCGATTGTATGAGTAAACTGTGCAACCAACTCATTCACGTCGCATAAATCCATAAAGCAGTTCCAGTCAACAGAGTCTAAATCTGCGGTGAAGAGGTCTATTAAGATATCCTTCATGGGCCTATAGGTAATAGAATAGGTACTTAATAAAATATTGACTCTCAGACATCACGAAGTAGGTAAGCCTTTATAATAGTTTAAATTAAAGAGATAAACGTTATAACACCTAACTATAAAAACTTTTATGAGGACTTCTATGAGGGTAACTACGTAACTACCGTCCCGCCGCCACCCCGCACCGCTGTCCCGAAGAAGCAAGACCTAAAAGCTCGATTACACTACACGGTACACCGGGCACGGTGTGAGTTGAGAACCTTAAAACGGTAGGAGTAATCGCTGTTAGGGAGGAAGGATGCCGACACTGTGAGACGGTGAGAGCCCGGCCGTCCGTGCCGGTGTACCGGCTGCACAGTTGCAGCTCTCACTCGCCTAGTGCGCGCGCGTCACAGCTGCTCCGTATCGTGCCCCCCCCACCTCACGCTCGGGCCCCCTCCCCGGCGGAGCTCCGACGCCGGCCGGGTCGCCCCGCTGGCGTTGTCGAGACCCCCCGGGTCGTGGCTCGCGTAGGTGCGTTACATACGTGTTTAGTGAGATAGTGACTCGAGTGCAGTGTGCCAGTGTGCCCCGTGCAGACACGCAGGCAGCTCGGACCGCAGTGCTGGACTATTCCTTCGCTCGCGGTGAGTACCTGTGTGTCTCTCCACCCGCGGGACGCGATCCCTGCGTACACTCACGCAATCCCGTACGGTGGAAGTTACTGCCTGGCGTTTTGTTTATAAAACGTCCAGCGCAGTAACAGCCGCATTCCCACTTCCCTACCTATCCATTTCGCAGTGACTAGTGCTAGTGCCGCTGAATCTCCTTAGCTGGGCTTTCCCTAGGGATTCCACCCGGCTAGGTGTTTTCGCCCTGCTAGTCACTGCAACCCCTCCCAGTGTACCCTACCTGCCTCCAAATCCCCCTCCCGTGCCCCCTCCCCCGGATTTCCGATGGAGAGCCGCCGGAAGCGCGACCGGTTGTCGTCCACAAACGACACCCCCCTACCCCCCGCAGGCTCGGAAGCTGTGGCCGCGAGCGGAACTGCGATTCCGCCCCGTCCTCAGCCAGGAGTAACGGGATCCAGGGCCTCGCTTAGTCCCGAAGACACCCAGGAGGAAAAGAGACAGTGTCTACTGTCCTCTCCCTCCCACGAATCCCCGCCGCTGCAAGGCACGCCGCTGACGTCGCGACCGCCGCGGGGCATATGCCTCCACGCGCACCAGCGCGCTACCCTACTGCTGCCCAGCCATCCGCCAGCTCTTCATCTTCGGAGGAGGGGACATCGTTCCTGGAGCTGCCGCCGATGATGGCGATACCGTCGCCCCAGATGAGGCAATCCTTCATCGAGGAGAGCGCCAACCCCTACGCCAATCGCCCGCCAACCCGCCGCCTGGGCCAGCCTGAGTCGCCGGACGATGACGCGGCGAGCTACGGTGCGGCCTTTGCCGCCCGTCCCCCGCCCGCTGTCTCGTTCAGGGTAAGACCGGCCCAGCAACCCCATGGACCACCAACTACACAGCGCCACCCGACGGCGGCGCCCCAACCGGGGCCAGCCGCACGCCCAGCCACGCAGCAAGCGACGCCCCATCTGGGGCCTGCCGCGCGCCCAACCCCGCAGCCCTCTACAAGTGCTGCCTCGCCGCCTCCATCCCCACACACCGACCGCCCTGCCTCACCGGCAGCCCCAGCTTCGCGGGCAGAATCCCGGGCTTACCCTCCCATCGTAGTGGAGTGCCTACCCAACTGGGTATCGCACTTCGCTGCGCTGAGGGTGAAGCTGGGATACGCCCCCAACGCACGTCCCCTGGCACAAGGGGTGCGCTTCACGCCCCGCAGCCCCGAAGAGTACCGTACCGTGCAGCGCCACCTGGTGGAGGCCATGGCGGATGACCCGGCGATTAGCTGGTTCAGTTATGCCGTCTCCGCCGACCTGCCCACCAAGGTGGCCATACGCGGTCTACCGGCCAACACGGAGGCCGACGAAGTCACCCTCTCCCTGACCGACCTGGGGTTCCCAGTTAAACTCTCCCCACCCGCACCAAACCAGCCCACTGCCGCTCCGAGCAGGGGAGCGTCCCCCGCCCGCACCCCCTAGCCGCCTATACACCGCTCGCCCAAAACCACCTGAAGCCCCGGCAGCCCCAGAAGTCGTCGCCAACCCGGCCACGATACGGGGCGAGCCGGTCTACATCAGAAGGAGGAGGCCCAGGGGAGGAAGAAGAAACCTGTTGCCTCCTCCACCCCACTTCAGCCCACAGCAGCCCCGCCTCCCGCCCCCCGCGCGGAAAGGCCACCCGTCGCCGCTCGACGCCTGGCCCCGGCACCCGCCTACAGGATGCCGGTCGCCGCACCGCAACCTCAACCGCCTATGCCAACATATGGCCAGCGCAGGGCGCCCCGCCCGCGCCTCACCCTCTACCCCACCGATACCGTCACAGACGCCGGCGCGTCCACCGCGCCCGTCGAAACCAACGCGGCTCGACCGGACCCGCAGCCATGCTGTTCGGGGCCCTGACCGAGTTTTTGATGGCCATTGCGGCAGGCGTCGACCTGCAAAGTGCTGCGCTGCGGGGTCTCGCCATCATGGGCCAGCACCAACGCATCGGGCCTGCAATGTCCGACACCGCTGCTCCTATCACCGCCCCAGCCCCGGCCTCACCAGCCGACCACGTCCGCCTTGAAGTCATAGACTAAAAAAAAGACAAAAAAATAAATAAGTATAATACTAACAAAAAAAATAACAAAAAAAAAATAAAAACAACATATGCAGCCCAAAAAAAAAACAAATTGCCTGCGCAAAAAGAGCTTTGCGCCTAGCCCATTGACCGAGGGGCTGTCGCCCCTTGAGATGCCGCCGAGGTAATGAGGCCGAGCCTCGAGGCCCCTCTCTGTGCCCTCACCAGGGCCGGACTGAAGTTCAGTAGTGTACCGGCTAATGTAATCGCTGTCAGGGTGACCGGCCGGCCGGGCGCTCAGTCGCGCGAGGCGTTCGTTGTAAGCGGACGTGCGTCAACGAGCCTTGCGTGCGAAAAATGACTTCCCATAAGAAAAATGATGTATTGGCCAATGTTTTAGAATTATATGTATAAAGACATGCCTAGCTTGTGTTATGGGTACTTGATAACTGTTATACTTAATACAATACACTACATAGATAGATATTTTTTATTATATACATAGAAAACATTCAGAGCGCCCTGAACAAATGTCTGCAGATCGTACACACATTTGTCTCGAGGCGGGAATCGAACCCTGCGTCGCAGAGGTCGTCATAAAAATTTCGACAGTGCAGCCATAATAAAAACGATAAAAAGAAAAATAGGGCGATTCCATTTTTTTATATTTTGAGAGCACAGGCGTCATACTCCTACTACATTCAACTGCCAACTAAGTTAGGGAAGCGGCCACCGTGCATAGTGTAATCAGAACGTCCTTTCCGCCGCCACGGCGTGGCTACGGTGCACCGGTCACGGCAAACCGTGAGGTGTAATAGACCTTTAAGACGCAGTTTCAAAAAAAGCGAAATCGCAGCTTCAAAATAAGCAAAATCGCAGGACGTGAAAACGCCTCGGACAAGCCGAATCGCGGGAGTGTGCGTCAACGTATGCGTTTTAGTACAAAATGTACTGCATGCTAAAGCTTTGGTCTGGTGATCATGACGCACAACGCTGCGGTATGCGGTATGCGTTGCAGGACACTCAATCATATGAAAAACGTCGAGAATGTTCTTTTGTTCCGTCGCAGTATGCATTAGCGGCGAAGGGCAAGCGCGGTAAAGTGGGGAGGTGTACTCCCGCACAGCGCGGCGCGAAATCGCGCTTAATAATAAGCCGCTGTGTAAGGAATCGCGCTAACTAATTAGCGTAGTTACAAAACAACCTAAGTGATGAGCATAAATATTTGTTGTAAAATTTTATAAAATAAGAACTGCAATGTGTTATAAATACATTTGAAAATATTAAGTATCAAAACTAGTAGCTATAGTATATGGTGATACCATGTAAATTGTAAACAATAGGGTATATGCATGTGATTTCAAAACGGCTAAAAAAATATATACGTATTCTCTATTGATATAGAAACATATCTACATATTTATTTTTGCATTTTGAGATGTTTTTATTGTAGAATTTAACCATTGAAAAATTGATATTTTAAATCTCAATCGCAAAATTTCAAAACGCTACGCCATTGACTAGAGCGGACGTGACATCACTGTACACGTTTCTTCTTTTTTTATTCTGCTTGCTGCACCTTGATTTGGCACTATTCTGCCCACTTGACATTTCGTATTGTCGATTATTTTCAGTTTTTTCGGAAAACCTCTTTCCTGAGATGATCACTACCGAGGTCGTCACCAAAGGTTTTATTCGAGTGTGTACGTCGACGTCACATAAACAGGGCGCTAATATGGCAGCGTTTTTATCACCCGAAAATGATTGTAGTTTTGATTTGTTTTTTTTACCTTGTTAATGCGAAATTCAGTGAGCGTCTTATCATTTCTCGGTTAAATAATGACCTGAAGAATCGATTAAAACAATAAAAAAAATCGATGCATATACCCTATTAAGGTGCCCTCGAAAAATGGCTGAACTGTAAAGACGTGTATTTCTGATAAGAAAATTATTTAACGTAAGACAAGGCAGTATGGCCCTAATATGGCTTTAGCCTAATTTGTCCAAAGCGACAAATTAAAATATAAATAAAAAAAATAAATTAAGGTGCCCTCATTTATTTTCTACTCTTTCCGGTCGGACTGTATGTAGCGTAGCGTCTGTCTACGAAGGGGCTACGCTCTCCTAAAGCTGACCTACCATGGTTCACCCAAATTGTCACTGTCAAAGTCAAGCCACAACAAAATGACTATCGCTTGTCACTGTCACACACACCACAAAATTTTATCTAAGGTTGGTTGTTCGATCGACGACAATTTTTACTTATATTTTTCCAAAATGTCGCTCTGGTCTACTTTGAACCGCGGTGTTTTCAAGCGGACATCCACCTTCACTCTCGCCGTCGCTGCAGGTGCATTCTTCTTCGAGAGGACCTTCGATTTGATATCTCAGTCGATTTATGATTCCATCAACCGTGGGGTGAGTTTATTCGTTATGTAATTACTTTACACGACTTTTATGATAGTCTGACCACTTTCCAACTCCTTTGGGGTTTTAAATATAACGTCACTATGTACCCATCTATTTAGTTAGTGGATAAAATTTTCTGTCATAGGAACCAAACCAACCATAAACTCTCAAGTTACACCCGCAACTTCTGCAATGTTTTTGAGTTTAAAGCCTTTCACAGGCCCTGCAGCTGTTGGACAATGAACCACAGTTGCTGGGTCCGTGAAAATAAAGTAGAGTTAACCAACAAACTACTAAAAAAAGTTTCTGTATTGACAGTGCTGTCTACTCTGTGGTTAGTACTTGGGCCTGTGAAAAACGGGGCTTTACTCTTTATCACCATATAGCTAGCTGCTAGGCAGCCAATGTATTATTTGAAAAACTTGTACATAGGTAAAAACTTGTAATTATGTGTATAATTTCAAGATCGCAAGTTGCAAGGTTGCAGACCAAAAGCTAAACTCAGTTTAGCCCACTAACCCATCACTCAAAAGCAATTTGAATTTGAGCACATCTCAAGTTGCTATTTCTAATCAGTTTTCCAAGAAAATCTGGCAAAAAATCATTTGAGACTTTCAGATATTTAGGACATACAAAATTAATGGTAGGAATGATTTGAATGAGTTATTTCAACAATGATAAATAGTCTATGAACATCTCAAACGAATTTTTGACAGATTTTTTTGGAAAACTGATGAAAAATCACTACTTTAGTTCTCTGAGTTCATATGATTATTCGAGGATTATCTGATTAAATTTTCCATACCAAATTTATCAGCTTATTTGGCAGTCTGATGAATTCTTGTGCAAAGTGCATGGCACTACACCCAAGTTCCAGATGGGCACATACATTGTGGGCTATGAAGAGAAGGGGAACACCTTGGCGGTGTGCAGTTGTTTTAATATCTCTACATTGTTTCAGAAAATGTGGGATGATGTCAAAGACAGATTTAAGCAGATAGAAGAAGAGCCACCAAAGAAAACATGTTAATTTTCATAAATTAAATAATTATTCTATGTTCAGCGGTCCTTATTTAAAATAAAATAGATTAAAAATGTTATTTTATAAACCTGTTTTATTTCCAACACTATCTACATAACATTATTGTAGGACTTACTTCCTAAAATTTTATAAACATATTAATAGTATTTATTTACACAAGTTGTATGTGAAACTGCTTACTGCAGATATACATAATATAGAATATGACTAGAGTTAGTGAAAATTACTAACAATATTTTATGCTATGTCTGTTGGTTCCACAACTGGGACCATTGAGATTTTTTTACTAGATTAGTAGTTATGGATGTTATTAATCTGATGACCTTCGGCAGTGACCAAGGTCTATCAGAGACGCAACGATTGCAAGGTCGCTTCCCTCTGCAAGACAGCACTCTTACTAATCATTTTCTCCTGGTTTCGGTGCATCATCATCATCACCATCAGCTTATGATAGTCCACTGGGCTGGTGTACATAAGCCTCCGATAATGAGCGTCATAAACTCATAACACTGGGTAAAATTTTTGTGCGAAATGAAAAAAAATTTATTCCGTGATCAAAGATCATGAAACAGCGCCGAAATATTGGAAAGCTCAAAACTCAATCATGGTAATAACTTTAGAAAAGAAATGTATAAACACAACCACAGAAAAAGTGTCAATCACCAAAAGTCCTGCTCTTCTGGTCTGATACTTCAAGGAGCTGGGCTAGTTAGGGGCATGGGGATAATGCACAATACACTCCTATGTACATAGATTTAAATCGTTAGATATGCCCTTACCGCAGTGAGACCGCGCCATGTTGTGTCCAAGTCGAACCTTACGCCTGCTTAAACCTGGATTCAGTGTACATCTAAGCACAGTGTTAGCCGGACGTGTTGTGAAGGACGTTTGCGAGCAGTTTATAACGTCACAAAATGACGTGTGCCTTTCGAAAGCGCAACAACAATTCTAGAAACACTAACCAAGCCAGAGGTGTAACATTTCACTCGTAGGTATTGCGAGTTAATGAAATAACTGCAGATTGCACATGTTTTAGACATGATGCGACATGTCTCACACACATTGCTACAGTTTTTGGTAGTCGGGGCGTATCTAACGATTTAAATCTATGCCTATGTAAGATGTCTGTGCAGATCTATTTCCCCTACTCAGAATTAGAACTATAATTAGGTAAAAATTGTCTAAAACCCTAAATTAAATTGAACTGTCTGATAATTTGTCAAAGAACACCACCATCATTCTATGATTATTAACTTCGTCCATCTGCTTGCAGTCTTCTAGTCATGATTTGCCCATGCCCCGATGTTTGAGATCTGAATCTTCGCAGAGGGTATCGTTGGATGCCGATGCTGGCATGCTTGACTCGGCTGGTAGTTGTAAGGACGTTTCTTCTGCTAACGCCCAGATTATGTCGACTAGGAGTGGTTGGGGGAGATTCTTTATAGCATCTTGTCTGGCCACCTGTGAAAAATAATAATAATAATAATGCTGGACAATTGACACACTATTATCTAGCCCCAAGCTAAGCAGAGCTTGTATTATGGGTACTAGATAACTGAACGCCCTGAACAATATCTGCAGATCGTACAAACATTTGTCCCGAGGTGGGAATCAAACTCTCAACCTCCCTGCGCGCTCGCGCCTGATGGGCGGACTAAAAAAGAATGCAAAATATCACAATTAATTTGTTTGTGAGATTATTTATGAGTAAGAGTACAAGTAGAGATAATGCTGTAACAAAATATCTAATTATTTACGGTTTCCTACCTATCTGGGTAGTTATAGAAGGATCTAAAATAGTAAAATCTGTCATTAATTAACAATCTACTCATAACTGATGAGTAGGTTTGTTAATGGCAGTGAGTGAGATGACTTATGTATAAGTGATTTCAGTTAGAATGTGTGGTAGTTAGAATAATAAGCATGCAAACAACTGTACTAAAGCCTACCACGGTTCTTAGGTATATATCCTGTTATGGCTTAGTAAACATAAAGGACCCATAAAGGAATTCAAAAGTTTTGAAGTAGAATACATACCGAACCGAAGTGATGCACAATCATCTTCAGCGCGTATTCTTTTATATCTGTAGCGCCGAGTCGGTTCGCCGCTTGCAATATTGCCAGCACGTTGTCTTGCGTGACGTTGCTTTGGAGGTTGTGCTTGCAGAAAACTTGCAAACGGTTGTTGGTGAAACCTGAAATAGTTAAAAAATTCAATTTAATACTATAAGCATTCCCATTATGCAGAGATATAAGTAAAATTCTGTATGTAGATAGGTACCTATGTTACGTACGTTCAGTGCTAGCTAACTCAATAAATGGCCTGTGTTGTGTTACAATACAACTAAATATAGAGACACGATTTTTCCTTTCTTTTGCAATATAGGGTACCTTTGAACAATATTTTTTTTACTTTTGACAAAGACGGAATGACGAAGAGAGTACCTACTTAGACCGAAGTGTGACGGAGACAAGAATTTTTATTAAGGCGCCGTTCTGACTAAGACTAAAGTTGCTGCCGGCTGCCACTTTCGAGAAGCCAGTGCCTCATCTCCCCTTTTTTACATCGATGATTCCCACACAGCGGGGTAAGGCAGTCAGTATCTTGGGGACACTTCCAACTGTATTGATATAGACCAGTGGTTTGTTTGCAATAGTCTACAGTTAGCTCAAAGATTTCATTTGTAAAAAAGGTAATAATTTTATTTATCGGGTATCTATCGCGTACCTTTTTGTTTTTTCTTATAATGTTAACAAATCGCGAAAGTTTGAAAATTTTATTTATGAATGTTGATTGTCTACTCTTTGGTGACTTGCATACCCAAGTTTATGGCATGTGCGAGCGTTTGTCCGATCTGTCACCTCGGGACTAATAGGGTGACAGATAGAAGAACTTTATCAGATAATATGAGTTGCATATGTCCCACCATTGTAAATAGGGTGACAGAAAGAACTTTATTTTCCCATTTGTCCCCCTAGCGGGACAGAGCAGGTTGACAAATGGGAATAAAGTACTTTGAGCAGGTAAATGCCATAAAATTATTATTTAAAAATATCGTTTCAAACAAGACATTTTTACCGTAATATATTGGTGTTTGGAAGAGGTAGAGGGAGTCTTCAGTCGGCATCTTTGTGTCTCCGTAGTAGATGTACCGAAGGAGTGAATCAAACGCCTCGTCCGACGGAATCATGTCGGAGAGCTGCAACAAAACATAACGTTATTTACAGTCACTTCATAAACTCTCTCTGTAACCATAGGTTTTGCTGTAAGAAAACTCTTTTAGGGTTAAGCTCGCCTTTGTAGATGTCCAGTATTTGTTAACTTTTATGTATGATTTTGTGTGTGCAATAAGGAATTTAAGTTTAAATCTTTTTTAAAATAACACATGTGAAGTACAATGTACATGTAGACGAGAAAGACCTTAGTCAGAATTAGTTAGAATTATTTTTCCTATCCAGTGTGACATTTCAGTCCAGTTTTCCATTGCAACACCTTAAATGAGTACATAGTGTGATCTTAACTTAAACTCACCTGATCACTAAGACCTGATTGTAAGAATGCAATAAATACTGAATACAGAAATCAAATAAAATACTGATAACTGAAACGAGGATAAACGCGGCCTTGACTGGAGACCTCGACTCAGCAAACGTAGCGTAGATTAGTGAAAGACTGGTGGATGCGGTGCTATGCATAGAGAGAGCGCTATGTTCAGCAGTGGATAAATAAAGTATCTCTTGTCTACGTTGGAAATATTTAAGGCCAGGATGGCAAGAAAGAAAATACATCTAGATTACCTTCATCATCATGTTATTTGAGTGCCCACTAGGACGATCACGTCGCTTATAGGGATGAGTCGCTACTTATCAGCACAATTATAGCTCTTCCCTCGTTGTAAATAGAGTGTATATTAAAGATTTTTGGTTATTATAGTTTTACACTATAGGTAATTTCTTAGAAAATCAAATGGGTGACCCCATTTGATTTCCTAAGAAATAACCTATCAAAGGAGAGGACGCGGGTTGGAATCCCGTCGAACCCGAAAATTTTTGGGACTTTATTTGATTTCGAGTGTATATTACCTGGGAGAGGAAGACCGAGGAAAAGATGGATGGATTGTGTGAAAGAGGACATGGCTAAAAAAGGTGTATGTACAGAAATGACGGCTGATAGAGCAGAATGGAGGAAACTCACATGTTGTGCCGACCCCACCTAGCGTGGGATAAGGACCGGAAGAAGAACAAGTGGATTACCTGGACCCGGTTATCCCTGGGTGAGAAGGAGCGGAACATAGCCTCGAAGTAAGAGGCCCGCGCGGCCAGCACGGAGCGATGCGCGCGCCGACACGTGCTGCCCACTTGGAGGATCACGTCGCTTAAGGAGGAGTCGTTGCTTATCAGCATCGCCATGTCTTGTTCTAGGGTTGTGCCTGGAAAGCGAGTTTAATGTTAAAATGTTGTAGGTACATCTATTGTATAATCAATCACACTAATATTATAAAGGCGAAAGTTTGTATGGATGTATGGATGTATGGATGGATGTTTGTTACTTCTTCACGCCAAAACTACTGAACGGATCTAGCTGAAATTTTGCATACAGGTAATTCTAATCCTGGTATAAAACATAGGCTACTTTTTATCCCATAAATCTGTTCCCGTGGGATGAAAATCACCTTTTAATGTTTCCATAGGAACAACCCGTGCGAAGCCGCGGGGCGCAGCTAGTTTACAGATAAATACAGCTTGGGCGTTTTTGAGTAAACAAACTTTCATAATACGGGCCCCGCACTAACATTAAGTTACCTATTTAACTCAATTATCGTTGTTTTTAAGTATTTTTGTATTCATTAAGTTTATGTTATTTTTAATTAGTCGTCAACTTACTTTGTATTAAACATGTTTTAAGTATATCTATCTGCGGAAACTTGTAATTAGCCGTCAACAAACTTGTACCTTCTGGCCTATCCAGGCATGTTCTACATTGTCATCTAAGTTTCTGTGACCTAGCTGTAAGTTTCTCCAAAAAATTTAAAATAAAATAAAATAAATAAATTCAATAATTTGAAAATTTGATGAATTCGGCGCGTGCGGCGCGCTGACATATGCGGCTATGCGCGTTCAGCTTAATTAGTAAAAAATGTGTACTGTAATTCACAGGAACTATTCAACAGATGTTGCTTGAACACTTTCTGATTCTGTTCACAGGTTATGATATTACGGGAAGGTGCCTCAGTTAAAGTTATATCTGTAACGATACTGAAATTTGAACCCGTTCTTTGGTCAATCAAATAAAAACATCTTTATTTCCATTAATACAATAAATGTACCCTTTAATCCACGTTAACTCATCTTTGATAACCAGATACGAACATGTAAACTTTCCAGATCAAATTATATGTAATATAAAACACTGATACAAATAAAATGATATTTTTGATTTCTGTCGCTACGGTATGCAGACTAAAGTAAAGAAGCGACGAAGAAACCTTAAGCCTGTTAGCTGTTATTTTTCGAGTTCGAGCAAAATCCGTCCCAAGCTTTTTTTTTACCCTCTAGTCTAGAGCCTAGCTAGATAATATAATATTTTATAGTAAGTTTTTTTGCACAGCAAAGTTTTAACAATTTGTTACAACTTTTTTATTGATAATTGTTGCAACTCACTAAGGCCGATTTCAAAAATTAGGTTTCTCAAAATAGAAAATAATCAAGATGAAAGTAAACAACTTGATATAAGAACTTACCTGATATCCGTTCATCCTCACTGTCACAGGAGTTGACAGAGAGCCTGGTGTGCGGCTGCTGGCGGCGTCTGATGATTTCCACCATCAGGTGCTGTTCCATCAGCTCAAACTCCTCGGACATCACTATGGGGGTGAAGTTGTAGTCTTTTACTATGTATCTGTGGAAGGGACATTATATTGTAGTGTGGATTATATATAAGTACTAGCCTGCACACGTTGTTTCTATGGAATCGTTTAAGCTTAATCTATCAGAACTGAAACTGATAGGGAACTGATTTATGGGATACAAAGCCCTATGTGTTTTTTTCAGGCCTAGAGCTAGCTGTATGCAAAATTTCAGCCGAGAAAATTTCAGTAGTTCTTGCGTAGAAGGGTAACAAACATCCAAACTTTCGCGTTTATTATATTGGTAGGAATAAGATTGGCATGGCACACTTAAGGCGGTACTCCGAGGCACACTAGCGCCGCCATCTCTTTTATATTATTATTAGGTAAGGCGGTACTCCGAGGCACACTAGTGCCGCCACCTATTTTATATTATTATTATTAGGTAGAACAAAAAAAAATTATTTGATAAAAAGATTGTGATTTTTTTAAATACCTGTGTTAGTTTTATTTAATTTTTATATAGGTACTTTAGGAGGAGATGCAAAAAAATGAGAGGTGGCACCAAGTGCAACTCCGATGTCCTCCAGGAAAGCCAGCCTGACTTCGGTACCTAAGCGTCCTTGGTGTTCCGAGGTAGTGTAGTCATTGAGAGGCTACGCTATCGCACTGTTCTCGAGATAATGTGATGAGGATAAGAAAGAAAGAAAATGATTTATTAAACACTACCACTACAAATAAAATAAAAGACTACTTAGTAACACGAACAAACACAGTGAACAATTATTGGGAAGCTAAAACTAACACAAGTAGGTAGGTAGGTAGGTACCTACCTAAGTATTGGGTTGGTAGATACTAAGTAGCCCACAACAGCGTGTGTGTAGGTTTGACAGGTCCTGACTCAGCTTGTTGCTCTAAACAAAACCTAGAGTAGGTTATTTGTGAAGGAGCGCTGGTTTTCAGTCAGAACCAGGTGATGCATGACATTGAATAAGTTTTGATTATGTTACACCTCTATACTCTATCATAGGCTAGTCCACAAATGACAATGCATTCTTAGCAGCTATATTTTTCCTAGGTAAGTTAACTGTGATAATTATATAATATTATTGAGATTTAATAATGACAGACATTGCCATTTTACTGCAGCACCAATAATTATTATTTGTACATGACTCTAACGACGCCCATTTACAAATTATTAAGTAACTTGCTTATTTTTCTGTCTTGTCTGTTTTATGGCTTCAAATTTTAAAATATAATTTAAGCAGCATTATATTGTATAATTGACGTCTCCAAGTGTGCTTTGTGCTCCTACGGTGAATAAATGAGTATGAGTATGGTGCGCGGTACCTCAGACAATACTCCTTGATGCAGGTCAAGTTGGCGTGATGGGCGGCATGCAGCGCGGGCAGCACGTTGCTGCTGCACAGCGTGGCGCGCAGGAAGCGCGTGCACAGCGCGCGCAGGCGGGGGATGTTCAGCCGCAGCGTCAGGCGGAGCACCTCCATCACTAATAGCACGGTCGCAGAGGAGGCTGGGTCCTCATCTGTAAGGGGAATAACAAGTCATTTTCATTAGTGAATCGGACTTCTAATTCTGAGTAGGGGAACTAAGATCTGCACGGACATCTCGCATAGGAGTGTATTGTGCATTATCCCCATGCCTAGGTAGGCCCTAACCAGCCCAGCTCCTTGAAGTATCGGAGCAGGACTTTTGGTGACTGACAGCTTCGTTTCAGCTCTGCGGGTGTAGATGGGATAGATGCCTCAATGAGACACTTCAGCCCCGTTTTATATCTGGCCTCCTCTGTGGCCGTGCAGTGTAGGACAACGTGTTCCATGTTCCATGTTCCACGTGTTCGTCTCTTCTTCTTGGAAGCAGCCACGACATAAACTGCTTTCTGTGGCTCGAATCGAACTTCGGTTTGTGCTGGTTTGGAATTGCACCACCCCAATTCTTCCCGTGGGTGTCGTAAGAGGCGACTAAGGGATATCCATCAGGGGTCGGGCAGCAGCGCCCCCTGCCGAACAAATCATCCACCAAACTGCGATCCCCAATCCGCATGCCCATCGTTGCGATTATAGGCATTGCCCCCATGAGTTAAACGCCATTAACGCATTCACTGCCCAGCTCTGCTACTCGGGGCTGGAGACCGGCAATTGCATTTTGGGCCATGAAGAAGTGTTTAGAGCGTTTATCAGGAGGAGGCCTGCGTCCAGCAGTGGACCGATACAGGCTGTTGAGGTTGAGGTTGAGATAGTGAATCAAACCTCTCTTATTCAGTTTTTAGGTTTCCGTACCCAAGGGGTAGTAAAACGCTGTCCGTCCGTCTGTCTATCACTGAGATTTGTATATATAGTATTATATATAGTATTGTATATATACAGTTTTGTATGCTTATGTATAAGTTTTTACAATAAACTACCTGTCGACGTCCGAAGCCTAGGTTTTCAAGAATTTAGTAGAAAAATTCGATTGTTTTTACTATTGAAATCCTATTATGATATTGACGAAGCTCTGACTGATGATTTCGGTATGTAGGTTACCTACTAGTTGTATTTTAATGTGATTGTTAATAACTTTTAATAATTTTATTATTTTAATTTAATGTATAAATATGTGTACCTCTTTGACTTTTCCTAGTGTACAATAATATGTATCAAAACGGATTAAATGAAATGAAATGAAAAAGATGTATCTTATAATCCGTTATAGTTAGACAGTTGAAATTTTAAGAAATAAAATAATATCGAAAAATTGTGACAACCACTACAGCATGAAGTCGAATACCGTGGAAGTCTTGATATAATCTAAATTAGATATTCTCTGGTACTTTTACGGACTTTAGCCCCATCTACGTTAGTATAATAATAAATAATAAATAAATAAATAATGCTGGACAATTCACACAGCATTATCTAGCCCCAAGCTAAGCAGAGCTTGTGTTATGGGTACTAGATAACTGATATACATAATATATGCATTACATAGATAAGTAGGTATTTTTATTATACATAGAAAAACATCCAGAACGCCCTGAACAAATGTCTGCAGATCGTACAAACATTTGTCCCGAGGCGGGAATCGAACCCGCAACCTACTGCGTCGCAGGCAGACCTTCGACCACCTTACCACATTTCTCAGATGATGTATTTCTGTTGCGAAGAGCTTACATTATGATTTAGTTAGGATGGCAGCTTAGGTACCTACCTATCTACCTACTCTGGATGTGTTTACCAGTGTGTAGTGACTGTTGTAAAAATGAACTTAGGTAGGAAATAGAAACCAATGGAATTCAGCGACTCGACGACTTGTTTACTTTTACCTACTTTCCCGACAAGTGGGATGGGGGTAAATAAATGTAATAAATCTGCTTACGTAATACTTGATCGGCCCCTAACAGCCTATGTTACCTAAGGATAATGTAGCATTCTAACCGTGAAAGAATTTTTTAAATCGATTCAGCAGTGTTTATAATATTAGTGTAGATTATATGTAGATGCATTCCTTTCTCCCTCTAACTTATTGCGGTATAGTAGAGATAGGAGGTAACCTAGTGACAAACGACTAGTAACCAAATCATACCTTTTTCTGTAGGATCTATCTTGAACGCTTCAGGGTGGGCGTCCGTCATTTTAATAGTTACATCTTATGGCTTTCGTAAGTCACCCGCGTCTGTCTTTCTCGCTCTAACTTATTGCGTTCTAAACAGAGAAAGGAGGTAAGCTAATGAACGTACCTTTTTCTGTAGGATCTATCCGATCGGTATAAATATAATTGAGCACCATCTTGAACGCTTCGGGATGAGCCTCCGGTATTTTGATCGTCACTTCTAATGGCTTTCGTAACTCGCTCGGATCGCGCCTCTGTCTTTCTCGCTCTAGCTTGTCGCGTTCTATGCGGGCTTCCCTGGGAAAATAAGATTTTATAAACTATGGTTTATCCATCCAGCATGGAGCATGTTAGTAAATAAACCACGATACAAATAACAAAAACGCACTTGCTTGGCGTCGAGTTTCAGATATAATTGTAAGCAATTTTTATTGAAGGGAGGATCTAAAATCGACAAGTAATGTAAATTACGCATAAAAGGACGCGCCAACAAAGTGAATTTTAGGTTAAGTATGGGCGGTTTGTATACGTTTATGCCTCATTCAATATGGACACGGTATAGATGATAATATTATTGAGTTTGTAACTATGAACCGACTTCAACTATATGGTTTTCTCATGGATGCAGCAGTCAGAACTGACGAGGTGGGCGAAAGTCCACCTGCGACGCAGGAGGTTGCGGGTTCGATTCCTGCCTCGGGACAAATATTTGTACGATCTGCAGATATTTGTTCAGGGCGTTCTGGATATTTCCTATGTATAATAAAAAATATCTACCTATGTAGTGTATTGTATTATGTACATCAATTATATCAAGTACCCGTAACACAAGCTCTGCTTAGCATGGGGCTAGATAATGCTGTGTATATTGTCCAGCATTATTTATTTAAAGGGAAAACAAATAGTATACTTACACTACATAACCTACAAACATTAATAATAAACTTATACATACATACACATAAAATAAGGTTGTCTAACATTATGCAGGGATATAAAGGGTTACAGGTTAGTCAACCCAGATTCTGGAGGGGGTTGTAATTTCCATCATTGACTGATTTCATTATGAAACACCCTACGCACTAAACTTTCGTTTTCAAGATATTGGACTTTGAAGTGTTTTTTTTAATACTCACCGATTTTCTGCCTATTGGTCTCCTATTTTTTTTGGTTTGTTGGCCTCTAATTTATTTGTGTTTGCCATTTTTGACATGACAAATGAGCCGGAGATTTGTCATGAAAGACAATAGGCGCAGAATAACTCAACGAATTGCCCGGGAGACTTTCATAATTTTTTTCACAGAATTATGATAATACCCTAGCTTGTTAAACCTTTTTGGATAGCTGATGAAACGTATTTTTAAGCACATCTGCAACTTGACTGTCATAGACATATCATAATTTATTTCAATTTATAACTATCAATCGTCTACAGCTACCCAGTTCGTTAAGATATTTGAAATTTTAGTGTTAATATTATTAAAGAAACACATCTTCATTTTCTACACAAAAATGGCAAACACAAATAAATAAGAGGCCAACAAACCAAAAAAATGGCTAACAGGCAAAATAACGATATATAAAAAAAAACGAAGTCCAATATCTTTAAATCGGTTTGGAGTAAGATGTTTCATAGTAAAATTAGTCAGGAATGTCGGAAACTAACCTGTAACCCTGTATAATGCTGATGAAGCAGTTTTAAGAGGACTAAGGCCCATATTATGAAAGTTTGCTCAGTCATCGATCTATGCTTGAGCAACGCTTTTCTATGGCATAAACGTCACTCCAGTATAGCTCTATGACTGAGCAAGCTTTCGTAATACGGGCCTTAGTTTATCTAAGCCTGAGAAAGTAAGACAAACTTACTTGATCTTAGCCTTGAGGAAATGAGACCTAGCCGCTATGATGGCTTGATGCGCCATGACTGGCGTCTGATCTGGACCGACCAGTAGAGTGATGTCACAGAACTGCTGGGATTTGAGGATGCGGCCAAAGTCTTCGTGGAGCGTGCATCGAGGGTAGCTTGAGAGCTGGAATATAAGATCTGTGAAGTGGGTATAGAGTTGAAATTCGTTATGACATTGACAGGCGTCGTACGATATTGCACCCACCTGGAAATACCGACCTGATAGTAACTGTCTTTCAGCCAATGTAACCCTTATTTTTATTATAAATAAAGCTCAATTCAACTGCAACCGGAACAGCGCCCCCACTCCTAACATTATTATCGACAGTGCTTCCGAATAATAAGACAACGCCGTCCGATGTCGCACCCGCGTGGAGTCGTAGTCGATCTGATGGTAACTTATCCAGCAAATATGATTCTTCATTTAACGTAATTAAAGCTCAATTCACCTGAAACCGGAATAGCTCCCCGCTCCTAACATTATTATCCACAGTACCGCCGAATATAAAGAGAGCGTCGTCCGATATCGCACCCGCGTGGAATAGTCGACCCGATGGTATCTGTGAGTCTGGGGATGGTTGGACTACGGACCTGAAAGGAAAAATCGACCATAAACTCTATGAAATACCTGTTAAATTAGATTAGCAAGCTAGATTTTATAGGAACAGATCAAATCGAAACCAATGTCTATTGATATCACTGAACGCAAGGAAAGGAATTTTAAATGGTATGGGTATCTAGGTTCAATCGAAGGCGAATTCTAGATATCATATCATACGTACCACATTTGCGTATCAAGATCGTACCAATGCAAGTCCGCTGGCAGAGTATTATCGGCGGCAAGATACTGGTACAATCGAAGGTGGACTCTAAATATCTCTATATAAAAAATATCTCTAAATATCATATCTATCATACGTACCTCATTTGCGTATCAAGATCGTAGCAATTAGAGATGGGTTTATGCCGGGCATTTACAGGGCGGATTGAATAAATGACAGGGCAGAAACATTTTGAATTTTTTTCAATTTAAAGTATTACAAGCTACGCTACGTACGTACTTACGCATTAATGTTTTATTCTTAAGACGTTAAGTAGGTACATGGTTTTTATTTCTTCAAGGTACCACTTCATTCATACTTACTTAATAATAATATAATATTGACTCTCAGACATCACGAAGTAAACCTTATAATACTTTAAATTGAAGAAAATTCTTGAAAAAAATTCAAAATTTAAAGACAAGAAGCGTAGTTTCTGCCCTGTCATCGGGCATTTATAAGGCATAAAAAGACGTTTATTAGGCATTTACTCAATCCGCCCTGTAAATGCCCGGCATAAACCCATCTCTATACGTACCACATTTGCGTATCAAGGTCGTAGCAATGCAAGTCCGCTGGCAGAGTATTATCGGCGGCAAGATACTGGTACAATCGAAGGTGGACTCTAAATATCATATCATACGTACCACATTTGCGTATCAAGGTCGTAGCAATGCAAGTCAGCTGGGAGAGTATTATCGGCGGCAAGATACTGGTACAATCGAAGGTGGACTCTAAATATCATATCATACGTACCACATTTGCGTATCAAGGTCGTAGCAATGCAAGTCAGCTGGCAGAGTATTATCGGTGGCAAGATACTGGTACAATCGAAGGTGGACTCTAAATATCATATCATACGTACCACATTTGCGTATCAAGGTCGTAGCAATGCAAGTCAGCTGGCAGAGTATTATCGGTGGCAAGATACTGGTACAATCGAAGGTGGACTCTAGATATCCTATCATACGTACCACATTTGCGTATCAAGATCGTAGCAATGCACGTCAGCTGGCAGAGTATTATCGGACGCAAGATACTGGTACAATCGAAGGTGGACTCTAGATATCCCATCATACGTACCACATTTGCGTATCAAGGTCGTAGCAATGCAAGTCCGCTGGCAGAGTATTATCGGCGGCGCCTCCGAACACGTACAGATGGCTCTGATGCGCCACCATCACGTGGCCGTATCGGCGAGCGGGCGCTGGCCCGGCGCAGCGGAGCAGGTGCTCGGTGCAAACTCGACTCCAACTGTGGACAGATAAGGTTCAATGTTGTTTAAAGAATGTTTATTTTGAAGGAGCACAGCTTTATAACAAACTAACCGAAACATTGAAAAATGTAAGTTCCTTTCAAACTTTTAAAACTGAACTGGCTAGTTTTGTTAGAGAAAATTAAGAAAATTAAAGTGTGCCTAGTTTAAATTATTCGTAGTGTGTGTTTAAGTGAGTCAACCTTTTACCATTTTTGTACCTAACTACCTATCTTTTCGTTTATTTATGCAAAACTGTAATAACTACCTACAGACCGAACAACAACTTAAATTTACTATTATAAATTGTTAAAACTCTAAGCTAAATTACTATTATCATGTAAGTGACTGTGTCTTTTTTGAGAATAAATATCTTTAAACCTATAATTTAAAATATTTAAATCGAGTGATTTTAGAATCACAGCTGGGCAGTGAATACGTTATAAGGGGGAGGCCTGCGTCCAGCAGTGCGGCGCATATTGCTCGCCGCATTGGGATAATTGTGCCCTCTAACAAAGGCGACCACCCATGCTCGAGTCGATCAACTTAGTGCTGAATAATTATTAATCAAATATGTATACAGCTCGCATGACTATTAACTTACGCCCATTCAAATATCCACTCCCCTACACTTACGTATGAGTTTCGAAGTCGAATTGGAACAATGCGTTGGTGATCTTAGCGCCACTCTGGCCACTGAACACGAACATTTTCCCGCGCGCCACGCAGATCGGAAAGTTGCAACACGTTGGCGGGCATGTGCCTTTTTGTTCTATCTTTTCCCACGTGTGCATTTCTCCCTGGGAAGTATGAAACCATTTGTCAAAATTTTACACCGGTGTTGGATCATACACATAGCGATACCTTATCCATCGAGCATGTAGAATGTTAGTAAACAAGCCGCCCATAAATAACCTAAAATTCACTTTGTTGGCGCGTCCTTTTTACGTAATTTGCGTTACTTGTCGATTTGAGATCCTTCCTTCAATAAATATTGCTTACTCGACGCCAAGCAAGTGAATTTTTGATTATAGTGTCGAGGTTTGTTTACTAACATTCTACATGCTCGATGGATACAGTACAGAGTGGAGAAACATTATATAGGTAGATATATATCTCTATAATAATAATAATAATATAATGTTGTTGGACTGTTCACACAGCATTATCTAGCCCCAAGCTAAGCAGATCTTGTGTTATAATAGGTACTAGATAACTGATATACTTAAGACAATACACTAAATAAAAAGATATTTTTTATTATCTATAGAAAACATCCAGAACACCCTGAATTGGGACCTCTGAATATCTGCCGTAAAATATCATCGAATTTTAGGATTCTTTTAACTAATTCTGGCGACAAAACTTAAGCGTAATAATAATAAAAATAAATGTGGTGTGTCAAAACCAGCTAAGCACTTTTGCTGGTCAAATGCAATGCAATGCATCATTGAAATTTATCTTGTCAATGACGATATTATTCCGATATAATTGCCTTCACAAAACCTAGTCTGCAGTTATACATATAAGTAGGTAGGTACTTACAAGTAAGCTACAGGTCCACATATCGTTGAGTCTTGCGTTACCATCGTATCCAGCGAATATCCATAGCTTGTCGTTGTACACGGCAGCGCCATGTGCTGAGCGAGGTACTGGTTCCCTGTCATTAAATAACATAGTTTAAATATTAAGGTGGAACTATAGTCGCATAATTTTCATCATTTTTTCATACAAACGTGGAAGGGTAACTACAAGGCTGTTTGATGTTAACCATCCAAAACTAAGGATGATATCAATTTACACCGCCATAAACTATGTTTGTATACATTTAAAACAGTAAAAAGAGTATACGTTTGAAAAAAACAAGCTTCTAAACTTTCGTATTTCAACACGAATTTTAGCTAACTTTAGACGAAAATAAATAACACACGGGGAAATAACACTCTAAAATGAAGGGTTTTCCGACATAGTTTAGTTATTTAATTAGTTAAAATAAATTTATTTTGAATTAGGTAAATAGTTTTTCTATGATAATGATAACCCTTGTGCTAGTCTGTTTGGCGGCATAAATCATTGTGCATTTCATTTTATCGCGCGGGTCTGTCTATAATGACAGGTGAGATAGCATGCATTTAGGCCGCGCTCACTGATGACAGTGTACTTAATCAAAGAACTCAGAGCAGTTAATGATAACGATACTACGCATCGGTCAATTTCTATCAAAGTAAAAGGTTTATAATAAAACTAAATATGCAGTTATTGTTTTCGTACAAATCGAGGGCATGACTCCTTTCTCCTTTTCTCTAACTCTCGTGGTTTCGGACTTGGCCATCACCGCCCTTCTCAAAAACCCACCCTGTATAAGTTATACCATTCTGTTTAGTTAGGGTTTCTTCGTAGCAAAAAAAAAGTTTAACATTTTTGTCGATAAAATAGGGTAATCATTTTTTACACTGTATAGGCTGGTTTAGTCTCTCAACGACTACGCTACCACGGGACATTAAGGAGGCCTAGGCAAGCACCGACGTCAACGAGCTGCTGGCTTTCCTGGAGGACTTCGGGCGATTAGACTAGCAACCCTACAACCGACACGCAATAAGGGCCCACTTGTGCCTAGTTGCGGTAACCAAGTAAAGTAACATGTAACAAGTAAGCTGTTTTACTCACGGTCCCATGAACTTCCATTGAAACCAGGTAGCCGATTTGAACTTGTACTCGAAGAGATCATTCTTATTCGTCAGATTGGAGTTGGCGAGGATGTCGCCTGTGTAGCCGCCGAAAATGAACATGGATTGCTTGTGGATCTGGAAACAATCACACTAACATAAATGCGAAAGTTTGGATGGATGGATGTTTGTTACCTCTTCATGTCAAAACTACTGAACGGATGTAGAATTACGCTAAAACCACTTATCCAATACTGACATTTGAAAGCCATTTGAATGACCTTCGTCCGTCGTTTGCGATTGTACGGCGAAGGTCTTTCAAATGTCAGTAAAGGATGTGTGGTTTTTGCGTAATTGCACAGCGGATTGGGCTGAAATTTAGCATTCTGGTAATTCTAATCCTGCAATCAAACATTAGGCTACTTTTTATCATCATAAATCAACTATTTCCGTAGGATAATAGAAATCACCTTTAAGAGTGCAATAACGCCGCTACGAGATGGATTTCGAGTGGGATGACAAGATATGGTTTTCTCACGAGTGAGAAGTAGAGAGAAGAGACTTGCACCGAATTTTCTATGCTCCAAAATAGTTTTAACCTAATTACAAGTTAATGAAACAACCAATCGAAAAATTAAAAGACATAACTAAAGAAATACTTCATACTTTCTTAGCAAAACAAAAACCGAAGAAAGAAAGTGTGCTGTTCCTGAGATAAATAGCAAAAAGTGTGCAAAACATCTATTTTTCGAAGAAATAAGCTATCGAGAAAACCTAAACACGTAATTCAAGATAAAAGATCGAAGTAACATTGAACAATATGATCCGTTGGTAGCTGTCATAGATTCTGAGATAATTAACGATTTTGAAGTACTATTTTGAATTACTTATGGCACGCTCTTAAATGTTTCGTGGGAATTACGGGCGTTATGCCCGTACCGTACCCCATAAGATAAAAGCCAATTCTCATCGGGGGGGCCGACTACTGGCCCGTCTACTGCTGGACTCGTGCAGCCAGTGGACCAATGAAGGCTGTGAGGTGAATCTAGCATTAATATGGGGTACGATATGGGCATTACGCAGACGGAGCTGCGTCCAGCAGTGGACCAATGAAGGCTACTGTGGAGGTGAGTCGAGGATGTAGTACAATCAAACATTTATAAAACTAAGACAAAAATTAAAGGATTTTTGAATAGCGATTTGAAACGCTGTCGCGCCAAAAATCGGATGAGGTCTTTGAACATAGACCACAACAAATAAAAACATAGAACTAAAATGTTGTCATATCAATCGAAATAAAAAGGATGGCATCATTTTTAGTGACATCTGAATTAACACCATTGTCGCCTCCAATACAGAACACAACCGAACAATCGTAGATAACACATCATCATCATCTATTTTAGTCCACTGCTGGACTAACATAGGCTGCATATGCTGGGCCTTCCCTGAAAAGCACCTTATTAGCTTTTATCTCAAGGGGGTCCAGGCATGTGGATTGGGGATTGCAGTCTGGTAGAATGGTTCTGCAGTACATAGCTGTAGGTGTAAGTATTTTACATGCTGCACTAGACTAATGTTGCCTGAAATAAATGGTTTATTAATATTATCACACATACCACAGCAGAATGGTGGTATCTTGGGGCGGGGGGTGAGCCCAGACTCCCAGCTCTGGTCCAGGATGATTCCTGAATATCGTATCGAATGAGGTCGTTCAACATAGACTTGCCATTGTCACCTCCGAACACATATAGTGCATCTTTGTATGCTATTGCAGTGTGTTTGCTTCGTCTGAAATAATATATGTATAAGTCTGAGGTCTGACGAATAATATTATAAGTCTGAGGTTAGCTAAGATAGTTGACATTGCCACTTTGAGTGTCCAAGATGCATATGCAGTTCCAGACTTTTTATATGAAAGAGCACTGCATTTTTAACCTATACCGTGTCCATTTTGAATGAAGCATAAACATAAACAAACCGTCCATACTTAACCTAAAATTCACTTTGTTGGCGCGTCCTTTTATGCGTAATTTAAATTACTTGTCCATTTTAGATCCTCCCTTCAATAAAAATAGCTTACAATTATATCTGAAACTCGACGCCAAGCAAGTGAGATTTTGTTATTTGTGTCGTATTTTGTTTACTAACGTCTAACATGCTTCATTCAAAATGGATAAACCATAGCTTCTATGTATGTGGAGAAACTTTAAGCAGCCTATGATTAATCACACAAGGATTTCTAAGGATTCAAATTTTTCAAACAGACCAACATTTTTGAAAAAATGAATTTTTGTTTATTTTGTGTAAAATGGGAAAAGTGTAAAACCATTATTTTTCAGACAAAACTAAGCACGGACATGTTTTGTTAGATGGTTCTTAGGATGGTGTTTTAGCTCTGCAATTACGAAAAAACCACCTTAACCAGCCATCCAATAATAATAATAATGCTGGACAATTTACACAGCAATATCTAGCCACCCCCAAGCTAAGCAGAGCTTGTGTTATGGGTACTAGATAACTTATATACATAATACAATACACTACATAGATAGATATTTTTTATTAAACATAGAAATACCTAACATTTGAAAGCCCTTTGAACAGAGTCCCAGAGTATTACTAGAGGCTACTTCAATCAAATAAAATAGAAAACTGTGCTGTCACTTATTGTTTAAACTGGCTGTTATCAGCAACTAACTATTGAATTCTAGGCTTTATTCCCTAGAACTAAAATATTCTTAAAAATGAATAGTGTGACTAAGTAACTATAGTTTAAAAGTTAGCAAAGAGTCAGTTTAATTAGTAATCTATTGTTTACAAACCTGGCACCAACAAATTCATTACACTCTGAGAGTAGTTTCCACCTGTGGACCGTCTCAAACGGCCCAAACTCCATCCTCAGGCTGACATCCAGTTCTTCAGGGTTGCGGAGTTCCTCCGTTGATACTTTTGCTGACATGATAGTGTCCTAAAACATTGTCATTTGTAAGGGATAGACTTTACAACTGCACATGATCAAGGGACAAACTAAGACATATTTGTGCTTTGATTAAGACACCCAGTATTTTTAATTTGATTGGATACTAACTGATTAAAAATTATATGTAGCCTCTTAAAGGACATAAAATGTACAACAACCAAGCCGAGGACACACTTTCGTATTGTCTATTCGCGGAACGAAATACTTGATTCTTTAATCAATTATTAAGAAAATATGGACCGGTTGGTGTAAGTTTTTTGGGTGGGTGTTTTGAGCAGTTATGTACTGTACGCAGACAAATCGTACGGAAATAGAGAACATGTCAAATAAATGGAGTAGGTAATGTATTCGGCGTGCCCGGAAGGTGATTAGAACAGGAAGAAATCTCAAAATAACCGGGAATATAGGTCGTGAACTATGTCGATGACTTCGGTGAGTACAAATACCTTCCTAAAACATTCGTTTATTAATCAGATTTGATTATGTACTTACCGATTTCAGAAATACGCTTTTTTACACTATCAATACTTGAATATATAACATTTTCAAAGAAATTTCTGTTATCTTACTACAAAGTCAGGAGGAACAGGAAACACGTGTAGACTTTCTCGGTATTTATTTTACCCAATACAATAATTATCAGCACTGATTTAACTCTAATAGCATTTTAATTAACAGCAGTATTTTAGTTATACTGATACACTTGTTACACTTGTTATTGTAATTGGCGTCTCGCCATGGAATGGCCGCCCGGTCCGTTGTCGTGGCTTTTATCGGAACCCGACTGAGCCACCCGAAGCTTCGCATCGGCGCTCCTCGGTTCGGCAGAGCCCGTAAACAGTCGTCATCGGTTCGGCTCGGGTTGCTTCGAGATGGTTTTTCCCACGTAAACAAACATCGGTTTTGCTCGGGCCGTCTTGGATAGCAAGTTTCCTACACAAATCACCCTGCTTGGGTTGCGCTGTGACTCAGGCTAGCTGTTCTTTATGGAATATTTCTGCTTATTTTACAAATTTATTAAACAAAGCTTACAAATTCGTCCATCCTGATAATCAAATCACGACCTCGTGATATCTAGGTACTCAATAGGTGTAAATACATTCTGAAGAAGCATGTTAAGCTTGATCCTGCACCTTATCTCTCCGGCTATGTCCGTCTGCCATCTCATTGGATTATAAGAGTGAGGAAATACTTGTTGAGAGTGAATTTATATAATAATATGAGACGCACACACTTTATCATTATCATTGGTTTTGTGTCATCATTAGATTCATCGCTGCATTGTTACATTTCTTATTTCCATATTACATTATCTTATCATTGATTTTGTGCCATAAGATTCATTACTGCATTACTACATTGCTAGTTACCATACTACATTGCTAGTTACATTACCAATTTTATAATATTGAGTGTGTTTCAATACTACTCTACTATTAGAAACTACAAAATTAAAGGAATTAAATTGATTGATTCTACTAATAACCTGAATCTAAACGAATGTTATTTTTATCATTTCTTGTTTTTTTCTCTTATAATGAATTCGAACCTTTAATTATTTCAAATTCCATCTCTACAACAATACTAGAACCACAATTTTAATGTTCAAATCGTTTTTGTTTTCAAACGTTAATACAGATCATCTTTTAGTTATTTGTCGGATTTATCCGGTCCAGTATTTCCATTATATTTACTATTTCATTATTTCTCATGATCATTTCATTATTACTTTTTATTAGAACCTTTTATTTTTTTTATAATCGTCATTACAATTTCCGAACTTTTTAGCAAATTCCTTTGCCTTTATGTTTGGCAACTACCATCGAAATGATATTTTTGCGATGCAGATTTCAATCACCCTTTTTGTGGCATAAGAAATAAGCACTTAGAGAAATACAATTTTATGAATTTTATCAATAATGGGAGTACATACTCGGACACCACTTTCTTTTTGTAAGACCACTGTTATGTGGTTTTTGTTTACGTCTGTCCTAAATGTTCTTTTGTTGTTATATTATTATTAGATTTTAATTATCTATTGCTTTTCTTATTATTTTGATTGAACACCTTAAAAGCGGCAAGCATTGCATTTATTGCAATGTTGACTTTCCTTATAACAATCTGAGAGTTTAATATGATTGTGATAAAAAAAAGCACCATCATAAGTATTTGAGATATCTATTTTATGAATTTTATTTCTGACTTTATTTCAGTTTTAACCTACAAAAATTGCGCCTTACCACCACTAGAGTGATTTTTCTGTGAAATAAATAGTTACCAACCCCGGCTTGCTCGATATTTTTCTGTTTTTAACGCAAAGCGAAATAGTTTCAAACTGGATAGGCGTTACGTTTGGCGATAACTTCATCAATCATTTCATTTAGAATTTGTATTCGTCATTTGTGTAGTTTGTTATTTGTCATTTACCATGTATTATTTATCTATCATTTATTATTAATGACCATTTGTTATAAGTTATCATTCATCATTTATTGATTTATTATTTATTTACCATGTATCATTAATTTATTTATACCATGTAACATTTCTTATGATTTGTTTATTTATATTATTTATTTATTTATCATTATGCTCTTTATATTATTAATCATTTATTTATATTAGTTAACTTATCATTTGTCATTTGTATTCTTCATTTGTTTAGTATGTGTAGTCTGTTATTTGTCATATATTATTTATCTATCACTAACCATTTATCATTTATTATTACTTATTTATTTATCATTTTTTATTATTCATCTTTTATTTATAATAGTTAACTTGTATAATATGAAGTCATATTTGTCATTTATCATATGTCTATCATTTACTGTAAGTTATTTTTTTTATATCATTTATCACTTGTTATTTACCATGTACCATTTATTTATTTATCATTTATCATGTATCATTTATTATTAGTCATAATTTTGTTTTTTTTTTATCATTCATTTAATTATCATTTAATATTTAACATTCATTATTTATAAATTATTTTTATCATTTATCGTTTATAATTTATCATTTATCATTTATCATTTATCATTTATCATTTATCATTTATCATTTATCATTTATCATTTATCATTTATCATTTATCATTTATCATTTATCATTTATCATTTATCATTTATCATTTATCATTTATCATTTATCATTTATCATTTATCATTTATCATTTATCATTTATCATTTATCATTTATCATTTATCATTTATCATTTATCATTTATCATTTATCATTTATCATTTATCATTTATCATTTATCATTTATCATTTATCATTTATCATTTATCATTTATCATTTATCATTTATCATTTATCATTTATCATTTATCATTTATCATTTATCATTTATCATTTATCATTTATCATTTATCATTTATCATTTATCATTTATCATTTATCATTTATCATTTATCATTTATCATTTATCATTTATCATTTATCATTTATCATTTATCATTTATCATTTATCATTTATCATTTATCATTTATCATTTATCATTTATCATTTATCATTTATCATTTATCATTTATCATTTATCATTTATCATTTAACATTTAACATTTAACATTTAACATTTAACATTTAACATTTAACATTTAACATTTAACATTTAACATTTAACATTTAACATTTAACATTTAACATTTAACATTTAACATTTAACATTTAACATTTAACATTTAACATTTAACATTTAACATTTAACATTTAACATTTAACATTTAACATTTAACATTTAACATTTAACATTTAACATTTAACATTTAACATTTAACATTTAACATTTAACATTTAACATTTAACATTTAACATTTAACATTTAACATTTAACATTTAACATTTAACATTTAACATTTAACATTTAACATTTAACATTTAACATTTAACATTTAACATTTAACATTTAACATTTAACATTTAACATTTAACATTTAACATTTAACATTTAACATTTAACATTTAACATTTAACATTTAGCATTTAACATTTAACATTTAACATTTAACATTCAACATTCAACATTCAACATTCAACATTTAACATTTAACATTCAACATTCAACATTCAACATTCAACATTCAACATTTGTCTTTTGACATTTGATATTTTACATTTGACTTTTAACATTTGATATTTTACATTTGACATTTGATATTTGGCATTTGGCATTTAATATTTCACTTTTGACATTTGTTTTTTTCATTTGACTTTTGACATTTGATATTTTACATTTGACATTTGACATTTGGCATTGGGCATTTGGTATTTAGCTTTAGGCTCTTGACTTTTTACTTTTGGCTTTTGGCTTTTGTCATTTGGCATTTGGTATTTGACTTTTGACTTTTGACTTTTGACATTGAGATTTGACATTTACATTTAACATTTGACTTGACATTTGTTATTTGACATTTTGACATATGTTATTTGACATTTTGACATTTGAGATTTGAGATTTGACTTTTGACTTTTGATTTTTGACATTTGACTTTTGATTTTTGACTTTTGACTTTTGACATTTGACATTTAACATTTGACATTTGACATTTGACATTTGACATTTACATTTTCAACATTGACTTTTGACTTAGCCACACGCAAGAAGTTGAAGTTTAAGTTGACTTTTGACTTTTAACTTTTGACATTTGACATTTGATATTTGACATTTACATTTTCTTTTACATTTGACATTTACATTTTACATTAATATTCGACATTCGAGATTTGACATTTGACATTTGACATTTGACATTTGACATTTTACATTTGACATTTGACATGACATTTGACTTTTGACATTTGACTTTTGACTTTTGACATTTGACTTTTGACATTTGACTTTTGACTTTTAACATTTGACATCAACAAACATTTACATTTGACATCTGCCTTTTGACATTTGACATTTAACTTTGGACTTTTAACATTTGACTTTTGACATTTGACATTTAGACTTTTGACTTTTGACTTTTGACTTTTGACTTTTGACTTTTTACATTTGACATTTGACATTTGACTTTTGACTTTTGACCTTTTTACATTTGACTTGACATTTACCTTTTAACATTTGACTTTTGACTTTGACTTGACTTTTGACTTTTAACATTTGACTAACATCTAACATTTACATTTGACATTTGCCTTTTGACTTCATACATTTGACATTTGACTTTTGACTTTGACTTTTGACTTTTGACTTTTAACATTTGACTAACATCTAACATTTACATTTGACATTTGCCTTTTGACTTTTGACATTTGACATTTGACTTTGACATTTGACATTTAGACTTTTGACTTTTGACATTTGACTTTTTATTTTACATTTGACATTTGACTTTTGACTTTTGACTTTTGACTTTTAACATATGACATTTGACATTTGACATTTGACATTTGACATTTGACATTTAACATTTAACATTTACATTTGACATTTGCCTTTTGACTTCATACATTTGACATTTGACTTTTGACTTTGACTTTTGACTTTTGACTTTTAACATTTGACTAACATCTAACATTTACATTTGACATTTGCCTTTTGACTTTTGACATTTGACATTTGACTTTGACATTTGACATTTAGACTTTTGACTTTTGACATTTGACTTTTTATTTTACATTTGACATTTGACTTTTGACTTTTGACTTTTGACTTTTAACATATGACATTTGACATTTGACATTTGACATTTGACATTTGACATTTAACATTTAACATTTACATTTGACATTTGCCTTTTGACATTTGCCTTTTGACTTTTGATTTTTGACTTTTGACTTTTGACTTTTGACTTTTAACATTTGCCTTTTGACATTTGACTTTTGATTTATGACTTTTGACTTTTAACTTTTAACATTTGACATTTGACAAAAACATTTCTAACATTTACATTTACATTTGACTTTTGACTTATGTCATTTGATTTTTGACATTTGACATTTGACATTTGACATTTGACATTTGACATTTGACATTTGACATTTACGTTTAACATTTACATTTGACATTTGACTTTTGACATTTACTTTTGACTTTTAACATTTGGCATTTGGCATTTGACTTTGACATTTGACATTTGACATTTGACATTTAACATTTGACATTTGACTGATTTTTTTTCTTTTATACATTTGACATTTTGACAATTACATTTTTAACATTTACATTTACATTACACTTCTAGATTTATGTGTCATGGAGTTACACGTAGCAGCAGGTAACGCCTAATAGATTGGCAGTGACCGCTGACCGGTGACTAAAGGAGAACCCGCATCCACGACCTGAAGCGCCTAGGATCCTCACGGCGTCTCTGCAGGCGGTCCAGTTTCTTCCTCGTTTCATCTCATGTAACTCCTGGGCTGAAAAAGAATTTTCAACGACATCAATTGCTCAAAATAGGAAAATGATTTTTCGTTTTATGTGAAAATTGTCGTATTAACCTAACGTATGTTACTTAGCTTATTAATGTCATTTGTTGTCAAAGTTTTAACCATAGTTAATTTATGTTTGCCATCTTCTCAAAATGCCACGTGTTTTTTAAATAAAAATTCATACATTATAATAATCACATTGGCACGTGGGGTACATGCTAAAAGCACCACACACACTTTCTTATTTTCCAGTAAAAACGATCCTTGACTATTTGCCATATGGATGGGTTGGCAGTTGCAGGCTCGAGTTTGAATTGCCTTAATATGGCCTGCTTGGCATTTGGGGGGTCATTGAACAAAAATCAAGAAAGAAAGATACACAATTGAAATAGCCTCGTTCCGACCATTAATTTGCAAAACGACACTACTCGGAATCGTTAACATTATCTCTAAAATGGCTGGCCAAATGGGATGAAAGGTAAAGTATATACTGGGCGTGTAGAAAAGATTAGTAACAACACTAATTACGTACCTTTTCTTTGGAAGAATCCCAATTCTGACTTGTTATCTTACTACAAAGTCAGGAGGAACAGGAAACACGTGTAGACTTTCTCGGTATTTATTTTACCCAATACAATAATTATCAGCACTGATTTAACTCTAATAGCATTTTAATTAACAGCAGTATTTTAGTTATACTGATACACTTGTTACACTTGTTATTGTAATTGGCGTCTCGCCATGGAATGGCCGCCCGGTCCGTTGTCGTGGCTTTTATCGGAACCCGACTGAGCCACCCGAAGCTTCGCATCGGCGCTCCTCGGTTCGGCAGAGCCCGTAAACAGTCGTCATCGGTTCGGCTCGGGTTGCTTCGAGATGGTTTTTCCCACGTAAACAAACATCGGTTTTGCTCGGGCCGTCTTGGATAGCAAGTTTCCTACACAAATCACCCTGCTTGGGTTGCGCTGTGACTCAGGCTAGCTGTTCTTTATGGAATATTTCTGCTTATTTTACAAATTTATTAAACAAAGCTTACATTTCTAATGAGATCAGAGACAGAATCAAAGACCGATTTATTTATTTTTGGCTTTTGTTGTCATTGTTTTCATTCAACACCACACAATTATTTCGAAACTGCTGACATGACACTGACAGATAAAAACGAGAAAGAGAAAGCGAGGGGAGGGGCGACAGGAGGGAGCATAGAGCATAGAGATATTAAGCCCAGGGGGGCAATTCTCAGTATCACGTGATATTTTATCAGGTGATACGCAGTATCACGGGATAAATTATCAGGTGATAGATATCGAGCCTTGAAGAAATATCGAGTTTCGCCAAAATCTGCATTCTCGTGCACTCTTCGATATTTTCTTCATAGACAAATGTGCAAATGTGAAATGTTCAGCATTGTAAATCCCTAGGTAATTAAAAGTACCATGATCAATAGGCCTATTATTTTGTATGTAGGTACTCAACTTACCTTCTCACATTAGTATTTAATTCATCAAAGTTCCTTGGGAATCTTACCCATACATTAAATATTTGTGGTGCATTGAGGGCTTCCACTACCTTATGGATTGCTCTTGTCTTGAAGCTGAGGCTTGCGAAATATAGAGACTAGAACGTGAATTAAACAGTATTATAAGGCTGAATGTTTATGTGAGAAATAAATAAAATATGTTGGACAAATTCACACAGCAAGTAACAATAATTGCTTCAGGAAAACTAGTTTGTTTTCTTCATGTTATGTTACTTTTGTTTGTGTATTCATTTGTTTCTGTTGGAGCATTGGTTCCAACATCATAATGAGTTCTTGTGCTAAGTTTTTGAGACGGAATTGTTTCTTGAACTGAGTCTCACTTTTGTTCCATGGGTCTGAGCACTCAGCTCGACGACGGCGTATCGGTACATCTGCTGCAAGTTCGGCTTCGTCCACCAAGTTTACAACGAAAGCCCTCACTAACTCATCCATCTTTCAATATGTCTGATGATTGAGTGATTTTACTAAAAACTTGTATTGCAAATTGCGTTATTTTATCTTTCACCTGAAATCAAAAACAAACAAAACAGAAACACAAACAGAAAACAAGTGAGCGACAGAGAGATAATACTCACGATCTTCTTTCCCTCTCTTCGATAATGCGAACGAGTGCCCGGGACCACTCGTTGCTTATCGAGCAACTTATCGAAAAAAGGCCCTTGATAAAAATCGAATTGCAGTTGCTGAGAATAGGCTTGTTTGATTCGAAGCAATCACTCGATATTTTTATAGTTTATCGAGTCGATATTATTGCGAGAATTGCCCTCCTGCACACATCGGCGCAAATTTTTAAGCGCGACCTGTTCGCGCGATTTTGAGATATTTGCTATTTTGTACTATAACGTATACTTTGACGCACACTGCCGCTATTCTGTCCTTAGCTTATCCGAGCTGGTTCCGGTCCTACGATTTTACTTCTTTTGAAGCAGCGATTTGGCTTTTTTTAGGCTTCGATTTGGCGATTTTTATATGTGTATTTTTATTTAAAGAATTTTATTTTCTTACGTGTACATCTACATCTATTGTACCCATTCATAGAAATAAAAATATATTACTCTTATCTTGACTTTAATTTAGATTTTCCTTTGATCGAGCTTGTCTAACTAAGTTTTTTTATATTAAGATTAGAGAAGAAGAGCTAATGTGTGCCTGAAAGTCTGAAAGGATAAACTATTGAGACCAATTATAGGTTTTTAAGACCTACCACAGTTACAATGTAATGTACGTACTCAATTTTACAAGAATTGGATTTTTATTGACAAAATTATGTCAACGCATAATTTGTTATTAAGCGCCATTTCCGCGGCGAGGCCGCGTGCCCCCGCCGTCGCCTTACCGGCTGTGCGAATGACGAAGACCATCCCACCACACCGCACGCTCGATCCAAAAAACTTCAAAAGAAGCAAACCGTGGAAATGCCTCGGACAAGCCGAATCGCGGCGAAAAAATAGCGGCATGGTGCGTCAACGTATGTGTTTTAGAAAAAACGTACTGCGGGCAAATATCACAAAATCGCGCGACACTGGTCGCGCGTACAAATTAACGCCGCTGTGAGTTGGGCTTTAATTAGCGTCTGTGTGCGGAGGGCTCAAAGGGAGTGAACAGCTTTATTGAAGATATTCGGCATTTGGACACTAATCATGAAACCGAGATAGCCATATACATATCTTCTAAAGGAAGAAAGAGATGTAAGTTTTAAGAGAACATGAAACACATTTCATTGATAACTTTGCCATTCGTTCATTTATTCAGTTTGTCAGTTGGCCGAACGAAATTACCCTCTTGAAATTTGAAATACCTAATCGTAATTGTTAATTCATTCATTCATTCACAAACTGAAACTTGCTTCGCTTTTGTTTGTATTTTGGTAATATTTGGAAAAAACTAAAAAATATTTTCTTGTGAAGCTCAAGAATGTCCTCCCAGGTAAGTAGAAAGTTTTACTTTTCTTACACATCTAACCAGGAATCATAACCATTTTCCAAGTAATATAACAATGCTGTGACGACGAATTTTCTTCCATTGTGCTTATTTATGTATTGTTTATAGGAAGAAAGCGTTCGGCGTAATAGTGAGAGCGAGGCCGGTGATGGGGAAGAGCATGATCCTCATTACGAGCCGATAGTTTCACTGCCGCTCGTAGATGTTCCAACTAACGAGGAAGATGAAGAGGAATTGGTGAAGATTCGCTCCAGACTCTACAGATATGATACTGTGGACCATGAGTGGAAGGTATGTAGGTAAAAGCGAAATAAAATCAAGGTTGTTTTCCTTTATTATTTTAGGTGCTTGTAAGCAGTCTTCAAGAAACAGGATACCCAGATATAGTTAACTGAAATACCTTTCATTATATTATATACCTATCAGGTACCTGTTCTATTATCAAACAAGAATGATTAATGGAATATTTTTGTAGATTATACTAATTGGTACTTAGGTAAGTAATTGGTAGGTTTGTAGTAAATTAGTCTGCATTAACTTGTAATGTTACTGTAGATAACTTTCATATTCATAGAGGTTATACCATGCTTAAAATTAGTAACTAATTTTACTGAAATGTAAAATTTACCAGATTAGGCATGGCATGTAATATCATGAAATAAATTCTAGGAGCGAGGAACTGGTGACATAAAACTGCTACGCCATAAAGAAAACAACACAGTTCGAGTGGTGATGCGTCGTGAGAAAACGCACAAAGTGTGTGCGAACCATTTTATCACCCCTGATATTAGAATGAATACTCACTGTGGTTCTAACAAAGCTTTCAACTGGTCTGTGTTTGCTGACTTCGCTGATGAGACTTGCAAGCAGGAGATGCTGGCAATCCGATTTAGGAGCCCTGAGAGTAAGTTACTAAAATTGACTTTCTTTCTCTGAGAAGTTCAATTTACATCTAGCATGTGCTTGGGACTTCACTGGTAGATAGCAATGCAGTATCTAGATAAAACATAGCCTAGGTCAGATAATTTTAAAGCCCCCAACTCACAAACTATGCTAGATAAAAAAATTATAATATTAATATTAGTGTAAGAAAGTGTGTGAATATTATCTGTTGCCAGCAGATAATGTATAAATAAACCTAACAGCAAAGGCTTTATAAACCTTAACAAAGATTCCAGAGATTACCCATTCCAAAACTGTAATTATATATAAATAATCCCTTCATATTTCAACTTCAGATGCAGAACTATGGAAAGCTAAATTCGCCGAAGCACAAGAAATAGTCAGAACCAAGTGTAGCCTCTACTCAGATGATCTATCCACATCCGATGAGGAAGATGTAGAGGAGACGGAGAATAGCCTCTCATCCAGCGAAGACACCTACACTCCTGAACCTAACAGTAATGATAAATTGAATGAACTAAAAAAAGATGCAGACGGTGTTGTGCTACAGCTTAAGAAACTCACTGTTGACAAACAGGAATAGATTTTACAATGACATTATTTATAAGAGGCTGTTCATAACTTTGGATGCAGTTTAATCTGCATTTATGAACTGTATTGTTGATATATCTCCCACTAAATAAGTAAGTTACATTGATTTGTAATATTAACTTTTATCTACAGGGTGGTGCAAAAGTATTGTGACTTGACTCGACTTTGAACTAATCGATAGTATCATTAAGTGTCTGGATTGTCACTTACCTGTCAGAGTCCAGTTCATGAAAAGTTCATAGATAGAGACTGTGCTTTTCTTCTTCAGCCAGTAATGAAAACCAATTCTCTGTGTTAGAAGCTTAGGTATCAAAACACAATGATATTTGATGCCATTTGCAAAATTAAAGCATATTCACATTACTTTTGCACCACATAATATTGCTTCTGCAAACATAATACCTTAAAATGTCTGATTGTCACCTGGGAAATATAGATTTTCTGTTTTCTTCAAGTATACTGTGTTTATAGCAAACGGCTTACACTTGTCGCAAAACTACCTACTATTATACCGTGTCCATTTTGAATGAAGCATGTTAGTAAACAAACCGCCCATACTTAACCTAAAATTCACTTTGTTGGCGCGTCCTTTTATACGTAATTTACATTACATGTCGATTTTAGATCCTCCCTTCAATAAATTGCTTACAAATATCTGAAACTCGACGCCAAGCTATAGCTCATATAGGTAGCTCATAGCTATATACATATATAAATATAATATCACTTGTAGAATGCAGAAAATACAATTTCCCGCGCGACCTGTGATGATCAGCCTTAACAAGTAGGTACTCTTGTTTATTATTTCCAAAGTTATGATTGGCGATACTTGTATAATTTTTTTACGAAATGAACATTCTGTTCAATTCTTGGATTTGATATTCAATATAATATAACTAGATTAGAATAAATGTTTTAAAGTTCATTTATAATAGCATTGTCGCCATAATGTCGACGCCGCGCCGGATCGTAGATTTTTTTCTAGGATGTTCAACATCTAGCATTTGCCTTATTTTGGTTAGTGGATATGTCGCCGCCGGATCGTAGAATTTTCTCTAGGATGTTCAACATCTTGATAGCCAGGCAGCAAATGAAAGAAGGGTTTTGGTATTGAATTAGGTTGGCATAATTAGTCTGTCATAAATAATGTTAGTGTTATTTTAGTGAGCGTCCTATCCTAACTAAGTGACGGCGCATCGCATAATAAGCGGTGTCCGACGTAAGAACCAAAAACTACAACTAGTTCTGTAACGTCATATTGCGGAACTGCAATAGGGTATATATATGTTTTTTTTTTTAAATCGATTATTTAGGTTTATACAAAAATGAAAAAAATATAACACCCAAAAAAAAAAAATATTAATGAAGTAGTTGCCAAATGCCGTGAAACAACAATGAATGGTTACAATAATCGTGAGGTTTAATTGGCATGAAACACTATTTTAACTACTCAATTACGCATTGGAAGACAATGCCACCAATGTACCTAACGATTTAAATCTTTGTTTATACTAATCTGACAACACCAAAAATGATACCATATCGTTGTTATTTCGAGTTTTCGGTCGATAAGAAAGGCACGACAAACTTTTTGTACTGTCAAATTAAATTAGTTATGTTTAGTTTTGGATATCTTTATCGACATGATTAATGGTTAAACAAAAGCTATGTTTATAAATTTTGATCAACTGTATTTAACTGTTTTAGATAATTATAAATGTATTTTTGTTCTTGCAAAACGCGGGCGGCCGCGATCTTAACTTTCGAGCTTTCGCGATGCGCCTTACTTAAACGTACTTAGTTTTAAATGAACTACATTTATGTCAAAGAACTACTCTTGGCCATTACCTTATACTCTCTTAGTAACTTAAAAACCTCTCGACTGTAAGCTAGAGGTTCCTTTTCTTCTCGGCTTAGTCATTGGAAGTTACGATTTTTTTCTAAGTAAGAGCCTGTGTTTCTGCATTTTATGAAATAATGTATTTTATATATTTTTTTGTTTACAGCTTGTATTAGTTTTAAAGTTATTGAGAATATCTGCCCCATTCTTATCGACATCATACAGTCACGTATTTTATAATATAGACAATGCTGGACAATTTACGCAGCATGATCTAGCCTCAATCTTTGTGTTATGGGAACTAGATAACTGACATACGTTACACATGATAATATACACATACATGATAATACTACAAAGATCGTTTTTGAAACATAGAAAACACCCAGCACCTCGAACAAATATCTGCAGATCGTGCAGATTGTTCTTAGGCGGGAAACGAACCCGCGACACCCTGCGTCGCAGGACCTTCATCCGTTGCACCAGATTGTCGATGTTGCACTGCTTGTTTGTAACAATTGTAACACCATGGCATTTATATTTATACTTATGTATTTCTGACGTGTCTATCGTGTGACATATGCCCCAATATTTTACAAAGTACCTAAATTTAAAACGTTGCCACGTAAAACAATGTAATATTTTTTGTCACAAATACCATTGGCTATTCTGCATTCCGGTTTTTTCAAATTTAAAGTCTAGTGGTATGTGTGACAAAATTTTCTAAAATCTTAATAAACGGTTGTTTCAAGTACATTGCACTTGGTTTTTATTGGTTGGTCATCCATCATTCATGCGTGAAACCTCAGACAAACAAACAAGATAATAAAAGTTTACCGATTGTGCTTATTATTTTAACAGTGAAGTTTTCGACCCTTGAACCCGCTATCTCGTTAGACTCCCCAATATCGTCTGACGTCAACTGTACTAATCTATAATATAAAATTGAATCGCTAAATGTGTTGGTATAAGTGCATAACTCAATAACGCCTGGACCAATTTGGCCAATTCTTTTTTTTTAATGTTCGTTGAAGTTCAAGGATGGTTTTTACAGAGAGAAAAAATTCTAATAATTGCAGGGAGAACACCTATAAACGTTACCATAGGAACAACGCGTGCGAAGCCGCGGGGCATAGCTAGTAATATTATAGAAAGGAAAGATTTGATTGTTTTCTTGTTTGTATTAGGCTCCGAAACTAGAGGAACGATTTAAAAATGTATTTTATCATTAAAAAGCTTACGTTTCTGGGTAGTGACATAGGCTATAATTAATCACGGAATTCCCACGGGAACGGGAACTACGCTGCTGAAACCGCGAGGCGCTGCTAGTATACTAGCCCCCACAGACTTATATCGTATCCATTTTGAATGGAGCATAAACGTAAACAAATCGCCCATACTTAACCTAAAATTCACTTTGTTGGCGCGTCCTTTTGTACGTAATTTACATTACTTGTCGATTTTAGATCCTCCCTTTAATAAAAATTGCTTACAATTATATCCGAAACGCCAAGCAAGTAAGATTTTGTTATTTGTGTCGTACTTTGTTTACTAACATGCTTCATTCAAAATGGATAAACCATAGTTTCTGATATCTGTGACTAGCCCCCATAACCAGTTATTGGGGACGAATCAATCGATAACTCGTTTGTTAAAATCGAACGAGTAGTTTCAGCGCTACGTGGGAACATTTAAAGCGGCTCGTACATGCTCGTACTCTTACATACAATCGGAGGGTGCGTAAATGCCATCTCCATAACCCTTAGTAGTCTGGTGAAAATAGGAAAAAAATCTAGGATGGAGTATATTATAACAACAATAATATATTATAATTAACGCTAGTACCTAAAAATGCAGTTTAGGTACTAGCGTTAATTATAATATATATGTAACTGATGATAATGATACGTAGGTTGATAGACTTGGATGTAATAGGTTTAAGTTATTAACGTTATTCTATAACTTCATGCTAAAGTGTGGCATCATGCTGTAACTGTCGACACTAGAAAGGAAAACTCATGAACATTATTTTTTAACCGACTTCAAAAAAAGAAGGAGATTCTCGACTTTGACTGTATTTTTCTTAATGTTTGTTTCCTCAGAACTTTTGGCTGGGTGGTCCGATTTTCGTGATTATTATATGAAAGCTGGTGCTCTCCGTGTGATCCCATTTTAATTTGTTCAGCTCTGACTATGGGACCCATGAAAATCCTTGAAAAAACTATAAAAATTGAAGTCGGTTTATAGCTTTTTAAAACAAAATTATTTATTCTGTAAGTAAATCCCGAGTCGACCGACGACGTGCCGCCCCATAGTAACGCAAACTTCATGCATCGGCACATAACTAGATTTTAGGCCGGTATTTTTTATATTCAATAACTACTCGTACCTACTATCAAATGAGTTTTTTATAAAAACTTATAGAAAAAACAACTAAATATTATAAATATTAACCCTAAGGGGTTTTTTGTCATAATAATCTGCTAGCTAAATCTCGCTGTCTTCTTCTCTATCTTGACATAAGTCAGACAGAAATAACACTATGTATCTACTTAGCAGCTGTTTTTTATGTTAGCAGACCATAATGAATGTATATGGGGGTTTATTAAGGAACCAACCCATATTTTTGTATTGCAAAACTGGTTCCATAGCTAAGAACCTGTTTATTTTTACGATAATTATGTTATTCCTCAAAATTTAATTGGTATTTGTAGATTATATTTTGAACAATATTGCATACCGAGATAATCATAATAATACGAGTAATAATCACATTTTTTATTTTTATTTACGATTATCGTTGGTACGTAACATTCATCATTTTAAAATATTTGCTCTTTTAAAAGAAGGCTTCGACGTTTTTTTCAGCGCATCTCCTTTTTTCCTTGTTTTTTCATCTGTATCATCGACAGCGCCATTGTCATCATTATTTTCATCGAAATCGCCTTGGTCACCGTTATTTACATCGAAGCTGTCTTCGTCATCGTCATTTTTATCGGAACCGCCATGGTCATCATCATTCATAAAGGAACTGGCTTGGTCGTCGCTAACAACACCCACACCGTCAGATGTGTCAGGTGTGTCTTCATTCGTTTCTAATTCCTCTTGTCCAACATCCTCATCGACTTGCCCTTTTTCTTGAGAGTAATCTATATCAATGCTCTCGAACGATTGATCCCTATTGATATCCCCGGAAAAGGCCGCAGGACTGTTTCTGAAGACAGTTTTGCACTTATCTAGGAGCGTTCCGACTTTGCGCTTGTTGCATTCGTGGCCGAACCAGAGGCGTAGCTTCATGACGTCGAGTTGAGAGAGTTTGTCTGAAGGAGCTATGACGAGGCCTGGAACCTGGATTAAAAGGCAGATCGTTTTATAGGTAACTCACAGAAATGCAACCTCAACCTCAACTGCTTGTATCGGTCCACTGCTTGACGCAAACCTCCCCCTGATAAACGCTTTAGGTATTGGCGTTTATCTCATGGGGGTAATGTCCATAATCCCCACGGTGGCATGCGGGTTGGGGATTGCAGTTTGGTGGAAGATTTGTTCTGCAGGGGGCGCTGCTGCTCGCCCCCCGATGGATATCCCTTAGTCGCCTCTTACGACACCCACGTCACGGGGAGAATTAGGGTGGTGCAAATTCTATGCCAGCACCACCCAGCTAATACAGAAATGCAAGTCTTGCACTATAGTATAACGTGATACTTATGCGAAATACAATATAATATACAGGGTGGCACATTTAGATCGGTTAGTACCTATGGGGAAATCTGAAACTTTTTAAGACGTACGAAAATCTTTTCTTCGAAACCATGTCATCGATTTTTTTTAGTAAAAAGAAAAAAAACCTTATACATACTCAGCTGGTACTCAGCTCGGGAATCAAACCCGGACGTTTTGGAAACTAAACAAACTACATATTTATAGTTAGATAAAAGAATTATCGATTGTGTAGGTCTTGATTGAGTAGATGTTTGTTACCATGAAACATGATGTCTAAAATGAATAAAATGCATTGTTTTCATATCCTGAAAGTTTCAGACTTTTCCATACTGAGCGATCTAGTGTGCCACGCTGCTGCTTAGGTACCTACCTTTGTACATAATTATTAAGTCCGAGTATTTGAGATGTGCAGTCCGTGTATAAGAGCCATAATTAGAATTCAATTGCTAACATATAGACTGCTAATGAGCTGCATGTAAGTTTTTTAGGGTTCCGTACCCAAAGACAGCTAGACAGTTAAAATTTTCACAGATGATGTATTTCTGTTGCCGCTTTAACAACAAATAATAAAAGTTAAATAATTTTAGTAATTAAGAGGGCAACGTTTAACACCTTGAGAACCGATTACCGAGGTTAAGCAACGTCGGGCGCGGTCAGTATGGATGGGTGACCGCGTCACGTTGACATGTTTTTTTACGAGGAAAGTATTTTTGATTTTTAAAGATAATGGTACGGAACCCTTCGTGCGCGAATCTACTCGCACTTGGCCGGTTTTATTTATACTATTTATTACCCTTGGTGCAATGGTAGGTCCTCCATTGACGCTGTAAGCTCTATCGTGGAAGTGCATGATGCTCATAGGATCGTACTCCACGACTTTGTATGATGTGTCTTCGGGCAGCAATCGAAACAGATTCCGGTAACCTGTGTAAATAAATATAATTGATTTTGTTTTAAAAACTATAAACCGACTTCAATTAGGTACCTATATGTATAGTTTTTTCATGGATCCTACTATCAGAACTGGACACACGGGAAGCAAAGAGTATACAATAACTTCGTAAGACGGGAAGCACCAGCTTATAAATAAAAAAAAGAATCATGAAAATCGGACCACCCAGTCGAAAGTTCTTAGGTAAAAAACATAAAGTTGACGTTTTCGACAGTTGTCGTTTCCGGAAGTTGTCGTTGTCACCCTGAAGGAAAAAAAACAGTCGAACTGAGAAACTCCTCCTCCTTTGAAGTCTGTTAAAAATAAATAATGTTGGATATCATTTATTACATACCTACCTACCTACATGACATGTAGGTAGGTAGGTGTCAATACATTGTATTGATCGGATACTGACTTCTATTTAGGTGATGAATTAGCATTGCCATTCAACGTAGCAATAAGTACCGCCAGCGTTCTGAGCACACTGCATTCTGGTGACGACGACGTCTCAGATTTTTAGGTATACCTACGTATAAATATCTGCCAGTTAGAATTAAACAATTTCAACTAGCTACTACCGAAGCAGCAGGCATATTAGTTTATGCCCGCTGCAATTTATTTATTCCAACATAAGTTCACACAACGTAAGCCGTAGATACCTTACCTTCCGAGTAACTAACTGGTTAATAGTTACTACATTCTAGTTGTCAAATAATTTTCGGCATAGTTAGTAGGTGCATAATACCTACATAATAAATCGAGAAACAGCTTAATTACATTATTAGGTATATTCGATTCCTTTGGATACTTTTCTTAGAGATTGCTTTATCGATTTTCCAAATAAATCCCGGCTAAGTGGTTATCCCTTCGATCAATATTTGATCGAAGGGTTATCCGGAAAGTTCAAGTTACAAATAGGCTGTTCGGCAAAGGCCTCTCCCTGGTTCCTCCATGCATCAAGAATCTGAACCAAATGGTGGTCGTTCTATTTAAACGTGTCTAGTTCGTCGCACCATCTCATTTCTTCGGTCTACCGCGACGTGTTGAAGTTCAAATAAAATCTTTAATATCCTCACGTGGTTGTATATTTTCCCACACGATCCTGATGTACTGGTCTCTATGAGGATGCGACACCTCATCCTTGAAGCCGATTCCGTGAAGCACTGTGTGTATGAGATTCGGGTTGCTCAAACATTCGAATCCTATTACGATTTTCTGAAAATATAAATATCCTGAATAAATCCATTCATTATGCAAAATATGTATGAAACTAGGTATATAACTCAGGTAAGTAGACTTCCTAAATCTCAACAGCATAAAATTATAGTCCACTGGAGGTTGATATACCTACTCATATACTCCTTATTGGTCTATAATCGACACGAGATGGGCAGGCGGGTAGGGCAATCGCAGCTTCGTGTCAGAACTATTCTAGGTATACTACTACCGAGAATTATTTTGCAGGAACGCTGCTGCCCGCCCTCCGGTAGATATCCCTTACCTACTCGCCTCTTATGAATTACACCCGCGCCACGGGAAGAGTGGGGGTGGTGGAAATTCTAAACCAGAACCACACAGCAATCAGTGCACCTAAATTTTGAGCCTTGAGCCTTCCACTTTCGCGACTCTATTAGATGTACCAATGCATATCCATCCAGCTTTAAATGTTAGGGCTCTTATACACGGACGGCACGTTGCCGTTGACATCGACGACGACGACGACAGGTGTAGTTGCCTTGCCTTCGTCGTCGGCAACTCAACGTGCTCCGTGTATAGGAGCCCTTAGATGGTAGATACAGCCTGTGAAGGTGGTTGTGGATAATCTTACAACTTCTCCGTGAATGCCCATGCTCGGTTCATGCTGACACTCCCGTTCGTTGTTCTCGTTTGTGAAGTGAAGCCAGGGGCTGGTGGGTTCCGTGGGTTTAAACTCCATGCCTTTGAAAACGACGCATGAGGACGCCTCTATCGTGTCCATGGCTGCATGGATCCGTTCCGTTATTATTTTATCTGTAATATCAATGATAATATCATGATTTTTATGTAGGTACCTATCTTTATCATTACGTAAATCTTCCAAACGTACACACATTACCTACCGTAGCGTTACATTCTCTTTGCTTAAGGTACCTATCCTATGCAAAGAGAATGTAACGCTACGACTTTTTCTGAGGTGATCCTTATTCCATAGGTAGTGATGTACATAGTTTCCTGATGAATGTTTCATGGTGTACAAATCGAATGCTTTAGACACGTCACAAAGGACGCTTAAAGCATCTTGTTACTTCTCCCAGGCTTCAGTAGTTGACCTGACTACTAATACGAGTATAATAACCGAACACTACTGGCATCAGTAGTTGACCTGCCGCGAGCAAACCCGAACAGCTTACAATGCAGCAGGTAGTTCATTGCCATTAAAATGCCTAAGCAATTAATGTAAAATAAGTTTTTCAAAAACTTTGCTGAATGTAGGCAGTATTAGTGGCAGATTTAGATAATGGGATTTTAATACTACATTTCACTAGATCAGGATGTACGCCACAATCAATAGATTCATTATATTATATACCTATCAAAGCTAGATCTGGTGCAATACTATCAATCAATGGTTTAGTATTTCTAACGGAATTTTCCCTGAGATCTGCATTTTTCTTTATATTTATAAGTTTAAAGGCTTTTTTAATAACTTTTTGTCGACATGGTTGAAATTAACTATATTTATGCATTTAGGTACATTTTTATTGGTAGGTAATATAATGACTCAGCAATGACTTGAGAAGAATTTATGACACTTTGTAGTAAAGAGTGGAATGTCAGTAAAAAACTTTTAAATGCCCAAACACACAAACTACATACTTCAACATCATTTTTTTAGCCGTCATTAATCTGTAAATTGTAATCATTAACGTACCTAGGTACCTTCTGACCTTTCCAGTCTCACTATTTATTATTTTCCGAGTTGATTTTATTACATTTTTACTATTTTACATTTTCGAGCTATGTAATATACACTTTGCCTTTGCTGTTTGACAAACTTATCTAAATATTTTTATGTATGAGCTTTCTATAAATTCCTGTTCAAAATTGTATCCTTTATATGAGTGATAGGACAAAACGGTCTTCGAGCTCTGTAGTAACAATGGGTGTACCGCAGGTTTCCATCCTCGGTCCTTTCCTATTTTTAGTTTATATTAACGACCTGTCTCATCTTATCAAGAACTATCACGAGATTGTAGATACTGTTTGCTGATAATACTTTTTGAAATGAAAAGACAAAACGCAAATTTTGACGATGCGATGTGAATAATGCAATCTCAAAAATAGTCCATTGGTTTAGTGTCGATAATCGAATGCTTGACCAAAACAAAACGAAATTTGTTAGATTTATTATACCTAATGCATACTTATATAATGTTAAATAAATTAAGGCTGATAGGAGAAACGTTAAAAATTGTAGAAAGTACCTACCATATTTTTAGAAGACACCTTAGATAATAAACTTCAATGGGATAGATAAGCTATCGAAGAGACTTAGTTCTCCAGCATTTTTCAGTCAAACGGTCCGTACTCTTACAGACGTAGATACATCTAGACATGTTTATTTCAGATACTTCCATACTATTATGTCTTATGGTATACTGCGGTGGGGGAACGCTGCAGTTGTGCTGCAAGAGTGCTGTTCGTGCAATCTATTAAATAGGTCCCAGAGAATCCCTACTTGATCAATTCAAAGACATAAATATAATGATCGTAGGTACCATGTCAATATATTTACGGATACTTGCTCGCGGCAGTGCATGCGTTAAGCACCTATATGCGGTTTGGTTACTAACATTCTACGTTCTACATCGAGTTTGGCTATTTTATAGGTAGGTACTTACCTAATAAATTTAATTTAGTCATTGAAATTATTAGAAATGGTCCATTATTTAGTAAACCTGAATATTAGGTAACTAGGTACTATTACTTACCATAGCTCTGAGAATTAATATAATAAGGCACAATTCCTTTTGGAAAATGAACTAGCAATTCTACTTCTTCAGAGATATCCACGGGATCCCATGGTACAACCTCGGAATATTCTCTTCTTGTTCCATCTGGAATAAAATAGCAAAATACTAGTCTTGTATCCCTAAGTAAAAAATATTAACACATTCTTGGTCTAATAAGGGACTCCCTAATGAAAATACAGTGCTGAAGTCATAATCTTGCTAAGCCTCTTCTAAGATTTAGCCCCTACCACTAGACGTGATACGTGGGTAAAGAGTAAATAAGTCAAAAAGCTTGTTTTTACACGGTAGCACGGGCGGTAGGTACCTATTGCGGTAGGCACATAACCTCGACTAGGTACCTACCTACACCATACCTACACTATATTTTCAGACAGCAGTAATCAAACAAACCTACTTATTGTAGCGTTGCCTGTGGTAGAATTAACCGGCTTAGAATTTACAAACAAATATTGTGAAATAAAAAACGGCGTAAAAACTGCAAGAATAAACATTGCAACGTTTATCGGCACCTTTTATTACTGAGTAAAATAAATAAAATGTGGTTTAAATTTTCCTTGGTAGGTACTGATATGAAAATTTTATTTTATAGGATTATGTAGGTAAGTACAACATTGGTATTTTGGTTAGGTGCACATTAGGTATGGTAGTACCTAAGTATTACAAAGGATGGTAAACGTTAAGGTATACCTAAACGTTGAGGGTATTAAACTGTATACCTCAACGTTTACCATCTTTTGTAATACCTACCTACGTAGCTCCGCTTGCACAACGATAATTAACTGGTTCGGCGCAGCTCGTATATTACGAGTACAAGCAAATATGCAGTAACCAAAAAGTACGACTCGTATTTTATTTAACTGTGGTTTTTCATATTTTGCCGGTCATTCAAAATCTTTTCAAAATAGTTTTTGTTTTTTTTAAAAAAAAGGTTTGGTCTGTCAACATCAAAACTACATAAACTTCAACTGACAGGTGTCATTTTGAAACGTTGACGTCGTCGTCGTTTTTTGTTTTGTTTGTTTAGAAAAATTGCGAAAGGAGGCGGCTGAAATCGATTTTTTTCCACTGTAATTAAATCTTTTGGAAATAATTTAAGGTCTCGAACTGAAGCGCTCTGAAAATGGAAAATTATCTGGTTGTACTGTGTGTCATCTTTGCTTTTCCGTTCACCCATCAATCCTCAACCACATCCCCTAGCGGCTCGGTAAATCTAGACGATTTATCATTTTACAAAGTTATTAGTAAATTCGACGCTACGTTGGTGAAGTTCGATGTTGCTTATCCGTTCGGCGACAAGCACGATGCTTTCGTGGCAGTGGCTAAGGGCGCCAGCGACAACGACGATCTTTTGCTAGCTGAAGTTGGAGTGAAAGACTACGGCGAGAAAGAAAACGAAGCTTTGGCGAGAAAGTACGGAGCGACGAAGGATAACTTCCCGGTGGTAAAGTTATTCTTGAAGGGTGCTAGCGAGCCGTTTACATTTGATGACAGTAAAGGTTTCACCAGTGATAAGCTACGTAGATTCATTCGAGAAAATACCGGCATTTACCTCAGCCTGCCGGGTTGCGTCAGAGAGCTGGATTTACTAGCTATAATGTTTATGAAATCTAAAGATCAATCTGAAAGAAAAGATATTCTGAAGAAAGCTGAAGATATTGAAGGACAATTGACTGAAAAGGTACATTTAATTTCTATTTCATGTTGGTTGGCCTTATTTCCTATATGGGCATATAAGATGACAGGCAATTTGCTATTTTGGCCAGTAGCAGCTCTAATAATATTATATTTATATTTCAGAATGCTTCATCTGGGAAAATCTACAAAACACTTCTGCAGAAAGTCCTAGAAAATGGGAATGAATTTATTTCTACAGAATATGAACGAGTTAATAAGCTTGTAAATGGTAAAATTTCCAATAACAAGAAAAAAGAACTTGAGATCAGACTCAACATCCTACAGACATTTAAACTAAAGAAAAGTGGCAAAGATGAGCTGTAAACTAATTTTAGTTGTAGGTTTTAGGTATGCACTGATTTAATTTGTGTGATTTTATAGCACATTCTATATAAATTCAGGAAGCTATTTACAAAAATTCATGCTCAATTTATAATGTTATCTGACAGGATATGCCAGTACCTATGATTATCATCCTAATGACTAGGTTAATAACAGTAATTTGTTCTGGAATAGGAAAAAAGTATTATTCTATTGTAAGTTTATAATATACTTATCATTTTGTGCAATGTTAGTATTTTTATGTAGGTTTCTACTGTCAGTTATGCATTTATACTAAATACAGATATCCTATGTTGTCGAGTAACAACCAATGTGAAGGGGACAGGTGAAGGTCCTTGTGACTCGGAAGGTTAAGGGTATGTTTCCTGGGTTGGGACAAATGTTTGTATTTTTTTTTCAGGCGTTTTGGGTATTTACAAACTATGTAATTTATCGTATTATGTTTATCAATTATCTAGTACCCATAATACAAGCTCTGTTTAGCTTGGGGCTAGATGATGATGTGTGGACTGTTATACTATGTTCAGTGCGGTATCATAAGTTCAATGACATGCTATATTTTGTCACACATTCCATTTAGCAGCTACGGTTTAACATGTTTGTGAGAAAAGGTCCTTTCAAATAAAGTCATGCCTGCACATAAAATGTATGCTTTATTTTATTAAACAACTTTAAAATAGGAGGAAAGTCTTTCTGTTTGTTGTATGTAGTTCTTTTATGTTTGTTTATTTCTTCTTCTTTGCCAATTATTAGACCAAAATGATTCAATTTTATTCCGTGTGATCAGTATTCATCCCTGGCAGCTTAAATTCTTTGGAATTTTAAGTTGGCTTTTGAATCAAATTATTAGTTACACATTCAAAGTCTGTTTGTGCTTTTGTATGAAATATTAATAATTTTATATAATACAATGCCATCAATTTGAAATCTATGCATATCTATATTTATTGATTTCACTGTTATTGCCACTGTATTTTTCTGTGTTAGAAAACACTCGTATTACATCACATAATTTTTCGTTATCAGAGTGAATACCTATGTTGAGTATTATTTATTAAGTAGTTATATTTTTACGGTTTGTGCAATACAATATGAGTTGACATGCATTCTTGAAAATGTGATTTAAATATAAATTTGTGGAAATACATAACTTTTTTATTAACATTACCTACTGCATACAACTTTAGGTATTGAAATGTCACACATACGAAGAAGAAAAAAACTGCTAAGTGTGTCATCGTCTTAAACAAAAACCAAGTATTATCGCCGCACATATTGTTAAAAATATTTGCCTGAATTGGTGTTATGCAACATGCATCCATCTTCCTACTTGTCCATCTACCTACTTGTCCATCTTATTTTTATAACAAGATTGACTAAGTTAGGGTAGTTGTATATTGTCAATATTGTCATGTATAAACCAACTATGTATTGCTACCAAGCTCAATACACATAATTTACCGAAATAAGGTGTTTTATTGGACATCACATTATGGCGAATAAATTAGTGAGATTTAGTTAATTCAGCACAAAAGTGGACAATTGGGATAACTACATAGTGAGACTCAAATACTGCTTCGAAGTCAATGGAATCGTCGATTCCGTCAAAAGGGCTAATTTTTGCAAAGTTTGCGGCCCTCGAGACATTTGAAACACTTCTTGCGTTAATAACTCCGAAGAAATCGAGCGACGTATCTTTCGATGAAATCGTAGATATTCTAACGAAACATTAGTCCGAAACCCAATGAGATATAAAACTCATATAAATTTTACAAGCGTGATCAAGGGAAGGATGAAACATCGTCAGAGTACATCGCTCAGCTGAGGTAGATCAGTACAAAGTGCAACTTCTATCTACCAATCTTGCTACATCCGCCTCTCTGAGCACTTAGGCATTTAGCGCTACCTAATTCTAATTCTAAGTGGGGGAACTAAGATCTGCACGGACGTCTCTCGCATAGGAGTGTATTGTGCATTATTCCCCTGCTTAAGCAGGCCCTAACCAGGCTAACCAGCCCAGCTTTAGCGCTACCTCGGCCCCCTCATGTTGAGCCCGGGACGTATTCATTTACGCGCCCGGGGTAGGCCGTGCGCCACTTGACTTTGCATGACCGCATACGATATCTTAGTGCCACAGTATATAAAATCAAGCAGTAGGCACATATGTTATGGACTTACTAACAGACAGTAACTTCAGTAGTATTTTTATTACATATTATGTAGGTACAGTCGCAAAGTTAGGTCTTAAAAAATTAAAATTAGTCCAGCCTAAACGCGTTGTTCATATGGAAACGTTTATAGGTGTTTTCCCAGCAATTATTAAAAAAAAAACGTAAAAACCATCCTTGAACTCCAACAAACATTTAAAAAAAAGAATTGATTAAATTGGTCCAGGCGTTATTGAGTTATGCGCTAACCAACACATTTAGCGATTCATTTTATATTATAGATTTAAATAATATAATGAAATGTAACTTAAGTAGTTTTTCTTCCGCAAATTTGTTCAGCTTTATACAATATCCATATGATGCAGAATCTTGCGGAAAAAACCGGAATGATCTGGGAGAAAACATTTTGGGAATGGAGGAGCTCCCTGTTGAACAACGGTCTCTCCTAACGGACCGACCGACGACGACGCGACGCCACGAATAGCGGCCGGGCAAGCAGTCTCGAGTTCTCGACATAGATGGCGACCGACATTCGGTCGCAAAGTTTTACCGGATATATTTTAACGTATGTTGATTTTCTTTGCAAGAATCAAGTTTCAATTTATTCAATAACTATTTATTTCCAAAAAAAGTAGATTAACATCATTGATTTATTAAAAAGGGAAGATAGGTTACGTTCTCCCAGCGCTTACTCAAAAATTGGCATGTGTTACAACTACACGCAAACACATACGCTCACAGATATATTTCCAGTCCTGTGCAATACAAAGACAGAAAGACGTATCTAAGACCGAAGTGAGACCGAAACAACAATATTTCACCCGAATCACGACCACCCGTGCCGCCGCGCCGCGCCGGTCCGACGGTGACTGAGGTGGGAGCACACAGTTTTACACAATATGAGGTTGCCATTTTCGAGAAACTAGTACTTACCTCATTTTCCCTATTTAATTAACCAATGATTAACATAAAGAAAAGGTTAAATTTCTAATATTCATATTGATCTACAATTGGAACTATTCATTTTTGTCGCAAGCGAGCGCCATCTTTAAGATTTCGCTGAAGGATCGCGACAAACTTATCGGGTCGCCATCTATGTTGAGACTGCTTGCCCAGGAGGAGGCCTCCCCTGGACCGCTATTCGTGGCGTCCCTTGGAAAAAAATAATTATCTATAAGTATTTCATCTCGGCCGGTAGGTACTAATACACTGAATCAGACTATCAAATTTGCACAAAAAAAAACAAAATGAATTGGGTATTTGGAGAATTCAGAGAGGCCTGAGCTCCCGCCATCCATTTGTTAGGTATCTATCTACGTAGGTACTTATACCGTGTCCATTTTGAATGAAGCATATACGTAAACAAACCGCCCATACTTAAACGTAAAATTCACTTTGTTGGCGCGTCCTTTTATACGTAATTTATATAACTTGTCGATTTTAGATGCTCCCTTCAATAAAAATAGCTTACAATTATATCTGAAACTCGACGCCAAGCAAGTGAGATTTTGTTATTTGTGTCATATTTTGTTTACTAACATGCTTCATTCAAAATGGATAAACCATAGGTACCTGCCTTAATTAATTTGAGCAGCTCATTAGCATTGCGATACAGTTCATTACGGATGTAAGCGGGTCAACTACGAACCTTATTTGTGTTATGAGAACACCAACGTTTCATCCCTTAACATGGGACATCTTGAGGGCGAATGCGGTTCTAGACGCACGCGTTCCGCATCCCTTCGAGCACTGCGCGCGAGCGCGCTGTGCTCAAAGCGATGCGGATTGGTCAAACTACCTACGATAGTTTTTATAATAAAATTGCCATACAGCTTGGCAATGCTCTTGGGAACGCTTCCGACTGGTATTGGATATACGATTCGATATCGACTGGCTTTTTATGGATCAGTTGACTACCTGAAGATCGTTTACAACTGTCTGCAGTTATCTCATTTGTATCAATCGTACCGTAAAAGCACCCAACTATAATCCAAAGGGGCAACTATGGTCCAACGACATTGCATGACTAAATCAATATTATCGGCTAAACGGTGACATCTAGCGGCAAATCGCGTAACCGCGTTGCTAGCTGAAATACATTCGCCATCTTCGTATGACAGCCGCCATTGTGGCGCCACCATTTGACGAAACAGGTTATTAGAAGTTGCGACAAAGTTTTGACACACGCAGAAGAGCTGCAAACTTTCGTACTTACCCTCACATTGCAATCTAGTTATGTACTGTCAAGTGATTTAGTTTTGAAGGTAAGTTATCTCTCTAATAAAATAATTTAGAATCAATCAAACTTTCTAATTGTTTTATTTATGAAGTGAAAAATATTACAAAATGATACTTCGTGCCTAACTATAGTCCAACGGTTTTTTTTGGACCATAGTTAGATTCATAATTTACATGAAACTTTATGATGTGTTTTTTCTTCCAGATCGACAAATAATGAGTCAACCGCAACAAAAGGTAGGGGGGCGACCCTACAAATGGTACTCTGAAGATAAAATGAAGAGCTGCCTCCGAGCCATTGATGATAAGGTCCTCACCCAAAGAGAAGCTGCGAAGAAGTTTAACATCCCACGGAGCTCCATTACACTAAGACGAAAGATGCTAACTGCTGGTAATCTAACACAAAACCAGGCCGTAAATGCGTATTTAATTAGCCATCAACTTCAACAGGAAAGTCTAACAAGGGAAGAAAGGCAAAGAAGCTTGTTGTTAGCTCATCCGATGAATCCGATGAAGATCAATATTCCTTGGCGTCGGAGTCAGATGCCGATGAAATGAGTTTGGATGATGCTACACAGTCCAGAAAAGATATAGTGGCAGAAACAAACAAAAAAAATAAACGCCCAGTCGAAAATGATTATGTTGTTGTCAACTACGAAGGTGCTCGCTGGCCAGGCCAAATACAAAAAACTGATGGAGAAGGAGCCTACATTAAGTGCATGTCCAGGTGTGGAATGGCCTGGAAATGGCCGGAAAAGGAAGACTGCATATTTTACTCATGGAGAAATGTTCTATTTTCTATTAAAATTCCAAAGAGAATTAGTACAAAACGCGAACTGTACAATGTTCCAGAATTGGAGAGTGAATGGGGAATCCCAAAGAAATAATATAAGTATTTATTGTTCCTACTAGTTATAAGCTGATTTTTGATCTCATAATACTAATTACCGTGCCATAAGTGAGACTGTTTTGTAATTTTTGTTAATTTTGAGAAGATTTTTTTTTGTTTTTGTTGATTATTATGTCAAAATAAAAAAAATAAAGGTATTTTGTACTTTTTTTTCCAATTTTAATTCAATTATAAAATAAGGAACGATTTTAGTCCATACTAGGCAGGTAACTATAAGCCATTTCCGAGTAATCGACCAATAAACATGTCATTTTGTTGCTGGACCATAGTTGGGGCCTCCTCACAACAACTATAGTCCAACTTTGAGTTAAAAAAAAAAGTATTTCTGAGTGAGATAGACATAGACTTTTCACATAATTTTAAACTACAGTTTAACTTAAAAACAAAAAGTACAAAACACTTTCTTCAAGACTCTTACTTAAAAAAATATTAGCCCTAACGTAAATAATACGTCATTTTGGACCATAGTTAGGTGCTTTTACGGTAATTAATAATTCTAATTTGTTTCTATTATTTGATTATAATTTTCTTTGGCGGTAAAGTTCCTATCCTAAATTCAAGAAATAAAACTAGACAAGTATTTTCACTAATTTTTTTCGTCTTTTTTATCGTGCCACGTCCTCTCGGCACATTCGGAGAAGTACAGCATATTCAGTTTCTGCACGTCCACGGAGCTCAAGCCCTGCCAGTGACCCATAGCCCAGCCGTCTTTCTGTGAAAAGTTTACCTATTATTTCTTGAACTATCACACAAATTTCGCATTTATAATTGGATGGATGTATGGATGTTTGTTACCTCTTCACGCCAAAGCCACTGAACGGATCGGGCTGAAATTTGCATACAGGTAATTTTAATCCTGGAATCAAACATAGGCAGGTCTTCACTTATAATGATATTCTCATGGATGCCACTGTCAAAAAAGAACCAACTTAAAATGGGACCGACCATACGAGAAGCACTAGCTTTCAAATAAAAAAAAAGACGTGTGGCACTCGGGGACTGCCGCGGTAAAGCTATTGCAATGCCATCTAGAAGCGAGTTGCTGAACTAAAGAGACAAACGTCATATTTCAAAAAGTCGTTAAAAGTTCTACTATTCATCGATAGATGGCAAAATCCATCCGGTCGGAGTGGGGAGCGTGAGGTTTTTTCGTTACGGAATTTCTGGATTCGGTCCCCGCGCTCAAGGCCCGCGATAGAAGCTATGCAATAGCTTAAAAAACATCAAATCGGATGACCCAGTCAAAGGTTCTGAGGTAACAAACATGTACTTTAACAAAATAAATCAATAAATACAGTTGAGGTTCTCAAAACCTCCTCCTTTTTTTGAAGTTTGAACCACCCTGACACGCCACTATACCGACAAACTGCCAGACATCAGTCAAGACAAGATTGAAGGCAGCTTAGAAATGGAAAAGCCCCCGGTGAGGACGGCATAACATCAGATCTTTTGAATAGCCCTGTTATGCGGGTACTATAGAACCTCTTCAACGCCGTCCACATAGCACACCGTCTTCTCACAGTAGGAGAAATCCAAAGGCGTGGAGCGGGAGTTTGGTGGTGCTCTTTTTTAAGAAAGGAGATAAAACCTCCTTAAAAACTGACCCATCTCACTCCTGAGCCACGTCTATAAGGTGTTCTCACGTGGTCACAAACCGTCTCGCCAGGAGACTCGACGAGTTCCAGCCACCAAAACAGGCCGGGTTTCGCGGAGGATATGGCACTATAGATCACATACACACAATGAGGCAGATTATACAGAAGTCCGAAGAGTATAACCAGCACCTGTTTTTGGCCTTTGTGGACTATGAGAAGGCCTCTGACTCTCGCGGTGCTGAGATGTCTCTACGACGCCGCAACCATGAGTGTCCAAGTACGGGTCCAGCAGTCCAAACCCATCGTGCCAAAGCTACTCGCAATTAGCCGGTTTTTATTTAGTGGTCATTGGGAGTCGATGGATGAAGGCGACTTAGGATCGCTATTTCTAGCATCGTATACGTCTACTTCCAGCAGTGGATGTGTGTATACACGAGTAGTAACATTTTTCTCACTTACCCAAATAGGAAACATGACATTCGTCTTCCCATCCTTGATTTGCAGCCACGGGTAGTGCATGACGCTCTGGTAATCGTACTGGAAGCCAACTGAGGCGGCTGGTGGGAGTTTATTCTGAATTTCCTCCTTTACGTCTGTAGAAGTGAAATAGAAAATGAAAAAAGTTAGATTCGTAGAAATTTTTAAAAGTTTAGAGGTCAAGCGCTTTTTCCATACAAAAGATTTCAACGCGGTTTTACTTTTATTTTTATGCTACAGTTTTTACCTACTAATTTACATAACAATTTCCAGTTGATTTCTACAATCAGTTCTGAGTTTTAATTCAGGTAAAGAGGTTACTTGAATTAAAACTCAGAGTCATTTTCCATAAAAAAAGACTACAACTTGTTTATACAGATATATATATTTTTATACATAGAAAACATCCAGAACGCCCTGAACAAATATCTGCAGATCGTACAAATATTTGTCCCGAGGCGGGAATCGAACCCGCAACCTCCTGCGTAGCAGGCGGACTTTCGCCCGGTGCGCCACAGAGGTCGTCGTCATACTACCTTTTGTAAGATTTTTCCAGACGATATAAAGATAGTTGTCTCGATCGTGCATGTTGTGTTGATGGTCCAAGCCCAGGATGTGGACGAAGAAATGGAGGAGGTCGTTCACAGAGTTGAAGCAGCCAGCTCCTATTTCTATTGCCTGGAATGTTGATTTGATATTGTATAATAGGTACCTATTTTAAGAGTCAGGTCAGTAAATACACATTATAAACAATAATTATGTATTTACTTGTGAAAATAACGAAGTATATTAATTAAGAAGAAATTATTTTTTAATTTGTTTATTTTTCACAAGTAAATACACGGTATAAACTAGTATCTTTTCCAATGGTACTAAGGACACATAGTAGTATCACTTGTACCATTGATGTTACAAAAAAAATGTAGCTCACTGTTCATAGAAGTCGTATAATAGGTTTCATTGTCCTCGTAAAGATAAGCGTTTTCCGGTATAGCGCTGTTTCGCACCAAATTTTTCACACCAAAAGACAAAAGTAATAATAATTGTTTCGTTTCTCACTGGCTGTTTTTAAGATTTTTTATTCGTTTCAATCAACAAATTTATAAAAGATCCCAGGTGAACTAAAAGCTTGAAAAAGTACAGTCAGAGAAAGAAACACAATTATTATTGTAAAATTCCTGAAGAGTCTCAGTAATGTTCATATCATGTATACCAGGGATGCAGAACTTATGAGGAGCTTATCTTTCCCGCAGGTAGCACCAAGAGCTACTGGCAGTATATTTCCCCGCAGGCAGTACCCCACCCCGTTTATATATTTATTTATGTGATGCTGATGATAGACGAGCTGCCTATCCTACTAATATTATCAACGCGAAAGTTTGTAAACATGTCTGTATGTATGTTTGTTGCTCTTTCTACTAAAAGGATCGCGCTGAAATTTTGCATACAGGTAGTTCTAGGCCTGGAATAACACATGGGCTACTATTTATCCCATAAATTAGTTCCCGTGGGATAGGCGTGCGAAGCCGCGGGGTGCAGCTAGTTTATATTTGTGTGATAAATAAAAATAAATAAAAATAAAAAAGCCTTTTATTTCCTACTAACACTTACATTGTTTTAGAGTAAAAAAAGATTATAATATTATGCTTATCTAGTTTACATTTCTACTTTTCTATAAATTGTATAACTTTTAACTATTAAGTTATTTAAAATAGTATTACATATTTATCCTACTATCATTTAGTTTCCTATAGTAGGAACCCCATATTGGGTGAAGGCCTCCTCCAAAGATGACCATTTGTCTCTGTCCAGTGCAGTCTGCTTCCAGTTTGGGCCGGCTATCCTTGCGATCTCTTCATCCCAACGTGTCAACGGTCTTCCCCTGCTCCTTTTTCCTGGAGGTCCTTTCCAAAAAGTAACTTTTAAGGTCCATCTCTGATCTTTAAGCCTCGCGACATGCCCCGCCCATTTCCACTTGAGTTTTTGTGCATGTTTCAATGCATTTGTTGCTTTGGTTATGGACCTTATTTTTGTGTGTCGTATTTTATATATTTTTTTTATTTTTAGCATGCTGCGCTCTAGTCCTCGTTGGCATGTTGTGATTTTGTTTTTCAGTTTTGAGGTGAACTTCCACGTCTGGCATCCTGTATTTAATAGTGTCTACTTATTCATGCTGATGCAGACAAATATCTCGTATGTAGTTTGAGCACCTCATCAATTTCTTACGGCATGTAGAGTCCGCGCAACTTAATATGAGCTCTGTGAAGTTGGCTTCAATGGCTGCGCACTAAACTGAAAATAAGGCGTTGAGGGGAAAGAGCGGGTGGAGAGGGGATCAGTCTGTCAATCCGGGGTTTCCAGCAAGAATTTTGGCGCATTTTTATTTTGTCTAGCACATTTTGTACTGCATTAATTTATTTTTCAATTCAATATTTATAGAATATATAAAAACATCTTATACTCAATGACGGATTATTTAAAACCTTAAATGTTAGAATAAATTAAACATTTTATCGAATGCAATTAACCCAAATTAGAAAATAAAATAATTACAATGTAGCAAATTTATTTATAACCTAGTTGGCAATACTGTCGAATGAATACTTTGAGTACAATAACGCAGCAAAGTCTTTGATGGTTGTTCGGTGTTCGTTTTCGTTGATTTGGTAGTTTGAATTGAAGATTCAGAAAGTGATTCTGAGGATGCACAGGAGCAAGAGTCATTCATGCAAATAGAAGGCATATCTCCTCTATAGATATATATGTAGGTTAATAAATAAAAATAATCATGATTTACGACATTTTTCATTTAGCTTTACCCGTTAGTAAAATAAGTAGAGATGAGGTATATGACAGAATAGGTAGGCAAGGCATGTATTTCGAGCAGGTATTAATTGCAAAAATAAATAATATTTTATTAACTATATTTATTAATGATAAAAATAGGTAAAGTTTTAATATAATATTCTTTGAAAACTTATTTACATTTAGTAAAAGCGTGACGTCACAAAACGCAAGGTAGGTATTTTGTTTTAAATAAATAAAAAAAAATCAATAGTTAATCAAATAAAAATCAAGGTTTATCTTTCGCACGGGTGCGAAGCCGGGGTGGGTCGCTAGTTGGTAAATATGACTTTTCTATTTGATTGTACTTGCGCATTTTTGCTTCCGGACCTAAGATCAGAGAGCTCAAGATACGTTGCGATCACTCTACCATATCGTTGAAAAGAGAAATAAATAAAAAGATTTTGGAAGCAAACTAAATTCAATACGACTTTTAGCTTTTTGAATGAAAAGTTACAAGTTACAAGTTGTCGCCATTAAAGTTCACAAATCAAAATCCTAGGGCAAAAGTTTCCAAGAATGTGAAGATAAAGACTTATTTATAAGCTGCCTGCAGTTATTTTGACGACCTATAGGCACGTATTACGTTTGCCAAGTCGCAGTTCCACTCAAGAAATCTTTGACCGGTTCTTTATGGGATATAGCTGGACCAGCAGGGTATTTTAATTCGTCGGAATCGGAAACTTTTGACAAATCAAAATATCGTTCTAAAATTCCGTCGGAATAGAATTCAATTTCGAATCCAACGTTTTCGCTTCGGAAACGAATCGAATGAATTAAAATACTCCTGCATCAGTGAATTCTTTGATATAATGTTCAGTGTTTCAGCAAAAGTAACCTGAATTTCATCGTGTTCATTCTACGATTAATCAGGATTTGGTTAACAATCGCATGTTAGCGTTGCGTAACCCGTACTAATCTCAATATCAAGTGAAGCGTGCTCACTACATAACCAGCGATGTAAGAATGCGATACTATTTACTGGTTTCAAGTTGAGTATAGGATTAGGAATGTTTTAGTTAGCATTGTCAATCGTCAATCAAAAAAGAGCGTTCAATTCATACATACTAATATTTAAAAAGCAAACGTACACCCGATCCAATATGACAGCGCTACCTATTTTATTATATTATTTTGTTTAACACAGGAGATTTGAAAAATACATCGTACAATTTGTGGTATCTAATATAAACTATTTTTTAAACGATTTCATAAAAGGAGGAGGTTCTCAATTTGTCTGCATTTTTTTTAATACCTCTGTACTATAGTAAGTATAGTGTTATCTTATAGTAGTATATAGTCTTATAGTAGTAGTTTTTTTTATATACCGATTTCTTATAAATAATGATTAACAATTTAACAATGTTTAATTTTACCTTGATACTTATTATTTAAACAATATCATTTTTAATGTTAGTTTTAGGTGTTTAATTCTTTGTATGTATATAAACTATAATTAATTGGTTAGTGTAATTGGTAATCGCCATTCTAATTTATAAAGTTTTTTAAACTTACGCGATCAGAACACATTATTATAAATATTCACGGGTACTCCAGTCATCCCGTGACCACGACAGAGTGTAAACCTGTTGAAACGTCGGGAAAAATAGGTAAATAAACCTCATTTATATAATATATAAATAAATTAGGCAGAGATGCAAACCACCAAACTAATAGAGTTTGGTGGCCAAAAAGGGCAACTTCGTATGACTTCCTGAGCTTTACAAAATAAAACTATTACAGAGGCTTAATCCATAACTTATAATAAATGATACCACAAACTGTAAGATAAGCTTTTAAAATTTAGTGTGTTAAACGTAAAAATAAGATAAAATAGGTGACGGCACATTCACTCGTGTGATGCTTCCAAATCCATTTATGTTTGTTAAAAAAGGCTCAGCAATAAACGTTTGGCTGTGGATTCTTTGTCCTCTGTGGTAGAGGTACGGTGTTCCAAGGACCACGGTGAACCGAGACGCTTGCATTCGGCCATCGTTCCAACAATGCGCCGCTGTCAATACACTCGTTGATCCAATTTTTATTTTTTTACTTGCTGCGCCCCGCGGCTTTGCACACATTTAAAGGTGATTTTTATCCCACGGGAACTGATTTATGGAATAAAAAGAAGCCTATGTTAGATTCCGGGATTAGAATTACCAGTATGCAAACTCCAGGCCGATCCGTTCAGTAGTTTTGACGTGAAGGGGTATAAACGTCCATCCATCCATCCATACATCCATACAAACTTTCGCATTTATAATATTAGTGTGATGTGATGTGATAGTGTGATTTTACCTTCTCAGTCTTGGGTGCACCAGGTTCAGGGCACTTGCACCCTGGATCAGCTGATCTCCTCAACTCTAACAATGCGTTGGAATGCCGCCTTGTTGGTCCTTTAGGATGCTTTGGTGGACTTTTGGGTGGCAGATTGGGTGGACTAGCATTGCCCGTGGCTCGTTTAGTCCGTTTCACAAACCTCTTCTTCCATTTGTTTGCCATTGCTGAAATTATGATGGCATAGTAAACCTCGTATTGCTATGGCTAAGTTGAGCTATCTGTAGATTTATTGCAACATTCTTCAGTTAGCTCAATTGTTTGAATTGCTAATACTAACAAGTTTAATCTGTTTCTTCTGTTCGATTCTTACAATCGAATTTATTTGTTATCCAACGAAATTGCATAAGAATAATTGGGTTTGGTAAGAAACAAATAAAAGAATCAGTCGAATTGAGAAACTCTTCCTTCTTTGATGTCGGTTAAAATTTTTTGTGGTCTGACACACTGTTTAACCCCGATTGTTAAGATCTAAGTATATAATAAGGCTTTAAGTTTACCAAAGAAGTGGATAGATAAAGGATTTTGGATGTTGTGCGATGTAAGAATCAGGCGTAAAGCCGGCTTTTGACTATGGGATGTAATATATCGCACAGATCAAAAGGGTTGAAGAAAAGTAGGTTATTTTGAGTGGTCTTGGGTTTTATGAAGTGATTTGCAATTTTTCTTGGAGATAATTTGAATCTTCTTGATAATTTGACTTGAATTTGTTCTAGTACTTATTGTTGAATCAACTAATTGACATGGTATAATTTATAGCTATAATCTTTTCACCTTTATAAATTTAAGCTAAATTCACCACCTAAAATGTTTTTCGTTTCATAGTTTACGTGATAAAAATTTAAAATAAACGTTTTTTTAGTCCACTGAAAAATGTGATATTTTGATTTAGGTGCGCGATATATATTATAGTCAAAAGCCGGCTTAAAGCTAGCAGACCTACACGGAAGTTTCTGCTAGCCATGCGTTATTCTGATTTTTTTAAATACCTACTTAGATACTATTTATCGTGTTACCCATTTGATTTTTCGACAAACTTTACTTATTTTTTAAACTTTGAAACTAGAGTTATTTACAACGGGATATTTACCAAAATCATGGTAAATGTCCCGTTGTAAATAACTTTAGTATTACCTAATAACCATGATGGATTTAAAAGTTTTTTAAATAAACTTTCGATTTTTTTTTATATTATTTGATTTAATACAAATTGCCCATAGTGTAATTATAAGAACAAAAATTTTATTATGCCAGCCAACCTCTAATATCATGGTTTATCAAAAATACGGTTTCAGCTTACCTTGCCTGAGAAGATCTTCCTTTATAGTCACGTTATATTTCTTCATGTTTTTCAAAATGTCTTTTCTTTTGTTGCTATGATCATAGTCCGTCCTCTGCCGTGGTTCAGGTTGTGTGATTATAATATCAGCTTTATGCTGTTCATCCCCTTCTACATTTTGATCTTGACCATCTTCTTCATTATTATTCAGTTCTCCTAATTCATTATTGTCATGTGCTTCACCTTCGTTGTTGTCTTGAACTCCACCATCATCATTTTCAGTGGCTTCTCCATTATTATCTGCTTCGTCATTAATGTCTTGATCAACTTCTGTATCTGGATTTGGTACTTCATCTTCTGGCACAAGTTCTGCATTTAGTTGTACAAATTCATTGCTTTCTTTTAATTTAGTCTCGTCCTTTACCTTTAAATAGGGTGTCATTAATTTTACACATGTTTAAACTTTATATCGGTAGCTAAATTATTTTTATTTTTTTCTTACCTCTGTCGAATTTGGTAGTCCTCTTCCTTCCTCTAATGACGACACATCATCGCTGTTTTCATCATCATCATCATCATGGCCTACGTCCCTGAATTGTAAGCATGTCTCTTCCTCTATATGTTTAAACACTGCGTTGATGTTAGCTCTTTCTTCGACAGCTATAAAATAATTACGAATAATAAGTAATATATTGAAAATTTATAAATTAAAGAACTATGTATGTTTTAAATTCAATACCTAAACGCTTATTACCAAGATTTTCAGTGCCTAGGTACGTTATATCCTGATCAAGTCGCATGCAGAGCTGAGACTCAAAACACAAAAAAACAAAGTAAAAATAAAAGTATCCTTTAATTACGAAATTGAAAAACCACTTACTGAATTCCATTTTATCCCTCAATTTGTAACTGATGAGACCAAACTTCCACAATCTATCCTCGAAGTAGTCCTTGACTTGCTGCGACGTCAAGTTGACCGGTTTAGTGGTGGACTTGACCACGGTGGGACATGTTTGCAGGAGGTACTCTCTGTTGCGGGACACGCATTCGTTGGAGTAGATCAGGGCTACCTTCTCGACGTCGATCTCGCTCAGGCCTTCGCGTTGACCTATCTTGATTCCTGACTGTGGATCATAAGGTGAAAAAATATATGGATGTTATAATAAGTTTTTGGAAGTTCGTTTCGTCTCGTCGGATTACAAATAGAATGTAGGTAAGGTACCTGGCTAATCAATCCAACCATCCTATATGCAAATAGTAGGAACAAGAACTAGACCTTCGTACAAAGTCCAATACCGAAAAGGCTAACAGAAAAGTGACAATTTCGTGCGCAAGGACAATGTATAATACCTCTCTATAATTATTGTTACCTCAGTCATGATGGTAGACTGTCCGTTCCTAGAAAAAGCTCGTGCCGGATAGTGCATGATGCTGGAGTAGTCATACGGCAGGCTCTCTAGCTCATACTCCGTTGGGAGCGGGACGTTCAGGTCGAAATACTTCTTGTAACCTTGGAAAATGTTCATATAATACATATGTGAGTGGTAGCAAGCTTGCTAAGGTTAGAAGGTCACTATGAAATTGGTGATATAGTCATAAACATTAAAAAAATTAGCATAACGTTTTATGATTTGTTGTTTTGTTGGTATGATTTAATTTTCTGCCATAGATTTACGTTTCTGCCATAGTTATATATATAGTTATGTACGTATATATGTACGCATAGTTTGCCAATCCGTGTAATAATGCACTGTCAGCTTTCCTATGATAGTCCTCGTTCTTGCCAATTTATGTCAATTTATGGTCATCAATGTAGTTTTATCTTATACCTATAAACGAGCAATTCTTGTATATAAATATATATATAAATCTGAATCTCCGAAACGGTTCCAACGATTTCTAGCTAGGATTGATTTTCAGAAAATGACGTTTTATTCGTGTTTTCAATACTTTTTCATCAACTTTATCGTATTCAATTGACTTTCCCTGACATCTATAGGCGAATAGTAATACTATGTTATTTGTGTTTTCAATTATCATATCTCATCAACTTAAAGACTAAACTGAAAAATATGACTCTTCCTGACATCTAGCGAATAATATTACTATAATTTCTAAAAATCAAAATTTACCAATAAAATAACCGAGCGAAGCTCTGTCATCTAGGTACTAGTTACTAAAGTAACATGTCACTCACCTGGTTTGATGTTATGCCAAAGCACTGCAATGTGCTTTTCTCGGTCGGAACGCAAGTGCTCGCAAACTGTCACGAGCATCCCAGGATGCGCATCACCTCATGTACTTCTATGTTCTTCTCTTGTTTCCGAGTCACATGAAGACGTATCTCATTACTGTTAGCTGTGGGGATTGTCAGTCTATGTCTGCGTTACTCACCTGGTTTGATGTTGTCCCATAGTACGGAGATGTGCTGGTCCCGGTCGGAGCGCAGGTGCTCGTGGGAGTACCCCAGGATGTGCATCATCTCGTGGACGATGTCTCCGAGCGACATGCAGTCGTAGCCGAATACTGTTAGCTGTAGGGATGGCCTAATTTAAAGCCACAGACAGAAAGCGAGGCCGGGCCGAAGACAAAGGCGAAGGTACATATGTGTAGTCACTCATATAAATTCACGCATTACATCCCGCATGCCTTCACCTTCGGCCCGGCCACGGTTCCTGTGTGTGGTGACTTTAAGGCCTAGTCTGGGGCATAAATAAATAATGTTGGACACAATTCACACAGTCCCAAGCTAAGCCGCGCCACAGAGGTCGTCAATGGTTTACAGCAAAGGCTTCTGAAGGATTCTAAAGGATCTAGTTAATGCAGACGAGTCAATTTTTTTTTGACCATCGTGGTGTACTTAGAATGACACTAAGACGCAAAATGTGGCTGGTTCGAATCCCAATGTTGGTTTTCTCTGCTTTATCTTACCTAATTCCTAGAGAATCGTTCCAGCAGGACTATTCAGACTCTCCGCTACCGACACCGACACGGCATATGACACACATTTGAATGACAATTATTTTAGCAGTGTTTGATAATTCCTGCGTTTTACACTGAATTAAACTACCAGAAAAGTAGTGTTCCCATAAATTGTGTGATAGGTACTTTACTTCAAATGTAGTTGAACTTATTTATGATTATTATGATTTATCTGCTATCCATAATTGTGTCTACACATGAAAATCGAGAACGAACACTGCCCGGCTTTATCTAACCCACTGGGCAGTGTCAATAGCGTTCTCAGATCCGGTGTGAAGAATCCATTTTACAAGTTTTCTTTGCTATTTTAGGTGTAGGTGAAGCTGTTCAAAAATCATGATGCGTTTCTTTTTACGTTCACTTCTAAAGAAGTAACGTTATCTATTAAATACAGTCTAGGTCTGCTGATCTAGGTTTGTCTATTTCCTAGAGAACAGTTCCGAGTACCTGTACACCGTTGATGACTCTCCTTTCATTGCTATGCACGCACTGCCTGATGCCAGTTGGATTAGATATGTAGAGCCAGAGCACCCTCTCCATAGAAGCCTGGTCAGTAGGCTTTTCTCGAAGCTTCTGCAGACGGATGCATGTCGCCTTTTCCACGTAATCGAACGCTGATATTATTGTATCGGCGAGGTGAGCGTCTAGGAATAAAAAACCAGATGGTAAGTGAGTCCCAAAAATGTTTGACTGCGAAGGGTTTTGAACCCGCATCTTTCCCTCAGTATAGGAATGTGATAACCAATAATACACGGATGAGGGAAGGATACGGGTTGATTTCCTATAGAAGTTATTTATAAATAAATAAATATAAAAAAATAATGCTGGACAAATCACACAGCATTATCTAGCCCCAAGCTAAGCAGAGCTTGTCTTATGGGTACTATATAACTGATATACATAATACAATACACTACATAGATAGATATTTTTTTTATTATACATAGAAAACATCCAGAACGCCCTGAACAAATATCTGCAGATCGTACAAACATTTGTCCCGAGGCGGGAATCGAACCCGCAACCTCCTGCGTAGCAGGCGGACCTTCGCCCACCGCGCCACAGAGGTCGTCGAAATTTTTTTGGGATATTACTTGATTTCTTAGAAATTACATAGAAGTGGGGCGAGTTACCAACTACATTTAATAACAAAAACCTTAGTAAGTATTTTATGGCAATTACTAACCGAAGACAGTAGTGGTAGGAAAATCAGGATAGAGGTGGAAGAAAGCAGATGAAGAAAAGGATTGTGTGAAAAAGACAGCTTTTCAGCGATTTACAATGCGAGTGTTTTCATTATTGTTTTGTTTTATCCAGCGTGTTAGTGATTGGAAAATCAGGATAGTGGAAAAAGAAAGCAGATAAAGAAAAGGATTGTGTGGAAAAGACAGCTTTTCAGCGATTTATAATGCAAGTCAGTTTGTTTTGTTTTGTCAAGCAAGTTTTTGTTTTTGTAATGTGTCTGAGTGGATGTTAGCTAATGTAACATAATGTTATCAAGCAAATGAGCTCACAGAAAACGAGACATGTTGGCACCTACTTTCTCTTTATCATCAACTGTGTTTTTTATACAAACAAGTATTCTGAGCCTCTCTTGTTTCTATTGACGATGAAATCTTTCTTCATAGTATTTTACTGTACAAAAACTATCGATGTTTGCCGAATTCATTATGAACGTAGACGGATTAACTACACACCTATATCGCATCCACATTGAATGGAGCAAAAACGAAAACAAACCGCCCATACTTAACCTAAAATTCACTTTGTTGGCGCGTCCTTTTATACGTAATTTACATTACTTGTCGATTTTAGATCCTCAATTCAATAAAAATTGCTTACAATTATATCTGAAACTCGACGCCAAGCAAGTGAGATTTTGTTATTTGTGTCGTACTTTGTTTACTAACATGCTTCATTCAAAATGGATAAACCATAGTTTGTGTTAGACGGGCAAACTTTTCATCTATAAACGAGAGACTTTATCAGGGTGGGTGTGGTTCTTCCAACACGTTGGGAGTTAACCCGCTTATATTCATAATGAATTCTTCAAGGTATTCACCATAAGTCCTTGGATCAATGAAATAAGGGACGATACCGCGCCTCCACCTTGCTCTGCTCGGAAAGGGGTAGTTGTCAGGCACAATCTCTTTATTCAGCTGTACTTGAGGACCTGACAGGAAGGCAGGCGCGAAGTCGAACCTTCTGCTAGGGTAGGTTTGGTTCTTGGTTCCCTGCGAAAAATAATGAGGTCGCTTTGGAACCTTTTTTTACAAATACTTCTATAATCTATTCGAACAGAACACCATGATGTGTATACAAGTTAAAAACCAAAGAGTAAAAACACGCTGCTGCAACTATTCCGATTTGAAGAAATTATCTTGTTATTTTTTACTACCCGCAGCTTCACCTGCGTGGAAATATATGTTTCCAACTCTCTCAATAAGAACCTTCTTCTGACAACAAACACAACATAAATTAGCATAGGGTAAGAATAAGCAAAATTGGTACAAATCAAGTATCAAAGTATCAATTGTCTCAACAAACAGCATGACCAGGAAAAATAAGGCTTAATTTTTGAATAACTTTATATAGATTTTTGGCCAGTAGCTGTACTAAAAGCTGTTGGTAATTTCTAAACTAGTAACCGCGGCTTCACACACGTTGTTTCTATGAAAACGTTTTCTGGTTATTTCTTTCCCATGAGAATTTGATAAAGAGTATGTTTTATTCCAGACCTGAAATTAGAAACTGCATACAGGTAGTTTTAACCTGTATGCAGTTTCAAATTTCACCCCGATCCGTTCTGTAGTATTTGCGTGAAGAGGTAACAGACAGCCATCCTGACATCTAAACATCCAAACAATCTCATTTAAAAAAATAGTGTGATATAGGTAAGTGTTATTAAAATTAGGTTGGTACCAAGATAGAGCTCGGACTGGTCTGCATCTGTCGATAGGTGACTCTTTCTCCTTTCTCTTCCATATCATCGTACAGCTTATTGACAATACTCTCCACTCGTCTGGCGTCTTCTGCATTTAGTGCCGGGTTTACTGCGAATGGGGTGACTGATCTTTTTGACCTGTTGAAATTATACGTTAGTACCGTTTACGCAGTCATCTTCTTCAGTCATTATCATCATCATCAGCCATATATATATATATATATATTAGTCCACTGCTGGACATAGGCCTCCCCTAATGAGCGCCATAGCGCCCTGTCTTCAGCTTGACGCAACCAGCATCTGCCTGTAGTCTTTCGCAGATCGTCATCCCACCTGGCCGGAGGGCGTTCTACACTACGTTTGCCGAGTCGCGGTCTCCACTCAAGAACTCGTTTACCCCAGCGGTTTTTTATCTTCTTCAGTATTCATTATTTATTACATTCATTCAATCAGGTCTTATTAGGTGATCAGTGTCAGTGATTAGGTGAGTTTAAGTTAAGATCACAGTATGTACCCACTATGGGTGTTGCAATGGAAAACTGGCAGGTATCGCGCAGTATCTTTATATTATGATAAATAATAATGCTGGACAATTCACTCATCATTATCTAACCCCAAGCTAAGCAGAGCTTGTGTTATGGGTAGTAGACAACTGATATACTTAAAACAATACACTACATAGATAGATATTTTTTATTATACATAGAAAACACCCAGAACGCCCTGAACAAATATCAGCAGATACAGTACGTACACACATTTTTCCGGAGATGGGAATCGAACCCGCAACCGTCGCAGGCGGACTTTCGCCCAACGCGCCACAGAGGTCGTCGAATTTATTAATGAACTTACTATTTGGTACACTAATTTAGAATTTTATTTGCGAGTCGCTTAAAGGATTATTGAAGAAGACGTCAAGTTCGTAATAATAAAAGATTTGCATCTCTTTCAGTTTGGTTTCGTAGTTGTTATTTTTTCATCTCACCCCTTGTGGGGGTGGGGATAGGGTATAGGAGCTGTGCCCTCTGGCCCTGGCTTGTCTCCGCCCATTACTATGGGCTGGTTTATTGGGTTGGTGAGGATGTCTGTTTAGCTGTCATCACCGGTGCCGCCTATAGCCTCGGTGCTATCTGGCCCTGATGGGTGAGGTCCCTGGTTGCCCAGGGAAGGCCCAGTGAGCCGATCAGCGACCGAGGCAGCGGCCACGAGTGATGGTGTTGAGTTTGGTGAGGTGGTTTCTGTGATGAGTTGGTTTCTGTGTAAGGTTGACGATTAGCACCTACCTACAAAAAACTGAACTAGATTAAACTGACTGAATCTCCCTTACTTACAAGCCTCTTTAATTCCCCAGCTGTCCCGGCTAATTGTTTTTTTTTTGTTTTTTTTTTATATAAGAAATAGACCTTCGTTTGACCGTAATCTCACCTGATGGAAAGCGAAGATGCGGCCGACGATGTATCACGAATGTCTAGAAGATGGCTACTCCGGACCACATTCCGAAACACAACAGAGTTGCTTCACGGACTGGCCCAGTCCGGAGGGTGGTGACAAGCCACGGCCGAAGCCTACCACCAGAGGGTACCGCTCTTAGCACCATCCAGAGGACACGTGTAGGGTAACAGAGGGTCAACACCTACGGACGTGAGCGATACTGTCCCCCTAATTGTATTTGATTGTATTGTATTGATATGATCAGCAGGGGTATTTTAATTCACGCGACTCGTTTCCGAAGCGAAAACGTCAGATTCAAATTTGAATTCCATTCCGACGGATCTTTGGAACGCTATTTTGATTTGTCAAAGCTTCCGATATCAAATCCGAAGGCCTTTCCGACGAATTAAAATATCCCTGCAGAGGAGTCAGACTTAAATATTTGACGTAAGTCACGAGACGTGGTCGTGACGTCTCTTTTTAGTTTGGGTATTTCCCTAGATCCCTGTCTGCACGATAGAGGTGATATATCACGATGTGAAATAATTGGTGTTCAATCTTGTGCAATAATTATAATCAACAAACATGACTGTAGTCTATGAGAACCTACTTAGTCAATAAATCACACTAAAATAGTACACGTAACAAACATGCGTAACCCGAACGCTGCTTTCGGTCAGACTATAACTGGTTTAGGTGGTCTAACCTAATCGCACCTAAATTAACCTTCCACTTTCAAAAAGCTCATACATCATATCCCCTTTTTACTTAGATCGATTAGAATAAAATGTCTTGTCAGTTCGACACTCTACCTTGGATTAGCAGTAAAAATATCTTCCTGCATATCTGCCAAATCTCTCTTGAACCGCGAAGGTTTTCTATATGATTTTATAATTCTTGGAGCGTGATTGGTCCGACGGAGTTTCTCGTTCTCTTCAGTGAAGAGTCTGCACATATCCATGGTGTCTTGCCGTTTCCTTGCTATCAGAGTTTTGTCGACTGTAACAATACGGTAAACAATTATTTATTTCGCATGACATTAACTTGACCTCACATCATCCTCAACAGCCTATATTGGTCCACGGCTGGGCGCAGGCCTGTTATATCAAAGATCAGTGGACCGATATATGCAAGGTAGTTCTTATGATTTTAAGGGATTCCTAGGCATGTAGGTTGGGGACTGCAGTTCGGTGGAAGAGTTTTTATGGTAGAGGTTTTAGGTACATTGGGCGTTTTGCTCTGTTACAGAGACGCGGGGCGTGCTGCGGCTCCGTCTTCGAACGCGTAAACACAAAAATACCGCAATGTATAGTGATGTTTACGTAAAGAGAAACGCACGCAGAAAGAAACATATCACAATGTACGTTGATGTTTACGGATAGGCGGGGCGTGAAGAGTGGCGATGCAGGCTGCGTGCAACGCAGCGTGTGACGCCGCGTACTACATGTCAAATCAAACAAACGTATGTAAAATCGCTTCTCCGTAAACACACTCTAGCAATGCCATATGTTTGAATTTAGTGCGGGCCGCGCCATTGCACGCGCCGCATTACCTGCGCCTCTTATGGCGTAGAGCATGCTTTTTCTTAATTACTAACTTTTTTGACAATACATATGTAGGGTTTTTGTCTTATTAAACTTACGTTTCTTTACAATCAGCCCTGGTATTAGACATTGCACTACTATATATTGCATAAATACTACTGCAGACACAAAAAACAAATACATCATATTTCTATAACCTTAAAAATTCTCCTAAAAGGCAAACCACATTTCATGTAGGTATTGATAAAACTCGATAATAAAAGAAGTTATAAATATTTTATTGTTTTTTATTAATATTTAAATTCAAATCATAAAATTGAAAATCAATCGAGAGATTTCAATTCTTTTTATTTTTGTTCTGGTCGTTTGAACGCGTTATAAAATCTTTACCTATACCCATAATTCATAACATACACTGATAAGAATAAAATGTATGTGATGAAGAATACGCTAAGAGGGGCGCATGGTGGAGTCTTTTTGACGTTAATAACGAGACATGATCGTGACGTTTTCTTATTCCATACAATTTGGTACAGCTAACAGCGCTTCCAGCGTGCGTACAAAGAACTACGCAAATTCCCTAATAAAAGGACATGCCTTCGATGACGTCACAGTCACATCTCGTTACTTACGTCAAATAAACTCTGACGACCCTTTGACTCTCTAACTCCTTTGATAAGGGCCTTCGTAGTTCAAATAAAAAATGCTGGATAATCCACACAAGATTATCCAGCCCCAAAGTTAAGTAGCACTTGTGTTGTGGGACTGGATAACTAATAATAATAATAATTCATTTATTTCAGATTATAGAAAAGTTACAGATCTTATTTAACTTATTCTATAGTCCATAGCAATATATATATATATACCTTAAAAACTAACATACATAAAATATAAAAACTTAAATAATAATGAAGGGCACGTGTAAATGACGCAATCAGGGTGTCAGCTGACGACGGTGCACGGCTGCGGTATCCCCTTGCGGGCGGCCAGTGAACCTTCGAAACTTAACACCCTTTGGCCAAAACTCAGCGTTCAAGTAGGTAGAGAGATATTTCGTTGGAACTCTCACCATAAATGAATTGAAGCTCACATTATGGCGAGAGGCCAGCTTCTCGACGCGCATCGAGAATCCAGTCTTCGTTCTTAGGTACTCCTCCACAGCTTTGGTCTCTACAATGTAGTGGACGCGTGAGAGGTAGAGCTGGGTAGTTGGTGCCTCCGCTCGGAAACCAGTGTCCAGGTCTTTCGGCCCAGTACCGCACAGGTTCCGGCTAGTTGGCTTACGGCTACTAATGCCTCCACATACGGCAAATACAAAAATATTTCAACATATACCTTATATAGGTAGAGCAGAGGTCATAGAGTCTTACCGTGTCGGAACCCTCAGTCTTTGCATACTACTTTCGACTTAACATTTGACCCGAGGACAGTTATTGAAATGCAATAGAAAATTCACTTTTGACATGGAACAACAATTTGAAAAGCCGATAGCTAATTCTACGGAAAACACAAATCTTAAAACATATACTTCATAGGTAGAGCAGAGGTCATAGAGTCTTGCCCTGTCTGATCCCTCAGTCTTTGCATACTACTTTCGACATAACATTTTATCCGAGGACAATAATTATTGAAATGCAATGGCCAAGTCAAAGTACAACGATCCTGACCTATCACCTATATTCATTGCGGTCTTGGTGAAATTAGGTCCCATTAATATTGAATATGCAATTTATTAAACTCGTTAAAGTCTTTGTTCTGTAAGTACGAGTATATACTTATTCAAAAGGTAGCCCCCATTATGTAATCGTTTTTTCATTACTCATACTCTGAAAGTAGGTCAGAAGTTGCCTGTGCAGCGGGATGAAAATTATACTTTTCGTCCCTGGGGACAAAAAGTAATGACAAGTACAAAACAAATGACAGCTGTCACCTCACTTTTCTATTGAACCATGCATTCTACCTTTCTATACAGCCACTCAACTTCAACTTCTTGTGAGATGGCTTTTGCGCCTGGTGTGACGCAATTCTGTATTGAGCTGAAATTTTAATCGATGTAGTTCTAGTCTAGATCGTGAATATAAAACAAAAAGTAACTTTATATCCCATAAATCCATAGGATACAAATAACCTTTGTGCGTTTTAAACGTGCATTAATACGTAATTTATGTAAAAAATACTGATGGTGATTTTAGATGATAGATGTGACTTTTGTGCTTCGGAGATTTGATATTCTAAACGAGTACATTTTTTTTCTAATGGACTTTCTGCCGCAGATGGCAATGACAACGTCCAAGTAGGCACATAACTATAATTAAACATCAGTAGAATAATGATACATATACTTCATTTTAGAGATACAAAAGTAAGAAAATAGTGACCACAATAAATTAAATTATGATATTAACAACTGACTGACCAACTTAGTATTTACGGGTACTGCGAACCTGCTGCTATGATACAATAGTACCATAGCAGCATTATGCTGAGCCGGTGACCTTTTTGTGTTAGACGTAATTTAATTTTAGTTGTAATTCTGTTATGTTAAATTATCCATGTCACACAAATAAAGATTTTCTATTTCTATTTCTATTACTTACTTAAAATATACATTAACAGATCTGTCTATCTATGAATGTGATGTAACGAGATTGAAGAATGCAGGTTGTTCCTGACCTACCAACACCCGCCACAGAATACCAATGTACCACATGCGCTCGCGCCAGTCAAGAGCCCAAACTCACCTGTCAGGCGGTTACGATTCGCTTTTAGAAAGTAGCGTCTGCAAACCTCCAAGTGGTCAGTCACATTTTGTAAGTCGTAGAGTGAACACGTGCTGTGAAATAATTGGACTTTTTACCATTTTCGTGTTGAATTCTAACTTAGAAAGGGATTATTGTGAGTATATTGATAATTCTATTATTACTTATGTATGTACAATTGCGACGGCGGTTATTATAAACGAACATATTTTATTTGTGCATTTTGGTGTCATTTTTCGTTCTCTCAGCATTTTATTGGCAGTATTTATGAAAGTGTAAGTAGGTATTGATATAAAATGTATTAAGTAGATAGTCAGTTCGTTCAACTCAGAGGTATTTATAGACTTAACGTCAGGAATATCTGATTAAGAGGTCTATTCTGAGGTCAATATAATTGATACTCGATTTTGCGTCAAGGAAGATACATGCGGAAATATATATATAAATAGAGATGGATGGTTTGATTAGCTAATCGCAGAAAGTGGTGAACCGCTAATAATGAATGGAAAAACATATGGAAAAGATAAAGGGAGACCAATTGTTTAATTATCTTTGTACGAAATTAAACTCAAATGTTGTTAAACATAAAAGTTGAGAGTTAACTTTTTGTCGCTGCTTCATATCTTTAAATAGAGAGAGAGAAACTTAATTGGTTGCTAAATAATGTAAATATTGTCTCAAGTCAATCTCAAGTAAAGAATTTTACGTGAAAATAAATATAAATAAATAATGTTGGACAATTCACACGGCATCTAGCCCCAAGCTAAGCAGAGCTTGTGTTATGGGTACGAGATAACTGATATAATGTACATAATACGATACACTACACAGTTCGATATTTTAATAAAAAAATATATCATTTAAATCTCCAATAAAAGAGTTTATTTTAATAAGGCTTGAACCCAAATGAATGTAATATAATAAGCAATAGAATTATATTATTATCACGTCTAGTTTTCATGTTTTTTTTTACTTTGTTGAATAATAATACTCGTCTGGCTTCCAGGAAAATTCTTTTCATAAAATGAGGGGTCTTTCTGTGAAAAAAGTAATAAAATAGGGACAGACTCACATTTTTTTAATGTTGTCAATTAATTTCTTGTTTCTCATTCAAATAGTCACGTAAAAAATTGCAAGAATAATTGTCTCGACTGTGTTAGTAAACTGTTACGTAGAATAATTTCACAGTATCAAAACATCAGTGGGTCAATTGTTCACCATTAAGCTTGACATAAAAACTTAATTGCTCTACATAGTGAAAACGAAAAATATTTGTATATTAATTTTCATACATGAAAACTAAGATATTAAAAAAAGAAAGCAAGCTTCATTTTAGCCTAAAATCTCCACTTACTTAAGTGAGGATTTTATTTGGAAGATTATCATACTTTTACATTTGAAAAAACTCAATAGTATAAACAAATATAAAAGTCTCTAGATACTGCTTAATAAATATCTACGGATTTTTATTGCTTTGTCGGTAAATTTAAAAGATATATTTAGGTAAAAAAAAATATTTTAAAATACATGATACTATTTTACTTAAAATGTGTGAAATAATCTCATACAAACTTTAATAACAAAAAATACTTGAAGAAATTAAAAACTTAGGTTTCAGTTTCATTAAATTCCAAGTTTGAAACAGTCTGCAGGTAGCTGAATTATTTCAACTTGTTTTGATGGTTCTTTTATTTATCTGTTATTTTCTTTATTTAGATATAGAATATAAAAAAAACTAAAAATACCAAAAAAATTGAGATACCTATTGAATGTCAATTGTTTTTTCTTTGTTTATAATAATAGCCATTTATTTTCTCAAATTCCTAAATACAGGGTTATTGTAAGTCATAATAAAAGAAATAAAAAATCATGTAACACATGTTCTACTGTTCAATCGTTACTACGTCTTGTTACGTGTATTACGTGATAGAACGGTCACGCTACTGAGGAAATTCATTCTCGTTAAAAAACCGGAAATTAGTTTGAAACTTGTCTAAAACTACCATATTATGTACCTATATATGTCGAAGATGTGATAAAACGCTCGACATTTCATTATTCCTTAGATTAAGAAGAAATATACAAAATTATAGGTAACGTTGTTCGGAGGGGCTGGATTTGAAAATCCATCCGCACAATACTCGAACAATATAGAAACGTCAATCTGCAATATATAGGTTATGTGATTGAGAGAATATATTTGCGTACCCACTTGGGCACTAGAATATATCCTATCCTGCACACCTGGTTAGTCTACTAGATTCGGCTAGGACCTAGGAGGACATAATTAGATTATATAATTAATTTTGTTTTAAAAAACTATAAGCCGACTTCAATTTTATAGTTGTAGTCACTTTTGTATAGGTCGACTTCGATTTTTACAGTCAAATTGAGAACCTCCTTTTTGAAGTCGGTTAAAAAGGCGGTTGCATACACATAATAATAAAAGGTAGGATTCTTTGTTTATGGCTTCAGTAGAATAATTACAGATTATTATACAGCTCTAATGTCAATGTGATAGTGGAATTTGCTACTACTAAAATACTCAAACCATAAGTACCTAAACCAAATAATTACGCATTTATCATTAGTAAAAAAAAACGTAAAAGATTTGGTAAGTGGTACAGATGTTCTGCTCTATGTTCTTAATCTCGCGCTTGTCTATGGTTAATTTAAATAAATTCATTTAGATGAGCAATTTCTCATTAGATTGTAATAAACGCTATAGAAAACAGGCCAAGTTTAACATGTTAAGCTTAAGCTTTAGTAACAGTGCCTAAGCAAAGGCCTAAAAACTGGTTGAACAGGTTCCCCTCTATTGAACCTCCAGTAAACTATGTGTTTTGGTAAAGCGATACCGTGAGAAGGCAAGAAATCAATTTTTGATGCCACAAACTTATTGAAGAACGTAGTTGAATCGTAACAGTCTTGAAATGCGGTCATATAAAGACTGTAATCAATTCTACTAATATTACATATAAACGGGAAAGTTTGTAAACATGTATGTACATATTATGTCTCTTGATCTTTCACGAAAAAACTACTGAACGGATCGGCCTGAAATAACGAATAGGCTACTTTTTATCCCATAAATCAGTTCCCGTGGGATAGGCGTGCAAAGCCGCGGGGCGCAGCTAGTATATCTATGAAAATATAGTTAGATCTCCTCATCTTATCTCACCAACATATATTGGTCTACTGCTGAACGCAGGCCTCCTGAGCGCCTTATTGGCTTTTATCTCCTGGAGGTAATGCCCATGATCTGGTGGATATCACTTAATCATCTCTTGCAAGAGAAAGAAATTGGGGTGGTGTAAATTAAAAGCCACAGGCACCACACCAATGTCTAATACTAACAATTACCGACCACAAGGCAAAGTGACCATTTTTATGACGAATTCTATATCCTTAACTAATAAAAACATATATAAAATAAATTTTTGAGTACAGTCTTTAAACCGCACTGTTGTGCGCAGCCTTCTTTAAGGAGATTTTAAAAAAGCAATTAAAATTTAGTAAAAAATAGAATGAGTAAGTACTTAATTATATATTAAGCTTTTCAATTAGGCACATAGCGTGATGTGTATGAGAAAAACACGGATCTAACAATGCCTAGCACTTATCTGTAGGGCATGGCGACAATGCCTCCGCGGCCTTTACGCCTCGTCCTTCAGTGCACTGTACTTATCTGTCATTTCCCGAGTTTTTATACGACACGAAACTATGGACTTTTTGCGCTATCTTTCATTATCAATTATCATTCATAGGTTTAACTTGTTGATAATTAAATTTGCACTCCCGAAGTTTGTGAGATCCACCAAGGTCCGAGGCCTCTTTTCTGCAGTTATACTAAAGTGATTGGTTAGCAAAATTGGGCCTTTGCGTTGGCCACATCGATTGAGCTGGTTATTTTTATAACCGACTTCAAAAAAGGAGGAGGTTCTCAATTCGAATGTTTTATGTTTTTTACTGACTGGGTGACCCAGCTCAAAGCAGGTGATTCCCGTGTGGTCCCATTTTAATTTGGTCCAATTCTAATTTTAGCGTCCATGAAAAAATCATAAAATGGAAGTCGGTTTATAGTTTTTTTAAAACAAACCCAATTATTTATCCAAAGCGTTCATATTTTCAAAGCTGAGAATTAAATAATAGCGCTACTCGTGAATAGGTATTTTAATGTGTTCTGATTGCGTGTATGTAAGAAACATAAATTAAATTAATTAATTTCTTATTATTAATTACTTAATCATATTCTTTTAAGTACCTACTTGCTAATAGTTATCCATAAATTCAGTAGGTATTCTTTTTTAAATAAGGAGAATACTCCACCGCTGACGGTACATTTAACTTTCACACGGATGCCGTAGAAAGTGACATACAAATATTACGACGGCAAACTTCTCGATCGTGATATATGATTGAGTAGATGACTCTTCGTATTATAATTATTATGAGATACACAATTGTTGATGAAATCGCAATCGCAGTAAAAAGACATGAATATAAATATTTGAAAGTTTAGATAGATCACTTTAGATCATCACACAAAAATATACGCCCTTCGCGTGTATTTTTTGAGTACACAACATCAATTTTATGTCAGATTCCATTGTTAGTTACAGATATGAACGCGATATTTTTGAGGAAATAATTACTGCATAATTCGATTTTTTTAATCTTTTCCTTATATCGAACCGAATGATCTCTCACTCTCATGGTTTTGGAATTGAACATCTATTCCTATTTCGAAAAGCCCTTTGTATAAAAAAATTGACACTTCATGACATGCTGTAAACAAAGTTCAAATCTTTCGTTACCGATTTTCACCATGAAATAATTTTAAACTCGAATCTTTGCTAAAAAATATTACTTACTTACTGTACAAACTAAAGCCCTGCTACCTACATCAATAAGTACCTACGAACCCATTACTAACCTCAGTAATTTAATTACTTAAATAAAATTATCATTATTATTATTTCACGACCAAAGAATTTATGATATCGAAGTAATAAAGACTTATTTGATCTGACGTCTTATCATAGGTTATCAATTATCATACTTATTTTATTTTATTTTATTTTGCTTTGCTTCATTCGGAGAACAAACAGTTTTACACACTTTAGGAATAAACTTAAATACTAACTTTTAACAATTTATATGTCCTCACACACACCATAAACCTTATTTATTTTCTTTATAAAAAATTCAAGGTCAACGAATTCTAAGAAAAAGCCAAGCTTATTTATTTACAAAATCGCAAACGCAAATATAAAGATAAGGATGCAAATAGTGGGAAGGGGAGCATATTTTTTCACATTGATATAAAATATACGAGGCAAGAGTTGTACGGTGTTTGTTGACCCTAGTCGAGCAATTATCGATGTTAGTTGCCGTGAAAAGTGTAAACATTATTATATATTTAAATGTTAAGTTAACATTGTTGATTGAGAATTATTTCCTATAGCTGTTATTTGAGTTATTATTTTTATACGGTGACTAAAGAGGTAGTGTGTTTAAGGCGCAACAACGCATCAGCATTGCCAAACAGCGGGGTAAGGCTTGGAGTGTTGCGACTGGTATTGATATGGATTAGTTGACTTATTCCCAACATCTCACGTGACACGTGCATTTTCCAACGACCCACTAAAAGTATTCCCTACGTCTCACGTGAGTTGTTTCCAATTAACATCGTCTTACGAAAAGTCAGATGGCTTCTTATTACAATCTACAACATCTGTTGATTTAGTTTTTTAAGAATGTCCATTGACAATAAAGCTAGTTAGAGTTCAGCTACCTCAACATTGTTTACAAGTTTGCAATCAGCTCAACTGTTAATCTACTAGTTCTTATTCTTTTGTTAAACTTATGTTTTCATAACTCTTCACTCTTCACACAGCATTATCTAGCCCCAAACTAAGCAGCTAACTATCTTTTTGTTCTTATTATTTTTATTTTAATACTTTATTGCACACAATTATAAAAAAGTACACAAATGGTGGGCATAATGCCGATGGCATTTTCTACCTGCCAACCACACAAGGTCAAAAACAACAAAAACGGCGTGCTTAAACTAAGACATTAACTTACTATGATAAACAAAAATAATGAAGTCTAAACTATAAATAATTTTTGTATAAAAACAATAATATTAAAATATCTACATATACCTACAAGAGATATCTACAAAAATCTAAAAGTGTAGTGAAAAGACGGTAATTTAACTAGAAGACGGGTAAAGGATTCCCACAAAATGCCCACGAGTCAGTTCTTAAATGATATCTGTTAAAATTTGACTACCTGTAGATTGTTTGTATGAATGGATTTCTTTTTTAATAGAGAATAAAATGAAAGAATCCTAATAAGACTTTATATAGGTCTCTTTCACGTTTTTTCAAAATTCGTGGGTATCTAATCTATAATATTAAAACTCAAAGTTTGGCTAGCTTAAAAATTTGATATCCTATCTGTATACCAACCTATTTCTAGAGGTATGTAGTTCTTATTTTTTTTTAAATCATAATTTAATTTGTTACAATCTTTCTTCATCTCCCTTTTACCTGAGAAAAGCGCGATCAAAGCCATGGACAGAAGCTTATTAATAGTCACTTAAAACAACAAAGAGCAGGTTTTTAACTAACTAATAATAGGTAGGTTAGGTACCTAACTAAATCGTCCAACTAAGATTATGGTATTTTAGAACATTGTTAAAAAGGTTTTAAAACGTAGTTATTTTGTATACGTTTATGTTTGAGTAATAAGTGTATAGGTAAGTCCCAAACAAGAAAACCTATTTCATACGCACTATTGCAAAAGTGGTGCCACTGGTGGTTCTTTCGCATCGCTGCGTTTGTAACACCAAATTGCAGTATTCATGAAGCCCCGAATTCGTAATAACTGGTTTTTCAGTTGCGTGTGTTCTATTTAGGAGAACTGGTTGTCTTTACGGGGTGCTAGTGCCGAAAGATGGCGTGTTGCGTACCTCTAGGTATTCTGTGCTAAAAAGTATCGTTGAAAAATAAGTTTTCTTGGCCTGTGTCGGGATTCTTGTAAATAACTTTAGTAAGCTATGAAGGCTACTGCAAAAAGAAATCTGCATGTATTCAAGTGATTTGGCGATAATTAATAACAATTTGTTTGATTTTTGTAACACTGACCTCTTTGGATAGCCACTTATACAAATAATTTGTTTTATTTCCCTTATCTGTTGGAACTAATGACTAGAAATCATGATTTGGCATTGTATATTTAAAAACTACGCTGAGATTAGGATGAATCTGAATTTGTATTGCGCAAAATAAGCAGAGCCTATGTAAAGTACAGACCGTATAACTCTATTTAAATACTTACTCTACCATATTCGCATAAGCAAAGATTGAGTAATCTTACTCAGTCTTCAGTTAGCTCAAGTCGAGTTTACATTGACAATACGTAATCATCAGATGCCTATTTGAATTACTCCAAAATGCGCCATACTAAAAGCTTTTTACTATTTATTTTATCTAGATATGTTTGTAGTCTTTAAAAATCCCTTCTTAAAATAAATTTTCAACAATAATTTGCCATCTAAATCGTGCGAAAGTTTAAAGTGGCAGCACTCTTCGAAATATACAAACCTTCAACCTCATCCAGCTCAGCTCGGTTCAGTTTAAATTATTCAAAAAATCCTCCCAAAGTGTACTTAAAATGAGAACTCAGGGCAAACGTTATTTTCATTGAAATATAACTACAGATACATAATATATAAGGACAGACTAGGCTAGGCTAGTAAAGTGATCCTTTAAGGGTTCCTAACTTCTTTTTGAGCTAAACAACCTTAAAAATTGTCGAATTTACTTCAAAATCTAACAAAATTGGTTGCGTTAAAAGTCTGCTGTGTGGTGCTGGCTTAGAATTTGCACCACCCTATGTCTTCTCGTTGATATCGTAAGTGATTAAGGTTTATCCCCCGGGGGCGGGCAGCAGTGCCCCCTGCAGAAAAACTCTACCACGGAACTGCGATCCCCAACCCGCATGCCCAGCGTGGCGATTATGGGCATTACCCCCTTAGATAAACACCAACAAGGTGCTTATGAGAGGAAGGCCTGCGTCCAGCAGTGGAGCAATACAGGCTGTGCCTAAAGTGAACTCCATTTGTTTCAGAGGTTGGGTGCGCACACGCAGCGATGTCAGCCACCAAGTTCCTGCATCCATTCCTGCGCGGCCTCAAGCCGCAGCCGGAGGGACATGATGACGACATACAGCAGATTAGAGAATGGTAACATCTTTATATTATACAGGGTGTTACAAGAGGTTGTCGAATAATAATAAGTGAAATATTTGGTTAAGAAAAAATCTATTTATGTCATCGATCAAAATTTTCGCGGACCCCCATAGATTCACAATGCGTGCTCTGAAACTGTCTGTATCAAAAGATTTCCATTTTGGCATGTATGGAAAGCATTTGAATTAGTGTCTTTAAGCGCTTGGACAGAAGTCATGCGTAGAAAAATTACAAAAATCACTCTTCCAAGACACAAAAAAGATGGTGTTTCCTATTTTCAGTAAAGTTTTAATGCAATTTTTACCACTAATATGTAAAAACCTCAAGAAATCGGCGTTGAAAATTATTTGTTGGTTTGCATAAGTTATGATTTTAACATTGTTCTAAATTAATGAATAGAGATGCAGTTTTTTTAAGCTATTGCATAGCTTCTATCGCGGGCATTGAGCGTGGAGACCGAATCCAGAAATTCCGTAGAGAAAATAACCTAACACCCCCCACTCCGACCGGCACAGCGGTGATACTTTTTAGTTTTGCCATCTATCGATGCATAGCAGAACTTTTAATAACTTTTTGAAATATCACGCTTGTCTCTTTAGTTCAGCAACTCGCCACCACAAAATGCTATTCAATAGCTTTACCGCGGCAGTCCCCGAAAGCCACAAGTCTTTTTTTGTATATATTTTTCTTTTATGTGTTCTTGCGTTTTTTTTTTATCAAAAAGCCTTGTTTTCATTTAATACTGATTCAAACATTTATAATAAATATTAGTTTTTTTCGTTTCTTGTTGCACTATATTTATTACTACACAGAAACAGTTCTGTGACTTCTCTTAACCATCTACATACCTAACTATTTGCTGTCCGAAATAAAAGATTTTTATATATTTTATTAATAATTAGAAGGAACTCAATGAAATTAAATATGATATGTACAAGGTAACGGTATGATTTCCAGATTGTTCCTATAAAAAACGCAGTTTTATTATTTTCAGTTACCTACCTACTTACAAAATAAAATAAATACGACTCCACTAATCTCTTGTTCTGCATACAAAAAACTTGTCAGGCTCTGCGCAAACTGTCTGCGTCAAAACAAGTCGTAGACAATTTTGAATGTCATTTTCGTAAGGTTCTAGGTATCAACGGAAATACCTGATCGATGATATAATAATATGTGAGTATTAGAATTAGCAAAATAAGGAATTTTATATTTTTTAAAATCTCAATAGTCTAATTGGTATAGGGGTACAAAAGGGCCACTATTAGCTTGTCTATACTAATATTATAAAGAAAAAAGACGTGTGGCACTCGGGGACTGCCGCGGTAAAGCTATTGCAACGCCATCTAGAGGCGAGTTGCTGAACTAAAGAGACAAACGTCAAGGTTTTTTCGTTACGGAATTTCTGGATTCGGTCCCCGCGCTCAAGGCCCGCGATAGAAGCTATGCAATAGCTTAAAAATATTTGATTGTTTGTTTGTATTGAAGCTTCCAAACTACTAGACGGATTCAAAAAAAATTTCATCATTAAAAAGCTTACTTTTAATGGAGTGACATAGGCTATATTTTATCCCGGAATTCCCACGGGAACGGGAACTACGTGGGTATAACCGCGAGGCGCTGCTTGTAGTCAAATATATACACATACATGGTAGTTAAATCGATGGACACTGATCACAAACGAATTCGAGGTGAGGAAGTGTCTTCAAATTCCAATTATGTGATCAAAGTTGAGTTGTTGAGACGCAAAAGATTACGGATTCCATTATTGTCATGGCCAAATAAATATTAATCGGCTGATATTTGTTTTAAAATATTTCTGGTGATAAAATATTTGTTAATAAAACATAAGCTCTGTTTATTTTACGCTAGATAATGCTGTGGATGAAAGAAATCTTTAGATAAACTGACATCGAACAAAGCGAAACTAAACTGAAACCTATTAAATATAATGACATTCGATCAAATATAGCCATTATATTTGATCGAACATAATGACCTCTGTGGCGCGGTGGGTGACGCAGGTGGTCGCGGGTTCGATTCCCGCCGCGGAACAACTGTGTCTACGATCAGCAGATATTTGTTCAGGGCGTTCTGGTTGTTCGTTTAGTTTTTATGTATAAAAAATACCGATCTATGAAGTGTATTGTATTAAGTATATCAGTTCGGTATCTAGTACCTATAACACAAGCTCTGCTTAGCCTAAGCCTGTATAATGCTGCGTAAATTGTCGAACATTATTATTATTTAAAGAACGAAATGATGAACGAAAGTGTTCAAAAAAATGATTCTCCAAGATGCCAGTGACGTATTTTTATGATATTTGTAACCTCTTGTTTACAAACGAAATTGTGCTTATTATTTTAACGATGAAAGGAGATAATTCACTCGCCTTACAAATTTTCCCCAGAACCCGTGGACACGTAGTTATGCTTTCTGGGTTCTAAAAAATAGACTTAATTAATGTATATCTAATAAAAAATTACGGACACTTATGCTGGTTACTTAGACCGTGCTATCTCGATAAACAAAATAAAAATAAATAAACAATGCTGAGCAATTCACACAGCATTATCTAGCCCCAAGCTAAGCAGAGCTTGTGTTATGGGTACTAGATAACTGATATACATAATACAATACACTACATTGATAGATATTTTTTAGTATACGAGTATGTTTATGTACATAGAAAACATCCAGAACGCCCTGAACAAATATCTGCAAATCGTACAAATATTTGTCCCGAGGCGGGAATCGAACCCGCAACCTCCTGCGTCGCAGGCGGACCTTTCGCCCACCGCGCCACAGTGGTCGTCGCATTGTAGTAGTTTCAGCTTTACGTGGGAAGATCAAAAATCGGCTACATACAATACATACATACATAATGTATATACAAACATAGACTGCCAACCTCATAACTCTCCTCCGTTGGTAGTTGGGTAAAATCACACTCATATAATAAATGCGAAAGTTTGTATGGATGTATGGATGGATGGATGGATGTTTGTTACCTCTTCACGCCAAAATTACTCAACGGATCGGGCTGAAATTTTGCATACAGGTGATTCTAATCCTGAACTATCCCTACTTTTTATCCCATAAATCAGTTTCCGTGAGATAAAAATCACCTTTAAACGTTTCCATATGAACAACGCGTGCGAAGCCGCGGGGCGCAGCTAGTTACCTATAATTCTAGAACCAAGATAGATACGTACTCGGACCTTAACCACAGTTACCGCTAACCTGCCGGTTAATTCGCATTATCTCATCTGTGCCGGCAATTTGAGATCTCACCATAATTGCCTCGATTCCGCAGCATGGTTCATAGTTAATAATACCCGACAGTTAGGTATGAGTCGGTTAATGTAACGGCGGTACACGCAGGTACATAATATGACAAGTGAAATTCATCGAGTGTAATCTTTATGGGGCATCACAATAATCACATGTTGGTCATAGCGAGTTTTGACTCGCTTATACTCTGCCGCTAATCCTAGATATTTTTGAAACGAAAACTTCTTTAGCGGCGTTGTGCGCTTTTTTGGCATGGGTAATAAATGGTAAACTCGCGTCAGGGTAAAGATCTAACATGTTAAATCAGACTCACGTGACCGTGGTGACGTAACACGCTTGCATTACTGTAATTTTAAATCTAAGTTTTAAATTGGTTATACATTGTAAGCTAGCAGCCTACTTAGATGAGCTTTCAAAAGTTCAAAAGTTACAGCTACCTGTGTAAATAGTTCACTAAGTTGAAAGAAGATGTCGCTAGTTTCGGGAGCAACACAGAACCCACAGCTTCAGTCGAGATGACCTTACATTGTAGAGAAGTGTAGCCTAACAGATTGGGATATTGTTTGATTTCTTAGAAATTGGAATCGAGCGTAGGTTTGTAAACATACCACCTTTACTTACAGTCGAGTAGAAAGAAGTTGATGGTTAGTTTGATGCAAAATATTTTTTAACGATTATGTAGAATTTTTGAGCCGTGTTTCATACAAAAGACATAAACGCACACCAAAATATTTTGAACCAATCCTGTGTGTAGGTTTTCATTGCTTACGAGTGCAGTCATAGGATACACCTAGTGCTTCTATTATAACTACATTTCAATAGCGGAATTACTTAGTTTTAGATTCCCGTAGTGGTTTTAGAAAAAAATCCTAATTGAACTAGATGCTGACAAAAACACACACAAAGGTCGTGAAGGAATAGTAGATAATTACGTCACATACGCATTGGATTATGACAAGATTAAATAAACTTAAAATCAACGACGCGCCATATAGGTACCTCATAACTTCGGGGGTATTGAGACGATTCAATCGATACCTCATTTGTTGAAAATGTTGAAATCGAACGAGTAGTTTCAGCGCTAAGTAGGAACATAAAAATAATACATTCATACAAACAAACAGGGGCTCATAACCCTCCTCCGTTGGTAGTCGAGTAAATACCGGAAGGATTCTTCTCAATGTGCTGATGAGTCAGTTGAGCTACCTCTAGATGCTTATTGTTTGCTGCAACAGTCCTCAGCCAACTGTTACAATAGCCTACCATGTGACCTATAAATCGAATTAGCCTGTCCGTTTATAGTTTTTTAAAACAAAATTAATTATAATTATTATTTTCTCTATTCATGTTTCAAATTATTATTTACTATATTTCCGATTCCAGTTTTTTAAAACAAAATTAATTATAATTTTTATTTTCTCTATTCATGTTTCAAATTATTTACTATATTTCCGATTCCAGGATCAAGAGCCAGCCGCACCTGCCGCACATATCAGACGAGTACATAATGCTGTTCCTCCACTCTAACTACTACAAGCAGAAAGAGACAAAAGACACCATCGAATGCTACTTCACTCTACGAGCCAACACACCAGACCTCTTCACGAATAGGGACCCCCTTGCGCCGAAGAACAAAACTATTATGGATATAACGTAAGTTTTTAGTTTGAACCGAAAGATAGAGTTATTCCCAACGTCTCACGTGAGACATGCGCATTCCCAACGTCTCACGAAAAGTATTCCCAACGGTTCACTAAAACCCACTTATAATAATAATAATAATTATTTTATTTCAGATTAATCCATAATCATAATCCATATTTTGTTAGTAGGTAGTTTCTTAAATTAAATGTACACTAAGGTACATACTTATCGCTAATATTAAAATTATCTTAGACCACCTACTACAATTACTTAAATATTATCAAATTAACAAATTATATCACATTTCAATCACAATTAAATTTTATAAGATTCATCTTTAAAAATAAAAACAAATTTAAATAGGTTACATAAATTGAATCAAATTAAATAGAAATAGAAATTAAATAGAAAAATCTTTGTCAAATGATGAAATCTAATAGCTACAGTTGATCAAGTGATGTCACACTTTTACTATTATAAGTTTTTCATGTAATCGAGAAAACTCATTTCTTCCAAAAACTGAGTGTCCGGTTGACCAAAACATAAAAGTTGGCTAAAACATTAAAGTTCCACTATATGAACGTGCCAAAATCTTTCAAAAGAATAAGAATAAATAATAAGAGATACTGATTTTGAGTTTGGAAACACTTGTGTCCAGCCTCTGGTGTCGAGTTAGTGAATAACCCCTCTAGACAAAGTCGAGATAGGTAGGTACAATATTTACAAGGGGCACGTTAACAAGTCTTGCTCTTCAGTAAACTTAAACTAAACATCACTTCAATGTAGTTGCTTATACAACTGTCTTGGAAATCGCCAGAGTTATAGTGCTCTGAAACTCTTACACTTTAAAAATAATAATAATAATCCTGGACAATTCACACAGCATTATCTAGCCCCAAGCTAAGCAAAGCTTGTGTTATGGGTACTAGATAACAGATATACATATACATAATACAACACACTACATATTTGTTTATTATACACAGAAAACATCCAGAACGCCCTGAACAAATATTTGTAGATTGTCACACATTTGTCCCGAGACGGGAATCTAACCCGCAACCTCCTGCGTCGCAGCGGACCTTCGCCCACCGCGCCACAGAGGTCGTCGAATCAGCAGTTATTTGATCGACCCATTACGAAAAGTTCTAGGGCGAAAAGACCCATTCAAAATTAGCTCTTAGGCGATTTGCACCCCTTGGTTCAAACGGCTCGCGTTCGAAACGACAAAAGACCCATAAAAATGTGGTCCATTACAAAACTGTATGCAAATGAAATAGCTATATTAAGAACAAAAGACCGTAGTTCACAAAGAATAACATAGATTTACATACAATGGATGAACCTGACCCCTCAATTTCGTTACTAATTGAGCAAGAGAACGTAAACATAAGCACGTAAAGGTATAGGTATACTTACACTGTAATTATTTTATAGTTACAAGTTCTGCGAGCATCTACAAGTATACGGGACGAGTTTCCTAGACAACGGAACAGTATTTAGTTGGCTAAGGTTGAACAAGTCATGACGAGCCTTGATTCACATAGGCGAATTATGAGTTATTCTCAACGTCTCACGTGAGACGTTTCTTGTTCCGTACGACTTTTTGTGAGACAATGAGTCTACATCTGTTGGTCATGTTTTTCAAGAATGGCCATGCTCAATAAAGGAATTGAGCTACCTCAGCATTATTTACAACAGTATGCAATCAGCTCAGCTGTTTAAATCTACTAGTTCTAATTCTTTTGTCAAATTTTTATATGTATAGGTGGTCAAATCTGACATCAACATCGAATTCTGGGATGACTCTACCAGCATCCTACAGCACTTTCAGCCAGCCGGTAGGTTCCCTTAGTCGATGATGACGATGATGATGATGATGATGACAAATATTCATGTAACATCGTCATCATTGTCTCACAAAAAGTCGTACGGAACAAGAAACGTCTCACGTGAGACGTTGAGAATAACTCATAATTACATACTCGCCTATGTGAATCAAGGCTCGTCATGACTTGTTCAACCTTAGCCAACTAAATACTGTTCCGTTGTCTAGGAAACTCGTCCCGTATACTTGTAGATGCTCGCAGAACTTGTAACTATAAAATAATTACTAATGTCGATTTCTATCAGTCGCAACTTCTCGTGATTAACCTGTCATTATTTAGAGATCAGAGATAATGATCGCAGTGTGGGTGATCACTACTGATGTATCTCTAACAGCAGCATATCGTTACCAAAACATATCAGTTAAAACGGATTTAGACTTCTCTTGGTATAAAAGTGATACTAAACAAAAAGTAGTATCAGCTGAAGGCAATTTACGTGCATAAAATTGGGTTTAGTAGTCAAACATCGACGAGCCATCATAAAAATTTAGTAGTGAAATCTGGGTGGGGTGGGCCAAACTGTGAATGTGCCATAAAAATACTGAATTTGTTTTTCACAACTAACATCCTCAACCTTAACCTCAACTGTATTGGTCTACTGCTGGACGCAGGCCTCCCCAATAAGCACCTTATTGGTGTTTATCTCATGACTACTATTAATACCCATAATCCCGACGCTGGGCAGGCGTTTTGGTGTAGTTTTTGGTGCAGTTTGGTGGTAGAATTGTTCAGCAAGGGGCGCTGCTGCCCGCCCCCGATCGACATCCCTAGACTATCTGGTACGACACCCACGGGAATAGTAGGGGTGATGCTAATTCCAGCACCACACAGCTTCGTTTCTCAGAACTAATATAATCCTTATTATCCTTAAATTCCAGGCACATGGTAGCCCTCCCCAACAAGACGACCGAAGGCTACCACGTCCTTCTCTACCGTCTCTCCGACTTCGACTACAGCAAGTTGAACTTTGGTGACGCGGTGCGCGTGTTCTGCATGTTCAACGACATCAAGCTGTCCGAGGACTGTCTCTCGGAGGGGTACATCGTGATCTTCGACATGAAGGGCTGCAGTCTCGGCCATCTGACCAGGGTCACGCTGCCGGCGCTACGGGCGTTCATGCACTACATTCAGGTCCGTTTCAATGTCTTTTATTTCGGAAATGAGGACACCACCATTTTCGTAGGTATCCATGTACCAATACAAAAATTCGGGATCTGTCAGATTTTGAGGTAGAGCAGCCAGATGTAGCGTGACTGTCTTTTATTTTTAAGTCTGTGACGTCACATCAGTGTACTTTCAAGAAAAAACAAAAGAGGATGTAAAGCTGGTGAGAACCAGCTTTACAAAGGTAAAAGAGATATTCCAAGTTGAATTTTGGTGACATGGTGATTAAGCTGTCCGAGGACGGTCTCTCGGACACCTTGATCTTCGACATGAAGGGCTGCAGTCTCAGCCTCCTGACCAGGGTCACGCTGCTTGCTCTAAATGCATTTATGCACTACATACAGGTCTGTTAAGATATCTTTTATCTCTCTGACTACGTCTTTTATTTCTCGTCTATTGTGTCGAAAAAACAACAAAATATGATAAATCTTGTTTAATAATATCTGTGACTGCATATCGGTAGACAGCGGTAGCCCATTTTAGATTTGTTTTATCTTACGAAGATGTAAAGTGTCAAATGGATCATACATTATTCTTAAATCCGTAATTGTTCTGGCGCTGACAATATTTTAAGCTTATCTCTGATCTTTTTTCCTCAGAACGCCCATCCCTGCCGTCTGAAAAAGATACACGTGGTCCACACCGTCTCCTTCATCAACCAAGTCATGTGTCTCGTCAAACCTCTCATTCACTCCAATCTTCTAAACCTCCTCAACTTCTGCTCCGAAGGCCCAGAATCTATTGTCGACCTTGAACTCCTTCCCGAAGACTTTGGGGGTCCTCTTGTTCCAGTAAAGCAGCTACATGAGGAACAGAGAAAGAATATGGAAGATAATTACAAAGATTGGCTGATTGAGAGCGAGATATTCAAAGCGGATGAAAAGAAAAGGATCAAGAAACCAAGTCGAGGAATGTTCGCTAGTTTTACTAGTAGCTTTAAAAGTTTGGAGATTGATTAATGTACCTGTATCTTAGCTAGATAGGAATTTTACTGGGCACTAGACTTAACTTAAGTATTCTTTTTTCACTGTATAGTTATTGGTGCAAAAATTCTTCGCTAGACTTGCGCACACACATGTGAATGTAACATTCTCTTATCTCAGCCAAGGGCTCGAAATTGTAACCATCCATGTCTAATGGTAAGATAAATAAGTTAGATATCAATATGTTCCATGTATAATAACAAAAATAATTATTATCCTTGTACTCGCCAAATGGTTTAGTCATTTCATTATATTAGTGCATTGACCTGAGTAAGAACTTTATCGTGAAATCGAACTTTTTGATCATAGATTTAAGAATTATCTATGGTTTTTAAGATTGTCCTTTGTTTTCATACGTTTGGTTCAACCCAGGTCGTTACTGAAACCATTATTAAATACGCGAAAGATCACCTAATGATAAAGGACTATAAATAAAGATGATCTTTATTAGTGAGTGTTTTGAACAATTGCTCAAAAGAACAATATTTTTACTAGAGTTAAGAATATATTTCGCATTGTTATTATTATAATTATTTATCCTTATTGTAGGTAACTGGTATTCAGGGTAAGAAGAAATTACAAATATTCTGTAACAAATTTATTAAAACTTGATGTAGCTTGTACTTTTGATTGCAGTTACGAGTACCATCTAACTAAATAATATTAGTGATTTAAAAACTGATTCATATTGTATTGTGTACTTGTTGATTGCAGATTGCAGACATTTTTAATATTTGTATAAATTGTTGTATACCTATAGAAGCCAGAATTAATCACTTATTCCAGGTTTTGTTGACAAATGTAGCATGCCAAAATGTTACTTGCGTTATGTTTGTTATTCTTTTGTAAATATTGTTATAATAACAAATATATTTTGGTTATACATATGTGTATTTGGTTTTTTTCCTTTGTTCATGGCATTATGTTAGTAATAATAATAATAATAATAAATAATAATAATAATAATAATGTTAGACAATTCACGCAGCATTATCTAGTTCCAAGCTAAGCAGAGCTTGTGTTATGGGTGCTAGATAACTGATATACTTAATACAATACACTACATAGATTTTACTGTACATAAAAAAACATCCAGAACGCCCTGAACAAATATCTAATGTTAAACAAGTTAAAACGTAAAAGGAGAAACGTTAGAAATTATAGAAAGTACTGTATTCTTAGGAATCACCTTAGATAATAAAAAACTTCAATGTAGATAAAATTCAACATAGACAAGCTATCGAAGAGACTTAGTTCTGCAGCATATGCTGTCAAAAAAATCCGTGATCCGTGTCCTGAAGACGTGGACACATCTATTTTATTTTATTTATACATTTTAGGAAAACTTACGGCTGAACACGAACAATGATTATGTATATATATCATATAAGGAAGGCCAATTAGAAGTTTTCACAGATAGTTTCTAAGAATGTTGAAAGAGTAAGAGGTGGACAAACAAAGTAGGTAGGTATTATGAGATAAAGAAGTGATTACCACAGATACGTTTGAAGCTACCGGAAGAGGTGTTAAACAAACCAACTTCTTTTGCTATTGCATTGAAGTATCTGCTCGCACGTAGAATACATATATGAGTTCTGTCTATATCGTGAATTACATGATGGAATATATAAAAGTTTCTGGTTTCTAAGAGATGCTGGAGTAGTTCTAAGGCGTATGCGACCAAGCAGTTCGCAACAGTCGACCCTGCCACTCGCAATGCTGAGAAGATACAGAACGTCCGCTACACGCCTTCTCTCTGCCAGTGGAAGAATGTGAAACTTCCTACAGCGTGATAAATAGTTAGGTATATAAGTTCTACTTCGATATTGCAAGTATCGGAAAAAACGTTTTTGGATGCCTTCAATCCGATCTATGTAAACATTATAGCTAGGGTTCCACACTTGTGAAACGTACTCGAGATGGCTCCTGACATACGCACAGTAGAGTATCTTAAATGTCTTTATTTGCTCAAACTCCGCCGACATTTTAATAACAAAGCCTAGCGCTTTAGATGCCTTTTTGACAATGTTATCTACGTGCTTATCAAAGAGCAGCTTAGAGTCAAAGGTAACTCCTAAATCACGGATAGAATCCACCCTTGCAACTGTAGACTCCTTTAATTTGTAATCAAAAACTGTGGAATGAGGCTTGCGAGTGAACGAGCACACATAACATTTAAGAACATTAAGATCCAATTTATTGCCTGGTTTATATTTAGCTACTTCCATAGTATTATGTCTTATGGTATACTGCTGTGGGGGAACACTGCAGATATTAACACCATATTAGTGCTGCAGAAGAGAGCTGTTCGTGCCATCTATAAAATGGGTCCCAGAGAATCTCTACGTAATAAATTCAAAGAGTAACAAGTCAATATATTTATGTAGGTACACTGGTTGTATATTTATAAAAATATCAATCGTTTCTCAAAAATTTGCGATGTAGGTACATGTTTTATATACTAGAAATAAACATAAACTCGCTGTACCCACAATTAGGCTTCATAAAACTAATGTATCTTTTAAAGGGCAATGTATACGCTTCTACAACAAAACCCCTACTGAGCTGCAAAAATTATCAGTAAATTAATTCAAACAAACTGTCAAAACTTTACTATGCAAAAAGGATTACTATAAAATATCAGATTATCTAGGAGGATAAAAAAGTTTGGGAAAAAAGACGGATTTTGCTCCAACTCGAAAAATAACAACTAACAAGCTAAATGTTTCGTCGTCGTTTCTTTACTTTAGTCTACATACCGAAACGGTCGAAATCAAAAATACCACTTTATTGTACAGTGTATTTTTTGAATATGATTTGACCTTTTTTATGTGTACATTTATCGTATTTATGGAAAAAAAAGCAATTTTCTTCCAATGAGAACCGTCAAAAATACGTTTTACGCGTAAGCGTCGCGCTTTCCACACTAGCAAACATAGTGTAGAACGTCCCATCATCCTTCAGTTGGCAAGACAACCTGTGAAAGTCTGACTGATGCTGGATGCTGAAGACAAGACCTGTGGCGCGGTGCTCATTAGGGAAGGCCTATGTCCAGCCGTGGACTACTAATTATGGGCTGATGATGATGACGATGATAGCAGTTTTCATAAGTATTTAGATTGATAGATAAGAAAATTTATTTGCAGAACGGCAATATCTAATTAAGATAACGATAGCTTTGATTAAATATTATAATTTGGTCAAAGCTCATCAAGTCGCGCCCTGCCACACACTCAACTCTTGCAGAATTAAACTTTTTTTTAAATGGAAATAAAAAACTAGTATTTTCTTGGACTTCTTATAAATACCAAATAAATAATGCTGGATAATGCACAAATTTACGCTTATTTATTATTGTAAAATTTGACTATTAAATAAAATACAAAAATTGGTAAGAAAATCGCAGAATGAAATACCTAGACTGTGATTTTCTAAACAAACTTTACCAAAACATGACCAAAAATATAATAATGGTTTGTAACAAAACAAACACTTCTAATGCTGACACTATTCCCAGTAATTGGATCGCTGATCCCAAAGATAAACACACCGATAATGTCCGCAGCGAAAGTGATATTATATTTTACATCGATGTTAGTGAAGAAACGAATGAAAATGACGAAACAAATGAAAATAACAAAACAATTGAACACGGTGAAATAAATGAAATAGAGTCAATAAATCAAGATAATGATGTTGTAGAAGACGTTTATAAAAGCTGTGAAGTGTTTGAATTCGTGAAGAGACGGAGCGGGGATGAGGTAAGCCATGATCATCAGCCTCTGCCCAAAGGGCACAAGTATAGAGAGGTCAGAGGCGTTAATCTATTTGACGTTACTAACGAGATGTGATCGTGATATTTCCTTTTAGTATGGGATTTGCGTAGTTCTCTATTCGCACGTTAGAGGCGCTAAAATCAAATTGTATAGAAAAAGGAGACGTCACGAACATCAAATAGACTCATGCTTCTGAGTCTTCCTTCGTAGTGGGTCATTCAAATAAAATCGCTATTATAAACTCTCCCTGTGCCACGGGGATCTACGAATATTCGACATCAGCCCAGGGATTTTCAAACCCTCTGGCACAGAGTCATCGACACGCATTCTATAAGTATTACATTTAATTTAAAACTAATTAAATAAATGGTGTTGGACACTTCACACAACCTGGCACAGGTTCGCGCGAAATAAGGGCTTTTCAATCGTAAAAGATGGCTCTGCAGAAAAGTCAAGTGTCATTAAATAAACAACGAAATAATTTTCTGTTTCTATAGATTTTTGACACTTGAGTTTCATACAGCGCCATCTATCTTAGTCTATAGCAATCACTTTTTTAACAGACTTCAAAAAAGGCCTCCCCCTTTCTCAATTTGACTGGTTTTTTTATTAATTTTGTTAATATCTTAGCAATTTTATATATTTCCTGCATTCTTAAAGAAAAATAAATGGCGGAAGAGTAGTGTCGTCGGCCTACGACTAAACGGGATAGACCTCAAAGATTAAGTTTTTCCATTATATGTAGGAAAATTAGCCGTAGTAGAGTTTTAATACGCTTTTTGCGGTGTCAGAATCTACCAGAGGATGGGCAATGGCTTCTTTCTCTGCACTTTTAACACTTCGGCCCGATCGCCAAACCGCGCCTGCCAAACAACGTGGTGATTATGGCAAAGGCGTGGTGACGTGGCCTCTTTTTGGGGAAGACACGTCCAGCAGTGAGCTGGAGTCCAGCATGTCATGAGATGAAGATATTTGTAAAATATCTAGTCAGGTACATAAGGAACTCTACGAGTACCTACCTGCTCTGTAAAAGGTCTACGAGATTCTACAATGCGAGACAAAATGACCGATTAATCGGCTTAAATAATTTAAGTACTCAGTCAATTATATAGTTAATTGTTTGGTTGTAAATAAATAAATAAATAAATAATGCTGGACAATTCATACAGCATTATCTAGCCCCAAGCTAAGCAGAGCTTGTGTTATGGGTACTAGATAACTGATATACATAATACAATACACTACATAGATAGATATTTTTTATTATACATAGAAAAACATCCAGAACGCCTTGAACAAATTTCTGCAGATCGTACACAAATTTGTCCCGAGGCGGGAATCGAACCCGCAACCTCCTGCGTCGCAGGCAGACCTTCGCCCACCGCGCCACAGAGGTCGTCGAAAGAAGAAAAGAGAGTTGTAAACTATCATGAAAGCTATTAGCTCTACCTATTAGGTAGAGTCTACACCTTTCTATATACAAAATCGGCGAGGAACGGTCGAAAACTGCGATGATTTTGGTCATATTCCATACTAGTACTACTTTACTACTAACGTAACTAAAATGCACCCAGACCAGCCAGTCACAAAAAAACGATACAATTTACGATGCGATGCTTAACACTCTACAAGAGCTAGTTCGAATAGATAGAACTGGTGCGGCGACAAACTAGGTCAGTTTAATCCATGACCCGCGCTAAATAAGATCCTAGTGGTAAATCCGCGAGATTTGCATCCGGCTTCATCGTGTCTGATCTGGCCAAAGAACTGAAAAATGACAGACACCATCGCCGGTTTTGACGTCCCGACACCGCAACGCCTATAATAGGTGCTATGGCTCGTATAGTGGGCGACAGAGTGAGAGCCGAGACCCGGGCGGCTCCATTCAGCAGGCGGCGACGCGCACCGCGTCACGCTAGCTGCGCGCAGGCGCCTTACTATCGAACCGCAGCTTGCCTCCACCCGAACGATTCACATTTTTTTATTTTCCCAACGTAACGTGACATTCAGAATTAAAATCCCGTTCGATAGAACCCCGTTACCACCGCGCCCCGCGATGCCAAAGACATGTGTCCATATGTTACGCAAGTGATAGTGATTCCTCGGACTGTACCAAGAACTGAGCTGATGTAACCGCGGGAGCCACCTACCGTGAGTACCTACCTACCTACTATCGCCTCACATTATCTTGCACCCAGTTGTATTAGCACCATACGAGTTTCAATCGATCGCTGCTTATCTTAGCCTGAAATGTTTATCGTGAAGCGCTGAAATAAGGCATTTACAAAAGTTCAAGTTTTTTGAAACGCAAGTCTATATTACAAGTCATTAAAAATCGAAGGCTGGCGCTTGACAGCATTCGAGGGTTACAAGGATCTTTTATTGATCAATCCCGTGTGCTTTCATGAGGCGGTACCTAGTGCCGAATGGCAGGTCAAACAATTAAATACAAGTTACCGCCTTGGCATTCAACAATCGATTTTCTTCCATATTCTCTATTCAAGACGGCTTTGTAAAGACTCAGGTCCTTATCGAAAAATAGACTTTATGTTTTAGGTATAAGTGTGGGTTTTACTTGAAATCGCTGTATTGTTAATGTATTCCGTGAAAATGAATAAGTTTCCATAGAAAATACTGTATTCATGAATGTATTTCATAAAAATGAATGAGGTTCGGGTTAATTCGGTTTATTCGGTCGGTACCGCGAATCAAATTCTACCCCAACGCATAATTTCGTTCGTTTCTTGGTTATGCGAGAATTTTAGTTTACTTGTGATGTCAAAATTATAAAAAGAAGACTAGTCTTTGAAGAGGAACGTGCATGAAGGTAAGCCTATGACCATAACCTAACTTCGAATGTACCATCAACTATTTTACTTCTATTGATCTAACTAAGTACTGTTATAGTTATACTAATAATGACAAAAAAAAAAATCTAATATCCTTCGTTGTTTTTAAGGCGAATTTATAGAGACGATACATATCACGTCATTATTTGACTGACCATAGATAAAGGATTAGATCTGTCCTATGTCCTATGGTACAGTAGAAAAATGAAATTATAGTATTGCGTAAATATAGTAAAATGATGGTCTTCAGATTAAAGTATGCATATATAATTTATACATATGCAATTTCTAATTCACTTATTGGTCGTGCAAATCCTACGGCAAATCCTACTAAAATCCTAATAAAATAACCTAAAAAACCAAAAAACCTACCTTCTATGGGGAAATGCAATTTTGGCGGGGAGACTCAACTAAACAAAATTGCATCTCCTACGCTGCTGAAAACAATAACTCTTTCGTTAAGTAGACATTGAACCATCCATATAAAAATAGACCTTAATTACCTAGACACAAGCCATATAATGTGTCGGGCGGATAGACGTCTCAAGTAAGGGGGCGGGTGCCCCGAATAGCCAGGATTTGGCACGAACCACGCAGCCTCGTTTTTTACTTACATTATAGTTTTTGTTGTAATTTCGCTTGGGTGCACGGGAATTTGGTCTCTATAGTTGCTTTTTAATAAGGATTTTTATACAAAAACAGCGTTTTACATGTAAAATACAAGCTGTGCAAGTTTCGTCCAGCAATATTTTTATTTTTTACAAGGAATTCCAGGAATTAACATAAAAAATCCTTCTCTATTGGCAAGATTATACGTATCTCTTCTTTTAAGAAATTTATTTTATCAAGAACAAATCCATACATCACACTATCACGCAAATATTAAAATGGAAAAGTTTGGATAAATAAATGTTTGGTTGGATGATGTCACCTCTTGATTCCATAACGATACTCATACTCATACTCATACTCATACTCATACTCATACTCATACTCATACTCAGTCATAAAACAGACAAGGCAGACAAATAATAAAGTTACTCAGGAATTTATGTACATAACTAGCTGCGCCCCGCGGCTTTGCATACCTGTCCCACGGGAACTGATTATTCCAGGCCTAGAACTACCCGCCCGACCCGTTCAGTAGTTTTTGCGTGAAAGAGCAACAAACACATGTTTACAATTTTTTGCTTTTATATTATTAGTAAGATAATACAGAATAACTAAAATTCGATAAATGTGACATCGTGTTAGTCATAAATTCGCTTTCCATCAAGTGTGATTGCGGTCAAACGAACGTCTATAGACAATAAAAAAAAACTTATTTCCTACCAAATTTCCAAATCCAGTTATTTTCGTAAGTGCTACGGCGTAGCAGTCGTTATCTCTATCATGTACCGGTATCGACACGATAACGAGACTGCAATATAGCAGAATATTGTAAAAGGCAGGCTAATATAAATATCGATAAACGCTTTTATACATTCGCTTTCGTTCGCAACTGTACCTACATACATTTAACGTAACCTTTGAGTTTTAATAAGCATAGAGGTACATAGAGTTTCGACGACCTCTGTGGCGCGGTGGGCGAAGGTCTGCCTGCGACGCAGGAGGTTGCGGGTTCGATTCCCGCCTTGGGACGTGTGTACGATCTGCAGACATTTCTTCAGGGCGTTCTGGATGTTTTTCTATGTATAATTAAAAATATCTATCTATGTAGTGTATTGTATTATGTATGTCAGTTATCTAGTACCCATAACACAAGCTCTGCTTAGCTTGGGGCTAGATAATGCTGTGTGAATTGTCCAGCATTAAAAAAAAAAAAAAAGAGTGCATCTTGAATTCTAGTTTACACTACAAAATGCATACACAAGAAATCCATATAATAATTGATATTGTTTAAAAAATTAATGGATCCCACTGTCAGAAGTGGACCAAATTAAAATGAATTAATTTTGTTTTAAAAAACTACAAACCGACTTCAATTTTTTCAAAAAGAATCATGCAAATCGGACCACCCAGTCAAAAGTTCTGAGGTAACAAACATATAAAAAAAAATATATAGTCGAAATGAGAACCTCCTCCTTTTTTTGAAGTCGGTTAAAAAGACTGAGAAAATCGGAGCACCCAGTACACAAATTGATTTCCCATTTTACGAGTGGGAATTACTCGAAAAATAAAAATAAACAGATGAACCAATTTCTATACAATTATTTGAAAGGCACGTAATTTTTATGGAAATCTTCTGTTTTGATAAATATTTGTGCCGGCTGTTTCGATTTTATGATAATTAAAATCATAAAATCAGTACAGACGGTTCTTTATATTTAATGTAAAAAAGTATAATGTCTTTCTATGCGCGTAAAGCGCTCTGTACCATTTTTCATCAGTCCGTAACGTAATCGTATAGATAGCGTAACGTAGCCGTATCGATAGCGTAACGTAACCGCATCGATATCGCAACGTTGTGCAGTAGAGGAGAATATTGTTGTGAAGGGCATGCACTTATAATCTCGTCATACACTCGGTTTCCCACTCATCGGAGCGGAAACGAATTCTATGCCATTAAATAAAAGTATTGATAGATGTGAAACTCTTTAAAACTATGTATTATGTATGGAACTTTTTCCTTGTTTTATCTAATTAATAAATATTAGGTCCTTACATATGAAATTGGCGTTTTGTATGGGAGGAACAAAAAGTCGAATATTTTTTAATATAATATATTTAATTAATCAAAGTATGAACCATTATTTTCTATGCACTTTTGCCATCTTATAGGTAGTTCATTGATCCCTTTACTAAAAAAACCAGTCGGACGGGAATCAATAAAATCTTTGAAGGCGATTTGGACTGCCCCATCGGAGTTGAATTTTTTCCCTTGCAAGAAGTTATCCAAATTTCGAAAAAAATGGTAATCTGTTGGAGCAAGGTCCGGGGAGTACGGAGGATGTCTTAGACTTTCCAATTGAAGCTCTTCTAATTTAGTAGCCGTCTGTTGCGCAGTGTGTGGTCTAGCGTTGTCGTGAAGCAGCAGTGGCGTGGAGCGATTGACCAGCCTAGGTTGTTTAGCCGCTAGCTTTTCCGTCATGGTTTGCAATTGCTGACAATAGACATCAGCCGTAATAGTCTGGCCAGATTTGAGAAAACTGTAATGAACAATACCGGCACTAGTCCACCAAACGCTTACAAGTAACTTTTTTGGGGTTAATTTTCGCTTGGGGCAGGATTTGGCTGGCTGGCCAGGATTCAACCATTGCGCTGAGCGCTTCCGATTATCGTAAAGAACCCATTTTTCATCACAGGTAATGATTCGGTTTAAAATACCTTCATTATTGTGCCGGTTTAGTAATGAAACGCAGCAGTCGACGCGCGTTTGCCGGTTTGCTTCAGTCAATTCGTGAGGTACCCACCTTTCAAGCTTTTTAATCTTCCCAATTTGCTTCAAGTGAATTATAACAGTTTTATCACTAACATCGCAGCCTGCAGCTAACTCGGACGTGGTTTGCGATGGATCCGCTTCCACAATAGCCTTCAACTCTTCATTATCAACTTGAGTCTCAGGCCGTCCACGGGGCTTGTTCTGCAGGTCGAAATTTCCAGAACGAAAACGTTGGAACCAAAAACGAACTGTGTTTTCTTTTGCAACACGACCGCCATACACATCATTCACCCTTCGAGTTGTTTCCGCAGCACTAGTGCCACGGCGGAACTCGTACTCGTAAATAATGCGATATTTTAAGTTTTCCATTTTGTAAAATGAGTGACGCAAACAGAAAAAAACAGAAGAAAAAAAACAAATGAATGACGATCATCAAATACATGAGTCTATAGCTGTACAAATTTGAATTTGGAATTCCTTACCAAAGAGGAGAAATTTGTGATTAAAGTGGCCAGTACGAAAAACGCCAATTTCATATGTAAGGACCTAATACTTAAAATAGTAAATGAAACCGTGTAAAATTAAAATGTTTGTTGCGTAACAACTATTTTATAGAATAGGTATAATGAAACAAAAAAATCTACGCTTATTATTATTAAGTATGAAATTTATTCGGAACTGGTTCCGGCTGGGTAGAGGGTGTAAAGTACCGGACAGACTGGTGTAATAGAGAAGAGACCCAGCAGTGGGAGCTCACGGGTTCAAAATTCCAATTTCAAAAATGCTTTCTATCCATAAAAACAATAAATGTACACTTAGAAAAGGTCAAAAGGTTAAGTGGAAAGACAAATGGATAGGTGAAATTTACATGTTTATGTGCTAAAACTCCATAGAATAGCTCTCATACAAATCTTTATTAATGTATGTGTGAAAACGTCTTGAAAAGTATTTTAATTTAGCCTCTGTACAAAACTTTGTACCAGAATGTATTCAAACATCACATTAACATAAACAAAAGCATTCAATATCCAGTTGTTTGACAGTTTTTGAAATACAAACTTATTTCTATAGCCTCATCATCACGGCCTACTTAGCGAGTGCGAACTCTGATGTGTAGCCATTTATACCTTTAAGATTGGAACGTAAACGAGTGTACCTGTGAACCATAATGCGGTAATATCCTTGTATTTCATTTTGATATCGTTGTTTTTTATATCATACCTACCTTTAGGCTGGTGGCACTGAAATCGCTTGTTATAATTTGTTAGCTATAGACTACCATACAAAAACTACAGTAACTTGATTTCTATTTATAAGTGCAATTTGTTGTAGTTTCAGTTCTATGGTGAAGTTATTATTTAATCTCATTAATTTTCATTTTATAAGGGGTGGTGTGCCAAGTCAGCTAAAAACAGGTTTTTCCGATATTACTCTACGAATTACGGTACATACACTTATTTTAATATTGTGTATTTACTATTAGCAGCATGAATATAGTTCGAACTCGAATTATCTTTAATTTTATTTGTAGGTAAGGTACAGTCAACAACACCAATAGCTGACCAGTTTCTAAAAAAGTTTTGTTAGAAAATGTACAGCGGTACAGTTTTTGACCATTTTCTAACAATCTAATCAAACAATCTAAAAATCTTAAGTGGGTGAAGACGTACAAGCAAGTCACTTCATCTATACACAATGATTTTAGAAAGCTAGACCATTTTAAATCATCCATAAAGATTTTGTAGTTTGACGAATTCATTATGAAAGTGAGCGCATTAACTACAAGCCTGTTTTTTTCCGTACTCACCCTGATGAAGTCCCTCGTTAGGGATCAAACGTTGGTTTTAATTTCAGCCTGATTCGTTCAGTAGTTTTGGCGTGAAGAGGTTACAAACATCCATCCATCCATACATCCGTACACTTTCGCATTTATAATATTAGTGTGATTTTGTGTTACTACTTTACTTTGTAGGTAACGATGAGAGTTATTCATAATTTAGCCCATAGCCATACCGTATCCGTATGGATGGTTATTTTTTGAATGTTTTTTTATGGAGCAAGTTGCCCTAAAAAATATAACAAACTCAGCTTTAATTTCTTATGACTATTATAATGAAATGACAGCTAGCGTCAATAAAACTTACTATGTAGTAAACTTCATTTATTCAGTAGTCATTATCATCGTCATCATCATCATCATCATCAGTCTGTATAAGTCCACGGCTGCACATACCTCAACCTCAACCTCAACAGCCTATGTTGTTCCCTTATTGGCTTTTATCTCATGGCCTCCCCTAATGAGCGCCATAACACCCTGTCTTCAGCTTGCCGTATCCACAATCAACATGCAGTCTTTTGCAGATAGTCATCCCTCCTGTATAATAAATAAATAAAACAATTTTACAATAAAGCCTTTGCATTTATTAGTAACGCACACGCAACGCAAATAAATGTGATGATCTTAAAATTTCTTTATCTTTACTAAAAATAAAACATACAGATGAATTTGAGACCCTCCTCCCTTTTTTAAAGGCGTTAGTAAACAAAACCTTTGTGTAACGAACTGCGTATGTATTTTTGAAGAACCACTTGTAGGACGAAACTCATGTTGGACAAAACTATTATTGGACGAAACGCGTGTTCGATGAAGCGCTTGTTGGACGAACTTTGTGGAAACGCGTGTTGGATGAAATGCGACGAACTGCTAACTTGTGATACAGTATAGTTAGTCAGAAAACACTTTGCAAAATATCAGTGACAGTGATGTCTTCCTTTCCTTTCTTCTTTAATGGCGTCTACGTCTGGGTTGACATAATTTCGCCAATGTCCGTAATATTAGAGTAAAATTAAAATATAAGCAACGTTGTTCGGTAATAAAGATAGATAAACGAAATGAATTCTTCGATAAAATGTTTATCAAAAAGATATAAGAAAATTACAAAATTATGGGCAACGTTGTACGGTAAGGTTTTGATGTCTATTCAGATGTTGCCAAAACTAGACTAAACCAATTTGCCAGTACTAAAAATGTCGCTGTCCCTGTCATAACGATCAAATTAATAAGGATGGCATCATTTTTAGTCCTGTCCGATTAGTTTAGTCTAGTTTTGGCAACATTTGAATAGACACCGCGGCGGCGCGCTACCAATCAATACGGCAGATTTACACACCAAAAACCATTGAAATACAAACATACTGCAACAAAACACAGCTTACAAATGTGTAACTCTATAAATTTTAAGTTAAGTGTATTATCGCCTAAAAGCATTCCGAAAGTAAGCACTTTATATTCTGCTTATCTGCTGTGTCATATTCAATCGCAGCGAAGGTAAACAATAAAATCAGTAGCTGCATGGCCTGTTGTGATTATATTCGGGGACACGCAAGGCTTAGGGCTCCGATCTACCACGGTGGAACGTAGCAAGAAAACGTAAATGGAACAAATAAAAATCTGGGTTATTTTCACGTTTCCCCCCGATTTGTCAAGGGGAAAAACTGGAATAACCCAGATATTTGTTTTTGTTTATTAACCTTTGACAAAAATGGAGGAGAAATTGAATAAAAAACATCCTGTTTCCCCCAAATTTTACTGCGTGAAATGTGAAGTAGGTATAGGTTAAACAACTCAACAATTTATTGGAATAAAATTTTAAGAACAACCGGAAAATGATTATCAAATACCTATTCGATGATACTCCACTAAAACTTGATGACTTTATTTTATTTCTTCTCCACAAATTGGGTGTTGGCAAATACTTTGACGGTATAAGTTCTAATACTTACTTAAAACATTAAGAAGGCTACGAAGCTCACCCAAATCTCAGCAGCCGGCCCATGCGGATTTGTGGTTGTTTCACGTCGATACGCATCGTGTTGGCCATTCGGCTGCGTCGCCATAATTCGGAATTTTGCCCCCTGTCTTGCATCGCCACCCGCGTGTGAGCGAGCGGTTGCAGAAACTAGAAGTAATTTTACCATTTTTTGATATTTTTTGTACTTTCCGATTCATTTGGAATAAACGACTGATTTCAGAAATCTTTTTAATTATTTCTAATAGTGAACATACTTAGGATGTTTGCAACGCGACAGATTTTCGAATGAAGGCATCTATCATGCATAAAAAATAGCTTGAAAATGACTCGAATTGGTGGTCAAAATATGGCAAATTAGTTTCGCTCTCAATTAAAGATGAAGTTTTTGTAAAACGAAAACTATACAAACATACCTATTTTGCATCCGATTATGTATGAAACATTTCAATACTATCGGGGAAATAGTGTCCAAATTAAGCGAAAAGTACGTTCGTATGGGGGCTAAGGAATCCGCACCGTTCTTAAGTTGTGTTTCTGTTTAGTCAATTGTAATTAGTAATCCAGTCATATACTAACCTATGCTTTTTGTGACTTATAAATAATTGACTAATTTACTAGGCATTGTTAACTATTAAAAACACTCTTAGCAGTTTACTTGGAATACAGAAAATAACATAAATAATAAGAGATAAAAAACAAATAGGAAAACAAATCTAGCTCCTTGCTGTTTTTAATGGTTTATTTAGAGAATATACGTAACCCCTTGAGTCATAATAATGGAGAAGGATAGCGGTTCATTAAGGCCCATACACCAGCGAAAGTAGCGCCCCCAACTATTTTATCTTATTATTACGTTAAAAGCAGGAATTTTTAAAAATCCTACGTTCAGTTTGTGGTATCTATTATAAGCTATTTATTAATGCCTCTGTAGTAGTTTCATTTTGTAAAGCTTAGGAAGAGATACGAAGTTGCGCTTTTTGGCCACCAAACTCTATTTTCGCATCTCCTCCTAAACTATATGAGATAAAAAAATATAATTTTATGACTGAGATATAATAGTTGGGGGCGCCACTTTCGCTGGTGTATGGCCCTTAAAAGTTTCTAATTTTTCATGTCAATAGGACCTTAAATAAAATATACCAGATTCCTAAAAATGCGAGTATGTCTCGCGTACGAAGGGTACCTCTTCCGTATTTATAAAAATAAAAAAAATACAGATCTTTCTTCGTAATAAATCAAAAGTCAACGTGACGCGGTCACCCATTCGTTGCTTAAACTTGGTTGTCTGTTCTCAAGGTGACAAGGACGTTGCGTTTATTTATTTCTTATTTATATAATTATTAAAATTATTTAAAATTATTTGTTGTTAGAGCGGCAACAGAAATACATCATCTGTATTTTTAGGGGGACAGTATCGCTCACGTCCGTAGGTGTTGACCCTCTGATACCCTACACGTGTCCTCTGGGTGGTGCTAAGAGCGGTACCCTCTGGTGGTAGGCTTCGGCCGTGGCTTGTCACCACCCTCCGGACTGGGCCAGTCCGTGAAGCAACTCTGTTGTGTTTCGGAATGTGGTCCGGAATAGCCATCGGCCATCGATGCGGCCGACGATGTATCACGAAGGTCTAGAAGACCTTCGTGATACATCGTCCTTCGCTTTCCATCATGTGAGATTGCAGTCAAACGAAGGTCTAATTCTGATAAAAAAAAAACTGTAAACATTTCAACTGTCTATCACCCTTCATGAGATTACAGCCTGGTGAGCGACGGACAGACAGACGGACAGCGGAGTACTTGAAATAGGGTCCCGTTTTACCCTTTAAAAAAAAATTATCTGCGTACGCACAAGCGGCTGTTAAAACGCCACGGGTCAGTCGAGTAGTCGGGTAAAAAGTAAAGTGACTGCAATAAAAATTACAATCACAACAACACTGAATAAAAACATCGGACATAACATCGTCGATTCTTGTCACATCGTAACGTGAGCGAAATATGCGATGTGCCTGTACATTTTATTACGTTACGTACCGGCACAGCTGAGTTTTGTTAACGTATTCATAAAATATTTAGCGACTGTCTGTGTGGGTGAATACCGCAGTAGTTGATGTTGAAAATCGATTGGATTTTAATAAAATACTATAGTAGTGGATTGGTTGGTGACTAAAAGTTTTAAAAAAATATTAAAAAGGACATTTTATTTTTATTTTTTGATAGTTTTATTTAAATAAATAGATATTTTTTCGATAATTAATTATAATGTTTGATAATTAAATGAATAAATCATGTTGGACAATTCACACAGCATTATCTAGCCCCACGCTAAGCAGAGCATGTTTTATGGGTACTAGATAACTGATATACTTAGTACAATACACTACATAGATAGATATTTTTAATTACACAGAGAACATCCAGAATACCCTGAACAAATATCTGCCGGTCGTACACACATTTGTCCCGAGGCGGGAATCGAACCTGCAACCTCCTGCGTTGCAGGCGGACCTTTGTCCGCCACGCCACTGAGGTCGTCAATTTAAATAATATTTAATTTGGATAGTTTTACATTTTGTCTTCATTGGACTGTTTCTATGTATCTAACTTTAAAGGGACCTTCCTACATCACATATAACTTGACGATCGAAATAACAATTTCATATTGTAAAGTCATTACCATGAAGTAGGTAACTTTTCATCCTTAGGTATTCAGTGAGTCATTAGCTCCACTCAAATTCTTAGAACAACGGACTAATAATAGGTTGGATCGATATTTAAAGTCACGCTCATGTTCATAACATAACTTACAGTACTTCAGAACTTTAAATGAGTCTCAGTTTTCAAGAAAAACACACCACTGTAAAAAGACTTGTATGTTATTTACACATATCAGCTCCTTTTTTAGTCCAAAACTTGCATGCTTAATTTGGTTTTGGAAATTGAGGGCGCTCGTGTGCCATCATGTGCCAATTGACAACTTTTGTTGCGTTGACAACAAAGCTCTGTCACCGTGTTCACCCCACGATTCTTCTCTTTTTGAACGGACTCTAGGTACGTCTAGATTCTCGGTCTACGGTGACAAAACATCAAACACCATAAATCGCCGAGAATCTAGGTCTCTGTCTATTTTCAGTCTTACGCCGGTCGACGCCATAAATAAATCTGAAATAAATCACCATCGGCGTCGTCTTACAAAATCATTGACCATGCCTGCGGCTTTTGCCTTATACGTGCGCCGTGAATCCCATGCATTTCGAACGCCAACCAAACTCGGCTAAGGGCCACTGTGGAAAGCCCGGTCAGGTGGAGAGCGAGAAGTGTCCATACTATACTTTAGTCACACTAATATTATAAATGCAAAGGTTTGTATGGATGTATGGATGGATGGATGGATGGATGGATGTTTTTACCTCTTCACGCCAATACTACAGAACGGATCTGGCTGAAATTTAGCATACAGGTAAATCTAATACTGGAATAAAACATAGGCTACTTTTTATCCCGTAAATCTGTTCCCGTGGGATAAAAATCAACTTTAAACGTTTCCATAGGAAGAACGCGTGCGAAGCCGCGGGGCGCAGCTAGTATATTATTATATATGTTTCGGTTGCGCCAATAGGATAATGGTCTCGATTCTATTGTTTTAGAATTGCTAAAATTTGGATTTACGAATATCAAATAGACGATAGCTTTTCAAATTGAATAGTTATCCTCTATTTGACATCAAAACTAGCTATAATAAGGATTTAGGAATCGTTACAAATCGATTAAAGAATCGAAATGTATCGTTTGACATTCCTAAATCCTAATTTTAGTTATGTCTAAAACAACCGAATCGACTCCATTATCTGCTATTGGCGCAACCGAGACCGCATGGGCACGCTAGTATATTTTATTATAAAAACTATCGTAGTTTGACGAATTCATTACGGAACGTTACGTTGGTGTTCTTCCAACACAAATAAGGTTCGTAGTTAACCCGCTTACATCCGTAATGAACGCTAGTATATTCTTCAAGTTTTATCAAAACCGCTGATCTGTGAAGCATCAAACTAGAAACGAGCTCGTCCCGATTCGTCTAGACGTTTCCATTCACTCCAGACGAATGATCCAAATCACCACTAGTTTACAGAAACTTTCCCAAACTTTGTTACTTTTGAAGATTTATTGAGCTGGAAGGGTTAATTTTACAAGTTGGTTTTGCATTTCATGAAAATAACAAGATTATTTTACGCGTCTGGTCGAAGCGACCCGAAGCGTGACCTGAGCCTAGACAATGTTACAAATTACAATCGATAGTAGAAAAGTTCAACTTCAAAAATTTATGGGTTTGACTTAAGCCTTAGAAATGTCACGTGATCTATTTCGAATTTCCCTAGGAATCTTTCAATTGTTTTCGATTTGTTTCATAGCAAATGCCGGTTGGCTACGCTCTCTGGTGAGTATCTGGCGCAGCCAAATACTTCCGACTGGTATTGTTAAGGATCAGTTGAACTACCTGTATATTGTTTGATAACAGTCTGCAGTTAGCTCAATTGTAAAACTAATTTATATCTTTGAAAATTTTCTTTTACAATATTATTGTTTTGTTTCAGTTTGATTTGAGTCTTTCGGAAATTAACTGCAATACCTCTTGGTTGTTAGCTGTGTTATGTCGACAAAAGAGTATGAGAAAAGTTTCTGAAAAAAAGAATAGGAAATTGATAATTTTAGATGAGCATTGAAGAGCATATAATTTTCGAAAAGCATATTAGTTTATGCTTTTTGAATACAATCGCAGAACTATAGTAAATAAAACAAATATTTTGTATTCATTTACAATAAAGCTCTTTTGGTCTGAGAGGTCTTATTCCGGAAAAATCGTAGTCAAAATCGAGACAAAAAATTTAAGTGAATTAGAGTCAATTGCACCTTATTTCTTGTTTGATAGTAATAACTATTTATCAAGCTGTTTATATAGTAAAAATTTTACTTGTCTAAGTGCTTATTTTGTAAGTCTAAAGAAATAAACGATTTGACTCTGACTCTGGTCGCAGATATCTATTATTTCACTAACGTGATCGGGAATTATGTAGCGGCAAAAGGGGTGCCCCTTTTGCCGCTCTTTTAATAAGAAAAAATACATTTTTAATAATAAAAATACTTAAATGTGCAATCCGTATCGTAGGTGCGCCTCTACATTTGGCATGTAAAACAGCGCGGCTATTATCCGACAATTTACTGCCGAAGTTTAAGCAGTAGCGTGTTTCCGAGAGAGATGGTTATCAGATATAGCATTTTTTTTCACAAATTTGAGATTCTTCAAATTTGTGAAAAACATGCTATGTCTGAAATCTAAAATGCTTTATCTTAAATCTAAAATGCTTAAAATATCTAGTAAATACAGTAGATGTACAAAGTTCAATGTAGTGTTCATTATCAAGGAAGAATCTTAGTTTTGCTTGGATTGTTAGAACTTTTGCACAGTTCTTACACATTAATTGTTTTCCCTTTTTGAACTGACTTCAAAAAAGGAGTAGGTTCTCATTTCGACTGCTTTTTATGTTTAACTGAACTTTTGACTGGGTGATCCGATTTTGAAGATTCATTTTTTATTTGAAAACTGGTGTTTCCCGTGTGGTCCCATTTAAATTTGGTCCTGTTCTGAGAATATCTATGAGAAAACCATAAAATTGAAGTCGGTTTGTAGTTTTTTTTAAACAAACCCAATTATCTAAAGGCCAAGGAGATGTACAAGATATAATTCAGACTATGCGTGTGATCTGATTAACCTAACTTCCTTTGTTATGATACCTCAACCTCACCTCAACAGCCTCTATCGGTCCACTGCTGGACGCAGGCCTCCCCCTGATAAGCGCCTTTTTAGCGTTTATCTCATGGAGGGTAATGCCCATAATCCCCACGCTGGGCATGCGGGTTGGGGATCGCAGTTCAGTGGTAGAATTGTTTTACAAGGGGCGCTGCTGCCCGCCCCCTAGTGGATATCCTTAGTCGACTCTTACGACAACTGACGGCTAAGACTTAGGGTGCTGCAAATTCTAAGTCAGCACCACACAACTCTTTTATGTCCAAATATTGACTTAGATCCATTGATAAACTAGTTGTGATCAAGAAGCTATTGGAAGGACTTATAGTTCACAGTATAACAGCAATATTTGATGTAGGTAACTGAAATATGAGAAAAAAAAACTGTAGTTTTCTTCATCAAAGGTAAAATACTAAAATGTTTCATGCTGAGATTCCGTTGTTCTGATGAAGCGATTAAGCGATTTTTATCTAATTTGTTATCATGTACCAATTTAAATGCTGTGAATTGTAAATGATTTTACCAATAAAATGACTACTGACTACTTACTACAATAAGTTCATGGAATTAGAGCCAGTATCTTTAACACCCAGCGATTACCGTAAAATATACTATCGATACCGTAAGTTTAACATAATATACTATCGATACCGTAAGTTTAACATAATATACTATCGATACCGTAAGTTTAACATATATACTATCGATACCGTAAGTTTAACATATATACTATCGATACCGTAAGTTTAACATATATACTATCGATACCGTAAGTTTAACATATATACTATCGATACCGTAAGTTTAACATATATACTATCGATACCGTAAGTTTAACATATATACTATCGATACCGTAAGTTTAACCATTCTAGTCTACATAATGGTTATGCAAAATGTGTTTAAAGGGTGTCCGGCCATAAGAATATATTTGTTGAACGTTTTTCATGTTCTTTAATATAAAAATATATTTATTGACCAGCTTCTGCCCCCGGCTTTGTCCGTGTTCTGTCGGAATACGAAATACGAAGTACCTATATAGATATCAGTAGTTTTGGCGTGACGAGGTAGCAAACATACACCTAAACATCCAAACTGTAGCATTTATATTATATTAGTTTCTGCCCTCAGCTTCGCACGCGTTATTTCTATGAAAATGTTTCTCCAATGGGAATTGATTTGGATAAAAAACCCATCGTTGATACCAGGAGTCATTTTAGCGTGAAGAGGTAACAAATATCCATCCGTCCATACATCCAAACTTTCGCATTTTTAACCGACTTCAAAAAAAGGAAGAGTTTCTCAATTCGACTTTCTTTTTTTTATGGTCACAACTTTTGACTGGGTGGTCCGATTTTCATGATTCGGAGTCGGTTTATAGTTTAAAAAAAAACGTTAAAACAAAATTAATTATTAATATTATTGTGAATTGTCATTGACACAACATAGTTCATACTTTCACAGTTCATACTCAGCGCTTATCAATTCAGGGGGCGTGCGATGCAGGAATCCATTTTTCATCAAATACGCCATCCTTGTATATTGCAAGCACGTGCCCTGTTCAAACTTGAGTGCAGATTACAAACTGCAGTTGGTTATGTAGTATAAGGTCTGTTTTATTAAATCCGTGTCCAAAGGTTATGTTGTAGAGATCACTGCCATACACACACAGACAAATACTCTCTGTTCTAATTTATGTCCTATAATCTATGGTCTTAAGCTGTCAGAGTCAAATATCAGACATCTGACACTTGCTTGCCGCGTATCGTGCGTGCGCTCTTGTACTTGTTGGTCTCATAATAAACGATGGTCTCTAATCCCACCTTTCTTTAATTGGAACGTCCCAGCATCTGCCAACCACTAGACGAATAAATAAACAATTTATATGGGACTTTTGGAGTGCCAAGAAAAACCTAAAGCCTTGTGAAAGAGACGCGGGGCGGGCAGCGAGGCTTGCAGCGGCGCGTCAAGCGGCGAGTTGGGCTTTTCGCTCTGTTTATGGAGACGAGGGCGTATAGCGGCTCATGTAGTAGGCCCGTCATCGCCCGCGTAAACACAAACACAACAGCGTGCAACGCGGTAAATCAAACAAACGCGTGTAAAATTTTCATGGATCCCATAGTCAGAACTGAACAAAATTAAAGACACGGAAAGCACCAACTTTCATATAAAAAAAAGAATCAAGACAATCGGACCACCCAGTCAGTTCTGAGGTAACAAACAAAAAAATACAGTCGAATTAAGAACCTCCTCCGTTTTAAGTCGTTAAGTCGGTTGAAAAAAAAAAGAATCGCTTATCATCATCATTCTATATAGATAGAATCGAGAGTATTCAACGCAAATTTCTACGATTCATAAACTTTAAACTGCGGCTGGATGAGTCCGGTTACCTTCGTAAATGTGCCCAACAGCATCTACTTCCACTTTATCTAAGGCGTGACTTTGCAGATATAATCTATTTGGCTCAAATATTAACATCTCACATAGATTGTCCTCAGTTGCTGAGCAAAATCCAATTCTATGTTCCAAACAGGTCTTTTAACAAACTTAATAAATCCTTCTTTGATAAATATCAGTCAGATAAACAATAGGAATACTACAATCACAATCATAAAAGCAATAAATTAAAACTAGTACATATCAATTGAAACAATCTAGCTTAGAATAAGTGAACGAAGTTAAGAACATTAGATATTATTACATGAGTGTACCTACTCCTATTAAATTCATAATAATAGTTAACAACGTAAAAGTAGCTTGTTGTTAATGTAATAGTCTTTTACAAATTGTATTTTGTTTCTATAAGTGGGAACTTATTAATAGCCTCTTGCTATCTTTACACATCTTCTATAATGTATATTGTGCTGAAAGATCCCCTAAAATAAATAAATAAATAAATAAATAAATCATCATCATCCCACAGAAGAGCATCCTTCAATGTATGCCACTAATTTCGGTTTTGGGTTGATCGCAGCATAGTATCGAGACGATATCGTATCGTCTCATTTCTTTGAGATTTGGTACAGCAGCGCCTCTATCGCACGGATGTGGAACTATCTCTACTATATCTCTTCTGGAAAGCGTGCTCCATATAAGGCCACATCTTCGCTTTCATAAATAAATAAAAAATAAAAATAAAATTCATTTATTTCAGACAACACAAAAAATCAATTTAGGTCCATATAAAGTGAGTTGGTAGCCAAATGCTTGACCATTACATTTCACTATTACACTAATATTATAAATGCGAAAGTTTGTATGGATGTATGGATGGATGGATGGATGGAGGTTTGTTACCTCTTCATGCCAAAACTACTAAACGGATCGAGCTGAAATTTTGCATACAAGCAGTCCTAAGCCTAGAGTCAAACATAGGCTACTTTATATTCCATAAATCAGTTTCCGTGGGATAGAAATCACCTATAAACATTTCCTTTGGATTAACGCGTGCAAAGCCGCGGGGCGCAGTTAGTTATAAATAAAATAACTATGCAAACACCGTACTAAAATAAGACGACAACGCCTCGTTACTATCGTCGTCGAACCAAACTCAGAGAGCCTACAAGAAAAAGAAAAATCGAAGTTACGATTTCGTTGTCGTGCAAAACCTGGCTTGCATAAGATTAGCGTTTGCAAAATGAATCAGAAACTTCGAATTCGTTTTTAAGAGTACGGGCCGACGCCTCAAGTCTTGCTCATTAATCCGATTCAGAAAACATCCCTTCAGTGTAATCAAATAAAAATATGGCAAGAAGAGATGTAAAGAGGGCGCAGATCTGTAGTTTTCCGATTGGGTTCCTATCTCAAGTTCAATAAACTGTGTTTTATTGTGTCAACCTCAAGTAAAGCCAGGGGCTGAAGTTAGTCACGTGAATAATTAGCTAAACGACGCCGTTTCTGGCACTCGGCCTTTGCCGGAAGCGGCTGAGAACCTAATGGTAAGGGGAGAGAGGGGTAATTAGATTCCTTGGGTTATATGGATTATGCTTGAATGAGGTTTAAAATTTTAATGTTTAGATAATCACATTCTGTTCTGTATTCTGTCGAATTAAGCTCTTAACACAATAAGTAGACAAGATAAGACAAGAGTGTAAACTTTTTCTAGATATTGGATAGAGGGTCCATATTTTTACAGGTTTAAGGGTTGGTATAAGTCGGGTAGACTGAGATTGTAAACCTTTCTCATGCTATTTTATAAAAACTATCGTAGTTTGACGAATTCATTACGGATGTAACACAAATAAGATTCGTAGCTAACCCGTATCCGTAATGAGTTTTCTCATGCCGTCCCGCTTCGATCATATTTGATTAAACATGACATTTTCAATCGCGGTTCTAGTGACTTTTTGGATCTTATTTTCCGAGTTCAAGTTCAACCAATCCGATTGTGTTTTGTTTGTGCAATTATAACAAAATACGATTGCATGTATCCTCAAAACAATTGATACTTGGGATTATTGCAACCAAAATGTGATCGTTTATATACAACACATATCGATAAAAATATTAAGGATGGCAGTTTTAGCCATGTCAAATTAGTTTAGTCTAGTTTTGGCGACATCTGAATAGACACCATTGTAAGTGTTATAAATCTTTTCCGAAACAAATTACTAATCAATTTTGGTTTTGGAGTCTATAGTGATAATGTTGATTTATGTAATAAATCTCTCAATAGACTCTAAAGCTACCATTAATTCGATTTGTTTTAGCGTAGCGAATGGCTTAAAATGTGCGCAACGTTTCTTTTCTTATATCTAACTTACTTGTAGAATCTCGAAAATAGTAGACACCTGATTTTTTTCCGCGTGACCAAACTTGATCGGAAGCGATGCATAAGCTATCAAATCGCAAAATCATAGATTGAATTAAGATGCGGCAAAAATAAAACCATAAAACCAGTCTTTTAAAATGTTACTCCCACATAATAAATACCAAATTCAACAGCTCAGATCCAACTATTTAGATCGTTCCGTAGCTCCATCCATTCGTAGGATTCCGTAAAATTTCGCAGCGCTCTACACTTCTACACCATGGAGTCTGCAGAGAGGGGGGTAGCCCCCACCCCACGGCGGGGGAGGGGTAACCGGGTGGGTGAAACAGGTCAGCGCACTTTCCATGGAGCCTAGAAGCAGACGGCATGGCGCGCCCAAATCTTATGCCTGCCAATATTTCTTAACCAAGGCCGATTGTCTATTTAATATGATGTGTGGGTAGATATTTGTGCTGGTTATAGGATGAAGTAGGTACATAAAAACAAAATATTTTCGTTCAACCCAGAGTAATTCCCACCACTAAATGATCGCGATGAATGGAGGCCTTTTCCAGGAGTGAGTGGTACGAAATATTTTGAATAAAAAGTATGCATAGTTATTTTTACTTGTGTAAATATTAATCACTCACACAAATCACAAATATCACCCTAAATTATCTCAAAAGCATTATTATAAACTCAAGTGAAAACTAAAGTGCTTGTCTATGCTTTTACTTCGTTCATCGAATAAAGTTTGCTATCTAACGTAGCAATGCAGGCAGCATTCTAGGCACGCTGCCTTTTGGCGACAGCTTTAATATTAATATGAGTTTAAATTTAATATCTGTAAATACATAGATTGGTTAGTGTTTAAACCAAAGAGCACACGAGTTAGGTACATACGAATGGCCAATGCAAAAAAGTCTAGCAGCCGGTTTCTAGAACGCAGATCATCTTCTTAGTTAAATAATCTATTCTGTAATTCTGTAATTCTTTATTGTACACACAAATAATACATAGTATTATTTAGAACTCAATGATTAAATCTCTAATAAAGTTTCATTTGGGTTGCTTGAATGTTGATTACCTACTTTGTTTTGGAATAGAGATTAGTTGACAAGTCTGTCAAATCATTCAAACAAGCAAATCTCTTTGACAAGAAATTTGCTTAAATGATTTGACAGACTAAAGCATAGTTTATACGAAGCCAGTAATGCTGGTGCCAGTCCTGCGAACTTAAGCAAAAAATAAACATATCAACTATTATAAATCTCAGTCATAATATTAATGTTGTTTAAATAATTTTCTTTGTTATATCAAATGTTCTAGTTTCCAAGCCTTGTCGGTAGATGTCACTGTATTTAGTAAAATATCGATTATAAGATATTGTATATATTGTGTAAACACATTAGAGTACATTGACTTCCTTTTGATCAATCAATGACACGCACGAGATCTAAAACCTTTCAAGTAAAAGCTCCAGATAAAATTGACGATATAAGTAGAGTTAGTCATTGAAGTCATTAGGGTTATTGTTAAATATTTTTATGGAGTAAGTACTTTGTACTTTATTCTTTCTGAATACGTAGTCCAACGGTTTTTCCCTTTGAATGTACCTAGTGTTTTTTTACAGATAAAATCTCTATGGTGCTCTTTTTACGAAAGATTTCTCCTAGACGCAGATTGCCACGGGACCTCTTTCGTGATAAGCACTTTACATACAACTTTTATTTGGGGAATAAAAGTAATAAAGAACTGTCAAATCGAAAAATTACTTTCTCTGAAACTTTCACATTAAAAATATACCTATGTGAAGGAAAATCGACCTTGATTTAATATTGGAATTAAAATGTAATTATGTCTAAAAATATGGATCAATTTAAGAGGGGATATGAACCACTTTGCACACTGTAATTATATGGAACCAAAAAAAGGTGAAGCAAACCGAACTGGAAACCTTAACTACCTACTTAAACTTTACCCATTTAGATTCCAAACCAAAAGAGGTACTACATTTCATTCACCTTTGTTGTGGGTGCGGCCACTCGGCGCTGCCGTAGCATTTTTTACGCCGAGTGTAAATCTGGGTCATATAGTTTGTACTAAGTAGTACCTACCTCGTGGAGTCCTACTCTACTCATTTTAATATTGATCCATAAATCCGTGGGCTTATTTACGATCGATTGCTCTCGTAATTGCTTGTCACGATTTCAAATAATAAAGGATTTGATGAAAAGACGTATGGTGTAGTTGGCCCCTAGCCGAACGTGGATTGTTGTGATTTCTTTTAATGATTAACGATGTAACTCTAGCTAGGTAGTAAACAATTAAAATAACTAAGATAATAACCAGAAATAAAAAAGAAACAATGTCTTTTGTACACAACGTAGTCATCGTGGCTACGTAAGTGACCCAGCCGTAGCAAGGCATATGTAGTACCCGTAGCAGGCGTGCAGGATTGTAGGTAGAGGTCCGTAGTAAGAACTTCGTAGCACATGCTACGTCGTAGCCGGAAGTAGGCAGTACCCATAGCACGCATACGCGTTGTGGGTTGTAGTGTAGAGGGAACTCCGTAGCACATGCTACGCCGTAGCAGGACGTAGGCAGTACCCGTAGCAAGCGTAGAGGGTTGTAGAGGTTCGTAAAAGGAACGCCGTAGCACATTCTACACCATAGCAGGACGAAGGCTGTACCCGTAGCAGGCGTGGAGGGTTGTAGAGAAAACTCCGTAGCACATGCTACGCCGTAGCAGGACGTAGGCAGTATCCGTAGCAGGCGTGGAGAGTTGTTGACTTTGTAGAGGTTCGTTGAAGGAATTTCGTAGCAAATGCTACGCCGTAGCAGGACGTAGCCAGCAGGCGTGGAGGGTTGCAGAGGTTCGTAATAGGAACTACGTAGCACATGCTACGTGGTATTTTTCTTTTAGGTTTGGAGAAATATAGCGATGTTAATAAGTAGAACAGTTTCTATAAGTAGAACAGTTGCACAAAATATAGGCGAGTAATTTTCAAAAAAAGAGGCCTAGTAGGAGTACATCAAGTGCGATATCAGACGCAGAGTAATAATTAAATCAAATGAAGTATTAAAGTTACTAAAGTAACGTCCTATCTAAGTCTAAGTCTTTTTTGGACAGCAAATTTAAGTGAATAAGAGTCAATTGCACCTTATTTCTTGTTTGATATTACTATTTATCTGTAATAATAAGCTTTAGAGTAAAAATTTGACTTGTCTTAGTGCTTATTTTGTAATAATCTAGAAAAATAAACGATTTGACTCTGACTCTTGACTCTTTAGGATATGTAAAACAAAATTTGCAACCAAAATTTTGAATTTGTTTCGCAGAAGATGAGCTACGGCGGCGGCATGTCGGGCGGCGGCGACACCGACTCGCTGTCGCGGCGGCTGCGCGAGGCGGAGCGCGCGCGCGCCGACGCCGAGCGCGCGCACGCCGACGCACTGTCGCAGCTCCGGAGCGCACAGCGCGGCTCGCACGACAACATGGCGGTCGAACAGCTGCAGAGCCGGGTCAGGGAGCTGGAGAAGAAAGTAAGATTACATTTGTTTATTTATTACTAGCACGCGTTCAAACGTGATTTTTGATGGGTGATTAATGATGGGTAACTAAAGGCTAATTATAAGTTGCCACAGAAAAAAAACTAAGTAAAATTATTAAACAATCGAGGATAGAAATGGACAGCACATTTGGTTCAGGGAAAATAAAAATAAAAGCAACGTTACAATGAATGCCTACTTAATCAAAATACAAACTACTTGGTTGAGGTATTAAACAAATTATAACTTAGCTAATAAAAACAATATTTATTTATTTTTACTTTGCTTGTATTCGTCATGAAAATCACAATGTACCTCGGGTGAAAGTAGCTTATTTAGTCCCTCCAACTATTAGCCCGGCCCCGTTACGGGATTAAATATTAGTTACTTTCAATAATGTAATATTAATTCTATCTTTATGACCGCGGAGAGACTTCACGATAATTAAGAAGATTTTTTTTAAGGGGGTTATTGATTTTTTTAAGGACGAGTCTCTGGCTTATAAACATCTATTACTCTATACATAAACATGTCCGAAGATAGAGTAGCTATAGTAGGTACCTAATACACTTGTGGAACGAAGCCAAGGCAAAATGTTTTATCTCAATCTGCAATATGATTATTCACACGAAAGAGTTGATTACTCCAGACTCGTATGGTTGCCAAATTACTACCCTACGTCTGTTAGGTTAAAGACTTCTTTAATTTTGACATCAATGGTGGCTTTCCAAACACATCCTACTAATATTATTAACGCGAAAGTTTGTAAACATGTATGTATGTTTGTTACTCTTTCACGCAAAAACTACTGAACGGATCAAGCTGAGATTTTGTATAAAGTTCTAGGCCTGGAATCACACTAATATTATAAATGCGAAAGTTTGTATGGATGTATGTATGGATGGATGGATGGATAGATGGATGTTTGTTACTTCTTCCGCCAAAACTACTGGACGGATTAGGCTGAAATTTGCATACAGGTAATTCTAATCCTGGAATCAAACATAGGCTACTTTTAATCCCATAAATCAGTTCCCATGGGATAAAAATCACCTTTTTAAGTTTTCATATTAACATAGCGTGCGAAGCCGCGGGGTGCTGCTAGTAACATATACTTTTAACTCATAAATCAGTTCCCGTGGGATAGGCGTGCGAAGCCACGGGGCTCAGCTAGTTAATATATAAATGTAGGAACTTCTTAGTTTCGTTTATCTACTGATCGTTCCTCACATCACCTCACCTCACCTCAACATCCTGTATTGGTCCACTGCTGGACGCAGGCCTCCCCCTGATAAGCGCCTTGTTAGCGTTTATCTCATCATCATTATCATCATCATCAGCCTATATTAGTCCACTGCTGGACATAGGCCTCCCCTAATGAGCGCCATAGCGCCCTGTCTTCAGCTTGACGCATCCAGCATCTGCCTGCAGTCTTTCGGAGATCGTCATCCCACCTGGCCGGAGGGCGTCCTACACTACGTTTATCTAATGGGGGGTAATGCCGAACTTACAGAAGCACTCATATCCCCGTGTAATGTCCCATGATCCTATAGATCCATGGTTGTCAATTGTCGCTTAGTTTTAACTTTTCTGGTTGTAAATAGTTCCTTTTAGATGTAAATGTGCAATAAAGTATTATCTATCTATCTAATGCCCATAATCCCCACGCTGGGCATGCGGCTTAGGGATCGCAGTTCCGCGATAAAATTGTTCTGCAATGAGCGCTGCTGCTCGCCCCCGGTGGATATCTCTTAGTCGCCTCTTACGACACTCACGGGAAGAGATGGGGTGGTGCAAATGCGCCAGCATTACACAGCAAGCTACTGTTACTGGGTATGCTAGGGTCAAGTGCAAGTCGCAAAATAAAAAAATCGTTCTGATCGCAAATAGCGCACACAGCATAATGTGCAGATAGCAAAAAGTTGTAGTTATGAAATGAGCACATCGCAGAATGGAAAATACAAAATTGTCAAAAATGATATAGCAATCTCCTAGATAGCGATATTTTATGTCCAGGGCCTCTAACTCTTGTATCCATTCGAAGTTAGGCAAGAGAACCAACTTAATCGCGTATTAAAACGCCACCGTCTATACGTGTACAACTGCATCGTGTCCATCCCAAGGTTGTCTGGAAGACATCGCTTTCAGCGATAAGGCCGCCCATTGTGCAACTTTGTTATCTCTCTTTTCCTGTATTTGTGTATTTTATTTATTTTCTGCAATAAAGTGTATTGTATTGTATTGTATTCATCACTTGCAGTCTAATTTGAGTATGAGACGATATGTTCCGAAGCCTCTGCTATCCACCACGGTCTTACCGCGTCCATAAAATACATAACTTCTAGTTTTCTCTCAATATTTCTATTACATTTAGTTACTAAATATTACATTAGTTACTAAATAATAATAATAATAATATAAATGAAAATAATAATTCTGATTAATATCACATTAGTTATTACATTTAGATACGAGTTGAATTATTATTATTAATATTAAACTTGATTAATTCTAGGCATCACTAGAGACAGTCCGCTGCGAAGAGCTACAGCTAGAGCTATCTTCAACGCTACGAGCCCGTGGAGCATCTGGTGGTACCACGTGGTCGAACCCCAGCCAGCATGGCCAGCCAGCGTCAGAGATCGAGAGGATCATGGCCAAGATCGAACAGGACAACAGGATCCTGGCTGAGCTTGAACATACGCGGTCTACTACACATGGTAAGAGATTTGGATACAATATCGTAGTCGTATGCTTTGTAGAAGTCATTTTTGTCTCTACCTTTGACGTAGTTTATTTTGACTATTTCATTCACATGTTCAATTTAACTAGAATTTAAAAGATTGTTATAGTTATTAATATAGTTAATTGAAAAATTCATGAAGTAGTTTGAGTAGCCACTTTCTGCCTCGTGATTAGTTTAAAAAGTATATGGTTTCCTAAAAACTTTTAACGGTTTTGAAATATGTTCGTAGGTACGTGTTCCTGTTTCAAAATTGTTAAAATTATTCATGGAACGGTATAACTTTTAAAAATAATCTCGTCGTAGAAAGTCAAAGCATTAGTTAGCAGATCATTTTCTCTCTACAGGTATTCAGTCAAGCGGGTCCAACCAAGGCCTAGGAGAGTTTCACTCCCCAACGCCGTCTCCATTGCCGCATTCGTACACCAGCATCGGTCACAGCGGCGGTCATAGTGGCGGCCACAGCGGCCACGGCGGCCACAGTAGCCACCACACTGGCCACACTGCCATCTGCCAGAGCAGCACCATGCCGACTCTGTCATCTCTTCACGCGACAGGGCAGTTCACTGCTCCCAGTTCAAACTCAGTCTCTTACTCGATGAGCGCACACAATCCCACTTCTTACGCTAACCCAGTTTCATCCTACTCCACTAATGCTTACGGCCTCTCCAACACACATCAAGTTACCTTCACCAACCCCGTTTCCGCTCCCATGGTAAACAGCGTCGGTCTGTCGAGCACACTATCCGGCTTGCAGAATAACTTGCATAACCTTACCAGCAATGTGTCTGCTCTGAACTTGGGCAGTGCTATGACTGGCACTGGACTCACAGGAAATATTGGAGCATCAGCGATGTCTAGTGTTCTGAACAACACTACGAGTAATTTATCTGGAGGATTTACTGGAACGCTTGGAGGGATTCCTTCCAGCGTTGCGGGATCATTGGGGAATGCGCTGTCTAATCTGGCGGCTGCGAACCAACTAGGAGCCATCAATGCAAGTCTAAACGCCTACAGCTCAGGCACTGGGACGTACACAAATCCCCTGCTTTCGTCTACAGGACTGACGAACAATCCATTAAACATAAAACTAAAACCTTTAGATGAAATTGATCTCTTAGGAAGATACGGAACTACCTCAGGTGTGAATAGAGTGGTAACGCCGGTGACGCCGCATCAACCTTCGTGGAACTTAGGATTAGATAGCCAATTTGGAACTGACAGAGTTGGAGGACTGGATGGATTCAGTCACGATCGAAACAGAGGACTCTCAAGAGTCATGACAAACACTGGACTCGAGTTAGATGGTTGGTATTATCAGAATCTACTCTATTACACTAATATAAGGTGCTGAATGCTTTTCACCGTTTCAGTTCGGAACACTCACTTCATGAATGGCGGTGCAGGGAATGAAACTGTGGACATGTTGGACATCCCTGGCAAAGGACGCTGCATGGTTTTCATCACCCGTTACTCTTACGAACCAGAGTAAGTTAAAGATACAGCTAATTCTAAAAATAGGTTAAGTACTATATTTTACTACTAATTGAATTTAAGTTACTGTTTCATGAGGCATCCTTGTCATTTCAGCATGGAAGGTGGTGAAGGCGATTTGGCGGTAAATTCAGGAGACTATCTATTGGTGTGGATGGACCCTAACATGCCCATAGGTCCTGTGCTAGACGCTGAAACATTAGATGGACGTCGTGGCCTAGTTCCCACCAGTTACTGCTCCAGACTTGTGGGTGATGATCTTCTCGAATTTCACCAGGTATACTTTTTACTTCCGATATTTATATCTAGAACTTGAGCAAGTTTAGGTGCAAATATGCCTTAAATTTATTTGGAGTCGATTTCACAGGCCGTCGTCACGAGTATTCGAGACCAGGATGAGTCTGCTACGGTCAGTGACATTACCATCAGTCGTGACGTAGCACGACTCAGTGAGATGGCCGATATGGTCGAAGGGCCTGAAGATGACGACAATGGTAAGGCCATATTAATACCAACACATAATTTCATTACGTTTGACACGAATAGAAATCAACTAGATCATAAATTTCGAATAGATGGATATGATAAAAGAAGAAGTTTTGTTCAAACTCAGGATAGTGTTAATAATGCTAGCTAGAAAACATTATAATCGAACAGCCATTCGAAGAGCATGCTAGTCCTAAACATCTATCAAAATTTAAAGGAATGCCATGACATCAACAGTTAAGTGTAGCACACTCAACACATAATAATTAAAATTGCAAGTAGATTATAGAGTTATAGATTCGTTCCTCCTTCCCACCTGACCCATCCCGTCTCCTGAAACTCGTTGCACGCTTCTTCGCATACCTCGCACGTCGCTGGCCGCACTTCAACCCTCGGACCTGAACAGCAGGGCTGTTTTTCTCGTCGCTAGTGCCAGCACCGAGGCAGTTGAGTCTGGAGAGGCAGCTGAACAAGTCCGTGCTGATCGGGTGGACGGCGCCTGAGGCCTACCAGCACGCGAACATCGAGAGCTACCATGTCTACGTCGATGGAGTGCTCAAGACCACCGTCAAAGCGAGCGAGAGGACGCGTGCCTTAGTCGAGGGCGTGGACTCTAATCGGGTGAGTTATCGCCGTTACTGCACCTTCATTAGTTCTGTTGAAATTACACTGCTGTTCTTGACCCATAGTTTCTTGTGTTCGATCTTTGGATCTGATAAACTAATCGTTTGAATTCTTTTGAAGCCACATCGAATCAGCGTACGCTCAGTGACAGCGTCTCGTCGTACGTCTCGAGACGCAGCTTGCACAATGGTGATCGGCCGAGACACGAACAACATGGGCCCAACGTGCGTTAGAGCCAGCGGAGTTACTTGCTCGCAGGCTGTGATCTCTTGGCTGCCCGCCAACTCCAACCACCAGCACGTAGTCTGTGTCAATAACGTCGAAGTAAGCCATGAAACCTCTAATTGAAAAATATTTCGTTGCGGAATTGTTTGTGAACGCTTGCCAATTTTTTTACAGGTTCGGACTGTGAAGCCGGGCGTGTACCGCCATGTTATAACCGGCCTTTCTCCGAGCACTCAATACCGTGTCACTGTTAGGGCAAAGCACATGAGGGCGGGGCCCCCAGGAATACCAATTGAAGAAGCCCCCGGAGCGTACACAGATTTCAGGACTTTGCCGAAAGGCTTGCCGGATCCACCGAATGAAATTATGGTATGTCCACGCTAAGGTTACCTAGTCAGCATGACGTGAACGGAGCATGCTTTTTGGTTCGATCCTTGTAAGTTGTATGTACTGTATCTACATCTACACTCACACTCCACGCTCGTTGATACTCTGGAGTCAATAATACAAATCACGTCCATGTGGATAGTGGAAAATCAAATCCGATAAAGTACAAATCAAATTTGAATAAAAACTTTTCGGCACACGCACTAACGAAGCTTTCCAACGCTCCACAAAGCGTGTGACTCACTAATACTGACACACCCCTCCTTTCAAATAATCACAACCTCAACGCACACAGCACATCAGAATCTTGAGGAATCGCGTCAATCGCAACCATAAATCCAGCTCCAGAAAAAATTGTGTTGTCCGTTCCCAACGCTCACCCGTTAGCTTAGCATCCCCGTCAGTGTGGTGTGAGTCCCTCGATGTCGCTTAGCATCGCCAGTGTTGGTTACAAAACGTTGAAACGATTCAATACCCAATTGGCTAGTGATACGATTGGCTGGATTGTTGGTGGTGATTGGTGCGGTGTCGCAGGTGGAAGCGGGTCCGCAAGACGGCACTCTGCTGGTGACGTGGCAGCCGGTGCTGCGCCCCCCGGCCTCGGGTCCCGTCACTGGGTACGCTGTGTACGCCGACGGCAAGAAGGTCACCGACGTCGACTCGCCTACCGGCGACCACGCTCTCATCGACATTGGCAAACTGATCGGCCTCAATCCAAAATGTGTCACCGTAAGTACCTGTGGCTGTCTGTAGAGCTTCTGTGTGAACGCTATTCGCAAAGTCTACTTCTGTAGAGTGTGAAACTTTTATTTACTATTGTTCAGTTTTATAACTAGTACTGTCTTCTTCCAGGTTCGCACAAAGTCTCGAGACAGTCAGTCAAGTGACAGTGCGCCGACGGCAATCCCGCCGACTGTACTTCGCGGGGTTATTTCTAGAATGCCGCGGGGTGGTCAAATTCCGGGCCAAATGCCGGGTCCAATGACTGGCCCAAACCAACCAGGCTCGTCTTACAGGGGCGTTCAGAGACCCCAAGGTTACCCGCAGCAACAGCAAGTCATAGAGCATGATGAAAATCTATCCGATAAAGAGATATTCCCCTCGAACAATCGACATGATCCACATGCTGCACAGGTGACCAAACTTTTTATATTATACTTTCCTGTTTGTTGATTTAATCGTGTATTATCTAAAATATTTTGCTATTCAAAATAAAGATATACATGAATTAATCCAAGTAATTTATATCAGTAAATGTTGTTAAGTTCATCTCAATATATTAATTTTTACATAAATGTTGGCACGGCACTCAGTCTGTCTATTAAATTTATTTTGCGATCAGTGTTGTATATTTTGTGTGTTACATATTTGATTTTGCCAGTAAATTTCTTTATGATGTTGAAGTATTTGATATCGGCTTATATTTTGATTTTTATCTCTAAAAATTTTCACTTCGTCTGTGTCTTCTTAGCTATCATTACTACGTTCAATGTCATATGCTCTTTTCTTACTTGATGACCTATCTGTATAATCTCTATCTATATCAATATCTTACTTATAATGAGACTTTTAGTTTGAACAGATAGTTCGTCCGGTAATATCGGTGTTGCAAACTGCACTCTTTATACTATCTCCTGTGATTCTGTCGCTGGAATCTTCTAAACGTCCAGTAGTTCTCTGCCGAAAGTTGTCAAAAAACGACCACTCGCGCCATCGACTATAGCTATGCACTCGGCTCGATCGTTCAAAATTAAATGCATTTTGCTTGCGACTAGATCAGTAGTCACTAGTGCTATTGGCCGAAACCCGAAACAACGCACAACACCCTACAGATAATACTGATTCAGTTAAAGAGGTTGTACTTTGTGACACAGACAAGCGCGTCATTGAGCTCATCAGTGTATCCATGCCACATAGTCTAACCTTACCTCGCTCTCTCACATAACTGTTATACACCTTTCCCATAGCCAACGAGCGGATTCGGCACAGGCCTCCTAAAGAGTATTTTCGACAAAATAACCCCTTCGGTAAGGAATTTTAACACGTCTTTTCTTATTATCTTCTTTTGTTTTATTCTGAAGTTTACACACGTTTTCTTTTCTTTTAGCATTTTTACGATATTTTGAGAGTGAATTTAATTATTTTCTAGTTTTGATTTTATTTTTGTTTTATAACACAGTGTGCCCGTAATAATAGCGTCATTACTTAATAATGTAGCCATACAGCAAAAAACGATAACGTTTTCTTTGAGTATGCTTTTATATACGAGTACAAGTAGACAAAAAGAAACAGTAGCAAGTGAATATTTATACAAATAGCTGTTGCATTTGTTTACCTATATGATAAACAATTATTTAACATGATAGCGTGTAACACAGATTTTATTAGTTACATTTTATAGCTATTTGGTATTTTACATTATGGCAAAAATGTGTGGCAAGACCCACTGTTAAACTTTTATTCAAGGTTTTGTTTGAAAACATGACGCATATAACATTTATACATTTTTCATAACACATTACCCAACCAAATATCATAAATTCTTCAATATCGAGCGGAAGAACTACCAAATGGTCACAATCTAATGCAATCGCTTCCACGGCAGCCAACTCTTCACCTTCACTTCCTGTAAATGCGGCTTCACTTGCTCTAACTACCTTTACTTCATATCTTCTTCCACGTTTAATAATCAATGTGTTCTTTACTCACTTCAATGTGTCTTCTCAAGCTTTATTCTCCGCTTACGTAATTGATTTCTCAACAATCTCTTGTGTCAAAGCTAAGCACGTTAACCCGTGACGCAACATTCAACTGATTTCAGTTCGCACATTGGTATCATTGACATCTTCAGCACAATCATTATCATGTTTTGTCACATTGTTACTGTGTGATATTGAATGACCGTGTGGTATCAGCAATCGGGAATACCGGCGATCGAAATCACTAAAGAGGGCGCGGCGGAGCTGGGTAGCGAGGACGAGGATCCTGCGCGGCGGCGGACGCAGGTCTGCTTCTCTCCTAGCCTGTCATCGATGTGCTAGCACTATTCACTTTGCCTCTTCTTCTATACGGCCTCCCAATCACGAGTTTCCACTTCTCGGTGTTTATGTGTTGTCAGTTTTACTTTTATCGTCCTCGATGTCCGTCACACTCAACACTCGGTCACCTCCTACACGGCCCGGTCTGTTAGGACAGAGCACTCGATACAGAACATCACCCGAGCATGCAGCGTGTTGTATGGTTGTTCCTGCATGTTGTCTTGGCTTCGACGCGTCCCATACACTCGTACAAACTCCTCTCACACACCCGCCACACTTCGATGTTTAATTATAAGGGGTAAATAAGTTAAGGGGCTAAATTCGAAGGTTCAAAGCGGTGATCGATGACAATTATTAAAATAAATTCAAATTTATCAGAAGCATTTTTGAAAGCGACGTTATTTATAATATGCTATTGAATGATGTGATTTCAAGTGTTTCGCTGCACGCTAGCTTTCGTTGTGCATGGGGGTTGATAGCGCTACAACGGAATGTCTTTGTTTAAATACGTCGCCGATGAAGGTAATTTTTGATCGCTTTGAGACGCAACGCCAAAGGATTTATGGCTATGAGCTTGATTATATTGCTGTTCGCTTCGTTATGGAAAATCTAACCTTATTAATGTGTTGGTTCGTACGGACGTCAGCAGCAACCGTCCCAACCGGCGCAAGCTACGCAGCCGGGTGGGGCACCGGCGTACCCGAATACCCCGGGGTACCATGGCACGCAGCCACCGTATCCTCCAGCCGGCAGCTTCCCAAGTAATCAGCAGACGCAGTATCCCGGCCAGCAACAGCAACAGAACCAGTATCCAGCGACGCAACAACAGACTCAATATCCAGGACAGCCGCAGTCGTATCAGACGCCCGCTCCCCGGAACCATCACGAAAGGGGCAGGCCGCCAGCTCCTCATGCAGTAAGCTACTATAAATCATACAAATTTAAAACATCATCCATCCATATCAATATGATGATGGTTAAAGTGTAACCTCAACCTTAACAGCCTATATATTAGTACACTGCTGGAAGCAGGCCTCCCCCTGCTAAACGCCTTTATTGGCTGTTATCTCATGGGGGGTAGTACCCATAATCCTCACGCTGGGCATGCGAGTTGGGGTTCGCAGAATTGTAATAATGTGTAACCTAATTTCATTAAATTATTTCTCGTTTTCAGCAGCAAGGTCAACCAGCGAGCGTGCAGTTCGGCCCGCGGCCAGGCGGGCCGCAGGGCCCCCGGGGGGCACACCCAGGGGCCCGGCACCCGCAAGGGCACACGCTGTCGAAGCGATGTCGCTACTTTCTAGCATTGTTCGACTACGACCCGGCAACGATGAGCCCCAACCCGGAGAGCTGTGAGGAGGAGCTGCCTTTCAGAGAGGGAGAAATTATTAAGGTTAGTGACCTTGTTGTGTGGTGGCGGCTTAGAATATGCACCACCCAATTCTTCCCACAGGTGTCGTAGGAGGCGACTAAGGGAAATCCACCGGGGCGGGCAGCAGCTCCTCCTGCAGAACAGTTCTAACGCGGCGGACCCGCATGCCCAGCGTGGGGATTTTGAGTATTACCCCCCATGGGATAAAAATCAATGGGAGGCTCATCAGGGGGAGGCCTGTGTCCAGTAGCAATATAAACCTATATTGGTATAGTTTAGGTTGCGGTTATGAAGTAGAAAATAAAACGAATTAAAACAGCTACAATTTTTTTCCTGATTAACATGATGCATCAGCAGATGTTTCGCTATCTCTATAAATTTTATAAATATTTCAAATATGGTTATTACGGAAATCAGCATTCATTTAATCAGGTTTCAACCACATACGTCTTATTTTTATATAAACTAGATACTCCATTATATTTTTTTCAAGTAAAAGATGGAAAATGATTCGTAGAATAGTTATCAAAGAAAATTGAACCTAAGCAAGAAGTTTACTATGCAAGTCTCCTCCGTCTTTTAGCCAATCTTTTTGCATTTTAGAGATCTTCTCGTGAAAGATTACATTCCCAGTGAATTCTGATAAAACATTATTAAAAAATAACCATATAAAATTTTTAATCAACCCGCAAATTTGATTTTCTTCTACTTTTGCCCACGGAAAAAACGAAAATAAAAAAACGGACAAATTATAATAAATATTCACGGGTATTTATCGCTTTTATTTACCCGTGAATATTTATTATAATGTGATCTGATCGCGTAAGTTTAAAAAACTTTAAAATGGATAAAATCCTGTATATTATTTTTCCTAGACGGTTTATGTTATTTGACTTTTGCAGTCAAAATAAAGAACCGTATTCACCGATCAGTCATTATAACAATAGGATTAGTATAAACGAATTTATAGTCCACATGGTAATCAACAATTGCGGTATACCAAGCCATGGATCGCAACTTATATTACAACTTAAGTTATCAGTTATAAGTCATCAGTGGATAACGTGTTTATGTCTCCACGTCACTGTGTTATTACGGTACTTCCCGTAGTCACTTTCCATGCGAGAATATAAACTATCGTTTATATTATAATTGTAATTAATGAGATAAACGATTCGATTAAAATTTTAGATCATTATTCATTAATTAATATTTTAGAAAAAAACAACAAGAAGGGCACTAACCTATTCACTAACGATCCGCGCACACGAGTGGTTCAGCAGAGAGCTGAGTTTGACCCTTTTTGGCCAACAGGGGCAGCACAGTCGCCAATTTAACATCTGTATGCACCTATCTATGCTTAGCCTACCTTAATTATAGCTATTGTACCTATGTAGTCACCTGTTTTGGCCAAATAAATGTATCTTTATCTTTATCTATTCATTCCCATTTGTGAATTCCAGGTATACGGCGAAAAGGACGCTGATGGCTTCTACTGGGGAGAAGCGAGAGAACGGCGCGGCTACGTCCCCCACAACATGGTGTCGGAGATGACTGAGCAGGAGGCGATGGGGCAGGTGTCGGCCAAGCCAAGAGACAGGTGGACGGACGCGTACGCTAACCAGCCCGTGAGGAAGATGGTGGCACTCTATGACTACGACCCGCAAGAACTCAGCCCAAATGTCGACGCTGATGTGAGTTCTTTTGAACAAGTAGTAGCTGTTACCAATATTCAATCTCTGGTTTTGTCTTTCAATGATTAGCTTAACATTTTTATGTAAAATGAAATTAAATTAGAGATTGTCAAAACCATGGTAGATTGAGAATTGGAAATGGCCCATGACACTACTGGCTTAGGAGAAGGGACGATACAGAAAATGCAATTCAGAATATTGAATAGGAGAAAAAGCAACAGGTCAAAGTGTTTGACTTTATTGACTTGCAGAACAAACATTATGCCGTAACTTGGAATGACACAAGATTGCTTGTGTCATTCCAAGTTACGGCATTGGGTTGAAATAACTTTTCATCATCTAAACTCGGAAAGTAGGTCTGTAGTTGCCTGAGAAGCGGGTTGAAATTAATACTTTTGATCCTGAGAATCGCTTTCAACTGACAGCTGTCATATCACATGTCTATTGAACCATGTTCCAACTTTCTATACAGCCACTCAACTTCAACTTCTTGTGAGATGGTTTGACGCAATTCATACAGCCACTCAATTACAGCGCGTTGTAAAATTAAAATAACATAAGGTTAACTATTAATGAATAGTACATTGTTACGCTTCCGACCTACTCAATGAATAGAAAACGTGACACATACAAAGCAACCCTACCTACAATTTAAATGTTTTAAATGATTTTATTTCTGATCATGAAACCATGCACAGTTCACATTCAACGCTTTAGTTCAAAAAGAGAAGCGTACTGCAATGACAGAGCAGTGTTGTCAACGCTACAAAAGTTGTCAATTGGCACACGAGCGCCATCAATTCTCACGACTCTTCTCTTTTTGAACAGACTCTACCACTCTTACCTGTGTAGTTTTTGGTTGTTTGTATCTCCTCAATTTCTACTCTACACTACTCCTGTGTCCCTGAGAGAATCAAACGAGGTGGTTCACCAAACTGTGTACAATTTCCAATCACCCGGTTAATTACAGATAATATTTTTCACTTCTTCCGCTAGTGGACAAAAAATTAAAGTGAATTAGAGTCAATTGCACCTTATTTCTTGTTTGATATTTATTATTATTTATCAAGCTGTTTATATAGTAAAAATTTTACTTGTCTAAGTGATTAATTGGTAGGTCTAAAGAAATGAACGATTTGACTCTGAGTCTATTGGAACCACCTTGATACATTCACTACTAAATTGTAACTTTGCTCACAATTTGCCTTGTTGCCTTTGTCTTATTGAATATACTCTTACACACAAATAAAAACTCACTCGCAGAACCTTCAGTTATTCCGTGATCATGGCTCATGAAATTGTGCCGAAATATTGGAAAGCTCAAATCTCAATCCATGGTAAATATCCCGTTCTCTGATAGATTGTATCTGGTAGAGCCATCCCTCGTTTGTTTCTGCGGGACCTGCACAAACCTCAACCTTTCTTCTTTCATTTCCTCTTCCAACTATGTGGGTGCACCCGAAACTGCTTTCATTCCTATTAATCGCAGGGTTACCCCTTGCAGGCTGAGCTGAGCTTTCAAACGGGCCAGATCATTCACGTGTATGGAGACATGGATGATGACGGGTTCTACATGGCGGAGATCGAAGGGGTCCGGGGGCTGGTGCCTAGCAACTTCCTCGAGGACGCCAACGATCAATACACGACCGCCGGACAGAGTAGTCAAGGTATAAAAAAGGGAAATTCTCCTAGATCATCGATAAGAAATAAAACTTTAGTTCCAACACATCGATCAAAAATTTCGCCGAGGCCGCGAAATTTTTGATCGATGTTCCAACACGATCAAAAGTAGTACATACACGATGAAGGTCACAATCACAACAATTTGCAGATTGAGTAAGCTTTGAGCCCTAACAAGTAGCTTATAGCCACAGATTACCCCTTATAGCACTTTGGCAATAATCGAACTCTGCAAGTCCCATATTTCAGCTTCAATTAATTTTGCCAGTAAATCTCAATGCAAACTAACTAACTGAATAGTTTAGCCCTAATTAAATTTGGACTAAATTTGAATCATTTGGACCCGGAACGACCCCGCTCATGATAATTGGGTTTGATTTAAAAAACTATAAACCGACTTCAATTTTATGGTTTTCTCAAGGATACAATTCATTATGCGTGATGATGATGATTTATCGTTAAAGCAACAATAGGAATACACACTCTGTCAAAAATTCCACTGCCTAACTATTGCGGTTCATAAAATAGGTACAGCCCGCTGACAGACAGGCAGAAGTCAAAAAATTTGGGCCCCTTACCCGTACAAAACCCTAACTAACTTAGACGGGAACTTAGACGGTAAAGAAAGAATTATCAATCTTCGATGAGAATTGGCGAAGATATCACCAAAATTGTTGTAACTATGGTTTGTCCACTTTGAATGGAGCATGTTAGTAAACAAAATACGACACAAATAACAAAATCTCACTTGCTTGGCGTCGAGTTACAGATATAATTGTAAGCAATTTTTATTGAAGGGAGGATCTAAAATCGACAAGTAATGTAAATTACGTATAAAAGGACGCGTCAACAAAGTGAATTTTAGGTTAAGTATGGGCGGTTTGTTTACGTTTATGCCTCATTAAAAATGGACACGGGATAGTTGTGATTTTTCTGACGTATTTTGTTGATTTTTAAGCTTGAAGGGAAAAATACTAATAAAAGTTAAAGGTAATAAAAGTTTTATGTAATCAATTCGAAACCATTCTCTATACAACAGCGAAATCATTTCTGAAATCGGTCCATAATTGAAGGAGATTTCGGTGAATATACAAAAAAACACACAGACGAAAATAGAACCTATCCTCCTGAAGTCTAGGTACAATTTAATTGGGTTTCTTTCTTGAAAGCTATATGAATCATTATGATCAGGTGCCGTACGCAGTTCAACATCGGTCGCTGGTGGTGGCGTCGGGCGAGGCAGGGGCATGGTGCAACCAGGCCCCGTGGGCTCCACAGCTCCTGGCCCTGGGGCCCGGGGGCCTCCCCCACCCCCTCGGGACAACGTCGCACCGGCCCCACGCAACCATCAGCGGAAAACAGGTGCGTCTCCCAACATTCTCACTTCTCCCATCCTTAACTCCTCCATGATCCTTAGTTCCTGATATTTTTTTACTATACATATTTATATGGGTTTCTTCGTAAGTTTTGGAATATTCTTTTAAAGTTTCAAGTTTTAGTAACGACACCGGTTTTTATTATATTTTATTAAATAGGTATAGTTTCAAAAATTATCGTTCCGAAACATCAAAAATACACCAAGAAAAGTTGTGTCTGAACCAAGACAAGACACAATACACAGATAGTCAGATGTCTACAAATGTATGCAGATCAAGTATTAGTTGACTATTATTCACCTAAGAGAATGGTGTCCTTAGTCAATCTCCAAATATTTGTGCGCCTCCTCATCAGAGCGATGATATTCATTTGAACAATGACAGAATATATGAGTGCCTACTCTATCCGATGACATACCTGAGAACGTAAGAACGTCTAAGTCGAGTTGCAGAGCATCTTTAAAAACCATTTTTACCAGAAACTACTAGAATATCCCAAGACCTGCGAGCAAACCAGATCGATATTTTAGGTAAGTTCGGTGATGACGCAAGTCAGACCGGCCACTGAGAGCTTTGAGTGTTTCATGTTTGCACCTTGGACTTGCTATGTGACTACTAAAGACGCTAGCTATTTCGCTCTCGTATCCTCTATCATCTTTCCTGTACACTGATTGCGACGGGACTTCGCTGGCGGGCATTTCCTATTCCGTTTTGCCGTTTCCAACCTTAGTATCTCACTCAGCAATCACAAACCCTTTCAACCCTAAATCCGAGAGTTTTCAAATTAGAATCATTTCCTTATTAGTTATAAGATTGAATTTTGATTGCTCGGTGTGAGAACAGGTAAATTCAAATGAATTCAGATAGTGAATAGTGTAAAACGGAATGTAAGCGAGTCCGGTTGCAATCTACGGAGCACAAAGTCTCTTGGTGTACACTCTGCTAATAACACTATCTTGGATTACACAGTCACAAACATCGATGATTACGGAAGCAAGTAAAATAAACTAATCAAACACACAATACCTAATTCGTCAAGTGATACTAATACTGATGGTTTTAGGCTAATACCTACGCGAGTTGACATCTTATTTCAGTTTTCATCTATCCTTACTCTCTATCCTGTATTTATTTTATTATTTCATGTAATTAACATTGAGTTACGAATACCACACGTGATGTTCACGGTGGGTGGGCTAGAAACAAATACACGCAACATAGTCTTGCACGATCACGATGCGCGTGAGGTGTGATCCAAGATTCAAGTGGTTGTCTGTGGTCACTATATATGTTGTGTGTATTGTCTGTTTGCTAGATGCCTGCCCTCTTCCCCCTTCTCAGTTAGACCACAACACATGCGCCAGTAATCCAGAACAGGCGAACTCTCAGGTAAAAATACCGTTTTTAAATCGACCCACAAAGATACTTTCAGAAACTATGCAACGATACTAGACGTTATTTTGTTTATCTATCACTTCATACCTATAGATTATATTATTTTCACTGTTTCCTTCTTCGTTTTATTTTCTCTATCTATTTTTATATTTTGTTTCACCTTTATGCTCAGTGTACTGGGCATCAAAATCAGCGATGGCCCGAAGTCTTTTCGAACCATTTTATTGTTTTGCGGACAGTCAGTTATCATGAATATAATGAATTATACACATTTGTAGCTGCCATGCCATGGACTGATCATACAGAAACTAGAACATACATACACTGGCGTATACTTCACTCACATTAAATTGACCATAAACTCATTCAATCTAGCAACTGCAGCGTCTCTCAGGCGTGTGGATGTGGTCTGTTACTAGACGATTACTAACACGTTACTGGCAGGGACTTTACCGTCAGACGTATCGATATTCTCTAAAACATGTTCAGTAATCGGATAGTACTTTTTAATCCATTTAAAGCTTATTGTCGTAGTATCAGAGCATGTCGAATGTTATTGTTTTCTAATAATTTTCCTTGTTGTCCCCAAATTTTTATTCTTGCAACTTTTTGCCTTTTAAAGTTTCAAATGCTTTGGTGTACCTATGGCAATGCATGTTCTCCTAATGCACAGTTTATATTCCAGTGTTCAGTATTGAAGAATGTGAGTTTATAGAAGCATGATAAGATTGATAAGGTATCCATTGTTAATTAATACCTGCCTATTTCATAAAGATCTTCTTTAAGTTTAACCAAGAAACTAATTAATTTCAACTGATTCATTGTTTTTTTTTTATACCCCAAATCAAGTTTTTCAGGAATTGTACCCCCCATAAATATTTAACAATATTTTGAAACATGAATCTGTATTATGGTTTCTTTAACGTATACCTTAGGAAAAATATACGATATATTTAAGATTTATATTTCAAAATAGAATATTTTTTGTAAAGAGTTTGTAATAGTGATGAGATATTGCGTGATGTGGCGACAGGCGAGGGGGAGAGGCGCGGCGATCGTTCAGCCGGCGAGCACGATCGCCCGCACGAGCGTTGGTAACGCAAGCACGCCCACCGCGTCGTCGCCGGGCCAGGGCGCGGGCGCCGCCGGCACCCCGCTGGGCCAGGCGCCCGCCGCCCCTTCCCCCGCGCGCCGCGCCGGCCCCGCCGTCGTGCCCGCGCCCGCAGTGCAGCCGCTCGCCCCGGGCGCGACCCAGTTGCCCCCAACAACCCAGCCCAACCTCATGCAGAAGTTCACCGAGATGACCGCCCCCGGCGGAGACATTCTCAGCAAAGGCAAGGAGCTCATCTTCATGAAGTTCGGGTTGGGGGGCAAATAATCCTGGTGGTCGTACCGGTGCCGCCGCCGCCGCGACCCCGATACGTCTTCGGCGTTTACATCACCTCTATGTATGCGTTTCCCAATCCTTTGTATTTGGATGTTGATTCTGTCCCGGACGCGATCGCTTCGGTTCTGTTGGATGTTATTCTGGAACTCTGTCGACTGTTTTGCGGGAGCCATGTTAATCGGAGACTCTAGGGAGCTGTATATAGTTAAATTCAATAAACGCACAGTATAGTGAATATTCGGGTTTTAGTGCTGACTCGGTAGTATCCACGGTTGGAGGTTCTGCTCCTGTTTGCTGTGTACTTTCTTAACTCTACCCGTCTGTTAGATTAGATACGAATGAATTGTTTATAAATCATATTATTGCATTGACGCTCCGTTATTCCCTATGAATAGATAATGGAGCTGTAAGGTTTACTATCTAGTTGTTACTTCAATCATGGTTCATTGAACGTACTAGTTGGTGTTGTATTTTTATGTTAGTTCTGAGAAGCTAGAGGTACCTAGCATTTACAATCATGAAATGAATGTCAGTGTTCATTTAAATAATATACCAAATAGAATTTATAATCTTCATCATCAGTTTTGTATCGATGCAAACATAGATGGATACTTGTTTGTGTACCGTCCTCTTGACCAACAACATTTACATTAGTTTTATTTCATTTTGATATACCTACTTAAATTAACTATCGCAGAAATGTATAAGAGCGATTTCTGTACATAATGTCAGTAAGTACAAACATAAAATATCAGTTGGTTAAAAATATTTAAAATATGGTAATCATTCGACAATATTTGTGAAATTTTTGGGAATTTTCTGTCTACTGTTTATGTAACTAGCAAATTTAAAAGTTTGTCTAATTAACAAGATTCCAATAATACTTATTTGTAGAATGTTATATTAGTTTAGTTGTTCTGATACTTCCTTGCTACGAGTACTTCACGACTTTGGTTTCATAATTCGAAGATTTTGAATTCACAGGGTTGCGTGAATGCAATTCCTTGTCATCTCGACATATTAAAATTCTGTGATATCTAGACGTGACACCCTTTAATCATCCGTAGATTTCAAAAGAACTATTCTCTTTTCTATAATCTTCTTTTTATATATTTTTTCTCTCCTGCTTTATTTGTCCTGATCTTCCATTTGGTTGTATAATCCAGTTTGCATAAAACTATTTATGACTTCCAAAATAGTTTGTTTAAAACTATTTATTACTTCCTATAATTCTAAAAACGTTTACTTTCAAATATCAAAACTACTGATCGGTGTGGAATTCATCAACGTCGTGATAATAATATGATACTGATATAAAATAAGTATTTTCCATTCTTATTATTTATATTAGGTTTTACATTATGTTAAGAAAATAAGGCTTCTGTCGTACTTTCGACAAGACTGCTTGCATCAGATAATTGTTATGGGAATTATATATAATTCTTTATATTAATGTTAGCAATTCTAAAGTAATCTAACATGCGTCTAGTTATAAAGTATGGATTGAAATATTTAATGTCTGTTACCTTTACATACTTAAATATACATTGTCTTCGTTTCATTTGGGCCTTGAAGCGACGTTGAATTGTCTATACTTTTAATAATAAACTGTTTGAAAGTTGTTATTGTATATACATATATAATATTTGTCTGTAAGGTCGCTTGAACGTAGGCTATTTCACGATTGCTCACTTTGTACAAGGGATATTTCTCTAAATAAGTCCTTATAAAGCTTCGTATATAACCAAAGCATTCTTGTTCTCGTGTATTTAAACCTTTTCACATATATACAATTCAGATTTAGCTTGCAATTCCTAGCATTTACATTCAGACATTTTACATCATTCGTGTCAAGTATTTATACACAGCGTGTTTGGTATTGGGACCAAAATAATACAGAACAAGTATACAATGAATTTTTATATACAATGTATAATTTAATATAATATTTTTTTTGTTTACAATGAAATTTACAGCACAGTTTATTTTGTGGCAGTAAAATGACAAACAAAAATCTCGCCTATAGATCGGTATATTAGGCCTGCACAGTTTATTTTGTGGCATTATAATCACAAACAAAAATCTCGCCTATAGATCGGTATACTCGGCCTGTCGACTAAAAATTCTAATAAGTCTATCAATTACATTATCAGATTGGACATAATTTTTTTTCTTTTCTCAATCAAACAAAAAATGACTAAAATACAGCGCGTCAAAGTTTGGGTGTGGGAGAGTAGTTTGGGTTTGGGAAAGTTGTGACGTCACGCAACTGTAAGTACATCTTCACAATTTTTTGTTTGATTGAGAAAAGAAAAAATACGTGTCCGTATCATCTGATATAGATTATCAGATGCTACTGTTAATTTTTTTGTCGTCGGGCCTACTCATGTCGATTTAGAGGCGCGTTTTATGGTGATTTTCAAAAAAACTTTAAAATATAATATCTCAGAAACCATGACGTGGTTATTGAATCTATTGGAGAAATTTAGCCCATAACATCTCCAAAAAAATATCGGTCGCTATACCAAACACCCTGTATAACCCACTAAATTAGTCCACGACAAGTTATGAACCCCGATGTATATTTCGATTGTAAATAAAATGCCAGAGCCTCGGTATATTTAAAGTTTAGCTAAGCACAGTGCTACATATCTACATGTATAACCTATATTTGAAGTTTTTCTATCAATAATAAATATTATTATAGTGTTAATTCTAACACCGTTCGAAGTTGATCACTTGTTTATACATTGTTATCATATCTTTTATCGCATGTACTTATAACTTATATGGTTATTTATACGGGATTATAGTTATTGTATATTAACCGTGCATTCATGTGTACATTTAATATAAAGAGTTGTATATTACCTTAATGAATGAATTATAACACTAATGGGTAAATCTCTTACAATGTACCAATGAAATATGCTAAAACAAAATAAATAATACAAATGCCGCTTCTTTATTTATTGTATTTTTAAGTACCTACCTTTTTAATATATCTACTTAACTATAAGTCTAGTACATAAAAATGATATAGGATAAAGGAAAGATTTATCTACCTGCTTACCTAGTTTTTAAACTCTTCATTGAAAAAATACAGAATTCATAAGTCGATTTATCAAATAATGATGAAGATGTAGTCACGGCTCAGTAAAAGTGTACCACTTTTTATGAAGCCGTGACGTCACTAGCCTCCATTCCCAAACTTACACGCAGTTTAATTTTGAATTTTTTTCTTTGATTGACAAAAGGAATAATTAATTTTGTTTTAAAAAACTATAAACCGACTTAAATTTTTATAGTTTTTTCATGGATTTTCATGGATCCCAGTACCAGAACCGAACCAAATTAAAATGGGACCACCATAAAATGGGTCCACGGGAAGGACCAGCTTTCATATAAAAAAAATATCATGAAAATCGGACAACCCAGTTAAAAGTTCTGAGATAAAAAATATAAAAAAAAACATTCGAATCGAGAACCTGCTCCTTTTTTTGAATTCGGTTAAAAAAACGTATGCAATATCTTCTGATAATCTATCTGACGTACTAAATAAATTTTTTGAGTTGTCAGGCCTATTGAGCTAACTGCAGAATTTTGCAAAGAATCCACAGGTAGCTCAACTGATCCATATCAATACCAGTCGGAAGCGGTATTGTTTTTACATGAAATAAAATGTCATGTAGGTAGGTGAGTAGAGTCCGTGATTAATTTCTTCACCGTAGGCTTCGTACGTCAACCCATTGGTAAACCATCTCTGTGTTGTTATTTTTACCGGACTGCAAGCACTTTTTAACAAGCGCCCTGTAATAAAGCAGACTGTTAAGACGCATACCCGAGCCAATATGACAGCGATACCAATTTTATCATATTTATACGTTTATCATAGAAATTTTTAAAAATCCTACGTTCAGTTTGTGGTATCTATTATAAGCTATTTTTTAATACCTCTGTAATAATTTTATCTCGTATAGTTTAGGAGGAGATGCGAAAATAGAGTTTGATGGCGAAAAAGCGCAACTTCGTATCTCTGCCTAAGCTTTACAAAATGAAACTGTTACAGAGGCATTAATAAATTACTTATAATAGATACCACAAACTGAACGAAGGATTTTTAAAACTTCCTGCGTTTAACGTAATCATTAGATAAAATAGTTGGGGGCATCATTTTTACTGTTGTATGGGCCTTAAGGCGAGGAATGACTACACAATGCTCTCAGGTTTGATACCATGAACTATTATCATCTCAACAGAGATAAGTGCGTAAAGGACAGGATAAGTGCAGGATAGATGAAATGGCGACAGCAGAAGACAAGTAGAAGGGTAAAATCTACTAGGTGTTAGGCCAGAGATGACGGCTGATAGAACAGAGTGGAAAATAATATACCTCTATATGTTGAATATTATATATACATGTCATGTTGTGCCGCCCTGGGATAAGGACCGGAAGATGAAGAGAGTAATGTAAGTAAAGAGCACATTTATTTTACTTTTGACACATCGATTAATGATGTCCTAAGTGGAGGGTTTTCTATAGTGTTTAATTAATGACTAGGCTACTTTTTGTAACCCGAGGACAGCCTCGGACAGAAGCTAGTAAGAACAAGCAAGTGCTCTGCACTCTCCTTCTAAGAGAGTACCAAATTGGATGGAAGAAGAAGACATCACGATGGCGTCTCGTTACTGACGCCTCAGATGATGATTTAGTCTATACTTAATACAGAGTGTATCTATTATGTATGGATTATAATAGAGCTTTCTATTTCCTGAACGGAGAGTTCTTTTATAATATCTGTTTTCCTGAAGAGAGAGCTCTATTATAATCTCTGTTCTCCTGAACAGAGAGCTCTATTATAATCCATACTACTAGAAGGATCTAGGAGAGTGCGGAGCCCTATTGCAAAAATGGCATTCACCTGCACAGCCCAGATGAGCTACGCTACGAGACATCACTCCAAAGAAAACCTATAATAAGACTACTAACTCTTGCAGCTGCTAGGAACTGTATACAGTTCCTAGCAGCTGCAAGAGTTAGTAGTAAAATATAAACGCCGCTGATCCTGGTTGAACACACAAAGTGGAGATTACAATAGGCCTATCATGGCCCTAGCATCAAAATAACCACATAAAGCAAATAAAAATAAAAAATAGAAGGAGCAGCCAATAAAAGTAATACATTACCCTTTCGTCACAATACACTGGAGTGGATAATCCCTTTCAAAACATTTGGTTTTAATAAAGTTGAAGTAGAGCTTCTCAACAGTTTTGGCTGTTAGAGAAGTTAGGTTCTTAAGACAATCATGGAATACGTAGTCACAACTGCAACTAAGCCTGTAAATTTGTATACATTTTAGGATGTATTTTTGGCCTGTAAATTTGTATAAATTTTAGGATGTACAGCGGGGACCGAAGAAAACTTTGGACTTGTGGAAACTTCTGCTCAGCTCAGCTTTTTTTTACGGCCACGTGTCTATTTCCGTACTCTTATAATCCGATGGGTTGGTAGACCGATACGACCGGGGTGAAGTCAGGCGCAAGATCAACGGCTTAAGGCGCATACCCGAGCCAATCTGACAGCAATTCCTATTTTATCATATTTTTACGTTTATCATAGGAATTTTTAAAAATCCTACGTTCAGTTTGTGGTATCTATTATAAGCTATTTTTTAATGCCTCTTTTATAATTTTATCTCATATTAGTTTAGGAGGAGATGCAAAAATAGAGTTTGGTAGCCAAAAAGCGCAACTTCGTATCTCTTCCTAAGCTTTACAAAATGAAACTATTACATGCCGCCGGTCAGACGGTGACTGATGTGAGAGAACACAATTTTACACAATTTGAGGTTGCCACTTTCGAGCAACCAGTACCTCATCTTCGTTTTTAATAAATCAATGATTTATAGACGTGACGATGACGTGTAATTTTTGTATGGGATTTGCATAGTTCCCTGTGCGCACGACAGAGGCGCTGTATTAAATCCTACTCGGAGTTCAGTTTATGAACGAGGAAGTTATGCAATCATCATCATTATATCAGCCAATCAGCGTTCATTGCTGGACAGGATAGCCTCCCTAAAGATCTCCCCATTGACCGATTTTCGCTCTGCTTCCAGCGACTTCCCGCGAAATATGCAAAAGCAAAGGAGTCACATGAAATAAGTTTTACAATACTGCTTTTCATACCTAGAATATCCAGCTCGATTAGTAAGTTTTAATGTTTCGTTGGTCTTATAGGCTCCGATAGAATCTGGGCAAAAATCATGTTGCCGGCAGCATACATCTGTCTGCCGATCGCTGCCAAGGTCCTCAAAGCCGTTGGCTAGGTTGCCAGGACCACACCATTTGGTATCTGCGAAGACACAATGGGGGCCCCGTCAAATTTATTGTAATCTTCGAGACATGAAACTTTTGTTAAGGAGAGTTTAAGAAGAAAATATAAAGAAAATTTACTGAAATTATTATTTTTGGATAGGTAAGTAGGTTGTAGGATAGTCATAGAGTTTATATAGTACTCATTGATTAATTAAAAAGGAAAGATGAGATGAGAGGTTACGTTCTCCCAGCGCTTACTCAAAAATTGGCACGTGTTACAACTACACGCAAACACATACGCTCACAGTTATATTTCCAGTCCTGTGCAAAACAAAGAAGAACAAACACGGAAAGACGTATCTAAGACCGAAGTGAGACCGAGACAAAAATATTTCACGCGAATCACGACCGCGCGTGCCGCCGGTCCGATGGTTACTGAGGTGGGAGCACACAATTTTACACAATATGAGGTTGCCATTTTCGAGAATTTTAACTAATCAATGATAGTACTATAAAAACTCGACGAGGTAGTACCTAATCCAAAAAGCCAACACCACACAGCTAGTAGCTGTGTGCCGGCTTCGAGCTTTGTGGTGCACCAGCATTTGTATCACTCCAACTAATTCCGTGAGTGTCGTAAGAGGCGACGAAGGAATATCTATCCGGGGGCGGGCAGTAGTGCCCCTGCAGAACACTTCTACCACCGAACTGCGATCCCCATCCCGCATGCCTAGCGTGAGGATTAGGGTACTACCCCATGAGATTAACGCCAATAAGGTAATACAAAAAAAATTACATCTTTCCGTAAAATAAAAGTAAGAGATCTTTTTGAAAAAGATCTCTTAGTAAAGTAAAGTTGTTCTCTAAAAACGTGATAAAGAGTTAAGATTAACAGAGTGGTTTCATACGAGTTTTTCTGCAGTTTTTATAACGGCTAAGCCGGCTTTGAAAGTCGTAAGGTTTTTATATCGCTATAGGTTGATCGCACATTTATCGGAACCAGACGAGACGTTATGAGGGGATCAGAAGTTTCTTACTTGTAGCGATCTTTTTGCAAAAATATTTATATGAATTATTTGTATCACTTGCTATTCAACAGTAACAAGCTATAACAACAAAACCTGAGGGGTGCGTCTATTTGACGTTATTAACGAGACGTCATCGTGATGTTTTCCTTTTCTATATTTTAGTACAGCAGCGTCTCGAGCAACTGAGCTCCCTATTCGTCAACTGTATACATAAAACGAAATCTTATCAAGAAAGCCTACTCCATAGATGATTACATTACCTAATGTTGTTAGACCCTGTATTATTACGTTTGGATTAAGATAGAAATCTCTGTACGTACTACTAATTTTTCAAACAATTCACTTACTAGGAAAAATAAAATTACTAATTTTTGCATTCATTTTTCGATAATCTGTTAGGATATGTTTGATTCCCACTGCGTCTATGTTATAAACATTACAAAAATAATATAATAAAAAATAATTAAATGACTGCATTGACTGTTTCTTTGGCTCTTAACTAAAAAAAGGAATTTAGTATGTAATTGTATGCCCTATACATTTTACTTAATAGTTATTCGTTAGAAATTCGTTTGCACAAATTAAGATAAGCTTTAATTTGTGCAAACGAATTTCACGCTACGATGATTTGATTTTTAACTCCAACTGAACAAAACTACAGATTTATTGCTTTAAAAAGTCTGAAATGTAAAGAACGAACGTTGGGAACTTGTACAGGGTTATTGGTAACTCAGAGACAGTGCCTGAAATGCAGGTCAACACATTTGTGAAGACGGTACTTACTTACTGCCGCGCTGTGGCGCACTGACCTGCGTGTCTACCATGAGTTGCACAGGTAAATCGCCTGACGAAGTTACTACAGTAGTATCGTAAATACGCAGATAGTTATATATATATATGTATATATGCGACTCATACTGCGCAGTTTAGTACCCTACTATCCGCTAGAAGCGCTTTAGAAGTTTCCATACGTTTTGTTAACTACAGTCGCTAGCGAGTATAGATTGTGAAAACTCATGGTAGACACACAGAAGTGAATCTTGGCCTCCGACACTAGAGATCGCCAGCTGTGCTAGTTCCTTACTGTTTCAGTCCACTCGACGACGGCACGAAGTTCTTGCAGATCTTTCTCAACTTCGTGGCTCCAGCGGTACCTCGAACAACTACATACAACACCTGCTCAGAAAGTTGCTTATTCCTTTTCCAAACATAAGGTAGAAAACGTCTTTGTTGTTGTCGTACCGACGCGAGAGGAAATCTCTATGGAATTTCATTCCTCACTCGATTAGCGGAAAAGAAACCTTGTAGCAACCAGTTTTTTTTTAATTTTCCTTAATATCAGCCGGTCGCTATGGTTATTTTCATAATAGGTCAGATGTAAAAAAGTTTTTACTTACAACTTGCCTTATGATATCTATCAGCCTCTTAAGTATTCGGAACGATAGTGCGCGTATATTATTGCGAGCTTACAATTTGAATTTACTCGGTGATTTTGAAGATTATAAACAACTAGCTGCGCCCCGCGGCTTGGCACGCGTTGTTTATATTGAAAACATTAAATGGTGATTTTCATCCCACGGGAACTGATTTATGGGATAAAAAGTAAGCCTATGTTTGATTCCAGGATTAGAATTACCTGTATGCAAAATTTCAGCCAGATCCGTCCAGTAGTTCTGGCGTGAAGAACGTTTCTCCTCGAAGGTTTATTATAAAGCACTATGTATCACTCGGGAGATATTGCGATTTCTACTTCGTGTGTTTTAAGCCCTCGGCTGCGCCTCGTGCCTCAAATGACACACTCGATAGGAGTCCGCCACTTTCTCAACATGGTGTACAATTTACTACTGACATGTAGGAAACTACTATTTCTCAGAGATTTTGCAGTATAAAGCATTTATCCAATCTGCGCTGGTTTTTTTTCTGGGTAGGTCTAATAATAATATAGCCTTTCATTCAGATACTATTTAATTAATACAATATTTAAAACTCGAAATATAAACTTAAAAACTTATTCTAGAATTTGCTGCTTGCTTGTTTTCTGTAGATCTGTTTTCCAATCGGCAAAGGCCTCCTCCAACCTTTTCCATTCTGGCCTTTCTTCAGCCACTCTGTTCCACGCTACAAAGAAGAATTCTTATTCGTAAGTTTCACGTTACCCCTGCCACTTCTCTTATATCACCATCCCACCTTTTCTGGGGTCTTCCTCTCTTTCTTTTACCTCTCCTGGGATACCATTTTGTCACTTTTTCTTCTGCTTTTGTCCCATTTGTCTTGACCTCTTTTTCTTACCATGTGCCCGGCCCATCTCCATTTGAGTATCCTAATTTTTAGTATTACATCTAAGGTTTATGTTTTATTTCTGATGACACTGTTTTTTAATCGGTCTGCTCTTTTGACATTTAACATACTTCTTTCCATAGCACATTGACAGGTTGCGAGTTTACTTGTTATTTCTTGAGTTAGAGTCCATGTTTGGCAGCCATAAGTTAGGATGAGCAGTATTCAGGTGTTCAATAATTTTGATTTGATATTGATGTTGAGTTTTTTATCTTTCATTGCCTCTTTTGGTAAATAAGTATAAACATTCGGATATAATTTTAAACATTTAATCCTTTATTTACAATAAAAAAAATGTTTGACAATTCACACAGCATTATCTAGCCTAGCACTACATTACTTGTTATAAGTAACTACCTCCTCTTCGCTTGGTTCTTAAAATAGAAGGACGGATCTCACAATGACATAAATTTAAGAAATAAATGAAGTACATTGTATACGAGTAATAACTGTGTGATAATTGCATCGCTTTGTTAGTTTAGCAAGTCTTAATAAATTCAAAATAAACTTTGGTATATATTCCTTTTCACCACTTTCGCTCAAAAACGTCGACTTTCCTGCTCTGAAACAGTGAACAAAATTGATTTTCGCTCACTTTTTAACCGACTTCAAAAAAAGGAGGTACTCAATTCGACTGTAATTTTTTTTTGTTTGTTATCTCAGAACTTTTGACTGGGTGGTCAGATTTGATTATTTTTTTATATGAAAGCTGGTGCTTCCCGTGTGGTCCCATTTTAATTTGGTTGAGTTCTGACAATCCATGAAAATTCATGAAAAAACTATAAAAAATTAAGTCGGTTATAGTTTTTTAAAACAAAATTAATTATCTCTAAAACAACTTTGTTCTCAACTTCGTTCACAAATAACTACCTATCTTAAAATCTAATTATACATAGATAGAATCATCATTACCGTAATCTCTTTATTGTTATCTAAAGTTCGGTAAATCAAACCATTGGTAGACTTTTCGAGCGCTGGTGTCGTGAAGATACTGCAAGCATTTTTTATTCGGCCAACTGAAAAAAATAAGAATTTTGCAACCAGACCAACACAACGGTAGAATACTTTACAAATTAATAAAACAAAAAAGAAACAAAATCTTTGTCACATGTTTTAAAAATTAAGTGAAGAAACAATAATTAGGTGCGAGGAAAATACGAATAAAATAAACAAACGCAAAACAAAATGTAGAATTGTATGCAAAAAAGAAATCCAAAAAAAAATGCAAAAAAAATGTACAGACGGAAGAGATGAAAGAGGTTATTCCGAAACTCTGCCTGAGCTCCGGAATAACCCCCTTAGATTATTTGGGTGAATCAACTATTTTAAAGTACGTTTATTGGTTTTCCTTACACACTTAATCAATATGGCAATAGCATCTATGATTAATTAGGCACCAAAGAAAATTTAATTAAGTTCTCGAAAATGAAATTTTATGGTATACGAAAAATTCGCTCCATACAAAAAACACCTGTCCGAAGACCGCATTCTCTGTAAAACTTTAATTTAAATGAACTTAAACTTCTTGCTTTCGGTTGATTCTGATAACACAACAAGTTAGTATGTTAAAGTTTATCGTGTGCACATCAAAATAAAAAAGCCATAAAATGATTTTACCCTTGTATGCTGAGTTACTGTCGTAAAATTCACCTGGAAACACATAGATGGTGCTGTTTGCCATGGGTAGCTTCGTTTGTGTTTCCTTACGCTCGCAAGGAACGGCGGTGTCCCTAGAAGACGCCGTCGAGCCGCCAGGCCGCGCAGAACGTTCGAAGGGAGTGCGTGCCTTTTTGTGTCGTCTGCTGAGTGACCGCGATATCTCGATGTAAGTTTATTATTTAATTAATTAATATTATCAGATATTTTTGGAGTACCTAACATATGTTTTCAATTAAAGATTGCGTTAGCACTATAGTCAAATTATAATGTGCTCTTTTCATGAAAATACACCATTTGTCTGTTGAGTTACTTGTATACTGAGTTACTTTGGTGGTAACTATAAAGACATTCTTGGTAACTCCTAAGACATTCACGTACTTAATGAGTAGGTATACCTTGAGTAAAATGAACTTTTATGATATATATTATATATTTTAGTTTTAAAAAAGTCAATGAATGTTTGTTTGGGATTCATTTTGTTTTTAAATTTGTTCCTTACGTACAATATTTTTTTGTGTATACCTAACTTAGATTATTATCATATTTTGCTACTTGTTACAATATGGCAAAACTTTGGGCTAGATAATGTGAATTGTCCAATATTATTATTATTATTTTTACTATTGTACTTTTTCTTAGTCGGTTTAAATTTATTGTTGTGGCTTTCTGTTAAACGAGTAAGTAGTTATAGTAAATAAATACCTGCAAATATAAATTGTAAATAACATTTTCTGAAATATAGTTCGACCTGAAATGGCACGACTAAAGGCGGTTGAAAAATAAGATCAAAAATCAAGTTCTATTTGAGAGACCTACCAAACAGAACACCGAAAAATACGAAGAGGTTAAAATAATGGTACCTCCCGTGAGCACTTCCACAAAATTAAACGGCTTGCAAAAGATTTACATTATTTAAAATGAAACATGTTCTGGAATTTGAGACACAGAATAGGTACATAATGAAGACGAAGAATTTATAATTGACCTTGAATGCCAAGTTCCCAGGTAAGTGAACTCAATGTCTACAACGGATCACCACCAGCATGTCCAGCTAAAGATGGGCGATTGTGAATAACATTATTCGAATAATTCGATTGTAGAAGTCATTCAAATTATTCGAATAACCCTACAATTCATTCGAATTTGAAAACAAAGCGAGAAGAACATATGAATGTAATGCGTCGTCTCATTCCTTCCAATTCAAATTTCATTATTACTAGTTTCTATAATCAAATATCCGTAACCTCATCTAAAGGTGAACTCTATTTGCTGGGAAAAATGCTCAATTTCTTGTGGCCAATTGAATCATTAACCATCAAACTTGACAAACATTACTAGTTTGTATTCGAATATTAGTAGTTTTCATCTAAAAGTGAACTCTATAAAGGTACTGGGAAAAACACTCATTTTTGCATGGAAAACTGAACTAGCGGTTTCCAAATCAGTAACAATTTACTTACTACGACTTACCATTAAAAGTAGACCTTATTCTACGACAGGACAGCCTAATTTTGTATGGCAAAGTAAATTTGAATAAAACTAGCGGTTTTATTTGAATTTACGAACTAGTGATTGATTGTTTTTGTATTCGATGGTTACAACTGTCAATTAAAAGTAGACTTTATTCTCCGACAGGACAGCCTAATTTTGTATGGCAAAGTCAATTCGTATAAAACTAGCGGTTGTATTTGAATTTGAGAACTAGCGATCGATTGTTTTTGTATTATAACAACTCGGGACAAATGTGTGTACGATCTGCAAACATTTGTTCAGGGCGTTCTGGATGTTTTTCTATGTATAATAAAAAATAACTATCTATGTAATGTATTGTATTATATATATCAGTTATCTAGTACCCATAACACAAGCTCTGCTTAACTTGGGGCTAGATAATGCTGTGTGAATTGTCCAGCATTATTTATTTATTTATTTATTTATTAATTCGAATAATGGAATCAATCAGTAACAATCGCCCATCTTTATGTCCAGCATCCATAGAAATTCCCAAGAACTTGGCCGAAAGAAGGTAAGAAAAGACTTTGTAAACTGCACAGCTAGAACATAAAAACACACACAAAGAAAACCAGAACAAATAATATCCCAAAACAAGAGGTTCAAAAAAAACTACGAAGTACCTACAAGAAAAGACCGTATAATAAAGTAAATAATGGAAATAGATCAGAAAGAGAACCAAAATGATAAGATATTGACAAATTCGATTAAAGAACGGAGAAAGCATTGTTCAAAATCCTTTTTGAATATGATATCATAGAACAAAGAAAAAAATCCTTCTAAGAAGCATTATGGCAAGTTCCAATGGCTTGGCACAATGCTTGCCACGATGCTAGTCTCCAAAGTAACTTTTGCTCGTTGACATGGAATTTGTATTTTTATGTAAGAAACTTGCTCTGTGGATCCTGGCTATTTCTAAATGGAAGTCAGGATCCAATAGAGTGGAAGGAAATACTTGGAACCAATGGGTTGCAAGTATTTCCTTCCACTCTATTGGATCCTGTAACTTTCCGTATTGCAACATGTCTTCGGTTGGGTGCAAGGTGTTGCGCACCTCATCAATGCCAGTGCGGTACCTAGTAACAACTGCATAGAAGTATATTCTCGCAAAGAAGTATACTGTGAATTATCCCCCTGCCTAAGCAGGCCCTAACCAACCCAGCTTCTTGAAGTATAGCAGGACTTCAGGTGCTGTCTGTGGTTCCAGTGTAGAAAAGATGATGGTTTAATTCATAGTGACCTGTGATGATGCCCACCATCGTTTTTAGGTCCTCTCGGCTCATCTTGAGCATTGTGTTGGTGTTTTTCCTCTCTTTAGAGGGGAATATTTTTTTTTTTTTTTTTTTTAAATAATAAAAATAACATGAAGTACCTATTGTGTAATAATGTCATCGAGGGGAATATTGATTTAATATGCTTGCAGTCTGTCCAACGCTCCCATAGCTTTTGGTGTTCTGTTCAGAGTTAAGTTTTAATCTGTTTTTGACTTCTGTTGTGGGTGGGTTCGAGACTTACATCTTGTTGTGTTGGAGTAAGTCTTGCTCTTACCTTGGGTAGTCTGTCTGCGTTTATGATGTCTGAGCAGGATCGACTTTCTATTTATTCTATGCAGACCTTAGTACCTACTGCTGTCGAACAGCTTGGTCATCATGGATTATTGTATACTAGGGCCCCCGCCGCGCCGGTCGGATATATCGCCATGCCAGCCGTAACGATATCAACCGGTGGGCCTTGGCCACCGCTAACGTAGGTACCAGCTATTCTCGAACCGAATGGTCTGTTGCGTGATAATGGTATGAGGCTCGACTGTATGACACTACTCCCATAGGAGTTGGGGAGGTCCATTGTGTGGCATGGTACATGCGTCGACGCACACTTCTTATTAAGGGCAACCGTGAGAGGCAGATTTGGCCGAGGATCTCAAAAGGCGCAATTATACAGATCGCCACAGAGCCTACACATGAGACTTTAGGTCCGAAGAGTACCGAGGCTCTTCGGATTTAAAAATATATCTGAGGTTGTGGTATAAATGATCTGGCGCAGCACTTCATCATTGCCATACAGCGGGGCAATGCAGCCAGCGTCTTGGGCACGCTTCCGACTGGTATTGATATGGATCAGTTAAGTTATTTGTAGATTTGTTGAAACAGTTTGCACTTAGCTCAATTGCTTCAATTGTAAATACTTGGCTTAATTTTATTTATATTATTTGATTGTAAATTTGTAATTTTCTTTGTCTGTTGTTGATTTATTGTTTGTTTTTTAACTTTTATCATAAATTATCGAGTTAAGTTTATTCAATGTTCCAAGCTGGTTATTAATTAAACCAATATTTTTGTAGTTTATCTTAAGCGTTACCAAAATTTGTGTCTGGAGTTACTTGATGTCCCCAATATAAACATTACATATCCGATCGTAAAATGCGTATTTCTTTCCATTTTATCCTTAAATTGCCAGTACCTTATTTAAACAATTAGAGAGCTTCCTTAAATTATTAATTTTTAGTTGTAATACTTTCATATATAGTTTTATGAAGTAATAGCTATAATTTTTTGGATAAAGGTAACGCAAAAGACCAATTCCCGATAGTTTTCTTTTAAAATTTAAGTATTGTATGGAAATTGATTTTGCCAAAATATTTGATTCTGCATTCAGGGTAAAATAAATGAGAATGAGTAATGCTTTCGAGTTTCATTCACCATTTATGTAAGATAAAGTGCCGGTAACTCAGGTGACAGATTTTGAGGGTCTGTGTTGTAATTTCTTGTAAAAAAGTTCTAAAATATGAATAAACGTCGCGCCCTTCTAGGTTCTTAAAGTAGATGATATTTTTAATGCTCTAATCAAATTAGAATAAAATAATATTAATGTTTTTTTTTTTTTAATATTTCTACACTGTCCAAAGTGTGGGTAAAATAGTTGATTCACCCATTTACTATGTGTTTGATTGTTCTATTAAATTATTAAAATTATCTTAACCAAATAAGCCATACCTTCCCTTTTTCGAACAGTTGATGATAGGGTAGTCTTTTCTAAAACAATTAGTATACAGTTTATTGAAGTAGATCTTGCCGATAACTTTTGCTGCATAAGTGCCGGCGTTCTGGAGACATGTTCTAAAGGTCATGTCACACTCACAGCTAAGCCTAAAAAAAGAAATAAACAATTAAAAATTAGTTATAATAAATAAATCTTGTACCGCCTCTTAAACTAAAGTTATGCATAAGCATACATCTACTGCCTATTTAACTATAGAAACTTTCGTAGTTTAACGATTTAACTACGAACCTTGTTTGTGTTGGAAGAACACCAACGTTTCATCCCATGACGAGGGATGTCTTTAGGGCGAGTGAACGCGCGTTAACACGCTAGAACTAGTGTTAACACGCATACATTCATAATGAATCTACTGCTTAAGTCAGTGCTGGATGCAGGCCTGCCCCTGATAAGCCCTTCTAGGCTTTTATCGTATAGGGGGTAACACCCATAATCCCCACGCTGGGCATGCGGGTTAGGCCGATGCCTAACCCGCATTTCATTTCTCAGTTAGATGATAAAATTAGACTGCATGAGGCGCTGCTGCCCGCCCCCGGTGGATATCCCTCACCTCTTACTAGTTACGAGGTGGGTTTTTTTTATTAATTCTAGTATACATAATCTAAATACAATAGAATAACATTACAATCAAGCCATATATTTGGCTAATGGGTAATTTTGTTTAAACTTAATTTTATAAAAACATATCACTAAGAACGTGTCCATCGGCACTTTTCTTATTGTCTCTATTTAAGGGGAAGACACTTGGTTCATGTGTTCTTTAAAATTAGCTCTTATGCACCTACACTTTAACTAACACTACACTAACTCAAAAGGTTTAGTTATTTTTAGCCTTTTCACTATGTCCGTGTTGTCGAGGAGCTGGATAGCTTTGACGTTCACATGATGAAGAAGCCTCTGTTCATGAGCCTCTGCGTACTTTTGTATTATTTTATCGGCGAATTCAATCTTGAGATCCCGATGAAGATCGCTATTTCTTACGTACCAAGGAGCATTAACGATTTCCCTTAGTACTTTATTGTGGAATCTTTGTATGATTACTACATTTGTCTTTTTGGTACAGCCCCAGAGCTGAATGCCATAGGTCCAAATTGGCATAGGGACTTGTTTATATAACAAAACTTTATTGTGTACTGCTAGAGTAGAATTTATTCCAATAAGCCAATACATCTTTTTGTAGCGAATCTCTAGCCCTTCTTTTTTCTTCTTGATGTGAGCTTTCCAGCGTAGCTTGGCGTCTAGGGTCATACCTAAGTATTTTGCTGTGTAACCATATGGTACTATGACTCCGTTGATGAATACCGGATGATAGTCTTCTCTTTTATTCGTGAAATTGATATGAATAGATTTTGATTCATTTAGTTTGATTCTCCAGGCTTTTTTCCAGTTGTGTATATTATTCACAGTCTCTTGGACTTTTGCGGCTTCTGCGTGATTTCTTCCAGTGGCTATTATGGCAGTGTCATCAGCAAAAGTGGCGATGGTGTTGTTTCATGTTCTGGGAGGTCACAAGTGTATAATAGGTAAAGGACCGGACCCAATACACTTCTTTGTGGCACCCCTGCTTTTATTTCCTTTATTTCAGAGTAAGAGTCATCTTGTCTTATTATTAAGGCTCTATTTGCTAAATATAATTTAATTATTTCAACGTATTCTATGGGTAGCATTCTATTTAACTTTAATACTAGGCCTTCATGCCATACTTTATCAAAAGCTTGTGCGCCATCTAGGAAGACTGTAGTGCAGATTTCTTTGTTTTCTAGAGTTTTTTCGATCAGAGTGGTAATTCTGTGGATTTGATCCACCGTGGAGTGTCGATCTCTAAATCCAAATTGGTGTTCTGGGATAAGTTTTTTAGTTTCTAATAATGGCTTAAGCCTTTTTAGAAACAGCTTTTCAAATAGTTTTGATATCATAGGCAGCAGATAAATTGGCCTGTAAGATGTTGCTTCCTGAGGTGGTTTTCCTGGCTTTGCTATCATTATTACTTCCGCAATTTTCCAAAGATCTGGTACATATTTTAGTCTGAACGCAGCGTTAATAAGATTTGTTAGTTTAACCAAGGCTTTTCGTGGTAAGTTGTGCAGAATGGCTCCTGAGATTAGATCGAACCCAGGAGATTTTCTTGCATTTATCTTTAGTTTTATTTCGCTCCAGACTTTAAACAAGCTTTATGTCTAGATTTTCGTTGCAAATTTCAGGCACGTCGATGTTAATATTTTCTTGACCTTCGTGTGGGGTAAAGATTTTCTCAAGGTGTTCTGCAAACACCACGGCTTTTTTCTCATTGCTTACGGCCCATTCCTCAGGTCCTGTTTTTATTGGTGGGATCTGGGTAATATGTCGTTTCATGTTCTTTGTAGCTTTCCAAAGTGAGTAATCTGTGCTACGGTCATTGGTGAGGCTTTGTAAGTAATTGTTTGTTGTTTCATTGTTGTATCTTTTGATTTTACGTTTCGGTTTCTTGGTAAGGAATTTTTGTCTTGCGGAGATCTTGACTGGTGCCAGTAGTTTCTCTGTTTTCGCTTTTCCTCGATGAGTTGTTTAATTCCCATGGGATAGACATTCTTCGTTCGTCTTGTTTTAGAGATGGGTGTATTTTTCCAAGCCGTTTGCTGTATGAGCTTTACATACTTTTCTAGGTCTTCGTCAAGTTGCTCTGGAGTTTTCAATGGGACTTTCAATTCTATTTTAGAGTCCAAATCAGTTTTAAATTTCTCCCAGTCGGTATTTTTATTAACTAATGTTGGTACTTTTTCAATATTTAAAACCCTTTCGCTCAGTTCTAGGTGGATTGCAGAGTGATCGGAATTCATGTCAAAACTCTGGGTTGCACGTAGAAGCTATGCTTTTGTACACAAAAAAATCTATCAGGTCAGGATTTTTTTGTGGATCAGTTGGCCAATAAGTAGGCGAGCCTGTTGAAATTACATCACATTTCTCTTCTCTCACTAAGCTCATTAACTCTCTGCCCTTTGTGTTGGTTAGTCTGGAGCCCCAGTATGTGTTTTTGGCATTGAAGTCACCACCTAGAATAAATTTGTCACCTAGGGTTTGAAAAAAGGTTACGTACGATTCATTTTTGACGGTGTATCTCGGAGGGCAGTATATTGCTGCTACCTTACCTAATCTTATATCGTTTTGAGTCGATACATATCGCCACAAATTGAATACCTGGCTCCTCACATTTATTTTTCTCGTGATGCTTGATGTTTTGCTTCACTATGACTGCACTGCCGCCTCTTCCTTTATTGGCTGGGTGTAGTGCATGATAGACCTTGTAACCTTTAAGTTGGATTTGAGATTTATTTGTGAATTGTGTTTCAGATATAAGAGACACGTCTATATTTTCAATATCTAAGACAACTTGTAGCTCTCTTTGATGCTTTGTTAGTCCATTACAGTATTCCATCCTTTTCGTTATTCCATCCTTTTCGTCCCAAATACACCACGTTACCTAAAGGAACGATTTGAATACCTCCACCAAACCCATAGTCGCTCCCTCCGCTCAACACACACTCTCCAACTGAAATTTCTTCGCCCCTTCCAATCCTACAGCTCATCCTTTACGGAACATGCCACACAGCTCTGGAATGCGCTACCCACTTCTATCAGACATGCTAAATCTCTCACTATATTCAAACATATGGTCTATGAACATTTTCTCAGCTTAACATCGTAATTTTTATAATATTTACTAGGTATATTTATTTTATTTTTAATGTTAAATATTATTTCTGTATACACGCCACCGTCTATATTTTTTCGATTACTTCTTGTCCATCCTAAGGTTGCCTGGAAGAGATCGCTTTTAGCGATAAGGCCGCCCATTGTACATTATTTGTATTTGTTTATGTTTTCGTGTTTTCTGAGTATTGTATTGTATTACAGTTCCAAGCCATTATTCTAAGGTTTCTAATCATTTTGAATGCTTATTTATAGCAGTTTTGGTGCTATTCTCAATCTTCTTTAAACGCTTGTCAAAATAAACATCAAAATTTTGTCTAGTTTGTCATTATCGTTTTGCTCGGGGCGTTGGATTGCTTGTTTTCCAGCGGTCGCTTGTGCAAAAGACATCTTTTTGTATAAAGCTGGCGGTGGCATTATTTAACAAATAGAAAACTTATTTATGTACAAATAATATTTTAAATCATTATTAATATTTTTCAGTCGTTCCTAAGCAGCGCAGATCAAACCAACGCCATCTCTGGGCGAATCAAGAAAGGAAAAGAGACTATAGGAACCATCGACGGATTCTGGGATGGACGGATCGATATTAAAGATAGAAAGAGTGGTGTAAGTATATATCCATCTACAGGGTGTAGCGGCCTAGAGTAGGACAAAGTAAGGACCGAACTATAGGGGGTTCACGCACGTGTTGCTGGGTTAGGCTGTAAGGGCGGCTCTCTGCCTCTTGAGGCTTACTGTTGTCTTGCAGGAGATGGTTTCTTCGTGACTTTCTTTCGCATTTTCTGCATTTCTTTGGCTACCATGCAGCCTAGCATAGCTGGCAGGATGGGGTTCCCCACAGTGCACACTCTTCGGTTTCTCTGCAATGAGCTTTGTGCAGTCCACAGTCAGGTGTTTACCGGTGCATGTTACACACCTTGGCTCCTTAGCGCAGTACTTTTGTGTATGCCCGTACCCCTGGCATCTTTTACATTGTGGGATCAGTTTGGAGGTTCAGAGAGGCTGTATCTCAACCATACATACCAGAATGTATTTAATTTCATAGATCTTTTTTAATATTTTCGTCATTATTGAAAGAGAGAGTGAACATGTTAAGTGGCTCCTTTGTTTTCCAGCTCAATTTATTCACTACCGATTCAATCATGAAGCACCGTTCTTTTAGGTCTTCCTTTATTCTTTCTGTTTTACAGGAAGAGGGCAATTTCTTGACCACTACCCTTTCTTCTGGTCTTTCTTGTTTGTTTTCGAATGAATGCCAAAGACAGTTATTATCATGTAGGGCCTTGGTTAATGAACGATATGTTTCTCTATTACATGCGTTCACTTTCACGCTTTTACCATTCAACATTTTTAGGTTGAAGGTTTCAGTGGAATGTTCCGTAGACGAGTAGACGAGGTGGGATGATGCAACTTCTAAATCCACGCGGCTGTTATAAGTAAAATTACTAATAACAAGGCAACAGATAAGGATTTTAGCAGTACAAAGAGCATGCGGTGCTGATTTTCAATGTTCTCGGAGACGGCTTGCACGTGGGTTGAAGTGATAGCGGAGAGAAGTGGTCTATCCAACTTTAGCTCTGGCACAAGAACCAACCTCTCCCTCAACCTCAACAGCCTATATTGGTCCACTGCTGGACGGAGGCCTCCTCTTGATAAGCGCCTTTATTGGCTGTTATCTCATGGAGGTAATGCCCATAATCACTACGCTGGGCACGCGGGTTGAACTACGTATACTTTATTAGGCTACGTAGTTAGCTTTTAAAATATGATTGCGATTTTCGGAACTTTAAAAAAGGAAAAAGGTTTTTACGGTACTGGGGCATGAATCCCAGCGACATCAATGCGGACTCTCATCAACATCATCAGACGATATTAGTCCACAGCTGGACACAGGTGGACACTGACTTTAGTTTAACCAACTGCCCTCGACGCGGCAGCCACTTGTCTCCTGCCATCGACTGCATTCGACGCTTCCAAGGATTCCGTAGCCTTGCCATCGGCAACGTGCCATCCGTGTATGGAGCCGCTAGGTGCCTGATCATGATGTTACCTCGTGTAAAACGCGCTGTTGGTCAAATTGTACTTGGTCCCACGCCCGTGGATGATATCGGGACAGTGGTCGTGGGCCCGGCAGCACTTGTCTGCCTGCCATTCCGACCCGAGGTCATCGTAGTTGTTGGCAACGTCGCCTGGTCCACACCATTTTGTTCCTGCAAAGAGCTTCTGATTATAAACTCTTTTGCTTACAAGGATGAGTTCTGTACACATAACTTTTTATTACGATTTCCGTATCTAGAGGTATATAATATAATATGTAAGTATACACAGTTACTTTGATCTATCCTACCTAACACCTCCTCCTCCGTCAATTGGTGTTTGATCTATCCTACCTAACACCTCCTCCTCCGTCAATTGGTGTTCGATTTTTTATGATTCTTATCTATACTAATTATTATAATTTTATTTTATTTTATTTTAACAATATTCAGGAAATAAACAGCTAACTTAATGAATAGGTATAGTGACTAAATACTGAAGGCTAATTAAAAATTTCCACAAAAAGCGACTGAAATAATACTAATTTAAACAAAGTTACAGGACGACTACTTATAGGTGAGAAATTCCTACTAATTTTGTTTTAACAAATTACTTAATTACGAAGATAAACAAGAAGATGCATCAAAAAATTTACCACTCACTATTCTTTTTATTTTAGTGGAGGGATTAAAGAAAATATCTATATTTAATGAGGAAAGATTTGATTGTTTGTATTGAATGGGCTCCGAAACTACTGGACCGATTAAAAAGGTAATGACATGCTATATTTTATCCCGGAATTCTCGCGGTAACGAGTGAAACTGCAAGGCGCTGCTAGTTTTATTTAAAAAAAGAATGATCCCGAGAAGGTCCGATAAAAAAAATATTCCCTCGGATTACAATTCAACCCGAAAATAGTCGCTTTGAAATTCCCTTGGAGTCAAGTTGTAGAGCTCTTCCTGCTGATCACGTGGATACCCCCCACCAGACACTGGGTCAATGCCCCCTGGATGCCGAGATATGCAAAGCATGAGGGATTTTTGGGAGGGGGGCGGGGTATTATTGTTTCGTTTGTTGGTTGTTCTCATTCTCTTGATTACTTAGAGTGGTTCCGTACTTAGGAAGGTTCTAACTTCCCTTGGAGCCAAGTTGTAGAGTTCGGATACTTCAACTAATCACGTAGGTTGACAACCCACTCGATGGCTCTCCCTTGGATTCGAAGATATTGCGTGGAGAGTTTATTTTTTGGCTAATCATCACACAGTTAAAGATTGCTGATAATGAAGAAGGATCGCTCTTTAAATTGTGTAATGTAAATCAAAAAAATCATCGAAAAGTTTAAATATCAAAAATACTGGAATGGCCAAAGAGATGAGCCAAATTGCTGTAGAAGTGTGATGTGACAAAGTCTTTTTATTTATAATAAATAAAAATAAAATTGTTGTAAAATTCGTTTTTCTATCAAATACAATAGTTATTTGTTCAACAAGTGGGCAAAACGGTTTTTTGTTACACGTGCCGATTTTCACCGATTTAAGGCGCATACACCAGTGAAAGTGGCGCCACCAACTATTTTATCTTATTATTACGTTAAACGCAGCAAGTTTTAAAAATCCATCGTTCAGTTTGTGGTATCACACTAATATTATAAATGCGAAAGTTTGTATGGATGTATGGATGGATGGATGTTTGTTACCTCTTCACGCCAAAACTACTGAACGGATCGGGCTGAAATTTTGCATACAGGTAATTCTAATACTGGAATAAAACATTGGCTACTAATTCTTTCTTTAGCTCATTCATATTTTTATTTTAACTTTCCTTGTATTCGTAATGAAAAACATAGTGTTTACCTGGGTGAAAGTAACATTTAGTCCCTCGAACTATTAGCGGTCTCGGGCCTAAATAAGTTACTTTGATCCCTTGGGTAACACTGTACTATAATTCCACTTGTTCCTCCATAAAAAATAATGTTGGACAGCATTATCTAGCCCCAAGTTAAGCAGAGTTTGTGATGATTGTGCGTATGCCCGGCAAAATAAAAAAACTAAATAATTATGTAGGTACTTACGTATAATTTCTGTTGGCCACACACTTACCAGGATAACTTATAGCTATTGTTGGATCCATTGCTCCATATTGAGGAATATTCTTAGAAACATAATTGACATTTTTTAAATTTCTTTTATCAATATCTGGAATATGCATTTTAGAAAACACCCAGCTGTCCACGGGCAAATATTGTATCAAAAACACAAAAACGGCTGTTTTCATCTTGTCAAATTAAATATTGTACAAATATATGTGTATGTCTCAGAAGTTACATAAATAATGAATGGTATGTGTAACAACTTCCTTTATATATGTAAACTCGAAATCTGCTTGTTTGATTAGAGTTAGGGCTTTGTTTATGTATAAGCGGAGCGAGAGCGTAAGCGTCGCTTAGCGATATAGCGATGCTTGCAGGATCTCCTCAAGAAACCCAAAGGGTGGTGTAAATATATTTTGAAGTACATAATAATTCCTTAAGGCGACGCATTGGTTTACAATAATTTCAAATCGGACGCCACGCCCTCTTGAGCTCCCCCGCAAGCAGCGCATACCCCGTCATTTATACGCGGTTTGCAAACTAGCACTCGCCGTCGGGCCGAGCCGCGTCGTAAGTACTCGCGCGCTCTCGGCCCGGGACATCTAGACGTCATGGACTCGCATTACCTTTGTTTATTTTTAACCGACTTCAAAAAAGTAGTTAATGTTTGTTACCACAGAACTTTTAACTGAGTGGTCCGATCTTCATGATTCTTTTTTTATTTGAAAGCTGATGCTTCCCGTGTGGTCCCATTTTAATTTATTCCAGTTTTGACAGTGGGATCCACGAAAAACTATATAATTGAAGTCGGTTTATAGTTATATAGGATGTTCCAGTGATTTGGTGGTGAGTGCTTTAGACTGGCAGGCCTGAGTTGCTTTGGGTTCGATTCCTGCATCAAGACAAACTATGTGTGATGATTGATGAACATAAGTGAACACACCAACCTACAAACTTCTATACAATACATACAAAGCAAACGCCGGATTCTTCAATAAGACTGATATCTTCGCCTTACTCAATCAAATATTCACTGCTTCCAACTATTATTAGATTTTTTTTATTGCATAGAGAACCAGGCATATTTTAAAAACCGGTTCTTTTGGTTCCATATACAACACAATACCGGGATCCGGGTACTTTGCAGTGTCTTTTTAGAAAATATATTTTGCTAGTTCCCCAAGTTACATAATAGAAAATAAAATCAGATAACAATAAAATTCTACCTTCATTATTTAGGAGCAGGAGAAAGTCACCATGTAAATCGTCTGGCAGTGTCAAGTAATTGATTCGATTGATAGTTACTTATTAGTTCCATTGATAGATACTCAATGGTAAATATAAATAGGTATTATCAATATTATCATTTATACCATTACGAATTTGAGATTTTTGTAGAGTTTCAAATGGTTTAGCAGGACAAAGCAACTATGCAATCTATTTCTCGAATATCTCTATCTATTTCAGTTTTATTTCAAATTATAATTCGTAAGAATTCGTTTGTCCTTTCAAATTCATAAAAATTACAGATATCGTATTTTTTTAGATTTTTAAAATTGTTCAATGTGTAACCTATGTTAACTCACTAAACCTATAACTCTAATTCAATCTTCTTGAAATTTCGAATGGATATGTTTCACATCACTGAGACACAGGGGGCGAGCCAAGTCTGCGAGTAAAATAACATTTTTCATCACTCATATAGTTGGCTTAATTCTCTAAGCTCATATACGACCTTTATACGTCGAGTCTTCTTGTCATCCATACAGCAATGCTTGAAAACGAAAGTTTTCAATCAGTGCGTCCTACCCGTCATGACCTAGGGAGTTGAAACGTGGAGACTCGCGCTGGTCCACCAGTTTAAACATGCGACGCCTGAAGTTGCAGGTTCGATTCCGGCCTTAGGATAAATGTTTGTACGATGCGATCAGCAAATATTTGTTTCGGCTACTCTGGTTATTTTTTCTACTTATCTATATAAGTATGTAATGTATTGTATTATGTTCTTCAATCCTCTAGTACCCATGACACTGTGTTAGCTTGAAACTACCTTAGATGATGGTGTGTGGCTTGTCCAGGATTATTATTTTGTTGGTATTTTTCAATACACAGAGCATTTATCTTCATATAAGAAGAAATTTACGTTCTCGTTTAAAATTTTTATATATATCATTTATAAGATTTTACCTAGAAAATAATATTGATGATACGGTTATCGATGTCTACTAGGGCATTGGGAGCTCGATTAGCACACGTCCGACGCTGATAATGCTCAAAAGCGGACTGAAGGGGGCCGCTTGCATACAAATAGATGTGAGACTTAACTTGAAACGAAAAGTCGAAAGCGCCAAAACAGTTATTCTCGTTTAAAATAAAAACTATAAGTTATTAGGTAAAATCTAACTAGCATTATAAAGAGAGTGTATAGACTTATCTGTACACAAAATTTAAAGGCATAAGTCCGTTCCGTTCGCCTGTAAAGTGAGAAACCATGTTTTTATAGACCAGTTTTTGTTTTTAATGTGCTGTAAATGTTAATCAATCGTGAAACTACAACTGCAGGCACCGGTGGTGTCTCACAACTCAGACATCATAACGTTTGCACTGCCCAGTCTTTGTGGTGCATGGTGCAGTGCACCCGAAAGGCGCGCCGCGCGGTACCTTACCTACGCGACATGGGTAAGTTAGATAGGTAATTATAATTACTCACCCACCGATAGCACTACCTAATCTAAGCACCTTTTTTTTTTAATTATCCTGAGGGAAATGCGCACGCATATCGCACTGCCACGGGGAGACAGTGCGATTATGTGGGACTCCAACACCACTAAAACCCTCAGGGTGCTTCCGCCTCTGCCGCTTGTGGTGGGAACATGGGAACGGTTTCTCTTCCACGAACCCACCGCGGCTGCCCGATATCAGGCCCCTCACTGGGGGGTGTGGAGCACCCCCCTTTGCGACGCGCCAGAAACACATGACGCGCCACGACCACCTCGGAGACCTTACCTGCCAATTGGGCGCCGGACAACCCCGTGTCCGAACGCCCAAGGTCTCCCAGTGCGACGGGTCAGTCGAGTGGCCCCGTCGCCTGCCACACGGTCGCAGAGGATAGGGAGAGCGGCCTACGCCATACCGACACTCCTCTTCCCCTGCGACCCCACCGCGTCCGCCATCAAACGGTGGCGACCCCGCCAAGGCCGCGGAAGGCAGGGAGAGCGGCGTACCGCAATACCGGCACTCCTCTCCCGCCGCGGCCTCCACCTATCTGCGGCCATGTTGCCCATACAGCATGGCCGCCCGCCTCAGTTGCGGTGCCTCCCACACGACACCGCAACCTACTACCGCTCCAACTGGGCTTAGAGCGCAAAACCCAGAGGAGCGGTCAATCCCGGGGCCGGCCGTAGGCAAGGCCCCATGGGTTCCTCTTAGCTTCATCGCGGCTGACGAAGCCGCGATTACTAAGCCCCCCCGCCCCGGCAAGGCGGGAACCCTTCGGGAGGGTGATCTAAGCACCTACCACGTAAGCTAGATAAATTACCTTTGTTTTAATTTTTTTTTGTTATTATTTTTATTTTTTTTTTTTTATTATCATTAACTTGCTGCGCCCCGCGACTTTGCACGCATTGTTCCTATGATTAATATTAGTACCTGGGTGACCGGGAGGATTTTTTTCTATTCGCCCATAGATGGCACTTGGCAGGAAGAGTCATATTAGTGTGATGTGATGTGATTAGTGTGTAGTGTGATGTGATTTTCAATTAAACGTTGTTTGATTTGTATGCTTAAATAAAATTTTTGCCGGCCGACGACCTCTGTGGCGGCGCAGCGAGCGAAAGTCCATCTGCGTTGCAGGAGCTTGCGGGTTCGATTCCCGCCTCCATCCATAGATGTCAGTTTAGGGTGTTTTGGAAGATTTCTATGTAGGTAGTCTAACACACATTCTGCATAGGTACCTAGGTACAGTCAGCGTCAAATTGATATGAGCGTCTAGAGAAGTCAAAATGATCTGAAAAACATGAAAGCAATTTGATATACGCAGTTCGAATCATCATATTATTTTGAGCACCCAAGGTGTTCAAAATATCTTACCACTCATTGTTTCATATTTATATGAGCAGCCAGGGTGTTCAAAATTATCTTAGCAAACAAAGCTCTCAAATAACATTGCAAGTATTTACTCGAAAGTGTTTGTATACTTCTTGAATACTACATCTTTGAGAGCTTTGTTTGCTAAGATAATTTTAAACGCTTTGACTGCTCATATAAATATGAAAAATGTGTAGTAAGATATTTTGAGCACCTTCGGTGCTTACAGCTGCTCTGTCATTGCAGTACGAATAAAAGTGTAAGTTCACGTGGTAACGCCACGACGCTTCTCTTTTTGAACAGACTATCTACTACCTTACCTACCCATAACACAAACTCCAGCATCTGCCTGCAGTCTTTCGCAGATCGTCATCCCACCTGGCCGGAGGGCGTCCTACACTACGTTTGCCGAGTCGCGGTCTCCACTCAAGAACTCGTTTACCCCAGCGGTTATCGGTTCTTCGCGAGATATGGCCGGCCCACTGCCACTTCAGTTTGCTAATTCTTTGAGCTATGTCGATAACTTTGGTTCTCTGTCGGATGTATTCGTTACGAATCCTATCCTTCAGAGAGACTCCGAGCATAGCTCTTTCCATAGCTCGCTGAGCGACTTTAAACTGGTGGACCAGCCCTATCGTGAGTGTCCACGTCTCAGCTCCGTAGGTCATGACGGGTAGGACGCACTGATTGAAAACTTTCGTTTTCAAGCATTGCGGTATGGATGACGAGAAGACTCGACGTAGCTTTCCAAACGCTGCCCAGCCTAGCTGAATCCTCCTCTTGGCCTCCTTCTCAAAATTGTTTTTACCCAACTGCAGAATTTGTCCAAGGTAAGTGTACTCGGAAACAATTTCGAGAGGGTGGCCATGTACGACGACCGGTCCCGGATCAATGAGGCCGTTGATCATGATTTTGGTTTTATCCAAATTCATGCCGAGACCGATGCATCGTGAGGCTAAAGCTAGGCCGTCCAGCATCCGGTTTAGCTCCTCCAACGACTCCGCCATTACGACTATGTCATCAGCGAATCGAAGGTGTGAGATGTAATCGCCGTTTATGTTGATGCCCTTACCTTTCCAGTCCAGTGTCTTAAACATATCTTCCAAGGCGCTCGTGAACAGTTTCGGGGATACAACATCCCCCTGCCTCACTCCTCTGCGCAGTTGGATGGGTTTGGACTGCTGGTCCTGTACTTGGACACTCATGGTCGCGGCGTCGTAGAGACAAACTCTGTTTAGCATGGTCTATTTCATTAATTATCTATGCCCGCATACGTACCCATATTATATTCAGTTATTACTAGAAAACGACTAGGGATCTACTAAAGAGGTAAAATGTTTGCTTGTCATAAACATAATCTTTACTTGTTAGAAACAGGGTCGTAGGTAATAAAATAGGTTCTACCGTCTAAATAATTTATGCTTACAGGCTGTAACAAAAAATTAAGTACCTAAAACCACCAGATAAACCATTAATAAACTACCAGTGTAGAAATGTAGGTTCTAACTAGGATACCTAGAAAGAATTGACTGAATTCCCTGTTCTGAATTTGTATCTACAAATTTATGAACTGGTAAATAGCAAATCCAATCCAATCAGACGTGAAAAAAGGAACCTAAAATCGGGGAAAGAAATAGCAAATTCAAATTCAATTCAAATTCTAATTCAAAAATGCTTTATTTTCATAAATACATATAATAAATGTACACTCAGAAAAGGTCAAATCATATTAAAAATTACACTGACACGGAAATAAAGTGGTATTTTTATGTTGGAGCAAAATCCGACCCAAGCTTTTTTATCCTCTCCATAATCTGATATTTTATAGTAAGCCTTTTTGCATACTAAAGTTTTGACAGTTTGTTTGACTTTGTTTACTGATAATTTTTGCAGCTCAGCTGTATACGCTTCTACAACAAAACCCCTATTTTGTTGTAGAAGCGTATACATTGCCCTTTAAAAGATACATTAGTTTTATGAAGCCTAGTTGTGGGTACAGCGAGTCTATGTTTATTTCTAGTATTTAAATGATGTATATCGCTATTTTTTGGGAGTTTAATGATATTTTTATGAGTATACAACAAGTTTTGGTACTGTCATTCTTTGAATTTATCATGTAGAGATTCTCTGGGACCCATTTATAGATGGCACGAACAGCCTTCTTCTGCAGTACAAATATGGTGTTAATATCTGCAGTGTTCCTCCAAAGCAGTATACCATAAGACGTATGGAAGTAACTGTAATAAACCAGTCTATATGTGTCCACGTCTGTAAGATCACGGATTTTTTGACTGCATATGGTGCAGAACTAAGTCTCTTCGATAGCTTATCTATGTGTGGGCCCCATTGAAGTTTATTATCTAAGGTGATTCCTAAGAATACGGTATCTTTCTACAATTTCTAACGTTTCTCCTTTTACGTTTACATCAGCCTTAACTTAATTAACATTAGGTAGAGTTAATCTAACACATTTCGTTTTGGTTTCGTTAGGCAAAAGATTGTTGACACTAAACCAATAAACTACTTTTTAGATTGCATTGTTTACATCGTCGAAATAAGTGTTTCATCGTTTGATTTTAAAAATTAATGAAGTATGATCAGCAAACAATACAATCTCGTGATTATTCTTGACAAGATTTGGCAGGTCGTTAATATAAATTAAAAATAGGAAAGGACCGAGGATAGGACCCTGTGGTACACCCATTGTAACTACAGACCCCGAAGACCGTTTCCTATTTAAGTCAACTCTATGTATCCTATCACTCAAATAAGATGTGAGAAGATCCAAGGAGGTGTTCCTTATTCTATAGTGATGTAGTTTCCTGATTAATGGGAACACCTTTTTCCCAACCACCTCTTATAATCGGTCTTGCTCACCGGCTATACATAGAAATCATCTATGGTATACTATATCAGTGGATTGGTTAGGTATTATTGCCATTGGTATAAATACCACAGAAAACTAATAATTATCCTGCTTGGACCACGCTTGGACCATCCCATTTTGTAACAAAAGTAGATATTCTACTTTCGAAGATTCTACAGAATACAGATGTTTGTTATGCGAAGGGATAAGCAACTAATATAATTTTACACCTATTTTACTTTTCATTTCAATTTAATTCTTATTAGTGCGGACGTAAATGGCGTTGCCAGCTATTTCTGCTCTTATCACCAACTCATTAAGATAGGAATTTAATCTATACGAATTCAAGCTGAAATGAAATCGAGTTTTGAATGTAATTCGTTGATTAAAGCATCATTCATCATCAGCTTTGGCGCGAGTTTTATTTTTAACCGTGTGAAGAAGAAGGCTATAGAAGTAGCGCAAATGCCATCTCACTCGCACTATAGAACTTATGATTCAAGCCTAAGAAGAAATTAGTTTGAACGATTGGTTTTTCGTCTCATCCGCGTAGCCGGCTTTTTGCAATATTTAGCTAATAGATGAGCTAAACAAATTTCTTTGGAGAACGGACCTTATCAAATTGGTGAAAATCGTTAGCTAAAATTGCTAACCACAGTTGACGCACGTTGGCTTCTCACTCACTGGTCTCGGACAGTCTGCTGCAGGGTGGTTCTCACCACAGCGCATGCAACGCAGTGGTCCGTGGCAGTTTTGCGAGGAGTGTCCAAATGCTTGGCATCAGTGGCATTGTGATATGCCACCCGTAGCTCCGCGCCAGGCTTCAATGGTGACCCCGGGCATGTAGAGGAGCTTTCTAATCCCATATAGTCTTCCTAGTTCTTCCTGGTTTAGATGGTTTAGTTGGGCGTGGAAGAGACATCCCGGTCTTCCTCTTATCGGGGGTATAGCCCGCACAAAGGGCACATGAAAGTCGTGCTCCTCGAGAGCAGCGCTTATGTCAGTGGGGACAGTGTCTGCTGGGAGCCCACGGATAGCAATTTTGGTGGAAAGTTCTGACGCGAGACTGTAGCAGTACCATGATAGTTCTCGTTCTGATGTCATGGCCTCATCAAGGTGTCTTCACTTGATCACTATGTACTCTTCAGGTGAGCGCGGTATGAACCGTACTCCCTTCCTAGAGGGCGGGCATTTGGTGCGTGTCCTAGTTTGCGCGCCAGCATAGACAAATGGGTTGTCCAATTCAGTACTTTCTCCACAACTATCGGTGGATATGCCTTTGAAACAGATGGCTGTATGGCGTTAGTGTCAAATGGTGTAGTGGTGGTTCTTTGTGTAGCGGGTTCGGTTCTCGCTGCATGCTGGTCGTCGTCAACGTCGGCTCTACGGCTGACTGCGGCTGCCATTACATAGGTGTTCAATTGGGAGGTAGCGGGTTTGATCGCCGGTGCCGTCGGCAGAGGTTCGATCCCCACTCAAGATGTGGAGTCGTGCTCTCCGAGTCGTACTCGCAGTCTTGATAGCCCCAAGTCTTCGCCACCGTCATCTAGCAGTGGGGGTGTCGAAGGGGAGGGTGAACGCGGCTGTGAACGCCGGCTGAGTTCAGCGCCTTCTCCTTCCAGGTTTATCTTCGGCTCTGCTGTAACAGAGCGCACTAGCAGTCCCATAGCAGTCCCTGCCAGCATCGGGGGAGAAAAGATCGGCATGAGTGGTGATTCTGGTGAGTTCGGATTTATTTTAAACCGCTTTTCATCGCCGCAATCCCATTCAGAAGAGCTGCACGATTCGCTAGCCAGGGTAACGGTTGGTTTCTGCCACTGGACTATCGTTACGTGGATCTGGTGGTTTCCAGGGGGGTATTTGTCCTTGGTTGGACATGATTTCGTTTTGGCTTCGGTTTGGATTGGTTCTTTGGCAGCGATAAGCATGTGTGGTACGATAATTATGAAGTACGAGCAAGGATAATCTATAAGATTGGTACTACACTACCCATTTTATAATAAAATGGTAGGTAGTAAGCCTGAGGCGCGCTAACATAGGGGGAACACTATAGTTTCGGGTTTCAGACGTAAATTAATTTGCACGTAACATAACCTCAAAACAACGTGTACACTCCTGCTATTGATAAAACGTGAAATGACTTGGTTGTCGTTTTGACGCTCCAGAATTGAAATAAAATTAATGGGTAATTCTTTAATTGAGTAAACATGATTTCATGGTGATGAAGTCAGTAAACAAACATTGCTTATCTTTTTTTTACTTATTTTTTTATGATATAAAAAAATAAGTAAAAATTTAATTTCTGAGATGACTCCTAAATTAGCCTACCAACTTGAAAAAGTAGTTACATACGAGTTTAAATTAAGAACCATTGAATGAGTGACATTGTCGTTTTCACTTATTCGTTTTTTCATAGAAAATGTATGGGAATTGTTTTTTTTAATTATTGCCAAAACTTACGATTTGATTTGGTATGTTACATACTTTGGGAAAAATGTTCCTGGTTGGAAATAGAGTCGATTAAAAGAAGAGAGAAAAATGTCATTTATTGGGCTAACCGTACTTTTTTTCGAAAAACGAAAAATGGCAATATTTTGTTCTTCAAAATAAAACAGAAGGTTCCTAAGAACAAAACCTTCTAACTGCAAAAGAAACGGCAGCTATGAAAGGGCCAGCTGGGCGGGGCAAATCCCCGCCCAGCTGTATAAACATTACAAAAAATATATAATAAAAAATAATTAAATGACTGCATTGACTGTTCCTTTGGCTCTAAGGAATTTAGTATGTAATTGTATGCCCTATGCATTTAACTTAATAGTTTTTAAGATAAGCTTTAATTTATACAAACGAATTTTACAGTACGATGATTTGATTTTTAACTTCAACTGAACAAAACTACTTATTTATTCCTTTAAATAGTCTGAAATGAACGAGCGTTGGGAACTTGTACAGGGTTATTGGTAACTCAGAGACAGTGGTGTCGATTCTGTTATTTTAGGATTCCTAACCTAAATTTTACGATTTCTAAATTCTCTATGCTAGTTTGAGCTAAAAATAATGATATTCTCTATACAGATCTTAAACATACCTATATTAGAACGTTTTTGAAAATCGTAAAACCTCTGTGAGTTGAGTAGTTAGGTATTGCTGTGAGCAAAATATGTTTTTTTTGTCTAAAATGTTTTTTCAAATTAATTCTTTATATGGGTCAAACAGTTCATCCATTTGCATGAGAAATCGTTTAGAAATTCAATTCGATACCAGTTTAAGATCGATAAATTTGAATCATGACCTAATTAGATGCTTATTAAAATTAGGTAGACGTTTCTAACCATACCTAAAATGTAATGCAAAGAATAGGGTTCAAGCTACTTTTAATTAAGTTGAGTTGTTTTAGATCTATCAATCTAATTTTAAACCTGTCAGTTTAATTTTTCTAACAACTAAAATGTTATGCATGGAATAGGGTTATATCTATTATAATAGCTATTTCAACTAAGTTGAGTTGTTTTAGGTCTGTCAGCTTAATTTTAGAGCTGTCATCCTAATTTTAAACGTTTCAGTCTAATTTTTCAACCATGAATAGCTTTCATCTAATTGAAATTCCTAAATCCTAATTTTAGCTTATCCTAAAACAACAGAATCGACAGCAGTGTATGAAATGCAGGTCAACCCATTTGTGAAGACGCCAGATCTTATTTAGGTACTTACTTACTGCCGCGCTGTGGCGCACTGACCTGCGTGTCTACTACGAGTTACACAGCTAAATCACCTGATGGTACTACAGTAGTAACGTAAATACGCAGTTAGTATATATTTGTGCGACTATACATACTGCGCATTTTAGTACCTAACTATCCGCTAAAAGCGCTTTAGAAGTTTCCATACATTTTGTTAACTACAGTCGCTAGCGTAGCGAGTATAGATTGTGAAAACTCATGGTAGACACACAGAAATGGATCTTGGCCTCCGACATAAGAGATCGCCAGCCGTGCTAGTTACTTACTGTTTCAGTCCAGAAGTTCTTGCAGATCTTTCTCAACTTCATGGCTCCAGCGGTACCTCGAACGACCACATACCACGACCATATAGACATTTAGGGTTATACTACACCTGCTCAGAAAGTTGCTTATTCCTTTTCCAAACATAAGGTAGAAAACGTCTTTGCTGTCGTACCGAAACGCGGGTGGAAATCTCTATGGAATTTAATTTCTCACTCGTTTAGCGGAAGAGAAACGTGTTCTTTTTTTTAACTTTCCTTAATATCAGCCGATAGCTATGGTTATTTTCATAATAGGTCAGATGTAAAAAGTTTTTACTTATAACTCGCCTTATGATATTAGCCTCTTCCGTACTCGGAACAATAGTGCGCGTATATATTGCTACATTGGAGCTTACAATTTGGATTTATTGGGTGATTTTGAAATAATAAGCCACGATTTATCTCGAAGGATAAAGAACTATGTATCACTTGGGAGATAGTGCGATTCCTACCATAATCATACGGAATACCACAGGGCTATATCATTGGTCCGACTCTCTTCTTGGTCTACATGAATCAAATTTGCGACTAAAATAACAAAATGTAAGTTCATAGCATTCGCTGATGATACTGTATTCCGAGATGAGAGTTGGCAAAAACTATTACTACATGCTCAAGATGGTTTTGACTTTGTAGCTAAAACTCTTCAGGAACATGCTGACTTTAAACAACGATAAAAAACGCGTCCAAAACTACATTCATAACCTTCTCCATCCGTAAACTAAACCCGGTCAACTAAACAGTGCTCCGTATGTTATATGTACGTGCCCATTCTGGTCAGTGCCTATCATCAACAAGAGCAGATTGCGTCTGCCCCAGTCTAAAACAATAAACTGATATACATAATACAATACACTACATAGATAGATATTTACATCCAGAACGCCCTGGACAAATCTACTCGGACACTCCCTCCACCTTCCCATGGTCCTACCAACCTTGCGGTTATACGGACCGAATGGCGAGAAAAGAGTCACACGGGTGACTCAAGACTCTACACATCCTACGCACTGTGTCCCGTACACCCACCCCCTTCTGGGGAATGCCACATCACATCACAGACTTAATTGCCGGGCTGCTCCTCATTGCCGGGCTGCTACAAATCTAATCGGACAGTCTGCAGATCGTACACAAATTTGTCCCTAAGCGGGAATCGAACCCGCAACCTCCTGCGTCGCAGGCAGACCTTCGACCACCGCGCCACAGAGGTCGTCAAAGTACTACTACAAAATACTTGGGTGAGTTGGGTGTCAATAATGACCAAAACATGACATACTTTCCACTTATTAACTCTATCAAAGCTAGAGTACGTAAACTGTTTGCAGTGTTCAGAAACATTAGACACGTAGCGAAGGAGAACCAGATCAAAACCATGTATTTCGCACTCTGCCAGTCCTTGTTGTTGTACTGTATCAGATCTTGGGGTGGAGCTGCAAAAACTCATCTGATTACACTGGAGAGAGCTCAGAGAGCAGTGCTAAAAGTGGCCTACTCTAGACCATATAGACACCCAACTATTCTATACTATAGATATTTAAAAAATGTTTTAATCATCTACCTACTTACAAACCTCTTTTTACGAATAAATACTTTTATTTTTATTATTATTATACCTCGTGTGTTTTAAAGCCCTCGGCTGCGCCTCGTGCCTCAAATGACACATTCGATAGGAGTCCGCCACTTTCTCAACTTGGTGTACAATTTACTACTGACATGTAGGAAACTACTATTTCTCAGAGATAAGAAACGAAAGGTGCCAGTTGATGACACCCCAGAAGCAACTTGACTTGTTAAGTTAGTTAAGGTATAAGGTTGTTCGTTACGTGCGATTCGTTAGTTAGCCCTAAGTTTATATTCGTTAGCCGTAAGTTCGTGTTTCATGTTTCAAAGTAGGTACCTATGCTTCCTGGCGTGTTGTAATAGACAGTTAGGTACTCCATTCTACCAGGGTAGGAGTCGGTACACTACATGTTGGTAAATAAGTATAAACATTCGAATATAATTTTTAACATGTAATCCTTTATTTACAATAAATAAAATAATAATATTGGACAATTCACTCAGCATTATCTAGCCCAGACCTAAGCAGGGTTTGTGTTATGGGTACTAGATACCTAACTGATACAAACTTAATACGCTACATAGATACATATTTAATGATTTTCGACTTGTTATCGACCTCCTTAGCTTCGCTTCGTTTATTTATTTATTTACACAAAATCCACAGCTCTCTTAAATAAAAGTAACTTAACTTGAGAATATCACTTACAGCCAATAACGGATTTACATTTTATAAAAGAATTAAAACTAAAGACGACAGTCACCAATGTTGTCGGAATTATTATATATTAGGTATATTCTTAAAATAGAAGAACGGACAATCTCACAATGACATAAATTTAAGAAATAAGTGATATACATTATATTAGAACTGTGTGATAATTCAACGCAGCAACGCATTGTTAGTTTAGCAAGTCTTTATAAAATCTAAACTTTGGTATAACATCCTTTTCACCTCTCTCGCTGAAAAACGTTGACTTTCCTGCTCTGTGCAGTGAACAAAATTGATTTTCGCTTATTTTTCTTTAAAACAACTTCGTTGTCATGTTAATCAAATAACTATTCTAAAATCTAGATTTATAATTACCGTAATCTCTTCATTGTTATCTAAAGTTCGGTAAATCAAACCATTGGTAAACTTTTGGAGCGCTGGTGTCGTAACGATACTTCAAGCATTTATTTATCGGCCAACTGAAAAAAATAAGAAATTTCTAACCAGACCAAAATAACGCAACGGTAGAATAATTTACAAATTAATAAAACAAAAAAGAAAAAAGAATTAAATCTTTGTCACATGTTTTAAAAAATAAGTGAAGAAAGAATAATTAGTTTCGAGGAAAATAAAAATAAAATAAACAAATGCAAAACAAAAGTATGCAAGAAAGAAATCTAAAAAAATAACATATGCAATAAAAAAATATGTACAGACGGAAGAGATGAAAGAGGTTATTCCGAACCTCTGCCTGAGCTCCGGAATAACCCCCTTTCGGTCCAGTATCTCTTAAATATCTTTTTATAGCACGTTCTTTATTTTTATCTTGTATCCCTTTTGAGTTTGTGTTTGATTGTTCTATCAAATTACGGTAACCACACACAAATTTATTCCCTATTTACCAACTGTATGTATTAGGTTGGTCTATCAAATTATTAAAATTATCGTAACCAAATAAGCCATACCTTCCCCTTTTCGAACAGTTGATGATGGGGTAGTCTTTTCGAAAACACTTGGTATCCAGTGCATTGAAGTAGATCTTGCCGATATTTTCTGCTGCATAAGTGCCAGCGTTCTGGAGACATGTCCTAAAGGTCATGTCACACTCACAGCTAAGCCTAAAAAAAGAAATAAACAATTAAAAATTAGTTATCACACTATAATATTAGAGTGTGCGAAAGTTTGTATGGATGTATGGATGGATTGATGTTTGTTACCTCTTCACGCCAAAACTACTGAACGGATCGGGCTGAAATTTTGGATACGGGTTATTCTAATCCGGGAATCAAACATAGGCTACGTTTTATCCCATAAATCTAATCCCGTGGGATAAAAATCACCTTTAAACGTTTCCATAGGAACAACGCATGCGAAGCCGCGGGGCGCAGCTAGTAATAAATAAATCTTGTATCGCCTCTGAATTTCTTAAACTAAAGTTATGCATAAGCATACATCTACTGCCTATTTTACTATAGAAAACTTTCGTAGTTTAACGATTTAACTACGAACCTATTTTGTGACTTGAGTTTACTATACCTACCTTCCTACCAATTGAGATATACATCTTAGGGTTAATACTAAAAATCATCACAAAGCCATTTAAATATTTTATTAATAATCAACCTTATTGCAGCAATCTAAGGTTTAGTTATCAACCTAACGACCTTATGGCGTTTTGCTCTGCGGCATTGACGAAAACTCAAAAAACTCAAAATTGCCGTCGCGGTGGCGTCTAGTGAAATTAAACTTTATTTTCATAGTTCTAACGCTCAAAATTACTTATATCACATACGACTTTAGGACGTTCTTATTACCCGTGTAAACTCTATTATGCGTGCAAAAGAGACAACTGCGAAGCAAAAATAAAAGGATTTAATTTCTGGAAATACTAATTTGGAGATGTTAACTAGATTATTTCGGATGTTTATCACTGTAAGTATTAGTAACAAGTACAAAACTTGTCAAAAATACGAAATCCCATGTTGTTTTCTCTTTGTTAGGGTGATACTTTTGCAACTTTTCACAGAACACTTCGGCATCGTTCCACTTGACGGTCGGCGCGACACTGACGGCAAAATAGTGCTTAATATGAATCTAAGCACTGTTTAGTTTGGTTAATTTTGGCGCGCTTACGCGGAATCTAGGTATATTTGATCGAAGCTTCGACGGGTTCATGCCATGCCATCCGTGTATGGAGCCGCCAGGTGCCTAATCATGGTGTTACCTCGTGTAAAACGCGCTGTTGGTCAGATTGTGGTTGGCCCCACCCCCTGGGATGCCATCGGGGCAGTAGTCGTGGGCCCGGCAGCACTTGTCTGCCCGCCATTCCGACCCGAGGTCATCGTAGTTGTTGGCATCGTCGCCTGGTCCACACCATTTTGTTCCTGCGAACAGTTTCTGAATATAACCTCTTTTCGTTACATGGAAGGGTTCTATGTGTATCTAGAGGTAAGTGTCACAGTTACTTTGTTCTAACTTAACTCCTCTTCCTCCGTAATGTTTAGTGGCTATATATATATAGTAGTTAGGGGCTGGTGGTTTCTTTTTCACTTCTTCCGCTAGTGGACAAAAAATTGAAGTGAATTAGAGTCAATTGCACCTTATTTCTTATTTGATAGTAATAATTATTTATCAAGCTGTTTATATATAAAAAAATTGACTTGTCTAAGTGCTTATTTTGTAAGTCTAAAGAAATAAACGATTTGACTCTGACTCTGACTCTGACTCCGTCAATTGGTGTCCGATTTTGATGATTCTTATATTATTATACTAGGTATGAAATATTATAAAGAGGGAAGATTTGATTGTTTGTTTGTTGGTTCCGAAACTACTAGACCGATTTAAAAAAAACATCATTAATAAGCTTACTTTTCCGGAAATGACATAGGCTATATTTTATCCCGGAATTCTAGCGAGAACGGGGAAACCGTGAGGCGCTGGTGTTTCCGAAACTACTAGACCGATTAAAAAAAACATCATTAATAAGCTTACTTTTCAGGAAATGACATAGGCTATATTTTATTCCGGAATTCTAGCGAGAACGGGGAAACCGTGAGGCGCTGCTAGTTTTATTTAAAGAAAGAATCATCCCGAGAAGGTCCAATAAAAAATGTATTTCCTCGGATTACAATTTAACCCGAAAATAGTCTGTTTGAAATTCCCTTGGAGTCAAGTTGTAGAGCTCTTCTTGCTGATCACGTGGATACCCACCAGACACTAGGTCAATCCTCCCTGGATACCGAGATATGCATGGCATAAGGGATTTTTTGGAGGGGGGATTCTCCTAATTAGTTACAGTGATTGCGTACTTAGGGCGGTTTGAAGTTCCCTTGGAGCCAAATTGTAGAGTTCAGTGTAGTAGTAATTCAATGGGTTCAGTTCCTTCAACTGATCACGTAGGTTGACAACCCACTTCGAATCCAAGGGAGATATAGCCATCGTATATCTCCCTTGGATTCGGAGATATTGCGTGGAGAGTTTATTTTCTGGCTAATCATCACACACTTAAAGATCACTGTCACAAACAGCGATTTTTAATAGTGTGATGATCACTCAATAAATAGTGTACGGTAATGTAAATCAAAGAAATCGTCGAAAAGTTAAAATATCAAAAATACTGGAGTGGCCAAAGAGGTGATCAAAATTGTTCTAGAAGTGTGATGTGGTCGCTATGCGACAAAGTCTCTTTATTTGTAATAAATAAAAAAAAATGTTGTTGAATTCGTACTTCGTAATAATACAATAGTTATTTGTTCAACAAGTGAGCAACACGGTTTTTTGTTACACGTGCCGATTTTAAATCCCGAGCTAGCGAAGCAGTCTAGAGTAGAGTAGAGTCACGACCGTAGCGAGTGACTCGGATTTATATGGCACGAAACAAAACACATTTGCTCTCGAGTTAAACATAATATAACTTTTCACCCCGATCAGTGAGAAAATTATTAGGTCCATGCATCGATCAAAAATTTCGCGGGGCCGCGCCGGCGGAATTTTTGGTCGATGGGTCCATGTCACTTTTTATTTGCAGTACATTCAAATACTTGGTCCATTCATCATGATAAGCTACCAAGCTACCAAAAAGTATTTTTTAGCGTGTAAAAGAAATATTTTTGTAGTATTTATTTTTGATATACAAATTTAACGAATTTACAAAAACATCCGTGTTATATAATTCTTTTTTGTTAAAAAATTATAAAATAAAGGTAGCAATAAAGTAAAGCATCGTCGTGCCATAAGAAGTTTTTGAACAAGGCGATGAGATTTTTCTTTTTTTGACGCCGACCATAGAGTATCAAATAGCCTCTAGTCTAGAGAGTAATCCATTTAAATGCAGTAACACCATTCTAAATTCAATTTTTTTCAACTTGTAATTTTGCTCACTGGTTTTGAGCAGCAAAGTCACTGATTTCGATCCTTTAGCGAGTTTGAGTTCCATTCATAGCAAGAACCTTCATAGTAAATAATGTTGGACAGCATTATCTAGCCCCAAGTTAAGCAGAGTTTGTGATGATTGTGCGTATAGACCGGCAAAATAAAAAAAAAACAAAATAGTTATGTACTTACTCATGTAGGTATAATTTCAGTTGTACGCACACTTACCAGGATAAATTAGAGCTATTCTTGGATTCATTGCTCCATTTTCAGGATCATTCGTAGAAATATAATTGACTTCTTCATTTTCACCGTTATTATCGACTAAATTTCTATTAACAATATCCGGAATATTAATATTAGTAAGCACCCAGCTGTCCACGTGCAAATATTGTATTAAAAACACAAAAAAGGCGGTTTTCATTTTGTCAAATTAAATATTGTACAAATATATGTCTCAGCAGTTAAATAAATAATGAATGGTATGTGTAACAACTTCCTTTATATATGTAAACTCGAAATCTGCTTGTTTGATTAGAGTTAGGGCTTTGTTTTATGCATAAGCGGAGCGGGAGCGTAAGCGTCGCTTAGCGATCTAGCGATGCTTGTAGGATCTCCTCAAGGAACCCAAAGGGTGACTGAAAATATATTTTGAAGTACATACCTATGCCTTAACAATTCCTTCATTAAATAATGGTGGTGTTGAATTGAACACAGTTAACACATTTATTAAATCTAAATACAAATAAGTATAAGTATTATTCAATACATATACTGATTGAACACTCAGTCACAAACAAAATACACTCACATATTATTACCTACCTATATATTATGTAGGTACTATTATTAATTACGTACCAAAACAGATAACAATTCACACAGACGTATTTAGAGTATATTACCTACTTGGTTTAAATGTAGGTACTGTAGGTAGGTAGGTACCATCCACATGAAACCTTAAAGGTTTTTAGTTGCATTTCGTGCTATAAGACAGAATAACTATTGAAAGTGGTCACGATTATCTTCATCCTCTAGAATTGCTACATACAGGCTTTTCACAAACCTATAGGTATACAGGCACCGGTCTCTCATAGCTCAGGCATAATAACGCTTTCACTGCCCATGCCCAGTCTTTGTGGTGCATGATGCACCCGAAAGGCGCGCCGCGCGGTACCTTACCTACGCGACATGGGTAAGTTAGATAGGTAATTATAATTACTCACCCACCGATAGCACTACCTAATCTAAGCAAGCACCTACCACGTAAGCTGGATAAAGTACCTTTGTTTTTAAGCTATTGCATAGCTTCTATCGCGGGCCTTGAGCGCGGGGACCGAATCCAGAAATTCCGTAACGAAAAAACCTTGACGTTTGTCTCTTTAGTTCAGCAACTCGCCTCTAGATGGCATTGCAATAGCTTTACCGCGGCAGTCCCCGAGTGCCACACGTCTTTTTTTATTGTTATTATTTTTAAATATTATTTATAACTGACTTCAAAAAAAGAGGAGGTTCTCAATTCGTGTGTTTTTTTTATGTGTATGTTAGAACTTTTGACTGGGTGGTCCGATTTGCATGTTTTTTTTTAATATGAAAGCTGGTGCTTCCCGTGTTATTTTTTTTTCATTTTAATTTTGTACAGTTCTGACAATGGGATCCATGAAAATTCATGAAAAAACTGTAAAAATTGAAGTCGGTTTATAGTTTTTTTTTAAACAACACTTATTATTTATTATTATAAACTAGCTGCGCTCCGCGGCTTCGGTTTTTGCATTGTTCCTATGGAAACGTTTAAAGGTGATTATTAGACACGGGAACTGATTTATGGGATATAAAGTCGAGACCCTATGTTTGATTCCGGGATTAGAATTACCTGTATAAAAAATTTCAGCCCGATCCGTTCAGTAGTTTTGGCGTGAATAGGTAACAAACATCCATCCATACATCCTAATTTTCGGATTTATAGATTAGTGTGATGTGATGTGTTGTGATTAGTGTGAAGTGTGATGTGATTTTCAATATGATGACAGTAAAGGAAACCAACTACGTAATACTGAATTGATGTCTGCGGCGAATAAAAACATATTTAATCAGTTGACAAGAATGTAACTAAGCAGGTGTTCATTATACACACAACTAATTATGTGTTTAATAAAATAATCACACATAATCGTCATCAGTTCAGTCATTAAGTCTTTTTAAGGTACTACCAAGGCGGCAAATAACTTTTAATATTTTAAAAATCTTTATTAAATACAAGAAAAGCTTTCAAGGTAGAATATTAAAGTGCTTGAAAAGACAAATCCAACGAACACAAACTCGTTTAGGAGTTCCTATGGCCTTCTGTCTCCATCATCAAATCATCTCGATGGTACCATGACATTGCATTGTCACCGAACTTACACAAGTACCTATACAAAATATCAGCTCAATCGGTTGAAGATATTTGCATCAAAATTGAGTTGCAAGATTCCACCCGAACAAACTACATACATACATAGGTAAGTACCCATACATACATTGCAAGTTTAATAAAAGCTTGCGGTCCGCCTGTTGAAAAGCGCTTACCGCAGCCGCAGCCTATCAACGCCTGCAACATCCATTAGGGACGTTTCTGACCCTTTAAAAGTCTTTGAAGACCCTTTTTAAGGAACTCCATGTTGTAGTCCTAAGGGAAACCTTCGTCAGGGAGATCATTCCGCAACCTGAGAGTTCGCGGAAGGAAATTCCTTATACATCTGCCAACTAAAAGGCTCTAAGGTATGGGGATGATATTTCTGCCGATGGCAAGTGGTGCGATGGTAGAAGAAAGCTGCTGGCACCAGGTTAAACAGTTCATCAGAACACAATCCATTGTACAAATGAGAAGCCGCGCCACTGTGATCACTTATCCGCTTGCAATGGTGGTGATTATGGCACAACCTACTTGTTTGGGGGAGGGATGTTCAGCAGTGGACGTAAGAGTGATGATCGGTAGTAGGTACTACCTAGGTATACCACCTATTGGGGCAGCTTTAAGTACCTACCTTTGCCTTTTGTCTATTTTAGTAACACTTTTTTGGTTGACAGCATTGATTAATTAAAAAGGGTTTTTTCTCTTTTTATCAATGGTTGACAGTACTAAAATCCACCCAAACTAAAAGTGGTGTGATTTGCAGAACGCAGAGTAGGTAGAGAGTAGGTAAGTACCTAGGTATAGCTTTTTTATGAGTCGGTAACTCTCACCAGTGTGGACAAGATTCATGGTATAAGCTGACAATCGACACAGCTCCATAGGTAGTGTCAAGTGAGTATGGGTACTTAGGTATGTTTAACCTGCTCTTATAAATAAGTAAACAATAAATATTTGTAGAACCTAACGCAAAGGCTAGGATATGCTAATCACTGGAAGGCTGTGAATGAGCAAAGGTTAACGGTAGACCCTGACATTAACTATACGAGTTTGAGTCTTCTCGCGCTAGACAGAGAGTCGCTGGTCACGCACCGAGGTTTCAAAATCCGTGCCGGTACACGGGCCACCTACGTAAATTTCTGAGACTAACAATGTCTTACCTTTAACCTTTCGAGTTGCGAAACTCAGGTGGCCGGGCCGTTGGTTGAGGCTACAAGGCTCTCGAGTGGCTTCCACGCAGGAAGGGGAACTTGCACGGGGCATCCATGAACTGCACCGACGAATGACAATCTTTTGAAGATCTGAAGTGAAGACTGGTCAATGTAAAGATCTGTGGATGGGCCTATTAGCTAGGGCCCCAATCGTCATTATAATGTACAGCAGCGGACGTATTTTGGCTTGGATGGTGATGATGACGATATAAAGACCTACACCCTACACCAAAGTCCGTTGGAATTCAACCCGGATTTTTTTTTGCAGATAAAACATTCCTGCCTATATCGGGAATTGTACTACTGTCGTAGGTGAAGAAGACCATCTTCTTCTGCGCCGCTGAAGGCGTACCTACCATAAGAGCATAAGACCATAGGCAAACTAAAGACAGGGTGCTTTGGCGCTCATTAGGGAAGGCATGTCGCCTCGCACACGCCTCCTATAAGTTAATTATGTTGTTGATGGCACGTACCTACATACTACTCACCGTCGACTGCTCTATTACAACACGTGCAGTATCAACAATAGATATTGTACCTACCTACTTATTGTAAGTTCTTAAGTGTGGAAAACAGAAGTTTTCACTTAAAAATTACCTGCGAGCTTCCCGTTAGCCTGTTTAGAATTTTATCAGTAGGTAGGTAGGTGGTACCTACTTTTAAATTTTATCTTTGACCTACATTAAACTTATTGCGCTTAGAATGGATAAAGCTGATAAGTGGGTACCTATGTTGTCCTACGAATAAGTAATTAGGCACTTCTTCGTAGATGTTGTTGAAGAAATATGAGAACAGCCTTTTTATAAAGTATTATTATACCTTACATACTTATACCAATATTGTAAAGAGGAAAGATTTGATTGCTTTCATCATTAAAAAGCGTACTTTTCACATAGGCTTTAGATAAGTATTTTATCCCGGAATTCCCACGGGGATGGGAACTACGCGGGTGAACCGCTTCTAGTACCTAAATAGCTACAAAAAACCTTTGCCGGTTGTTTCCGGTATCAAAATTAGCCTATGTGTCGCCTATGTTTTCCTGGTACCAAATTTTATTCAAATTAATTGAGCCTGATTATGATTAGTGTGATGGTTTTCATGCAAGAAAAGTAAGTTAGGTTGTCCTTTTGCCAAACTGTCATGGCCTTTTCGGCCATGGCAACTTGGCAATAGAAATAGGTGTCGTGTGTTTGTAATCTTTTTTAACTGTGGAGCTGATCAGGTTGTCCGATGCATGCTGAGGTGGAGACACTTATTACTCTACGTTTAATTGTTCTTGTATAGACATAATGTATAGACATAAATGCAACAAATCAATTAAAACTCTAAAAACAACTACTATGAATCTAAATTCAAAATCAATCAGGAAAGCTCCTTAATAAGGAAGCTTATTAAGGAACTTTGCGACTACAACAACCAAAATAAAACAACCGCTACTGAGCTACTTAATATAAAGAATACACCAAAAGAATCATTAGATGAAGTGAACAAATACTTTACAACAATAAGAAGTGATCAAGCAAATGTAACATTAACAAAATTAAACACCACAGATACTCTTCTTGCTTCCAACGTTCCCTCTCCTTCCCACAACACCGATTCTGCTGATTCAATGTCACTATTCTTAACAGATCCCGAGGAAGTCTTAACTACTATATCTAACCTTAAAGCCAATACCTGCCCCGGTGAGGATAATATCTCAACAACTGTAATTAAGATAAGACCAGTGCTCTACCATTAGCCGAACCCGTTGCGTTCCTATGCAACATTAGTTTCTCAAGCGGAGTATTTCCACAAATTTTGAAAAACGCACTTGTGACGCCGATTTATAAGACGGGAGATAAAACATCTCCAGCTAATTACGGTCCTATCTCTCTTCTTACAGTAATTTTAAAAATAATGAAAAACTAGCCAACAAACGACTGATGTCATATCTCGAAACGCACAAGAAACTTGCCTGTAATCAGTAGATATGGCTTTCGATCACGAAAGTCTACTGATGATGCAGTGTTAGCACTGAGTGCACTGACGTCCTCCATCACCAAGCATCTCGATGGTAAGGAGAAATGTATCGGTGTCTTTTTGAACCTTCAAAAAACATTTGATACAGTCTCAGTACCTATTCTGCTAGCGAGGCTGAACAAAATTGGAGTACGTGGCATAGTACACAGCTGTTTTGAGGACTATCTCACAAACCGAAATCAAAGAGTGCGAATTGGAAACCAAAATGAGTCATAGTGCACCCTGTACCTATGGTGTACCACAGGGGAGTACACTAGGACCCTCTCTCTTTTTGGTATACATCAACGAACTGTGTGCAATCAAGCTGGAACACGGGAATGTTTTCATGTTTGCAGATGACACCGTACTACTATTTACACGAAACTTCATGGATCAAACTTATCGATACTACTGAAAAGGGTTTGTCTAGCTAGAGTCATCGCATGGCTAGAGGATAATCTGCTGTCATTAAACACGTCGAAAACCAAGTATCTGTGTTTCAAAAAAACGAAGACTAGCTCACCTCCCATCTCTCTCCGTATTGTGGCCCACTCCTACCCGTGTAATCGATCAACAGGAGGTATTAAGACACAAGCATGCAGATGCAACTCCCTCTCATGCGTACAAACTATAAAATACGTTGGGGTAACTATCGACGATAGACTCACTTGGGTTCCTCACATTGACGTTGTTTCAAAGAGAATCAGGAGGCTAATTATTGTCTTTAAGAAACTTAGAGAAGTCAGTAACCACAAACTTTTGATACAAACTTATAAATCCTTAGCAGAATGTGTAATAAGCTACTCTATTTGCACATGGGGTGGTGCTGCAAAGACACATCTCATAAAAGTAGAGCGAGCACAGCGCGCTCTGCTTAAAGTCGCGATGTCCCTCCTGTATAGATACCCAACAATTGATCTGTATAAAAAATGTAACGTTCTCTCGGTTAGAAAACTATTCGTTTTAAACTGTCTAAAAAGGTACCATTCAGAAACTGTCCCCACTCTACCTCCCTCCAACAAACGAATACATAGATAAGTGCCCTGTTCCCAGCTATCACTGCGAACTTGCAAGAAGGCACTATAATCGTCTTGCTCCGATTCTCTACAACAAAATTCATTTAAAATTGAAAATCAAATCCCTTACTAAACAAAAGCTAAATATATCACACCTATACACAAATGTATTTACTATTTCTCTAAAATATGCAACTATCTATAGTACTAGTTTTTATTGCTTTTTGTTTTTTTAAGCTATTGCATAGCTTCTATCGCGGGCCTTGAGCGCGGGGACCGAATCCAGAAATTCCGTAACGCAAAAACCTCACGCTCCCCACTCCGCCGGGCAAGGAGGTGTGGCTTGAAGGCCGTGCACAGGGATGTTATACGTACCATAATTATGGTATTTGTACCATAATCCAGGTGTTCGTACCATGTACCATAGTACTTCCATTATGGTACGCTCATGTACCATAATTTCCTATCATCCCAAACTTTTCTGACGTACGTTAGGGTGGGTCCAGACCATACTCAAAATACTTTAAGTTTTCTGGCCTAGCTTTCTGGGCTGGATAAAAATACATTCTAGATTCTAGTTTCAAGGCAAAAAGGTGTTAATTCAGTTTCATTCAGCTTGTGCTTAAGCTTCTGCGTTGAAATTGTAAAATAAAATAAAATAAAAGGCATCCCTTTCTACATTCTGCAAACTGAGCAAGACTGCAGACCCGAAATGATAAAAAGTGCGCTTGCAGTGTAAAACCACATAATGTAGTATATTTACAAGAAAACTACAGTACCTTGTCAAAAATCCAACCGAGGAACTAAAGAATTAGTCCTACGAATCATAACAAAAAAAATCTATAGACCGCAAGGTTCTTGAGGTCTAGAGCGGAAATTAGGTGCAAAACATGCACAGTGCACTCTCATGGTTTTTTATCGTGTTTTACAACCAAGGAACAGAAGATTTTTTTTAATTTTATGTAATTCATGTTTTTTACCACGGGGATCCCGTGATTATTGAGACCTAGGCCTAGTTTTTTAGCAAATCTACTAGGTTCGAGCCTTATTTCAACCATCAGTGTAAGTTTTATAGAAACCGAAGGTAGGTACCATAATTTTTGTTAGTGTACCATAATTTTGACAGGCCGATGTCATAATTCCTGAGTTGGCATCTAACATCACTGGCCGTGCATCGTCTAACGTCGTTTCAGTTCGGCAGTCTTCGACACGGCGTTGTGTGCGTGCGATTAGACGTATTGTACGATTCTACGAAACGCGCACGAATCGAGACGAGCTGCTCCGAAATCGGACGAATACATAAGCAGCTGTTTATGAGAAAGTATATAGGTGTATAGGGTCACCACGCTCAAAAAGTGTAACTTGAATTAATATCAAAGAAAAAGCAATACTGCATGAATAAAATAAATAAATAAAATTATAATTGCATAAGTTGATACAAAATGCTATGCAATAGCTTTACCGCGGCAGTCCCCGAGTGCCACACGTCTTTTTTCTCCCACTGTTTGTTTTATGCGCAATATTGTACTCACCATGTCTATGTCATCACGACAAGTGTACATAAGTACAGCGCTTACATAAATAGTTACTCATTAAATATAATAGCTAATTATAAATATGGGTACCTAAGTTAATATTAAGATAAACAATGTAAAGTACACAAGGGAAGCAACTTCTCTCCTGCAACACAGCTACATCGTAGCTACCACAGGAGACAGTGTAGAGCACTGCAGCACACCCAATTGTTCCACACATTTATGAAAATAAACGTTTTGGTTTTTTTTTTGTTTTTTGTATAGTTTAAATTTCAGCTGGTTAGTAAAGAGAGTGGTGCTGGCTTAGAATTTACACTACCCCATCTCTTTTCATGGGCGTCGAGGCGACTAAGGGATATCCACTGAGGGTGGGCATGGGCAGCAGCGCCCCCTGCGGAAAATTTCTACCACCGAAATGCGATCCCCAACCCGCATGCCCAGCGTGGGTATGCAGGTTGGGTTACCCCCACCCATTAGATAAACGCCAGCAAGGCTCTTATCAGGGGGAGGCCTTTCGTCCGCCGCGAATCGCATTTGGACGAACTGCTAAAAAATCTGCTTGTTATGTAGGTAGCCGATCTTTATCCAATTTTGATTCATGATTTCCTGAGTAATATAATAATACAATACCAGAACTATTTTTATATTATAATATAAAGATAATTCAATTTCGCATGCTATTTATTAGGTACCTACTATGGTATACACCTAATAAATAGCATGAGAAATAGCGTAATTATAATTACCTACGCTGCACGCTGCATAAATTGCAGCCTACGAATAAGAACTATTCTTATTCGTAGATTGCAGCGTACAGCGTAGGTAATTATAATTACGTAGATGATTTACCTACGATGTAAAAAATGGGAAATAAAGCACTGGCTTATGAATAAATAAGAACAGAGGCACTGGCTAGGTACCTACCTCCTACCTACGTTTTTTCCATCTATGTTGTTCAAAGGTATGTGACAATACGATTGATTTAAAAAGGGAAGATAGGTTACGTTCTCCCAGCGCTTACTCAAAAATTGGCATGTGTTACAACTACACGCAAACACATACGCTCACAGTTATATTTCCAGCCCTGTGCAATACAAAGAAGAACAAAGATTGAAAGACATATCTAGGACCGAAGTGAGACTGAGACAACAATATTTCACGCCAATCACGACCGCCCGTGCCGCCGCCCCGGTCAGACGGTGACTGATTTGGGAGAACACAATTTTACACAATTTGAGGTTGCCACTTTCGAGCAACCAGTGCCTCTTCGTTTTTAATAAATCAATGGACATCATATTTTTGGAGAAACTTACAGCTAGGTTACAAAAATTTAGTTAAAAATTTAAAACATGCCTGAATAGACCAGAAGGTATTGTTGACGGCTAATAACAAGTTTCCGCAGATAGGTACCTATACCTACTTAAAAATTTGTATACTTAATACAAACTAAGTTGACGACTAATTACAAATAACATAAACTTAATGAATAGAAAAATACTTAAATACAACAAGAATTGAGTTAATTTTATTTGATTTTATTTATTTATTTTATTTTGATTTATTTGGAGAACAAACAGTTTTACATACTTTAGGAATAAACTTAGATACTAACATTTCACAAAAATATAAAAAAATCTAGTTAAATAGATAATTTTACTTATGAACAACATAATAAGTAGATGGATGGACGCTGATTCCAATCAAAAGAATTCATAAAGCGTCTCTTAGCGTTTAGTTGTAACATAATTAATTTTGTTTTAAAAAAACTATAAACCGACTTAAATTTTTACAGTTTTTTCATGAATTTTCATGGATCCCACTGTCAGAACTGAACAAAATTAAAATGGGACCACACGGGAAGCATCAGCTTTCATATAAAAAAAGAATCATGCAAATCGAACCACCGAGTCAAAAGTTCTCAGGTAACAAACATAAAAAAGCAGACGAATTGAGAACCTCCTCCTTTTTTTGAAGTCGGTTAAAAACAAAACACGCGGAATTTATTGAGCTAGCACTGGCCGCACTGGGAGAACGTAACATATCTACAGAATTATACATCTATGGTAAATTAATAGTACCTACCTACCTAATTTCCTGGCCTTTTACATAAATAAAAATGTGGGACAGCCCATTAATTATTATTATTTATTATTATCTGCCCAAAGAGAGCAGAGTCTATATGGGTACCCACCTAGGTAAACGATAACACCTAACTACAGTAGGTATCCATAAATATTTTTATTATAGGTACTTATTTACATAATACGTAGATAAAGACCTTACTAAAGAAAAGAAATCCATTGTAGTCAATCAACTAGTTTCGTCTCTCCACGAGACATCACAAAAGAAACTAGTTGACGACTTAATTTGATAAATGTTCTTTCATTTGTGTATAATTTTGTATAATTTGTTAGATTTTATCGCAGAAGGTTTTTTCGCGGAATTGTTACTAAATATTTTCATTCTTATATGAACTTATATACCTACATACAAAACGCCCAGAATACTCGTATATTCGGAACTATCAAACATTATCATACAAGTGTTGGTCCCGGTTCAGAGGTGGAATCGAACCCGCAACCCCCGAGTCCCAGCCAGTCGCAGGTGGATCCGGACTCGCCCCGCTGCGTGACGGAGGTCGTCACTCGTAATACTTTCTACCGACCTATATCGTATCCATTTTGAATGGAACATAAACGTAAACAAACCGCCCATGCTTAACCTAAAATTCACTTTGTTGGCGCGTCCTTTTATACGTAATTTACATTACTTGATAATTGTGTCGTATTTTGTTTACTAAAATGCTCCAGTCAACGTGGACAAACCATAGTGCTAACTACGTATTTACCTTAATTTTGGATAACTTTAGATTAAGAGCTGGTTAGGTACCAATGTATTAAGGCCTTTCCGACTACCCTCACTAATTCATCAAAGGTCACACAAATAAGCCCGCATCATAATTTATTTGGGAGATTAATTTATTTATTGAGTCAGGTCGCGGTCACATGGTCATGATCAACAGCAAATAAAGCGATTACAACTCAAAACAAATTACATGGCTAATGCACTTTGCAACACTTGACAACTTTGTTGTAGGGGCGGGCGAAGCATGGGTTTTTGAACCCGGGGCGCTTTTTTAGTTTCTACCCGTAATTCTCTAATTTTTGAAACCTCGTAGTCAGGTTGACCGGTTGTGCTGTGACCTTGCTATCTCGTTAGACCCCCAATATCATTAAACAAACAAATATAGGGTGCCCACCTCATAACATAACCCTCCTCCGTTGGTAGTCGGGTAAAAAACAACACGATGAACGTCAATTACAATATCCAACTTCAACTTCAACTTTCATGGCTTGCTGTGTCTTTGCTGACACAACTCTGCCAGTGTCCATGTTAAAAGTGTCATAAACTTTAGTAGAGAAAAAAAACCATAAAAATATAATTACAAAACAGAAAACCAAACAATACCTCTTTTTGAATAGTACCATTAAAGTACCTAACTAAAACAAAAAAAAAACAACACAATGTTAAAAGGAGGTTTGCACAAACATAAACAAATACATTTACAAAATAGGAATAACGTCTACCATTTACAGCATAATCTTATTTGAATTTACAAATTTACATAGGAGAAAGTTTATAGGAGGGGAAAAAATAAAGGATAGTAAACATTTGAGGGAAGTAGGACGAGGAATATTAGAGGGGAGTATGTCTTAAAGGGAAAAATTTAGTTTAGGACAATTGAAAAATATGTGGTCAATGTGGTCACTCAGTGTGGTCAATGGTTTTTTCTTCCAAACCGCACTCACATATAGAATGATCTCTTAGCCTAAGTTTAGCCAAAAAAATTGGAGAACAGCAGTGACCCAGGCTACGTTCCGATTCACGCTTAATGCGCTGACGCGCGCATGAAGTCGTTTCTTTTTAACTTTCAGCGCGCTGACAGAGCGCACGGCAACGCCCACTTCGCCACGCCCCTCGAGCGCACGGGAGCGCATGAACTGCCTCACCTTTCGAGACAAGGCAGTTCGTGCGTTCCTTCAACTTCTTTGTGAGTGCTGTCTGAGCGTTTCGTTTCATTAGTCGCGCCAACGCGCACCAACGCGCTCAGATAAATCGGAACGGGGCTTCGTGCGAGCATAGCTCGTGCAGTGCGTCAGCGCTTTAAGCGTGAATTGGAACGTACCCCAAGTCTTAACCTGCATAAAGTAGAAGTAGTGTCAACCAACAGTCAAGTCGAATAATGTCACTGTCACAACAACAAAGTGTCATGGCGAGATTTGTTTACGTTTCATGATTCAGATTCTCTACAAACATTTTTATTTACGTTTCCGCGATTATTTCCTTTAAACCTTGACACACTAACCTAGTGATAAGTTATTTTAATACTCAAAAGGGTGACTGTGTAAATATTAGCTATGGAAAACCTTAAAAACATATGGAAACCAGAGCGTAAGTACACCATCGTAATCCCCGAGTTTATAGCTCTTACAAGTTGTATTAATTCGTCCTTCCTTGCAGTTTATCGTATTCAACTGGAAGCGCCAATACCTAAGCGCATTATCTGTGAGAATTGTCCGGATCGGCCGGAGTTTTATGGCAAAGAATACCATGGAATCATTGGACACAAGGAAGCAACTTTGCTGTTAGAAAATGAACCGAACGGTGCTTTTCTGATTAGAAAGGGCAGACAGGACAATGACTTCTATACGCTGTCATGGAGGTAAGGCTCTGCTATCATTTAAAATGAATTATAGTTCTATAACGCTTTTTCTTAGCTTGCCAAATAATGCGCTATACATACCTACACTAGCTATACCTAGGTAATTATAATTGTATCTAATAAGCAGTTTGTATAGCTTGCTATTAAAAGGCAGCTCATATTATTTGTAGTTTCAGTTAATATTAATGATATTGTACTGGCTGCTACTGGCCGAGTCAATCTTGAAGAAACCTATTACATTATACATTATGTTATTTACTCTAAATATTTTTAAGTTTTAAGTTTAGATAAGCAATAAGACAAATAGGTAAGCAATTTATTAACCAACCTATTAGTAGTTAACATCAAGTTGTAATAGATATTTACAAGGAATGTCAAAATGTATTCCTGTAATTTCACAAGCTATATTGCTTGTTGTGTTATAATAAACCGTTCATAGAAAAAATATTTTTAAATATATGTTGTACAATTCACACAGCATTAGCCCCAAGCTAAGCAGTCCTTGTATTATGGGTAGTAGATAGCTGATATACCATATAACAGACTACATTGATAGATATTTTTTACTATACATAGGAAACATCCAAAACACCCTGAACAAATATCTGCAGATTGTACACAGTCATTTGTCTCGAGGCGGGAATAGAACCTGCAATCTCCTGTGTCATAGTCAGACCTATGCCCACTGCACCAAAAAAATATAGGTTCTATCTACTTATATTATCATCAAACTAACTTTGTAAATCACAATTTATTCATTTGTATCCACAGAGAGATAAAGCTAAACTAAATAAAATGTATGATGACATTGTAACAAACTTAAATAAAAAGCAATAACTTTTATGTTGATGATAAAAATAACTATTAACCTTCTTAAAAATGATCAATCTTCACAAATAATGTTACTCATCAAATTGCAATCTATGTATTCTACTGCCATTGTTTCATAAAACAATGAAAAATTGTTTAAAGAATTTGTAGTAATTTTAATAAACAATAAAATAATTAAATATTGCTCTAATAAATTATTATCAGTTACGGCCGATGTGGCGCTGTGAGCGAAGGTCCGCCTGCGACGCAAGAGGTTACGGGTTCGATTCCCGCCTTAGGCCAAATTATTGTATGATCTGTAAATATTTTTACGCCAATTTTCGTCTTCATCTGTTCAGTAGTTTCGAAGCTACTTTAGAAGATTGTTCACATACTCACGAACTTTCGCTTTTGTACCCTCGTAACGAAATTTCGGCCACATGGCCAGTCTCAACTGATATAAGCTGCACAAATACAGATGCACTTTCTTTTCCCTCACTCAAGATCAGTTTGGATGGCAGACCGCCGCCGAAACGAACGGGGAGAGGTCAGGCGCAGGACTGGCGAGTCATGTCGTAGTAGTCGACCTCCTTGTAAAATGCAGAAGTTTGTGGGTCAGGGTATTTCCTTTTCTCTGCATATTTTGTAAGACAAGTACTTACATTATGTGGTGTATAAAAATAAACATATTTTGACGTGAAGAGGTATAAACATCCATTCATAGGTACATCTGAAATCGAAACATCCAATCTTTCACATCCTATTCCTACTATAATGTATATCCTACTAATATTATAAAGGCGAAAGCTTTTAGGAATATACGTAAAACTACTGATCGGATCGGGCTGAAATTTACTCCATACAGGTAATTCTAATCCTGGAATCAAATATAGGCTACTTTTTATCCCATAAATCAGTTCCCGTGGGATAAATAAATAAATAAATAATGCTGGACAATTCACACAGATTTAGAATATAGATAGAAATCACTTTTAAACGTTTCCATAGTAACAACGCGAGCGAAGCCGCGGGGTGCAGCTAGCTAGTTTATGTTTTTGTTTTTTTAATTTACACAGCATTATCTAGCCCCAAGCTAAGCAGAGCTTGTGTTATGGGTACTAGATAACAGATACTTATTAGTGTGATGTGATTCCAGATTCAACGGAAAAGTTCATCACTACAAATTATATTACGACTGCACTCACTACATAAAAGAAAAGCGGTACGACACGATCTACGACTTGGTAGCGGATGGACTGATCACTTGTCATATGGAGGTGAAGGCGCATCATATACTAGAGATGATCAACTCAAGGGCTAGTTATACGGAAAGTCCGTATGTCACTTTGAATAGAAGGAAACTCAAGACTTTGTCACAGCAAGTTCATCAGTGAGTATTAGAAGAAGAAAAATATTTATTTTGTTATTTATACTCTCTCTTTCCGCGGATGTCGTAAGAGGCGACTAAGGGATATCCACCGGAGAGGGGCAGCAGCGCTTTATCACAGCAGGTTCATCAGTGAGTATTAAAAGAAGGAAAATATTTATTTATTACCCATACTCCGTCTTTTCGCGGATATCGTAAGAGGCGACTAAGGGATATCCACCGAGGCGGGCAGCAACGCCCCCTGCAGTATAATTCTACCATCAAAACTGCGTTCGCTAACCCGCATACCCAGCGTGGGGATTAGTTGATGGAGTTATCATTTGTCATATGGAGGTGAAGGCGCATCTATACTTCCAGTGGAATGAAAATCCCCTTTTAACGTTTCCATAGGAACAACGCGTGCGACGCCGCGGGGCGCAGCTAGTACAAAAAAATATGAAGATATTTTTTTGTTGAATCGACTAAAAAAAATGACAATATCTTCTGGTAAAGTAACTGACAAAAATCTAATTATAATTTTTAAGGACACTAAGCCTATTCTTTTCTATTCGAATGTTTCAGAGCCTCAAATTTATCCAGCCCATTTATAAACAAACTAACAAAAACGGAAAAGGATATGTCTGATGATTTCTTAAAGAAACCTCTCGATCTGACGCCCACGATCGAGGATAACCCCCTAGTGATCAAGTACTCCAAATCGCACGGGTTCAAAGTACACACATTCAAGGGGTTGAATTGGTGTGAGTTTTGTGCGAACTTCCTTTGGGGATTTACCGCACAAGGGGTTAAATGTGAAGGTAAGTTTTTTATTTTGTTTAAAAAGCTATAAACCGAATTCAATTATATAGATTTTTCATGGATCCCATTGTCAGAACTCTACCAAATTAAAATGGGACCACACGGGAGGCACCAGCTTTCAAATCATTACATTCGGTCAATAAAATAAATAATGTTGGATAATTCACACAGCATTATCTAGCCCCAAGCTGTGTCATGGTACTAGATAACTTATATACATAATACAATATACTACATAGATACATATTTTTACTATAGGTACATAGAAAACATCCAGAACACCCTGAACAAATAGCTGCAGACCGTACACACAATAGGGTATATGCATGTGATTTCAAAATGGCTAAAAAAATATACACGTATTCCCTATTGATATAGAAACATATCTACATATTTATTTTTGCGTTTTGAGATGTTTTTATTGTAGAATTTAACCATTGAAAAATTGATATTTTAAATCTCAATCGCAAAATTTCAAAACGCTACGCCATTGACTAGAGCGGACGTGACATCACTGTACACATTTCTTCTTTTTTTATTCTGCTTGCTGCACCTTGATCTAATCTAATCTAATAAGAATAACACCAACGTTAGCCTCCATATTCAGAAGCTGTATAGCATGGAAATACATCCCACGGGCATGGAGGCAAGTTAAAGTAATTTTCCTACCGAAACCTGGCAAAACAGATTACACCCAGCCAAAGTCATTCAGACCAATAAGCCTAAGCTCGTTCCTACTGAAGACACTAGAAAGACTGTGCGACAAGTACATCAGAAGTGGGCCGCTACTCAGAAACCCAATTAACAAAAACCAGCACGCCTATCAGTCAGGTAAATCTACTGAAACAGCCCTGCACCAAGTAGTTCACAAGATTGAGAGCGCGCTTGAAATCAAGCAATCTTGCTTAGTCACCTTCATAGATATAGAAGGTGCCTTCGACAAAACAACGTTCCCATCAATAGAGAATGCCCTGCGAAAACAGGGAGTTGATGAGAACCTAAATCAGTGGATAACTGAAATGCTATCCAGCAGAGCTACCAAAATCGAGGGTCCAGAATCCCTGGGACAGACAGCCCAATGCAGGGTGACACGGGGCTGTCCGCAGGGCGGGGTCCTTTCACCGCTCCTGTGGGTAATGGTCGCGAACGAACTCCTGGACTCACTGAACAAGGATGGTATTCTTACTATCGCATATGCAGATGACCTGGCAATCATGATATCGGGGCTTTTCGAAAGGACTCTTTGCGAAAAGATGCAGAAGGCACTACGGATTGTGGAAACATGGTGCACCAAACACAGTCTGTCAGTTAACCCGAACAAAACAGAACTAGTACTCTTCACTCGTAAAACCAAACTTCCAAGACTAGAACTACCCTCACTGCTAGGTACAACACTTACACTAAGCAAGGAGGTTAAATACCTCGGCATATGGCTAGACAGCAAACTACTGTGGGGCAAACATCTAGACCATGTTACAACAAAAGCCACAAACGTCCTATGGCAATGCACCCGAGCGGTAGGCAAGGACTGGGGCCTGAAGCCCAAGCTGTGTCTATGGCTGTACACAGTCATGGTCCGCCCAGTGCTAACCTACGGTGCAATAGTATGGTGGCCGAGAACAAACTTAGTCACCACCATTAACAAACTTCAGCAAGTGCAAAGACTGGCCTGCACACTTATTTGCGGATGTAGGAAATCAACCCCATCCGCAGCACTGGACATAATTCTAGGGCTAACGCCCCTGCATGTTCACATTCAACAAGAAGCGATGGCGGCGTCTCTGAGAATAAAATCAACGAACCAGTGGAAAGGCGAGACAGGCCTCACAAACCATAGTAGAATACTAGACAAAGCAATTGCTGCATTTCCAGAAGCGGCGAATGGCACTGACAGAATAGCGTCTACCTACTTAACTGGTAAGAACTATGAAATAACACATGAAGAGAACGCATCAGCTATTACCGCACATGACGTTACCACACATATTATATATCACATATACACTGATGGGGCCAAGAACAGGACAGGAGCTGGATGCGGCTATTCCTGTCCTGAAACTGGACTCTCAAAAGCCCAACCACTAAACCCGGCCACAACAGCCTTGCAGGCGGAAACACTGGGACTCAAACTAGCGGCAGACGACATGCTTCTGGAAACGACCAATAAAGATATTGCCAGACAGATGCACCTGGTCTTCAAAACAGACAGCGCTGCACTAATAAACGCACTCAAACGGACAGACACAAGATCAAAAGCAATTGTAGAATGCCATAAGAGTCTACAAGATCTTTCTCAACACAGTAAGGTCTGCATAGAATGGACAGAGAGTAGATCCTGCCCAGGCAACATTAATGCAGACAGACTAGCAAAGGAAGGAGCGAAACTAACTCCAACACAACAAGATGTAAGTCTCTCGAACCCGCCCACAGCGGAATTCAAAAACAGACTAAAACTTAACTCTGAAAAAGAACACCAAAAGCTATGGGAGCGTCGGACAGACTGCAAGCATACCAAATCAATATTCCCTTCCAAAGACAGGAAAACCACCAACACGATGCTCAAAATGAGCCGGGAGGACCTCAGAACGATGGTGGGCATCATCACAGGACACTGTGAATTGAACCACCATCTTTTCAAGACCGGAGCCACAGACAGCAGCCTATGTCGTGGCTGCTTTCAAGAAGAAGAGACTGTGGAACACGTCGTGGTACACTGCACGGCCACAGAGGAGGCCAGACACAAAACAGGGCTGAAGTGCCTCATTGAGGAATCAACCCCATCCACACCCACAGGAAAGCTGAAACGAAGCTGTCAGTCACCTAAAGTCCTGCTCCGATACTTCAAGGAGCTGGGCTGGTTAGGGCCTGCTTAGGCAGGGGGATAATGCACAATACACTCCTATGCGAGACGTCCGTGCAGATCTTAGTTCCCCCACTTACCCCCGGTTTCTCGAACGCTTATTATTTTGACAAATTGTTGACAATTTGTCAGGCTGTACACGCACTGCTTTTATTACTCGCGTGGTTTTTTTTTTGCAGAATTCTGTAACTTAATGGAAGTTCAATAGCGGAAAAATATGAATGTTTGGAGCACTATAAAGTTGTAGGTAGCTAAAATAGCAAGGAATTTTATTCGTCGTACGTGTAAGTTACGTTAAGCAGGCAGGTTATATTCCGCGAGATTAAAATTCACGCTGTCAGATTCCGCAGTGCGTATATAACAAGCCGTTGACTATCCATTCAATGTGACAAGCGTTCGAGAAACCGGGGGTTAGAATTAGAATTAGAATTGCACCTTGATTTGACACTATTCTGCCCACTTGACATTTCGTATTGTCGATTATTTTCAGTTTTTTTCGGAAAACCTCTTTCCTGAGATGATCACTACCGAGGTCGTCACCAAAGGTTTTAATCAAGTGTGTACGTCGACGTCACATAAACATGGTGCCAATATGGCAGCGTTTTTATCACCCGAAAATGATTATAGTTTTGATTTGTTTTTTTTTACCTTGTTAATCTAATAACCGTCGTTCAGTGAGCGTCTTATCATTCCTCAGTTAAATAATGACTTAAAGAATCGATTAAAACAATAAAAAAAATCGATGCATATACCCTATTGTCCCAATCGTAAATACCAATAAACTGTAACAATTAAATTATTTCAGATTGCGGTTTCATAGCACATTCAAAATGCTCCGAACGAGTTCCAGCCCACTGCGTACCAGACTTGAAGAAACTACGCGGCGTCTTCGGTATAGACCTGACGACGTTACTGAACGCGCACTCGAGCACATTGCCGTTCGTCGTCAGACGATGCGTTAACGAGATCGAGGCGCGGGGATTGGACTCGGAAGGGATCTACAGAGTCTCGGGATTCGCGGATGAGATTGAGGCGTTGAAGCTGGCTTTTGACAGAGGTCTTTGTGTTATACATAAATCTAGTAATATGAAGTTTTGAAGGTCTATTAGTTTGGCTATGTTTGTTGATGTTAAGGCGCATACCCGAGCAAATATCTACGCCACCTATTTAATCATACTATTACGTTAAACATAAGATTTTTTTTAATCCACCGTACAGTTTGTGGTACCTATATATAAGCTTTTAATACGTCTGTAATAGTTTTATCTCATATAGTTTAGGAAGAGATGCTAAAATAGAGTGCAACTTCGTATCTCTGCTTATACTTTACAAAATAAATTGCTTTTATTAGATATCACAAACTGTGCGATGGGTTTAAAAACTTCCTGTGTTTAACGTAATAATAAGATAAAATAGGTGGGGGCGCCACTTTAACTGCTGTATGCGCCTTAAGTATAATTTTTTCTTTCAATTGAACTTTCTGGAATAATATTCAATTCTGTTCAACTTTCACAAAGTGGTTATAAAGTTGAACTAATTGGAAAAAAATCCAATTAGTTCAACTTGTTGAACTTTGAGTTGAACTTTTCAGAATAGAGGATTTTTGGGTAAAAGTTTTTGAATATGTAAGGATGTGGAACTGTGAGTTTGTTACGTGTCTAAAACTCAACGCTAAAAGTACTGAACGGATCGTGCTGAAACTTAGAATTTATACTTGGAATAAAATATTTGCACTTATTATATTTGAAAAAAAAAGCATACTACTAATACAAACGACTAAACAAACGACTATTTAATCTACAACAACAATTTAGGTACTGCTAAGGTACAAAAACAAACTAAAAATCAAAAGGCTAACCTAAACATAACTGTTCCAGACGGCGAGTCAGCAGATCTCAGGGTGTACAGCAACATTAACGTAGTCGCGGGTACTTTGAAGTTATATCTTCGACTGCTCCCAGTGCCGTTAATCACGTACGAAGTGCATCCCAAACTAGTTCAGGCTATACGTAAGTGGAATTCGGACTGAGGGCCGAAATTTGTCTTACATAATAAAATCTACAGATATTCTGATACACTGCTGGACGCAGGTATGTCCTTGTTCAGCGCAATGCCCATAATCCTCAAGTGGGTGTGTTGGGAAGCGCAGTTCGGTGGTAGAATTCAGGAGACACTGCTGCCCGCCCCCGGTGGATATTCTTTTGTTGAGAGGCACCCGCGAATAGTTCGGGTGACGCAAATTCGAGCCACGGCCATACGATACATAGATAAGAAACCTTTAGGGCCAGTTATTATAAACTCGGCGCAGATAATGGTGTCTATTCCATTGGTAGATTTAACACAGGTGGTGTATATTCAGATGTTTCCAAAACTAAACTAAACTAATTTGACAGTACTAAAAATGTCGCTCTCTCTGTCATAACGATCAAAATAATAAGGATGGCATCATTTAACGCCTTAGGTGCACGAATATGCACCTGGCGTAAGGCGTAACCTCCATGCCCCTAGTCCGTGTCGCCTCAACCAATTTTACCGGCAAGGCGCCCTCTGCGCCCGCCAAAAGTCCGGTAACAATGTCATGGCCATCTGCGGTCATTCTTCGACCCCGCTTCCAGCGAGGTCGGTTTTTGGTCGGCTGTGTAGTGTGCGGTAACGAATCGGTTGACGTCAACTCCGGGTTAGCGGCGGTGAGTGGGTCAACGGGGTCACCGAGAACGTGTCTCGGTCTACGGAGGAGAGGCAATAGATACGATATGCGTGCGCATTATCTATTTCTTTGATTTACAGTAATTGAATTAATATTTCAGAAACGAAAACCCCCGCCAATCAAATAGCCAAGCTGAGAGAATGCCTCGACTGTCTGCCGCCAGCGCATTTCAACTGTCTGCAGTACATGGTCCAACATTTACATAGGTAAAACGAACACGTACTATCGAATAAGTAGCTTCTGTTCGCTTCGCACGGGATTTCCTTGATAAAAAGTAGCCTAAAGGGTATAATATATCTCTTATCCAAGTTTCATTACGATTCGTTGAGCCGTTTAGTTGTGAACAGACAGAAAAATGGAGCTACTTCCGTATTTATACTTATTACTAACTTATTTCAGGAAAATATTTGTGCTGATACTTAACCTATCGCCTAAAACAGCCGTAATAACGTATAATGGCAGCTACTCAGAGATAAGACTTCACAACTGAGTACAGGCCATTTTAAAATAACCATCACTTAGATCGCTTTCTTATACGCTTAACCTTTTAGTTTGTGTAGTTTCAGACAGTTAGATAGACCTTGGGTACTTAAGCAATGCCTGAATTTTTGTCAGTAAGTTTTATAGTGAGATGAAACCAAAGACTACAATTAGATTTTTTCTTCCAGGGTATCGCAACAAGCAGAACTGAATAAAATGAGCGCACACAATCTAAGCACAGTGTTCGCGCCCACTCTAGTAGCGACACCGCCCGCTATCACAGACCTAGCCTTTGAGATCAGGGCGTTACAGGTGCTTATTGAACACTGCCCTCAGATCTACTATGGCAACTGAGTATCATATACGTCCACCGCTGGACATAGGCCTCCAAGCGATCCTGAGCCCAAAGATGTGACTGCTACAGTGTTGCCACTCCATCGGGTTCTGCGAGCTATAAAACCTGTCCACTGCCACTTCAACTTGGTATTCTGAGAACTAAGTTGGTGATTTTGGTTCTGCTATGGATTTCCTTATTCCGGAATCTATCACGGAGTAAAAACAAAGCAATTTTCCCTGACGTTAAGATAATAATTTACCATTCAAGGTTAAAAAAGAATATGATGTACATATAGGCCTGATTTCAGGAACCCGTATGCATTACGTTTTTAAATCCGATAAGCTAGGTTCAAGGTAGATCGAGCGTAATTTTTTGGTATTTTTTAGTACTGTGAGCCTACTTGGAAAATTAAAATCGATTCGTTTTCGTCAAAACCTACTCGTATGCCTCTTACAAATATAATTTGCATTGCACTAAAAATAAATAATAAACTTCGATTTTCGTAGCAAGTAGAAAAACCAGTAAGTTTGAGTTGAGAAGATAAGTCTGCATTTGTTGAGAAAATACCTACCTACGGAATTTTACGCTATTCATACGTATTTTTTGAGTAGTGATCAACTAAGCTACGCATTTAACATAGAAAATGGGTTTTACATTAATACATATTCGATTCGAGGTACGCAGCTATACGAAAGCTCTAGACGCGTAGATTGCGTTTAAAGGTTTTAAATTTATTTATGCCTAAGGTAATTCCGATCAAATATTTATAGGACATGCTTATGAACTGAATAATATTATGTTTGTATCTAAATAAGATCCCCTGACTGAAATAATAAGATACTTTTAATGCCTACGTGTATTTGCATTGTATCTAGCTATACCTACTATTAATAATTTTGACTGCCACATAGTATTAAGCCTGGTACTGATCGGTGTTATGGAGCGTAATGTATGTAACTACCATTTGCGAGCATAATAAGTTAAGAGTGTGCAATTTAGCAATTTAGTGCTTCAAAATCGTTATTTTATCTGAGAATCTGTGAAAGCTACCAACTGAATATTTAGGGAAGTGTTTCTTCGATCTTTTTTCTTCAATTACGTGTTTCGTTATCACGGTATTGGTAAAGTAAGTTATTTGTTTTAATAGATGTTTTGCACATATTGCTATTAATTGCAAATTTTTTTTTGTTGTCAGGAACAGCACACTTTTTTCTTCGGTTTTTGTTTTGCTAGGAAACCTAGAAGTATTTCTGTAGTTCTGTCTATAGTCTAGTCTATAACTAGTCTGTCTATAGTCTAGTCTATAATTTTTCGATTGGTTGTTTCATTAACTTGTATTTAGATAAAAACTGTTTTAGCGCATAGAAAATTCGGTGCAGGTCTCTTCTCTGCTCTGTATGCCTCACTCGCGAGAAAACCATATCTTGTCATCCCGTATCGATCTCGTAGCGACACTCTTAAACCATCTGCTAAAATCCGTCTTGCGAGCGGCTTCATTCCCCTCGTATTGACAGCACGAACGCTCACTGTGTAACACGTTACTTTACGCCCGTAACGCCAGTCAGTACCCACCTTTAGATATTAATTCTTGTTCTTGTTATTCTTGTTAAGCTATTGCATAGCTTCTATCGCGGGCCTTGAGCGCGGGGACCGAATCCAGAAATTCCGTAACGAAAAAACCTCACGCTCCCCACTCCGACCGGAACAGCGGTGATATTTTTTAGTTTTGCCATCTATCGATCAATAGTAGAACTTTTAATGACTTTTTAAAATATGACGTTTGTCTCTTTAGTTCAGCAACTCGCCTCTAGATGGCATTGCAATAGCTTTACCGCGACAGTCCCCGAGAGCCACACGTCTTTTAGAACTAACATTGACTATTGATAGAATGGTCGATCGACTTAGGTTATAAATGTAATTGGCTCCTTATAATCATAATCTTAAGACTTAAATTTGCACAAATCTCAATCTAGTTAAGTTAGTAATAAAGTGCAATATTTACTTATTATTTAATCCTAAAATGTGATACCTATTGGATTTTCAATCTTGAATCTTTCTAAAAGAGTTTATTTTGAAGCATTCCAGGTTGGAATATGTTAGTTCTGTATTATTTAAGAATTAAGTTTTATGAAAATCGGCTTACAAAATCTTGAATTACCATTTTACAACCAAAGTATGTATTGTATTATTTAGTATTATTTCTGTAGAACTTATTTTACGATAATTCCTATATATCATAATAGTTTTATAAATATCAATGTATTCGATATTTTTAACTTTTCTCATAGAATCCCAATCTAGGAAATCAAATAAAACACATTTTACAAAACTTATTTCTATTTATTACAGCATTTCCGTTAAAATTGTTTACATAATATTTATCACAGACACCATATTTTAACTTTAACATTTGCTTTTGCAACGATTATGGGATAAGATTACTTTTTCCTCTTCTTCTTCCTTTTAGGTTCACTGCTTTCTGTTTCCTTGGTATCATTTTGTTGGAACTTCTTAAGGTCAGCGCAGAATAATATCTGAAATGGAATGAGATCAGTCAGAGCATTTGAGTCTAGAAACATCATTCTTATTCAACATTGAATGATAATTTGAGTACCTATAGAAACATATAATGATAATTTGAGTCTCGAAACATCATTCTTACTCAACATATAATGATAATTTGAGTTTAGAAACATCATTCTTATTAAACATTGAATGATAATTTGAGTAGGTATAGAAACATCATTCTTATACAAAATTGAATGATAATTTGTGTATAGAAACATCATTCTTATTAAACATATAATGAACATTTGAGTCTCGAAACATCATTCTTATTCAGAGAAAAGAATGATGTTTCTAGACTCAAAATATCATTCAGATATTTTGAGTCTAGAAACATCATTCTCATTCAACATTGAATGATAATTTGAGTCTATAAAACATCATTCTTATTCAACATTGAATGATAATTTGAGTCTAGAAACATCATTCTTATTCAACATTTAATGATAGTTTGAGTCTAGGTTCTAGACGGCTAGTGTGGATTGGGAAGATCGACTGCGGCGCAAAAGGTTGCGAGTTCTATTTCCGTGGGAGAAACTTTTGTATCAGCCGCAAATGCTCGTGCAGTATCTGTGTGATTTCTATGGACATAAACATTACATAATGTACGTATTTACAAAAAAACCGGCCAAGTGCGCGTCGGACTCGCGCACGAAGAGTTCCGTACCATTTTATCTATAAAAAGGGCAAAAAATCATGTCTGTTGTATGGAAGAAAACTCACAGTATGCGCCCAACCAGCCTTATCCCCATACAAGGCCCTAAAATGGTCTCCTATCTCCGCATACATTTTCTCTGTGACATTCTTCTTGCCTCGTAAATGCGGGAGGTAGTTGTGTGCTGCTATCTGGTAGACGTGTGTGTCGACTGGTAGGGCTTCGAGGTGGTTCAGTGACATCAGGCAGATGCAGTCGGCTACCTGGAAACGTTCTATTTTACTTGGAAGTGGAATCAGCGGTTTCACGGATTAGCAGAGTCAAATCCTTTATTTCTTTAGACTTACAAAATAAGCACTTAGACAAGTCATTTTTTTACTATATAAACAGCTTGATAAATAGTAATTAGGTACTATCAATCTTTGCATATCTAAGTCTAACACAACTAAGTAATTTATGTTCTTACATACTATTGTCGGTGTGGAACTGGGCGACATCCGGCCAAGCATTAACATCATTAATGTAATCATCTATGGAGTAAAAGGCTTTCTTGATAAGATAGCGGCTCGACTGCCCCAATAGAAAGGTTAGAATCTTCCTTCCAACTGGCGCTCACTTTTTTTGATAAAAGTATTACAAACTATTTTTTTTTAATCCAGCTTGGTTTTTAATACTTAAGTTATTTAATACTAAATTTATTTACAAATTTATTTATTCCGTGATCATGGCGTATGAAACTGTGCCGAAATATTGGAAAGCTCAAAATTCTAATCTTTTACAACGGGATATTTACCATATATCCCGTTGTAAATAGCTTTGGTACAAACTAATTTATATTTAAGCTTTAACTATGTCACCTGTTCGCGACCCGTAGATACTTAAGACTCTTTGTGAATCTACAATGAAATACCTACCTCTCAATCGTTTCTCTGGTACCTGATATCTCGTATCGACGCCTTTTTTTATACGTAGGAATTTTTATTTAACCCTGATAATAGAAAGTTATACTTCTAGGATTAATGTTGTCCAGAAAGTTCAACTTAAAAAAAAACAAAGTTGAAATAACAGGAAGTTTTTCGTGTAATTAGTTCAACATTGAACTTATAGTTGAACTTATCGGAACAGGTGGAGCTATGTGGGGATGTAGTGTACCTAGCCGACGGTACCGACGTCACGCACGGCCGGCATACGAGAAGGCGACAAGGGGGTTTTAGGAAATTCCTGACGAGACTGTTAGATTTGATTTGTATTGTGTATATTCCGTAGTTGGTCTTTTATGTACTTGGATAATGTTCTCAAGGGTTTTGAGTCAAAGAGTTCACACACGATTAGGGAGCGTTCAAGTATTACGTAACGCAATTTTTGAAGATTTTTGACCCCCCGTCCCCCCACTGTAAGGCTCCGTAACGTTTTTCTTTAACCCCCCCCCCCCCCCCCCCCCCCTTTTAACGTTACGTAGCACTCAAGTGATCATTTTTACTCTACACAGCAATACAGTAGGTACCTACACTACACTACACGGTAATTTACTTATGACAGGATAGTAAGTATTTAATGGAATTCAGCGCGTCGTTCAGTGTTACTTAAGGAACTAATTTAAAACTAACCTGCAGTAGCATAACAATACGGATTCTTAAGACCTCACCTTTGGTCCAATTCCATGCAGCTTCATCAGCTCGGCTCTGCAATCCTTATACTTCATCTCTCGAAGAGTCTGGAACCAGTTGCTACCCCCCCACTCCACTATCTGTGCCGCTGACTTCTGGATAAACTTCGCGCGGTACCCAAAACCGAGCTCACGGAGTTCAGATTCTACCTGATGGAAAACAGTACCTACTTATTGTATTTCCTCAACAGCCTGTATCGGTCCACTGCTGGACGCAGGCGTGCCCATGGTAAACGCCTTTTTAGCGTTTAACTTATGGGGGGGTAATGCCCATAATCCCCACGCTGGGCAGGCGGGTTGGGGATCGCAGTTTGGTGGAAGATTTGTTCTGCAGGGGCGCTGCTGCCCGCCCCCCGATGGATATCCCTTAGTCGCCTCTTACGACACCCACGGGAAGAATTGGGGTGGTGCAAATTCTAAGCCGGCACCACACAGCTACACAGCAGTATTTACCTACTAACAATTTATATTGTGTAGCCTAGGGTAGACTACATAATTATTATCAGACCAAATTCTTATTTAGTCTGAGATATTGATGTCTTTTCAGATGTCACCAAAACTAAACTAAACTCATTTGAAAGTACTAAAAATGTTGGTGTCCCTGTCGTAACGACCAAATTAATAAGGATGGCATCATTTTTAGTCCTGTCAGGTTAGTTTAGTCTAGTTTTGGCAACTTTAGAATAGACACCATTAACATACTATGAGTAAGTAATAAATAAATAACGTGGGACAATTCACATAACATCATTTATTTGGGGCTAGTCCAAAGAAAGCTGATCATATGTTATAGGTAGATAACTGATATCTATAGTAATATTATAAAAGCAGAAGTTAAGCATATTAATGAATTTAAGACAAAGATTTAAATCGTCAAATAGACCCTTTCCGTAGTGAGACCGCGCCGTGCTTATTACCGAACTAAGTTTGTAAGCTCTTAAACTTGTCGTTTGAATCAGTGAAATGTGTGTTTTGTGCTGTGCTTGTACGCAAAAGTTTGTGCTATGTGATTGCACAATAAAAAGCAATAATAACACACACATTTCATCTACTCATAGTGTGCATGTGTTGGCATTTTGTATTTAAAGAAAATGCTACAGTTTTTGGGCGTAAGGTTGTATCTGACAATTTAAATCTTTAATTTTGAATTTGAAGATTTATGTGTTGTGTATTGTTTACTAACTTTATATCTTAATAATGGCTTTAGTATAATAAAATAAATTGTGTTTACCTTTGGACTCATAAGTTTTTCAACATCAGGAAAAGCATAATATGCGACACTGTTGTGTTCACAGATCTTTTCTCCATAGTGTAAACATAGCTTTTCAACCATACTTGATATCCTGAAACCAGCAGTTTGTCAGTGGTTAATAAAGTTTTAAAATAAATTAATATTAAATATAATTGTATTTTTTCATCATCAACCTTTTAAGTTATATTTATTATATTCTCTTTAAAACTAATATTATAAATTTGAAAGTAACTGTAGGTCTGTTACCTTTTCATGCCTGAACAGTTGGATATATCTTGATAAAATTTGGAAGGTAAATGGTATCCACCTACGGACATAGGCCACTTAATGAGTATATAATTATCTTAAATAATCATTGTTGTTTGGGTTCGCATATGTTCAGCAGTAGATGTAAATGGGCTAATAGATATATATACTTAGATAATACTTTATTGCACACTTAAATCTAAAAGGAACTATTTATAACAAGAAAAGTTCTAAGCGACAATTGGCGGTCTAATCACTCAAGAGCGATCTCTACCAGACAACTATACCGTGTCCATTTTGAATGAAGCATGTTAGTAAACAAACCGCCCATATTTAACCTAAAATTCACTTTGTTGGCGCGTCCTTTTATACGTAATTTACATTACTTGTCGATTTTAGATCCTCCCTTTAATTATAATTGCTAACAATTATATCTGAAACTCGACGCCAAGCAAGTGAGATTTTGTTATTTGTGTCATAGTTTGTTTACTAACATGCTTCATTCTTTTTTTTTTTTTTTTTGTCTTGGCATATATTTATTTATTTATTTATTAACGTACAAAACACATCACAATCACTTTCAAATATAGGGTTATATAATGCTAGATTTAAGCTTGATTGCAACATAAACAATGTACGTGCTGCTATAATATATATATATCGAGATCGAGTAGGTAGAGTTTTCAAAATGGACACGGTATATGTATATCGTCGGTTTACTGCGAAAACCGATTAAATGCACTTTATGTAATGTAGAGTAAATCGCATTTTAAACTTTGAGATCAGATTTTACCATCTTAGAACTTAACAAGTTTGAAATAAGTTATACAAAGTGATGCAGTAATTATCTGTTTTATTAGATATATTCCTATTTTATGTGATGTTAAAGAAAAAAACGAAAAAAATAAGATTAATGTTCAGAGGGTCATGCATTTAATTGGTTTTACCTGTAATTTGAAAATGTGGTCTATCTTCTATTATACCCCCACTAGAAAGCTGAATTTAGCATTCAGGCAATTATTGTATGTATTTCTGTCTAAGTCAGTATGGGACATTAAAATTGATTGACCATTGACTTCGAAAAAATCCATTTTGTTTTATTTACCTGGTTTTAACTGTAGGTTTTTATTGAAAATCATGACATTTATTACAATAATTACATACAACACTATGGATAAACTAGCGGCGCCACGCAGTTTTACTTGCGTAGTTTCCGTTCCCGTAAGAAATGGGGAATGTAAAATAGCCTACGTGATTTCGAATAAAATAAGCTATCTACCGGTAAAAGTCCCGGTAAAATCTGTCCAGCCGTTCTTGAGATTAGCCAGTTTTAACAAAGAAACTATTCAGTTTTATAATAATAGTTTTATAGTACTTAATTAGAATAAAGTTAATTTTGATACAATCCATTTAAGGATAAACAAATAAAACGAATTATGAATAACTGAAAATTAAGGAATTTATTTAAGCTATAAAAACATTACTTTAAAGAAGGTATGGCGATCGAAACTGCTTGGACTGTGTTACTTTCTTGTGGTGTATAAACTTAATCATTATGGAATTCTTCATTCTTCAGCTGATGACTCTTCGCCTACAGCAGGGCTGGGTAAACAATCTGCTCCAGAATGAGTTTCCAGAGATGAGTACCAGCCATGGTATTCTTCTGGAATGATTTTTTTGTTGCATAGACCGAGAAGATCCTTTTTTTGGCTGCGCTGATGGGTAAAGGTTTATTATAAAGTTGCTTCAATTGTACAGAAGTTGGACTTGCTTGAGGTGCACTATTCTTCGTGCGTGTTTTTCCTCTTGTAGTTCTTGTTGCCGCTGAATTTGGGTTAGCAGCCAAAAGAGCTCCCTTGACATCTACATGCATAACAAATTGTCCGACATGTCATAATTAAAATAGATCTTCGACTGATCTTCCTTCAGATACTGCATTCTCTTAATTTTCAGCCACTTAACTTTATCTCCATCAGAGTCTTTACAACGGTTGAACATTGTATCGTTAGCAAGTTATTTTAGGTCATAAAATTCGTTGAATTTAAACTCTTTAGTTTTGTAGGGTGTTTTTTTGAAAGTTTCTCCATCTACAGTTACTGTTTTCTTTGATCTAGCTCTTTTGAAAATTGACATGTAATCAGGCATGCAATACACCTCACTGTTTTTCTTTGCTGACTCGATGCTGCTGTGCATGCTGTCCACCTCCATGTAGCAGTGTCCTGATTCAAGAAACTTGTGTTCGATTTTTGCTATGTGAGGTATATTTTGAACTGCAAACAATAGCAATGCAGCCACATATTGGTTTCTGTTTTGCCCTCCGCACGTATCTGAATACAGACAAACTTCAGTCACATAGGAAGGCACACACTTGGATAAATAGTGATACAGAATACTACCAATTTCAGAACTACCTCTTTTTCCACTCACTTCGGACCAAGCAAAGCAAAAAGCATCGTTTGGCAGAGCAGCTTCGTAAATGCACAGATTGTACACGCACAGCTTTCGACAATAGTATAGCTGCCCCACTAATCCTGACGATCTGTATCTGTAATACAGCCTGCAAGTCGAATGTAACACAGCAGAAGTCATTATTTCTGACTGCTCTTTCCTTGTCCTTCTGTTTTTCTAAGTTATAGAACTGCTTTCTTGCCAAATGTTCCTCGTATTCTGTTTTCATCGCTGCTTTTACGTCATTATTGCCATTCATGTAGTTAGAGCATGTTAAGCATTGATCCTTCTTAGGGACAAAAAAGCTTAAATTGTAGTCATTGCAAAATATTCTCCTGTAAGTTATTTCAGACACTGGGGCCATGTTCTCTTCAGTACACTTTTCTATGTACAGCTGGTGCAGTTTCTTGATTGATAACGATGCTTCTAGGTACAGACGCTTGGAAGATTTTCTTATGTAGTGGGGCTCCATGGTAGGAAAGGATTCAATGTGTTTCTTCACAAATTTCACATCAGCTTCTTTCGTCTTATTAGGCGGTTCATGTGTACCTCTTTTGTCCTTATCGTTGTAAAGACCTAATTCATTCCGTTTTTGAACAGCATCATTCAAAACACTTTGAGAGATAGCTAGTGTATGACAAAAAAACTTTTGACATACTTGTTTCTTCTCTCCCTTGTGAAAAAAGAAACACTTTTTTGCGTGTTTGCGTTGTTTTCTTGGTCCACGAATCGCAAGAACTTTTTTCGGAGCTTCAATTGTCACATTATTCAAAATGAAATTTTTCTTCTCAACAAAGCTTAAACTCCAGTAGTTTCGACACAATTCCTCTCTTTCTTTCGAAGAAATAATATTACACTTATAGAAGCATCTTTCACAGTCGATCTCCTTTGGTATTTTTGCACTTCTTTCTTTATTTCGTGTGGTATAAGGTAAGCCTTCAGTTCGACTTCTCTTAACAACATTGACCTTCCAATTTTCAGGTTCTGGATTCATCCAACGTTTCCTTTTTCTTGTAGAATCAAATACTTTTGTTATTAAAAGCTCCCAAAAGAATTTTCCGATTTGAATTGATTGAGTGTCTGGTGATTTTTGTGGTACCATAACCTGAGCATCATGAGCTGGAACTGCTTCGTCAGTATAATCAGTATCATCTCCATAAAATCGCAAAAAATCACGTTCTTCCATCTGTTCCTTCTTTTTACGTGCCAATTCTTCAAATAATTCTTCTGGTTGGATCAATGAGTCTGGATCCGGGTCGTAAGTCGGATCCTGTACAGAGTCATCACTGTCAAATAATATGCGCTCCATTTCCGCTGCTATTTTCTCTCTGGATTCGCCTAAGATTGAAGAACAGCACGAAGTCGGACTGTTGCTTCCTTGTTTCAAAGTACTAGGTCCTGGGTCCAATACACCTAAAAATAAAATCCTTATTATGTACAGGTATCTACTACGGTTAACAAAATACTAAAATTACTAATAAGTACTCGTGTTAAGAGGTAAAAAACAAAAGACCATCAGAGATGCACAGCTCATTAAAAAAAAATTAAAACTTTTTAGGTTATAAACAAAACTAATTAGATACTGCTACTACTATTACTATTAGAATTTTGATTTAAATCATCTGAACGTCGTCGGCGTTGCTTAATATTCTGTGAAAATAAGGTCTAATGCAAACCTAACTAGAGATATAGGTATTGTGTAAAACAAACATTAATAACAGCCAAAATAACTTACCTTCAGGCACTGCTTTGGGTTTATTTTTTATCAGACACCAATCGATTCCCTCTGGATTCCATTTTACTCTGTATACACACCATTCATCAGTTTTAACACTTAAAATCTGTATTTTCCACCTAAACATACCGCATAAACTAATAGATGAATAGCGACTCAAGCTACGACGCAATAAAGTGCAATTCACCTCGCACAGCGCTGACACACTGACAGGTACCTACCTCTCTTTCTATCACTTCAAAGCGGGCTCGTCTGATACAGTTAAAACCACATACATGCATTTATTATGTTTTAGCTGTATAGCATTGTAGAACATACAAGAAAAATTACAAGTACAAGATACAGTTAAAACCACATAAATGCATTTATTATGTTTTAGCTGTATAGCATTGTAGAACGTAAAAGAAAAATTACAAGGAATAAAACAAATTAAATATCCTTATACTACTTTAACTGTACAGGTGACAATTCAAAAGTTGGATTTATTATTGTAAATGCGTTTAATACTTTCTTACGGAAAAATATGTCTTGACTTTCTATAAAACTTGCTACATGTCAAAACGCATAATCATATTTATACTACTTTACCTGTATATTATTGATTGGGTTCATGCATTAAGTATACTTTATGATGTTTTACTAGTATATTTTTATTTCTTTTGGGGTATTTACAACATATTCAAACTGACTTACATCAGCAGCCGTAGGTCGTAGCATTTATTATGTTTTACCAGTCGATAGAGCATAAAAAAATAAATATAACTGCATTTTTAAGTCAAATCAGCCAATAAGTGCATTTAATTGGTTTTCGCAGTAAACCGACGATATATAGTTGTCTGGAAGAGTATAATTATGTGTTTCACAATTAAAATATCTTGGGCTTAATGCTGACCTCCTTATTAAGTTGCGCCGCACATGCTTGATAAGCTTGTCGGCATTATGCTGAGTTTACCCCTATTGCCCCAATTTTAGCTTACTTTTATAAACCTACTCGAATTAGTAACTAAGTTTAATTTGTTACCTATGCGTGCAGGTTACGTATTAGTATTAGTGTACATTTAGTTGGGCAATAAATGTTTTTTTATTAATATTATTAAGTAGGTATGGGTGTGGGCCTGAAGCAGTCAGCTTAGAAGCCCTTGAAATACATGAAAGTTAAAGTATTTTTTTTAAGGATGAACCACAGCTTTACCTGTCTTTAAGAGCAGTCACAATAAACATAGCATGATTTTAAGGTTAATTTTAAAAACAATGATGCTAAACACATTAAGACCTGTCATTTTGTTGTGTATTTTAACATATTTTTGATGTAAGTTAATCCTCAGATATACCAAAATGAGCATTTTCAAGTATTTTCAAATGTATGATGATCACAGAAAGTACTTTTGATAACTTGTTGGTAAATCTCAAGATTAACCTCAGTTCAGGTTTTACTCACCGAAAAATATGCTTTTACTCAAAGATTTAAATCATTACATAGGCCCACTCCATACTAAGACTGCGCTGTTTGTTGCCAAACAAAGTTTGTAAACTCATAAACTCGTCTACATCATTTGGAATCAGTGATTATGATGTATTTTTGAGGTGTGAGGCTTGTTCACAATAGTTGTGATATGTGATTGCATAATGAAAAGTGGTTTAGGGTGCATCATATGATTTAAATCTTTGCTTTATCTGGTTTTAATAATAAAAATCCTTACCTAGATATGTGGTTATTCTGGCTACAGATAAATGAAAACAGATTCTCAACTGGCTCTTGACAAAGCATTCTTATACCATAGAACTGTTGACTAGCTGATTTGAAAAGATCATCTTTTTTCGACCAGTCTTCGTAGTATTCCCCTAAGTTAGTTTCAAGACGGAAATAATCATTAAGCAATTTTTGAAAGATAACATTCAATTCAGGAGAATTTGGCTTCTTTTTGGTTATTAGTGAACCAATTACATTGTATTGTAAGAATTCATCTTTCTGACGCAGTTTCCACACAGTTTTATTAAATACACCCGTCCATTCATCTAATTCCTTGTTATAACTCCATCTGCAAGACAAATTGACTCGAATGATCTTATTTTCATACTTACTTTAATTACAGAAATGAATAGAAATATTGGTTTTGGTTATTATATTATTACTGTTCATTCTTTTCTACACTTACCTGAAACTTTGTCCTCCAGTTAAAGTTCCCATTAAATACAACTCATTGTTATTACACAATAATTTATTCCAAGACATTTTTAGTGAAGGAGCCGCTGATTTACTATTGAAATTCCATTTGTCTGTTTAGCGAAACAAACAAGTAGCCTTTCGACTGTGCACGAGCTTGGCAAGGCCTAAAATAAATAAAAACAACATGGCGGACATGTGTGGACAGCCTTGACAAGGCTGCTTCACAGATCTGCGATAAAAAAATCTTACAATTTTTTTTTTGTGGGATTTTGGTATTCTTTCATTAGTTAAGGTATAGAATTTGTCATAAAAATGGTCAGTTTGCTCTGTGATCGGACTGTTTAGTCACTGTTCATCATCAAAAACTTAGTTTTCGAATCAAATTTTAAAGGTCTTTTTGAGTCGTCGGTTTTTGGTCGTGTTTTGTGTTTGTGTCGATAAAACTAAGAGATCGGGATAGCCAAAGGTATGTTCTTCAATAATTTACACACTCGATACCATTCGTCGTGGTTTAATGTAGAAGATAATGCATTTAAACTTCAGCGTTGCAGCAACCGTTGGTTTCGTGGCAAAAATTTTCATGTATCAACAGAAGCTTATCTTTTTATTATTTTTTCATGCAATCAATGCTATTTAATAGGATGATTTATAAGGTTCAAAGGACATTAACAAAACCTAGGGCTTCGCATACAAAAAAACAGAGAAATCATGATTTTTTTGATTTTTGAACACGGTCTGTGGATCAGCCTTAGTTAGGTCAAACCTGGGGGCCATCTTGATTTTACGACCCTTTGTAAATGCCGCACTGACGAAAGGGTAGTATAGTAAGTACAACCTACAAAACAACACAACACCCTTCGCGGTATTTTTTTTGACAGCTGAATTTAATGATCATTTTGACAGACGACAGCCAACTTGATAAAAGATACCAACCTACGTATCAGGCAGTTATAGACGGGCAAGCATCAAAGTGCCTAACAAAATAGTGGTGTCGATTCTGTGGTATTAGAATTTGCTTTTATTAGGATTTAGGAATGTCGAATGATTCCATAATCAATCCTAAATCCTTATTTTACCTAGTTTTGATGTCAAATAGAAGATAACTATTCAATTTGAAAAGCTATCTTTTAATCGACATTCGTAAATCCTAATATTAGCAAATTTTATCTTATTCTAAAACAACAGAATCGACAACAATGTTAACGAAAATAAATAAAGGGTATCCAAATAATAAAGAGCCTATTCACTTAGTGCCTACTTTTATTAAAATACCAGTCTAGTGAATTGAGTAATATAATCATATAGCGTAAATACCTATAACTAAATTATGGCAAACAATAAGGGATAAATGAAATCAGCCTTCAATAGTCAAACAAGTTTTGCGACATGATTCTTTGTATCCAATTAAGATATTGTGCTGTGTCGGTAAAAACAACGTATTCATTCAGGTTGCACGTATGTTCCCCGTTCGATGGCTTTAATGATACTGAAACAACGCCCCGAAGACGCCAGCGGCCGTTGTCCAAAACGTAAAGACCACCGCCTGAATCTCCTAAGCACGGGCCTGACCCTTTGCGGTCACCTGTAAAACAATAAAGGTTTAAATTTTAACATTTTTCAAATCTCTCTGATGATATTGGTTGGTACCTAGCTAGGTAGCTGTTGTTTAAGTTTTGATCAATTAAAATAATGGCAGATTACCTGCGCATATGGTTTTAGGTGAAGTGAGCTTATGGAACTCTGGCTTGCTCGCCCTGCAAGCAGCTGTGCTGACGATTGGTATCCGCACCATACGAGGTTCACCTTTACCAACTGGACTTATTTCACTTTGACCCCAACCAGCTACCTGGAATTATTATATTATATTAGAAGTCTTCATGGAAGGATATTTTCCGCGCCACAATTTTTTTGGCGTTTTCCGATTAACCACATTACTGTATTAGGTACCTTACCTACTCTACCTACTAATACATACTTTAAGTGCCTCAAATTGTAAAAAACCTCAACCGTAGGTAATGATACCAAGTCATAATATGGGTAGGTACTTATTATTTATAATATCCTTCACTCACGCACATCATTAATAATATACCTACGACGACTTAATTCTGATAATTTTGAATAATTGGAATATACTTACAACTCCCGAAGCTCCAACTATGAGACCAAGATCCGTATTGCCATTCCAAAGACACGCTGGGCGGATGTAGTTGTTGAACTCAACGGTACGTTCCATGGTGAATACGATTAAATCATCTGAAACATTCCAGGAAATATAATGAAAATTAAACACTACCTACTTAATATTTGAGTTTGTTAAGCTCAAATAAACAGAAATAACGCGTTAGGTACACCTACACTTCTAGATACTGCTTATTTGAGCGTAGTAAAGTCAAATAGGTACTACGCATGTTGTTGGTTGGACTATTATAAATTAAGATTGTATTGCTACGAATATACTTAAAAGTTAAAGGTATGCCATGTATGTTAGGCCGATTTGATTGATACTTATTATTACCTACAAAATAGATAAATCTTACTTTCTAAAGTAGAGGAGTTGTAAGATTCGTGTATTCTAGCCGTTTGCAGAGTTCTTGTCATGCTAATGTCATCACCCCAGTCTTCCAGATTGTAGACTCCCACTTTCACAACTATGTCCTTGATTGTTAATTGTGTGTTCCTCAGATGCATGCAGTGAGCAGCTGCAAAGTAAGATGACAAAACAGGCAGGTATTATGGATAGAGTCATTGGTAGAATGCGTTTATGTTGATTAATGATATGTTTTTTCTTACCACTAACAATGTGCCTTTCCGATACCAAAGTTCCAGAGCAGATGAATGTCAAACTGCCCTCCTGTCTCTTGTAGATTGCCACCAACCACGGCCAGTCACCTCTTGGGTAGGAGTTGCCATTGAAAATAAGAGGTATTTGATCGTTGCCTCCGGTTATGACACCACATTCAACTGCTGTGTTAGGAGGCAACCGCGATGGGGTAGCTGGACTGTTAAGAAGAAAATATAAATTTTCTAAATAGTTCAAAACGCATGAGGGTTTTTATAAATTGAAAAATAATTATAAAAACCTATATACTTTATTAGAAACTTACTAAGCTTGAGTTGGCGGCGGTGATGGAGGTGGCGGGGGTCTGTTCGTTTGTGGCCTAACCGTCGTCGTAGTCCTATCTGGATGATAAATATTGTAGTCTGGGTGTCTATGTGGGTATTCTAAGCTGGGTAATTCAGGCTGTGGGCGAGTAGGGCGTGGCTGGGTCGGCTTCGGCCGCTCAACTTCCGGTCGTGTTGGTCGTGCTACTTGCACCGGCCGTCTTTCTGGATAAACTACAGACCATGTTCCGTCTCGGTTTCCAATGTCATTAATCGTAAAGATTTGAGTGTTTTCCCCATACTGGCCAGGGAAATCAATATCAGAGTCCGGAGACTCGAAGGGGTTAAAGGTTTGAGGATTTCCGCCTTTCAGGTAAAGCATGTGGTCGAGACTTAGTGTTGTCACGTATTGATGAGGAGTGGGAACATCTGAAAATTAATATAAAGTTATTTTCTTATATTATTTTTTATTTATTATAAAAGTTTTATATGCGTATATTATGCGTATAATAATATATAAACACTAAACCTAACAAAACCAAACTCACAGGCTAATGACAACTTTAAAAGCCCTTTTCGATAAAATAAATAAAGTTAATTATATAAACATTAACTGAAACCTCAGACTCCAACCAGTTACTCAGAGCTCTCAAAATTAAACGTGTAGCAATTAAACCTTTTATTAACATTTTAAATAGGTACTTAATCAGCGGCAAGAGGTTTCAGTAGAAGTAGGATAAACCTAACCTCCTTGTCCATAGCATATCACATTCCCGTTCACAGCGATGGACGTCAGCCGCGGCAATGGTGAGGTCACCGGGAAATGAACCCGGTACTGCAGTGGCACGCCTCTGTTGAACTTCTGCAGCTGCTGATTTCCATTGCCAATTGTTTCTATTTGTCCTATGTAAGTCTGAGAACAAATATTAATAAGTACCCAGTTAATTCTGTTATTTTTGTCTTTCTGTGTGTTGCTCAGAAAAACTCTATTATATCTTCCGAGGTGTGAGGGAGTAAATTTGGACGGGGCAGTAAAGGCAGGAATCTTAACCATTGAAGCTACACCAAAATGTTCTTTCTTACGAAGCTATCCACCCTTTGTAAAAAAAATATCATCTTCATTCACAGATTTATAAAAAAGTTACAAAAATGTGGGTTGTTTGCATTCTGATGACAATTGATCCTGTTGCTTATACTTTTAATATCTGTCCTACTAATAAACGCGATAGTTTGTAAAGATGTAGGTATGTTTGTTGCCCTTTCACGCAAAAACTGCTAAACGAATTGGGCTGAAATTTTGCAGACCGGTAGTTCTAGGCCCGGAATAACACATAGGCTATTTTTTATCACATAAATCAGGCGTGCAATGCAAAGCCGCGGGGCGCAACTTGTCGACTATATTTTAGAGAGCTTGTAATTTGAATTATTATTATGTCGTAAATAGCATATATTATAAGTCCGTTCAAACTAGGTAGGTACCTACATATTCTTAGAGTAATGCATAATGAATCACTCTTGATCTGTTTATTAGATAAAAAACCTAAGCTGTATATTTGGGTAGTTAAATCTGTTGAAGTAACAGTTAAGAATATAGTCGTTGTCGTGACTATTAGGATGATCCGACGAAAGATAAAAACATGTTTGCACATCATAACGATTAGGTACCTATTGAATTAATGATCAAGTCTGCATTTGCATGTTATTTGCTTGGCTAAGTGCGAAAAGTACTAGCTTTACGGCCATTCATTGGTGTTCAATGTCAATCACATAATAACGCATGTAAGTACCTACTACCATAAGCTATTAATAATAAATGTAAGTTTTAGATCTCATAATATACTCTCCTACCTATTCATTATGGTATGTTACCATAAATAGTTCATTTAACTTTCTAGGACATACACCATTTACGACAAACTTTTATTAAACAGTCTAAGTAGGTACTTTGATCATTCATAGTCTAAGGGGATTACCTAGCTACAGGAGAAACAACTTTTGTAATGATTGATGCTTCTCACTATTAAATAGCAAGCCCAGTTATCCGAAGTTATTACAGGCGTAGAGAAAGTTACTACGGAGTAAGAATAAGAAAAACGCAAAAGATTTTTATTATTGAAGGTTTAGACAAAAACTGGTAAGAGACAGACATAAAGATGACTTACGAGTATAACAACATGTTTAGCAAATTTTGTGTTGTGAGTTCTTTACAATTATTGCGGTCATGATAAGGCTTATATACCTATGCTTAAAAATAAGCAAGAACAGCCTAAATGTCAAAGGTAAACAAAAAGTGCAAGCATGTTTACTTAATGTAAAAGGTAAGTAAGTCCAATAGCCTTTTGAAATTACCAACAAGTGAGTAATGGGCCTTGGGAGATGGGACAGTCCCTTCAAGGAAAAAGTGACTACCTTATGTTGAGCGAGAGAGTGCAAACTAAGGAGCCATAAATAGAAAATACTAGTTAATGACCGACAGCGTAGGTACTGTAAGAAATGTAAAAATACTGGAAGGTACTCTTTTGAATGTGACCATCAGATCACTACCTAGACCTACTGGGTAAGGTAGGAAAAATAAATATTTTTCTGTAGAAGTGTCGTAGATACTGTAATGTTGATTTGGTTTATTTACAGTGCTTGAAGATTTATAACTGTCGAATATGTAAGACAGCACCTTATTTCCTCATTACCTAACTAGGAAATAAATAATATTTCGTTGCAAAATATTTGATATTTCCTATGGTCATGAAGGTCAGTATAAATGTTATCAATAATATTCAATCAACATTATTATTCTGAAATAAATAAGTTAACAAAATATATATGGGTACCTACCTACCTACCGAGCTACCTATTTATCAGTCACGAGAAATATTTCTAACAAGATAGCGGTTCTTTTTAAAAATAAGGTCGTCTCAAGCATGCACCTTAGATAGGTGTACTTAATAAACTACTACTAAACATTATTATACTTAATAATAATCGATATCTTATTAATTTTTTTGCTAAATTGTGTACAAGTTCTCTGAACTCTACTAATGCAACAAACGTTATACTGCGAATAATTCATGCATGCACAAATTGATGATCGTTTGGAATTAATTCAACAATAAATATTAGTCATTGATGTGTGAGTTATGATTCTTCGAGACTGACGTTTGATGAGATTTGAGTTTGAAGAGGTTACCTAAGGGTATGAATGACTCTCACAATATGGCCAATCAAGTAACGAATACAAATAAATTTTAAGGAAAGCTCCAAAAAGTAAATAATAAGTACCTACCGATATAAGTTTTTATATTTCATGTAGGCAGGAACATTTTGAGAGAGTCATTTTGATTTCTTTGATTGACATGTTCAGAAAAAGTGCCTGACCTTAGCAAATTGGACAAAAAATTGAAGTGAATTGGAGTCAATTGCAACTTTATTTCTTATTTGATAGTAATTACTATAATTCAAGCTGTTTATATAGTAGGTACAAATTGACTTGTCTAAGTGCTTATTTTGTAAGTGTAAAGAAATAAACGATCTGACTCGGACTCTAACTCTAAATCATACACGAATCCATAACACAGTTTCCTTAAGTAAAAACTTCGACAAAAAAATTGTTAATCCTTGTCAAAAGTAGAGTTAACGTTCAAACTAACTAGATACATTTTGTAAAAATTTTAATACGATGATGTTTGATATTAGAGAAATTATGGCTCTAGTGTTTACTTACATTAATCAATTTAGATAATTTTCATCAATTTTTATATTGTTTGGTTTCGTGTTCAAACGGTTTTTATTGAAAGTAGGTACCTACTTAGATATAGAGTAGTTGCATAATTATTTTTTAGGTACAGTTTCAGTACATGGTCAGATTATAGGTACCTGGTATAGGTATGAAGTTCATGAGTGTTAATAATATAAATATTGTTTGCTCTTCTTCTAAATTTTACAACCTCAACCTCAACCCATAATCCCCACGCTGGGCTAGCGGGTTGGAGATAGCAGTTTGGTGGCAGAATTGTTCTGTCTTGCAGTGCTGCTACCCGCCCCCGTTAATATCCCTTAGCCGCCTCTTACGTCAACCACGGGAAGAGACGGGGTGGTGCGAATTCTAAGCCGGAACCTCAGCTAGCAATTTTATAAAAGACGATTGTCAAATTCGCAAAGTACCTACGTGTTTAAATTTGAATTTTGTATTATGTTCTTCTGAAGTTAATCTGTAACCGTTGAAACTATTTCAATACGCAATTAGTTATTTTTTTATCTTTGATTATGCTTGTATTTAATAGAAAAATCTTCAATCATTAGTATTTTGTTTATTAAACCTATTACCAACTCATTATTCTAGTTTAGATTCAGCAAAAACTAAGATTAATTAATCTTAGTTTTAGATTGGGTAACATCAGTGTGGCCACTGCTTCGTAGTTCGTATCTATTTATTATTAATGGCAGGGTGATATTTTTAGGATTATAAATAATTGCGTTTTATTAAATTACGTTTTCTGTCATTTTTCTTTTCAGACTGCTTAAGACCACATAGTTTTGATGCTGATGGTGCATTGCATACATTTTATTTTTAAACTTATGTAGTCATCATTCCTTTGTAATTTGTTTCATACCGTACCAAACATACATATATTTATATTAAACCTTATCATTTGAACTATTATCACATTATTATTATTATATCACACTTCACATCACATCACACTAATATTAAAAAGGCGAAAGTTTGTATGGATGTATGGATGGATGTTTGTTACCTCTTCACGCCAAAACTACTGGACGGATCTGGCTGAAATTTTGCATACAGGTAATTCTAATCCTGGAAGCAAACATAGGCTATGCGTTCCCGTGGGATGAAAATCACCTTTTAACTTTTCCATAGGAACAACGCGTGCGAAGCCGCGGGGCGCAGCTAGTTAAAAAGCAAATCATTTATTTGAATCATTTTTAAGCTATTGCATAGCTTCTATCGCGGGCCTTGAGCGCGGGGACCGAATCCAGAAATTCCGTAACGAAAAAACCTTGACGTTTGTCTCTTTAGTTCAGCAACTCGCCTCTAGATGGCATTGCAATAGCTTTACCGCGGCAGTCCCCGAGTGCCACACGTCTTTTTTTTTAAATAATGTACAAACTATTAAAACGACATTCATGACCAAAAAAAATGAAAAACATTGGTCCATTTTAGTTTATCATTATATTATGGTTTACTAGCTGCGCCCCGCGGCTTCGCACGCCTATCCCACGGGAACTGATTTATGGGATAAAACCTATGTGTTATTCCAGGCCTAGAATTACCTGTATGCAATAACTCAGCCCGTTCCGTTCAGTAATTTTTGCCTGAAGGAGCAACAAACACATGTTTACAAACTTTTGCGTTTATTATATTAGTGGGATTTGGGTTCCTTACGATAATTAAAATGCCAGAAGAAGCTTTGTGTCGGAGAAAATACAGTTTGGGTCGGCATTGTCCACAGGACAATGTTAAGTACCTACCTAACCTATGTTAAGGTTTCCGTCATTATAGTGTTCACACTGAATTTGCTAAAATTAGGATTTAAGATTTAAGAATGTCATACGATACTTTTCGATTCCTGACGATTCCTAAATCCTTTTTTTAACTACTTTTGATGTCAAACAAATAGAAGATAACTATTCAATTTGAAAAACTATCGTCTAGTTGACATTCGTAAATCCTAATTTTATCTTTTTCTAAAATAACAGAATCGACACCACTATGGATATTTTCTAAGAAATCAAATCCCGTCATTTAAGACCCGTCGAAGTCAAAATAATTATAGGATATTATTACGACTATTTGTTTTCTTCCCTGTTATTCGGGAAGACGCAACAATTACAACTCTTTTCCAGTACAAAAAAAATGATTTCAACACTGTTATTGTTATCTTATTCACAATTTAGTCAGGTTGTAAGGAAGGTTGATAAATAATTTAGCAAGGCCGTGTTAAGAATGCCTAAATGTCAGACAATTCAGTTGACCGCAATTTCTCTTTCTTGTATTTCCCCGGAGGCAACTTTAAGTTATTGTTATGGAACTGCTAAGTAAGTATTAAAATATTTAAGTATTTTAAATAACAACAATATGACGAATTAATTTAAATTAACCGGATTTTAGCCGGATCTGAATAAAACGTGTTTAACAAATTTTCGAGTCAAGTGGATTAGCAATATATTAAAATTATTCTAATCTCCGCATACGAAATTTGGCTAGATAGGTAGTACGTACCTAAGGTGAGTTACGATTTCGTAACATACATAAGTATGTACGTATTTGAATGTGATAAATACCTACACACAAAACACATAGCGAATGCGTGTTTAGAATAATAAATAAAAGACAAGGATGAACTGTATTAAGGTAGGTAGGTACTTTTCAAATAAAATCTAGGTTTAGACTAATGGAATGTATGACAAAGTACACAATATAAAGTTCTCAAATGTGTGAAAAATAATTCAGTAGGTATAACTTACCGTAGGAAGTTGAGCAGCCACTGTAAAATTAGCCCTTAGAAGCACAGAACTTACACTTATACCACTAGGTTTTAAACTTATGTATCCAAAAACACTGTTTCCATCACTTTGATATGAAAATATTTCAGGGCATGGCGATTCTCCGTACTGGCAGTTAACTGACAACACTAGCCCTAAACCAAAAATCACAAAAAAATAATCGCACTTCATTTTATAAACAATAGAATCGCATTTTTCACGTCACGACTGCTTTTGCCTCGTGTCGGCGATTTACTGGTCAAAGACGTATTGACCATTCATGCAGTGAAATTAGTTGGATAATCCTTTGTCGTCAACGACATTCAACAAACAGGTGTTTCCACAATAAGATATTTATTATTTTAAACAGGTAAGCCACATACGCCAGTGTTCTTTTGGGTAGATAACCCATTAGTGTACCCAATCATATTGAAAGGTGACGATAATAAGTAACCAGTAGGTACCTATGAATAGAGGAGGGGATAAAATAGAACGCCCACTTAGACTTCTCAATAGGGGCGGGTGATGGAGAAATGTGTTTTCAATGAAAGTTCTAGCAAGAAAGTAGGTTAGGGAATCGACAAAGACCTGTTGGTTCTATTCAAGGTGTCTAAATAATAGATAGAACAAGTAAAATAAATGGGTAGTCTAGATAACTAGTGAGTAGTGTACGGACTTATGTCTTTCTTTTTAAAGGTGGTAACGTTGCGAGCCGCCATATTTGTACATAAATGTTGATGTTCCGTAAAAACTTATTAAAAATATAAGTATTTAAGTAAGCTAGCAAAACTGAGTACCTATACGGTGCGCTGAAGATAATATTCATCAAAACCGTTATCTAATAACAATTTTTTTTGAATTGGTTATGACTTCATTAACTTAATAGCTTTTGGTGTGATCTGAATCACATACTTACCTAATGCGATGAACAGGAAAATACTAGTAGGTAGGTACTACCTACATAGATCTTACAACACGTTTTGGAAATACCGGTTTGGCACGAGACGTAGATTTTATTAGTACTATCTATCTGCCTACGTAGCTAAGGTCAACCCTAGGTAGGTACCTACCTACATACCGACTACGAAAAGTTATGTGCTGAGCAGAAATTATTAAAATGTTTTTATCATTATGAAATACTTATGCTAAAAAACTGGCTTTGCCCAAAATTAAATTTCATAGCTACGATTTTAGTGAATGATAAAAACTCAATGACGTGACGTTCTATGGGACGTGCGTGTGGAATGGGAAGGTAGATTGGGGGAAAAACATATTCATTATGTCACAGATACTTTAATGCTTTAAAAGACTATGCATTAATAAATGCTTGTTATCCTGCGTGTATCCTCCTAATATTATTAACGCGAAAGTTTGTGTGTATGTATGGATGAGTAAGTAAGTTATGCTCTCTGAAATAATTTTAAGTAATGTACAACGCCCGGTCCCGGATAAATAAGGCCATTGATCATGACTTTGGTTTTGTCCAAATTCATAGCGTGAACGATGCGTCTCGAGGTTGAAGTTAGGCCGTTCAGCATCTGGTTCAGTTCCTCCAGCGGCTCCGCCATCAAAACTATCTCATCACCGAATCGCAGGTGTGAGATGCAGTGCTTGGTACCGGTATCAATAATACCGGTACTATTTATTTAATACCGGTATTTTAAGCTATTGCATAGCTTCTATCGTGGGCCTTGAGCGCGGGGACCGAATCCAGAAATTCCGTAACGAGAAAACCTTACGCTCCCCACTCCGACCGGAACAGCAATGATACTTTTTAGTTTTGCCATCTATCGATGAATAGTAGAACTTTTAATGACTTTTTGAAATATGACGTTTGTCTGTTTAGTTCAGCAACTCGCCTCTAGATGGCATTGCAATAGCTTTACCGCGGCAGTCCCCGAGTGCCACACGTCTTTTTATTATTTTAATTTCGAGTGCTTAAAAGTGTGTCTAATAATACCGGTAGTGAAATTGAATTGTAGATATCGGTGTTTTTCATGCAAAATACCGGTCGTTTCCCTGAATAATACCGGTAATTTACGTGCATAATACAGGTGAATATATTTTTAATACCGGTATTTTAGTACCGGTACTTCAAAAGCCTCAAAATATACCGGTACCAAATAAGTACCGGTACTACTTCAAGGTCATAGGGTACCGGTTATGAAAATACCGGTATTCCATGCCCTGGTTAGATATCATCACTACGCCTAACTATCAATACGATAGTTTTCAATCAGTGCGTAGGTGCGTACTACTGATGACCTATACCTATATCCTAATCATGACCTACGGAGCTGAGACGTGGGCACTTTCGTAAGTGTCCATGGCTAGTTGTTTGAGATGATCCACCAGTTCAAAGTCGCTCAGCGAGCATTGGAAAGAGCAATGCTCCGAGAGAGAACCAAAGTTATCGACATAGCTCAAGAAATTAGCAAACTGAAATGACAGTGGTGCGACCATATCTCGCGAAGAACCGAAAACCGCTGGAGTAACGTGTTTTTGAGTGGAGACCGCGTCACGGCAAACGTAGTGTACATCATCTGTTACCTACTCTTTCACTCAGGAACTAGGTACAGAGTGTATCAGGCTGAAATTTTGCATACCTACAGAAGTTCTAGGCCTGAAATAACATGGGCTACTTTTCATCCCGTAAATCAGTTCCCCTGGGTTATCACTTATTACTATTACAGAGGTATTAATAAATAACTTATAATAATTAACACAAACGGTACGAAGGATTTTTTAAATTTCCTGTGTTAAACGTTGATAATAAGATGAAATAGGTGGTGGCGCCACGTTCACTTGTGTATGCGCCTTAATATGTTTCCATAGAAACAATGCGTCCGAAGCCACTGGCAGCAGCTGGTATCATATATGTGTGAGTTATGTATGTCAAATCAATGTTATCAATTTGCTTATATAATTACCTCATTGTTACCTAGATTTGTTTGTTCGCGCAAACAATAAATAATTACCCTGCATAGAAAAATGCAAATCTTGTGATAATATTGTCTGTACAAGGTGCCACATAACTAATGTACCTACCTACTTGGTCGAAAGTTTCTCGACAAGATGCAACTTGCTTTAAACGTAAAATATGATAAAATAGGTGGCGCTGTCATATTGGCTCGGGTATGCGCCTTAACTTATATTTTTGTGCTTTAAAGATACCTAGATATAACTTTAAATAATATATGAATACGAAAAGTAACATTATTAAGAGGAAGAAGAAATATCAATATTATATATAGAAAATATTTAAAGAAGGTTATTAATCTGAAAATCCTCAGTTATTTGTGTTACAAACATAAATAAGGAACTCATAAAATTAAGCAGAATAACGTCTATTCGCTCCTGTATTCAATAAAGGTTTAAGCGGTTGCCAAATACATTGTTTTTAAATTGCCTAAATATTTGGTAATCTCCCGCCAAAATTTAGTCCCTAAACAATACAAAAACAATTCCCTAATCATAAATAACTTAATAACCATCGGGATATAATATTAAGTATCAAATAAATAATTTTGTCTTTAATTTTTATTTATTTGGGAAACATACCTACAGTTATTATTAACTACACAAAGAAATACTTAATAATAAAGTAGGTATGTACCTGCACCTACTCATAACTATTTAATCATATTAATTTGCTAACGATCATTACAAAAAAAAAATCCTTTTGGTAATGGTAGTATCGTCATTGTCGTTCCAGCCAAAAGAAGTCCACTTTTGGACATAGGCCCCAAGGATCATAATTATTTATAAGGTAGTATATTATTACATTGGTCATCTTATGGGGTGAAAGTTACTTATTTAGTCCCAAAACGGGGTTTGGCGGCCCGTTGAATACAAGGAAAGTAAAAATAAATAAACCAGCTAAGCAATGGCTACACCTGGCCCAGACTGGCGCAGGACCGAGGCGAATGGCATAAGCATAGAGAGGCCTTTGCCCAGCAGTGGGTCGCAAAGAGCAGATGATGATGATGATGATGATGATGATGATGAAGCAATAAATAATTATAGTATTGACATTAAAAAAAATCTTTTATTAAGTAATATTTAATTTTACGTTATTTCAATGTTACATCGTGCTGTAATTAAGTGGCTGTATAGAAACTATAGAAAGTTTATTTAATATAATTAAAGTGGCACCGAGGTTCTTCAGGTTTTTGCGGCACACGTTAGGGGAAAAATATATTTTTCCGTATAGATAATTTTAAAATATTGAAACTCCGAAGGCATTATCTATACTAACCTATCATTTGAGATCATTGATCCTAAATTATTCTACCTACTCCGGAGGATTTCTGGTTGTAATAAATCTAATAAAAACTGGTTAGAGTAGGTTTTAAACGACAAATACCTATATTTTGTCGTTTAAAACCTAAATGACACAAAGCATCTAATCTGGAAACTGTGTAAAATCTCAAATCAAAGCTAGATAAACTAAATTTCTACATTTCAATCGAATTATCTGGATTGGTGAATGATGGATGAAATTCATATACGAGTAATCCAGATTTGGTAATCCCTAGTCCTAGGCCGGATTGGTTAATTTTCATAGTGCGCCAATTTTCTTTTTCTTTTTTAAATTAAATCTGTAAACTGATATATTAAATTGGTAACGAATAGTAGGTATTATTTAAAGGAATAAGAATAAAAAAAGAATAAAATATATTTATTTTATAGACAGAACATAAGTAGGTATACATTTTAGAGCAAGGAAAAAGAAAAAAGTGTACTTAGGTCCGTCAACAAGATGCAACTAAAATAAGGAATGAACGAAATAAAATGTAACAAGTGTTCTGTGTTCTGGTGACGAAATAACAACTAAAAACAAGTCGCAATCTGGGGACTATTTATTTTACATCATATCTACCATTTTGAGTACAAAGCAATTATGGGTATACTTAATCTCAAAACCTATTATTTTGAGAAAAATATTACCTTAGATAGGTAATATTTTTTTCTCACGATTTCATGAATAAACTACGATTTCACTAATGAAATTTATGATCTATCTCCTATTTTAAATAATTAATGAAATTAATTTAATAATTCATACCTGACTTTTGATACATACCCACTTTTTATTTATCTGAGTATGAAAGTATTTCATGGCAATAGATCTAGTATTTAGATGTAATTAGACAAAAATATAATTCCCATTAGAATAATAGTATGTATGTCAGGCATAATAGTTTGATCGTCTGTTGTTTCCTTAAACCTTGTTTGATTAAGACTGACAAATAGTTTGACGTTATATTGTTATTGTTGTTGTTTGGTTGGCACAACTGAGTGATAATAATTAATGGCCGTCGGTCATCGCTTGAGTTTACATTTCATGACATGAATTTCCGAGTAGCATTATTTGTAAATTATCACAATGAGCGTGTAAAACTGTGTCTAATAATTATAAGAAACATATAAAGAAAATGGTAACAATAGTTGACGATTTAGAAACTCTGACTTTACAAGAAGCTATATTCAAGGATGTCAAATATTACCTGTCTGGCGATGTCTCGGAAAGGGTTTGTTTCTTTTTGTTTTATTTGTAAATACACTTGTTTTTACGCTTGTAGGTTACTCTATAACTTGTTTTTGAAATGTGCTTGTAGATTATGCGGCTTCTGCTGTCCGGCGGCGCGGAAAATACCAAGTATTTGTCTGACTATGTCACACATCTAATTTGCGGTCAAAATCCATCTGAAAATGATATTGACGAAGCTCAAGATATTTACCAGATCCCTGCTGTGACCGAGCATTGGATACTAGCGTGTGCGCGTCTAAAAAAACTCGCTAACCCTAAGCCCTACAGCCCAAACAAGAGTAAAATATTTCTAAATGTTGTGGCTTGTGTTACTAAAGTCAGTGCTGCGGATGCGAAATCTCTGTTTGCTGTGATCACGTACTACGGTGGTAGAGTGAAGTTGAACTTGGACTCTCAATGCACCCACCTTATTTGTGGTGTAGCTTCAGGAAAAAAGTATAGCACAGCTATTAGCTTTCCTGCCTCTAGACTTAAAATAGTTACCCCCGATTGGGTCCTTGAGAGTATACGGTCTAGAATCCAAGCTGCCACAGATATATTTCATCCGAAGTTGTTGATTGTGCCTCAGCCACCGCCCAAGCCTATGGACAGGATTAGTGCAATCACAGGATTTGACTTTGAAGAAGGTATTGCGAAAAACCAAGTGCCCACTCAGAACATGACGGAAAGCAAAGATGACAGTACTCAGGCACTGCTTGATAAACTGAAGCAGAGAATGCCCTGGAACCACCCTCCTTCCAGTGCCCCATCCTCACATGTGGCCACTTCAGCCATTAACACTATGGGATACACTTCAACATCAGTGCCAACTTCCAGCATTATGAGCAAGACATTACCACAAGGAATAGTTACACAAAACATGCAAAATGTACAAATACAGAATAGCCAAGCTAACACACAAATGATTCAGAAGTTTGGCCAAAACACAGTTGTCTCACAGCCCAGTATGATGCAAAATCAACAAGTCAACCTACAATACAATCAAAGTCAGCAGCAGCAGCAACAGCCTCATGGCCTGACAGCAATCCAAATGCAACAACAAAAAATGCTGCAGCAGCATCAACTCAAAATGCAGATGATACAACAACAGAACAAAATCAACCAACAAAACCAGCAGCAGGGTATGAATAACCAATTCTCTCAACCAAATGTTTCTGTCTCTCAAATGACTCAGAACATGTCTGGGCAACTGCAGCAACACATACAAAGCAGTCAACACCACATGCAACAGAGCATTCAATCCCCTACCACTTCGATGAGCTCAGCTCAGCAGCAGATTGAGAACATCAGCCAAATGCTAAGCCAAAGTGCAAATAACCTCCAACAGCAACAATTAAACCAGCAAAACATGGCGATGAAACAAGGATTGAGTTTGAGCCAGCAGACTGCTTCCCAGGCCGTCCAGAACATAGCTCAACAGCTAGCTCAGTCCACTCAGCAAATTCTGCAAAATGCTAAAATGAACCAGAACCTTGGACAGCCACAAGTAATCAACCAGCAAATAATAAGTTCCGGGCAACAGCTCAACTCGCAAAACCAAGGCTTGATTCAACAGCAGACAGTGCAATCAATGACAAACCAACAGCAGAATATGAACATGGGAATAGTCAGCCAAGGAATTGTCTCATCAACTCAAGGACAGTCAGGCCAACAAGTGCAATTAAACCAACTAGTAAACCAGCAGGGCCAACTGGTGAACCAACAAGGTCAGCAGATTCAATCTGTACAACAGACCATTCAAACACAACAAACTACGCAGGCAGCTTGGAGGCAACAGAACGTACAAATGGTGCAAAATGTACAAGGGCAACATCACATCGTAAGAGGTCCTTTGGTTCAACGGAATCAACAGAATCAAGTGATCTTACAACAGCAAATAATACAAACTCAGCAGCAAGCTTTGATCAACAACCAACAGGCTCAATTGAGCCCCCAGCACACTATCCAATCACCTCAAATCATGCAACAGTCCATCAATTCCCAAGGTCAAACCATCGGGCAGGCTCACCATCAAATACTAGTACAAAAGCAGCAGCTGTTAAACAGCTCAGGACAGCAGCAAATCGTCCAAGCCCCACAGCAAGTGTTGATAAACCAGCACACTGGCCAGCAACAGATCTTAGTCCATGGAAACCAGCAAGTGACGTTACAACAAGGCCAGCAATTAGTCTCCCAAAGCCAGATTGTCCACCAAGGAGGCCAGATAGTCAATCAAGGTGGTCAGCAAATAATAACACAGGGGACGCAACAAGTGTTATCACAAGGCGGTCAACATGTGATCCAACAAGGGCAACAACACCAAGTGGTCATTGCTCAGTCCTCACAGCAAATTGTGTCTCAATCTGGGCAGCAAATTATTGGTCAAACTGTTGGACAAACTCAGCAGATTCTGTCTCAGCTGCCGCAATCTCCGCAGGCTGGAGGGCAATTGAGTGCTGGTGGGGGCATTCAACAGATTATAACGCACGCAGGAGGCCAGCAAATAGTGTCCCCTGGTGGGCAACAGTTGGTACAAGGGCAGAATGTCTCATGGCAACAACAACAGTATTTGCAACAAAGACAGCAAATTGCTCAGCCAGGCACTGTCGGTCCTAGGGTAAGATATTGGTAGAAACTTATGTTTTACATTGTGTAATTAAAGATTTTGTTTGCTTATTCATGCTTTTCTTCGTTCTGCAATGCATTTCCATACATTTCCTGACCTCATGTTAGCAATACAACCATGCATAAAAGCGTTTTAGAAGCTGCCTTATCATAAAGCATAAACTATATCTTAAACTTGCTTGCTACTCTACGAGTATTGTGCTGTTTTTACAAATAATTAATTTATTTCTAAGCTTTGACATGAGTCAACATTACATGATATTTAATTTATGATCCTATCAGTATTACAATGAGTCATTTTCTCCTTATTTTATCATAGTAATTCCTTCTTTATTATATCATAATGAAGTTCATTGTGGGATGAACAGAAAGGTAAAGTATCTGATTATTATTTTTATTTCCTCGCGAATATATCCTCCTTCCCATCTACTAATTTCGACTAAACAGTAACTATGTTAGTAATATCTATCTATAAATATAATATAGTTATAATATCTATCCATAAATCTACGTACTTAAAGACCCCAATCATTAAGTACGCAGTTTCATGCTGCTTACCTAAAGAAGAAGAAGAAAAGATCGGAATCTTGCTCAGTGATAGAGTTAAGCTTGAGTAACGCTGCTTTTTCTATGGCATAAGTGTCACTCAAGCCTAGCTCTATGACTGAGCAAGTTTTCATAATACGGGCCTAAGAGTATACAACAACTATGAGTATTATACAAAAATCATCTCTATCCCGCAATACATAAGACCCAAATCTCCAGGTATCATGGACGGGTGGCGGCGGACGTCAACTGATCCACTTAGATGCGCGAACGCACGAACAGTTGCAACAGATGAACCCGAAACAGCGAGCGATGTTCGTAGCACAGTTGCAGAAACGCAGGCAGCTGTCGTTGCAACGCGCGGCTGCTTTGGCGCATCAGCAAGTAAGTTGATCCTTCATCTCAACGAATAGTGATCCATCTAGATTCGCAAACGCATCCGGTGTTCCCGACACTTTAAATGTCTTAAACGACCCTTTTTGAAGAACCCCATGATGTAGTCATGCGAGAAAACCTCGGCTTTCCACAACCTGAGTGTTCGCGGGAGGAAATTCCTCATGAACCTTACAGTCCATAGACAAAAGGTTCAGGTATGGAAATAGTGTCTCTGCTAATGGCGGTGTAATGGTAGAAAGGAGCCGCTCTGGCAGTATGTCAAACAATTCATCATAACAGACCCAAACTTTTTTAACCGACTTCGAAAAAAGAGGAGGTTCTCAATTCGACTGTATTTTTTTAAATGTTTGTTACCTCAGAACTTTTGACTGGGTGGTCCGATTTTAATGATTCTTTTTTTATATTAAAGCTGGTGCTTCCCGTGTGATCCCATTTTAATTTTGTTCAGTTCTGACAATGGGATCCATGAAAATTCATGAAAAAACAAACTATAAAAATAGAAGTCGGTTTATAATTTTTTAAAATAAATTGAATTATTGAATGACCTATAAATAACAAAGATTTGTTATATTGCAGCAACCAGGCGTGGTGGCATCCCCGGGGGCCCAGTCGCCGGCCCCGCAGAGCGTCACCTTCATACGCAGTCAGATCGCGCCAGAAATGGGACAGCAGCAGCAGGTACTAACCATTTTACTGAACTACCAATTATTCCTCATTATCATCCTCCACAGCCTATATTAGAGGATTGAGACATCAACCCCATCCACACCCACAGAAAAGTTGAAACGAAGCTGTGAGTCACCTAAAGTCCTGCTCCGATACTTCAAGGAGCTGGGCTGGTTAGTGCCTGCTTTGGCAGGGGTATAATGCACAATACACTCCTATACGAGACGTCCGTGCAGATTTTAGTTCCCCCACTTAGAATTATGATTAGCCTTTATAGGTAGAAATCAAATAGGTCCCAAAAATTTTCAGCATCGACGGAAATCAAACCCGCATCCTCCCAAATTACCCATAGTGTAAAACTATAACACAGGGTTTACTTATAATGAGATGCATAAGAATAAATGAATGAGGTTAACAATATTTAAACTAAACTCTCTCTCTATATTGGTCCACTGCTGGACTCAGGCCTCGATCAGCAAAAGCAAACGATCGGTGTTGTGCCGATTTATTGTTGTCATAAATTGCTGCTGAACATAGGCCTTCCCCAAAAGATGCCACGAATAGCGGTCCTCAGTGCCCCCCCCCCCCCCCCCCCCCCTGCATCTATCTATAACTCCCTGCGACGGCTACATATTGATTGTAGCCTTCGATCAATCCTTTATTTGTAGAATACAATAATTAGATACATTATGTCAAGATCTTAAAACTAACTAATGTATTCAACCCACAAGCGTGTGCAAATATTAAAGTCATTATAAGGTAGGTATACAATACAATTATCATTAATTAATTTCTTAATTACAAATTCGGTGGCGGTGTAATTATCGTAACCAAATCAAATCCTACTACAAACAACAAGCCATTAAACAATTAAGTTTAACGAGCGCCATCTAGTTTCGGAAACGTAAAACTGGATGGCATTCGTTAAACTTATTGAAATCATTAGGTATTTTGTGTTAATAATAAGTAAATAATAAGTAAATAAAAGTACCTGGGTGACCGAGCATAGCTCGGTATTTTTTTTGGTAAATTGTGCTTATTAGAAATTATAGTAATACTATTCGCCAATATATGGTAGGAAGAGTCATATTTTTCAGTTTAAAAGTTAATTAGGATAAGGTTGATTATTGAAAACACGAATAAAATAGTATTACTATTCGCCAATAGATGTCAGGAAGAGTCAATTGATTACGTTAAAGTTAGTTATTGAAAACATAATTAAACTAATAAAACGATATTTTATGAAAATGAATCCTAGCTAGATCGATTTATCGCCCCCGAAACCTCCTGTGTACTAAATTTCATGAAAATCGTTGGAGCCGTTTCCGAGATCCGGATTATATATACATATACAAGAATTTCTCGTTTAAAGGTATAAGATAAGTAAAAGTAAAATTTATATATTTGACTCAAATAAACTTACAATAATCTAAATAAATGACTCTGAAACACAGTTTATACTAGTTCGAGAGTCTAAATCCCAAACTAGTATAAACTGTGTTTCAGAAGTCAGGAGTCAAAAATGAATGTCTATTATAAGCTGATGATTATAATTGTGTTAAAATTAATAGGGTATATGCATTATGCATGCCACTTCAAAAAAGCTAATATTTTTTTGATATAGAAATATATCTGTATATTTATTTTTGTATTTTAGGCACCTGAAGCGTGATGTCATACTTGGATCATTTTTGTAAGGGCATAATGTTTTGACTTTGAGTTGACATAGGGGATCCGATGATCCGTGACGTCACAAAATGCAACGCCTAACATGACAGTGTTAAATGACAGTGCTGAATGAGAACCAAACTGAGTGTAGTTTTACTTTTTGTTTTTGATCTCGATAATTCAAAGATTTTGGCTGTTATATTTTTTTTCGTTTATTTATTAACCTAGATAATCGACTAAAAAAATAAAAAAATACATGCATATACCCTATTATTAATCAGAGGCCTTCCTTCCTAGCATTCTTATCATCACCTAATATTACCTCTGTGGCGCGGTGGGCAAAGGTCCGCCTGCAGCGCAGGAGGTTGCGGGTTCGATTCCCGCCTCAGGACAAAGGTGTGTACGATCTGCAGACATTTGTTCAGGGCGTTCTGGATGTTTTCTATATCTATTAAAAAATATCTATCTATGTAGTGTATTGTATTAAGTATATCAGTTATCTAGTTCCCATAACACAAGCTCCGCTTAGCTTGGGGCTAGATAATGCTGTGTAAATTGACCAGAATCATTTTCAGAGTCAGAGTCAGAGTCAAATCGTTTATTTCTTTAGACTTACAAAAAAAGTACTTAGACAAGTCAATTTTTTACTATATAAACAGCTTGATAAATAGTTATTACTATTAAACAAGAAATAAGGTGCAATTGACTCTAATTCACTTCAATTTTTTGTCCACAAGCGGAAGAAGTGAAAAAGTAACCACTAGCAAGTTTATCGCTTATCAACTAATACAATCTTAGGATAACTAAGTCTAACTGGTCTTACATACTAAGATTTGTCATTGTCTGTGTGGAACTGGGCAACATCCGGCCAATTTATTATTATTATAATGTCCGCGGACTAAAACTAACGTTATTTCCAGGTACAATGGCTGCAATCGCCGGGCGCCCGAACCACGTTACCCATAGCTTCGCCAGCGCCCCCTCAATCACCAGGTAATAATACTTTTTATTTAAATATGTACCAACAAGTTTTTAATGTTCGTAAACTATTTTAAGTATTTTTACGGGACTGATCTTAGAATTATTGATACATACGCTTGCTATGTATTATACGATAATTGATTTTGTTTTAAAGAACTATCAATCGACTTCAATTATATAGTTTTTTCATGGATCCCATTATCAGAATTGGACCAAATTAAAATGGGACCGCACAGGACGCACCAGCTTTCAAATAAAAATAGAATCAGTAAAATCAGACCACCCACTGAAAAGTTCTAAGATAATACAACCAAAAAAAATACTTATAATAATAATACAGTCGAATTGAGAACTTTTTTGAAGTCGGTTAATAAATAAAGTAGTTTCTACCCGCTTCGCATGATTTCTATCAATTTCTATCTATTCTATAATTCCCCAACATCCTTTAATGACCCAATACTGGACGCCTCCTCCAGATAAGCGCCTTATTCCTTTTATCTCGTGTTGGTATTGCCTATAATTCCCACGCTGGACATGCGGGTTGGCGATCGCAGTTGGGTGACAAAATTAACTAACCAGTAATAATTTTTCTCTCTCTTGACTACTTTGAATGTTTGTATGTGTAATATGATATGTTGCTATATGCTGACATGATGTTTAATTAATTATTTTTTTGTGACTATTAGAGCTTTTTTTTTGTTTAATCTATGTACCTATACCTATTCAGCTAAATGTATAGTGACCCTATAAAACTAATTTGCATGCCTAGATTAAGGTAATACATGTACGGTACTCCTATTCGATAACCAAGACCATTGTGACCCATGTGTGCAAATAAATGATCTGTATTCTGTATTCTGTGGTAGTAGAATAGTTCCGCATGGGACGCTGCTGCCCGCCAGCGACGGATATCTAGTAGCCTCTTACGACCCCCGCGCGAAGAGTATGGTTGGTGTAAATTCTAAGCCGGCAACACGGCACTCTAATTGATTTGAGCTTATTTCCAGTTAGCCCTGATGGAAAGGCCATTCTCATGGCTAGTACTTCTAAAATGGTGCCACCACCTTGTCAAGTTTACTGTCAGTTCATGGCAGACAAGTTGGTATGACAAGGTTGTATGTACTTTACCTGAACGTACCTACATGTGGGTACAGTTTATGCATAACCTGAATAAAACTGATAAGCTATACAGCGGAAAAACATTGAAAAACAAGTATTTGTTCATAATCTGTATCAGAGTGGTACAGTTCGTGGCTATTGTTCTGGCATAACAGCAACATAAGGCTTGTGAATTTGGGATCCGTACGTAAATTTAAATACATATACATAATGTATCTAGAGTCTGTTCAAAAAGAGAAGAGTTGTGGGAATTGAGGGTGCTCGTGTGCCAATTGACAACTTTTGTTGCGGTCACACTGGTCTGTCATTGCAGTACGACTAAAAGTGTTAGTTCACCGTAACGCCATGACTCTTCTCTTTTTGAACAGACTCTAACACAAAATTCTAACGTCTATGTTATATTTTTTTAACACTCTATGTTCTAGCTAGAGGTATAATTAAAGCTGAAAAAGGTGAACTTTTACAAATTCAAACAAATCGAATGAGATCTCTTAGAATCTCATTGGTCAACATTTCCATACATTGGTACATATTTTAGGGTTCTACATTGGTACATTCAAACTCACCTGGGAATATTATACATTACTGCCTTGGGACGAACATTACTCCTATGGTACCAAAGTGCCAAGGGAATAATGAGATTAAATTCGGAACATCAAAATACATACATATAAGAAATTTCTATCAAAAAGATCCGTACGTTCCATTAGGTTTTCTACGAAATCTTAATTAACTTCTAATATAAGGCGAAATAAAAAAACTCGTTACCAAACTAGTACTATTTTGTCGCAGAAAGTGTAAAAAAAATAGTTTTCTCCTCGTTTTAAAGCCGTCTTTGTCTTGGGCGTAATAAAGTCCACTCGCACTTAGAATTCTATCAACTTTCTCGCTTCGCTCGTGAATTATTCTAGCAATTCTGATTTGCGCTCGGGATTCAAAGACGTCTCGTGACGTAAGTCACTGCTTTGTGACCTCGTTGCATAATCTACTAACAAAACAGTTTTATGATTATTGTGGGAAAATTTTATGTTATTATTATTATCTTTGTTCTTATCAAATTTTTGTAATGTTAAGTTAAGTTATTAATGTAGGCCAACTTAATATTAGGTCCTTACATATGAAATTGGCGTTTTGTATGGGAGGAACAAAAAGTCGAATATTTTTTAATATAATATATTTAATTAATCAAAGTATGAACCATTATTTTCTATGCACTTTTGCCATCTTATAGGTAGTTCATTGATCCCTTTACTAAAAAAACCAGTCGGACGGGAATCAATAAAATCTTTGAAGGCGATTTGGACTGCCCCATCGGAGTTGAATTTTTTCCCTTGCAAGAAGTTATCCAAATTTCGAAAAAAATGGTAATCTGTTGGAGCAAGGTCCGGGGAGTACGGAGGATGTCTTAGACTTTCCAATTGAAGCTCTTCTAATTTAGTAGCCGTCTGTTGCGCAGTGTGTGGTCTAGCGTTGTCGTGAAGCAGCAGTGGCGTGGAGCGATTGACCAGCCTAGGTTGTTTAGCCGCTAGCTTTTCCATCATGGTTTGCAATTGCTGACAATAGACATCAGCCGTAATAGTCTGGCCAGATTTGAGAAAACTGTAATGAACAATACCGGCACTAGTCCACCAAACGCTTACAAGTAACTTTTTTGGGGTTAATTTTCGCTTGGGGCAGGATTTGGCTGGCTGGCCAGGATCCAACCATTGCGCTGAGCGCTTCCGATTATCGTAAAGAACCCATTTTTCATCACAGGTAATGATTCGGTTTAAAATACCTTCATTATTGTGCCGGTTTAGTAATGTAACGCAGCAGTCGACGCGCGTTTGCCGGTTTGCTTCAGTCAATTCGTGAGGTACCCACCTTTCAAGCTTTTTAATCTTCCCAATTTGCTTCAAGTGAATTAAAACAGTTTTATCACTAACATCGCAGCCTGCAGCTAACTCGGACGTGGTTTGCGATGGATCCGCTTCCACAATAGCCTTCAACTCTTCATTATCAACTTGAGTCTCAGGCCGTCCACGGGGCTTGTTCTGCAGGTCGAAATTTCCAGAACGAAAACGTTGGAACCAAAAACGAACTGTGTTTTCTTTTGCAACACGACCGCCATACACATCATTCACCCTTCGAGTTGTTTCCGCAGCACTAGTGCCACGGCGGAACTCGTACTCGTAAATAATGCGATATTTTAAGTTTTCCATTTTGTAAAATGAGTGACGCAAACAGAAAAAAACAGAAGAAAAAAAACAAATGAATGACGATCATCGAAGCACAAATACATGAGTCTATAGCTGTACAAATTTGAATTTGGAATTCCTTACCAAAGAGGAGAAATTTGTGATTAAAGTGGCCAGTACGAAAAACGCCAATTTCATATGTAAGGACCTAATATTATTAAACGAAGCGAAGTAGTGAATTGGAAAATGCAATGCGGCCCTTTTCTTCTATTTTGAAAATTCAGACGACGACTTATTTACAAAAATTATTAACTTCCCTTTACGTTCCCTACTTTTCCGGCAAACATAGCGGGAATTGAAGCCAAAACCTTCCATATCTTAACCTGCTTTTTGGCTTCTAATTCTACGTATTTTGGCACTAATAGCCAACGGCCAAGATATGAACACGCGCCTTAAAGAAAGAGAAAAGTGAGATCCTTGTCCTGTAATCAAATAAAAGAGGCTTTTATAAAATACATAAGAGGAATACAAATAATAAATCTGACAAGCTTTAGCACACATGTCACACCATCAGCCCATCACCATATTCAAAGCGATAGAAAACTTTCCTCGACTAAGCGCATTTTTACATCGCTCACGTACGTAAAGGCGTCCGGATTTGGTATTTAGATCATGTGACCGCTATGGGATTATAATTTCAATTTTGTCTAGTTGCTCTATGCCGGTCGGGAGGGGTTTACGCTATGGATTTCGGAAATGTGGATTTCAGTGAAATTGAGTGTGAGAATCTTCCTACTTATATTATAAAGACGAAAGTTTGTGCCGAAGTTTGGACGAAGACCACAGTAAACCTACTGAACGGATCGGGCTGAAATTTGGCTCGCATTAATATCTGGACTTGGAACATCATATAGGCTTTTTATGTCATAACATAATACATTGTGTCGTTATGAAGATGTTTGGTCGTAGACAACGCCAAACCTACTGGAGGTTTGACGTTGTCTACGACCAAAATAAATCTAGACCAATAGATCGGATGAATGGATCGGATTTTGTACACATTAGAATCTGGACCTGGAAGGACGTATAGGCGCTTTTTATTGCAAAAAACGTATGCAATTACGCCATACGCTATTATACCACATAGGCGAACGTTTGTGAATATGTTTCAGTTTCTTTATTCTCAAACAAATACAATTGTGTCTAAATATTATACAATCAAATTATATAGTCAAATAATTAGGTACCTGTGTTAAAATGTGTTTGTTTTGATGTGGTTAAGACCTTCAAACTATCGAACATACGAAGACGTTTGACTTGCAAGTACAACACAATCCGACTTACCTACTTTGTTCGGATATAGCGCGTGCAAAGCCGCGGGTAGTTACTATAATATTACGCGATGTATTTCCATTGAGTGAACATTACATTTCAAATGTTTTACTTTAATTTTACAAATGTTATTTAAGGGCTATTACTGTTTCGAAGCTAGTGTAAAAACTAAACCGATTAATTTAGGCTTTAAGAAATTATGAATGACGGGTAGCTTTTGCCAGTGAGTCGAAAAAGGTTAGATCTACTGCCACCAATAATTTCTGGGTATCATAGTACTGATGCAATGCAGTTAAACATATTCCAAATAGGCACTTGAATATAAGAACTCATATTTTTTTTAAACACTGGCGCAGGATGTTGCTGGTTCGATTCCCGTGATCTGCAGATATTTGTTCTGGGTATTTTGGAATGTGAAGTGTGTGAAAAAAAAACTACTGTATTTGTGTGCATATGGTACCTAGAGTATTAGGCAAATCAGATATCTAGTACCCATAACACAAGCTGTGCTTAGTTTGAGGCTGGATAATGCTCTGTGAATTCTTTCTTGCATCACTAATGATATTTTATTTATTTCCCTAGGCGGCACATCTGTATCCAGCCCCGTAACCCCAACCGGTGGTTCAGTGGAACAAATGCAGCAGCTTGCATTCCAGCGACAACAACAAATACAGCGGATACAGCAGCTGCAAGCGCAGAGAGAGCACGCGCAGCATCACCATGCCGTCAAACAAGTGCCGGTGAGTCAAGGAGGCTTGTCGTCAAACACATTAGTCAAGGGGTCATGCCGTGTCATATCAAGAGCTGCAGCTCAGTGAGGCAAATCCAGCAGAGAGCATGCGCAGCATCACCATGCCGTCAAACAAGTGCCGGTGAGTCAAGGAGTCTTGTCCTCAAACATATTAGTCAAGGGGTCATGCCGTGTCATAGCAAGAACTGCGGCTCAGTGATACAAATCCAGCAGAGAGCATGCGCAGCATCACCATGCCGTCAAACAAGTGCCGGTGAGTCAAGGAGTCTTGTCCTCAAACATATTAGTCAAGGGGTCATGCCGTGTCATAGCAAGAACTGCGGCTCAGTGATACAAATCTAGCAGAGAGCATGCGTAGCATCAACATACCGTCAACCAAGTATCGTTGAGTCAAGGAGTCTTGTCCTCAAACACATTAGTCAAGGGGTCATGCCGTGTCATAGCAAGAGCTGCGGCTCAGTGAGACAAATCCAGCAGAGAGCATGCACAGCATCACCATGCCGTCAAACAAGTGCCGGTGAGTCAAGGAGTCTTGTCGTCAAACACATTAGTCAAGGGGTCATGTCGTGTCATAGCAAGAGCTGCGGCTCAATGATACAAATCCAACAGAGAGCATGCAAAGCATCACCATGCCATCTAACAAGTGCCGGTGAGTCAAGGAGTCTTGTCGTTAAACACATTAATCAAGGGGTCATGTCGTGTCATAGCAAGAGCTGCGGCTCAGTGAGACAAATCCAGCAGAGAGCATGCACAGCATCACCATACCGTCAAACAAGTGCCGGTGAGTCAAGGAGTCTTGTCGTCAAACACATTAGTCAAGGGGTCATGCCGTGTCAATTTATTAAAAATGGGTCATAATAAGCGACATGTCATTATATCCGACTTTTATATAAAGAATTTTATATAAAAACCAAACTTCGTAGTGTAATGACGTCTTATTAACCGGTTGGTCAATATAGGCGGAGTCATAATAAACGGATTCAACTGTATTAGTATAGATGTGTTTATATCTCAGGTATCGCCAGGGGTGACGCAGCAAGTATTAGTGCCTGAAGGACAGGGTGACCAGCCTTTATTGCAGCCGACTACACCGGAACAGCATCAAGGTATACCTTATACTCAACCTCAACAGCCTGTATTGGTCCACTTTCATTTCAGAGGTTCGAGTGCCTAAAAGACGCAGTTCAAGCTGCGATTGAGGAGGACACGTCATCAATGACGTCATCTGGAGAAATTTTGTCAATGTCCCGAAACAATAATAACACGAATTACAAAAACATCCATCCTTACAGCTGAACGCAGGCCTCCCCCTGAAGAACGCCTTATTGGCGTTTATCTCATTTATTTATTTGTTCTAGCTGCGCCCCGCAGCTTCGCACGCGTTGTTCCTATGGAAACATTAAGAGGTGATTTTCATCCCACGGGAACTGATTTATGGGATAAAAAGTAGCCTTTGTTTGATTCTAATTCTGGAATCATCAGGGCTGAAATTTTGCATACAGGTAATTCTAATCCTGGAATTACCTGTATGCAAAATTTCAGCCCGATCCCTTCAGTAGATTTGGCGTGAGGAGGTAACAAACATCCATCCATACATCCATCCAAACTTTCGCATTTATAATATTAGTGTGATAGTGTGACTAGCTGCGCCCGCGGCTTCGCACGCGTTGTTCCTATGGAAACATTAAAAGGTGATTTTCATCCCACGGGAACTGATTTATGGGATAAAAAGTATGTTTGATTCCAGAATTAGAATTACCTGTATGCAAAATTTCAGCCAGATCCATCTAGTAGTTTTGGCGTGAAGAAGTAACAAACATCCATCCATACAAACTTTAGCCTTTACTCGTATAGTGATAGTGTGACTACCTACCTACGCACCCAACGACTTCGCACGCCTGATTTCTATGGAAACGTTTAAAGGTGAATTCTATCCCAAAAGCAACTGATATATGGAATAAAAAGTAGCCTATGTTTGATTCCAGGATAAGAATTCCATCCATATTTTCGCAATTATAATAAAAGTGTGATATTACTTACCTATGTTTATTTTTCAGCCAATAACGCCCTTTTAGTGAATCCTAAGACAAAGACAGCGCTCGCCAACATGCTAAGTATCAGACTGCAAGGCACTGCGCCGCCTACGGAGCACGAGCCTTCAGCCGCGGGTACCTTGAGGTAACTTATAAACTTATTACTATACAAAACTATACAATACAAAAATTATGTATTGTACACCATAAAAATAACATGAGTAGGGAAGTACATGGATACAATACATAAAATGAGTACAATGGGCGGCCTTATGGATTGAATTATGCGAATTTAAGAAATGTAGTGGGTATAACAAGGATCTTAATAGATAATATCCACCATCCACCATCCACCATCCACCATCCACCATCCACCATCCACAGCCTGTATCGGTCCACTGTTGGACGCAGGCCTCCCCCTGATAAACGCCTTTTTGGTGTTTAACTCATGGGGGGGTAATGCCCGTAATAGATAATATATATACCATTTTAAATACATAAAAACATAATAATATATACATATAAATAAACAAAACATAACATAATATTTCTATTTAAATATGTTTAAGACTACTAGCTGTGCCCCGCAACTTCGGACGCGCTGTTCCTATGGAAACGTTTAAAGGTGTTTTCCCGGCAGTTATTCGATTTTTTCTCGCCATAAAAACCATCCTTGAACTTCAACAAACATTTAAAAAAAGAATTGGCCAAATTGGTCCAGGCGTTATTGAGCTATGCGCTTACCAACACATTTAGCGATTCATTTTTATATTATAGAAGATATAAATACATAAACAAATAGTAAGTGCCAATATTTACCTCGCTGACAAGAAAAACTCCTTGACACGAGCTTTGAAAACTGACAACTAACTACAAGAACATATTCACTGTTAAAATGTCGATGACATAGCTCCTAATGTTTTAAAGTACATCCTAAGCTCGCTATAGAGCAATGGAGCGCAGTTTTATCGTTAAACCGCCATTGCGGGCTTGGGTTGTGCAGACCATCAATGGTGTAATGTTCGAGTTGCTTTTGCATTGCTGTCTCGCACTATAGCAAACGTGGGACATCTGTTAGGGACCCACAGCCTAACACATACTTAAGAATAAGAATAAGAAATCTTTATTTGTAACATTACAATTTTAACTTAATCTAGTAACTTAACTTAGGTACGTAAAAGAACAACATAGACTTTACTAGATTAAAAGAAAGAAATAAGACTGAAATGTTACAAAATGGCGTCCGACTCAGCATTAAATAAACTTCTGCTGTTAGCTTGATCCTGCCCTATTTGACAACTTGCATGCCCGATCCATCAAAGTCTCGAGGATACTAAAGTTAAAAATAAACTAAATAAAGTTTCTAAAACAAATTGTTCTTAACATGTATTATTTTTAGGTTGATGACAGCGGCTCACGCGGCCGGCGGTACCGTCAGGGCTCCAGCCAGACTTCTGTTAGGACCGGCGCATCATCCGCACCAGGTGAGTCCATAGCTATGTTGTTGAACATTAGTTTCATTGTTTTGTATACAGCTTTATTTTCTACTATCTGCGACCCACGGCTTCACACACGTTCCTATGGAAACGTTTAACCCTTAATTTATCTGTTAGGTCCCAGGGACTCCGCCCTAAGTTTCATTTTGGTCTAAAAACTTAACTATCGCGTTTTTGTTTTCGCGCATCCTAGTACCTTCCTGCAGTAACGGACCGGGCACGGGGTGAAGAGGGCGTGCGCCTACGCTGCTCGTAAAGATAAGTAATTGTGCTCATAGAGTCCGCTGGACTCCATGGGGGTATTTGTGTGAAAATTTGCTGCATTGTAATGTTATCATTTTTTCAATGTTGTTTTTGTGGTTTAAGCTAACAAATGGCTTCAAACGGTCGTTCAGTAAATCTACTTCAATCAGAAGCTGAATAGATAGTACTTGACTGGCTCAGATGTGACGACGAGACTTCCACGTCAATTGCGCGTGATAATATCAGAGATTATCAAAGTACCCCTACTTACAGATGAACAAAATGCTCAAGATGAAAAGTTGTCCAGAGACCAAAGAAAATACTGTCATAATTATGTCCCAACCACCTGATAAGGCATTATACTTATGTTATAGCTGTTTGATGCCGGTATGTTTGGAAGAAAATCTGTGTTTATTGTGCAGCTAAACATAGTATGTAAAAAGCGCTGCACGATTTTGTTTTCATATAAACATGTACCATTTTTTATTAGGTTTTTAAAAGTTGATTATATATTAGATTTGTTATTGAAAGAAATAGTTTAAAATAAAGATTATTCGTATTTAAGATTGTAGAAGAAGTTGGCATTGTTTTTTGTTTACATATTTATTAGATTATTAGGTTTTTCAATTGTCAGCAAGACTTTTACCAACTGATAAAGAAATTTGATATTAAAGCTCATAAGTACAATGTTCCTAAGTAGAATAAACCATTTTTGAGTACACTTTTTGCTTTTATTTTGGTCAAATTCAATGATTTTTATCCAAGGAGTCTCATGGACTCCATGGGGTAAATTAAGTGATCTGGGGTCACCAGGTAAACCAAGGGTTAAAGGTAATTCTACTCTTGATTTATGGAGTAAAAGTAGCCTATTTTAGATTCTTGGATTAGAATTACCTGTATGCTAAATTTCAGCCCGATCCGTTGAGCGTAAAAGAGTAACAAACATACATCCATACATTCTTGCAAACTTTCGCGTTTATAATATTAGTACTTATTAAGTTGGATGTGATTAAGCGTGTATGATAACTACTACAATCATCTATTATGAATGTAAGCGAGTTAACTGCGAACCTTGTTTGTGTTGGAAGAACACCAGCGTTTCATCCATTAACGAAGGACATCTTCAGGGCGAGTGCGGTTCTAAATGCACGCTTACCGCATCCCTTCGATCACAGTGCTCAAAGAGATGCGGTACGCGCGCGTCATCGTCTTTGAAAGACAACATAAAAGCCGCTGGTGGTCGTGGCGTAAGAATCGACACCTCATTTAGCCAGTCGATGTCGTGAGAACCAACTAAGGCAACCTACCGAGGGAAAGGTTGGTTCCACATCTCCATTTCCATCATCATCAGCCTGCGTAAGCCAGAAGCTGACGAAATCAAAACCTAATACCAACCTCTCTTCCAGGCTGCAACCCCAGGCGTGGGCGTAGTGGGCAACAAAGTATATGCGGGCGCTGTGCGAGCCCCACCGGCGCGGGCGCAGTTCTACGGACACAATCCCAACCTGAAACTACCTCCCGACTTGTTCCTTCTGGGCTGCGTCTTTCATATTGTAAGTTTTGTGTGAGTTTGGGTACCCCATCTCTCCCCGTGGGTATCGTAAGAGGCGGCTATGGGATATCCACCGGGGGCAGGCAGTTTTGTGTGAGTTTGGGTACCCCATCTCTTCCCGTGGGTATCGTAAGAGGCGGCTATGGGATATCCACCGGGGGCAGGCAGTTTTGTGTGAGTTTGGGTACCCCATCTCTTCCCGTGGGTATCGTAAGAGGCGGCTATGGGATATCCACCGGGGGCAGGCAGTTTTGTGTGAGTTTGGGTACCCCATCTCTCCCCGTGGGTATCGTAAGAGGCGGCTATGGGATATCCACCGGGGGCAGGCAGTTTTGTGTGAGTTTGGGTACCCCATCTCTCCCCGTGGGTATCGTAAGAGGCGGCTATGGGATATCCACCGGGGGCAGGCAGTTTTGTGTGAGTTTGGGTACCCCATCTCTTCCCGTGGGTATCGTAAGAGGCGACTATGGGATATCCACAGAGGGCAGGCAGCAGCGCCCCCTGCAGAAGAATTCTAGCGCCGTACTGCGATCCCAACCCGCATGCTCAGCGTGGGGATTATGGGCACTACCCCCTTTAGATAAACGCCAACAAGGCGCTTATCAGGGGGAGGCATGCGTCCAGCAGTGGACCAATACAGGCTGTTGAGGTGTGAGTTATGGCTAGGCTATAATGGAGGTAGTACACGCTTGGTTAGACAGACAAGACAGGCAGAGCACTTGTGTGATAAATAAATAAAGTACTTCTCGTTGTGAGGACGAGCTACTGAGACGTTCGGCGAGACGTCTAGGCGAGTGTGTACTGCCGGAATAAGAGTGTATCCAAAATAGATAACACACAGATCAGTTATCGTGATTCTTATAACGTTCAATTTGCATAAAATCTATTGAGAGCACAGTGAGCGTAACTACAAGTACAAGGCTTTGAGAGACGAAGAATTGTATCGAGTGAATACCATTAAGACCGCGATTTTGCCCTTATATCCACAAAGGGCTGGCATGCTATAACGCAAAAATGTGATACACTAACCTGCCTGGTTAGTAGAATTTACTAAACGTATCGAGGTCCATAAATTTCACCAGCGCAATAAAACGCAAGAAGTCTCGTGTAATTTTTTTATTTATTTTAGAATTCAGTAGTTAGCTTTCAGTTTACACCAAAGCACTAACTACACATAATACAAATTTTAGAACTATCTATTATATATAAAAATGAATTGCAGTTCGTTAGTCTCGCTAAAACTCGAGAACGGCTGAACGGATTTATATCTTATCTTGGTCTTGAAATGTTCGTGGAGGTCTAGACCTCCACGAACTTTTCCTCCTTTTTCCCTAGGGAAGGTTTAAAAGGTGAAAAATCAACGCGTGCGAAGCCGCGGGTCGCAGCTAGTAATTAATAAAAAATACAGTACACAGTATAATGGAGTTTTTGAATATTTTCCAGGTGGAATACCAACAAACTTGGGGCACAGAGCGCGTGGCTCGCTGGTCGGAGGCGATCCAGCGACGCGGCGGCGAAGTGGAGGCGGGGTACTGCGCTCGCGTCACACACGTGTTAGCAGAGACGCAGAAACACGGCGTTGTGATGCAGGTCAGTGTCTCCTCGCAAGCACATTGAAGTCCGCTGCTGAGTGTCCAATGGTGTCTATTCATATGTTGCTAAAACTAGACTTAACTAATCTGACAGGGCTAAAAATGATGCCATCCTTTTTATATTGGTCGTTATGACAGGGAGAGTGACATTTTTAGTATTGTCAAATAAGTTTAGTTTTGCCGACATCTGAATTGACACTAGTGTCTACCATGAGGACGCAGGAGGTTGCGGGTTCGATTCCCGCCTCGGGACAAATGTGTGTACGATCTGCAGATATTTGTTCAGGGCGTTCTGGATATTTTCCATGTACAATAAAAAAAAACATCTATGTAGTTGTATTGTATTATGTATATCAATAATCTAGTACCCATAACACAAGCTCTGCTTAGCTTGGGCCTAGACAATGCTGGGTGAATTGTCCTACATTATTTATTAATACTCATTTGTTCACAGGCTCTCCGCGATGCGAAACGCTGCGTCACCGCCTACTGGCTGTCAGACGCGATGGTCCGCCGCGCCGTGGCCCCACCATGGCAGGCCTTACACCTTCCCACGATGTACTCATGTAGGTCTTCAATATTCTGTTAACTCTGCATTATCCCCTCTATTTTTATTTTTCTTTCCTTTTAGAATAGAATAAGAATAAAATATCTTTATTTTATAGACAGAACATAAGTAGGTATACATAAAACTCAATTTTAGAGCAAGGCAAGCAGTATACCTTTTTGCACTAGACGAAAAGGTGCTTGCTACCTTTTCGTCTAGTACAAAAAGGTATACCTAGAGATGTCATTTTATTTTTGTAGGTTCGAACGAAAAAATGGTTGAGATCTTCTGCGATTTGCTACCAAAATATCAAGCCAGAATTTTCTTTGTTTACAATTTGTATTAGTTTCTAGGTCCGAGTATCGTAGCTCAGCAGTCCATTTTAACCGTCTTCAAAAAAGGAGGAGGTTCCCAATTCGACTGTTTGTATGTTTGTTACCTCAGAACTGTTGACTGGGTGATCCGATTTTGATGATTCTTTTATTATTTGAAAGATGGTGCTACCCGTGGGGTCCCATTTAAATCCTTGAGAAAACCATAAAATCGAAGTCGGTTTATAGTTTATTTTTTAAACAAACCAGAATCAGAGTCAGAGTCAAATAGTTTATTTCTTTAGACTTACAAAATAAGTACTAAGACAAGTCAAATTTTTACTATATAAACAGCTTGATAAATAGTTATTACTATCAAACAAGAAATAAGTTGCAATTGACTCTAATTCACTTCAATTTTTTGTCCACTCAACACACTCAACCCAATTATTGTTCCAGTCGTTACGCTCGTGACTTCATTTATCACTGTTTTGCTAGCTCGGAATGTAATATCGGCACGTCAACAAAAACATTTTTGCTCTCATGTTGAACAAATAACAATTGTTTTACTAAGTGTTTTTTTACACAGCACGCGACCGGCCAGCTAAGCACCACCGTGTTGCTATCTCCGGCTGGCGCTCCGCCGAGCGCGAACGGGTTTCAGCTTGCATCTCACATATCGGTGCTAAGGTATTTTATTTATCTTATACCTATAAACGAGCAATAACATCAACATCTATTGGCGAATAGTAATACTATTTTATTGGTGTTTTTAATAATCAACTTTATCCTAATGAACTTATAAACTAAATTGAAAAATAGGACTCTTCCTGACATCTATTGGTTTTTAATAATCAACTTTATCCTAATGAACTTATAAACTAAATTGAAAAATAGGACTCTTCCTGACATCTATTGGTTTTTAATAATCAACTTTATCCTAATGAACTTATAAACTAAATTGAAAAATAGGACTCTTCCTGACATCTATTGGTTTTTAATAATCAACTTTATCCTAATGAACTTATAAACTAAATTGAAAAATAGGACTCTTCCTGACATCTATTGGTTTTTAATAATCAACTTTATCCTAATGAACTTATAAACTAAATTGAAAAATAGGACTCTTCCTGACATCTATTGGCGAATAGTAATTCTAAAAATGTATCGTGAAAATTTATCACGGTCATCCAGGTACTTTATTGTATTTGTAGTATTTTATTTATTTATTGCACACAATTATAAAAAATACATAGTGGGCATAATGCCGATGAAATTTTCTGCAACAACAATGTCCCACTCAACTAGATTATACACTTGTAGATAAAATTGCTGTGTGGTGCTGGCTTAGGATTTGTACCAACCCATCTCCCCCCGCGGGTGTCGTAAGAGGCGACTAAGGGATATCCACCTACAAACTGCGATCCCCAACCCGCATGCCCAGCGAGGAGATTATGGGCTCCCTCAAAGAGTTAAATTCCAATAAGGCGCTTATCAGAAGGAGGCCTGCGACCAGCAGTGGACCAATACAGGCTGTTGAGGTTGAGGTAACACTTGGCGACGATTTGGCAACGTCGTCTGCCACACAATAATTTGTTTACGTAGCCAGCGACGTCGCCGTAGCGTTTTTTTTTTTACGGTAAATAGACCTTTGTTTGACCGCAATCTCGCCTGATGGAAAGCGAAGATGCGGCCGACGGTGTATCACGAAGGTCTAGAAGATACCTATTCACCCTTGTCTTGAAGAGACCCAGGTTGTAATTGACCGGCAAAACAGAGGCAGGGAGCGAGTTCCATTCATTTGCGGTGCGAATAATAAAGGTGAAGGAAAACCGCTTAGTGCGAGTGGAGGGTACATCCACCAAGTATGGATGATATTGCGCTGTGCGTCTGCTTGTCCTGGAGTGGAAGGGGGATGGTGGGATCAGGTCATGTAGTTCGAGTGAGCATTCTCCAAAAGATCGAGAGACAAGCAACCTTGCGGCGGTGTTCGAGACTTTGAACTTTAGTCTCTGCAAGGTACTGCTCGTCCCGGTGAGATAGGACCCTTATTCAGACGACAGTGTAATATAAGTTAACTGGTCCCTAAGTTTGGTTACTCGACAGTATGAAGACGTTCCATAATATTATCCGTTTTCGTACAGCGCTTACGCCACTTACAAGCGTAAATGGACTACGCAAATGTTATACAAAAAATAACTTTCTTTTAAAAAAATATTTACCGACTTACATTTTTATAGTTTTTCATAATCTTTATAGATCCCATTGTCAGAACTGAATGAACTGAATAATTAAAATGGGACCACACGGGAAGCACCAGCTTTTATATAAAAAAAGAATCATGAAAATTGGACCACCCAGTACGTAGCCCAGTACTAAGTTAACTTACTGAGGTAACAAACATTAAAAAAAAACAGTCGAATTAAAAACCTCCTTTTTTGAAGTCGGTTAAAAATGGATGTCTAGATAAAAATGTCTCTCGATGACGACTCGTTCAATACTAACGAGTAACCAAACTCAGGGCTCCGATTCAACGGTTCAGAAGAAACCTGGCCGCCATGGTCAAAATTCGGCTAGAAGGATATCATTGATTTTCTGTGCCATTACTACTCGCTTGTTTCGTTACAGCATTATTCTGCTTATTATTATTTTATCGAATTATTTTACTCATTGACATTTGTATATTTTATTTTATTAGCTTGCTTTACTTCATCACACTAATATTATAAATGCGAAAGTTTGTATGGATGTATGGATGGATGGATGTTTGTTACCTCTTCACGCCAAAATTACTGAACGGATCTGGGTTAAATTTATACAGGTAAATCGAATCCTGGAACCAATCATACTCTACTTTTTATCCCATAAATCTATTCCCGAGGGATAAAAATCACCACCACCTTTAAACGTTTCCATAGGAACAACGCGTGCGAAGCCGCGAGTCGCAGCTAGTATAATTATAATTCTGATGACTACTCTATTGTATTAGGTTAGACCTGTAATGAATTAATGATAGATGATTTAAATAAATAAATAAATAAAATAATCTTCATAAAAACGTCTTGTTCCACAGCTAACTCCCTACATGACTCGCGACAACACAGTACTAATCTGCAAACGGGCGGAAGGCAACAAGTACCGGCGCGCGAGGGAGTGGGGCATCCTTGTGGTCACCGCCGCCTGGCTCACCGACCTACTGCTGGGGAATATGAGCGCTCTGGCTCAGGTAATAGAACCTACATTACTGTATTTTACTATAGAAACTTTCGTAGTTTGACGAATTCATTATGAATGTAAGCGGGTTAACTACGAACCTTGTTTGTGTTGGAAGAACACCAACGTTTCATCCCTTAACGAGGGACATCTTCAGGGGCCTTATTCCACTATTTTTTAAACAAAATGCTATAATGGCGCCATAATGGCGCCATACGATTAAGATAGTGATTTAGTCGTAAATTTATTTGGTATTCCAATACCATAAGATTACAATCTCTATGACTTATAATATCGTGTCAATAATGTGGTGGGGCATATAATCATAATCGTAATAGTCATAGATATGGCATAAACAAAAGAAGATCGTGTTAGTAGAATACCATAAGGTGTCAATGGCGGTGATTGTAACGCGATAATGAAGCGATAATATTGTCATAATGAGGCGATTGTGTTAGTGGAATCAGGCCCCAGGGCGAATGCGGTTCTAGACGCGCGCGTTCCGCATCCCTTCGAGCACTGCGGGTGAGCGCGCGTTGAGCGCGTTTTACATTACTTTAATTCAACAAGTAGGGACTAGTGCAGTCATTACGTACTCAAGCTTAGAATCACTGCTCAAGTAAATCTTTATTATAGAACGTAACTCTGACGCTACTTAGCTAGGTGCACTAGCAAAATCGCTACTTGAGTGAGTAAGATTTTGTCTATGGTCTACACATTTATCTAAGCGAAAAACATTCCTTTACCTTATCAAACTGACTATCACAGTGTGTTTTTGTTGATATGGTGGTTTTTGTGAAACGAAACGCAACGAATTCAAACACTTTTATTTAATTAGCGCTTTATTTAATTTAAAAAAAGCAATCTTTTCGAAGCATTGTCCAGGCTCAAGCGTGGTCCAGGCCACACTTGAGTGAAGATAAGATCAAAGAATCACTAGGCAGAGATATGACAGTTTGAAATCGTTCTAAAATAGGCAATTACTCAAGAATTGCTTGGTAACCGTTCAATCATACGTAACAACGTGGTAAGAACGCATCGTTACTCGAGGGTTACATGAGTGAGTGTAGATTTTGACATTAGTTCCCAAGCATTGTTTTAAAATTAGTCTTAACTCAAAACTATACATAAGCATCACTCAATCATAGGTCCATGACTGAGCATGCTTTCATAATACGGGCCTTAGTCAAATGAGATTGAGCTCAAATTATCCATCATTATGTGTCCAAATCTCCAAGTTATTCGACATGTATCGTTTTGTTGCGGGACTACTAAACTACTTGGTGTGTTCTTCGAATTTTAAAATCCGAATTTCGTAGGTGAATCCTATCGCTAATTCCGTCATTCGTGTTTATATTTCAGATCGAAAACGCGAAGTACCAACAATTCAGTTTAGCCAGCCCATTCCGGATGGATTACAGTCTCGTATCGCATTTGATGAGTATGTTTTTAAATATATATTAGTCAACTAAATTATAACATATTTAATTAAATTTGCATGCCTTTTAAACTAGATTCTGCTTGCCACTCATAACACTCCACTCCACTATTGTCATTTCCTTTTTGTAATACTTCAACAATTTACCATCTCTTTACCTTCCAGATGCCTGGAAAATGGCAATAAACATAACTCAAGAATCCCACGAGCGTGCCAAACGAAGCGCCGCAGCATTAGCTTCTAACCCGCGGCGAGCGAAGCGACCTCGGCTAGAATCTCCCGTGGCGGCGCCACCGACGGGCGTGGTGCCGCCGCCGTTGCACCTCGCGCCGAGAGTTTTGTTCTCCGCTGTTAGTCCACAGCTGCAGAACAAACTTAGCACTTACATCAGGTAAATATAATTTACCAACTCTATTTTATATTTACTATCTGTCATTAGTGCTATTGATGGAGGTATATGGACCAGTCGGCCGCTCCATGTATCGCTGGATTGACGCTGGAAGAAAATTTAGTTCTCGACGGTATTAGCGAAAGACAGCGCTCAAAAAAACAGTTCTATGCTAGTGCAGATTGTTCGATGCCGGCCTGTGATCGCGCACCCAACGGGTAGACTGATTAACGGTTGAGCCGTAATGCCAATAGGTAACACTTACTACACAGTAAAGGCGGCCCTGCTCAGAACCATCGCGGTTCCGAACAGAGCCGCGATTACTGTATCTGTATGTCATCATCATCAACCTATATGAGTCCGCCGCTGGACATAGGCCTCCCCTAATGAGCGCCATAGCGCCCTGTCTTCAGCTTGACGCATCCAGCATCTGCCTGCAGTCTTTCGCAGATCGTCATCCCACCTGGCCGGAAGGCGTTTTACACTACGTTTACCGAGTCGCGGTCTTCACTCAAGAACACGTTTACCCCAGTGTTTGTCGGTTCTTCGCGAGATATGGCCGGCCCACTGCCACTTCAGTTTGCTAATTCTTTGAGCTATGTCGATAACTTTGGTTCTCTGTCGGATGTATTCGTTACGAATCCTCTCTCAGTGAGATGCCGAGCCATACATATTTCTATAGCTCGCTGAGTAACTTTAAACTGGTGGACCAGCCCTACCGTGAGTGTCCAGGTGTCCACGTCTCAGCTCCGTAGCTCATGACGGGTAGGATGCACTGATTGAAAACTTTCGTTTTCAAGCATTGCGGTAGAGATGACGAGAAGACTCTACGTATTTCCCAATCGCCTCAATGGGTCCTCCTCTTGGACTCCTTCTCGAAACTGTTTTTCCCTAACTGCAGAATCAGCCTGAGGTACATGTATTCGGAAACGATTTAACGGTAACTCGGTCCTAGATCAATTTGGCTAATGATTTGATCATGACTTTGGTTTTATCTAAATTCATGTCAAGACCGAAGCATCTTGAGGCTGAAGCTAGGCCGTCCAACATCTGGTTAAGCTCCTCTAGCGACTCCTCAATTAAAACTATGTCATCAGCAAATCGCAGGTGTGAGATGAAATCGCCGTTTATATTAATGCCCTTACCTTTCCAGTCCAGCGTCTTAAACATATCTTCCAACGCGCTTGTGAACAGTTTCGGAGATATGACTCACTTCTCTGGGCAATTGGTGGTGTCTGGGTGTGTGTACATGGAGAAGTCATGCGTCGTCGGTCAATATCCACTTTGGGGCGCTGAGACTTTGAAGTTAGCTGTCTTGACGTAGTTTTTCAGAAACAGCTCAGAACAGAGATGCCTGGAGTAGTCTTGTATTGTTATTTTATCGGGCCGTAAATAATATTTTTTACATAAGAATTCAATTTATAACCTATGTTTATTTCTACAGCGTTGATTCACACGGCTTACGGCGCTCGCTACGTTTACGGATGGCACAAGATTCCGTTCTTGTTAGTAACATTCTGTGTCACTTTACTGATATTTATATTGCAATAAGAATAAAAATGTGTTATATAAATTATCTAATTAAACAGCGACATCTTTTTCATAGTAAAAAACGCTAACTCATTGTATAACAAAAAGCATGGGCAAAAATTTTCACCTACTTTTTTTTTCAGGCAACTCGGCGGCCTTGTCGTAACGTCACCCATCGAAGCAACCCACCTCGTAATGGAAAAGCTCGTTCGTACCAGCAAGCTCGTCAGTTGCCTCGTTACCGTGAAACATCTACTTACACCAGATTGGGTGTACGAAAGCCAACGCCTAAACAAATTCGCAGACGAAGCTATGCACGGGTTAAAAGACGATGCGTTCAACAAAATGTTTAAATGTGATATATCCGAAGTTTTATTATGCGGGGAGCAAAGGCGAAGGTTGTTTGAAGGGGTTACCTTCTTCTTAACGCCTTGCGTGAAACCAGCTAGGAATGCGTTGGTAGAAATGATCGAGCTTTGTGGAGGGAAGGTGGAGAAGAATCGACGCTCATACGTATCTATACAGGAAATGCACACACAGAGGCCTTATAGTTATCTAGTGTTGACTGTACCTAATGATCTACATTTAGTTTATTATTTACTACAAACGGAGAAAACTTTAAATGTTGTGTGTAGTACTGAAATCGTGTTATCTGCTATTATGAGACAAAAGTTGGAGGTGCAAGATTTTCTGATCAAAATTGATTAGGAGTCTTAGATATTGGCTGTAATTTTGTGAATGAGTTTTGTTAATAAAGTAAATTTGAATTGGTATGAGATAAGATTTAAGCTGGCATGTGTAAAGTATCAGGGTCCATATCTATGCCAATATCTGTAAAAATATACTGAAAAATGATTTGTACAAGCAAAGTGAAGGTCGGAATGAGCATTCCCAAAAAAAATTGTATATTAAATAACTTGTAATACTGCCATTTCACAAGAGTTGCATATAATATATGTAGTGAGGGAGTACAGAAAATGTTATCATCCTATGAGATATCACTTTACGTATCCGTACATAGGTAATTAGTGGGAAGTCAGCTTAATTCCGACTTTCTTTAGATGTAAGTAAATTCTAATAAATTTTTATAGGGTGGCAACAAATTTGTCACATGTCATTTCCGATGATTTGTTAAATATTGAAAATTTAGTATGGCATTAGGTGGAAAAAAAAATGGATTTCATATAATTTCGGTTTCTAATATTTATTTTTAGTTGCATTTCTATTATGTTGTGTATTTCTGCTAAGTATTATAAATAGTCTTGACATTTCCATTAAATTTTATGTTAATTTCGTACAATAGTTTTGTAAATAATTAAAACAAGTTTTATAGCAGGAACTGAAAATGCAAAATATATTTGAATTGTTCTTAAATTTTTGCATTTTATTTTCTATGGCTACTGCTTACTGGATCTCTTTCACTTCACAAACCGTCTAGGGCTTGCTGAAGCTTACTATTGTAAATCTTCACTCTTTTGAATAATTATTTTGCGATGATTGTAGCATTCAAACCCCATAGGTAACTTTGTAAAGTTTTTCACTATCATTCTAAGATCAGTTCTTCTACAAATTTCTTTTGTGGCTGTTTGTAACATATCCCCATTTGAACTAACAGCACTGAAATGGTCTTTCCATTTACCAAACAAGCAGTTGGTTCTAGAAAGTTCATCTTTAATAGAAGGTATCAAACCACTGCACTTAGGAGTCCCTTTCGCACATAAGAACAATGACTGCCATGACAGGTACTGCAAGTGGTTTCCACAGAAAATAAACTTAAAACCAACTGGCTTATTCTTAAGCAATGTCTCCACTATTGAATTGCTTAATTTCACTGCTACTTTCTGCTTGTACAGCTTTAGATGGCTAACCATCTCTGTCTCATCACAAGCAACAGCTAGGGTTGTACAAAATTTATTAGCTGATAGGCAAAATGTTGTAAAAATATGACTCCAAATCAGTTCTTCTGGGTTGTAAAAGAAGTTGAATATATGGCTATTAATAGGGATGCCAGACTGGCTAATCCTCTTCTCCAGGAATTTATTCACATCTGCTATAGCTGCAGTGAATGCAATTTTGAAGCACATAGGGCCTTCAAAAGCAGTACTTGCTCTACTGACTTGCAAGTTTTTGGTATTGTAACTATTGCCAAGAAATGTGATCTCCTCACTCAATTTGATTTCAGGATGGGGGAAGTTGACTTCTGTTTTACAGTAGTTTACATTTCTGTAGTTTGCTAGTGTGTTCAAAAAATGTTGCCCATCTTCGAATGAATCTGTAATGTACAAGTAGTCATCTACAACTCGTATGAATAGTTTTATTGTAGCCATTGAGTTCCTCAAGTGTTCTGAAAAGTATGTTTCATCCATATGATTGTAGTAGAGTTCCGAAAGAGCTGGTGAGTACTTGTAACCTTGTACTAATCCTTGTTTCCATTCATATACTGTGGATCCAGCGCGGACTAAGAGTGGCTTACGTAGTTCTGCCATAATATCATTGAACTGCTGAGCATATTTTTTCTTGAGAAAGAGATTTTTCTCTGTCTTTTGGAGAGCTGAATGTTTTTCGAACAATATTTTCAACAACTTCTCTTTATTCACGGCACCAAAAGCATTGCTCAAGTCAGTTTTAACAAAAAAAAGTTTTGGTTTGTTCAATTTTAACCATTTCTCATAAAACTCTAAATACAATGTATCAATTTTCTTTGGTCTTCTTCCCATTAATATTTTCAAAAAGTTCAATCTATCTTTGATTTTGTGTTTGTCTGTTGTATTTTGTACTTTTGCTTTGTATTGTACTATAGGCCTATAATTTTTATTCCTTTTCAATATAAGATGGAGTTTGGGTATATCTTTCTTTTGAGATCTAAATTTTAACCGTTCTCCAAGACTGTGGTTTGTCTTAATCTTTTTACTCAAACAATGGCTTTCACACTTTTGTAGAGTTTCTGTGTATATCATCTCAAAAATCTTTCTGTCATAAAAGCTCTGCCAATGACTTTTCCAAAAATAATGAAGCTTATTTTCATCGTAGTCAGTCTTGCAAGTTGTGACATAAAAATTCAAGGCAAGTATAGGTGAAAGTATATTTTGAAGAATACATTTCAAGATACAATATAAAATCTCCTTTGCTCTAGGGTCATCGGTGTACCCTAATGATCCAAAGTCCCATTTATCTACAAACTTTCCTAATTTAAAATGTTGGTATCTCATACTGTAAATAGTGGCTTCCACTAGCCTTCTAAATTTTTTTTTGTTATTATTAGAGTCACCAAATAGTCCTTTTGGTATTATATCAGAGACAGCTCTCCAACATCTTTGAAAAATAAATTGTTTCCCTACTGGTTTCAAATGCTGTGTGCTATCAATGTCATCGAAATACTCCTTGAAATCGCGTTTGGAGCGTAGCTTTAAATTTTCATCCATTTCAGTAAGAAAAGAGCGCAATTCAGGTGTAATATTTTCTGCAGCTTTGATAGGTTCAGTGTTTACCAATTGCAAACCATGTCTACGAATATTCACATAGGAACGCACATTTTGCTTATTAACAAAGTTCTGAGACAGACAAAGAAGTGGTTCCATTTCTTCGAAGAGCACAGAATCGTCAAACTTTATCATTTAGTAAAAAAAGTACGTATTTATCACAAACAAGACAAACGCGGCAGCGCGGGCGGCCGGCGGCGGCGGGGCGGCGGGGCGAAGGGGGCCAAGGAACCTAAATAGGGGGTTCCCGGCGGGGGGCGGGGCCAGTAAAAGGGGGGCGCGCCCCCTCCCTGCGTGCACTTCGCGCTTTTCGCGTCAATGTCTAAATACTAGAGGCAGGAAATGCTAACTTCAAGCGAGTCCAAAAAAATTACAGACGAATTGAGAACCTTCTATTTTTGAAGTCGAGCGAGCAGTATGTTATGACCGCGCGCGACCTGATTGACTGCGTGGCATGCTTTAGATTATATATATTACGCATAAAACCATGATATTACGTACTTACGTTCTATAGGGATAAACCCGATAAACCTGTAAAATATGTAGGTTTTAAAACCAATACAGTACAACAGTTTTACGATTAATTTATTAATTAATCTAATCTGCGTAAGAAGAGATGTAACTTTCGTTCAAAAATGATTTTCATTATGACATCTGACTCAATCGACTGACATTTGAAAGATCTGGAGCTAGTGCTGTCCATCAATAATTAGTACATATATAGTATATACATATACATATAGTAGTATACATTGTATCGATGGCAATTTCAGGTACATTATAAATCCACTCATATAATCTTATTTAATTTTATTCATGTGCTTTAGAGACAATTCACACGTGCTACAACCACAACCGTTTGTTGTTGTTTGTTGCCTCAACGCAACCACATCGACATTGTAGTTAGTAGTAAGGTTACCTATCATACCAACCACAACGCAAACGCAAATTCTTCAAGGACACTATCACACGTCACTTCTGCTTATAGTTTGACCGCAACCGCTGTACCGCTGCTTAGGCAAGTGCGGCGAGGTGGGGGGCAAGGAAAAAAGAGCAAGAGTAAACATGAGATCGATGTTAGGATATCGAGATAAACAAAATGTTTATTTTATGTGACGATTATATTTTTTTGTAACTAAATTATCTACAGGTATTCTGACATAGATTCTGCTTCAACTTAATCTTCCGTTTCGCCATTGGAACTTGAATCGGAGTCGTTCTGCAAATTTATTATCAATGGATCAATAATCATATTAAATCTACTATCGCGATCAGTTTTATATTCTTCTTTTCTTTAAATATTAGGCCACTATAAAAATGATTGTCTTGACATCACGAGATAGCGCTCGACCCATCTTTGGATATTTATCTCGTGTGCGTCTTACTACTTCCCCCTCGTCTCGCCGTGCGCATACCTCAGGCGCGGTACAGCGGTTGCGGTCAAACAATAGTCTCTTCTCTTTATTTTGTCTCTGCGATGTGGTGTAGTAGTGGTACGTTGTCAGTAAATAAAAGTTCGCATTATGTCCTGTGGCAGCGTGGCAGCGGCGGTAGGCATCGCATCGGCATGCAGCAGTTGGGCGATTGCTTTATGAAAAATTAATCGACATGATGATGTGTAATATTTGATTAGCACATCACTAATCTTGAATTCTTGATACGCCCCTTTCGTTTGCCGTGTTCGTGTCAAAGCAAAAGTTTACCATTTATTGTTTCTCGAAAAATAGTTGAGGTATCTGTAAATTGCACTTCATCTACTAATTATAATAAGTGCCTAATTATTGTCGTGCTTGGTCCCTTCTAAAAACCCGTCAAATCATCACAAAAATACCCAAATCTAACATGCAAGTTCGATCTGTCAAAAAATAAATTGGTTTTGTTTATCGATTTTCCAGGAAGGGTGCTGAAATTCGTTGTTAGTATCTAACTGAAAAGATATTCTTAGGGATAAAGTGGCCAAGATGACTGATTCAAAGTATTTTACGACTACCAAAAAGGGGGAGATTTTTGAGTTGAAATCTGAATTGAACAGCGACAAAAAGGAAAAGAAAAAGGAGGCGGTAAAGAAGGTAAGATTAAAGCTTTGCTTGAACTCAAAAATTTAAATCGTAAGATACGCCCTCACGCCCAAAAACTAGCATTTTCTTTAAATGTGCATTAAACAAAGTGCCGATGTACACACACTATGAGTACCTAGACAATATTAGTGTTTTTGTCAATCAAAATCAACCTAACTATTATTATTGCTTTTTAGTGTGCAATCACAGCACGAACTTTTGTGAATAAGCACACCACTAAAACATACAATTCACTGATTCAAAGAAAGGGCCTATCTAACAATTTAAATCTTTGGTTGAACTACCAATGCAGCAAACCATGTTACAGAAACATTTAGGATGTAACATGGTTTTTACTCCCCCTAGGTTGTTTTCCTTTTAGCTGAAGAATGATAACACCTTACTTATGATTCATACCATCTTTGAAAAAGATAAATAAGGCTTTAAATGACAGTGAAGAAACTGTGATAAATATGTCTCATTATTCTATTTATATGAATAGAATAGAATAAACATTTATAAAATAAACATATAAACAGAACAGAACAAATATTTTTAAAAGTGTTATTAATTCGTTCATTTATTTAGCACACACAGCACAACAGGAAAGTAAAAACAAAAACCTAAACTTAAAAAATAAAAATCTGTATGAGACAGTCTAAAGAAAAAAAATAGATTTTTCTTTCCTGGATGGAGACATAAATACCAACAACTTGCATAAACATTCATTTTTGGTTCCAAAATAAAATAAATTGATAGGCACCATCTCATTGCAGTAACAGCAGCATATTTTTTACCATTGTAAGTTGTTACAACTACAACCCTAGCATCCAAACTAAAGTTCTTGGAGCATCAACAGAAAATCTGTTTGAATCAAGTAAAAAACCCTTATTTATCCTGCAGGTCATAGCCTCCATGACAGTCGGTAAAGATGTGTCAGCACTCTTCCCTGATGTTGTCAACTGCATGCAAACTGACAACTTGGAACTGAAGAAGCTTGTTTACTTGTATTTGATGAACTATGCAAAATCTCAACCTGATATGGCTATAATGGCTGTCAACACATTCGTCAAGGTATGTTTTGAAGAATGCTCTGCTATTTTTGTCAATTCAGTGTGTTTTGCACTATTTGAAAAGTTCGCTCTTTAGCTGCCACGGACATGTTTTAAAATGAATAATAACTTCTTCAAGCTAATCCACCTGTCTTCAAGATTGCAGTAGGTAACTCTTACAAAAATATGCAGTATTCCAGCCCTGTCTCAAAATCAAACTAAACTTTAATAGGTACCTCAGACAAAGGAATATAAAGACATCTTACGGTGAACTAAAAAATGAAGCCACTTTTTTATAGTTGAGTGCGTGAAAGTGTTTCCATCTGAAAGAAAAACTCCCTATAATTTGGGAAGTAGTAAAATTTCAGCCAGATCTGTTCAGTAGTTTTGGCGTGAAGAGGTAACAAACATCCATCCATACATCCATACAAACTTACTAATTTATAATATTAGAGTGATTTCTACTCATACGTGGCGTTGGGCTCGAGAAGAAATGCATTGAGCTAAGCGCTTATTATTGGATAGGTTAAAGATAGATGGCGATCAGGAGAAGTCGGGTATGTTTATAAACCAATGGTATAATAAATTATGTGTGGATTTGTTTATTTTTAGGAATGAAATGAGAGACGAAATTATAATAATAAAAAAATATTCGTGATTAGCACTCTCGATTAAATTTTTGTTTAAAACGATACTCATTAGGTAAAAAAATTCAGCCATCTTGAATTCTAAAGCAAACTCATTTTCGAAATCTACACCTTCGATTCAGTTGGAGACGATCGATACTTACCCATAATGTAAAACTGCAAATAAAAAGAATGTCCACCATCTTGAATTTTAATATTACTAACTAGGGCTACCTGGTGGTTATGTCATAATCGTGTATGTTGTTTATTATTTAATTGTGTTCCACTTTTACCTAACCTACACCCTCGATTTGATCGAAATCGATAACCAAGAGAGGAGACCACGATTTAAAAATGTCAGCCAAATTGGATTTTGAAATGGACATCTTTTTCGTACTGTCCAAGTTTGAGTCAAAAACGATCCGACCCACGCCTGCCGCCATCAAATTCGTAATCTCCACCCCAATGTTAGTCGAAAACGATACCCATGTCATATTCTTGGATAAGGAGGGGGTTCAGGAGAGGCTAGGCACAGCAAGACTCGCTGCGCTCGCCTTGCAGTGTGTGTCGGATTGCGAACCACGCCCGCCGTCATCAAATTCGTAATCCTTATTCCCATATTACTCGAACATGATACCCATATCAAATTCTTGGATCTTCACTCTATTTGGTAGTACTCAAAAAAGGGGGAGGAGTTTGGGGGGCATGGGGGGTAAAAAAATTGTCTTAAAAAAGTGACTTGTATTCGTCTACACGGCTGTAATTTTTTTTTTAATTTAAGTCACTCCGTTTGGGAGATATACAACGGGGGCTAAAAAAGGGGCGAGAGGGGGGGTAATTAATTTTTTCCTTTGATTCAAGAAGATACCCTCTATACGACCCTGCAATCAAATTTCTTCTATCACGTCGCTATCTGGTAGCACTTACAAAGGGGGAGGGGGTCTGGGACAAGGGGGGGTTTAAAAAATCAGTTTAAATCACTTGTCCCCCTCTATACAAACGCCATAAACGTTTTGATCGAAGTTGGTCGGTGTGCAAGAAGGTTAGAGCGGGGGGGCTCCGGGAGGGGGAGCAAATCTCAAAAACCGAGGGGGACTGAGGAATTTTCCCTCGGTCCAACATGAGAAATACATTATCGCAAAAAAAACAATAACTCACCCTCCACCATCCGGGAGAACAATTATGTCAGTGAGTCAGTGAGTCCGTGGTAATCTAGCTATATCGTCATCGGTCCAATAATCGAAATCCTCGATTAGTCTAAATAGCTACCAATTATGTGAACCCTTGAAGCGAAAAATAACAAATAGCTTGGGGAAATCTGAAATCATATGCTGGTAACATTCGTGCTCTATGTCACTGTCATTGTCATTGTCTTTGATATCAACATAGTGTTGAGGTTTTGTGTTCCAAGTAAAACAAAAACAAGTGTTTATTAGAAAGTTTTACGGTGTTATTTCAGTACTTACAAGTCAAACGTTATTCCTTCCGACTTCTTGACCTTTCTGCTGCTATTTTGACAGTTATTCACTGCACAGGAAACCATAGTTATCTATTTACACGTCGAAGTGTCCTGGCTCGCGCCTCGACGGGTACTGACGAGCACTGCGCACGGTTTTGTTGATATTTGTGTGCGTGAGCGCGTGTGTTTACAAGGTGAGCACGGTTTTCTACGGCTTCATTTTTTATTTCACCGTAAGCTGTCTTTATATTCCTTTGTCTGAGAATAGGTACTTGCTTTAATCATAACTCAAATGAAATGCATGTTTTACCTGCATTCTTACAGAATGGAATTGAAAAGTGATGTGATCTCTCATGCTATTATGCAATTCATAATTATCTGATCTGAGCAGAACAATATAACTAATTTTCTTTTTAAAACACACTGAATTGACCAATTTTATTATTCCTTTGAAAGACAAATTGCATGTTATCAAACAACAGTTAAACATAGGCAGGCATTAAGTGAAAAACTTATTTGGTATCATTGTTCTATTTGACACTAATTTATTATTGATGTAGCACAGTAGGAAAACAAGCTATTTAATTTAAAGTAATACACTTAAAATTACAGTGTTATTTTAGTATCAATTTAGTTTAGTTAACTGTATATGTGACATGTGTTTTTTGTGGTTTAATGTCTCCTATACCATGTAATTGGGTGGAAGGATCTACCAACATACCAGCTTGTTAAGGTAATCCAGACCTAAGACATCAACTCATTGTATTTGTAGATTTACACATTACTCAGAAATTGCAAAGGTACATAAAATTGTGTTTGTGAATTTGGAGGCAATGCACTGTAGTAGTATTTCATTATTTAAAAACTTAATAAAGCAAATGTGAACCGATTAACACCTATGAGTGATTAAAGCAGGTCTACGTCTATCAGTGGGCATATCCTTAACCCAACAGCCTATATTGGTCCACTGCTGGATGCAGGCCTCGCTCTGATTAGTGCCTTATTGGCTTTTATCTCATAAAGGTTATGACCTTAACCCTCACACTCGGCTACAGGTTGGGGATTGCAGGTAAACTTTCTTTGACCCTTACCACGTTATGGCATATAATCTTTAATAAATTTAGGTACCTAGAAATTATAAGTAAAAAAGGTAAATATCAAAGCTATTGATGACTCAAAATAGATTTCAAAGTTTTGATTGTAATATAATTACTGATTTCACTGATTGTAATTTATGTAGTTTAATTTTTAATTTAGACTAGTTTCGGAATATTTAAACAATATGGTGCATTGCCATTATATTGCATGTTTAAATTAGAACAAGCATGAAAATCATGTGTCCAATAATAGTATCATTAGCACTGTAATGTGTAAATCTACCATCTTAAAATATATGTTATCAAATCAAGTTATATAAACTGCAAAAATATAAACAAAACCCATGGCTCATATTTAATCCAAATAGAAAGCACATTGCCCTGTTGTATTCTAGTAATAGTATTGTAGAATCTCACATGGTTGAAAGATTTGGGATATGAGATACTAAAATGTAGAAAACACCTAATTAAATTATACTTCAAGGATCGGCAGTCAAAATAAAAACAACTTAATAGTGTGCTATAAGCATTTTACTTCAAAATTGTACTACCTTCATATTTATGGAAATTTTACTTCGAACTCGAATCTTGAAGTTGGTGGTTGGGCTTGGTGTTTTAAAAACACGATTGCTGAAAATTTTCTTGTTAGTTTATTTTTTTGAAAATTAAATATTTCGCACACGTTTTTCTATTTATTTCAGTAACAAAAACTGGTAGCGATGTTATTGCTACTCTTAAATTAAAGAACTGTTAAATAGATCCCTTAACATTGGGCTTTTCAAAGAAACACGATGATTGGTGATTGCCAATTCACAAATAACATTAAAAAAAATAACTTATTGTTTCTGAATAGAAAAAAACTAGAATGCCAAAAAATCCCAGACTCCATAATTTAACTGTTAGGCTGACCATCGGCGCTGACACTCCATGTGTTGCATGGTTGCGTTTCTATCACATTTGTGCAATACATTCTTAAGAATGACAATAAATAACACCTACGCTGCCCTGCAGCTCAGCTGCTTACCCCTAAGCATTCATTGTCTATGTTAAACGCTATTTTGCAACCATTCAAGTGTCAAAGTTATGTAATACAAAAGCTCTGCTTAGATTGGGCAGCATTATTTATTTATTTGAATTCAAGATCAGCGCCGATCGTCTACGCTGATTCTAGCAGAATCGGCACAAAATATACTCGTACAAACCATGTGAGATCCTACCGCTTAAAAAGCTTCAGTCTTCAATACCTCTCTTTCTACCTATAACACCTAAAACCCTTCAGGACTGCGAGGATTCAAACCCGCTCATTCGCGCACTGGCGGTCCGAACCATGGGCTGCATCCGAGTGGATAAGATCACGGAGTATCTGTGCGAGCCGCTGAGGAAATGCCTCAAAGACGAGGACCCTTATGTGAGGAAGACTGCGGCCGTCTGTGTCGCTAAACTGTATGATATCTCCTCGAGTATGGTTGAGGACCAGGTAACTATTGGACTAGAATTCAGTTTGTAAGTAAAAACTTGCTTGGCGCACGTTTTGAACCATTATCACGCTACAGCGTGCACTGTATGATATTTTCTCCAGTGAAGTAGATATTTAAGTAGAAAATAATTCTTCAGTCAAACTGTCTGTAACATCACGCTTGGGTTGGTTACGCTGGATCGTAACCGATCCGAGCGTGACGGCTGATGACAGTATCAGCTCTCAGTCATTTTTACAGTCAAAGACGAAATGCAATTTCTTTTTCTGTTCATAAAACCAACCCTTATTTTATTCCTGATTAGAAAAACCTGTGTCAGAACGATGCGGCCATGTGAGATATCTCCTCAAGTATGATTTAGAAAAGTCAGATCAGAGTTGGATGAAATCTTATACCACATATTTATCCACAGGGTTTCTTAGACCAGCTAAAAGATCTGCTGAGCGACTCTAATCCGATGGTGGTTGCTAACGCCGTCGCCGCTCTGTCTGAGATCAACGAGGCCAGCGTCTCGGGCAAACCTCTTGTTGGTAAGGGTTTTGTAGGCATTTAAGATGAAGTGAGTTCTAAATCTCACGTTTTAACATCTTTTTTTTAAATATATAATAATAATTTGATAGAAACTAAAGTATTTTTTTAGTAAATTATTGGAATTTCAAATGTTCTTCTTAAACTAATTACCTACTTCTATGCATAATAAAAAATATCTATCTATGTAATGTATTGTATTATGTATATCAGTTATCTAGTACCCATAACACAAGCTCTGCTTAACTTGGGGCTAGATAATGCTGTGTGAATTGTCCAGCATTATTTATTTATTTATTTATTTATCTTCTAGTTGAAACCGTTTAAAGTGACAATATGTGTAGTTTCAATCCATTTTAAAACGCATCCAAATTCCAGAAATGAACGCGCCAACCATCAACAAGCTCCTGACAGCTCTAAACGAGTGCACAGAATGGGGCCAAGTGTTCATACTCGACGCACTCTCTAACTACCAGCCTCGGGACGCGCGCGAGGCTCACTCCATCTGCGAGAGAATCACGCCCAGGCTGGCGCATGCGAACGCTGCTGTCGTACTGTCAGCTGTCAAGGTATGACGCATCTGTCATGTGTGTATGTATGAAGTTGACCATCCACAAAAAAAAGACAAGATAAAAATTTGTTTATTTTACCGAATAGGTACATGACAAAAAGAGTGGTACAATACATAAATTAACAGTCATATAAAACGAATAAGTAAATCTAACAATAGTTACATTGGGTAATAAGGTACTTTGTCATCGCCATGGCATGAGCCATGACAAAGTACGTAACAAGCCAGAAGAAGTCCAAAGTTACATGAAAAAAAAACAGAAGCCCATGAAGAAGAAGAGCAAAATCCCTTAGTGCACCTAAAGGCGATACACCGTTTCTTCACCAAGTGGCCCAGAGGCAGTTGCCTTGCGAGTAGAAGTCGGGGTAGAGAGGAAAACCTCGGAGCCCTTACTAAAACGCTTCGGAAGCAGAAACACGAAGCGTTTGAAGAAAACCTGATTGATATGTGTATGTACAAAGTCCAGAGAAAAATATTTAATTAAACCAAAACTTGGCTAAACCTCAACAGCCTATATTGGTCCAGGTCTCCCTCTGATAAGCGTCTATCTAATGGGGGGGGTAATGCCCATAATCCCTACTCTGGGCATGCGGGTTGGGGATCGCATGCGCTGCTGCTCGCCTCTCGGTGGATATCCCTTAGTCGCCTCTTACGACACCCACGGCGACAGTGCAAAAGTGAAAACCCCCCGTTCCCACTTGTCGATTTTCAGGCCTGGATTATATTTGATTTAAATCGGATGTTCCAGGGTGGCAGAGCATTTTATATGCATCTCTATACACGCTTACTTAGCTCACAACATGTCAATGCTAGTATGACATATCGTTGATTAGACCGGCTCGATTCTTTTGTCCCCCTTGGATTGTCAAACTCGACCGCTCCCACTCGAGGTAGAATCGATCAATGTACAGCAGAGTAAACATGTACTAAACACAGCACGTGATGCTAAACATATGGTTTATCCATTTTGAATGAAGCATGTTAGTAAACAAAGAACGACACAAATTTCAAAATCTCACTTGCTTGGCGTCGAGTTTCAGATATAATTGTAAGCAATTTTTATTGAAGGGAGGATCTAAAATCGACAAGTAATGTAAATAACGTATAAAAGGACGCGCCAACAAAGCTTTGCAGGCCTATCCCACGGGAACTGATTTATTGGATAAAAAGTAGTAAGCCTATGTGTTATTCCAGGCCTAGGACTACCTGTATCAAAAATTTCAGCCCAATCCGTTCAGTAGATTTTCGAGCAACAAACATGCATACATGTTTACAGATATTACATGTTTTATAAACTTTCGCGTTTATTTTATTAGTAGAATTAAGGTCCGAATGTGGTAACCCCTAAACAGAAATCAGTAGTTTCCAAATCTTGATTCTACTTTTGACTGTCCCCCCAGGTCCTAATGAAGCTGATGGAGATGGTGGCAGAGGACACGGAGCTCGTCAGCACACTGTCCCGCAAGCTGGCGCCGCCGCTGGTGACCCTGTTAAGCGCAGAGCCAGAAGTGCAGTATGTAGCGCTCAGGAATATCAACCTGGTGGTGCAGAAGCGGGCCGATATACTCAAACACGAGATGAAGGTATATAAAAGTCTTTGGTCTTAAAGTTATTTACAACAGGATATTTATCATGATTTGAATTTTGAGCTTTCCAATATTTCGGCACAGTTTCATGCGCCATGATCACAGAATAACTGAAGGCACTGCGAGTGGGTTTTTATTGGCAGATATAACGAAATTCAAATCATGGTAAATATCCCGTTGTAAATAACTTTAGTATTAATAACTATGATGGATTTAAAAGTTTTGTATTTGGTCTTGTCTTTATTTGGAACCAAACATTCAGTATGAGAGAGTACAATAGTGGGCTGACTACCACAAAAGTTAAAAACTGTGTAGTAGAGTCAGCGCCCTCCTCCGCGAACAAAATAATTCTGTTCCATCATAAATTCATAACACATAAAACAAAATAACAACTAATATATAAGTACATAACAAGGTTACCTAAGCGTGTGTGTATGGTGTGTTTGTATGAGGGTGTGTGTGTGTGTGTGGTGTGTGTGTGTGTGTAGGAGTGTGGTGCTCCTGAGGACACCGGACTCATAAGAGTCCGGCAACAGGAGTTACCACAGTATGTGTGAGAGGGAGTGAGTAGGATTTCATGAGGTCATTTTTAATGTTGTAACAAACATGATGGTATCTTTTGTATTCAGTACACATGTCTTTACTTTGCCTTTTTTGGGTTGGTTGTAATAAAAAGTTTGTAATACTGAGTCTATTTGATACACAGAGACACAATTAACGTTCATCTTTAATCCTGAAATTAGTAAAGGGTTGTGTTATTGGATTGATGGCTTTACCTCTTCTGACTGTTCTATGAAGCTAGTCGTCATACTAAAGTTCTTTTAACTATTCCCAGGTTTTCTTCGTGAAATACAACGACCCGATCTACGTGAAGTTAGAGAAGCTCGACATTATGATCCGGCTGGCGTCTCAAGCGAACATCACGCAGGTGCTCGGCGAGCTGAAGGAATACGCGACGGAGGTTGATGTGGACTTTGTACGGAAGGCGGTGCGGGCCATCGGACGGTGCGCTATTAAGGTAGATCCTTATGTCTTTAGGTAAATCCACCCGGCTGCGCCAGTTGTGTCCGCTTATAACCTAGATAGATCCAATCGGCTGCGCCAATGTTGCTCGCTAGTTTACTAATAGTAAGGGAATATATTTTCAACATGCTGAAAGAACTATCAGACGGTCTATTAAAACTTCTTCGCCCATAACGCACATTTTGTTTTATAGTCTATACCTAGACCTTTATTTCAGCACAATATTACCTGATAGAAAGTGGCTATGTGGCCGACGATGTATGCCATCTTCTTCTTTCTCCCTGTTGTCGTTGCGTCACGCCTTTGCAGGTCGTACCACAAGGGCTGGAAAGTGAATAATTTAAGCTCTAATATATGCTAACTGTTTCGACGCAATCCAAAAAGAATACTCCTAGATCGTAAGGCCTGATCAGGCACGTTTTCTGTACCCATTTTCCGCGCATGTACCTGCGAGTGAGAGTTTGTATATATTCTCCTGTCAGTAGGGTTGAAAACATTAAAGATCTCACACCACTCGCAATTATCAAAGGCATTGAAAATTTAATTTAGAATAGAAATAAAGCACACAATAAAAATTATCTAGCGCAGACTGACCTCAGCGCCTTCAAACGAAGACTGTCTGCTAAGATGATTCAAACTGTAGGTTAATTCAACCGCGAAAGGTTTTTTTCCGTTTTTTGAATAGCGCGTTCAAACAAAGTTATTAAGAAATTCTCAATCTAAGTCCGCGAATTATTTTTGTTTTTTTCTAATTTTATAAAATCTCAATAAGTTATTAACCGATTTTTGAATTCAAATTACACTTTAAAGTCCATATCTGCGAAACTACAGGCAAATGTCACAATTTCATAAATTGGGGCACTATACCAAGAAAACAAACATTTATAATATTTCTTCCAGGTGGAACCCTCGGCAGAACGGTGCGTCTCAACCCTTCTAGAGCTGATCCAGACTAAAGTTAACTACGTGGTACAAGAAGCTATAGTGGTGATCAAGGATATATTCCGGAAATACCCGAACAAGTACGAAAGCATCATTAGCACGCTGTGCGAGAATCTTGATACTTTGGACGAACCCGAGGCTAGGGCTTCTATGGTGAGTGAAAGATATAAAATAAACTACAAACCTATACCGTGTCCATTTTGAATGGAGCATAAACGTAAACAAACCGCCCATACTTAACCTAAAATTCACTTTGTTGGCGCGTTTTATACGTAATTTAGATTACTTGTCGATTTCAGATCTTCCCTTCAATAAAAATTGCTTACAATTATATCTGAAACCCGACGCCAAGCAAGTGAGATTTTGTTATTTGTGTCGTTCTTTATTTACTTACATGCTTCATTCAAAATGGATAAACCATAGTTTCCATTACGGATGTAAGCGGGTTAGCTACGAAATTTATTTGTGTTGGAAGAATACCAATGTTTCAGTTTGTGCAAGGACGCAGTGCAGGCGTACGCGAACCGCACTCACCCTGATGAAGTCCCTCGTTAAGGGATAAAACGTTGGTGATTTACGAACACAAATAAAGTTCGTAGCTAAACCGTAAGCGGTTTAGCTACGAACTTTATTTGTGTTCGTAATGAATTCGTAGTTTTTATAGGAAAACGAAGCTTTAACCCGACAAAAGATTTCTTTTTGTGTCTATGAAACGGCACAACTCTGGTTAACTCAACCATTTAGAACACTTGGTTAGCATCATTTTGATGTTGCTCAAATCACTAGATTTAAAGAAATGGATTTTTGAAACTTGCGCAGCCAGAACACATCATAAATACCCTAATAGTGTGAATATTTATTACTAATATTATAAACAGGAAAGGTGTGTATGTTTGTTATGAATAAACTCAAAAACTACTGGACCTATCCATGTGTGATACTAAAGAAAGTATATGTTCAATGTTTATTTTTTGTGAATATGTTGGACTATTTTCTTTCAGGTTTGGATCGTGGGCGAGTACGCTGAGCGCATCGACAACGCTGATGAACTTCTAGACTCCTTCCTAGAAGGGTTCCACGATGAGAATGCACAGGTAACTTATTTTACTAACGGAATTATATTTGTTTATTAAATTTATTCAGCGCATTGAACCAAAATGTACCAGGGTCGGTAGTAGGATAATTCCTCTTTAAGAGACCACTTGAAACGATAAAACGTTAAAACCTAGACCGAATTTATTGAAGATTTGATGACAACCACAGGGACATTAAAACCTGTGTTTTAAAGTCAATAATTTCTTATTAAACGGGTGTTGGGATTTTACGAGCTATAAACAAGCGTATTAAAAAATGGGATTGAGAATGACTTCATCTCATGCTATCCTGCTCAGTTCAAATCCGATCTAAATGAGACAGCGCGAGAGGTGACATAATTTTTAATTCCTTTCCGTTATACTTGGATATCACCTCTTAAACGCCCATTTATACATATCTTGATGTTATTACCACTTGACCTTTATCCTAATGATCCTAATTCTTAGTTCAGTATGCTGAATATTTTTAAGAGAATCAAAATTATCGACAAAGCTCAAAAAATTGCAAGCTGAAGTGTCAGTGGGCCAGGTATATCTCGCGAAGAACCGACAACCGCTGCGATGGGGTAAACTTGTTCTTGAGTAGAGACCGCGACTCGGCTAACGTAGTGTAGGACGCCCTCCGGCCAGGTGGGATGACGATCTGCGAAAGATTGCAGGCAGATGCTGGATGCGGCAAGCTGAAGATAGGTCGGCACTTTTTAGAGGAGCCATGTCCAGCTGTGAACTGATAATAGGCTGATAATAATGATGATGTGCTATTCCTAGACATAACCTAAACTATCTACACACCATATTTCATCTAAAGCGGTATAGCAGTTACCGATGTTCGTGGTAAGAAATATTTACACGAACTTTCGCTTTGACGACCTCTGTGGTGTGGTGGTTCGCCTGCGACGCAGGAGGTCGCGGGTTCGATTCCCGCCTCGGGACAAATGTGTGTACGATCTGCAGATATTTGTTCAGGGCGTTCTAGATGTTTTCTATGTATAATAGAAACATATCTATCTATGTAGAGTATTGTATTAAGTATATCAGTTGTCTAGTACCCATAACACAAGCTCTGCTTAGCATGGGGCTAGATAATGCTGTATGAATTGTCTAACATTATTTATTTATTTATTTATATTTAGCACAAGCTGCGCCCCGCGGCTTCGCACGCGTTGTTCCTATTTTCTTTGCTATAAACCTCACGGAGCCCGAGACCTTTCCAACGAATGCAGAACCGTGGAAATCGGTTCGTGCGTTCTGGAGTTATAGCGTTAGGAAGGAAAACCCGACTTATTTTTGTATTATAGATTAATAGGATGTTATTAACAGTGAATCAATGTTATTATAGATTAATAGGATGTAATTAACAGTGAATCAATGTACAGGTGCAACTCCAGCTGTTGACTGCGGTAGTGAAACTGTTCCTGAAGCGACCGGCCGACACGCAAGAATTGGTGCAACACGTACTCAGTCTCGCGACACAGGACTCTGACAATCCTGATCTCAGGTAAGCACCGTTTTGTCGCGACAGAAGTGAACATCTGGGCACAGCATGCAACTGTGGCTACGTTCCGATTCACGCTTAATGCGCTGACGCGCGCACGAAGTAGTTTCGTTTCAACTTTCAGCGCGCTGACAGAGCGCACGGCAACGCCCACTTCGTCACGCCCCTCGAGCACACGGGAGCGCACGAACTGCCTCACCTTTCGAGACAAGGCAGCTCGTGCGTTCCTTCAACTTCTTTGTGAGTGCAGCGTTTCGTTTCATGAATCGCGCCAACGCGCACTGACGCGCTCAGATGAATTGGAACGGGGCTTCGTGCGCGTATAGCTCGTGCAGTGCGTCAGTGCTTTAAGCTTGAATCGGAACGTACCCTGTGTCTCTCCTGTCCGAGTCCCAATCGGTCGAATCAAATCGTTTGTTTGCAAGAATGCAAAAATATAATACAATGTCAGATCTTATAACTATTTTAGTGATTGTATTCAGCCTGCATGCAGGCGTGCAAATATTATATGAGTCATAATAACATGACTATAATAGTAATAACAATATTACTATTATATTAAATTAAATTATATGACACATTTTGTATCATTTTAAATTTCTAGATATTCGTTTACAGTATACAAACATTTTTTTTTTATTTTCCTATAATTCCATTAACCATCCTTTTAATGTTTGACAACCATCTCTAAAGTCTTTAATTATGTAAAATCTGTATAATTTCAATGATTTCGATGATGATGATGATGATGATGATGATGATGATGAATCATATCCACCTACATTATATAATTCACAAACCTATCGTCTTCTATTACAATTTTCAAACCTAATACAATTTGTAATATGAGGTACTAATTCTAATTCTAAGTGGGGGAACTAAAATCTTCACGGACGTCTCGCATAGGAGTGTATTGTGCATTATCCCCCTGCCTAAGCAGGCCCTAACCAGCCCAGCTCCTTGAAGTATCGGAGCAGGACTTTAGGTGACTGACAGCTTCGTTTCAGCTTTTCTGGGTGGATGGGGTTGATGCCTCAATGACACACTTCAGCCCCTTTTTGTGTCTGGCCACCTCCGTGGCCGTGCAGTGTAATATTACTGTTACAGACAAAAATCTCTTCAACAGAGACCGAGGCTTCATCTACTGGCGTCTCCTCTCCACCGACCCGGCGGCCGCCAAAGAAGTGGTGCTGGCTGACAAGCCACTCATCTCGGAAGAGACGGACCTTCTTGAGCCGACACTGCTTGACGAACTGATCTGCCACATCAGTTCACTCGCCTCAGTCTACCACAAGCCGCCCACTGCCTTTGTTGAAGGTTGGTCTTACTACTAAATCGTTTTGCTCTTCAACCTCAACCTCAACAGCCTGAATTGGTCCACTGCTGGACGCAGGCCTCCCCCTGATCTGATAAGCGCGTTGGCGTTTATCTCATGGGGGGTAATGCCCATAATCCCCACGCTGGGTATGCGGGTTGGGAATCGCAGTTCGGTGGTAGAATAGTTATGTAGGAGGCCCTGCCGCCCCGCGATGGATATCCCTTAGTCGCCTCTCACGACCCACTGGAAAAGTTGGGGTAGTGCAAATTCTATGACAGCACCACATAGCTAGTAAAAAGTTTTACTACTACTCTCGCCAAACTGTCATCATTTAAAATAAAATTTTATTAGATTATCTATCTAATAAAATTTTATTTCAAATTGATTTAAAGTTTGTTTTATCAAAGGTTAGTAGCAAATGGCGTAGGTACTACGAGTATATGCGTAAAACTTATTGTCTTCTAAAAAAAAGACTTCAATTTCCAAGGTTCTACCTTGGAAATTGTAAAAACTCTCTTTTTTCAAGCGTCCTTTAAATAATTCTAAGTTTCTCCAAAGCTGCTATTAATTATATTTGTTTATAGGTAGAGGCGCGGGCGTGCGCAAGTCTCTGCCAGCACGCGGCGCCGTCACAGAAGACGTCTCGGCCGGAGCAGCGCATTCCACTGTCATACCCAACCAGTCTAACACGGTAACGAACTAAGCTACTATAAAACGTTACTGTTTTAAATTACGTATTATGAACGGTACGGATACCTCAGCCCCCATACAAACGTACGTGTAGAATCGCATCGTGTTGGCCATTCGGCGGCGGCGTTCGCCTTATTTCGGAATTTTGCCCCCTGTGTCGCATTGCCCCACGCGTGTGAGCGAGCGGTTGCAGAAACTAGAAGGATATTCACCATTTTTGATATTTTTTTATACTTTCCGATTCATTTTGAATAAACGACTGATTCCAGAAATATTTTTGCTTCTTTCTATACAATGGTGAATATATTTAGGACGCTTGCAGTGTGACAGATTTTCGAACAAAGGTGTCTAACATTCATAAAAAATTGCTTGAAACTGACTCGATTTGGTGGTCAAAATATGGCAAATTTCTTTCGCTCTCTCTCATTTAAAGATCATAATGTTTTTTTAAAAAACTAAAACACTACAAGCATAGCTATTTTTCATCCGATTATGTATGGAGAATTTCAATACGATCGGGGACGTAGTTTCCAAATGAAGCACCGTTCTTAATAGTCTGAACTTAAATATTCGAAGAAACTTCTTTTCTCGATTAATGTAATCTTCAAATTTAAAAGACTAGCTTCTGCCCGCAGCTTCGCACGCGTGATTCGGTATAAAAGGCTATATTTGATTCCAGGAACGATACAAAATTTCCGCCCGATCCGTTCAGTAGTTTCGGCAAAACAAATTCAAATATCTACATGAGTATTAGTATAAATTGGCACGAATGTAAGATCATATAATATTCAATTATATTTAAAACTAATATTCGTGGACGATTATTAGTATTAATGAGACAAAGCTTTGTGATAAATAATTAATTTTGTTCACTTCAATTTTTTTTTTCATGAATTTTTATGGATCCCATTATCAGAACTAGACCAAAATGGGACCACACGTAAAGCACCAGCTCTCATATAAAATAAAAGAATAATGAAAATCGGACCACCCAGTCAAAAGTTCTGAGGTAACAAACATAAAAAAAAACAGTCGAATTGAGAACCGCCTCTTTTTTGATGTCGGTGAAAAGTAATAAATATCAGTCCCCACCATCAATCTGTGCATTATTTGTTGCAGGAATCAAACCTAATAGCCGATCTGTTATCTATGGACATCGGCGGCCCCCCGCCCGCCGCCCCGCAAGCCTCCAACCTAGACTTACTGGCCGGCGGACTGGACGTACTGGTGAGTTTAACGCATTCACTGCCCAGCCAACAGTGCGACCGGAGGCGGCAAGGGCGCACCAGCGGCGTTACTAAATTTCTTTATTTCCGTAAATACAATATATGTGCACTTAGAAAACATGGAGGTGGAGGTGATCATTTGCGTCTTGGACTATGAAAGTGTTAGTTGTTATAAATATTTATATTAAATATATAACAAATAACATATATTTTTTTTCATTTTTATTCATATTTATTGTAAGAACCTTTATAATTAATACATGGCGGCCCTATTGTCTAAACTAGAAAATAATTAACTAACAACCTACATACCTTATCTTTTTTCTAAGTCAGATATAAAAAAAAATATATATCCGACTTAGAAAAAAGGAGGAGGTTCTATGTTCGGCGGAATGAATGTTTTTTTTATGTGTGTTCATCGATCTCTCCTTGAATTATGGACCGATGAAAATGAATTCGCTATTGTATAGTTTAAGCCTGTCGCTTTTGTATAGTGGTGTGAATTCAGATGGTGCCTAAACTAAACTAATTTGACTAATAATAAAAATGATGCCATCCCTTTCGTAACGATCGAAATAAAAAGGATGCCACCATTTTTAGTGGTATCAAATTAGTTTAGTTAAGTTATCGCGCCATCTGAACTGACACCAATGTGTAGGTATTTTTTCTTTTCTATATCAACCCATACAACAAAAATCTCGTCATCACGACCAAAACCGTTCTGCTAACGTCACGAAATGAGAGGAAATATTTATAAATGAATCATCCCTAACAAAAAACCCTGTCCATTCACAGTTGGGTTCTGGCCCCGAACCGAGTGCAGTAGCGCCCTCTACCACCGGCCTGCTCGGAGATATATTCGGCGCGACGGCGACACCCGCCTCGCATGTGCCGCCTAAGCAATGCTGGCTGCCTGCTGACAAGGGGAAAGGTTAGTTATCAATAGTAGTTACATTTATGTATAGGGTCTGAGTAGCTGTGTGGTGCTGACTTAGAATTTGTACCACCCTTACTCTTCCCGTGGGTGTCGTATGAGGCGACTAAGGGATACCCACGGGGGGGCGGGCAGCAGTGCCCTCTGTAGAATAATTCTACCACCGAACTGCGATCTCCAACCCGCATGAACAGCGTAGGGATTATGGGCATTAGCCCCATTAGATAAATGCCAATAAGGCGCGTATCATGGGGAGGCCTGCGTCCAGCAGTGGACCAATATAGGCTGTTGAGGTTGAGGTTGGGTGTGAGTCGTGCAGTAGCGCTCTCTATACCGGCGTGCTCTAAGACATATTCTCAAATGTGCCGCCTAAGCAGTGCTGGCTGCTCGCTGATAAGAGGAAAGGTTAGTTTTTAGTAGCTAGTGTAGCCAATTAATCAAATCATTTATTGCATTACATTTGAAGGAGCAAAACTACATAATAAGTTGCTAAAAAATATTATAGAATCCGTTAGCCTAACAGTTTTCAAGAAGATTCAAGAAATATGTGTTAGACAATATCCCTGTAGAATAATAGACTAGCATTTATAATAACAACTGCACTGTAAACGTCAACCATAATAAATATTTACAATATGACACAATGAAAAGTGGATAAAAATCTAGTTTAACCTTAAATAATACCTTTTTGTTTTCTAGGGCTAGAGATCTGGGGTACGTTCACGAGGCAGAACGGCCAGCCTCGTATGGAGATGACGTTCACCAACAAAGCCATGCAGGCCATGAGCGGGTTCGCTATACAACTCAACAAGAACAGGTGATTTAGCCTTTTTACTGTCTATTCTTTCTCTGATTCCAATGTTTTAGAGTTTTTTTTTTTTTTTTTTAAATCTTTTATTAATTTTTATACAGGGTTTTAAATAATTATGACACCCTTATGAACTAAGTCTTAAATTTACTAATCCGATTGTGATCTTTCTTTAAGAACTGCACGATATATTTCTATCAGCGCCCTGGTATCCAGGGATACTGGTTCTGAGAGGATGCTGTTGCAGCCTCCTACCTTCCAGAAGATATGACATGAATTGAACGATCTTTGGCGAATTTCTTCGCCCCACGCACACTCCATTAAAATGTGGTAAACATCTTCGATTGTGCCACATCGATTGCAATTAGCTGACTCAGTTTTGCCCATCATAAACCCAAACATGTTTAATGGAACATGCCCAGAGCGAAGCCGTGCAGCTGTTACAATTTCGTTCCTATCCATGTCGGCCCTCAAAAACCACGGAGAACGAAGTAATGATGGTTGAACAGTTTTATACCAAATGCCCTTAGATAATGATCTTTCATCAAAATATTCAGACCAACTATCAAACATATTATTTCTTATATCCGGGATGAGATCGGTATAGTTAGGTAGGCAATCAAATATTATTCCATCAACAGCTGCTTCTTTTGCGAGGTTATCGACTTCTTCGTTACCCGCCAGGCCAACATGGGATGGAACCCACTGGATTTTAATTATTTTGTTCATGCTTCTTAATCGACTTAAACTATCTAATAAACTATAAGCTATTGGAATACCTCTAAAGCTAGACCCAGACACACAACGGGCTAAGTGAAACATGGCGCTCTTACAATCAGTAAAAATAACAAATTTATCGTAATTGATACACTCGATATAAGACAAAGCTTCTAATAAGGCTATAAGTTCCAAATTCATTATACATATTTTTGATTGAATTAGTAACTTTACACTGTGCCCCGTCTCCGCATCTAAAAAAGCAGACCCTCTTCTTTGGTCTATCAAAGATCCATCTGAAAATATTCTATAGTATCCTAAGTATGCTCTTGATAAATAATAAACACATTTAAATTTTAGATCTACTGGTTTAAAACATCTTTTCGGTTTATCTATAGTGTGAATTTTAAGCTCCAATACATCTATCAGATTTATATTACTTACCCATGTATGCATACTAAACATTTCTAATTGTATACTAACATTAAATCTACTAGTGCGAAGACAGTTATGGACAGTCACCAATAAAGGTACCTTCTTTCTACGCCAATAAGGTAATCTCAGTAGAAGGGACAGCTCGTCGAGCAAGTCAATAATAACATTATCGCGCATTGACTTAGATTTAAGCCAATACTTTGACGCTAAATATTTTCTACGAGCAAACAGAGGAACTATACAAAGTTCCGACTCCATCACATGTATAGGCGTACTCTTAATAAATCCACCTATAAGCCGTAAAAACTTGTTTTGTAATGTATCTAATCTGTTAATTCTAGTACGACAACAGTTATCAAACAAAAAACTAGCATAATCAATACGACTACGAACAATAGCTAGGTATAGTCGTCTCAAGTGAATAGGGTGGACACCCCAGGACGAACCTGTCAATATTTTAAAGATATTAATAAATTTCAAACATTTTTCGTAAATTTCATTAATCTGTTTTGTCCATCTTAGTCCTCTGTCCAGCCATAAACCCAAGTATTTAACATTTTCTACAATCTCTACCGATGTGTTGTTTATTTCCATATTAAACGTGTTTAGAAAAAAACCCCGTTTAAAAATACATATTTTCGTTTTATGAGGAGAAATGTCTAAACCTAAATTAGCTAGAAGGGAACATAATATTTTTAAATTACGTTTTAATCTGTCTCCTCCTTCATAAATATTTTTGCATTGATTATAAATAACGAAATCATCCGCGTACTGTGAAATATAAATATGATCTTCCAGTGTCTTACAAATATCTATTGTTACTATATTAAATAGGAGGGGTGAAAGGGGGTCCCCTTGGGCTAATCCCATACCGGTTACTCTTGTCAAAAAAATATTACCAATATTCAATTGTAACTTTCTTTCTTTGAGGAAATTCCATAAGTAGTGACAAATCTTTGGGCCAACCCTAATTTTATTTAGCAAAGTTAACAGTACAGTTATATCTACATTGTTATATGCATTTAAAATATCTATAAAACATCCGATTGTTGTCATATTTTTAGAAAAGCCATTTTGAATTCTACATACCAGACTACTTAAATTATCTATACATGATTTACTTTTCCTAAATCCAGTCATATTCAAAGAAAACATATTATTGTGTTCCAAATACCACTCTAATCTCTTATTTAAAATTGAATGAAACATCTTACATAAGCACGATAGCAAAGAGATAGGCCTTAATGACGTAACTTCATTAGGATCACGGCCCGGTTTTACGATAGGCACTATGTTAACCGTTCGCCACTGCGTAGGTACAAAACCAGCTGACAGAAATCCATTGTATAGTGATAAAAGTAAGCTCTTACCATTGCTTGGTAGGTGTTTTATCATAGAATACGTAACATCATCACATCCAGGAGATGTATCCTTGGATTTAATACACGCCTCGAGCTCCTGAAGGGAGATATTAACATCTAATTGTGAATGAAAATCTGAAAATATCGGCTGATTAGGGGTGACGTAAGCTGGAGCCAGGGAATTAAGTAAGCTAGACGCTTGTACTTCGCTGATGTATTGTTGGCTATAACTTCGACCTTTGACCCATCTCATGCGCTGCCACATCTGCGCCGAAGATGTTTTTTCATTAACAGATATACAAAACTCTTGCCAATACTTACTTTTCGCTTCGCTTATTAATTTATGCGCTTCACCTATTTTTGAATTTAAAATATCTAAGTTCGAAGGAGTAGGGTTTTTTCTAAATTTTGATAATGCTAATCTTCTTATAGCTACTGCTCGCGATAATTCGCTATTCCAGTATGGTTTAGGCTTAAATTTTGATTCTGGGTTTTGATTAATTTTTTTTATTGGAATATGAATATCAGCTGCTAAATTTAAATAGTCTAAAAACAAATCATAAAATATTTGATTATCTAAAGGAATTTCTATTTTATCAAACATATCACTTAAACAGGAATTGTAACCTTTCCAATCGGCTTCTTTGTAATTTCTTTTATTAATGGGTTTACTATGCGAATGATAGCCCGTACTTAATTTTAAAAAAAGGTGGTCGCTACCTAGGTTTTCTTGGAGAACTGTCCAACTAAATTCGATTACAATATCAGATGTAGCTAAAGATATATCGGGAGAAGTCTTCTGCAGGTGTCCGTCCACCAACTTAACACGAGTATTGCGGCCGTCATTCAAAACTACATACCTACTATCTATGATTGCGTCAAATAAAAGATTTCCTTTAGTATCAGTTTTACATGACCATGACGAATGATGAGCATTAAAATCTCCAAGGATAAGAGTACGGTTACCGAAGATGGATAAAAGTTCGCTAAAATCGTTAAATGACGGGTTCGATGATTGTGGAAAATAAATCGATATAATATTTTCTAAATATTTACAGTTAAAAACTTTCACACAAATAATCTCTATGCTGCGATTACGCAATGTTAATTGGTGTACCTGCGATCGGATAGATTTATGAATAAATATGGCCACGCCCCCGCCGTGTGAGTCACGATCAGCGCGATAGATATTGTACTGACCTACCCTAAACGAGCTGTCCTCTGCTAACCATGTTTCACTTAAACAAGCAACGTGGGCTTTTTCTTGCAATAATAATTGCTCAAATGGGATACGTTTATTTCTTACACTTTGCGCGTTCCACTGTAAAATGTTCAGTCTTATAAAGGGCGTATTAACCATTATACTTTAATATTCCGGAGAGTAAATCGGCAATAGGCCAATCCGAAACATTATTTACTACCACATTAATTAACCACTCGACACACAACTTAAAAACACTAATAATCTTTGATTTCATGACAATGTTTTTCATGAATATTATTTCTTTTATTCTGGACATAAGCTCGCTAAAGGACGAATTTTCCTCTATTTTTTCTTGTCGCGGAGGTTCATTTTCAAGTACCTCTTGTAACTCATTCCATTCCAATGGCTCGCTCCAATCATTTTTACTCTTTTTCTGTTTTTTCTTCAGCTGTCTTCGAGGTAAAATAAAGCTTCTGTCGGACTGTGCATCTGGTGGTTCTAGTCTTGTACTAGGGCCTGGGGAGGATGTATAGGTAAACTGCGCTCCACTAGTTTGCGTAACTATCTGAGTCTTTGATCTTGGATTACTTTTAACTGCTGGAATGATGATAGGGGACTCCGCATAGATATGGGACGCTCTACTGTAGGTACAATTATTGTCAGCCATGATTACTCTAATCTGTCTTTCCTTCAAATAAACTGGGCACGTCTTAGACATCGATATATGTGGTCCTGAGCAATTTACGCATGTGAATGTTGTAGGATCACAGGTTTCATGATCTCCGCTGCATTTAGGGCATACCTCTCTTCGGACAGTACAAGTCTTGGCAGTGTGGCCCAAGGCCCAGCATTTGAAACACTGGGTGACGGGGTACACGTAGGGCTCGATAATTATTTTAACTCCATGTACATATACAAAAGTAGGTAGCCAGTTGCCCTTGAAACAAAGGCGTACGGACTCGGATGGACTCCACGGGATTCTTTATTTTCTTTGTCCCTACTTCTACGAGACAGTCTCTTTAATGAAATCAACTCCACTGATTCAGGGCTGGTAATATTTTCCATTATCTCTTTATCTGTTAACTCCATGTCAACATCTTTCATTACGCCATAAGAGTAGCTCACTTCCGATGATTTAGTAAATCTCCATCCCTTATTTTTCAAAGCGTCGATAGAAAACAGGTCAAAGATACTCTTTTCTTCAAAAAACGTAACTCTTACTTTGAATGGATTCATGTATTTTATGTTGGTAATATCGCTTAATTTTATATCTTTGAAGAATCTTGCCAAAGCGAATTGCTTTGGCAAGGGATCATCACTTGAAATGTAGATCTCTCTCTTCCTTTCCTCTTCTGGTATCTTCTTCTGTTTCTTGTGTTTTCCTGACACTGTCTGCCAATCGTCATCACTGCTCTTACTCTGTTCGAGGGTTCGCTTCGCACTTGTCTCTCTGTTTTCTGTAATCTCTTCATCTAATTCTATGTCAGAAGATACTGCACGAACATCGCTATCGGAAACTTCCATTGTTATTGACGAGCACGCGAGGACGCGCCCGGCCGGGTAGCAACACCAAGCCGGGCTTATCACAATGCGCTGCGAAGGAATGCACTCAACTCGTAACCACGTTCGCCTCGCACGGTTACCGCAGCGAGAATGATGTTTTAGAGTTTGTTAAACAAAATGTCAATTGACACGGTATCAAATACCTTGCTGAGATCCAGTAAGATTCCTAGTTTTTCTTAGAGTCAAGATTCCTTATAACAGTTATAACAGAATCAGTTCGTTCGAGTACTGCATCCTCTGTGGATTTTCCTTCTATAACCAAATTGGTGTGATGAAAGAAAATTATTTTTATTCAGGAGCGGTACCTATTATATTTCTATGTTATAGCTATTTCAGTAATATGTTCTTACATAGCTGTGTGGTGCTGGCTTAGAATTTGAGTGGCGACTAAGGGATATCCACCGAGGGGTGGGCAGCAGCGCCCCCTGCAGAACAATTCTAACCACCAAACTGTGATCTCCAACCCGCATGCCCAGCGTCGGATTATGGGCATTACCCCCCATGAGATAAATGTCCAGCAGTGGACCAATACAGGCTGTTGAATTTTAAGTTCTCACAGATCCAAAATCCCACAAAAAGTTGCTCGTAACATTACAATAACTATTTTAGTAAATTGTTCTCACATATCCAAAATAGCCATAAAAAAATCTCATAACATACTTATATCACATTCCAGTTTCGGCGTGTACCCACTCGGCGGACTCTGCGTGGGGGCTCTGCAAGCAGGCGCCACCGCTGAGGCGCCCCTGACGCTGGCCACCACGGGCCCTGTGCAGAGAATGGACCCGCTTAACAACCTACAGGTACGCAGTCACTGTATCTGCTTCGCTCATCGACTAGCTGGATAATTTTAGGCCTCCTCATCGATTTCGACTCTTCTGCGGTATGTGCTTCGCGGTGTATGAATGGATGGATGGATGGATGCTTATTACCTCTTCACAAGAAAAATATTGAACGGATCGGGCTGAATTTGCTCTGGTTGTTCCAGGCCTTGAATAAAAATTACTTTTTATTCCATAAATCACATAAATAAACATAAATAAAGTTATCATACAGTAACAGGCCTTAATCTAGGTATACGGTTTCCCGTTTTTTTACACTCATTTTAATTCATTCTATAGCTTCCTAAGTTACACTTATAAAGTTACACTTAAGTTACACTACACTTATCAATCCAACATTTCCCCTCAGGTGGCGATCAAAAACAACGTCGACGTATTCTATTTCGCCTGCCTCATCCCCGCACACATTCTCTTCACCGAAGACGGGCAACTAGACAAACGCGTCTTTCTCACAACCTGGAAGGAAATCCCAGCAGCCAACGAGGTCCAACACACGCTGTCCAACGTCGTCGGCAACGCGGACACCATCGCACACAAAATGACCCTCAACAATATATTCACCATCGCGAAACGCAACGTGGAAGGTCAAGATATGTTATACCAATCTCTTAAACTTACAAACAACATCTGGGTGTTGCTAGAGTTGAAGTTACAGCCTGGGAATCCTGAGGCGACGCTTAGTTTGAAGTCGCGTACGGTAGAGGTCGCTCAGTGCATTTTTGCGGCGTACGAGTCCATTATCAAGTCGTAATAATCTCATAGTTTAAAGACTTGTAAATTCCATTATTAGGCGGCTTTCATATGGCGAACATTCTTGTATTAAAATGTTTTAATCAATTTTTAATACTTCAAACTTCAGCTTCTGATTATGTTAAAGGCACGTAAATGCCGCTGTAAGCATTCCAATGAAGGCTTAAACTCCTCGTCTCTAAATACTTTTACAGTGACATAAATTAATTTCTTACTACTTCACTCGCTTGACGCTCGGACTACGCGCTGCCTGCTAATATTATGATGCCATTGTTAAATGTATCCTATATAAGAATTTATGCCCATATTTGAATGTAAATTTTTGTGCTGCGTAGCAGTGGGTGCAAATCTGCGAAACCTTTTTTGCTGAATTCATAGTAATTGGCAATAATATTTAAAATTGTTCGTGTTACGGATATAACTATACTTTGTCTCTTATAATCTTTCAAGTATTTTCGTTTGGATGCCTATACTATGTTATATCTTGATGAATAGAAAATATTTTTTATATACTATTAGTTTTGTATAATTTGCCCTATGAAGCCACCTTACTTAAAGTTCGCTACTACCTTGGTATGATAATAATAATAAAAAATAATCATTTATTGTTCTTTTCGTACCTTCGTATGATTTATGTATATTAGTAAAAAATATCCAGATAGTATTATATTATCTGTGCCAGAAGTAAAATAAAATTAATCTGCGTTTTTGAGGGTAGAAAGAAAGTATGTAGTTGGAACTTGTACTATTTTAATATATAGATTGTAATTAATTTATAGCTCGAGTATTACTCATAATATTATAGATCCTATAGATTATGAATGAAATGTATGGTCATGTTCGGACTACGAGCATGATATGAAGTTAAAATAAATAATGTTATATCATAAGTCTTGCGTGTTTAATTTACCTATGCTAAGTTTTAACGGTGTCTTGTTACCGAAGATGTCCTACTAAAACGACTCCGACTGTGGGTGTATTTACTAGTAAGTAGGTACTTACATGGTTTTTTGTATGGGTAATAAGTTTGTTTTAATGGTCTAAGCTAGCAAAAGAATTGAGAGAAAAGTTATGTGACTAGATGACCTAGAAAGGCTCGTCAAGTATGGTCATTATTTCTTAAACCAAAGAGGCGCTATTTATTTCACTTTTACACTAATTCATACACTGTTTTACTCTATTAATTGGCATATCAATAAACGTAATATCGCGTATGTGTACGCTACCTTGACGGACACGTCATTTGTTGTTAAATTTCAAAATGAATTGTTTGTTCAAGAAAAACTACCAAAAACTACTAGAACTACCGTAAATAAAAGTTATCAATTTATTTTAATAAAATAATGTATGTGTAATCACTAATCAGTTAACGAGTACCAAGGTAGAAGCCGCCAGGCAAAAAGTTGAACTAGTAACCATATTATTGGCCTAGAGGAAGTAGACTTTAACCCCCTATTCCTAATGGTCTACTAACTTCACATCAACGCAAATTTTTAGGCGCGATCTGTGTCGCACTATTTTGCGATATTTGCTTGCAGTACATTTTGTACTATAACGCATACGTTGACGCACACTGTCTCCGCGATTTGGCTTGTCCGAAGCTTTTCCGCGTCCTGCGATTTTGCTTTTTTTGAAGCTGCATCTTGCGGGCGGCGGCGGCGCGGCCGCTGTATGTAAGGAATCGCGCTAGAAAATCGCCAAAATCACTTCGAAGAAGTTAAAACTTGTAAAAGCATCATACAGCCGGAAAATTGTACGACTCACACGAGTAATACTGCCACTACTATACTACCTTCTAAGAGAGGTACCTACTATTCAGAACTATATTACTTGTTTATTAACATCTCGTTTATTCTTAAATATTAAAGACTTATGGGTTTTATTTAGTAAAAGAAAATATGAAATATTCCTTTAATGAAAAAAAGGAAAACTGTATTTAAGAATTGGAGAAATTAGTTGGATGAAACTAAGATTCTTAGGAGATACACAAAAAAAACATATTGTAATTTTCAGTTACTTTATTAAATAATTTCATTTTACAACCAGTATCGAATGAAGTAACGTTTAAATTACATATAAATACGTTCCTATAAGGTTACAGACACAGATAAATAGGTGAATACATACAGAGAATTAATAATAGTGAGTAATTACATATTCACGATACATTTACTACTGGAATAATGCTAACACAGATCCTATAATATTAAAATATTAATAAATCAAACTAGCCCAACGATTGGAACCCGCTTCATTCGGCTAACAATTAACTGTTAAATTGAAACATATTTCTATCCATCATGTTGTAGGAAATACATGATTATAATAGATGATTAAAAGAACTTAACAAGTGAAGTTCAATCGCTATTATATGAATAGTTCCATTAGTAGAAGATAATTTGTACCACGTAGTGCTTGTTCTGTTCGGTAACCAAACCTGCATGCTTTAGAGTCGATAAATTTTATCGATTACAACACTAAAACACCGTCCCAGCCCTACCTCCTCGCCAGCAGAACGCCATTCTTTTTAGAGGATAGCAAAAGCAACCAAAAACTTGAGCTGGGATGTGGTGGGTGGGTTCTTGTGTCTTCTACTAATGGAACTATTCATATAATAGCGATTGAACTTCACTTGTTAAGTTCTTTTAATCATCTATTATATTTCATAGTTCCATTAGTAGAAGATAATTTGTACCACGTAGATGTTTAGAGCTTAACTATCTACTTGAGTTTTTGGTACTTTGGAGCAGTTACCTATTCTGCTTAATTCGTTGATTTTATACACACGGATAAAACAAATACGTGTTTTAGATCATTATCTTACGTGTATGTAGGTAACTATAAAACAAAATATATGAGAAACATAATAATGTATATTGTAGAAGTACTTTACTGTTTAGTCAGTGCATAGCAATTTCTTATGCGTAAAGTATATTAAAGTCTATTTCCATTGTATGTCTATGGTCTTGCAAAAATAATAAATAAAATCCAATAAAATTGTATCGTTATATTAAATAAGCCAAAGGCTTTTGTGTCCAGCCGGCTGCCTTGCTGACTAGGCCAGTAGCGTGGGCGCTCAGCGTATCGGCGTGGCGTGGCGCGTGGTTTGTGCGACGAAAGTTCCAACGCCGCGGCTTGCTCTCAACTGAGCAATAATTGGTGACTTTGCTTGCTCATGCGGTCCTTTATCGGTGATGAATAAATTACTTATTTCACTTTTTATGTTACTCGTGGCAGACATATCTATAACGATTAGATGGCTGGCAGATGTACCTAAGGCTTTAAGTATGATAATGGTATATTAAGTATACCTATAATAATACCTACTTCATAATTCGTTGCTGAGGTTCTTAATAATTTTTAATAATCAGCATAAAGTATATTTATACAATTTTATATAGTTAGCTTCGTAAATAATTTATCCAAATGTAATTCAATATTAGTATACCAATTTTATTGATGAAATCTAGAACTGCAATGTTTGCGGGTCACATATTTGTATTTATATTATTAAATAACACTGTATTATGGTAAACTCGACAGCTGCTAAAGTACGAGTACGTATATACTCCTTTTAAGGGGGAGGTAATGTGTTTAGCAGAACCGACTTTGTGCCATTAAAGGACCCGATCGGTGACTTTATACTAGGTGAACTATAAGAAGCTCTCATGTGGAGTTATTCTGTTAAATTATACTACCACTATGATATGATTGAGCTATGTTTGAAGCAATTTAACAAATGCATAATAATTTTAATGTAATGCTATAAGTGTTATAAGGTTCCTCCAAAAAAGGTATAATCGGGATATCTGTAAAAAATATCATATCCGGTTCCTCACCGAACCGGTCGCAGTAAAAACGCTTCCTGTAGACGACCGTAGCCCTCTGAGGGTAAGATCTGTCGGACGGTGTGCTATAATTAAAACGCAAAACTTTGTCTACGAAAATGAGTTCGGCTACATACCATCGAACTATTCAATAGATAAAGAAGGCTAGTTAGGGAATACAATGATTCCAGTTGAGTGCTTGTTATTCATTTTGGTAAACATTTTAGTATAATTGATGACGGTGAAACCAGTAAAGATACATACATAATTATGTTATGGTATATTTGTCAATAGAAGAGAAAACGGAATCAGGCCTCCATTACACAAAAGTGTCACAGTAGGCGTTAGCGAGATGCGAAACGTTGAATGTAAGGTTGTCCAAAGTGATGTACCTACTGAGTGAACTACCAAAGTGGACACAGGTGAGTTAAGTTCTTATTTTGTGCCTGAAATAATTTTCTTATCTCCATTCTATTGGTTTGTTCCCGTCGTATTATCTGTGACCAATTATTATTCTATTTATCACGAGCAAACTCTTAGGACCTAAAAAGCTACTTGCTGTAGGTAAGTTATTAATGTGAAATTGAAGGCACATTCATTTCAGTGTCTATTTGACTGCGCACATGACATTGCAAGCAGCAACTATTATTATGACTATGTATCTTTTATTACTGAATAAAACATTATTATTATTATTATTATTATCCAGGACAAAGTCATCAGTGAATATTTTATGGATTTTTCAGGTAGGTAGGTGTTAGAAATTAAGGATTTCACCAGACCAGTATACATCGGGTTTTTTGTCTGTTATCATCAGTTGATTATTATTATTAATATTTTTATTATTTTTAGCGCATTATTTCTCCTAAAAAATACCTTTGTGCCAAGCTATATTTAACAGCCCGGCATGCTGCAAAACTATCTCGAATCGTGTAGGAATTTCAAATATTTATGTGACAACTGTTCATGTTTTTCTTCAGATAAGGCTTAACTCGTAAGGTATGAAATGTAAAGCCTTAAAACTTGCAGGTCGGCTTAGGTTAAGTGTATTTTGTTTATAATTATATATAATGCATTTTTCATAGATAGTTACTATGATCTAAATTTGAGACTGAGCAGTAGCTTTCAGTAGAAAACTTGAAACGTTTATGGTTTACGTGTCCATCACCTGATTGGACACGTAAACAGCGGCAGCGAATCTCGGCGATCCGAGAGGCGGCTGCGACCCGCCCCCGCGGGTCGCACCTCCGAGGCTGGGCAGTGAATGTGATAAACTAACAATTTCATGGCCCACGAATCACATTTCCATCTCCATCGTCGCCGTCAGGCGGCGGCGGCAGCGTGTGCCTGCGGGTTGCGCCGTCAAGACTGGTCAACTGGAATGCTATATATTATTATCTACTACGAGTAAAAACGTCGTTTTATAATTTTGATCAATTTTGATGAAACAGTAAATATAGGTCCAATCATATGGATCAATTGTTGTACGTACATATCTGTAACATAATAGCCTTGTTTTGATAATTACAAGCGGTCTCATGTTCTTCTAATCTGATTGTGTTCCTTAGGAACTTTCAAATGATTTCTTAAAAAGTTAACTTATGTTTACCGTTAGGCTTAGGTGTCAACAATGTTGTTGAATATGATTGTATTCTATGGTACATAACATACAATACGGTATTGCACCAATAGGTAAAAATCTTCTCAACTCGAGTAGAAGTAGAATATTTTTAGGCATGTATGACTGAGTAATATTGCTAGTCAGCGAAATTCTGTAACCGTCTAAATCGGTGTCGAAAACAAAATTGTTTTGATAATAGAGCGAATAGTTATAATAATAATGACGTAATATGCCTTCATGTAGATGGATATCACGACTCTCGAAGTGGAGGATGTCGTTGGTTCGTATTCAGATAATGGTGTTAGATTCCCACTGGGGTATGTACTATGTACTCTGGGTGCGCCATGTACCTCCCCCCCCCCCCCTCCCCCTTGTTCGACGCGAATTAATGCGGAGGGCCTCCCGTTTGGAGCTTGCGGGGTGGGTTTTGGCGTAGGTACCTACCAAACCCTTGTTTTTCAATTGTTCTGGCAGTTTTAATTTTATCAGACTATGTTGAGCCAACATAGATTTTTTAATCAAGAATTGAATTAAATTGTATTGTATTAATATTTGTATTGAATTTTGAGTAAACAGTGAACAGGTATCATCTCGAATTTTGGCTCGAATCAGTTTCAGGAACGTTTCATCAACATTTGCTGTTATTGGCCCCACTGTGTGTTTTTATTGATTTGATCTATTGAATGAATATTCAGATCAGACAAAATTCGACAACTTTCGTTTTGCTGGACGTGAGTGTATGTATATTCTCATCGTAAACACCTGGAATCTATTCAGTCGAGTCCCTAGTTTCTCGTTATCGGGTTTTCAATATCATTATTATTTTATACCTGCTTCATTAGCTACATAGCTATATATATAAGTAAATAAAGGTTCATTTCCGTAAAGGGGAACCCAAATCCATATTAACAATAATTTTGCAGGTAGTGCGAAATATTTTTCATCGCCACAATCTTACGAAATGTTGAGTTCTAGGAATATTAAATCCAATGATAGCAGAGTAGATGACTACCTTCCTGCTTTATGATTATGACCTTTGTGAACGACCTTTTTACTGATAATTTTTCGTCTTCGACACAATTTTATGGAATTGTTAGTTCTAGGCATGTAAAATCTAATGGTATGCCATGTTGATGACTACTTGCTTTATGGCCTTTATGACCTACACCGCTAGGTTTTCAATTATTTTTATGAGATGATGAGTTCTCGTGATGGTAAGAACCATTGATATGCGCAGTAGATAGATGTTTTTTTTTTTTTTTTTCATTCTGTCTACCGTGCGTGAAGTACCCGCAGTAAATCCTCCAGGCAGATTTTTAGATGATACAGTATATTTGAATTGTAAAGAATATAACGTCTAGATTATTCTAGGAAGTTTGAACGAAGTATGAACCATTGATATGCAAAGTAGATAGATGTCTATTTGCTTTATAACCTTCGTGAGTGACCTTCAGTCAAACCCCCAGGTTTTGATCTCATCCTGTCTAGCCTTCGTGAAGTACCCGCAGTAAATCCCCCAGGCAGACTTTAAGATGGTATAGTAGGTATGGTTGAATTGTAAAGATTTACATCTAGATTATTCTAGGTAATCTACTTGCTTTAGAACCTCCGTGACTGATCTACAGCCAAACCCCCAGGTTTTTATCTCATCCTGTCTAGCCTTCGTGAAGTACCCGCAGTAAATCCCCCAGGCAGACTTTTAGATGGTATAGTAAGGTTGAATTGTAAAGATTTACATCTAGATTATTCTAGGTAATCTACTTGCTTTATAATCTCCGTGACTGATCTACAGTCAAACCCACATGTTTTTAACCCATCCTGTCTAGCCTTCGTGGAGTACCTACAGTAAACCCTCCAGGCAGACTTTAAGACGGTATGGTATGGTTAAATTAAAAAGATTTATAACAGATCCAAATCGATTCATGAAAACATAATAGAACTTACCTGCATTTTTCGAGAATTCAATAATTCGACAACTTTGACTGGCTTTTTTATTTTGTTCAAGCTTTGATTTCTGCTTGACAGGTACCGCTGAATTGTTTTGTTTTCACTTTTGGTAAATTCACTAAATATATTGTAAAAGTTCGTAAAAGAAATTTGTAACGTGCAGTGGCTACCGTGCACAGAAAAAGAATGGCGTTCTGCTGGCGAGGAGGTAGGGCTGGGACGGTGTTTTAGTGTTGTAATCGATAAAATTTATCGACTCTAAAGCATGCAGGTTTGGTTACCGAACAGAACAAGCACTACGTGGTACAAATTATCTTCTACTAATGGAACTATGAAATATAATGTCAGTTGGTCACCGAATCAAATGGTCCAAAGGGTCACTATATAAAATTTATTCGCTTAACAGATATGTTCTCAATGCCTACAATAAAGAAACAACTCGTAACAAAAAAATCATAGAATAACAGTCTGATCACACAATTACACATTTAAATAAAAAAAAATCGTATAATGTCCTCTAGTTATTTACAAAAGTTAGCTAACTAAATAACAAAGAACTTAACATTATTTTGTAATTCATGCCACTAGGCCGTCTAAATACTGACTGGCTTGCAAAACGCCACAAAAGGCCCCCCTTTCCACCGAAAATTAGAAAAATATAGCTAGTACAGTAGTCTATATAGCATCATATAGCAATGTTGTCTATACTATATACTAGCTATATATGTAGTATAGAAGTCTATAGTCTAAGTTGACGATTCAGACGTTCTAAGGCTAATTTGATCATTAAAAACATTATAAAAACTTAAAATATGATTAATACATTTCCTTCTAAACGTTTTATGCAAATTTTCGGTAGAAACCGGGCCTGGACCGTGTTTATGATTAGGGTAGCGAACAATTTAAACTAATAGTTTCTTTGTTTAAATCTTTGAAATACATTTTTGATTAAACAACATAGCAGATTAAAACTCCATCAAACTATATCCAGTGTAGTGTTATATTAAGTAATGATTTCATATCATAAGCTTCGCTACGCCTAAATCTATACAACACAGGATCCCTATCTAAAACCTAACCTAAATAAGTTAATGTCAAAGCCTAGATGGCGTTAGTGAGCCCCCGTTTCCGGAATGATACACACACTGGCTACAAAAACACCAATTTCACTTTAAAACACAACTTCGTAACAGCGTAATGTGAAAACGCTAAGGCTAATAAATCAATCTATATGTATAATGTAGGCACTTCAAGCATAGGATTGGGAATGACAATGACGTCTTGTCTCATGCTGTCCCGCTCTATAACTACGCAGGTTATTTAAGAGGGTTTATACATTATTCAGTCATTATACATTTTATCTTGTGATTTCTATGTAAATATTAAAAATGACGTCAAACGTTTTCAAATTACGCTGTTATTTCAAAAGTGCGATCTAAAGGCTCGGGAGCACTAGCGCCATTTTTTTATACATGCCATTATTTAGCATTGTAAGCGATTATGTCATATCAAAAGCATCTACTGAAGAACTGTTTAAAACTTGTAAGATTTCAAAAACGATTATTGTGTATATTGAGCAGTCTAGGATACAAATTCAAATTCCAAGCTATACGGTTATAAATTGTAATATTCGAAAGTCTTCCGCTGTAAGGGTTTTTAAAACACTTTTCACCATAACACCAATTTGACTACAAGGTTAGTCATGTCGTGATGCATTAATATTTTAGACAAATATAGGTCGTAAGTCGGTTTATAAAGTTGGCGATTTTATTCCATGTTAGATTAGAGCCATTGCTGGTCTATTCGATTATTCATCTTTTTAAATCGTGTTATAAATTTCATTCTGTCGTCGTATTTCCGATTATCTCTTCTATTTCATAGAGTTCAGTTCTAGGCAAGGGTATATTGTTATGTACTCTTTCCAGGGATTCCATCAAGACTAGGCATATTTTTATAGAACCCGCATGGCCAGCGTGGATAATGAGCAGTACCCCCATGAGATAGAAGCCAATAAGGCACTTATCAGGGGGAGGCCTGCGTCCAGCAGTGACCAAAAGAGGCAGGTGGTTATTCCAGCACGATGTGTGCGGAGTCGTGTCTCTGCCGCGAGCAGAAGGCAGCGCACAGCACGGGCAGTGCGCTGGCTAGGATGCCCGCGGGGGGCGTCTGTTATGCGTCCTTGGTGGGGCTTAGTTTGGCGGAGGTGGTGCTTGAGCGACTAGCGCGGCCTTCGGAGCTTTGGGACCTGGAGGAAGAAAGATGGTAAGCAACAATAGGGTTGTGTCCTGGTATAGTCTAACCCCCTTATTCATAATGGTCTGCTTTTTTTTTTCGAATGGACTATAATGCTGTTGACCGCAGATGGCCATGACAGCGTTACCGGACTTTTGGCGGGCGTAGATGGCGCCTCGCCGGTAAAATTTTGGTTGGGGCGACACGCACAAGGGCCACCACTCAGGTGCGAGCCTCGGCTTGGGCTGTCGCTAGATGCTACGAGAGGGCATGGAGGTTACGCCTTAGGTGCACGAATGCACCTGCGGGCGGAAGGAGGGAATTCTTCGACCCCGCTTCCGGCGGAGTCGGTTTTTGGTTGGCTGATAATGGTCTGCTAACATAAAACTGCTGCTATGTAGTGTTATTTCTCAGTCTGACTTATGTCAATAGAAGACAGAGCGAGATTTCGCAGTGTGCTAAGTTAGCAGACTATTATGAATAAGGGGGTTAATAAATAAATTTATGTGTTAAATAGTAATTCAATACTTTAACCGGACATTGAGAAACAGACCCGTATATCTCTAAAAACGTAAAAATAAAGCCTTGATTTCCATGGTAATAATGTTAGGAAAGACTTACTTCTGTGAGTCGAGATGTAGACTATTCCTAGAGGGAGCGGACGGGCTCAGCTTGTGGTTCGCGAGGAAAGTGCCGATCGATTCATCCGAACTGTAGCTGTCGTTTTCGCTGGAAGGAAAATGTACTCTATTAATGAGGTGTTTAGGCTTAAAACTAAACCATATGAACACACATACAATACATAATAAATAACTATTCTTAAGACATAGTTGTAAGTTTTCCTAAAATTCTGAAAATAAAATAAATAAAAAATACTTGAAAAGCAAATACTAATTGACATTACAGTATTTTTTTATAATTCCCTTATTACGTTTCATCATGATGGATAACTACTTTCCGAGAGCTTTACGATTTTTGAGGTAACATTGGTGCTTTGCAGGAACTGGGCCACTAAACAATCCATACAAGAAATTATAAATTCTAAAAATACAAGTCTCCCTGTCAGCAACATTTAAACTGATCTGAAACTTAACAAGGGCATAGATCCCCCGCTTTGGCATCTTTAAGTCTGGCTACCTGTCAGTGTCCCTGGAATCCCCCGGGCTGGAGAGATCCCCCGCTATGGCCTCTTGTAACTGCGTGGCTCGTCTTGCCGCTAGCCTGGCCTCGTCTCGAGCGGACGCCGCTTCCGCTGCGGCGGCGGCGGCAGCGGATTCCGCAGCGGACTTCGCGCGAGCGGCCTCGTTGAGTTTGCCGATTAGGTTGGAGTTTTCTTCTTTTAGTTCTCTGTTGAAATAAATGCATTTTTATGGACTAGAAAGGAAGGCCAAACGTAAATAAAATATAGCTTTGTTTTTGGGTAATTTTAAGTAGAAAATAATGTATTACTAGGGTAGGGTAGCCACAGTAATATTGTTTATTGGGTGATGCCATATTCGAGTGATTATTTAAAGAGTGCTTGAAAACATCCAGAACACCCTGAACAAATATCGTACAAAAATTTGTCTGATCCGATTATTATAATTACCTATATTAGATAACGCTCCTTATGTGGTTCGCATAGACGCCACTAGTAGTGAGTATATGAGATATAAAGAGTATATAAGGAGAAAACTGGCTGCCTGCTCTTTCTGCACAACTAGACTTACCTAATAAAACGACATTTCTGCTATAGCTGTCTGGCTTTCTTTTCCTGCATTTTACAGGACGAGTCCTTATGAAGAATGTAGGTAATATTTATACCTGAGTTGTCTGGTAAGTTTCCTGACTTCGTCCGCTGTGACTTGCTCCCTCTGCCTGGCTGTGGCGAGTTCGGTGGCGAGTTGCTCGTGCGCCTCCCGCAGTCTCGACAGCTGGCCTTCCAGTCTTGCGCGAGCTGTGGCTTCCAGTTCTAGACTTGATTCTAACTCCTGGAATAGTCAAAGTGTTATAACTAATGAATTATATGTAGGCTGTTTGACGCGGCAGTATTTTATTATATGTATAAATATTTATTTAAGCTTTAATGCGGGTTTATGTGATGTTATGAATTTAATATTAATTTCACCCGTCAAACATAGAAGATTGAACAGGTATTTAACGTTATATAAATCCAAAAGAGAATTATAAGTCCGTGGCTATTTTCATATTGATCCTAATATCATTTACACGCAAGATTTTCCCTAAAGTTAAATTAAACATAGTGTTCATCGCTTACATCGTAATTTCGTCAAACTACGATAGTTTATAAACTAAAATTAAACATACCTTATTCATTAGCGATTAAGGAATAATGGACATACTTTCTCTCAGACTAGTGCTGGGTGCGCTAAAATAGCGCTGATCTCTGCGAGTTCCTCTCTCGCTGCTCTCGCTAGTTTGTAACTAACTTGCCAAGCTATAACCCACCTTATTCCTGAGCTCGAGGCGCCGCTCGGCCTCGTGCTGTGTGTGCGAGTGCCCCGCCTCCGCGTGCGCTAGTTTGGCGCTGATCTCTGCAAGTTTCTCTCTCGCTTGTCTCGCCTCTTCGCTGGCGGTGTCGGCTCGTGCGCTCGCCTCTCTAGATTCCGCTTGGGCGGCGCAGAGAGCGGTGGTACTTGCGCGGTATTTTTTGAGCAGCTGTAGAGAAAGAGGTTTGGTTAGGTTACTGTGGAGCCACAGACAGCAGCTTATGTCGTGGCTGCTTCCAAGAAGAGACTGTGGAACACGTTGTGGTACACTGGACGGCCACAGAGGAGGCCAGACACAAAACAGGGCTGAAGTGTCTCATTGAGGAATCAACCCCATCCACACAGAAAAGCTGAAACGAAGCTGTCAGTCACCTAAAGTCCTGCTCCGATACTTCAAGGAGCTGGGCTGGTTAGGGCCTGCTTAGGCAGGGGGATAATGCACAATACACTCCTATGCGAGACGTCCGTGCAGATCTTAGTTCCCTCACTTAGAATTAGTAACATTATTGTAACATTGATCAATCAAAAAAAAAGACGTGTGGCACTCGGGGACTGCCGCGGTAAAGCTATTGCAATGCCATCTAGAGGCGAGTTGCTAAACTAAAGTGACAAACGTCATATTGCAAAATGTCAATAAAAGTTCTACTATTCATCGATTGATGGCAAAACTAAAAAGTATCACCGCTGTTCCGGTCGGATTGGGGAGCGCGAGGTTTTTTCGTTACGGAATTTCTTGATTCGGTCCCCGCGCTCAAGGCCCGCGATAGAAGCTATGCAATAGCTTAAAAATTGTGGGGAATTAGCAAAAAAGATAATACTTATTAGGGTTAAGCTCGCGATATTTTTTCTGGTAAATGTTTTACTTATATATTTTTTGTGCGTTTGTATATTAAGTATTTTATCAAGAACTAGCTGATACAAACGTTAAAAGGTGATTTTCATTCCACGGGAACTGATATATGGGATAATATAATAAAAAGTAGCATAAGTTTGATTCCAGGATTAGAATTACCTGTATTCAAATTCAGTCAGATCCGTCCAGTAGTTTTGGCGTGAAGAAGTAACAAACATCCATACATCCATACAAACTTTCGCATTTATAATATTAGTGTGATTACCTCGGCAGCTTCTTCCTCAGCATCGTCCAACTGCGCCCTTGCCGCGGCTGCCTCCCGGGTCGCAGTCAACGCTCTCTCTGCCGCGTCGTTCCGCCCCCGCGTTGACTCCTCCAATGCCGCGTTCGCCTCCGCCGCTTCCGCCTCAGCGGTTTGTTTGGCTTTGATCGCTGCTCTGACTGCTAGTTCTAAGTCTTCCACCTGTGGGATAAGGTGTAAATTTGAGTGGAGGGGGCGAACTGTAAATGTTTGGTTCGATCGTTCCCAAAGCTTATTTTGTACCTCAACCTCCACAGCCTGTATTGGTCCACTACTGGACGCAGGCCTCCCCCTGATAAGCGCCTCATTGGCGTTTATCTAATGGGAGGTAATGCCCCACGTTGGGCATGCGGGTTAGGGATCGCAGTTCGGTGGTATAATTGTTCTGCAGGGGGCGCTGCTGCCCGCCCCCAGTGAATCCCCCTTAGTCACCTCTTACGACACCCACGGGAAGAGATGGGGTGGTGCATATTCTAAGCCAGCCACACAGCACATTTATTTTGTACACAGAGGAGTAAAAATATTACCGTAAATCGTTTTGTAATTACGGCAGAGATTGTAAAACGGAATTTGGTGGCCACCAAGAATAAATTTTGCAAATCTGCACAAACTCACAAAACAATGCTAACAAAAAGGGTGGTTCGGAATTCTTTTGTTTAAATTAGATATAAAAAATATCGGCAGTGCTAATGTCTTTACTTCCTCCACTTTAATTATAATATATATGTTAATTTAAAATAATATAATCAAATTCCTCAAAATTTCATTTCTATAATTGAAACTACTACTTTACATAAACAATATATACCAAATTTAGTGAAATATTCACGTTAAAAATAGTATTCACCAGTTCTTAAATTGATACTGGTGGGACCAATGGACAATGGTTTTATGTTATTTATATACATATATATTCATGTTTTATGTTACCTGGTTCTTGAGTTGTCTGATCTGTGTTTTGTTCCCGCCCTCCTTTTCTTTCTGCTCTAGCATTGTTTGCGCGTCGCGGAGCAAAGCACGGTATCTCTTCAGGTCCCTGTACGTAAAACATGTATGCCTTTAACACAGAAAATATAATAGGTACTATACTAGTACAGAAGCCAAAATATTTATGCCTTTAGCACAGATAATATAATAGGTACTATACTAGTACAGAAGCCAAAATATTTATGCGTTTAGCACAGATAATATAATAGGTACTATACTAGTATAGATGCCAAAATATTTATGTCTTTAGCACAGATAATATAACAGGTACTATACTAGTATAGATGCCAAAATATTTATGCCTTTAGCACAGATAATATAACAGGTACTATACTAGTATAGATGCCAAAATATTTATGCCTTTAGCACAGATAATATAAAAGGTACTATACTAGCACAGATACCAAAATATTTATGTCTTTAGCACAGATAATATAATAGGTACTATACTAGTAGGTATAGATACCAAAATATTTATGTCTTTAGCACAGATAATATAATAGGTACTATACTAGTAGGTACAGATACCAAAATATTTATGTCTTTAGCACGGATAATATAATAGGTACTATACTAGTACAGATACCAAAATATTTATGTCTTTAGAACAGATAATATAATAGGTACTATACTAGTAGGTACAGATACCAAAATATTTATGTCTTTAGCACAGATAATATAACAGGTACTATACTAGTATAGATGCCAAAATATTTATGCCTTTAGCACAGATAATATAACAGGTACTATACTAGTATAGATGCCAAAATATTTATGCCTTTAGCACAGATAATATAACAGGTACTATACTAGTATAGATGCCAAAATATTTATGCCTTTAGCACAGATAATATAAAAGGTACTATACTAGCACAGATACCAAAATATTTATGTCTTTAGCACAGATAATATAATAGGTACTATACTAGTAGGTATAGATACCAAAATATTTATGTCTTTAGCACAGATAATATAATAGGTACTATACTAGTAGGTACAGATACCAAAATATTTATGTCTTTAGCACGGATAATATAATAGGTACTATACTAGTACAGAAACCAAAATATTTATGTCTTTAGAACAGATAATATAATAGGTACTATACTAGTATGTACAGATACCAAAATATTTATGTCTTTAGCACAGATAATATAATAGGTACTATACTAGTAGGTACAGATACCAAAATATTTATCTCTTTAGCACGGATAATATAATAGGTACTATACTAGTACAGATACCAAAATATTTATGTCTTTAGAACAGATAGTATAATAGGTACTATACTAGTAAAGATGCCAAAATATTTATGCCTTTAGCACAGATAGTTTAATAGGTACTATACTAGTAAAGATGCCTCATCTTATAGTAAGAAATGGGACACGTGTTGCTGTTGACCATCCAAAACCAAGGATAAAATCAATTTATATCGTCATAAACTATGTATACAACTAAAACTGTAAAAAAAGTATACGTTTGAAAAATACAAGCTTCTAAACTTTCGTATTTTAACACGAATTTTAGCTTAACGTAGGGCAAAAAAAACCAGGGGAAAGAAAACTCCAAAAGTAGGGTTTAGTTATTAATAAGTTAAAATAAATTTATTTTGAAGCGATACATTCAATAGTTTTTCTATGAAAACCCTTGTGCTAAAGTCTGTTCGGCGGCCGTTTAGCAATAAATCATTGTGCATTTCATTCTATCGCGCGGGTATGTCTATAATAACAGGTGAGATAGCATACATTTAGGCCGCGGTCACTGATGACAAACAGTGTACTCTTAAGTGACGCTAATGGACTAACCTCTTGAGTCTCTGCGTGAGTTGCGCTTGCTCGTGGTTCTCTGCGCGCGCCGTCTCCTCGAGCGAAGCGAGCCGCCTCTCGAGTTCGTGTCTCTCGCGTAGTAGCAGACTGCGCTCTGAGTGCTCGCTTTCCAGTTGGCTTTCGAGCACTGGAAAAAAGGGAATGGTTCATGTTACAGTTTGAACGTCTTACGTCTACAATAAAAAGTCACACGTGTATTTTTTTTTATTTCAAATAATAAATTCAATATAATTATTTTTCTTCTTGAAAAATGATATTCTACTTACCTACAAAACGTACACCATATGGAACGTTTTCCCACTTTTGATCAAATATATTATATGTTGTATTTATACTGTGTTACTCTCAGAAAAGGTCTCGTAAGCGTAATCAACGTTTCGAACCAAATTTGATCTCTCTGACCTTATAATGCCCATGACTATCGGTAAAACTCATAGTAAAGGTACTTTGATCTGTCTGACTTTATAATGTCCATGACTATCGGTAAAACTCATAGTAAAGGTACTTTGATCTGTCTGACTTTATAATGTCCATGACTATCGGTAAAACTTATAGTAAAGGTACTGTGATCTCTCTGACCTTATAATTCCGATGACTATCGGTAAAACTCTTGGTAAAGGTACTTTGATCTCTCTGACCTTATAATGCCCATGAGTATCGGTAAAACTCATAGTAAAGGTACATGTCTGTGACTTACTCTTCAGTTTCTTAGCAGCGTTGGCCCTGGTCTCCTCCATCTCGTCGTCTCTAGCGGCGGCCTCCAACCTGGCCTCCTTCCTCTGTTGTTCTAGAAGCATCTCCAGCCGTAGTTTGGAGCTTTCCAATAACTAGTGGAAACAAAGTATTTCATTAAAATGGGTTGGGTGCAAACTGACCCGTTTATCAATAATAATTAATTTTGTTTTAAAAACTATACACCGACTTAATTTTTTATAGTCTTTTCATGAATTTTCATGGATCCCACTGTCAGAATGGAACCAAATTAGATTGAGACCACACGAGAAGCACCAGCTTTCATATAAAAAGAATCATGAAAATCGGACCACCCAGTCAAAAGTTCTGAGGTAACAAACATAAAAAATATAAAAAACTAGATGCGTCCCGCGGCTTCGCACGCGTTGTTCCTATGCGAACGTTAAAAGATGATTTTCATCTCATGGGAACTGATTTATGGGATAAAAAGTACCCTAGTAAGCCTATGTTTGATTCCAGGATTAGAATTACCTGTATGCAAAATTTCAGCCTGATCCGTCCAGTAGTTTTGGCGTGAAGAAGTAACAAACAACCATCCACCCATCCATCCATCCATCCATCCATCCATACAAACTTTCGCATTTATAATATTAGTGTGATAATAATAATAACATACTGTCAAATCGAGAACCTCCTCCTTTTTTGAAGTCGGTTATTAAAATAAGATAACAGTACCTGTATCTGTCCAGCCAAGTCATCCAGCTCCTCCTCTTGGTCGCGCACTCGTCGCTCCAGCTCGGTCTTGGCTCGCCGCAGTGACGTCACCTCGTCTCCCCCTCCCCCCCTCTCCTCTAACTCCCTGCTGGCGGCGGATAGTCGCTCCTCCTTCAGCTCGAGTTCTAGCCGAGCTTCCTGGAAGGAATAAACAAGAACTTTGTTAGATATATGAAAGAAAAGCGATGGAAATCAAACAGATTTAGAACGACAAAGCGTCCATAGAGTTTTTTTAACTATTCGTCGTTTGATGACGTTCTAAAATCATTTAAAACGTGATCGCACATCAGTACCAACATTGATGGATTTAAGGGGGACTGGTCACGTTTGATTATCTCATACGGCAAGCAGAGCATGCCGCAAACCTTCCCACAGCATGACGAGAAAAGCGAGCCGCGGTTATCCGATTTTTGCTAACTAAGGAGTAACTACAGTATTCCGTTGTAATAATTCTTGTATTAACGGCCTTTTCAGCTCTAGGATTTTATTATTGTTTGTTCCAAGTCACCGCCTATAATAGGGTTAATGCATGGATTTTTTTTATCGATTATTTAGGTTTATACATGAACGAAAGAAAAAAAATATAACACCCAAAAATAACTAAATTATTGAGGTAAAAAACGAAAAGTAAAACTACACAGTTTCGTGCGATAAAAACGCTGCCATGTTAGCCATTGCATTTTATGACGTCACGGATCATCGAGTCCCATATATAAATTCAAGGTCAAAACTTCATGCCCATACAAAAATGTTCAAGTATGACGTCACGCTTCACGTGCCAATACCCTATTATTTGAGCACAAGCGCTCTTAACCAATGTTTATATTCCACTTTGTAACTTTTATGTGTGTCAACTGGAGGTGGTTGAAATAAACAAATAAACCTGTTTTTTGAACAGAGGATGACGTCATCTCTCACGCTGTTCTACTCAGAATCCAGGCTGACCGGTGTACCGCTCAGCCTGGATTCTGAGTAGGACTGATTCTGAGTAGGTAACTTGCGTCGTCGCTCATTACCTGACACATGTCTACACGTCTCTTCTACACCACACAGTCACAGTAGTACTTACAGAGAGGCTCTGCTCTAGCGCGTACTTGTCCACGTGCGCTTGGTCGCACTCCCTCGAGAGCCGTTCCTTGGCTGTGCGCTCGCGTTTGAGTTCCTCTTGAGCGGCGTGCAGTTAGCATATAAACTTGCGTCGTCGCTCATTACCTGACACATGTCTACACGTCACTTCTACACCACACAGTCACAGTAGTACTTACAGAGAGGCTCTGCTCTAGCGCGTACTTGTCCGCGTGCGCTTGGTCGCGCTCCCTCGAGAGCCGCTCCTTGGCTGTGCGCTCGCTTTTGAGTTCCTCTTGAGCGTCGTGCAGTTAGCATATAACCTTGCGTCGTCGCTCATTACCTGACACATGTCTACACGTCACTTCTACACCACACAGTCACAGTAGTACTTACACAGAGGCTCTGCTCTAGCGCGTACTTGTCCGCGTGCGCTTGGTCGCGCTCCCTCGAGAGCCGCTCCTTGGCTGTGCGCTCGCTTTTGAGTTCCTCTTGAGCGTCGTGCAGTTAGCATATAAACTTGCGTCGTCGCTCATTACCTGACACATGTCTACACGTCTCTTCTACACCACACAGTCACAGTAGTACTTACAGAGAGGCTCTGCTCTAGCGCGTACTTGTCCGCGTGCGCTTGGTCGCGCTCCCTCGAGAGCCGCTCCTTGGCTGTGCGCTCGCGTTTGAGTTCCTCTTGAGCGGCGTGCAGTTAGCATATAAACTTGCGTCGTCGCTCATTACCTGACACATGTCTACACGTCTTCTCTACACCACACAGTCACAGTAGTACTTACAGAGAGGCTCTGCTCTAGCGCGTACTTGTCCGCGTGCGCTTGGTCGCGCTCCCTCGAGAGCCGCTCCTTGGCTGTGCGCTCGCGTTTCAGTTCCTCTTGAGCGGCGTGCAGTTCGCCGTCGAACTTGCGTTGACGTTTCTCTAGCAAGTTGTTGCGGCATGTCTGGGGGAAAAAAGTTTAAGGTTATTGTTATTTTGTTATACACTTTTATATTAACACTGATATGAGGATTTAAATATTGCCCCCGAAACAGTTTCTATCACCGTGTTTAACAAGGTCCGTATCGAAGCTTGCAAAAACATCAAGCAATTTTCGCGGCTCGCTTTGGTGCAATGACGGACCTTGTGTGAGTGATACATCCTCAGTCACTTATCAGCCAGGGAAGGTTGTGGTTAAACGACGATCTATCCTTTGAAAATAAACCTTACTATTCAACCAATAAGATACCTGTTCGTCGAGCAGTGATCTCAGATCCGCCATGTCGTTGGTCAGCTTCTGCAGTTTGCGCTTCCACTGCGCCGCCACCGCCCTCTGCTCCTCGACTTCTTCGTATGCATCTTGTACCTGGAACCAAAACCATTGGATTAGACTATAGTATAGTAAACCACCATATTTATACTCTTTTAAGGAATATCTCTCTTTTTTGTTCATGGTTTTTGGTCTCAGGGCGTTAAGTGTCTTTTCATCTGAGATATTCCACGTAGCTGAGAAGAATTTGTCGAAAACCCACGAAACTGAGGCTATTTTTATTAGTTTCTTTTACAGTTCATTCCATAAATTTACATGACAGTGTAAGACGTTTTTTTTATAAAATTTTAATCATCGTATACCTAATATGAGTGTGTCAAACTCTAGATAGTTTTTATTGCAATTGCAATAATAAATTTCACTTCGGCTATTACTTTAATATTTATTTAGGGCCTAGAAATGAAATAACCCAAGTCTAAAACCAAAATATTAAAGGTATAGTTATTGAGACAGATTTGAAGTAGAAAATCGCGCGTTGCAGCCCACTTTAACAAACTCGCTTTTAGCACTGCCTACCGAAAAAATTGAACTCTAGGTAAATCTTTGTTTCTTCTAGTAGTGTGTTTTTTTTTCAAGAAAATATTTACGTCAATTTACTTTTACTTACTTTAATTAATTAGACGTCACAAATCTGCTCCAGTTTTTAAAAGTGTATCTCTTAAGTATAGTTTCGAGACCTTCTTGACTGTGATATTTATCAGCTAAATCATCCCTTTTTATCGTTACTAAAAATAATTGCATGGTTAAATGCAGTGGGCATCGTATACATAACTCTATCAGTTTTACGAGATATCATTCCTCTGGCTATTGTCCAAATGTGTTGTAGGAACCATCATTACGATAAGCTAGCGTTTCGGATAGGATTATATACATGTATCTAAATACTGGTTGACTCATGTAAATAAATCACAATGGGTAAACATAAGAAATATTGACGTTATTCTACCATTCGAGAGGTTATTTGAATATAAATTTAAAACCTAAAATGTGGAATATCTCATAATCGACATAAACGCATTTAGTTTGCAAAAAGCGCTACGTTTTGTAAAAACACTAAAAAAATATGCATTAGATACCGCTTGTAGATTATCGCAGAGCTACAGCGTTTTAAGCTGCGATAAACTAATATTAAAACAAACCTCGTTATCACCTTCCATTTTAAGCACCAATCACAGAAACATGACAAAATTGACCACAAAACTGCACGGATATTATAAATTTACTGAAAACCTTAAGGATGAATGTTAGCCCTAATACTTCGTAGGTACACTGATATCTCACGAAAAAGTACCTACATATAGTTCGTGATATCAGAATGAGAATTTTGTAACTTATCAGATGTCGCTCCAAGGATGATCTTGTGATAGGTTTAGGCAGATAAGAACTGTGATGTGACCTACTTGAGGACGAAATATCATGGGAAAATATGATAAAGCAAATTTTGAATATTTTTTAATGGATGAATATTTGATTTGTTTATTTAAATCGGCTTTGTTTGTCTAATCTGTAATATCTTTTTATATTTACACACAGTACGATAATTAAAGAAAATCCCACCTCGTTTTGAGCATGTACGTACGTCTGTCTAGTTACAAGTGGTAGCTGATGAAAAAAAATTACATACTACGGTAAACGAGAATAATATAAATTTTGTAGTATTAATACATTCTCTCCTTCAAAGTACTTGAAACCGTATAAAACATTAACGTTCATTTTAAATAGCATCGATTTATCATTTGAGAAATCTTATAAAATGTATATTTAGTCGCGAAGGTCGTTCTAGAATACATTCTAACGCATGATAAAGCTATTTTGTAGCTAGACAAATGCCTATGTCTTTGTTTGCTTGACTTTAAATATGTTAAAAGCGGATTTTTTTGTAGGTTACTGAAGAATTGATTTTTCATTAACCGTAAAATTTCTCGGATAATTCACGTATGATTTGATATTTGGCCCAAGCTAAAAGTTATATTATTAAATTTATTAGAAATAATAGTATATTATTATCGTAGATTTTAGGGGTTCATTATTCGTATTACCAAATCTGCATGGTGGGTGGAAAAAGATGCTTTTCAGCAATATATAGGGTAGGTGCAATCTGATAGATAGGATTCATTACATACCTACGCTAAAGATTTTCTGTTTTGATAAGTAAAATTAAAGTAAGTAAAAAACATACAGACTAAACTTTATTATTGTTAGTGTAGAAATATCAAGAAGAGTCACGGCCGAGGGATTTTCATATATGTGGAGACGCGACAAATATAAACTCACAAAAATATAACGAAGACTTCAAACCACATTATTTAAAATGTAAAAATAACTACATGTTTTGAATTACGCAAGTTATTTTCGCTGGAATTTTCTCATTTTTTTCGAGGTTCGTTTTTATTTCGATTTACAAATTTATTTGCTTGGTGTTACTAATTTAAAGATCACCAAACTCAATTTATGGAATCTAGTCTTTAAAAATTGACTAGATTTCATAAATTGAGTTTGGTGTTTAGACTATAAAACAGAACATATTAGGTATCCTACCTAAAATATTTACAAATCTATGGAAATGTAGAGATATCAGATACTTTGCTAAAATAACACAAAATCTGAATGGAGTATCTTAATGAAGTGTGCATTTAAATTATTATTTATTGTTATATTGAAACAATAAATTTAACGAGACCTACATTTCTAATACCACCGAAATGAACCATAATAAACGCATTAATCTAGTTTTAAACCGCTACAAATAAATACAGATGAAAGGATATATTCCAGTTAAAACATGAGTCCGTCAAAACCTACGATAAATATTGTGCAAGCGCAACATTCTACGTAGTTCCAGTGTACGATTTTAGCACTTCCGGCCAAACAACTAAACGACTTGCTACACGATCCAAAATCTTTCCAAAATGTAAATTTCTCTCTTATATTATGAATGTAAAAATTTGGATGGATCGATGGATGAATGTCTGTTACCTCTTTACACCAAAACTTCTGAACGTATCGGGCTGAAATTTAATTGCGGTAATTTGAATCCTGGAATCAAACATAGGCTACTTTAAACCCATAAATCAGTTCCCGTGGGAAAGAAATCATTTACGTACCATAGGAACAACGCGTACGAAGCAGCGGGCACAAACTAGTTTAATAATATAGTTTCCATAACCATCACTTTTAGCTAAAACTAACTAATACTCTAAGCTAAGCCATTAGTAATTGCTGCTCTTTATGCTCGCGCTGATAGCTTCGCTTGTCTGCTTATATCTAAGTCTAACCCTAACCTGCACTCATCTCAAATCACAGCTCTAATTTCTTTAAGACTTACCTTTTTCTCAAGCTGTTTCTTGACCATAACAAGCTGTTCCAGATCATCCTCATGCTGCCTTCTAAGCTGGGCTCGTAGTAACTGCAGCTCTCTATGCGCGCGCTCGTATCTTCGCTTGTACTTGTCTCCGGAGAGGCTGGCGTCAGCTTCAGAACCTTCAGAGTCTGAGATCTCAGCGTTACCGGATTCTGCTGAGCGCCAGTGGAGGAGCTCGAGCTCCAGGCGTTCGGAAGCCTGCGGAAGAATGATATCATGAATGGATGGTTTATTTAAAGTTGTGAACGAAAATATTTTCAAAACTTTTAGGAAATGGCTTCGTATCAAAATACAACATGAATTCTACAAAATATATTATCGACGATTTCGTTTCGTGGTGATCTTCTTTTAATATTGGAGGTGTCTGTAATAAGATAAAACAACGACAGTCCCGTGACCATGTGACGCGATGGAAACACGGGGGAAATAATAACACAAGACAAATAAATAAGTAAGTAATAAGAAGTATAATAATTGTGTTATTATTTCCCCCGTGCTTCCATCGCACTAGTCACATCACACTAATATTATAAAGGCGAAAGTTTGTATGGATGTATGGATGGATGTTTGTTACTTCCTCACGCGAAAACCACTGGATGGATCTGGCTGAAATTTTGCATACAGGTAATTATAATCCTGGAATAAAACATAGGCTACTTTTTATTCCATAAATCCGTTCCCGTGGGATTAAAATGACCTTTTAATGTTTCCATAGGAACAACGCGTGCGAAGCCGCGGGGCGCAGCTAGTAATAACTAATCATTAAAAGTCTCAAAAGTTTTATTGCTCATATGAGATTCAAATCTGATTCTCGGCTAATTATCGGTAGTAAGGTCACTCGGAAACACTTTGTTACGTAGAAGTATTGTTTGACTACAATCACAGCTCATGATTTATCGCGAAGATCAGCTTCACCATACATAAACGAAATCGCGCACGCGTCATTTTACACGTGCTGCATTTTACTTTGTTATTATAATTTTTACACATCTAACTTCAGTACGTGACGTACTATCTAGTTTTAAACCGACTTCAAAAAGGGAGGTTCGCTATTCGACTGTTTTTTTAATGTTTGTTTCTTCAGAGCTTTTGACTGGGTGGGATCCATGAAAATTCATGAAAAAACTATAAAAATTGAAGTCGGTCATAGTTTTTTAAAACAAAATTAATTATTTATCTCACCTGCTGGAGTCTCTGGTTGTTGACCAGCAGGTCTCGGTTGTCCTTCTCGATGCGCAGTCTCTCTGCCGCTTCTGCATCAGCTCTCTCCGTCGCGAGCCCGGCTGCTGCTCGCTCTTCGGAGAGTTCACCTCCCACTTCTGACAACTGTTGGCAAAGATATAATCGTGTAAGTATAACTAACAGTTTATATCAAGGTATAGAATGTGGATGCATTGTAGCATACAGCGCGGAAAGTCGCCGAACGCGGAATACTTGTCATCCAAAGATATGTTTTTTTCTTGTAATCGATTTTATTGAACGTTGTCGTGCGCGACAGTCTTATGGATGTAAGCGTGTTAGATACGATACGAACCTTATTTGTGTTGGAAGAAGTTACGCTTACATACGCAATGAATTTGTTAAACTAAGAGTACGATAGTTTTTATAGTAAAATAGACAAACGGATCTTTAGAAATTGACTTTGTGTAAGAAATATTAAAAACAAATATTATCCTAAAAAGTTTCGACTTGAACGGAATTTTTGGGATATGATTTGTTTTCTTAGAAATTAAACATAGTGTAATAAGGTATCTTAAACCTTAGAATTGACTGGGTGTATAGTGGTTATTTATTTATTTATTTATTTATGGACACCCAACAGAAAAAACACATCGCATACAGAGTAAAAAAAAAATATAAAGTGGTCTTAAGTCTAGTGTTTTTCTAAATACAGAGTGCCTCAGCATGGGCAAAATTATGGGTCGACTAAACTAACAATGCAAAGACAAACATGAACATAACAGAAATAGGGTAGGTTATAGTATTTACACATAGATAAATAGCTACTGTTCTGGTAATTGATCTCAAACTTCGAGATAAGACCAAAACATTACCAGAAATCAAAATATTTAATTAGGTATCGATTATAAACTCAACATAAGTTTCGGAATTCACCCAAGACTTATTTTGCCAAGACAGTTTATTTATGCATAACAAACCAAGGGAAATTGCAAACAAATCATCTTAACTCAAACTCAAACATCACGAACATCAAAAACTGAAACTAGGTGAATAGTTTTTAGCTTGTTTGAAAGAATAAGTAGGCCATCACGAAATCTGTTTGTATAACATTCATCTTCTTAAGATGTCAAATCGAATAGTTCGAATTTATTCGTAGGTACGCCCGTTTACGTTATCCGTTAGAGTGAGTTTTGGCACAGGCGCTTTAACTTTGTAATCAATCATCTGAATATGAGATTTACTGGTTTGTATGGTCAGGGCCAGACGGCCAAACTATTTAAATTGCAATTTAATTTCATAACCTTCTCTTATCCAGAAATATGCTTAGCTTAGCGATAATGCTGTGTGAATTGTCCAACATTATTTATTTATTTATGTCAGACCCCGCTGGACCAACTCTCATTCAATATAAATCAAATTTGAACCGTTATAAAACGGAAGTCCTCAACTTATTTAAAAATAAACTTATTCTTAATTGTTCTTGTTAATTATGTTTACTTACACCAAGGACTTGTTTATTATATTGTAATTATAGTATTTTTATTGTAATTATTTATTATTGTTTGTTACGTTACAATCTAAAACACCGTGAAGATCTAGTGCTGTTACGTTACGTTACTTTGAAATCGTTTGATCTACAGAGAACAACAGCTACTTAGCTATTAAACAGTAACTGCAATAGAAAGTGGGAAGAAATAATTACGGTACACTCTGCACTATCATTTAGCGTGTTGGCTCTACCGTCAGTTATTATCACACCATGATATATTACGTTATAAGACTTGGGATTATAAAGAATTAGTTCCGCTTGATAGGTCGCACGTAATGCGTATAAATTGCGGTTAATCTATAATTAATTTATCAATAATATTATAAAGAGGTAGGGTAAGTAAGCGATCCATCCAGCGAAATGTATGGACAAATTGATTTTAAATACTTATTAGATAGCGATAGTCTTAGTACATTTTGTATGTATAGTAGACCTAATTCGAAACTCTCAGCAAGCGTAATTACTATTTATCAAGCTGTTTGTATAATTTAACTTGTCTAAGTGCTTATTTTGCAACTCTAAGGAAATAAACGATTTGTCTCTGACAGTGACTCTTGACGCGAGTCTACTCGCACTTGATAGACTAGTTTTTATTTGGTAATCTCCGGTGCAAATACCAGAATCTTAAAATTCTTGCACTAATAGATAGCTACATTATTCCTGATTGCTATATAATAATAAATATAGTCAGTGTTTGTATCCATTTACTACGTGACCGAAGCCACTGACAGAAGCTGGTTTCAGTAAGTATCAATCTTCCCCACGCCATACGAGTGTCTAACTAGACAGTAATATTTCAAACAAGAGGTTCAGTCTAATTTTGGCCCACCGCAGCTGTTCTTGCACAAAACGATCATTAGCAACTGCCAACTCGCAAAAAAAGTTCGGAAAGGCCAAGGAGAAAAACACAAGCTTCCTGTTTTATTTGAGCGACAACGTCTGAAGAATCTCCAAAGCTTACAGTCAACAATCATAAAAAATTGGCAAGCATGTCAGATTGTATCGCAAGCGGCGCTGGTAGAGCGTATAACAACTCAAACATAAATTACGATAATCTTAACGACCGACGCAAACAGAACAGAAACGTGGATATCGAAACTAAGGAAGTAAAACAAACCTCTTCCAATTCTGATGCTGTTGTTGGGTCTTCGGATATTCCTCGACTTGATCTGCATACACTGCTGGCGCGGCTACCACTTCTACTGAATAGCGTAAAACCTTTTATCATGATATTGGTTGCTGACTTGGATCTGCCGAGTTTTCTCCTACTTCCATAGTAAGAATCAAGGTCAGGTTCATCTCTATGTCCAAGTCTTCGCCATTCGTCCATAACATGATCGGTTCTCTTAAGGAAGTTATCAATCTTGCTGCTTAGATGATTCGATGATGTCCCTTCTTCCAAATGTGCTGCAACTGGCGTGAACCTCTGTCGCATCGGTTGTTTATTTACTCCCAGTACAAAAGATAAATTGGCATCGAAAACCACAGGAGCTTGTTCCTTCGCTCTCAGTTCTCGCAAGTCTACGTTTTCAGAACTGTCGTAAGCTTGAGGGTACATCCTTCTCGGAGTTGGTGTACTGTTGTTGGTTCGATTGTAAATAGTAGAGTTTATACTAGAAGATCGCGATAGCGGAACGTAGGTTCCATTGCTGCTGCACGTTGAGTAGTTACTTGCACAGCTTTTATAAGACAGTGGGCTTGGTGATCGTGATACCAAATAGCTGTGGGGCACGTGCCTTCTAGCTAGTTCTGCGATAGAGCCTGTCTCCACCGAAGCTGATGAGTTGCTCCTTCTGTACAGCGGACTTGGAGAGCGGTTCAATAAACTCGAACTATAACTTCCGTTGTCTTGTACATTTCGAATCGTGTGCACTTCGTTTAACGGTTTTGTAACAAATAGCTTTTTACCGTTAAGAAGTGTCGTGGGTGGTGGTGATGGGGCTGATTCTTCGAAATGTATTGGAAGGGTTTTAGATTTCTTCATGGGTAGTACGACCCGACCAACCGGCGGTTTCGGTGGTCTTTTCGGATTCGTGTCCAAGATGAGCGGTGGAGAAAATAGCCCGTTAGTTCCATTGTGCGTATGCGAAAACGCACCATTGGTGCCATTTGGTTCTGGTATGTGGAGTTTGAGTGGAACGGTGGTCCCGTTGATGGGACCGTTGAGGTTCGGTGCGTGTGGCATGGTGGTTCTACTGGGGTGTTATCCGCCTGCGTTTCCTGAAGCGGAAGTGTCCGCCGCAGTGAAAGTCCAGTGCCATTTCACAGTTAGATGCAGTATGTATGTCGGTCGCGGGTTGCGTCGTGTACGACGGTGGCGGTTGGAAATAGACCCGGCGCGCGAGGGCTCCGCGGACGCACTGCGCCGGCTATCTCGGTCGCCGGGCCGTCGCCGACGTCAGACTATTTTAAGTTTACTTAGATGTCGAAGTGCACGCGCCAGTGACACGGAGCGGACCTTCAAACTCGGTGTGAAGCCAATGACAACATTCATATGTCCTCGGTCTACGATTCAATAACCCGAGTTTTTACATAGCAGGATGATATAGGCTAGAATATTAAATGCAAACGACTCTAGACTAAATTATGTAGTGAGTGCGAGTGGCCAACACATGGGGATGCTGATAGGTTTAAACGAATTGAAATATAGTCCAATACTACTCCAATAACTCAGCAACCACGTGCAATTGGAGCATATTTTGCGCAAACAACGAAGGTTACAGCTGTTTACAAACAATTTACTTGATCGTGGAAATGCGGATGTTGACCAAATGTCTGAACAGCATGTAACAAAGTGGTAAATATAATTTTGCTATGCATCGATCGGTGGGACGTTTATTGGATTTATTACTTATTTAATACGCACATTAATTTGAATATCGAGCTACTGCCGTCAGCAACTGAAACATTATTGGGATTATGGCGCTATAAAAGCGACAAATGTTACATAAGTCGTTTAAAATACGCTACATATCAATTTTGAGCTTAATGTGAAAAGAACCAAAAACATTATTAATGTGTGCCTGTGATAATGATCTTCTATTTGATGTTTTTTTTAGTTTTACAACCACAAATAATCATCAGTCAGTGGAGGTAACCCTAAACCAAAAAGGTGTTGGCAAAACGATTCACAGTTTTGGCAAGGAAATATTCCCAATAAATAACTAAGCAATATCATGTTTACACGAGGATCTCTGTACAATTTGGCAAAACATTGGAATCTTCGAGATCCACCGAAAATTCAGATTGAAAAGGTTGAACTGTCCGAAAGAAAACAGACGAATGTTTTTCACATAAATTACGAGCAATTTGTGAGTGACCTGATTGTGCCTTTCTCTGGATCATTGCTCTTTATTGACTGTCCTCTGATTTAGATTTTTGTGTGGTTATGCTGAATTCTAATTTAACTCTCTTCTCTCTCTTTCCCAACTCTTTCTGCGGGTGTCGTAAGAGGCAACTAAGGGATATCTACCAGGGGGCGGCAGCAACACCTCTTGCAGAACAATTCTACCACTAAACTGCGATCCCCGAATCGGGGGAGGCTTGCGTCCAGCAGTGAACCAATATAGACTGTTGAGGTGAGATTATGCTGAAGTTTCTAATATCAGAGAACGCGGTACTGGTTTGGTTGAGTTTGGACTTAAATATTGTAGCCTAGACCACTACTATCAAAGAATAATTGAAAATCAACAGCAGTGCCAAAGGCGTTGTTCGTGCCGGTTATCCAATTATTAACGACGCCAGAATTCACGCCTCCTTCTTTGACTATGACTAATTCCATGAGCCGAGACTGGCACAATTAGTGGCATAACTATGGTACCTACTTAACCCTTAACAACTGACGTATCATTTCGTAACGTAAGTATTTGAAATGTTCTATTATATGACAAACAATAAACATAAAACTTAGTTTGACGAATTCATCACGGATGTAAGCGGGTTAAGATGTCCCTCGTTAACGGATGAAACGTTGGTGTTATTCCAATACAAATATGGTTCGTAGTTAACCCGCTTACATCCGTAATGAACATTAAACATATTAATAACACTTGATTAGTTTATCAGAACTCTTTAATCACAGACGTTTATCATTAGAACGTCAGTGATTAAGGGTTAATGTTTTGATAAAGTCTTAGTGACAAATATTTGAATAAGATTGAATACGGTTTTGTACTGGATACGCCTGCAAATTCGTTTCATAATAAATACGAAAGAAACACACCAATCGCCAATAACAAAGATAACCAGATTTATGACACAAATTACCAGCACCATACATTTGATAATTTCATATGTTGAACGTCGGTTCTTCTCAGAAGTCCTGAATACAGTCAGACGTTAAAATGTCTCTGAAACGGATGCTGGGTCTAGATTAGTTCAGAATGCATTAACGTCTTGATTCAGTTAGCCGGACGTTGCTCTAATTTCTTCTAGACTCGCTCGGAAGTATTTATAATTTGTTAACCAATATAAATATTTAAGCAGCCGACAGATTTTATTGATAATTTTATTTTCTACGAAGGGCAAAATATTGGAAGCAAAAGCGAAATATTTAATAGATATATAAAAAAAGGTAAAGCAAAAGGTTGTGTCTTACAAAGCATCACCTACCCCCTAAGTAAGCAGAGCTTGTGTTATGAAATAGTTAATATAACTGATAAAATATACTATATGTACATTTAACTGAAGAAAACCTGTAAATTGTTTGTAACAGTCTGCAGTTAGCTGAATCGTTTCAATTGTAAATACATACTCGTTTTAATTTATTGATATTAATTGATAGTATTTTCTTTTTGAATAATAATATTAAAATTGATTTACTTAGTTCATTGATATATATTCTATAATAGGTATTTTTATGAGAAGTAAAGATAGTACATATATTATTATGGTATAGATAGATACAAGGTTCGAAACGAATCTTAAATATGTTTGGAAGAAAGATCAAACTAAAAATGGCGACACATCGTGAATTCGTGAGACAACTCAACAAAAATTTACATGATGACCACGACCGCTCCGACAAGAGAGTTGACATGGCGGAAAAGAAGAAGACTAATTAATGAACGCAGTAAGGATATATAAATTTAGTTTGGGATTAAGATGATCTCTAGAAACACATAAAACGTCATCCATAAGCACACAAACTATATGATCTCAATGACAACCGTAACATTAGGAAGTGAAGTGAAATCAGATTTTATAGCTTTTAAATGAGCGGTAACGAAACGCACAAAGGTTTGGGCTCGGCTCCCGAACTCCCGACCTAGTAACTAGACGCGGTTTCGATAGGCAAACGAGAAATAAATAACGCAAGCCTGACGCCTGCCAATGACCGTCTGTTTGATGCAATAATACAGGGTTGTAGCTAGGGCTCAGGTGAGGGCGAGAACACTCACAAACAAACGTGATTTTGACACCATCATCAACTTGGAGCACAACTTTGAAATACGAAACACGAAATTCGCTTCGCACCTTTTTTTCTACTAGGTAGAAGATAAGAATCCGACTATGGTATGATTTCAATTACCATTGTCTAAGATGTAATTAATTTTGTTATAAAAACTATAAACCGACTTAAATTTTATATTTTTTCCATGGATTTTCATGGATCCCATTGCCAGAACTGAACCAAATTAAAATGGGAACAGATTTCATATAAAAAAAGAATCATAAAAATCGGACCACCCTGTCAAAAGTTCTGAGGAAACAACATGAAAAAAACAGTCGAATTGAGAACCTCCTCTTTTTTTGAAGACAATAAAAATGACTTTTAGATCTTAGATATCCGAAACAAGGTGTTTTTGATGACGCGTTCATTGCAATTTGGTGGTAAGGTGCAAGTTCGCTGTTTATTTAGTATTCCAAAATACGCATTACGTTGAAAAAAGTAGGCAGTCAGTTCTATTAGAGGTTGGCACCTATAACTTCTAAGAAACTCTAGTAGTTGTAGCATAAAATAGTTTCATATTATAAACTTTTCAAATGTACAAACGTGTAAATTAAACTCAATACTACAACACATTTTACCATGTGTTTTACTAATATTTCTTTTTTCTCACCTATTACAAAATTCAAAGTTTTAAAGCTGATTGACGTAACTATCTTGAAATTCCCCAAATCTGTCACTGAGTCCGCCTCTGCAATGACGTAGATCCGGCATACAATGCGTCGTTGCGCAATGACAGAAATTATTTTAGATTTTCGATGGTTGATTTCGGTAGCTAATGAGTTATCAATGAGCTTTTGGCGCTATAACAAGCTTTTTACAAACAAACATGCAAAAAGTTCATGACGGTGACAAAAGTCGTGATTTTCTGCGAGAGCCAAATCCTGGTTAAAAAAAATTTAGGATAGAATACTAACATGAACGACTAGCTGCGCCCAGCGGCTTCGCACGTCTATCCCATGGGAACTGATTTATGGGATAAAAAGTAGCTTATGTGTTATTCCAGGCCTAGAACTACCTGTATGCAAAATTTCAGCCCGATCCGTTCAGTACTTTTTGCGGGAAAATGCAACAAACATACATGTTTACAAACTATCGCGTTTAAAACATTAGTAGGATAGTTCCATGCTAGCATCGTCTATTTGCTACTACTTTTAAACAGCTAAAGTTGGCATAACGTTTTCTTCCATGGGTATTCTTATATAACTAAGAAAGATGTAATAGTCCGAAGACGTCTTCTGCAGATGGTCAGAAATCCTTCTTTCTAGTGTCGCACTTATTCACATAATCTATCTATCATTGCGCAATGTTTACTCGCATCTTATTAATCATACATTTTGCAATGAAATCTAACGAAAGCTAACTTAGGTTAGATTTTAACTTTTTAAAGGGATCTGTAATAATAATGTATATAGAAAGATGTGAGAAAGCATTGAGCAACAAAAGATGGGTGGTGTGTATTAAATATGTAGTCAGGAACGAAATATGTAACTGTCAGAAGATGGCTTCTGACAACAAGGTTACCTGGGAGAAATCGCTTTCAAAGATAAGGCCGCCTTTTGTACTATATTTATTTATTATTTAGATATAAGACTTTTATGTATATTAATTGTTATTACATTTTTATTACAATAAAGTTAAGTAGTTTTTTTTTGTTTTAGTAGGTTTTTATTACAATAAAGTTAAGTAAGTATTTTAATTACAGTAAAGCATTATTAGTACAATAAAGTGTTTTCTTATATTAAAGTGCATTATTAGTACAATTAGTACAATTCATTCATTCAATCTGACCATTTCTATACTTCATGCAGAACAATAAAATGGTATAATTCTGTATAGACGTCATTAATGAAGCTTTCAGAAGAGCAACTCATCTCTTTCTCATATTCTCATGGACTGTCAATCATGCGAGATGATGTCAAGTTGTCCGACAGTATTTTCTCTATACAAATTATCCAGAGTGAACGTTCTACTGAACGCCCTGATTTCCGAGATTTGTCCAGCGCTGCTCCAGAAATACGCCTTTTGAAATTAATGTCGCTATTCCTGTCTCGCCGCTGGCAAATTGTGCGACTAATTATTATCTGCTTGGAAATTGTTGATAAGTTTTTTAAGATAAATAAATAATGTTGGACCATTCACACAGCTTTATCTAGCCCCAAGCTAAGCAGAGCTATGTTATGGGTACTAGATAACTGCTATACTTAAGATTTATATTGATAAAGGATTATTTATCATATAGGTAGGTGCATAGTAAAAGCTACAACTTTAAGTAAGCATATATTTTAGGGCGTTATTGCATTGCGAATCAAGTAAATCTTTTGCCAGATATGCTTACTGTATTTCCTAACTGTAGTATATTAAATTGTGTAGGTACTTACAATTAAAAAAATCCTAAAGTCCGTAATTTTGTGTTTACTAACTGATAAAACCGCCGTTTGTCTAACACTAGATTTAAGTAGTATCTAGTTATTGTTTGTATAAATATTTTATAGATTTTGATGGTGCAATAAAGATTCAAAGATTCAAAGATGAGACATGAGCCCGGGTGGGGCACTGCAACTCGGAACATAGGTTCCTGATACCTTAAAGTTTTAAGATATAAAATTATATAACATTACATTACATACCTACTATATATTTAGAAACATACGCATTTGAGCTAGGAATTCTACCTAGCTCTATCTAACTTATTTATATTGCTGTTCAAAAATCCTGTAAGGCATAGAAACTGTTCTTAATCAGGTAAGACTTTAACATATTTTTGAATTTTAAAAAGTGTGATTCGTCTTTGACAATGTCATGTGCCAATTCATATGTCGCTAAAACTAAACTGAAATAATTTTATGGGACTACGCTGTCGTCCCTTTCATAACGATCAAAATAAAGAGAATAGCATCATTTTCAGTGCTGTCAAATTAGTTTACTTTAGTTTTGATGTTATCTAAAAACACCATACATTTAGGTATTTACGCTAAAAGATATCAAAGCTGATTTCCATACAGTCCATATGGACTGTATGGAAATCAGCATTGATATCTTTTCTTCACTATTCGAACACGCCGCTGAAGAAAGTTCTAGCGAGCGAGTCACCAATGAAAAGCTCCAATATCGACGCTGCTCTACAAAAATTACGTAAGTCGATGTCACACATTTTTATTTTAGCCGCGGTCAAGGAACCGCGGCGATGCGGAATTAATTATGTACGATTTTTTTAGTTCTAGGTCAGGTTATTGAAACACAGGTGTTTTTTGAAATGTTTCACTGTTGAGAACATTGTTGAGGTATTTTAGTACCGAGCAGGTATGAATGAATAGTTTAAGAGTTTATTTTTGTTGCGAATCTTGACACGTGTATTGAATATTTTTCAATGGACTTTGAAGGCTATGATTCTGATCTGTTATGGCCAGATAGTTTGATTGTTCCGAAATAACAAAATACTACTTGAAATTCTTTAATATTAGGTCCTTACATATGAAATTGGCGTTTTGCATGGGAGGAACAAAAAGTCGAATATTTTTTAATATAATATATTTAATTAATCAAAGTATGAACCATTATTTTTTATGCACTTTTGCCATCTTATAGGTAGTTCATTGATCCCTTTACTAAAAAAACCAGTCGGACGGGAATCAATAAAATCTTTGAAGGCGATTTGGACTGCCCCATCGGAGTTGAATTTTTTCCCTTGCAAGAAGTTATCCAAATTTCGAAAAAAATGGTAATCTGTTGGAGCAAGGTCCGGGGAGTACGGAGGATGTCTTAGACTTTCCAATTGAAGCTCTTCTAATTTAGTAGCCGTCTGTTGCGCAGTGTGTGGTCTAGCGTTGTCGTGAAGCAGCAGTGGCGTGGAGCGATTGACCAGCCTAGGTTGTTTAGCCGCTAGCTTTTCCATCATGGTTTGCAATTGCTGACAATAGACATCAGCCGTAATAGTCTGGCCAGATTTGAGAAAACTGTTATGAACAATACCGGCACTAGTCCACCAAACGCTTACAAGTAACTTTTTTGGGGTTAATTTTCGCTTGGGGCAGGATTTGGCTGGCTGGCCAGGATCCAACCATTGCGCTGAGCGCTTCCGATTATCGTAAAGAACCCATTTTTCATCACAGGTAATGATTCGGTTTAAAATACCTTCATTATTGTGCCGGTTTAGTAATGTAACGCAGCAGTCGACGCGCGTTTGCCGGTTTGCTTCAGTCAATTCGTGACCTGGTAACCTTTCAAGCTTTTTAATCTTCCCAATTTGCTTCAAGTGAATTAAAACAGTTTTATCACTAACATCGCAGCCTGCAGCTAACTCGGACGTGGTTTGCGATGGATCCGCTTCCACAATAGCCTTCAACTCTTCATTATCAACTTGAGTCTCAGGCCGTCCACGGGGCTTGTTCTGCAGGTCGAAATTTCCAGAACGAAAACGTTGGAACCAAAAACGAACTGTGTTTTCTTTTGCAACACGACCGCCATACACATCATTCACCCTTCGTTGTTTCCGCAGCACTAGTGCCACGGCGGAACTCGTACTCGTAAATAATGCGATATTTTAAGTTTTCCATTTTGTAAAATGAGTGACGCAAACAGAAAAAAACAGAAGAAAAAAAACAAATGAATGACGATCATCGAAGCACAAATACATGAGTCTATAGCTGTACAAATTTGAATTTGGAATTCCTTACCAAAGAGGAGAAATTTGTGATTAAAGTGGCCAGTACGAAAAACGCCAATTTCATATGTAAGGACCTAATATTTACACTGTTGTCATTAAGCTTTGCGATACTAATATTCATGTGCCACAGTCTATTTTGTTTTTACATGTCCGGTCCAACCCAAGGTTGACTGGAAGAGATCGCTCTGACCGATAAGACCGCCCTTTATATATTTTTTTAAAAGTTTTATCTGTATTTAATAACAGCGCCTGATAATAACAAAATATTAACTTACATGCATGATTTAAATCCATCCCGCACAAAAAACCAAACAGCAATTTTTCCAAAATCGAAAGCACGTAAAGTAAACTCAAACAGTCAAGGGTCAAAGTGAAAGCAAATCCTAAACGAACAACATTTTCGATTTTTGGAACTTGGAAACTAAAATCTATCCGGAATAGTAAAGTGTCAACAAAATAAACTAGGATTCAAATTCCGTAGAGTAGTTAAACTCCTTATATTTCCAGACACAGCCGTGTCTCCTAGCGAACTGACCCGGCATCCTTCATCTCAAGGAGATCGCGCTCCGACGTCGTTCCTCACCAATGAGCATGTCACCATTATGCTTTGTCTCGATTGTGACCGACTGCTACATTGTTTGATAACGATATTGCAAGTGATTCTTTCGATGACTGCAATTGGGAAAATTTGATGAGTAAGTTCTTTGGATGACAGCGTCGAAACAAATTTCAGGATGTTATTAACAAATACTAGGTTGCATCAGAATGTCCATAACCTTGCAAGTATAATAATAATAACACCCAAATTATCCCCGTAGGTATTATTAATATTATTAACCTAGGCTTCTGTAAATTTCTAGAATTCGAATCGCAAGAATTTATCCCTTTTTTACATATAGTGTTTTTTAATTACTACTTTTATAGACCACAAATACCACAATCGTACCTAATGGAACTAAAGTGTCGTTATACTCGTAGGTCCTAATCTTGTGGTCCTATATTTGTGGTATGGAAATACTTAATCTTTTATGTCCTTTGTTGCATCCTGATAAACAAACTCTTAGGCAAGCATTGCACGACCTTATCCCATCTTCTACCACCATAGGACCAGGCAAATGCACAAGAAATACCGGCTGTACCTGATCGACATATCACAGTGTCGAACCTTTTCATAATATGCACGGCCAAGAGTGGAATGAGCTTCCTGCGTCTGTTTTCCCATTACAGTACAATTTTAGGTCTTCAAATCCAAGGTCCATAAGATCCAGCTGGAAAAGCGTGCTCCTTCTTAGACTATACATCTTCACTAAGGTACTTAATGTGAGTTATTGGCCAAACGCTTGACCTTCAATAATAAAAAAACAAAACCCTTTCTCACATTAACTCATTCATAGAACAAGACTCCGTTAGTTGCGCCCAGACTCTGGCTGGGCAGTGCTAAGTGATAGAGATACATTTTTTTGAAACTGACGTGAGCCCCTTTTCTTTTCGTATACTGGAGGCCTTGATTTGTGACGTCAGCAGCACGGATTGCATGGAAAAATTCCTTCCACTCTTCAAAGCAATGCGTTACAAAATTCATACGTTAAATTCATTACACATGTACCTACTAGTTAGGCTTGATTGGTCGCCTTTGATGTTTGCCCCATTTCGTTATATGAACAAGTTCGTGTTTCACGTTAGTTTTTGTATGACAGGCGACTTGCTGCGTTCATAAAGTAGTATTACAAGCTGTAGAAGTCCTAGGGAAGTCTGAAGTATAAAATCTAGGCTTTTGAGTGCAATGTGATTGTGCAAGAGACACTAAATGGTCACAAATTAAATGAAAGAGTCCGTTTTCGGAGGTATAAATACATAATAATAAACAAATAATGCTGGACAATTCACACAACATCATTAAATCAACTATCATTTTCATTATCAACAGGTAAATGGATACAAAACTTTTGACACAGATAAATTTATATTATATTAGTTACGCTACGATTAAGAAAGAAAAAAAATGTACTTATTAACTAATCTTCCTTTATCTTTGCTAGACATATTTTGCAAGGAGATCAAAGACCACAAAGTATTGAAACTAGAAGATCTTTTATTTCAGAATAATTATAGTTCATACTTTTTCTATTGTTCATACAGTTTAAGGTCTAAGCTTAAAAAGCTTTATTATCCCCCTGAAGTTCCAAAGGCAATCCAAAGATCGTCGTCCGAAAGACCGGACGTGCTCCCACAGTAACACAACCCGTTTAGTACCAGTTTTGTAATAAAAACAAGCCCAGCTCGATTATGGCTCTAATAATGTTTCATAAACATAAAGACTAAAGAGAAAACTTATCCTTTTCTGTAATTTTTCTCTCAATTAGAAACGTTGGAGCTAGAACTGACGTATACAAGATTAATAACTATATTTTATCGAGCTGTATTATTATGCTATGATTAAAAATGATTGCCTGTCATTGTACGCTTCGCTGGAACTTCTAGCATAAAACACATTGTATAGTTACTACATCGCACTTCTTATTTGTGTTAATAAAGAATCTTATGAAAACTACGCAGACTTCTCTATAAGCATCTAGTATAAGTAAAGATCGTTGTCAGTTATTTTGGGCAATGAGCGATGGTTGCCTTTCGTTTTTTAGCAGGCGTTTGTGTTTGAATACGTGTATTCAATGTTGACGAGTTTTATGCAACAAAGTAGAGAACACCAGTGCTGGGCTTTACACCGAGTCACAATTTTTTTAATTACAATAATCAATTACATTGATCTTTTGAAAGAGAAGCAGGTAGCGGTAAACAGGGCCCGTATAAACGAAATCGTAATTTTCGATTCGTTTACGTGTCAACGCTAATTTTATGCAAGCGACATAAGCGTTGGTTTTGCTTGACAACAAAAATGAAACCGCGATTTTACTTTTCCGTCTTGTCATCAGCATGCCCCATCCAGCCTGCAGTCTTTCGCAGATCGTCATGCCACCTGGCTGGAGGGCGTCCTACACTACGTTTGCCGAGAAGTCGCGATCTCCGCTCAAGATCACGTTTACCCCAACAGTCAGCGGTTCTCGGATGTATGGCCGGCCCACTGCCACATCAGATTGCTTATTTTTTGGGCTTTGGGTTCTCTGTCGGAGTTGGTATTAGAGAATGTATACGTATATCTATAAAGGAAACTTACCTTAGATTCAAGTCTCTCGTTTTCATTCTTGAAGTGTGAACGTTCGTTTTCCGTCTTCTCCAGTTTAGATCGTAGTGTCTCCAACTCTTCCTGTTGACAAAAAATAAACTTATTATAGAAATAGAAATAGAAAATCTTTATTTGTGTGACATGGATAAATTAGCATAACATAATTACAACTAAAGTTAAATTACGTCTAACACAAAAAGGTCACCGGCATAATGCTGCTATGGTACTATTGTATCATAGCAGCGCTGGTTTTCAGCGGTGCCAGGGAGCTAAACGCAGCGCTATATTATTAAATAATGGTGGTCTGGTATAGACGAGAACCATGAATTACTCATGGTTCTAATCTATACCAATAGGTCATAACGTCACTGTCCACATTTGGACCTAGTTAGTAAGGTTAAGTTACTTACCTATCTGTATTGTACCTACCAATTTAAGTATTTTTGGGTAAAATAAATTATCTCTAATATTTATTTCCACACTGACTTTAATCCTAATAGAGTTTGTGTGAATCTTTGTTAGCACGTATCTCCGTAACTAGGTACCTAACCGATTTAGACTAGATTTGGTGTGTAGATAGTTTAGGTTCTGCAATAACACGAAGGATAATTTTCAAAAAATAATCTTTTCAGGGGGATAAAATGGTGCTTATTTTTAAAATATAATTATTCCTTTGTTCGATTCACTCAAAACTCGGTAACTGCTAATAAACTCTCTCTCTTCCCAGATTCCAAATGGTGGTGGGTTGGTGGTCAGCTTTCTTAATTCTATCATAAACTAGTAAATAATGAATCACGTATTTTTTTTACAAATCTATTCCTAGGTATTCTGTAAATTTTCGAAATTTTCACGCGGGTCTTACGGTATAATAATATGTTACCTATTTAATCGAAAGGAGCGCTCTGTCTGGTACCTTACCGGCGATATGTCTACAAGTATCATCGCCAAACGTAATGCCTATCCAGTTTGAAACAATTTTGCTTTGCGTTAAAAACAAAAGAAATCGAGCAAGCCGGGGGTGGCAACTAGTCACTTCACAGAAAAATCACCCTCTGGTGGTAAGGCGCAATTTTTGCTGATCGTACATGGCTATACGGCTGCATGGATCCTACTAATATTATAAACGCGAAAGTTTGTTAACATGTCTGTCTGTATGTTTGTTGCTCTATCACGCTAACACTACTGCACGGATCGGGCTGATATTATGCATACATGTAGTTCTAGGCCTGGAATTACACATAGGCTACTTTTTATCCAATAAATCAGTTCCCGTGGGATAGGCGTGCGAAGCCGCGGAGCTCAGCTAGTATACGTATAATATTATCCTGGAAAAATGCGCGCTTATCCGCTTACATATACGTAGGTGAAATATTACTCAATATTAAATTTTACTCCGGATATCAAAGGGTTTTACAAAATCTTACTCAATAAACGCGTGCGTACGGAACGTTGAATTGCGTTCCGTTCGTGCTCTATCAAAGCACCAGAGATACTTCACTAAAACGAATAGATTAGTCAAACTAGAATATAACACGCGATTGACAAACCACGTTTTAGTTTAGATATACGTATGTAAAACATAAACATTACATTTTTTAACAAACTGAGGTAATTAGGGCAAGCTGTCGTAGTTTCATAATTTTTTGATACAGTTGAATCTCTTACTATATATCTGATAAATTTTGATCTACCGAGAAAATGTGAGTTATTCCCAACGTCTCACGTGAGACGTTTCCTATTCTCATCGTCTCACGAAAAGTCATAGAACTTCTTATTTCAATCTACGTGAATACATTTATTGTAAATTTACCCCACATGTACATTTTGAACATAGCTACGGCTTATAATCACATCAAACTATCACATCACACAAGTTTGTATGGATGGATGGATGTTTGTTACCTCTTCACGCCAAAACTACTAAACGGCTCAGGTTGAAATTTTGCATACAGGTAATTCTAATCTTGGAATCAAACATAGGCTACTTTTTATCCCATAAATAAGTTCCCGTGGGATATATATAATGCATTATTATTATTCCTGCAATCACAGCCAACTACGAAAAAGATTGCGAAGTCATCCCAACTACAAGTATCACTTACGTTAATTTAATACAAAGTGTGTATTGTGCAGAGCAATTATTTTATCAGAGTCATACCGATTATTAAGTCGGGCGGAAATAAGGCGTTTCTATTCGCCAATGCGGGTAAAAAAGGTATATTATTATATTGTTATGGATTATAGAATAAGTTAAATAGGATCTATAACTTTTCTATAATCTGAAATTAATGCATTATTATTATTATTCCTGCAATCACAGCCTAATTACGAACAAGATTGCAAAGTCATCCCAACTACAAGTATCACTTACGTTAATTTATAACAACGTGTGCACAAAACTAATATGGGTTGATATCATCGTTACGTGCAGTGCAATTTTCAGAGTCATACCGATTATTAAGAAAAGGCGTTTCTATTCGCCAATGCGGGTAAAAAGGTATATTATTTATATTGATATGGATTTTATAGAATAAGTTAAAAAAACTGTAACTTTTCTATAATCTGAAATTAATGCATTATTTTTATTAATCCTCCAATCACAGCTTAACTACGAACAAGATTGCGAAGTCATCCCAACTACAGAGTCAGAGTCAAATCGTTATTTCTTTAGACTTACTTACGACATAAGCACTTAGACAAGTCAAATTTACAAGTATCACTTACGTATACAAAGTGTGCACAAAACTAATATGGGTTATTCGTCATCGTGTGCAGTGCAATTATCAGTCATACCGATTATTAAGTCGGGCGGAAATAAGGCGTTTCTATTCGCCAATGTGGGTAAAAAGCGTGCGGTATAGTGTCGCGTGGTCGGTTGTACTCGTAGCTTAGGGTTGGCACTCTTGCTACGACTGCCGACTTAAAAAAAAGGAGGAAGTTCTATGTTCGGATGTATGCACGTCTTTAGGGTTCCGAACAAATAAATCAATCAAAGTGATCAAAGGGTAAAACGGACCCTATTATTAGGACTCCGCTGTCCCGTTTTACCCTTTGGGTACGGGCCCCTAAAATGGTCTTTACAAGCGCATATTTAGTATACATTGTTATTTTTAAGCAGAAAATATGATGTGTTTCGGAAATATTCGCGTAACACACTGAACACCTCAGCCTCAACAGCCTGTATTGGTCCACTGCTGGAAGCAGGCATCCCCCTAATACGAGGTTTTTGGCGTTTATTACATGGAGGGTTATGCCCATAATCCTCCCGCTGGGCATGCGGGTTGGGGATCGCAGTTCGGTGGTAGAATTGTTCTGCAGGGGGCGCTCCCCCGGTATGTGACACCCACAGGAGTTGGGGTGATCCAAATTCTAAGTCAGCAACACACAGCTGACACTGAACAGGCTATGCGCGTTACCGGCACTGGAATAGGACTTTGTACTCTTTAACATATTCCAACCCATACAAATCACATAACAAGCGCGCCTTAGTAACCCCCCGGCAACATCTCATACAGCACAAGACACACGTATTGATTGCTGATCCATAATTCATGAGATTACACGTATTGATTGAATGATGGATGCGTTGATCTTAGAAAGTTGTTACGTGTGGAGCGATGACCTTTCTAAACTGTAGCATTTTAAATGGTGATTTTAGTCAAATCATCATTTAATATTAAATTTTAATTTTGCACTGATTAGTGACATGTCGATGTTGATGTCGTAATTAATGATGATGAAATTTATAAATAAAATTGAATATTTTAATTTTGTTTATAATTTTGTTTCGATCCGATTGTAAATTGATTGGAAAAGTCGATTAAAAATATAATAGGCATGAAAGTTGTATTTAGTTCGCTTCATTGGTACGAGTACATACTATACTATGAGATTTACTTATAACGTGATCATTTGAAATGTTAAGTAATTATGAAACCTATACATAATTCATGACTAAACCGTCTTGTTATTATTAGCCTATTTCATCCCACTGCTGAGCAAAATATTCCAAAATTGACACCCCTTTAAAGTTTTTCTTAAAACATGCAGTAATCATTTGAACTAAATTCTTCACATAGACCGATTGTCTGACACGTTCACAGGGTTGTAGCTTAATAAAATAATAGGCTAACAATTCCCACAGAATTATCTCTAGCCCCAAAATGAGCAGAGAACAGGATTTTCCGCTAAGGCCCGTAGAACTAGACAAATAAAATTTTTAAATCCATAGTTATTAATACAAAACTCAAATCATGCTACATATCCCGTTGTAAATAACTTTAGTACTAGACAAAAGAGCTTCTTTCTATTAATAAAGTTGCTTGTAGTAAATACATATAAACTGCATGTCTTATCAAGCCAGTCGTGCATAAAATACGCGGCATAAGGATAGAGTTTCACAGCTTCCTGCGGTTGAGACCTAGGCGGCTGGAATTCGATGGTGTTATGCAGATCGTGTTAACTGCGTGATACGAGTACTGAGAACTGAGGTAGTTCTGAGTATCACCTGTTAAGGATTTTAATGTTTAATAATCAGATTTCTTGTAATCTATACCGTTACATAATAAGACAGGGGGCGTATTGCGCGCCATTTTGTAAAAAGGATAGTCATAGGATTTGGAGTTCATAGAAACGGGACAGAGAAACGTTTTTGGAACAGCGTAGGCGCATAAATGATATTTTGTATATTTAGTAGAAAAGTACATTATGAAAAAACCCAACCAAGGAACCAAATAATTAGTAATGACCTATGAATCAAAACAAAAATCTTTTGTACCTCTATAGACTGCGGGGTTACTCTGATCTAAACCAAATTAGGTGCAAAATAGTGCACTTTCGTGTTTTCACAACCAAGGAACCGAAGAAAAAAATGTTGAATTTTATGTAATTCTTGTTTTTGTACCACGGGCATCCAGTGATTACTGAAATTTAGGCCTAGTTTTTTTTTTAACAAATCTACTAAGTCGATCCTTAAATACTTTTAAAGTCTGAAGTCTTACCCAATAAACGATGGTCTGATGATTTAACGAATACAGTAAGGGGTTGCTGCACCCGACTCACAAGGGACCGGTAAAACTGCCACCATCATCGGGCATCATAATAAAATCTTAATCCTAACCTTCGACAAACTCAATTTAACAATCAAAAACAAAATTGCTGTAATGACGATGTGTAGAGCTAAACTTCTCCGAATTATGCCAACCACAAGAATAAAGACTTTAATAAAACACTAGGAGCGCCTCGCGGTTTCTTCCGTTCCCGTGGAATTCAGATAAAGTATAGCCTATGTCACTCACTGAAAAATAAGCTTTTTAAGAGAAAGAAAGAAGGAATTTTTTAATTCGGTCTGGTAGTTTCAGAGCCTATTCAATACAATCAAACAAACAAGCAATCAAATCTTTCCTCTTTATGGTATAGTATAGATGAAAGCAAAAAGTGAACAAATAAGGAAAGAGTTTATTTTAAATAAACAATTGTCATCCGTTTTAAGTATTTTGCTGAAAGACTGAAAATAGTTCATCCGCCACGGAAGCAAAACAGTATTCCCGACTACTAATAACTTAATAAGGAAATGCCTCCAAAACTAAGTTGGATGTTTTGTGTTATGTTTCCGTCTATATGTGGAATAAGTGTCTGTAAACATAGGTGTGTGATAATTGGTGCAGGTATAATAAAGTATAATAACATAAAGTGCCTGATCTCTAAGGTAAATACTGTCGCATAAGGAATTGGAAGGGCTGGTCCACTAGTTTAAAGTCGCTCAGCGAGCTATGGAAAGAGCTATGCGGAGTCTCTTTTTGAAGGATAGGATTCGTAACGAATACATCCGACAGAGAACCAAAGTTATCGACATAGCTCAAAGAATTAGCAAACTGACGTGGCAGTGGGCCGGCCATATCTCGCGAAGAACCGATAACCGCTGGGGTAAACGAGTTCTTGAGTGGAGACCGCGACTCAGCTAACGTAGTGTAGGACGCCCTCCGGCCAGGTGGGATGACGATCTGCGAAAGACTGCAGGCAGATGCTGGATGCGTAAAGCTGAAGACAGGGCGCTATGGCGCTCATTAGGGAAGGCCTATGTCCAGCAGTGGACTAATATAGGATGATGATGATGAAGGAATCGAATACAGAGATCCGACGAAACATAACATGACACACGCAAACACACATAATATAAATCTCTCTCCGCATCGATTCAATGATTGTAGCACCGCTCACGCTCTATTTGATCTCATTTGCATTATAACTGATCGATCTAACGATCACAATATGGACAGACATACATGTCGCTAACAGATTTAAATGGCTACTGAACAACATGACAACATGATTTGTTGTAACGGGCAAGACTTTTGTTCCATACATGAAAATATAGACGGTGACTGCTCCAAAACGCGTTATTTATTTGTAACAATAATATGAACAAAAACATAAAGGCGGTACCGCGACGCAAACTGGCGCCGCCAATTATTTTATCTCATTATAACGTTGAACAATCGATTATTCCAAAAATGATAGGCTAGTTTGTGATACCTATCAAAAGATTTTTTTAATACCTCTGTAATATGTTTTGACAACCACTGTGGCGCGGTGGGCGAAGGTCCGCCTGCGACGCAGGAGGTTGCGGGTTCGATTCCCGCCTAGGTACAAATATTTGTACGATCTGCAGATATTTGTTCAGGGCGTTCTGGATGTTTTCTATGTAAAATAAAAAATATCTATCTATGTAGTGTATTGTATTATGTATATCATTTATCTAGTACCCATAACACAAGCTCTGCTTAGCTTGGGGCTAGATAATGCTGTGTGAATTATCCAGCATTATTATTATTATTATTATATTATAATAGTTTTTTATGTAGTTTAAGAGGAGATGCGAAGTTGCACTTGGAGGCCATTAAACTGTTTTCTCATCTCTTTCTATACTATACAAAAATATAATATTTAGGGATATTAACAGAAAGCTTATGGTAGGTATCATAAACTAGCCTATATTTTTTTTTAAATTCCTTTCTTCAACGTAATAATAAGATAAAATTGGCGACGGCGCTAGTGTGCATCGGGGTACCGCCTTAAACAATATACATACAGACTATATTAACGGCAATGCTAAAAACCAGACTCATTTGAAGACAGGACACAAACACGCAGTACCAACTTAAGTAGCCTATAAACAACATAAAAACTGTCACACAAGTACAAATAATGAGACGGCACTCATAAATTCCAACCCGTAAGAAGACTCAAATACGTGGGAACACTTAGAAGGTAAAAACACGTCCCGTTAAACGATGTATTCTCGACTTGTTCTAGTGATCGCGTCTGTTTTTGCCAGACAGTCATCAGTCTTTTCAAATTATGCGACACGACATGGGTAATTAGATGAATCTTCCATCCGATGCGATAGCAGTGTCTATCCGATCCATGACATGAAATCCTACCTAATAGGTATTGTGATATATAATGATTAATCATCACGAGGATCATGCATCTAATCGAATAGACCAAATAATGAAAAAGTTCCGTAAATATTAAGGTACTTTCTGTTTAGAATGTTGAACACACTATTTAATTTGTCTTCAGCAAAATGTTGTAGACAAATTAAATAGCTTGTGGAAAGGATTTTTTAGAGGAAAACAGTGACTACCAATCCAACCATGGAAGCAAGGGCAAGAACAAGGTTAAGATAAAACCTAGACTTAAGCAGGAAGCTAATTTTCTCCCAAGGTCAATATAATAGATATCGTGTCGTCACCACAAAAAAATCCCATTAGTAAAAACGTTCTGCTACAAATGGTACACTCATAATCTAATTAACCAGTTCCAATGTCACTTCCATTTACGATGTCACCTGCTTGGGAATAGAGGTCTATTCGAGAGTACTTATTCTTAGTAACCTATATTTCTCACGGACATGTTTTTGTTTGTTTTGTTTTGATGGCTATATGGGATCGATGCAAAAAAGGAGATCTAGACGAGTATTTTTAGACCTGATTGTACTTGCTTGTACTGCTATTGTACTTGTTGCTTGTATCTACAAATAGAGTTCATGGCACGCTAATGAGATAGAGGTTTAATAAGAATAAACCAAGTATAGTAACAGCAAGTACTGGATTAGCGCTGTGGAAGCCAATCTCCGCGCGTTTATCGTTTATTATGAGAAATATTGTGTGTTCGCATGTGATAGGCTTGTATTTAGAACCGGTTTGTAAAAGCTGATTTGCGTAGAATATAATATTGTATGTAGTTGGCGTTATATCAAATTACTCTCAGCACTGAGGTGTATGGAGAAGTTTTGTGATAAAGAAGATCCTGATTTAGATAGATACCAATAGATTATTGTTTTAGAGATTATTGCCCACTTAAAACTAAGAAACCATTTAGGACAAATGAGATAATTATTACCTTAGTAACAATTGTCAGTTTATCGGTCGAGAGAGATTTCTGCCAGACAACCTAGTAAGTAAGTATGTCAAGAACATCGAAATGTTCTTGTTTTTGCAATCACATTTCACACTAAGTATATAAAATTTAAAATAATAGTTACCCATATAACATACGACGACGTTGGGAATGAGCACGTGTCACGTGAGATGTTGGGAATAACTCAGCTTTTTAGCAAAATTTACTAAAAAATTACATCTAATGTAAGGTTAATATAAAATTCAAGACATATAATGCAGCAACTTCTGGTATAGATTACCTAATGGCACTCATTACAGAAGCCGCACCGGATTGTGTGGTCGCATATAAAGCAATAAAACATTGAGTGCCTCATGAGGACGACCAGATTTTATAGACCGCAGCGGGTTTCCTGCGATTTCTTCATGTGATGATATCAGAGATGTTACTTTAAGGCGATAAAAAGCAACCCGGGGAAGTTATAGAGGCAGATATTTTATCGGATCAAGGTTATAATTGAGAAACAAGAAATAAGACGTCACTTGGAAATATTAGTGCCCTCAAGCTTGAGCTTGATACTTTGGTACAGTGACATTCATCAATAGTTTAAGTTTGAAGTAAATTTCAAAACAAAAAAAATCTAGAAAATTTGTATAGAAACAACAAATTTAATATTACAGATCAAAAGAATGTAATAAGGAGACTTGAAACCTGTCAGGCAGGCATTAAATCTTTGATATCATCATCTAAGTGGCAGAAATAAAATTCATTTTCGGCACATTATGATATGATATCGGTTTAGTTATGTGACGAATGACCAAAAAGAGACCATAAAAGAAACCCACCAGACTAGATAAGCCAGATATATGTACGTAGATTAATGTAGATAATCAATGCAAACCTAATTCAGATTTCAAATTAACACACAAAAATTAACAAACAACTCCACACAAGATATATCTAAAGTAGCTCTCAAGAGAGAGATCTTGGGAGCTACTTTGCTGTTATACACCACACCACACCAATATCTAAGCACATACTTTAAGACTGGTTATAAAAGATAGATATTCATTCCCATCATCTCTTAAAGGAATAATTTTGCAAGGAAATGCTGATAGAATACGCCCAGTTCTCTATCCTAAGATAAGGCATTAGAGTTTAAATTGAGAGGAGATAATAAAGGATATCGTAGGCGCTTATCTAGATAGGCGTATCCTTTAGATTTGATGCATTTATAAAGTTGACCCGAGGCGAAAAGGTCAGCCTCGCATCGGAATCATAATGATTACTTACGGAACTTCGCGGGATATACTTGAGGGTTTTGAAAAGTTCATTGAAATATCTGAGTTTCTCATTTCTCTGAATTTGCAATAATCAACACAGGTTGCGCACTTAAATGTGTCACAGTATTGACACATTTTCCTGAATACCCTCGGAATTTCAGTATATAACCTACGATTGCTAATGAATAAGTACCGAATAGTGCTAAGTTTCTGAAGTATGCTAAAAACCAGAATGATCCATATACCTTCTATCTGAAATCATCTTCAGATTTTCAAACCCTCATAGATAGAGAGATTTACCTTGTTTCTTACAAATCTCCACAACATAAAACAGAATTCCCTCGGCGGCGTCGGCGCATAGGCACTCAATAAATCCTAGTTACAGAGAGCCAGCACCTAAGTATAATTCTAACACCTGTTAGTCATTAACCACTTGGACTTAAGGAATTACTCTTTGGCTCAACTTTTGACCCTAACCACAGCTAATAACAAAACCGCGACTTTCCCTGCACACATTAACATCTGTAACTTTCACAGTAATCTCGGCCTATACAAGCGTACAAGCGTTTGAAATGGAAAATGTTGTAAAACACCGACTCTATAGGGTACTTTCAGTTTAAGCATAAATACATACGAGTACATTGCATTTAGGTGGTGTCTGGACTATAACTTTGAAAATTTTTGGTAAGCATAGTTTGCTGAACATGATATAACAAGGCGGAGTAGCGTGTCCATATTTTATCAGCTGAAATGTTATGGCGATGTAATGGCGTGTCATTGAAGCATGCTATAAAGCAGGGTCGTTGCCGTTGGGCGTTTCTTATGCTTATGATTGTTTGTTTTTCGTTCATAAACAACAAATAAACATGACATATACTAAATCTAGGTAGGTAATAGAACTTTGAACATTGATGAACGTGGTATACTTTTCTGAATAAACAGTCTATCTATTCTACTCGTATTATAGCAGCAACTTTCGGAAATTCTTGTATTACGCTACTCGTATGTATTTGGACTACTTTAGTGGGACGAAATTCATCAGTAAAGTACTATAAATTCAATAGATCCAGGTCAATCATGGGCTCAGTCGTAACTTTATATAACTGGAAGGTGCAAGTAGAAATCAAAATTCCGTTGATCATACATACATACATACATCACTTTGCGGTTTAGAATGGTCATCATAAAAAGTAGGTCGCACCAAACCTTTGATGGTATTATTATGATGAATGATGTCGTAAAGGCATTTAACTGAACATAACTGTCAGATTATGGAATAGCTGAGACGTAAGCATGTCCATTGTCCATACCATACGTCTGTTTTGTGATTTACTTCAATAAAATACTATCAAAAACGTAAAGGAAGGCTACAAGCGTAAACTCCACAGGCAAACCAGAATTTTAATCTCTCTTATCGGACGGAGAAAGAACGTTTCGAGACACTGAGCCTCAGGAGTAGCATAGCCATAGCCATAATATGTACCTAAAGGTAGGCAGACCTTAAAAAATTTAGGTTTCTTACACTCAATTGTTTCGAAGCTAGCTGGTATAGATTTTGGAAAGGTTTTATAATGGGTAGGTAACCCTCGAAATACGAATGGCAACCAACATTTCCATGATCCAATTCCTTTTCCGTACCTCTGAAGAAGAATGAATCGAATCAAGATATGTAGTGAAGTGACCGTGAGAATCCCTTACAGGTTTTCACGGCTGGTTACTTCAAGATCCTTAACCTTGAAGAAAAAAACAAACGTTTTTCGGACAAAGGAAATAAAAACTGCCGGTTCGCAAAAACGTTGAATCCGGTGTGAACATACCAAAACAATGGCGACTTCGTCACGCTATTTCGCTAACAACTAGTAATTAATTTTATCTTCCTACATCATTGACGCTGTATACAAAGCAAAGTTGGAAACGAAGATCCTGGAGCTAAGAAGACATCACTGTGCTATCGGATTTCTGCCGTAGCCGTTGTCAAACGCAGAGCCAATATAAAATGGTTTCAGATGAAATATCGAAACAATTCTAGAATACCGTAAGACGATGTCTTCAAGTTAGAGTGTGGTAGCATAGTAAAGTTAGGCATGATCATAACATGTAATCCAGATCCTGTAGTTGGGAATAGGCACGCCTCGCGATATACAATAGCTCTTATTATGACAGACCTAGGATTGTATTTTTAGGGACTTTCTTTCGCCTGTCACGCCTAGACAACGTATCTAGAAATTAAACTTGTTTCATAGTTTAAATTTCTTCCTTCTTAAAACTGCACTGCACATTTACACTTACACCCCCTCTCAAGGTAATGTTTTCAAACAGAAAACTTATTTTATTATTGTTGTTTTACTAAGCATATCTATCTATCTTTTCTCTTTTACAGTCAACCATTTGTTATTTTATAATTACATAGGTACGAGTATGTGTTAATTTAGAAATTACCGTCTGACTGTTTTAATTATACTTTACTCTTCTCCTGCGTACAATCCCTTATGGTGTTACAAATCCATTAATCTTTTGTGTGTTTTGTCTAATAATATCATATTAATTAAAATTAACGTGAAATTAAATTATAACGACATCAAGTGTATTAATGAATGTACCTACGGTGGATTAAATAAATGAAAATGAAATGAAATTCATCCTCCCACTCGTTGCGATTCAATTCCTTTTATGAATGAAACAAATGAATAAACAAAATACAGCTGCAATTCTTCAGAGCGACAAACTTTGAGCTTCTTCATAGATTACAATAAACTTATCAGAGACAGGTCAGTGGTCTACTTTGCCTGCCACCTACATACAGGAAGTGTGACTCAGGTCATAAGATACCCTCGGCCAACGAATAACTTATGGTTATATTATAACATAACTGCTAGATCTTTTGAAGTATTAGAAGAGTTGTGTTGTGTCATGATAACGATTTGTTGTTGTGTAAGAGGTTAAGTTGAGGGTCATAAGGTTGGAATTGGTCAGTCGGTTTCTGGTCCGAGATAAACTTGGTTGTGAAATGTTGCTGGATTGGGGCATTGATAAGAATAGATGCAATTTGTTTAAGACGAGAAATTATATAAGTTGTTCAGGACTTGAATGAATAGGTGTCTTCTAGACCTTCGTGATACACCGTCGTCGGCCATATCTTCACTTTCCATCACGTGAGATTGCGATCAAGAAAAGGTCTATTGACAATAAAATAACACCGGCCAAGTGCGAGTCGGATTTGCGTACGGAGGGTTCCGTACCGTCTATAAAAAAAAATACAAGTAATTCCTCGTAAAAACAAAAAGTCATGAGAAATGACGTAGTTCACGAAAAAGGGAGCAGAGCAGGATACATAAAGACTTTATAGTCTCCAAAGCTCGAAGCTAGTGATAATGGTCTACAGAAGGCTTCAGGGCTGGGAAGCGATCCGATTGGTACTTATACAAAGGAATTTCATCATCATCATTCGCCGCAAATGATATCCCACTGTAGGTTCTCCCTCTGATTACGATAATTTACTTGATATTTAGATTTACACATCAATTCCACTCAAGAATTAAATTACGCGTTACGCTGCTGGAGAGCAGAAAACTTTTTCCCGATATGTTTCTCTTGTCTGGGAGCGCAGACGTTCCGTTGCACCCATCTCATAACCATGTCCTGGGTTCAAAGATGTTACTCTCTTTTGTAAAAGTATCTACTAACCTGTGCTTGCTTGAGCCTATGTTCCGTGCGGTGGACAGCCAGCAGAGGCGTGACGCGGACCAGCAGCCGCCACCACGGCCAATCCCGGACCGCGAGGAACGCTCTAACGTTCCGTTGCACGCATCTCGCCGCTGTGTGCTGGGTTCTGAGACGTTGCGCGCGTCTTCGTGCCAGCAAGCCTCGTGCCCGTGCTTGTAGACGCACGAGGACGCGCGCGAGGGCGGCGTCGCGGCGCGCATCAAGCCCACCGACGACACCGCCGCGGAACATAATCTGTAACAATAGAAGAGGTTATAAGCATTTGCATTATGGTTCAGTTCAAACGCAGGTCAAATGTGTAAGTATGGGCCTAGGGTCTTTTCCGTGACGGCTTGTAGATGGCGTTGATAATGACAAGCATTTAACAAAGAAAGAAGTTTCTAGAAGAAACTTTTGAAGTCCTGCATAGTGAGCATAAATTCATGCATTAGCGTGTCCAATCCATCTGACCATATTGACAGATTGAGCGTTCTACTGCGATATATTTTCTGTGTCATAGAGCTTATGTAATGTGTTTATTAATAGAAGAAAAAAATCGCATTTGAAATCGATATCAGACCACGTCTGAAAACAATTAAAGTTTTCGCCGATTAAAAAACAACCATAAGCATTTCCAACAAAAGCTCATTCTGCAAAAAAAGCAAAAGAGCTAAATCATCGGCATGTAATTGTTAGCGGGCCACTCGTAACGAAACGAAAGTCATCCAATTTTTATGTAAGAGACATTACTTTCAGTTTTTGTATGGAACCTGCTTTATTCGGCACGTAAGCTGTCAATAATGATTTAAAGTTGTATGTAAGTGCTATAAATACGAAGTAAATCCAACCGGTAGTTCTTGTTTTAAACAAACTTCGAGTAAAACAGTTATTTTTAAACAGATTGTTTTGTTCAAAAATGGTAAAAACTTTTCAGATTTCATCACAACTACTCGTAGAATTACACTCTAAACGCGAACTAGAACAGCATTAGGTTACTAAGTAGGTAATAGCAACCCATCTACGAATTTTAAAGATGCAAGAACTATTTAATGCGAATTTAATGCGAACATAGAATCTGCCATGGAGTAGCATAACATAACCTGATATGTGGAACAAAATGCAGACAATAGTTGCACAACTAAAGTCAATAATTCAAAGGAATTGCACCTAATCTCCATACAAACGGACGACCGAGATCCATACGTGATCGGAGCGACTTTGTTACAAGATATCCCACCAAGTTATTCATTCACTTGGACCAAATTCAAAATGAGGCATCTACGCCAAAGTTACTCTCGGTTTCTATCAGTACGTTCCCTGACAGCGTGGCCATCAACTGAAATCTTAAGTTGGTAGAGGTGCATCAATGCCCACTCTGATCAGTGGGCAATCAGAAATGACCTGGATTTCGAAGAATAACCTGTCACAGTTTTATATGGATCGATAGACACCGTTGTCAATCAATTGTGCTTGATACATCTTAACTCTTCGTGTCTTTATACCTATACCTTATCCATCGAGCTTGTAGAATGTTAGTAAACAAACCGCCCATACTCCACCTCTTTGTTGACGCGTATGTTTTTACGTTATGAACATTACTTGTCTTTTTTAGATCTTTCTTCTGTAAATATTGCTTACATTTACATATGAAACTCGACGTCAATTGCCAAGCAAGTGGGTTTTAGTTATTCGTGTCATGGTTTGTTTACTAATATTCTACAAGCTCGATGAATAAAGTATAGATCAAAGCCCTGAGCACAGTGAGTCGATAGTATCGTCTAGAGACGGCGGCGGCGAGACGTTGAAGAAAAGCGTCTGTGGCGACAATTATCTACCACCTTTATCGTAAAGTGTAAGGCCTGAAGTAAGTTATGATGAGTTTTATCAAAACATCGTCGCCGTGCGCCTTGTAAATCGCATGATTATAATTAAGATTTATTACCATTATAACGGGCATTTCAATAAAATACATAGTAATAATTCATACTAAAAGGGGCGTTGTAAAGTGAGTAACATTATAATGTCCTTATTCATTGATCGTCATCTAGGTCGAAGTCTTAAATTGATAGCTGTGTCAGTCTGTTACATAAATATTGTCTCAATAGGTGTTATCTATTCGATTGATAAAGAAAAGTCAATGTTACTTAAATAGAAATAAACAATCAATTTGCTTGTGCAGAAGATATTTGCGAATGGTCTTTAGTTACCACTGAAATAATACATATGGCAAATAAGAGTAACTAATTCCATCGATAACAATGATAAGAACTTGTAGACACCGAGAAATTGTTTGTGCCACAGTAATGAAGTAATTGAGAACTATGAAAAGAAAAACAGACTCGATCCTCGCTTTTTCACGTTTTTGGCCAAACAAAATAGGGCTACAAAATGTAGCTAAGAGACATTAGCCGTTTTCATGCTTGCAGTAATTATGAAAGAGTACGTATAATTATGAACTTGTCGCCGGTAATAAGGCAATGCGACTGAGACGCCTTCAGATGTCTTGTGTTGGAGACAAAATTACTTAACACAAATAATCAAGCTGACAAATTCTAAATTACCTACGTAGACAAGATAGTATGTTTTGAGAGCGTTTTGAGATAACGCAATTCCGTAACAAAACAAACTAAACCGTAAACAAAACAAGCTGTGCTCCGTTGAACACTCTCGTAAATTTGTAACTGGAGTTAACTGTAATGCTATAAGACGGTTTGTTTGTCAACATGATAGCAGTGCTGTAGCGTGTACTCTACCACTAGTGGGTAATGTAGTGTCGTATTAGGTTTCATATTAATGTTTATCGTAAGTTGTACAGTTTCGCTTGGATAAAGGTAGGATTTTCTATGAATAGGGTTAGAAGATGGTCCTAAGAACTTTTATATCATTTTCTAAATTGACCAGGTTGTAAAAGTGACTTAAAATTCAAATAGATTAAGCCACCATTATTGGGATGCGTCTGATGTGATAAGTAGTTTTTATAATTAATTATTGTTTATCGCGTACCTTTTTGTTTTTAACCGACTTCAAAAAAGGAGGAGGTTCTCAATTCGTCTGTTTTTTTATGTTTGTTACCTTAGATCTTTTGACAGGGTGGTCCGATTTGCATGATTCTTTTTTTATATGAAAGCTGGTGCTTCCCGTGTGGTCCCATTTTAATTTTGTTCAGTTCTGTCAATGGGATCCATGAAAATTCATGAAAAAACTGCAAAAAATTAAGTCGGTTTATAGTTTTTTTAAAACAAAATTAATTATTATTTCCCCGAATGTAGTAAGTAAAGTTGTAAGTAAGTTTAGTAGTTTTCATTATAGAACGCACAATAGTCGTCGTAACATTGAGTAGAAAAATCTATCTATTAAATTGTCTTACAAGACATTCCTGATGCAAAGAAGAAATTCTATACATATAACGTATAGAATTAGCCAATAAATAGCTGATTAGGAACAAGCCGCTAGTGTCAACATCAACACCCAAAAAATCTCAATATATGTATATTGAAGAGATAACATGACGTAGTTTACTAGTTTACCTTATACGAGTACTCTATCTTAAAAGACAACATCAACCAGAGTCAGTAAATAAGCCATAATCGGTCGACAAATACCGCCACCCAAGCAAACGCATTAAGTCGACATTTTACGAGATAAAGCCATATAGGGAAACCGATTTAGATTCAACATCCAGTCCGAGAAATCGGAAAAGCGGAAGTAAAGACGGAGTCGAGCCCAGTTAGAGGTCAACCAATGACCGTATAACTTAATTTACTAGTAAAAAGAATGCTCACTAGGTCAATATAAAGCTTTTCATCTTGTTTGATACAAGTTCTTCTTGATACAAGTGTGCTATGTTATAGAATAATGACCGTGGATTCGGCGATAGGATATGAGAAAACTTAGACTTTCTATAGGACAGCGAACACCCAGGTTAGGTTGTGCATAAATCATTTTGATTTCAATGAATATCCGACCTTTGCCACGTCACCTATAAAATTTCTAAAATCATCAGTCCCACGTTATGCCCATCCATTCCTACGCATAGTCAATTCTTCCGAGTTATGGGTTTATACATTTTACTACCCATCAAGATTCGCAAAGGAACAGGCCGTTTAGGCTCCATGTCCAGCAGACAAATTAATAGCTCTCAGCAGCTTTCTAGTGTCGGGAAAGAGACTCTGGAAAATGCATAGACCTTGGCATGGAAAGCCATCATCTCCAAGTAAATATTTTAAACGTCTACAATAGGGTTGTCGTGTCGGACATCCTATTGGCGGTGGCAGCGGAATCTTACTGGCTTGAACCGGACTTTTACAGGTTTTTGTTGGGAAAAGGCAGGCTTAGAAACTTTCTTGGTTACTTGGATAGTAATGTCTTCCTACGCATTAGTAATTGTAACTTGTGGGTGTTTAAAAAATTTACCTGCAAAAATGTACTGAAATAAATTTTGATACTTTTGGAAATTGCTTAAAAGAGACGACCCGATTTTTGCAAATATCAATAATTTGCCCTCAGATTGATCAAAAATCTATTTTGGAGTAAGAGTTTAATAGTAGTGGTAATTCATGTAGTTATACATAGTTTAAAGTAAAGTGTCGTGTCAGAGTGTATTCAAATATCGAAGTGGCTACGTAAGTGACAGCCCTAATGAAAGTAGGTTTAGTGCTTTCGATTTGGAAGTAAATTAGCCCTACATAGGCCGTTTTAGAGAAGCTGAAGGGAAATTTAATAGTTTTAATTTGTAGTTTTCTCGTAGAATTGTTTGCAGTTCTCCGTTTGTTTGAGGCCGTTTTTAGCTTGTTTTATGAGGATCAGATTTCATTTTTCTATCTGTTTAACTGTTCAACTTTCAATATTTTATGTTTGATCGTCATATTTGCTTATGTTTTGAAGGCAAACATTATTAAAAAGGAATTTACTATTTAGATTAGAATATTATATGACCAACTGCGGGAAGAGTTAGGGGTGGTGCAAATTCTCAGCACCACATGGCACTTGTTTTCTAAAACGGTTTATTTATAGACCTGTATAAAAGTTCTTCACTAACAGGCAAACAACAGCAGCAATAAAACCGAAACACTTAAAGTACTACACACATATCAAATGTATCCATCACGCATACGAAATCTAAACATACACATTTAACGCCTTACTTATAAACGTTGCTACTTTATAAGAAAGGCGTTAAATGCGACTTTATACATTTTTTAAACCCAATGTAATGAAACGTTTCTTTTATAACATATTATTTCAACGTTAATCATTAATTTAACTATAAAACCATACATTAAGCTTTACACAAATACGGTCAAACCGCTTACATCTGTAATGAGCTTGTCATTAATTTTTGTATCTAGATGTGTAAATATGTCAATATTTATCTAATATAATAATTATTTTTAAAGCGCTTTCAGAGAAGGCTTGCGATCAGCAGTGGACCAATACAGACTGTTGAGGATGTTCTACAGCAAAGAATGAATGAGTGCTAATGATTCACAAAAAAATATAACAAATTTAGCATTGCACTACCTCTCAAATGTACGGCGCGATTTTCATTATGTTATTTTTTGTAATACATAGCAGTTATTTTTACGCAGGATCTTAGCATGTTTGATGATAGCCAAGCTCTGTACCCGCATTTACAAAACTTAAAAGTAGCTTTGGACCTGGAGGAGCAAAAGACAGAGACCTTTGCCCACCACCGGGACGAAATGGGCTAAATAAAACCAATACTAAAATACATATAATTACCGTAGGTATATGTATTTTAACTGTAAGTAAATAAGTTTGTGAAAGCGACGTGTGTTAAGTTGCGTCAAGAAAACACGTCACTGTTTATGCCAAGTTTATAAATAAGTACAGAGCGTATATTTGACGTCCAAGCTATCAACATTAAAACATGTTTCTCAGATTCCGTAAAACAATGGGTGCTTTTTTTAAATTATCGGTTGTTTGGAAAAACTGTAATTATATAAAGTGAAATGTTTTATTTGTTGCTGGAAACGAGTTTTTGTATGAACCTACCTAAATATTTTCTTATTTTATTTTGCTTTATTCGGAGAACAAACAGTTTTACACACTTTAGGAATAAAATATATTAATAAATAAAATGTATGAAATATCATATTCATATCAATCAGTTTCAAAATGGTTAAGATGATTTTTAACAATCTTTGTCTATGTTTCTGGTTTTTTATGTACGTGTGTGCTGTTTTCTCTGACAATTGTGGACAGAATATAATGAGAATTTAACTATTGTATCAATGGAGAATGATTCTCAGTTGTTACAATAAAACTTACATTCCCGAGGAATTATAATTTGTCCCCCAAAACTTAAAAAAAATAGTGTAAAAGTATTTTGAAAGGTTCGGTAAAATCGGTGTAGTTTTTTATAAACAAATTATCACTAGGTACATGGTATAAAACAAAGTCGCTTCCCGCTGCCTGTCTGTCCCACAGAATTCTAAATAATTAAGCTTTGTTATTTAGAATTCTATGGTCTGTCCTTAAGTAAGATCTTTAAAACTACGCAACGGATTTTGGTAAGGTTTTTTAAATAGATAGAGGGACATGAGGATGGTTTATACGTACTTATAATAAATCAACATTGCATCCGTGCGAAGCCGGGGCGGGTCTCTAGTATTATAATAAACCACTTAAGACTTGCGATAATGTATTAAACTGTACAGGTTTTGGCAGAAACAACTGTTTTCAGGAGATAAAGGACGTAATTGTAAGAGTTTATAATTTTTGCAACAAATAAATACGATTCAAATGCTAAGGTAAACGTATCTGGTTCGTGTTTGATACAACTCAAGCAGAACCTTAACATAATATTCATAAGTTCAACGCCAAGTTTGTAAGTTTAAGGCCTTGTTTAAGGAGACGCGGTGTGTGCTGCGGCCCCGTTATCGCACGCGTAAACAAACATAGCGCAATGTTCGTTGATGTTTATGAATAGGTGGGGCGTGAAGAATCGCGGTGCACGCGTTTTATGTCGAATGCGACGCGACAAATAAAAAAAAACGCGTGTAAAATCGCTTCTCCGTAAACACACACTGCCAACGCCATATGTTTGAATTCAGTGCGGGTCGAGCTGTTGCACCCGCCCCCGCGTCTACGTAAACAAGGCCTGAGCCTCTGTTACAAATTACACAATCGTTTATGGAAGTACAAATAATGTAGCAAATTGTCAACGAAATGTGCGGAATCTCGCGAGTTCGCACATGATTTCTATGTAAAAGTTGTCATCCTGCACTTGAGAACTGACACCGCCAGACATCGCCAACTAGCGATAGCTTGTTAAATCGTAACATACTCGTAACTTTGTGTGATAATATGTTTAGAACTTTGTACTTGCGACTTGTTGGCTCTTCTTGGCACATTGTTCGACTAGGGTTGCCAGATGTCCGGTATTTAAGCGTACAGTCCGGTATTTTCGAGGCCTGTCCGGTAAAAAATTAATGGTCATACCGGACAGAACAATGTCCGGTATTTTGCGGAAAGTCGGTACTACTGGTCAGAAGCGCCTACAAAAGTAGCGTACGCCTTCCTCGAGCGCATTTCCAGTGTGATGGGGAATATATTATGGAATGGACCAATGAAACCGCCTTGGTAAGTAGGTACTACCTAAAAGTACCTATATCGTATCCATTTTGAATGGAGCATAAACGTAAACGAACCGCCCATACTTAACCTAAAACTTTGTTGGCGCCTCCTTTTATACGTAATTTACATTACTTGTCGATTTTAGATCCTCCCTTCAAGAAAAAATGCTTACAATTATATGTGAAACTCGACGCCAAGTAAGTGAGATTTTGTTATTTGTGTCGTACTTTGTTTACTAACATGCTTCATTCAAAATGGATAAACATAGGTACAGTAGAACATTCATAAATAAGTTTTAAAAGAATGATTTAACTTATTATTTTTGTATGTGTTTTTTTTTCTGAAAACCTTTATTTCCTGAGCGTAGTCGGAGACCACAATTTTATGACTGCATTAATTTATGTCGGTAGATTAATAAATAAAAACCGTATTTTGTTCAACCTAGCTTCACACTACACCCCCCCCCCCCCTTTGGGGTCGTCCGGTATTTTTTCGCGACTCACCTGGCAACCCTATGTTCGACGTGTAACGTCTATTAATTCCATGAATATAAGTAGCATGTTCAAAAAAGTGTCACGTTGTTGGTGATGTTGTTTTAACTTAGACATCGCCAACTAGCGATAGTTCGTCAAATCGTATCAAACTCGTAACTTATGTGTTAAAATATATAAATAAATTCTTAGTATACCCGTGGGGCGGATTATGTTTTCTTAGTTGTTATGTTATATGGGGACTCATCATTACTGAGTTAAAAGCATTAAAATAATTTAAACAGCTCATAATTAAAGTTATTTTTATAAATAATAAATTATATCAGTTTTTTTGTGCTTTTTGCTACATTTCGTAAGTAATTTATAAATAAAAGCGCGCAAGATTTCATTTATAAATTTGCTTATAGGCAGATGCTGGATGCGGCAATACACGGAATAGAGGCGTTCGAGATGTGGGTGTATTGTCGCACGCTGTGCTTAGGTTTTAAATTTGAATTAAATATTTTTTTTTTACTAGTTGGACTCAAAAAGTCACAACGATTGACGTCCTGGAACGAATGGGTCTCAAAAGACTTAACCTAGTAAGAACCATCAAACAGAGAAAAGTTGCCTACCCCGGACATGTCTTGTCTCACGAATCAATATATCAATACCAACTGCCGATTGTGATCATGATGGGGAAGATACAGGGGAAAAGAGGAGTTGGTCGGAGGAAAACTGCTGCGCAACATAAGGCAATGGACTGGCATTAAGAAGGCTGAAGACCTACGGGTATTTAGTCTTGCCCTGGATAAGGGAGAATTCAAGAGGATAACCGCCGACCTTCAGTCATGGAGAGCACTATAGGAAGAAGAAAGATGCGTCAAGCTGAAGACAGGGCGCTATGGCGCTTATTAGGGGTAGCCTATTTCCAGCAGTGGTGACTACTGGCTGAAGATGATGATGATGCAAAGACGTGGGTAGAAGCAAGTCGTCGAATGCAAAACAACAACAATCAGTGGACGACAAAAGAGACAAACTATTACACAACACAACCAGGAAGTCGCATCAAACAGGTTACATATCAATTCGGTTGCGAAAGCAACAGCTATTGTAAAGTTAATGGACTTTCGCCTCATACGGACGGACGGACAGACGATAAAACGTAGACTATTCAGAATGGTTTATACATAGTAGTCTAGACTTGAACATTATTAAAATGTTTTGATAATCGATTGAATAGGGTAAGACTCGGTAATACGCCCCAGTTGACAAAACGCCCCACTGGTGTAGTACTCACACAAACAAATCTACGAGGCTCACTTACACCTGTGCGGTTACTTCTCAGTCACCCGGCAACATGGCCGATGCATGCAAGTGATATGTGCTGTTTGACAACAAAAAATTGTGAAATTTGGTTTTTTGGCGGTTGTACAATTTGCGGTGAGTTTCACACTAATTTGTTTATCTGCACTCCTATGTTTTTCACACTGAAATAATCTGCACTGCAGTAAAACGTTTGAAATCACCTTTGTGTTTTGATTGTTTCGAGAGTTATAACCTTGAACCTGTCGGCAGTAATGCGGTGGGGCATTTTATGAATCAAAATTGGTAATATGCCCTACATGCTGTTGCATAAAATGCCCCTTGTATCCAATCGAAAATAATATTGTTTTTATTAGGTATTATTTTAGCTTTAGGGTGTCGCTGTCTAACTGACTTCCCAAAAAGAAGGAGGTTCTGTGATTTTCAATGATGAGCGGAGACGTAACTACTGGATTTTAGAAATAATTGTGACCGTATAGGTAGGTATATATACATCACGCTAGCGTGGCAGCTATAATACCTACGGACTTGAAATTTGGTCAGCGTGTTTATTATAAAAGGGTGAAATGGGTCAAAATAGTTAATATGCAAAATCTCTATTCTCGATCTGATTAAAACATAATTGGAGAATTTATCTTAATCTTAATTTGAAAGTCAGTAGATAGAGATAATGAGTGATTTCAGGCGTTCGTTTCTAAACACTGCCAACGCCCTTATTCTACTGTACTTTTTATAATGACAATTTGTTGCAGACTATGTCCCAAAAATATGAACGAAAGACACTACGAGCATCATGGACCGCGGAAGACTTAGATAAGGCTATGCGGTCTGTACGAGATATAATTATAAGGTGAACATTTTACCAAAAGACTGAGCGTTTACCTCATTACTTTATTAACAATTTTTTCTGTGATTTAATGTTTAATTTGTTGTTTTAAGTCGCTTAGAAATGTCATTATTACACTGGGGCATTTTATAATACAGATTGGGCATATTACCCAACGGTCGTAATATAAAACGCCCCACCTAACATTTTGAAATAAATATGATAAGTTTAATATCTTATAAGATTGCTCAAATTACTAAATGCCATAACGTTAAGAAATACCTGAGTTATGTTCCACAATAAAAACTTTGATTTTATCTTGAATAGTTTTTTTTTAGTAATATTTTTTTAAATGGTGGGGCGTTTTACCCAGTCTTACCCTAATATTTTTTTCTCACTAGTCTCATGGCCTTTCCCACGATCTTTTTTTATTTATACTTACTAATATTATAGAGGAAAGAATTGATTATTTGTTTGTTTGTTGGTATTGAATAGGCTCCGAAACTAAAAGACCGATAAAAAATGCTCATCATGAAAAAGCTTGCTTTTCAGGGAGTGACATAGTCAATATTTTATCCCGGAATTCCCACGGGAACGGGAACTACACTGGTGAAACCGCGAGGCACTGCTAGTTAATAAATAGTTTACCAATTTTCGTCTTAGTAGTTCTTTTAGTTTTAGGTAGGTACTTCACCGTCGTCGTCTTATTTGCGTCAGAAAGAACTTTATTGAAAAAGCAAATTACAATCAAATAATACGAGTAGAAATAAATTAAAATTACAATTGGAACGATTGCGCTAACTGCAGATTGTTGCAAACAATCTACAGGTAGCTAACTAATCCATATCAATACCAGTAAGTATATCTAGTAGAGCTAGTAGGTATATATATATATATATATATATTTTTAATCTTTATTTAAAGAGCTTAATCACATTGCAGCTAGTATATTATAATCTTGGTGTTTTTGTGGATTGAAAAGAAGGCTTTTCTTGCATTGGGCCACTTAAGGCTATCATAATGATACTTTGAATGATGAATGAAAGTCTCGAAAAATAAAATATCTTGTCATCACAGTCGTTATAGCAAGAAACAGAGAAAAACACTTAGTTGTTAACTCCACAAAACCGCTAAAGATATACCAATGTTTTTATTACTATGATTTCCTACTACGTCTTCAGAAGATAGGACGGCTTTCTTCACGTGGCGAAAGCTTCGGTACCAGCTTGAGGTGCATATCCCTTTGTGAAATGGACTGGTGAATACAGAATTACAGAATAAATGTCACTTTTCTCTTAGTTTCTTCCTTGAATGAATGTTTTTCGGGGTACAATCGTAATATACTAAGTTTATAACTGTATGGTACTGTATCTGTAGGTACAGGTACGAACTGTTTTCTTAAAATAACGGTAGACGCGTTCTCTTATTTAAAATCGCTGGTCCAATTACAGGATTCCTTTAAGCATTTAAATGTACTGTCATTTCACAAGAATAAGCTGATAACATCATTGGCTTATTAGTGAGGTTGTGATTTTTGGAGCTTGATTTTAAGTTTACTGCAATGTTCTCGTGGTTATCAAATCTCGTTAAAAACGGATCCCGTAATTTCCTTCGACTTTATATATCTGTGGTTATAAATTCACCCGTTATTTTTTAATACTGCGCATTCTCAGATATTAAATATTATCCCAAATATATTTGTCTTTGATTTGTAGTATTATTTTATTTCTTTGAAATTACCCTGATTGTGAGGGCTTACGCACAATAATAAAAAATAACCTCAGATATATTTTCTCTACGAAATGGATTCAAAAAAATGTGTACAAATTTTGGTCAGTTTTAGTGAAGAGTAAAGAAAAACAAATCCAAACAAACACTTCAAAATTAACTAAACTTATAAGTATACCATTTTCTCTCTAAATGTACAAAATTTATAATTCAAGGTATCGTTGTATTTCGTAACAACCAATCTGCAGAACATTATGCGAATCGGAGTTCCTATCATAAAGTTTATAAGATTAAATTGAATGGAGAGATCATAATAATTACTACATGCTATACTCATAAATTAATTAACTTTCATTCGTCTACTTCGCCGGAAGTGTTTCTTATGGTTTGAGTTATTAAAACTTTAAAGCAAATAAATCAACATAAATTGCCTATTAAAGTCCCTTACAGGAAAAACTATGCTCGGTTTTAGAATCAAAGGTTTACTCGTATTATGTCAACAAAAGCATTAAGGTATTATGAAACTTCGTATTTATAACATAATCTTTAAAACCGCATAATTGGACAAGCGCAGCGAAAAGGGTTCAAATTAAGTCATATTATTAACGGGAGATAAACGATAAAAAGCCAAAATCAAAATTGTTTCTAATTCCTGCTATTTGCCCCGATGCTCGATGATACTATATTGTCATATTTTTTTATCCACCAATATTTGATTTTGTAATCTAGGATTTCAGAAACGAGGACTCATAGCTAAGTGAGCCTGAACTCCTCTTTTCTGAAGTCGTTTATAAAAGTTTCCATTAACATCTTTGCTCACAACGAGAGTCATAACCATACATTGCAGATTATAAAAACAAGAACTGCATCAAGAAGTTATAGCTTCTCAGTCGGGTAAGCAGCAATAACCGTTTATTCCACCAAATGTTTAATAAATGTTAATTTAATAATGGATTGGGCTCCATCGGGACAGAGAAAGCAGTGGAATAATGCTTCATACACGTTCGAGTTCGATTCGTACTTACTTTCATACATTTCATTTTCATTGTAACTTTTCAATATGCGAATAACTCGCATATTGAAAAGTGTTTAACATATAAGAAACAGACAAAATCGTATTATATTGGTATATCTGTCATCCAATACCTACCCATAATACTCTAGGCCCTAACAGTTGCAGTTTCTTTGGAACAAGATCATGCTGTGAGAAAACTGCACAATATTGTTACCAATATTTTGTAGAGTCAGGTTTAGGTGCACTTAGTAGTAAACAACATTCCGCAAATGCCCCTAAAGGGTAATATTTTTCAATTGTATTAAAAATGTTAGCAAGACAGAACCTATGACAGCTATTGAATAAATCTTAATATATAAACTAGACAGACCTATGATAATCTCAGTTCAAAAGTTATCACTCCGTTCGACAAACGCTTATCACCCGAAAGTAATATCTTTATTCAACACCACCATTTATAGAAATACAATCAGAGGTCTCATAGCGACTTTTCGAATTTTCTCACGTATGATGTCGACACGAAGAGAGTCGAAAAGGAAAGTGATATATATCACTGGCAGTGCGATGCAAGGGTGAGATCGGAATTATAACTACACGAAAGTTAAGCGATACAAGTGAATCAAAACGAGTACAAGTCTTTTGGTTCAATCTAAACAGCAGACAAGTCCATTAAAGATATGGGTAGTTTCAATAAAATTCAATAATAAACTTACGTTGGTTATAGAGTAGGGTAAAAACAAGCTCATAAGGAACTTTATGTCTATATCCATAACGCTTCTGTAACTACAACATGAAATAAACTTTATCAAAATCCAACGGTACGTTAAGGTCATTAAGATTGTATGAACCGTGAACTTACCCTTAAATGTACGAAGTGTAAATAATAAGTAGGTACTAAGAAAGAAAAACCTGTAGAGCACTTTACAAATCTGCGTAACGTTTTAATATACTGTACGATTAAAGAAAATTAAGCACGTCGAGTTTTTGAAATAGCTGCACACGACAAAAGAGAAACGCAAGTCTAAAAGAAAATTATAATACCTACCCCTAACTAATAACAAGTCCTACATCGCGTTCCAATTTGATTGCATCATCTGTCACACCTGTCGCCGTAATAGCAATGCAATCAAAGAAATGGCAGCCGCAGTCACATAAATTGAGTAGCGATATAAAACAATTCGTTCTGGCCACGCTTACGTTCAGCTATACGTCATAATAGGTGCGCGAAATGATAGCTTCGTGAAAGTGAGAGCGATGAATAAATCTGGACCGAGATTTGACCCTGCGGTACCTGTCGCGAATCACATTATCGCAATTGATGCAACTTTTGTTATTCATAGTTTACGGATCATCGTCGGCATCGGCTTCTTCGTAAGAACAGTTCCGTCGGTTAATAGTGTTATGTAATGTTTAATTAAATTAAAATTCAGAACATGCAGTCTGTGGAATGTGTTGACATAATCTGATAAGTGATTAACAAAACTTTGTAGCTTCTGTCACCGCCCATTCGCAGTTTCATATAAGTCAACCTGAACTTTATTGCTACCAGACACAACATAGGTATAAATGCTATAAACTATCTAGAGTTCTCATATATTACGTAATGTCTTAATTACGGTCAACACTGAAAACGTCTTCTTATATGCAAATGGAAGCTTAAGTGCAACTTGACCAAAAACTTATATAATTTACTGATATTTTTAAACGAAGTATTTGGGACAATCTTCACAGTTTTGACGCACAGATACTGATAAACTTGTATTTAATTAGTAGATTTGGCAGACATTTTTATTTGGTATGTATTGAGAAATCGCTATTAGTAAACAATTTGCAAATCAATTTTGCGTTCATGAATTATTTATTCCGTAACTGTATGTGTCTAAACATTTACGTGAAAGTTTATTTCAATTCATTCGAGACTAAAATGAATTTTGGTTCATTGTTTGAATAATAATAACTTGCAATTATATCAATAGCATAATGTTGTCTTTTACAGTTACCTGTCTCAAGACAAGTGCTGTACAAAATGGTAAACAGGTCTTCGACCCCCATAATAATGACAAGGAGACAGTGCGTGGTCTGTGAAACTGCTTTCGAGCCCCAAGCCATACTTGCGCAGTCTTGTCGGCTAGAGATTTAGTATCTCCGATCTAAACAGTCGCATGTTCGCACCAAGGGAGCTCGGATAAACAGCACCTGTAATTTGTTATCGATAGGTTAACAGTGTCGCGTACCTGTTCGTCCAGTTTGGGCGAGTCGGTGGCGCGTGTACCGCTAGCGACCTCGTTGAGACGAGCGCGGCGCGCAGGCCGCACAGGGGACACGTTCATTGCATTCTCTGGCACATCTTTCCCAAATTGCTTGGGTCCTTCGAAAGCTTTGCAATCAACTTCATCAACTCCGCTAAGATCCACCGTATCAAAGGTCTCGTTTGCAGCATCGTTTGATACGTGACCAGAGTCGTCGCTGCAGTCTGAATGCGTGTCGGATATTTTCTCGTCGTGTTTGTTTAAAGTTAGCTTTTCCTGCGAGCATGTCTTTACATCGTCTCGGGATTCTGTGTACTTGATTTGACGGCCGACGAGTGTGCTCAAGTGGTTGTGGAAAGTTGTATTAGCCACGCATATTTCCTTGTGCGATGCAGGAATCACCTTGCAGTTGACGAACTGAGTCTCAGCTTTCGTTTCCATCGCTGTTTTAAGTTCCAACTTTTTTATTATCGACATGACAGGTGACAGTGTCGAATCCATTATTTCCGGTGCATTTTCATTTCGTTTGGCATCCGACGCCGACACGACAAGATCTCGTTTGTTCTTTATTTTTCTCTGCTGGAGCTTCGCTCGCATGGCATTTATTTCATCCGTGTAATCTTTCATTGTAGCATTCGAAGATGAGTTTATTTTTTTGGCGTCTACAGTTTCTTTTTTGGTTCTTTCGGTTACACGCTTCACATCGGATTTAAGACTGAGTTGTGATTTTTGTCTTATTTGTCGAAAAGCTTCAGGTTTGTCGCTGGTTTTTCTTGACACAGTTGGCTTTCTTTTCTGAGCACACTCGCGAGCCTGTTCTACGTTGTTTAGATCAACCGGAGTGGGAGAAAAAAGTGCTCTAGTACTGCTGAATTTATGGTTTGTCATTTGACCTCTGATCACCGGGATCTTGCTTGGAGAGCCCGAGATAGAAGTGGTGGATCTCGTCCTTTCCAAATTAGAAACAAAGACGGCTTCGTTTCCTATTTCCCAAACACTTTTTGCTTTCTGCATTTGCGATTTTGGGGCGTCTTTACTTTCTACACACGTCTTGGTTAACGACCCATTATCTGAACATGATTTCGGTTTTGTTTTCTTTGGGTCACTCATTCTTTTTTCGACTTTTTTAATGATTGGCTTAGTTTTGGTCACAACCGGAACGGGCGTCGACGGTGGATTAGATAAAGTTTTCTTTAATATTCTGGTTTTTACATCAAGTTTTTTAAGGTCTTCGATCTTAATACAATTCGACCGAGACGGGTTTTTGGATGATATTTTGTAAGTAGCATACATATCAGGATTCATATTTTCAATTGGTGTGGATGCTTTTAAAGGCACAAGAGGTGCAGACAGTTCTTTTCCCTTCATGTCGTCGAGATTCCACAAACTCGTAGTTTTGTCTATAGAATTATTTCGTGTAACTTTGTTCAGTTCTTTTCTGCCGCTATTCGGATCTGAACGAGCTTTCTTTAAAATGCAATGAGATTCAATAATGCTACAAGTCTTTGATTTCTGTAATTTAGGCGGAATGAAAGTGCTCGTCCCATCCAGGGAAGTATAAGAAAACTCGTATAGTATTTTATCAAAAGATTTCAAAGCTTTGTTTAACTTAGAGTCAGGAGAGATTTCTCGATCTTTTTTGGAGCCGTTTAAATTACCAACAAACGTGACCGGCTCGTAAATGGATGAGTATCCTTTGGTCTCGTCGAGTAGGTTCTCTTGTCTTGCTGCGTGCGGAGTGTCACTTACAATGTTTACATTTTCATACACGTGATGCGCTTTAGAACTGTCCACTTGACTCACAACACAACTGTTTATTTTTGCTTTATGCACGTTATCACTCGAAACTTTTTTTGCGGGCTCACTGAGTTTTTCAAGGGAAGCCGCGATTGCAGTAACTTTCTTGCCTTTAGGCTCGGGGGAGGATTCACTGCCCAGCGAGAAAGTCCTGTAGAATTTTTGCATGGGAGTAGAAGGGTGTTTCTCGGTCGGCTTCTGCCCGCCGAATATGTTGAATACTTTCACTGCGGGCATATCGCGGGCCCGCGGCGGCGCGGTGTATCGCGGTGCGGTGCAATGCGCGCGCGCGTCTCGGTGAGCGCTGAGCATGTGCGTGCGTGCGCCGGCGCGCTATCAACCGGCGACAATAAGAAAGTCAATGTCACTCCGCGCGCACTGCAGACGTGACAAATCGTGCATGATTGATGCTCGATAGCGGGAGCATCGGATAATGAGCAGCTCTGACATAATTTTTTGAAACGTAATCAAATCGGCAATTTGATTCATTCGATAGTTAAGATGCTAAGAAAATGATAGAAATATTATAACATGAGATATTGAGCGGTAGGCGAATGTACGCAAGTACGCAACACAACAACAGACGTTACAAAAGCAATAAAAAACCGGGCTAAACGGCATCTATAAAACATTTTCGCGAACAAATAAGCTATTACATAAATCAATGAAACAAGAATCGAGGTTGATTACATAGTTTTTATGCAAGCCAAACAGCCGGTTTCAACGAAAATCAGGTTGCAAAAACATTGTAAATGTGTCCGAGAAATGTATCTAAGACAAGACCTAATTAGAGATGAAACACGGTTATCCTGTTACAGTCGACGGTTAATGTGTTTATCGCGTCGTTAAATTCAGGACAACGACACGGAAAGAAGATACCCCAGCTTTAACGAGAAATGTTTCCAGTTGGTATTCTAATAGCTCAAAATAAAACAAACCCAATTTTATAATTGAGCAGATATGTTTTGACACAGAGCTAAATATAGCCTAAAAAAAGTTGAAGGTACCTTCCCTATCTTAGCTATGGTTTCCGAATCAAACAAACACAATCCATTTCATTACGTGAATTGACCAGCATTATTTATTAACTTATTACGCAACGCACTAAACGCACTTGTCAAGTATGACCAGTTACTAGGTGGAACTGACATGGAACTGTCATTTTTAACTTAGCAGACGTAATCAGATGAAAACTGAGGTATATCACAGCTAATCTGTTCAAATGTTTAGTGAGTGAATCACTCATTCCATTTTCGCCTGGGATAAAAAGTATATGTTTTATGCTCAATTTCAGCTCGATTCGTTGAGTACTTTTGGCATAAAGCAGTAACAAATATACATATACCTACCTACCTACTTATTCATCTATTTAAACTTTCGCATTTATAATATCAGTTTGAAGTATAATAAAAACGACCACAAAACTAGATGAAATAAAATAAGAGCTTACATAACCTTTTATCGTTCGGAAATTATATCGTTTATTGGCAATAAAAGTAATAGTTTAATTTGTTTTAATGGTTATTACAATATTCCATAACTTTAAATAATATAAAAAAAATTAAACAATATTAGTTTTTTAGTTTAGAAACATTTCTTTCTAATACAAACGGTCACGTAATCCGAGAAATTACTTACATTCAACTTAGAGTCTCAAGTTCCAACATGAGCAAGCCTTAAAGTATGAGCAATAATGTTAATTGAGATAAACGGGTCTTCTCGTCTGTCAGTTAATTGGATGAAATCAAATCATACGGGACTTTGGGGAATCAGCAGGACAAATTGAATGACTTTCCTGTTAGTGCTCGAATCATCGCAATCCACATCATACATAAGTAATACGCAGTATTTCTTGAAGGAAATAGTTGCTAACTCAGGTCCCTCAAAATCTTGGTAAGAAAATAAGAATATACACATTTAAATACTAGTGAATAATGAGATGCATGTTTTCACTACGACCACCAAACAAGTGATGTTGTTTAAAAAAATAAGAAGAAATATTTTTACAACAATATAGCAAGAAAGTTTCTCGTAAGATTTAAATTTTGTTCAAAAACAGTTCCTTTCCTTCGAACATAGGATACGTCACTTCTATTTTCGAAGAAATTAAATAAGAGTGACATAATGTTGCCAGCAATGACACTAAATAATAGTAACATAATGTTGCAAGCAGTGACACTACAGAAACCGGTAGTGCAATCTGTATAAACAAGCTTAAGTTCATTTCCTGTGTTAGCCAAAAGAGCACCTACAACCAGACGCGGTTGTGGTATAAGTTTTAGATTTCCTAAATTTTTTTCTGAGAAATAGATGCTTTTTGAGCAGAGAAGCATTTTATACCTTTAAATTGTTTGCAAAATTCTGCTATTAGCTCAACTGTTTCAATTGTAAATACTAGTTCTTATTTGTTTCTATAATTTAGTTATAAGGTTATAACATAACTTTATTTGTTGTGTTTCATATTTCTAAGGTTTTTGTTATTATAGTCTCCTCTCACTCGTGATGTATGTAGTAAATGTATAAAAAATTAAGTGTGAGTACACTTAATTTCTTATACATACCTATGCTTAATTCTTGAATTTGGAAGATTCTAGGTAAACATAACAAATTTGTTGTATTCTGAGTAAATAAACCAAATACTACATAGTTATGCAAGCTGGTGTTGGAAAAGAAAGCTGAAAATCTTCAGTAAGCTTTGTTATACATTAGAAAATTATAGTATTTACTTATACAAAACTACATAAAACTTTACCCAAAGCTCCGCTCTATTAAACGTCGCCGCTGTAAACTTATAACTTGACCACCAAATTTTTAGGAATAACGAAACAAAATAAATATTTGATCAGTGCAATGTATGTGTATAGAAGATGGTTAAGGTTCCATTCCAGGTTACTCGGATAAACATTTGAAGTAAACTTAAGAGTACAAACAGTGGTAATAATCCCAACAGCAACGGTAAGAAATGTTAAGAGTATGATGAAGTATTCAAAAGCCCAAAAAATGCAACACAGCCTGCAGCTTTTAATTTCCTTATGAAAAAAGCAATAAAAATACAGTGATTGAAATCGGTAGAGGTAATACTGATTTTAGTATCATCGACAAAGTATTGCTTATGAAAGTTACATAACAAACGTTTTCTTTCACCAATCTCATCAGTTTCGTCATCACCACCGTTCTAGGCATAGGTATAATAGCACCTTACCATTGAAGGAAAATTAATGATACTGCCATACAATAAGTCAACTTTCTAAATACATAGCCCCAGGCATTCAATAACAGCCGATGTGAGAATAATTACAGAAGTGGTAATAGGTTGTAGAGCACGTGTTAGATGCTTGTCTTATTACAAGGTGGCAGTGTTGCCGCCTTTATATTAGTCAGGTAAGTGCCAATTTCACTATTGTGGATAGACTGGAATGAAATTGCTTGTAAAATACTAGTTTCTTCTGTAACTCGTGACTTTATGTAAGGTTCGTTTACTTGAGACAACAGTTAAGGTTAATAGATCTATGTTTTTTTTAGGAAATAGTTATTAAAGGTTTTCATCATGACAGCCTTGTCATCCTTCCTTCCGCTATAGAAGGGTAATATGTAACCTTTCTGTTAGCTAGGCTTCTGTTAGTTTGGTTCTAACATAACAATAATTTATTATCATCACCCAGGATCGACTTGACGATTTTGAGACACAGTTGGGCAAAGATCTCCTCTTATACACGCCAGCTTACATGCATCGTTTCAGAGCAAGTCTTCGGCACCCCGTCAACATTATCTGATCATGTGGCAGATAGTCTGCAAAATATAGTCTGATAGAGTTAAAAATACAAGTAGTATGAACTCAGTGCGCACAGTAAACCATTTTATGTAGTTTTATAGTTTCAATTACGATCAGGCTTTTCAGAATACTCGGACGTCTAGCTTATTGTCACTCTAAGATGATGTATACAAGTAGCTGTTGATCTAAGTTTTTGCGAACAATTAATATCACTTTGTCACTGGTTCTCATGGTTTCCAACGAAAGTGACGGTGAATCGATAACAAAAACTAATTTGTAGATACGAAAAGGTTACAGCAGTCACATAGATGGTTTAAAAGCGAATCTGCAGAGATAATTTTTTGTGCATGTTCAGAGTTGCATGCAGTATATACTTGTACAAGGTAAAGGTTTCTTATTCACTTCTTAACTTTTTCTAGTTTTTAGTGTAATTTGAAATATCTGATGTTTCCAAGAGTTCTGTAAGGTCAAAAGGTAAAAAGGACTTTGAGTGTTGGGGTTTTGATAAGTATATCATCAGATTTAGGTGAATTATTGGATGGTACAGCTCATCAGCCACGAGAGGATAAAAGATACTTGACTACTGTTAAGCCTCTTGATGAACAACAATTACATTTCTATGGCGTAGTTTGACAATAAATATTCTAGAAAACACTAAACTAAAACTTGTGTTACTTTTGACTGACACGACACCTAAATTGTGCAGGGCCAGATTGCGAACCCAAAATTGAACATAATGCCATCTTCACATGAGTGTTGAGCCACTTATCATCCAATAGAGACTTGAGTGCTTTGAGAATCGCAATGCGACTATAAAAGCAGTAGAATGAGTTCCTGATTGTGCCTAACGTGTTCTCACACGAATTGAAGACCAAGTTTATGACCCTAACAGTATATGGTCTTATGTATCCGACATCTTCTCAGCATCCCATCATGTTTAAGGCAAAACAGTGGAGGCAAATGATCACTTACACGATGAACTAAGATATTGATGAATTAACTTTGTTTGGCCGTACCAGTACCTATCTGAGCATCATTAGAATGTGTTCATGCTTTTGCCTTATCATCATCAACAACAACCCGACTTCACCCACTGCTAGGTATCACACTATAATATTATAAATGCGAAAGTTTGTATGGATGGATGGATGTTTGTTACCTCTTAAAGCCAAAGCTACTAAACGGATCGGACTGAAATTTTACATACAGGTAGTTCTTACCCTGGAATAAAACATAGGTTTGATTCCAGGATAAGAACTGATTTATGGGATAAAAAGTCTAGACTTTTAATCCCATAAATCAGTTCCCGTGGGATCAACGCGTTCGAAGCCGCGGGGCGCAGATAGTATGCTATATAACTCTTGTGCTACTCCACACGGTTCTGCGTTAATCTCATCGACTACGACGATAGCGATACCGTCTACACATCTGGGCGCTGTATTTTCGCACATTGCATGGTGATTGTTCATTGAAATCATGCCATGTCCTGTGATTAATAATAATAATAATAAAACGTTTATTTGTCTCTCACAAAGGTCTTAAGTAACTAAAAGAACGTAAACACTATTGTTATCACTATTAAAAGAATATGACCTACATTATGTTGATAGGTTTTTTCAAACCTGTCTGTGGTACAAGTCACTAGTCCCTTCACTCCGCGGAAATAGGAATTGGTAGACAATAAGTAAACTCATGCTTACAGACAATGCAAGTTGTTTATAGAAAGAGATTTTTGACATGATTGGTAAAGCGATTAATGCCAGGACTCTAACACTAGTGAAAACCAGGGCTGCAGTGGCACTCGTGTTTTCACTGCATAGGTAGATAAGGCTTCCTAACGCATTGTTTACTCATGCAAAAATCAGTTTCTAAATCAAAACTCACCAGTCATGTGCTGGAATTTCCTTCAATATTCATTCATAAAATGTATCACGCACTTGCACACGCACTGCATATTGAATAGGTTACCCATAAATATTACGCCTTTCGATTTGCTTAAGTAGGTCCTCTTCTCGGAGTGAATAGCGGCCTTTAGCATAGAATGTGGCTTTCTTTAGTCTGTTCTTGGTTAGGTTTTGTTTGGTTTAGTCGTTGTTTTATATCCGTGGAACACAGAACTTAAGTACCTGCTTGCAGGTTTCATCGTTTCCTATTACAAAGCGCCGTGCAAATTGTACGTCGCGACCATTTTATTAATGTTTGCCATTTATAACTTGTTTTGGAATGACACAGCACTTTTGTTTCAAAAATTAAAAGACAACTTTATCATGTAAAGCGTAAGGCATTGCGAAAAATATTTATTCGTTTTATTGCCCATATGATGGCAATAACCTGCCAATTCTGCCATTCTCATTGATTTTATTGATCGTAAAACTTGTATTTACTAATCGATACGCGCATTATACTATTGTTTCGACATGGAGGAGAACTCATAAATGTTGTGGTCAACAGTCACACGAGAACGAGAAAACGAATTGGTCACATTACCAAACAGACTTGTTAATTATTATTTTTTGTAATCGCTGATATTATTATTCAGTAATCTCGATAAGTGAGAGTGCTATGGAAGGAGCTATGCTCGGAGTCTCTCACAAGGATATGATTCGTGACGAATACATCCGACAGAGAACCAAATTATCGACATAGCTCAAAGAATTAGCAAGTTGAAGTGGCAGTGGCCCGGTCATATCTCGCGAAGAACCGACATCCGCTGGGGTAAACGAGTTCTTGAGTGGAGACTGCGACTCGGCAAACGTAGTGTAGGACGCACTCCGGCAAGGTGTCGATCTGCGAAAGACTGCAGGCAGATGCTGGATGCGTCAGCTGAATACAGGGCGCTATGACGCTCATTAGGGGATTTTATAAAATCACATACGAAAAGTATCTACATCCAATATTTTTAAGAGTCGCAGATTTTATTAGTACACCGGCGCTGTTTTCTATTGCGGAAGTAATATAGTCACTGTATCACCGTTTAATAAAACGCCTATTGTTTTTAAGGATATATTATATAAAAAGCCCAAATTATAAATAACTTTATGCATGTTATGCAGCTTTAACCAAAAGACCCTGTTACAAAGCCTCAATTAACCCAACCTCAACGATTTATGCCCCAGAGAATCAGTCCGCATATAAGGTATGACACGACATATGTGTGCAAAATACCATTGCAGTATAAGTGCAAAGCATACCGTTTGCCCCAGGATTCCGCTATAGTCACGCATGCATTACTTTAAAACTAGGACATTACATGTTTGCAGATAATAGTAATCATTGCAACGAATGCGGGTATATAGTGGAGAAAGTTTACGTAAGCATTGATATTTGATGCTCTACTTGGTTTCCGGGAAATCGCGGCTATTGAATTGAGGTATTTTGATGGGTAACAAAAAATTAAGCAGTGTCGGAACACAGGTACTTCTTTAAAAAAAGGACAGTTAACAAATTAAGAGTAAGTACTGTATACGTTTAAGCCTCATTCTAAGCTTTATTAGTGGCACTGATAAATTATCCCACTACAATCGGGGTATTTTCAAGATAAAGGTGAATAGATGTCTTTTAGACCTTCGTGATACATCGTCACATCGGCATTTACCATCAAGTGAGATGTGAATGTCGTCGAGCGAAGTTTGAAAGCAGATAAAAAAATCTAGTGTAATTTTGACAGCATGACAATGAAAAAATCTAATAACCGTGTTCTATTTTATGGTTTTCTCATGGATGATGATGATAATGATGATTTATCGTTAAAGCAACAATAGAAATACCCACTGACAAAATTTCCATTCCTCGAAATACGTTTTCCGGAAATGTTGAAGACATGAAAATATATTCATTTATTCAAAGGTTCATAATAAAATAATTGAATGCATACTTTATTTAATTAATACGCACTGTGCATATATATTTACGTAACTGCGCTAGCACATATTAATATTAACATAACATACAAAGTCATATGAATAGAATAGGGGTCAGAAAACTCAGAAATGTGTCTGTTATTGTTCAAATAACAATCGTAGCTTCTATATGCAGAGCTTTTGAAGAAGCTACCTTTGGAAGTTAAACTACATCTGTTTACGGATGGCAAGAACTACGGGATCTTACATTTTAACTTTATCACAGACCGAGATATAAAGATTTTACAGATAAATAAAGTTATTTTCATTTTTAAATGATTGTTTTTTAATCAAATTATTGATTACATGCAAAGTTTAGAATTATCGCTTTTCTCGCAAAATGTGCACGTGTTTATATTCCATACGGTTTTTTTCTTTATAAACTAATGCTGGACAATTTACACAGCATCATCTAGCGCCAAGCTAAGCAGAGCTTGTACTATGGGTACTACATAACTAATATCAAAACACTATACTACATAGATATATTTTATAATATACATAGAAAACACCACGATCACCCTGAAAAAATATCTGCAGATCGTACAAACATTTGTTTTCTGGATCAAACAAGGAACCTCCTGCTTCGTAGGAGAACCTTACCCGCTGCGCCACAAAGGTCGTTAACATACAATTGACTTGCGAACAATAACTCATGATTGACGCTATATAAACCGTTAATCGGTCACCATCACCATAGGAAGTATAAATTGTCCAGCAAGATCGATGAAATGTTTTTCTTAAGTAGCCTAATCAGAGATTAAAGCCACTTCCGTTATTAACAAAGCTTGAATCAATCGAGTTAAGCCGGTTACATGATGTTAGGTTGGTGCAACATTAAACTATGGTGCAACTAACAACTGGTTGCAAGTTTGTTAGTGTTCCGGGGTAGAAAACATGGCCCTGGGCCATGGGGTGCGCCAATATTTACTGATAACTAATTTCAAGGTGTCGCCGTGTTAATAAATTAAAGGGCATAAATGATTTTTATTCGATTAAAAATAAATTCGGTATAGAAAAGAATGTTACAGAATAAACAAAATATTCAATGAAAAGGATCAATGGATTACATTTTTCATACAGCAGTAAAGTAGCGCCATCTCTCGACTTATGTATGAACTTTGTAGCAGTAGAGGCGTACGCAGTGAAAGGCGCGATTTGTGTACCAAAGGTACTTGTTATTTAATGCGCTGTCGGACGCACAGATGGCAGTACGGCTCATGCGCAACTTTTTACAGTTGTATGCGGTGAGCCTAGTCTAGTATGCTGAAAATATAATCTTATATCAATGAGTGAAAACAGGCGTATCTAACTTGTTTAAAAAGAAACATGCATTGCAAGCCCTAGAGTAGGAAGAACAGAGAGCGTAAACAGGAAGAAAATGTAATGAGCACCTACATCGTTATCAAGATAAAAGTCACTATCAATTTCCAAATCAAGTTAGACCAGACAATTTGCATAAAGCCCTATCAGAGGACCTTTATCCACTTTCTATTAGAGAGACTAGCTGACTGGCTGTGGCTAGACTTTAAGTTGTCATCGGAGTAAACGCAACTTGGGCTTTCACATAATTTGCATGTGCTTAGCTTCCCTGTATTAAGATGTTTGTGCGCTGTCAGCTATCGGGTAACGTCATCCTATTGATAGAAGAGTGAAAGAGGGCCAGACGATACGTAATCATGAAACGTACCTAATGAATGCTTCTGGTTTATGCGCTTTTTTCTATCTGAGTAAGAAGTAAAACAGAAAGTTTTAAAAATCCATCGTACAGTTTGTGGTTTCTATTATGAGTTATTTATTAAAGCCTTAATAGTTATATTTTGTAAAGCTTAGGCAGAGATACGAAGTTGCCCATTTTGGCCACCAAATTCTATTTTCGCATCGTTGCGCTGCCTCAACCATCACACTAATATTATAAATGCGAAAGTTTGGATGGATGTATGGATGGATGTTTGTTACCTCTTCACGCCAAAACTACTGAACGGATCAGGTTGATATTTTGCATACAGGTAATTCTAATCCTGGAATAAAACATAGGCTACTTTTTATCCCATAAATCTGTTCCCGTGGGATGAAAAAACCTTTTAATGTTTCCATAGGAACAACGCGTGCGAAGCTGCGGGGCGCAGCTAGTATAAAATAAAACTATTAGAGAGTATTAAAAAAAAGCTTTTAATATAATAGATACCACAAACTGTAACGATGGATTTTTAAAATTTCTTATTTTAAACGTAATAATATGATAAAATTGGTGGCGCTGTCATATTGGCTCGGGTATGCGCCTTAAAAACAAAATCTCAACCTAAGCGTCATACAAGTTGGTTTTGCACGACTACACACAAAACTTCGATTTTGCTTCCGAGTAGCTCCCGATCTTATCAGTCATTGCATCATACCGATCCCACATCTTAGAAAGCGAAGTCCATGATTTCTCAGTACACATTTCAGTCAGACATTCTGCATCTATCAGATGTCCCTCAGTCAAGCCGCAGCCGATGGTTGATGTGATAAATACCCTGTCTACTACACTGTCTACGGTAAAGGCTTGGCTTACTAAGTAGAAAGCTGTTTCAGTATTTATTGGGCTTCTGTCGGTAATTGATAAAGCTATGGCTATTTGCTTTTAGCTTTCGCATCATTTCGAATTTTCTATTTCGACCTGCTTAACCTTTATCACTTAGTAAAGTTGTAGTGACAAATCATGGTTAAATAAAAAGTTGAGAATATCACATAGTTATACTTTTGTTCAAGTTATAGGTATTTCAAAATCGAAGTTATAGGTATTTTGAAAGGATTTATCGGCAAAAAATTACTATTCTGCCACAGAGACAGACCCAGGAACGAATATAAGAAATCTGGAAACTATCGCTTTGTTTCACAGTTTACTTCTCTTCCTCGTGGATGATACGTGCAGCATAGCCGACTCTCAACGAGCGACTGGCTGTCTGTAGAGACGAGAGGTGGTTACCTAGTGGTGGCGCTCATTTACAGTTAAACATACAGCGTGTTGTTGAAACCACACGTGAGTGGTATAACACGACGAATTTGAGGAGGTGGGGTAATTCGAAATTTTTTGCAGTGATGTTTGCAACATTTTAATGTAAATTTTTAATTCAATTGCGTCTGTGTCCTTGTCTTTGCAATTTGAAAGTCTTGTATACGAGACAAGAGACATTTTTCTCGAAGATAACTTTAATGCTAATAAAAAAAATATTGAAGTATACTTTTTAACTTGCATGTCGAGTTTCTCTTTATTTTCATACAATACATATTAATAAAAGGTGCTACATACATTACGCTCATGTTGATGTGTGTACGTTGCTCCACCGCCTGCCAAGTACAACCCAGAGCAGGAACAGCGCAGCCGCGAGGTAGTGAACCCAGTCCGGCACTGAGAAGTCCACGGCCGCTGTGGTGCATCTGTACAACAGATGTTCAATGACGATCGTGCTTTTAGGGAGCATAACGCAATAGGAATTCAATACTTGTCCTTTACATGTGGTATGACGACTTTTTAGTGTTTGTGTGTGTGTTGCATAATGTACCTTATGTTTAATTAAGTAGTATGTCGTACAATCCTAAGGTTGCCTGGAAGAGATCGCTTCTAAGCGATATGGCCGCCCATTGTACTCGTTTTATGTAATGTATCCATGTACCTAATGTTATTTTTATGGTGTACAATAAAGTATTTTTGTATTGTATTGTATTGTATGGTCATACCTAGGTTGTTTTGTTAATTAGGTTATTTTAAAATAACATAAGAAAATTTGTGTAACGTTTCCTAGTTACACTTAGCTTCGTGTTGCGACGAGCCTTATTACTTAGCAATAATTAGAAACTTCAGCTAATAGTTGCAAAAGATTTTTATCAAATATTTCACTATAATCTAAGTTTGTGTTCGTGAAATAAGTATTACCAAATTAGCTATGATTAAAGTTTACTTACCGTTTATTTTAAGTTGTATTTCCTGACCTGTCTTTATGATGTCTTCATTTAAAAAGTCTTGCAAAACAAAATCTAAATGTTATATGAACTTATGTTTCACTCGCTCTCAAAGCTGAAAAGTTGAGTGTATAACTCAATCCGGTCGGGTTATACCAATCACTATGCGGTTACACATCAACCTGTACCTTCTCCGCTTAGAGTGGGGAGTGTTATATCAACACAGCCACTTCCGTAAATATTGCCGGCATAGTTGTTTGGTTCTAACCACGCATAGCAGGCTTGCGCTAAGATTACTTAGATTACGTATTAATAGTCGGAATATTCTTTAATAGTCATAATTATAACATGTCAAAAATGTTACCTGTACTTATATAATTCTGGAAAGTTTTTTTAAAATTAATTTTATGATTCTTTATTAGTTTAGAATTTATGCGATTTCATGACTGTTTCGATTTCCGACAGTATCGTGACTGATGATATCAATTTGCATAGAAATTTTTAATTATTCTCCATTTTCGCAATAAAATTATATCGTATTCTATTCGTTTCGATAAATTTCATCCGGAGTTTCGTTGGTACAAAACCAAAATCTTTTTAAATCCCCAGAAGAAATGGAGAAGATTATGTTTTAGTATGCGTTTATGGATTGCAATTCAATGTTTTCACTTTTATCTCAAAAACGAATCAATCCGTTTTCATCTGTTTTTTTGCTAATACGCTATAAGCATATTAGAGATTTTTTTATTTAAGAGTATTTCTATATGTATGTCTATGCTATGTTATGTAAAGCGATGTACTTTGCTGTTCTTATTTTATAACTTTGTTTTGTTTTGTATTTATATATCCCCAGCTATTTGAAATCGATGTAGCTGTTCTAATTATTATTTTGTTGTATTTTTAATTCACTTGTCACACTGTAATGAAGACGATAAATGAAGCAGAGAGATAAGACGCGTTCTTACAAACTTTCATCAGATTAGTAAAATCACGGCGTTAAGTCGGAATGTACAAAAGACGAAATTGTTACACAAGATCTGACAGATAAAACAAACAAGATACGTTATAATTTAGTGAGAGTGAAATGGTTAAGTTGTTTGGTGCTGGCCATCTTTGTTGCTTAGAATTTGCACCACCCCAACTCATTCCACGGGTGTCGTAAGAGGCGACTAAGGAATATCCACTGGGGGGCGGGCAGCAGCGCCCCCTGCAGAACAATTCTACCACCGAACTGCGATCCCCAACACGCATGCCCAGAGTGGGGTTTAGGGGCAAAACCCCGAATGAGACAAATGCCAATAAGTCGCTTATCACGGCAATTGCTCTGTAATTTCATCTAAGATGTTATGAGTAAATTGTTTTATTTACTTAGAGAAACTTTTAATTGGCAACCATAAAGCAGTAGTAGTGTAACGGGGAATTATCTCACGTTTCCAGTTTAGCCAGGAACTCGTATAGAAACTTAGGTAACAGAAAGTTGCTTCAAACCGGAGACCTATAAATGACGTCATCTTCATAGCGACTTGATGGGACTTTGTCAATCTATGTGTAATATTGGGATAGTGCTCAAGAAAAATCAAGATCAGCCGTTAAAGATGCACGTATATTTTTGCATTTTTCGAATGCCTGGCAAATTCAGTGTTGCCCACTGAACACGCCCACTGCCAGAGGTGTCCGATTCCAAACACTACACTAACAGATACTGGCTGGAAATGTGCAGTCTTACTAAAATAATGACCTTGCTTCTGCTTGCTAAAAAAGCTGTCCTTGTGTTATTCTAGGTTTAGAGCTTTATTGGTGTCGATTCTGTAATTTAAGAATTACATAAAATTAGCTTACTTAAAATTTGGATTTACGAATGTCAATTATACAATAGCTTTTTAAATTGAATAGTTATCTTCTATTTGAAATAAAAATAAGTTAAAATATGGATTTAGAAATCGCTGGGAATCGATTAAGGAAATGTATCGTTTGACATTCCTATATCCTATTCCAATTCAACATTTTAACACGATTCGTTCCTCTCTGCTGGCGGGGTTCGCGGGGCGGCATAGGCGACGTCTGGCGGACCTCGCAACGCGGGCGCGCGCGCGGCGCGTGAGGGAGTTGTGACGCATTATTTCGCAGTTATCTCGATTAATTTGTACCCAGACCTAGGAAGATCTATATATATTTGGATTCTCTGTAAAATTTCCTATAAAATAGGTAGTAAATACTCTAAAGTTGTTTATAAATATCGAATGAGGATTTATGGAAAGTACGAGAACGCTATGCTTACGTATATGTATATATATATTCGTGTAAAAAAAATTAAACGAATTTTATGCACTGTATGTGTTTTATTTTATAGTTTATATAGTCTAATATTATAATAAAAATAAAAAAGAATACGTTACCGCTCATTTTTTCGTTTTAGAGGGTACCAAAGTCGAAAGTCGCCGCGAAGTGCGATTTTTGAGTTGTGACGCATTCTTTCGCAGTTATCTCGATTAATTTGTACCCAGACCTAGGAAGATCTATATATATTTGGATTCTCTGTAAAATTTCCTATAAAATAGGTAGTAAATACTCTGAAGTTGTTTAAAAATATCGAATGAGGATTTATGGAAAGTACGAGAACGCTATGCTTACGTATATGTATGTATATATTCGTGTAAAAAAAATTAAACGAATTTTATGCACTGTATGTGTTTTATTTTATAGTTTATTTAATCTAATATTATAATAAAAATAAAAAAGAATACGTTACCGCTCATTTTTTCGTTTTAGAGGGTACCAAAGTCGAAAGTTGCCGCGAAGTGCGATTTTTTGCCGGTTTTTAATTTTGATTCGATCACTAAATAAAAAATTTCCTCTATGCCTCTATGGATTATTATTGTAGACTGACAACACTGAAATGCTCTTTCAAATAAACATACACAACATCCGGTGCGTGTACAGATTATGCGTACCTTTGACCGATTTTGTGAAGAAACAAAAAAATAAAAACGAAAAGCCCATCCGTGGCGCCGTGCCAGTCAGGCGTTAATTTCGAAAAGCCCATCCGTGGCGCCGTGCCAGCAGAGAGGTAAGCGTGAAGAGGTATCAAATATTAAATATATCCCCTCCCTAACAAATCAGCGTTCGTTTTGCAATCGCAAAACTTTGCAATGTTTGTATTGAAGCTCTTAAACTACAGGACCTATTTAAAAAAATATTTCACCATTGTAAAGCTTACTTTTCAGGGATATTATAATATTTATCTATTTACAGAAAACTAGCAGAGCGCCTCGCGGTTTCACCCGTGTAGTTCCAGTTCTCGTGGGAATTCCGGGATAAAATACACGTTACATTAGGCTATATTTATCCCGGAATTCTCACGGGAACGGGAACTATGCGGGGAAACCTCGAGTGCTAGTTTTGTATCAATATAATAAATATTTGATTAGCATATCTTTAACAAAATACGCCCGTTATAATACGACCTCTTTATCTTCAAAATATTTTACATAAGCTCCGTTATTTCCGATCATCTAAGCAGTAAACCGTTAATACATAATATCTAAAGCTATAAATTATCTCTACTTTATTTATTACTATCGTTAAATACAAAGAAGGCGGTGCAATCGCATAGATTTAGAGAGAGTTAGTTAATATTTTTCGAGTTATTAAACGTCAGAGAGTAATGGTAAAGTTAAATGTTATAGAACTATAGAAAGAATAATGAAGATTGAACAGGAATCTCCTAAATTCTCCTGATACATCTTCACTTTCCATTAGGTGAGATTGCGGATATACTGCGAAGGATCTATGATAATAAAAAAATGGAACAGTAATTCTCGAAAATATAAAAGATCGGTTATTGCAAACTTTGTTTATAACTCAGCGCAAAGACTATGCCTGAAACAATTGATGATCGTAGTTTCGGTAATAGCTACGAGTATACCGGCTATGTGATAGTGCTCAAGAAGTTTTTGAAGAGTAAATTCATCTACCTTTTTCTCCTTGTCAGCGTCTATAAGTCAATAACTCCGCTCTATACAAATGTAATCAGTGATTGACTCAAATGTTGCAGAATTCGTGTTCCGATATGTTTAGATTCACTTAATTGATTTGATTAATTTTAATGTTAATTTTGTTGGTTTCCCTGTACCCTGTACACGTAATCCCTACCGATAAAGCTTTCTTTGTAAACAGGCTTCCCGCGAAACAGGCTTGTATCGTGCGGGGGCCACTAGTAAGGTGTACTATCTTAAGTAAATCACACTAGTTTGTATGCATGTATGGATGTTTGATACTTCACGCCAAAACTACTGAACGGATCGAGCTGAAATTTTGCTAATCCTAAATAATCCTAAGCCTAGAATTAAACATAGGCTACTTTTTATCCAATAAATCAGTTCCCGTGGTATAGAAATCACCCTTAAACGTTCCCATTGTTGGCAAATAAATCATTTTGTATTTTGTATTTTTTTTTGTATTTAAATCTACAGTCTAATGGTCCAATTGACGTAGGCCACCCGCTGGGCATGTGGGTTGAAGATCGCAGTAAATCTGATATATCTTGTGTTTGAAAAGGATATGCAAATGAAGAGAAAACCAGCTTCTATTTTCCAATATGCACAATCATCATCTCACTAATATTATAAATGCGAAGGTTTGGATGATGTACGGATTTGTTACTGAACGGATCGGGATGAAATTTTGCATACCGGTAATTCTAATCCTTGAATCAAACATGGGTTACTTTTTATCCCATAAATCAGTTTCCGTGGCATAGAAATCACCTTTAAACGTTTCCATAGGAAAACGCGTGCGAAACCGCGGGGCGCAGCTAGTCTATTATAGTTTCGATTGAATCTTTATTTTCCTACTTTCTTGACTTGGTGTAAATGTTAAAAGATAAGTGAAACGAGTATCTACATTGTATTTTATTACCCGACTGAAGGATGGTTGCGTGTTCAGCGTGCATATTCGTATAATGGGTTGTTATTAACTACTTGAAAATACTAATATAACTTTTAATGTATTTTTCGTTATAATTTAAGTACCTTGGTGTGAGCATATACACAACACGATGTACTTATTACAATTTATCCTATCTAATGAGACCCGAAGGTCTTATAAAAAAAATATTTCACATATAATTATGACGTGAATAAAAAAACGGGTTTATTCAAGCTGAAAAACATTTTGGCCATAATTAGATGAATGGAATTTCCGTCTTTATCTTCGGGTACTGAAGATGGATTTTTATGTATAAAAAGACAGTTTTGTCAAGAATTTATGACATTTATTGTAAAAATATACATACCTAATCTAATCATCACAAAATTTTATTGAAAATCACGTCACTCGTTCTATTTCGACCTCACACACACAAAATACACCGTTATGTACTACCGATCAGCTCTCTACAATGCAAACACTCTCTATTTGCCTCCATTTCCAATTTTTAGCATACATCGTTGAGCCTCCATCGCTGTTTCTTTACTTTGTACTTACAAAAACCATCTTCATACTAGATTGAGTAAATACACCTACCTATCGATTCATTTTAGGATTTTATGCATTTTTTTCTTTGAACCATTGACATCTACTATTGTTTACACAACTACTAACGGAGGTGAATAAGGCACCCTCTTATATATTACTAGCTGCGCCCGGCGGCTTCGCATGCGTTGTTCCTATGGAAACGTTTCAAGGTGATTAAGTTTAGTTAATTTCAAGGTGCGTAATAAAAAGTAGCCTATGTTTTATTCCAGTATTAGAATTACCTGTATGCAAAATTTCACCTAGATCCATTCAGTAGTTTTGGTGTGAAGAGGTAACAAACATCCATCCATCCATACAAACTTTCGCATTTATAATATTATAGACTCGTAGTGTGATGTGATGTATTAGCAGCGCCTCGCGGTTTCACCCGCGTATTTCTCGTTCCCGTGGGAATTTCGAGATAAAATATAGCCCATGTCACTCCCTGAAAAGTTAGCTTATTGATGATGTTTTTTTTAATCGATCCAGCAGTTTCGTAGCCTTTTCCAAACAAACGATCAACTCTTTCTTCTTTATAATAGATTTATGTGCCCACGTTATACGATTAAATCGTATAACCTTATTATTATATACACTATTTCTTTGCTGGACAAGGTCTCTATTTTTTCCATCTTCTCCATTTCATCTATGGCTTTACCATGTAGTGCATCTCTAATGTTCTGATCGAGTGTATATCTATACCCTATACTAATATTATAAAAAAGAAAGATTAGATTCTTTGTTTGTTTGTATCGAATAGGCACCGAAACTCTTGGACCGATTTCAAAAATCTTTCATCATTAAAGAGCTTACTTTAAGGGAGTGACATTCTTGTAGGCTATATTTTATCCCGAAATTTCCGTTCTGACGCATAATACCAACACGCTTTTTACCGAATTATAATAAAGCATCATTACGCAATATGTGCAATACGGGAACTGGAACTACGCAGGTGAAACCGCTGCTAGTAAATAAATAAATTGAATTTGAATGAAAGCTGGCTTGGAGACACTTATGTGACTATGATATGTAAATCTTAGATTAGGTCTATAGGGGAACGATCAATGACAATAATTTGTATATGTTTTTACTTGTATTAACAGGTACATTTTTTTTTAGACATTTATTCATTACATTGACAATCACAGCAACCCTTATATTTGTACCGTAAAACCTTGTAAGGTTTGTCTCGGTACTCACATTCGTCTTAAGTTTAATTCTAGTCTAGGTGTCAGTAATAAAGAAAATTGGAATACAGTCGATTTGAGAACCTCCTCGTTTGTATGACAAAATATGATAGTAAGTAATAAGGTTAGAAATAACTAACTTACCTACTGCATCGGCATTCATGTTCAATCCCTCCCGCTCGCACAGGGTAAGCGCTAACCTCATTTTGCGTTGTGGGAGTTAAATTTCATGATCGTGACAAATATGAGAAATATGAGTTGCTGATGACTCGGACAAGTTTATTAGGACACACTGTCCCAATTGACCCTTTGAAGGATTTGGGGTATGCTTATTACCCAGCAGTGGAAAGTAACAAACCAGCATAAAAGATTTGGTTTCTATTTGTACTCAAATATTTCAGTAGTCATATTGTTCGTGTACTGTGTCGTTTAATGATAGTTGAGCCCCAGTGAATCTAAGACTCAAAAAAACTGTATTCATTTATATTTTTCGACATAATCAATCTATAGATCTGTCTTTAACAGCAAAGCTCATATATCCTCGAGCACCGATCGCGTAACTAATAATACATAATGAATGACCCATTGCACTTAGTCATCGATCACTGGCATCACTTAGCAGCGATCGATCTTACTAGCTTAAGTTGACAGAGTATGAAATTTCTACTGGAAATTAATTAAATTGATGACAGAGCTTATTATAGCATCTATAAATAAGGGTAAGATAAACTTGTGATGGCCTAGAACTTTAGTTAAGAATCCCCCCCAAGGGATTCTCGCCTTCTAGGGGGAGGGTTACTAATCGCGGCCTTGTCACCCATTGGGCATAACCCTCCATGAGATAAAAGCCAATAAGACGCTTATCAGGGGGAGGTCAGTATCTAGCAGTGGACATAGGCCTTTCCTTAAGATTTTTCCTACACACACAAAAAAAACAACTATGTAAACACATTATGTACTGTGTTTTTTCTTGTGCATAAAATACGAATAAATAATCTATTTACTAACTGCGCCCTTCGGCTTCGCACGCCTATCACAACATGGAAAATTTCAACCCGATCCGTTCAGTAATTTTTCGGAGAAAGAGCAACAAAAATACATATATTATTCACGCTTTTATAATATTATAAGGATATCTATGTTAACATTACATCATTCAATCAATTGAAGAACGATTGGGTACGAGAACTAAGTTGCAAAATAACGACATTTAACCTCGAACGTAACCTCCACAATATTTTTCCTGGTACTTTTTTGTGATATTTATTTCCCTTTCATAAAAACAAGAACAATACCTAAGGAGAGTCTTCCATAACATTGAAATTATTTGAGCAAAATAAACAATAATATCTGCATTAACAAAGAAAATTACAATCAAATTATAGAAACCAATTATAACTAGTATTTACAATTGAAACAATTGAGTAACTACAAACTTAAATATATTAAAATTAACTACAAAAACTATCGAATAAATTAAATAAAAATCGATATGGAAATATATAGATTTTAATACCACTGAATTGTACCTCTAAAGTGGCGTTTATAGTTAAGGAGTATTATCGCTTGGGTAAACTTGTTCTTGAGTCGAGACCACGACTCGGCAAACGTAGTGAAGGACGCCCTCCAGCCAGGTGGGATGACGATCTGCAAGATGTCTGAAAGACTGCAGGCAGATGCTGGATGCGTCAAGCTGAAGACAGATCTATGGCGCTCATTAGGAGAGGCCTAGTATGTCTATAGTGTGCAGCGGACTAATATAGGTTGATGATGATGATGATGAAAAGTTTTAAAATATTTCTGCATAATAAAACTTAAAAATTTCCGGTTAAATATAAAATTCAATGACGAGGTTAATTTGTATTTGAAGGGTAAGTATACACGGAAAATAACATATTTAAATTACCTGTGCACTTAACGTAATGAACGATTACGGAAAACTATATGAGTTCTGCTTATATTTATTTACCAGGAACATGCAACGGCCCCTGGCTCCCCTGGTAAATAATTACGTTAAATATTTATATTTGTTTGCCATTATCATAACAAAAAACATGTTTTAATGTTTTTTAAACTTACGCGATCAGAACACATTATTATGTGTTTTCTAACTATTCACGGGTATTTGTCTCTTTTAACTATTCACGGGTATTTGTCGCATTTATTTACTATTTTTCCCGACGTTTCAACAGATTTACACTCAGAGTGTAAAAAAACCCGTGAATGTTTATAATTGTTTTATCTATCATTTCTAGCTCTTGCCTGCTACTTCGCTTATGTTGATGTTGCTATAATAACGTAGCTGATTGTACGGGATTGAAAATGATGCTCAATAGGTACTCAATATTTATATATAATATATACAGGGTGTGGCAAATTTTTGGCCCCTTAAGGGTAGCTACCGTTTCTTTTGTAGTTAGAAGGTTTTGTTCTGAGGAATTTTCTGTTTTATTTTGAAGAAAAAAATATTGCCATTTTTAGTTTTTTGAAAAAATTTACGGTTCTCCCAAAAAATGACATTTGTCAAAAAAAACAAGTTGGTCTTAATCGACTCTATTTCCAACCAGGAACACTTTTCCCAAAGGAACATACCAAATCGAATCGTAAGTTTTAGCAATAATTAAAAAAAAAACAATTCCCATACATTTTCTATGAAAAAACGAGTAAGTGAAAACAACAATGTCACTCATTCTATGGTTCTTAATTTAAACTCGTATGTAACTACTTTTTTAAGTTGGTAGGCTAATTTTGAAGGCATCTCAGGAATAAAACTTTTTACTTGTTCTTTATTTTTATTAAAAATCAAGTAGGCTAATTTTGAAGGCCTCCTAGCCATGTTCGCTCTAACGACGATATAGGTAAAAATGTCTTCACACCAAAATAAAAAACATACCTACCTAACTATTTTTAGACAACGGTCATTTTTTATAGAGTTTAATTTAAAAAAGTTTGGTAAGTAAATAACTTGATTTTTAATAAAATTAAAAAGTAAGTAAAAAATTAATTCCTGAGATGCCTTCAAAATTAGCCTACCATTTTAAAAAAGCGTTAAGCGTAACATACGAGTTTAAATTAAGAACCATTGAATGAGTGACATTGTTGTTTTCACTTACTTGTTTTTTCATAGAAAATGTATGGGAATTGTTTTTTTTAATTATTGCCAAAACTTACGATTTGATTTGGTACGTTCCTTTGGGAAAAGTGTTCCTGGTTGGAAATAGAGTCGATTAAGACCAACTTGTTTTTTTTGACAGATGTCATTTTTTGGGCGAACCATACATTTTGTCAAAAAACTAAAAATGGCAATATTTTTTTCTTCAAAATAAAACAGAAAGTTCCTTAGAACAAAACCTTCTAACTACAAAAGAAACGGTAGCTACCCTTAAGGGGCCAAAAATTTGCCACACCCTGTATATATTATTGTCATCACATTGGTAGGCAGGTAACCTTAAAAATCTAAGCATTTGTAGGCATTGCTGCCATCAATGACGACCTTACTTAGTTGATATTATTAAATTTTGCATTTAGTCTTTTCCTCTTTTTAGTTGAAAGTATTAAGGTGATAATCTTTTTTAATTTCTTTTATCTACATTTTTCAATCAATCACTAGCTTTTTATGTGTAAATTTGTTGATAGTAGAGACTTCACTGGTCTATGGAAATCATTATTGTATCTCGTTATTTATCTATGTACTGTTTGACTCCCCCTGATCCTGCGTCCAGCAGTGGACCAATACAGGCTGTTGACGTTGAGGTTGAGGTGTAATCTATAGAATCTAAGGATTCATCATTTTCAATGAAAGCCTGCATTTCCGTTCAATAAACTACGTTATTTATAATAGCAATATTAACATGTGGGCGAAGTAGCAGGCTAGAGCTACAATGGTAGAAAACTGGAAGCAAACACATTTATATTCAAAACAAGGCACGCTCACAAGCGACCAGTTTCCACAAAACATGTGAAGAAAGTTGATATAAGCATCTTACATACATGGGCCATAGCCCTACCTTACCTATGCATACTTGGATAAAATAACTTCCAAGTATAGAAGAAGGAAGATGTTTTTTTTTTAATTAAATAATAATAAATATAAATAGTGTTGGAAAATTCATGCATCATCTAGCCAGCTAAGCTGAGCTTGTTATGGATACTAAATATCCGATTTATCGGAGTATACATAGTAATGCTAATGCTATACTTGGTTTATGTGTCTGTATTCAAACGTTTTAGATGGCCTTGGACAATATACAAATACATTGCATAGATAGATAGATACTTTTAAGTAGATAGTGTATTTGAATTCCCTTGTTTTCCGAGACCTAACGGAAATCTATATCTTATCCATCGAGCTTGTAGAATGTAAGTGAACAAACCAGCCGGAATAGACGCGTAATAATGTCGCAAAACGACGTTACGCCCGACGCATCTTCCGTCAGATATGAAAACACCCTATTTGACCGAATAGACGCGACCTTTGATACGCTCGATGCATCTTCCGTAGATGTAAACTGACCTACCGAACCTAAATAGTCCGATGACATTTAAACTATACCAGACACTGGCCGGAACGGGTTAAAAAAATTAATAAACTAATGATAATGATGACATACCTACTTAAGTTTATCCGCGGTTTGAGTCAGAGTCAAATCGTTTATTTCTTTAGACTTACAAAATAAGTACTTGGACAAGTAAAATTTTTACTATATAAACAGCTTCATAAATAGTTATTACTATCAAACAAGAAATAAGGTGCAATTGACTCTAATTCACTTCAATTTTTTGTCCACTAGCGGAAGAAGTGAAAAAGAAACCACTAGCAAGTTTATATATAGGTTTTACCAGACCAACTAGTTTGATCAGGGTTTTTGAATTGATGACGTATGCAGTGTATGCATTGATACATATCTACTTAATACGAGCATGCCTAGTTCATTTTAGGCCAAGTGAACCTTTCTTAAAACCTATAAAAAACTACAGAAAATCCGCAAACGCTAAAACCAATAGTGGGTGATGGTGTGACCCATTTATGTCATTTTGTCAATCAATGATACGCAGAACGTGCGTACGGGGTCAAGAGTTAATGAATCGAGTTAAAAAACTTTTTTTTAATGAAGAAAGAACATAATGTTGTGGATAGGTAGGTACCAGATATCGTGTCTAAGTGAGATTAGGTACGTTTAAAGAAGATCATCAAAAAAATATCAGCGAACTTTTTATTCTTTCTTGATGGCCTCTCTGTTTGAAAGTACCAAATTATGATGATTCAAGATTTACTCGTACCTCATTAACATAATTGACTAATTGGGTAATATTTCTTTATTACTTGATGCAGTTAGTAAACAATTTCAATAATTATACAAAATTGAGTCGCGCCTAGAGTAATTTTATAAAAAAACAGAAAATCGATCTTCAAATAGTTGATTTTGTCTTAAGAACTATAAACCGACTTCAATTATATAGTTTTTTCATGGATCCTATTGGCAGAACTAGACAAAATTAAAATGGGACTACACGGGAAGCACCAACTTTCAAATAAAAAAAGAATCATGAAAATCGGACCTGGGTGGTCCGATTTTCATTTTGCCAAATGTTTTGAGGTAACAAACATAAAAAATTACAGTCGAATTGAGAACCTCCTCCTTTTTTGTATTCGGTTAAAAAAATCCATCTAGCCATACAAGGCCAAAATAGTACAAAGTACATGAAATAAAAAAAAAAATCTACCCTTATCAATTTTATACCTAAAAAGTGGTAATAAAGAGAAAGAAAAAGGCAAACGGCACCTTCAAGGCCAATCCGATAATAAATTTCTTGAGTTTTTAATTAACCTTGAAAAATACAAATATTCACGTTTTACCTGTTTTGAGGGAGGTCAATAATCGAATATATGAGATCATTTGAATATTTGAATAGACTAACCGTTACATAACGGAGATTTTTTTTTGCAGATACTAATATATTATACTTTAGCAGGCAGTAAACATGCAAAGTGAATAAATAAGAATTTTTCGAATTTTATTCTAATACAAAAAGAAGGTTCTATCATATTCATACATATACTCGTATAGTCCGTCGAAATGTTTACACACTTGGCAATCATCAATAATTTAAACGGTTAACCATAATAATGAGCAAGTAGATTGCTCTTCCGAAAGTAAAGGGATAACGGAAAGCATTTAATTAATAAAAAAAGATTTGTCCTGAAAAAACTAAAAACAGACTTCAAATTCCTTATCAAGTTTTACAGGACAAATAATCGGGAATAACAGTTTTATGGAACTGTCTCTCGATCACTCTCTTTCGTATCATATCTCATTTAACGTATCTCATACAATAGCGATCATTAAAATTGGTACACAGCTGACGTAGATGTTTTTTATGATTTCTTACTATTTTAGTACTTCAACCGCAGATGATCCGATAGAAGTTTTTGATCATTATAAGAAACAGGATCGAAAGGAATAATAAAATATATTGTGTAAAGTGCCCCCTTTTTTGGTAACAATTTTTTTTAAAGATTTTTTAATTGATATGAAATTTTCTCTAAATCTGTGGATAGCCTCTTAGACCATTTTCTGGTACTACATCATCGCATATGGGACTTGCCCTTACTGCGCGACGAATTAGCAGGTGCATAAAAGTATCAAAAAAATATAAAGTACCAATATATAAATAAAATGCAGGTACTAAACATATAATTTTGCGAAATGTGTATATAAATAATATTGGATTGGCCATGAGTCAGCCAATCCAATAAGATTCCACTCTATCTTACGAATCAGAAGTTTTTATCAACTGCCTGCCCAAATCAAAGAAAAAACGACGACAAGCTAGACAGCAAGTTTAGTTGCCCATATCCATGTCAAAAAGATAATCATACATCGCAACTACTATACCGCTTGATGGTAACGAGAGCTGACTGTCTGTAATGAAACTATCTTAGAGACAGTGGGTACTATTATATTGTCAGCATCGTCATATCACTGGGGGGTCTATAAACGATAGTTTAAAAAGCTACATCTATTTGGTGTTAAGAAGTTTTTGTGTAAACTTCTCTATTTTTTCTTAGAGATAGGTTGAAAGTTCAATCATCCGTATGTATTTAGCGATTCAGACTATCGTTTGATTTTAAGGTATTTTTAAGTAAATAAATAAAAATAATAAATAAATAATGCTGGACAATTCACACAACAGTATCTAGCCCCAAGCTAAGCAGAGCTTGTGTTATGGGTACTAGATAACTGATATACATAATACAATACACTACTTAGATAGATATTTTTTATTATATATAGAAAAACATCCAGAACGCCCTGAACAAATTTCTGCAGATCGTACACAAATTTGTCCCGAGGCGGGAATCGAACCCGCAACCTCTTGCGTCGCAGGCAGACCTTCGCCCACCGCGCCACAGAGGTCGTCAAGTGTTTCGTATATAGAAACTGTTTGCAATGTAATAATCTATTTCACTAATATTAAACTGCGAAAATAAGGATGTTCCTTCACGGCAAAACTACTGCACGAATCAGGTTAAAATTTTGCATCCAGCTAGTTCTAGGCATGGGATAAAATATAGGTTATTTTTACCCGAAAAACACGAACAAAGCCGTGGGAAGAATCTAGTTCAACATAAAACTCATTTAAAGGAGCTATAGCGTACCGTACCGATGTCATGTCAAATGAAAGATCACCTTGACCAGTTCATACAACTACATACCGGTTCACGGAACCTGTGGAGTGGATCACCAATTACTTTTGAACTGGCAGTATTTCGGACAATACGATACAACTTATATTTTAACCCATGATGCCCTCCTATCACATAATCTAATTTAACGAGCTACCAACGTATACATACAATCTCCTTCAGCGCTTTCTATAAGGAAAGGTAATACTCAAGTGAAGTGTTTCTCTGCCATAAATCTCTTTTACGGGTTACAAGTAAATGATCAGTCTGCCTACCCCATTGTGAGGAACACTGCTATATCAGCTGTGTGCAGTAAAACGAGGTACAGTGTTACTGAGAGAGTCGCGTGGTCATAATTATGATTTAAGCTCACCTCAAGTACCAACTTTTATGGGCCTATGCACCTTCCGTGAAAACTGACGTCTTTGAAAATTTAACTTTACCGAAAGGTTTTGAAGTATCAAACTTGATTCTGTTTTGGAATATAGTTAGGTATTATTGAGAAATGGTATGGTACGGAGAATACAATAGGTTTTCGTGAAAACAATGGTCGTAAGCCAGTTGAATATTGAGCTTTATCTGAAGATAAAAAAGCTGCAAAGTCAGAATAATACCTAGCTAAATTTGATTTAGCAACTTTTAGATTGATGAAACGACATAGTGCATACATTATTTATACAAGTTATTGTATATTTCGATATATTTTCTCCTACTTTTACGACTGTAACTATACAAGTTAAGTGTACTATACAAGTTACAAACGTAGAAAAAAAGAGAATAAGCAAGCGAATACAATCCTCTGGATAGAAGTCATAGCTAGTTCTAATTTGGTGGCTAGTTGTTAAAGTCCTAGCATTAATTTCGAACTGTTAACTAGCAGTCGATTTCTGATAATTATGCTTTCGTAGACATTTTGCATATGACCGATCGAATCTTGCGGATTGTGGCTCGAGGCACTGGCTATATGACATGAATTATCATTGATCAATCGATTTTGTTTTGATCGTTATTATTTCAGTAAATTCAGATGTATTGCGTAGATTTAAGGTTGATTTTGCTATGAACTAAATTATATCTTTGATCCGGAAATAGCTCTGGTAAGCCTAATAGGAATAAAATGCAAATTAATTTGACCATTGCTTGCCCATCAGTCTTGGCGTGACAGTCATGATCCCATGCTTTCACGAGTCCGTATTTATAAATCAACGTCAAATTTGGATAGCGATACATTAGTTGGCTTTTGTTGAAAGTGTAGTACCTACACGAGTAATCAATTACTATTTGGTTAAAGTAAATAAATCATCCGTATAGAGCCGTGGCGGGCGCGGCGTAAGAATCTACTCCTCGAACTCATCCCGTAGATGCCTCAGCTCGATTCGACTAAGGACAGCTCCAGAGGAAGTACAGCAGCTCCCTTCTGAATATTATTCAACGCCTTCACTGCGATCAGCAATCCGTCTACCACACGTGGTGATTATATGCTCTTTGTGCATGTACATCAGTGGACCAGTGGTATATCAGTCATCTCGTACCTTTTTATAACACTAGCTCTGCTGTCTCTAAATTATGCTCTAGTCTAGTCTTAAATGTTGCAAGCGATTGTTGCTGGATGGAAATCCAGCATTTGTGTCATCATAGTTTTTTGCCTTTTGGTCAAAATACGGGGGGGTGACACAATGTTTTCTTTTAATTATTCTTTTTTGTTTTTGGGTGAGAATAGAAAAATGAGAGAAATGAATTTTATCTTTATCTTTTGGTCTAAATGTCTTCTTCTCTTGGTAGGCCAAGAGAAGAAGACCTTTGCATCGAATTATTCTTCTTGACCTTTATGAAATACTAGTTTCTGTCCGCGGCTTCGCACATTATAAAAACGTATAGGATAAAAAGTCTGTTTTTTTAGTAAGTTTAATGCAAAATTTCAGCCCTAATCTGTTAAGTAGGTTCGGTGTGAAGAAGTAACAAACATCCATCTCTCCATCCAAACTTTCGCATTTATAATATTAGAGTAACACGGGTGGAATTGGAGGGGTCCTATCAGACCGAGACCACTTTTAAACCACAGTACCCCACGCTTCCCAAAACTGAACTTTCTCCGATCATTAGATGGAGCTATCATTATAAAATTGTCTCGTTTTAGACAAAACCACGTAATTTCACACGGTCATAATCACGATGATGACAATACCGCTTGTTTGTTTAATAACGTCAATGTGTAATTTTCTCAAATATATAATTTTCTCTTTTTTCGTCTGGCAACTTTTGTTAGATTTGTATTGTAGGTTAACACAATGAGTTCATCGAACTACTTACGTTAGACTCGTTACATTGAACAGTTTTATTAAATCTATTTTTAAGATTCAGATCGTATGAAGTCTAGACAGATTAGCAGATCTTCAAGTAACGTAACGGTACAAGTATAACCTTGCAATTAAGCGAATTTTGATGAAATATGTATGATAAATTTCACACATAAAGACACACTAGTATTTAACGAGGTTTTGTTTGTAAAAAGTTTGTTTCTAATGAATAATCTCTGCATCTACTACTTTTGAAACTGCTAACTACCTACCTGTTTGTGAAAACTCTTTCACTTTAGTCCAAGGCCGATCTCCTCCTAGCCGAATTTCGACCACGGCGGCCAGTCTCATCAGAGACTAGCTAGATGCGCTGGACATAGTACAGTGCACAAGTGTGTGCGCAAACATAGATGCACTCTCTATTCCCTCGCTCTCATTATCCGATGGGACGACAGACCGATACGACCGACTTCCTGACTTCGCCAAATCAAGTAGTCGGCTGCCACAGGAATTAGGCTTATATGTGGGTTTATTATTTTTCTGAATTTGAACCTTTTTCGTAGAACTTTTGTCAGCCTACTTTAACATCCAGGGTGGCCAAAAGCATATAATTAAATTATGATTCTGATATACGATATGTTTATTGTCACTTCCATTCGATAATTACCAATCGCAATCGATGAATAACAGAAAACGTCATCGAAAGCGCCACCAATTTCTTCGTTCACGTGGACAAAATCGTAACTTAATCCGTTAGATCAAAATATCTCTTTGGTTCTAATAAAATGAATACCGATAGCGCCGCGGTCGAATGTAAAGATAAGTTGGTAGCAAGTCGTGAGAAATCCCATGGCAGCTTCTTACTGTCCATGATAGAACTTAGGTAGGTTAGAAACCTTATTAGCATGAATATAATATTTTATGCGATGACCTCTGAGCGCGGTCGTGATCTAACCTTTCTAGATTTGAACCTTGTCACCTGGAAATAATGTGGTTTTCTATTAATAATTTATATTTATCCTCACCAAATCGTTCATGCTGAGATTTTTTTGTAAGGGCCACTAAGGGGAAGCCCTTGAGAGTTATCGAAAAGTCATGTTCGTAGTTGCGTGCTCGATTTGGATAAAAAAGAAGTAACGTATATTAAAAGGAGTAAAACATTATATTAGTGAGATTTGAAGAAAAAAACCCGTCGGATATCCCTTACGACACCAGCGAGAAGAATTAGGGTGGTATAAATTCTAATTCGGCGCCATAGGCTAGATTGAACATTATTATTTATGAAATAACTAAATTGGATCGCGGGAATTCATGAAGAAAATATAGAGCTAAAGTTCTTAATTGTTTCAACATTCTATTGAGAAAATTTCACACACTATTTAATAATAATCGTGCGAAAAAAACTACAGTAGACGGTCATTTTAGTTATAATTACATTTATATACTGATGTCAATTTATGGTAATAACTAGTTTTTCCAAATCATTGTGATGTCATAACGTGGTTGACTATTTTAACCCTCAAAAAAGACTGCTTAAAGTAATGCGTCCACTGGGTCGGAATCGGAGCGTACGCGGAATCGGTATTTACAATTATGACGATAGGTTGCGTCTATCTACTTCATTCTGACTTTTCATGACGTCATTCCCAACATCCTCGTTAATACGAGGATATTGTTGCGGATGACGTCATCGGCAGAAATAGCGGTCTTGGCAGATATGCCGATCCAGTGCAAGTTGTACCATAGAAATCAATACAAAGTTGGATGTCTGTGTTTATGTTCGTTTGTCTGTGGAAAGTTTTTGAATCATTGTAAGATTAGCTTGCTTTATGCTATGGCTTTTTAATGAATGCCCAGAAGGTAAATATAATAACATTTGTATCTCAGGTCAGGTAAATTTTAGGTATTAAATAATCATTTGCAACTATACTCTGAACTAGAATCCTAGTAAAATCGGTGCATTCATAAGAAAAGAACTTCGTATGTCTTAAAGTTTCAGACTTACCCATACTGACCGATCTAAATATGGCAACCTGTATACGAGCCACGATGAAAACAAACTTTACTATGCAAAAAGGCTTACTATAAAATATCAGATTATCTATCTAGAGGATAAAAAAGCTTGGGTCGGATTTTGCTCCAACTCGAAAAATAACATTTTTGAAATTCTAATTTTGATGCTTTAAACTATATCTTGCACAACTTTCTGTTGTCACGCACGACACAGTGGGAATGCGCCCTTACTTTGACATGGCACTAGCATCAAAAGCTTTGTTACTTGTATTATATGTCAGAACTAACAAAATAATAAAATATTAACGACTATACTGAATGTTTCTTTATTTATAACTAGTTACTGCCCGCGGCTTGGCACGCGTTGTTTCTTTTGAAGCATTTCCATCCCATGGAATCTGATTTATACCTAAGATCAAAAGTAGCCTATGGTATTGATTCCAGGATTAAAACTACCTGTAAACGAAATTTCAGCCCGATCCGTTCAGTAGTTTTGTCTGAAGAATTAACAAACATCCATTCTTCTATCAATCCATACTTTCGCATTTATAATATTAGTGTAATTGTGTGGTATTGGGTATATCGATGTGTAATTACATCCACAATTTGGTAATGTTGTAATAATAACCCACGTAAGAATGGTAGGTACCTTTAAATAACCTTGCTTAAACCTAAATCCATACCCACCTATGAATTAATATTATTTTGAACTCATGGGTCTTGTAAGCCTTGGTAGGAATCAACTTGTTTTTCGGGCGCATACATATTTGATACTCCTATTAGGATTCGTTTTAGGTGTACACACAAACGAAGTGAGTGAGCTCACTGGAATCAGTGAACTGTGTGGTTTTGTAGTGAAGTATACAGCTATACACCGTGCAAGAATCCCCCTCCGTTTTCACTTGTCGGTCCGACAGAAAATCGAACTTATCATTTTATATGAAATTTTTTGGAAACGTTTAAAGGTTATTTTTATCCCACGCGAACTGATTAATGGGATAAAAAGTAGCCTATGTTTCATTCCGGGATAAGAATTACCTGTGTAAAATTTCAGCCAGATCCGTTCAGTAGTTTTGGCGTGAAGAGGTAACAAACATCCATCCATCCATACAAACTTTCGCACTATAATATTAGTGTGATGTACAATGTTCTGCCACACTGGAACATCTGATAAAAATGCGGGCCCGACATCCAAGAGGGAACGGGTTCGACGTTAATCCAGCCACAGTCACAATGAATTCGTCAGATTACGACAGTTTTTTTTATCGTATAATATTTAAATATCAGGTTTATATAAAATTTACTCAAGCGTCCGATGTTTACCTTGATCTGACTTTAAAAGAGATTGTTGTTGCAAAACCTTAAAACGAATACGTCCATCGATTTTCTGTTAGTTGGTGGTAAATTAATTTGATACAGTCTTTTTCTAAGGTCAAAACTATTTGCTTCATACTCGATACATGTTAATGAATTTTAACCTTCATTAATAATTTAATTTTAGGTTACTCAATATTGTTTGTTTACGTAAGATTGATAGATCTCTTTGTTTATGCTTCGAGCATTATTTCGTATTGGAGTAGTTAGCACGCCAACCATTTTTATTCGGTTGGTAAAATATCCTTGACATTAAGCTCACCCCATGTATTAGGTAATCAGAGGTCAGAGGTAATCAGGTTTAATCAACAAGAAATATAAATTTAGGTAATTAATCTTTATTATCATACAAAAAAACATTGACGATGGTTGTTGAAGATGTCGGATTTTTTTTACCGACTGGGACTTTAGATGGCAGTCTTAAACTATTACATAGTAGATAAAAAAAAAACTATTTACGTATTACGGATTCTATCTAACCTATTAAAAAAACTTATTATACTGCTGTCCTACAAGTGCGAAGCCAGGGCTAGCCATAAATAAATAGCAATATAATATTAAATGTACCTACCCAATCAAGAAAATCATAAACTTAACAACTTCATCAGTCAATCGATGAGCCGCTAGGTAATTGAGTAGGTATAGCGATCTCTACCAGACAACCGTTGATAGATAGGATCCATCCATGGTTGTCTAGGTAGAGATCGCTATTAAGCGATAAAACCGTACACTTTTTTTGGCTATTTTATTTAACGATTTTTCTATCCCTGTACATAACGCATATATTTTTGGATGAATAAATTATTTATTTGAAACCTTTGTTAGGTATCCTTCTGAAGGTCATAGGCCGCCATATTAACCTTCACACATCGTTCCTGTGTTCGAGAACCGATCCTTGTCAAACGGGTCTACATCTTGTAATTTACATTGTAGTATTAAAAACAACCTATACATGCTTTATAATTATCACGTCTAGGTGCAAATAAATTCCTGTGAGTATAACATTTGTAATATTGGTGTGATAAGATAGTGTAGTGTGTATTTTTGTGTGAATAGTGTCCTACATACCACATGTAACAAACAGAGCTCGTGCCAATATTCATGACTTATATGAAGTTTAACCATCGTACTAGGTCATTTAGGTATTCACTCACTGTGATGTAAGGTGTAGCATAAAAAAAAGTTAATACAATAAACTTCTTTTTGAGTCCGGCAAATAAAGATGTTGGGATAAGCTTGATTTGTTAAGAAGAAAAGAGAAGAGGATAACTTCAGATCGCTCATAAAGATTGGCACCAACTGCAATGGTAGCATGAACGGTCTTTAAAAGGTTTTGTCTAGTTTAGAATAGAGAAAAAATCGAAACAATGCGAAAATTACTTAAGTTGAACGATAGCCTTAATTACGTAGTTCAATGTTGTGTTTGTCTATTCTTCTCTATACAAATCCCTTTCTAGACCGATCATGCTGAGCCAGTTATAATTCTTCATTGCGGCTGTCACCGGTTTCGCTACGAGCCTTATTTGTGTTGGAAGAACACTGTACAGGTTCGTGGTTAACACGCTTACATCCATAATGAATTCGCTAGTTTTCATAGCAAAATCCTTACTTTCTTGTGTAACACTCGTCGGCGAGTGCCCGAGAACTCTGCCTCGACACATGTAGAGCGAATCGCACGCCAATGAATGCCAGGATCACGAACATAGTCAGTACTTCACGCCACACGACACACCACCTTATTCCAATCCACTAAGGCTTGATATCGTCGATCACAGGTCAACGGAACCTTGATCTAACTCACTGGAGCTTGATATACCCTTCACAATCACTTCTGATCAGACCATCTCTGATCTAAGCTTCCAAAAGTCACAGTAGTCACGATTTTGAGTTTGTTTGTTTTTCTTTTTGGATCGTGATTCGTCAGTATTTTAATGGAATGCTTTGAACCACTTTGAATGTACAAGTTCACAAACACTTAGTCACTTAGATTGAAGCACTAAACCTGTTCAAAATGGGGTGATCCAAATAGATTTTCACTCAATGTCTTAGTTTGATATTCAGCCTCCTTATCGACGAAGGACCAAAATAAAGTAACTAGATACTATTAAATGCAATCGTTCCAGTTTATGACACGAGAAAAACGTCGTCCTATCCGCACAGGAATAAAAAAACTAGGATGCTCTGATAAAGGTGTAAGTTATACATAGATACAGTTCACCCTAGAATGTTTAAAGAAGTCTCGAGGTTTCAAAAAAACCCGCTCTTTTAACAAGAGCACGGACTAAAATCCAGGATCAGGAAACAATAGATCGATAGATCACGGAAGCTCTGCGCACGAGAGCGAAAGTGCGGGCGGACCGCGTGCGTTTCAGTACAAGACTGGCCTGCGCCGGCGCCGAGGCCTTCCGTTCACGTAATCGCGATTCTGTTACGTTAGTTCGCTTGTTTTGTTCGCCTTATTGAGAGCAGCTGGTCAGGCAATGCAACCGGCATTGCGAAGTTATTGTAGAGATGGTATGCACCTCCTTGCAAGTTTTCATTTCCTAGTACTTATAGTTTTGTTTTGTTCGGCTTATTGAGAGCAGCTGGTCAGGCAATGCAACCAGCACAGCATTGCGAAGTTGTCGTAGAGATGGTGTATCATCTTGTATGCTTTGATTTCCTAGTACTTTCAGCTCTATTTTGTTTGGTGTTGTGAGTAGGTCAGGCAGGTTGTTTTTAGCGTATTGAGAGTAGCTGGTCGATTGCTTTACGAAGTTATTGTTGTCGCTGGTTGTGCATGCTCCTTTTTTGTGTTGATTTCCTGGTACTTTCAGTTCGATTTTGTTCGCAGCCTTACCAGTGAAAAAACTTCTAATCCTGAATATAATTGTAATCTCCAAAAAATATGTTCTATACGCGTTTCCAAATTTAACGAAAAAGTAATATAATTCATGTTTTGTTTCATAAATTTCCTTGTAACTATGTGTTAGCCTTAACGTCAGATTGTTGTTCCACTAATTACTCCAGTCCATAGGACAGATTGCACATAAGCACACAGCGTCACGATGGTTTCCCGGAAAATCATCGTAGACGGATTTCCATAAGCAATTGACATGGCTGCTAACTTTCATCACTACCAATTAAAGTGATTTATTTGTGTCCAGCTGGATTCATGGTTCATATAAGATATAATCAAATTAGTTTTAAGTACTCTGTTAACCTGTTGAAACCATTTTTGGAAATAAATACTTTTATTATTATTATTAACTTACCCCCTTATTCATAATGGTCTGCTAACATAAAACAGCTGCTAAGTAGTGCTATTTCTCAGTCTGACTTATGTCAATAGAAGAAGACAAAGCGAGCAGACCGAAATCGTAAAGTTTGCGACAAAAATCGTAAAGATGGCGGTCGCTTGCCAAAACAGCTGACAAAAATGAATATTTCCAATGGTAAATCAATATGAATATTACAAATTTAACCTTTTCTTTATGTTAATCTACTGTATTTATGGAAATAAATAGTTATTGTATCATTTGAAACTTGATTCTTGCAAAGAAAATCAAAATACGTTAAAATATATTCGGTAAAACTTTGCGACCGATGTCGGTTCTATGTCGAGACTGCTCGCCCTGGAGAAATATCTGCAGATCGTACAAACATTTTAGCGGACACTCTAAAAGTATATACTTACAAAAGTAACAAGGAAAAGGCGGCTTCTACACTTCAGGTCTGATCAAAGCATCGATTTAATCAAAGACAAATGAGTATGCTCCCATTTCATTTGTATACATTGATTGGAATTGCTACCTTTTGAAACTGCTTCTATAAAAAACATTACAACATAGATTGAGGCACAATATAGCTAATACGGCGTACAGATGGCTAACTAAAGCTATTTATTTGATCTACGCTGAAGTTAAACATCGAAGTCAGTTTTTAAGGGTAGGTACGTAAAGTCCGTAGATGCTTTAGGTAGTGGTGGTACGTGACGTGCTCTACTGCCAAAATACCAAACTAATGGAAATAGCAATTTATTATTGACTAGCAGTGCCTCGCGGTTTCACCTGCGTGGGAATTCCGGGATAAAATATAGCCTATGTGAAACTGAAAAATAACCTTATTAATGATTTTTTAAATCGGTCCAGTAGTTTCGGAGCCTATTCACAAACAATCAAATCTTTCCCCTTTATATTATTAGTATAGATTGTTTCAAAGCTTTATTTTCTAGGCTACATGGTAAGGCTATCAAAAATTTACTGCGATTTTCTGAAATAGGGTTTATAACTAGTGGAAAGAACACATCGAGTTTTTATAGTACTAGAGCGCTTGTTTACCCTTTGATCGAATGGACACAAGTGTGAACATCATCGACTTGTCAAATGAATGACAATTATTCATGTGAAATCAAGCTGTGTGAACATGAACAGTCGTTATTACATATGTATTTTTTGTGACTAAAAATGGTTAATTGCGCCATAAATCGATGTAAAAATTATAGCGGGACGAGGACTAAATTAAATTATCGCATCACATACTACCGATTAGCAATTTTTTACCCTGAAATAATTAAATTAAAATTCGTTTCACGGGGGTAAAACAGGGGCGGTACGCGGGAACACATGAACCTGAATATGTCTTTTAAATGTGTATTTGTTCAGAGTTTGCTCTCTGGCGTAAGCTAGATTGTGATTGAATGGAATGGGTGAAGGTGTATTTTGAATGGACTGAGTTTTAAGTGATATTGCTTTTTCAAAGTCAAAGTCAAAGTCAAAGTCAAATCGTTTATTTCTTTAGACTTACAAAATAAGTACTTAGACAAGTCAAATTTTTACTATATAAACAGCTTGATAAATAGTTATTACTATCAAACAAGAAATAAGGTGCAATTGACTCTGATTCACTTCAATTTTTTGTCCACTAGCGGAAGAAGTGAAAAAGAAACCACTAGCAAGTTTGTCGCTTATCAACTAATACAATCTTAGGATAACTTAGTCTAACTGGTCTTACATACTATTGTCTGTGTGGAACTGGGCGACATCCGGCCAAGCATTAACATCATTGACGTAGTCATCTACGGAGTAATAGGCTTTCTTGTTAAGATTTCGTTTTATGTACAGTTTAAATTTACGAATAGGGAGTTCAGTTGCTTCAGATGGAAGCTTATTATAGAATCTTACGCAATTGCCCACAAATGATTTGCCTACCTTTCTTAATCTATATGATGGGATGTGTAATTTGTTCTTGTTTCTTGTATTTTTATTGTGAACATCACACCTTTTCATAAAGTTATCTCTGTTTTTGTGTGTATACATTAGATTTTCATAGATATATTGCGATATTACTGTTAAAATATTTATTTCTTTAAATAATTCCCTTAACGAGTCTCGTGGATTTAATTTATAAATAGCGCGTACCGCCCTTTTCTGAATAACAAAGATAGTCTGGATGTCAGCTGCCTGTCCCCAAAGCAAAATACCATAAGACATAACACTATGGAAGTAACTGAAGTAAACTAACCTAGCTGTATCTTCATCGGTAATATATCTAATTGTTCGAACCGCATACGCTGCTGAACTAAGTCTGTTTGCGAGAGCATCAATTTGCGGTCTCCATTGAAGAGAGGAATCAATATGTAACCCTAGGAAAACAGTTGAGTCTACAAGGTGAACAATCTCATCCTTTAGCATTATCTTAGTTGGGAGCTCTCTTACATTTGGTAACATGAATTTTATGCATTTGGTTTTTGAAGCATTGAGTAAGAGGTTATTGGCGGTGAACCAATCTAGTATTTGTGAAAGAGAATTATTTACATCGTCATAATTATGTTTATTTCTTTCAACTTTAAAAATCAATGAAGTATCATCAGCAAATAAGACTATATCACAGAGATCTTTTGCTAGAAATGGGAGATCATTTACATATACTAAAAATAGAAAAGGACCCAATATTGATCCTTGCGGGACTCCTAAATCGATTTTTGATCCCCTAGATCTTTCTTTACCAATATCTACTTTTTGGACTCTATCAGATAAATATGATTGCATAAGGTCCAGTGCCTTGTTTTTAATTCCATAATGTCTTAGTTTATTTATTAATGTACCATGATCCACGCAATCAAAAGCTTTAGAAAGGTCACAAAATACACCAATGGCGTTTTTCGCTTTATCCCATGCATCCAATATGTGCTTTAATAGAACTGTACCAGCATCAGTTGTCGATCTACCCTTGGTGAAGCCAAATTGATTTTTATGTAACAACCTATTGAGGTTGAAGTGAGAGGACAACTGTGTAAGAATAATTTTTTCAAAAACTTTACTCATTGCAGGAAGTATTGAAATTGGCCTGTAATTGGCCGGATCAGTGTGGCTACCAGATTTATAAAGAGGAACCAGTTTACTATATTTCATGAGATCAGGGAAGACTCCTGCATCAACACAACTATTGAAAATGTAGGCCAAGTATGGAGCAACTTCCTTAATAATAGAACTCAGTACTTTGGTTGAAATACCCCAAAGATCCTCAGTATTTTTGATATTAATAGACTTGAATGTTTTCACAATATAATTAGCGTTTACATGACTAAATATAAAAACCTCGGTACATTTATCTACAGATGATTCTAATAATTTAACCGCGATTGAAGGTGAAGAGTTTAGAGACCGGGTAACAACTTTAGGAATATCAGAAAAGAATGAATCAAAAGCATCGGCAATATCTTTATCTTGTATCAGTATTGAATTATTAATTTTTAACCTTATTTCTCTTTTTCGTGATTTTGTTTTACAAGTTTCGTTATTTATAAGTCTCCATGTTGCTTTGATTTTATCTGATGAGTTTAAATTTTTTTTCCTCAAAAACAGGCATTTCGCTGTGTTACAGACTTTTTTAAATGTTTTTGAGTAGTTTGTTAAATACGAAAGAAACGCAGGATCATTTAACATAGCTTCTCTAGCACCATAAAGATCATATAGTCTATTCCTACTTCTATAAATACCGGGAGTGGCCCAATCAGTAAATCCGACCCTGTCCCTAACTATGCATGTTTTATGTTTAAATACTTCGCTGTGTTCTTTGTTTATAACACTTAAAAGTTTGGCAAAAAGATCATTAGGGTTATCGGAGCAAGATATATTGGCTACTGCTAGTTCCACTTGACTTTGAAAGTTCTTAATACGGCTCTCTGTAATAGGCCTGTAGGTATATTTCTCAACTTTGTTTTTATCGTTATGATTATAACTAAAATTAACACTTTCACACAAACAAAGTCAATCAAGCTCTGAGATTGATATGTCTGTTGTGAAATGAGCTAGCGAATGATAACAAGTAAACAATTGCCAGGTATTTGATAGTCTAAAAGCGATTAGAATTCTAATCTTTATACTTAGTTTCTATTGATGAGTCACACCTTGAAATCTATTTGCCTTTTGTCGAACATTTGAATTTAAATCTAAACGTGTAATTTCGAGTGGGTAATATTAAATAGACCGCATTAACTAAATTTTTTTAGAGGCTGGTTTTTACTGACCTCACTTTAACAAAAATATCATTTATTAGTTTTTTGAGCGCCCAGTGGGACAATCAGTGAAAAGTTGTACTTACCGTAAATTATTAACATTTTTAAAAAATAATTTTATGACTTTTGAACTGAGCTGCTAACTAATAGCTTAAATTAGTTGATATATAGAAACGTACTGATAAACATTATAGTTTACTTTATATTATTAATGTTAATGTTTTAAAAAATAACCAAAACACTACAAGCATAGCTATTTTTCATCCGATTATGTATGGATTTCAATACGAAGTTCATGTCTAAGTTGAAACACGCCGTTTTGTTGTTTTTGATCTTGTGTGGCTGGCAGGTAGAAAATTCCATCGGCATTATGCCCACCATTTGTACTTTTTTTATAATTGTGACCAATAAACATCGATCAAAGTTTTCGCCGGGCTGCGAAATACCTGATCAATGGCAATAAAGTATTAAAATAAAATAAATAAATATTGATATAAACGAATAAATAGGCCTAGCCTATTTATTCGATCTGTTTATGTGCCAGTCACGTTAGCTTATTTGATTTGAATAATGTTTATAAGCTATTGTTCCACTGAATAAATAAATATATTTACTTTACGAATAATGAGTTCAATGCTCTTTTTAATGTGGATAAAAGAAAGCCAGTTTAATTACACTTAGCTATCTCCTTTGCAAACATTTCAGCACAGATTTATATCTTTGGACGCAACTTTCAAAATATTTTGCAGACGAATTAAATTTTCCACCGACTTATCATAACAGAATCTTACAGCACTTTCATTTGAACGGATAAGGTTTGGAACACGCTGCCTGATTCAGCTTTTCAGGCCAATAACAACCTGGGTAAGTATTAGATGTGTCTTTTTTATACCGTACATCCCGCTTTATAGGAATCAGTTACCGATATCTTCAAGACAAGATTTACAAAGAAAATTACAATTAAATAATAAAAACAAAATAAAACTAGTATCTTATTTTTATATTTACAGATAATCTTATCATTATTTCAAATAATGTAGATAGCAATATGTGGTAATGTTGTTAGAAAACTGTAAGGCTACAAACAAACGCACAGACAGGCGGTTTGCTTAGCGCCTAGAGCCTAGAAACTTGCATTCTGGCTACCTGCTATAATGCTATAAACCAACACCTTGGTTTACTTAGATGCTTAGCGACTAACTAAGCGCCAGACGCGCAGTGCGCCCGATCCCGAACATTTTCAAACGTTAGTTTTACTAAGCTATTCGCTTGGTGACTTGCTAGGATCTAGGCGCTAAGCAAGACTCCTATTCAGCCTAGGTTAAATGTTGTGAAGCATGGCACTAGGTACCAAGCTGTCAAGTTATTTAACTCCCTGCCTAATGACTTAAAAAGCATTGATAGTCCTAATATCTTCAAATCCAAATTGGAAAAGCTTTTGTTGGAAAAGTGCTTGTACTCTTTAAGTGACTTTAAATTTTAACTATGTAAATGTAAGCGACCTTTCACTTTAATTGTATTTTTAGATTTTAAGATAATTTAATTTTCTATTATTAATCAAATTAATGTTTTTAATTGTGTACCTAATCTTAATATTCAAATACAAATGTAAACTTTGTTAATGAATAAATCATCTATCCAAGCCTGTGCGTTTTTAACCGACTTCAAAAAACGGAGGAGGTTCTGAATTCGACTGTATTGTTTTTTTTTTGTTACCTCACTACTTTTGACTGGGTAATCCGTTGATTTATGATTCTTTTTTTATATGAAAGCTAGTGCTTCCCGTGTGGTTCCATTTTAATTTGGTTCAGTTCTGACAATGGGATCCCTGAAAATCCATGAAAATACGATAAAAATTGAAGTCGGTTTATAGTTTTTTAAAACAAAATTAATTATTAGCCGTAAAGCTTTATAGTGAGTAAAGATGATGAGTTTGACAAAACATAAATTGTTTATCCAACAACTTGTGACTAGACTAGTTTTTGACATGGAACCTTTATAAAACGTATCGCACTAATAGTCATTTGAGGATTGGCTGGAGATTACCTACACAGTTCAATCAAACGGACAAAACCTCTTTATAATATAGGATTAAATAAAACAAAATCTTTTCTCTTTGATTGGAAAACGTGATTAGAAATCCCAGAAATAATAATATAAAGTAATTAGAAACTAAATTGGTGGGATAAGTCAGAAACAGTTAAATTGTTTGGTTTCAGCTTATGTTGCCTCTAGAAAGTGCATGTGGATATTTTCTAAGATACCACAGAAACAATGCTATATTAGCTTGCAAGTCAGACGTTAGGTTTGCTCCTAGGTGGATCCTCTCCTACACAAACTGTTTTTTAGCTAGTAGAGAAGAGAACAGGAAATGTGGTTACGAGACGGCCGCAAAAACCATATAAACATTTTTTTATATTTTTTATTCAATTATATCTCGTTTTATTTATTTTGCAACCACAGCAAACAACACATTGTGTGCTATAGAAAATAAAATAAAGATTATTATAAGTTGGCTGTGAATGTTCAATAGGAGGGCCCTTATTCCACTGAATGTGTGGCAATGGCGCCGCTTGCTTTTCGCTTATCCCTTGCCAGTGCCAGTATCAGTGTTGATACACTCTGATTCTCTTCTCGATCTAACTTCGAAAACCGAATATGATCAGTATCTAACGGAAGACCAGCGCAGGCTAGAACTCTTCCGGGAACCTAGCAAGCATTTATGCTGAGTTAGGGCCTTTTTATAACAACTTTTATATAACTACATCCTTTAAGATTGTATTTTGATTCTACTTACTCATTCGTATATTAAGTTTCTTCTGTTGTTATAAATAAATGTATTTCTTTCTTTCTTTCTTTCTTTCTTTCTATCACGATCTAAAATCTTATGCTTTTTCATCAACATGATTTTACTAAGTACTAAAACAATGGTATCGTCACAAAAATACAGATTTTACCTTTTTTTGATTGAAGAAACTACGGATGAAGGGATGCTTGTCTATGTTAAAACCATTCATTAAATCTATCCGTGCAAATAGCACGCGTACTATCTAGAATTTCTTTCTTCTGTGGACGATTCTGCGACAATACCAACCATTGTATCATAGCAAAGTGATTGATGCAAGAATTCTGCTAGAATTCGTGCCCTGTTTGTATGGTATTGTTCACTGTACCATAACTATTGTCTTAATACGTGTGTTGTCCGGTATTCAGCCCTACCTTTAAATTAAAAGACGTGGTATAGCCACCGCATTCTCTTGTCTAGAGAATAGAGAAAATAGATAGACTTAATAAAATAGCCAGAGTGCAACCGCTAGGTTAACATAGCTTAGTACACGCTTTTTCTTTTATACCGAGAGTGTGTTTTCGCATGCCGAGAAGAAACTACTCCGATTGCCCACTCCTCCGCATACGAAAGCCTACTGCTGAACGAACATGCCACCCCCAAACAAGGGTGGTTTTGCCATAATCCCCACGCTTGGCGGGCGGATTAGTGATCGCAGTAGAGGATTTTGAAATACACAGAAAGACGTTGCTGTTGTTCTGGCAAGTCAGACATGAAAACTTTATTCCTTTAGGCTTAAAATAAACACATAACAAGTTACATTGTAAGCTATTAACTGATCATCAAATCCTACCCAATCAAGGCGAAAGTTCATGTCCTTGTACCGCGCTGTGAAGATGTTTTTTTGTTTTTTTTTTTTATGTTTAACTTATTATGTTTATGTCTTTAAATAATGGATTGACTTGTTTTTATATCAATAGTTTTGGCTTTGCCATGGGCCAAACATTTATTAATTTATTTATAAAACACAATTTTTACAGGGGTACCTAATACAATCATAATCCCACTCAGTCAAAGTCTAATATGCGTATACTAGCTGCGTCCCGCGGCTTCGCACGCGTTTATCCTATGGAAACGTTTAAATGTGACTTCTATCCCCCGGGAACTGATTTATCTAATAAAAAGTTAAGCCTATGTCTGATTCCAGGATAAGAATTACCTGTACGCAAAATTTCTGCCCGACACATTCATTAGTTTTAGCGTGAAAGAGTAACAAACATACAACCGTTTACAATATTTGTAGGATTCACTTAAATTTTCTGTGCACTAGTAGGAAGAAGTAAATTCCCTTACTCGGCTCTAGCGACATCTACGGACTGAGTTGAGGGGGTCAATTCTCACGCCACGACCGCTACTACGAGTAGGTACATAGTTATGTTTAATGAAGCATTACATCATGGAGCCCTTAATCTAGATCTTAGTGCGTGATACACGCTAACATCATCTGCATAATACACAATGTATTCTATAGGAATTTACATTGAGAGAGCAATTAGTTATAACATTGATGTTATTATGCACAGTGTAGGTAACTTGATAGTACGTAAATACACTGTTAACCGAAAGAACGACTTTATTCAAGATGGAAAGAACTAAAATGCATAGCTTGATTATGATATAGAAGACTAAAATCCTTCATACAATCACTTTTAATTTAGTTGAGTCACTAAGAGATGCCGATTTTTTTTTTAATTTAGTTTGTTTGGTTAAAATACCAAATAGGTAAAAACTTAATCGAAATCGGTATACATTGTCACAGATCCACACGTTGACTTATTTTTGAACAGGGATTAAAAATAAATAAACAAATAATCATTTGACAGAACCATAAATAGTAAATAATTATCGCAGTTAGATGGTAGAATTGTTCTCCAGGGGGCGCTGCTGACCGCCCTCGGTGGATATCCCTTAGTCGCCTCTTACGTCATCCATAAGAGATGGGGTGGTTCACATTCTAAGCCAGCACCACACAGCTAAGCTAGGTGGCATTAAGTTCAGTGACTCCTGTCCTGGTAATTGCTCCAAATACTAATTTAAAATAAGCATTTCTTTTTGCTTGCACACATCTATCAAGGTTATCTGATAGAAGCTTTCACACGACAAACTTTCAAAATGATTTGTTAGGTTGTAAGTCCTGTTATGATTTGCTTGCGAACTGGTTCGATTATCGCACAAAATCAGCATGATATAGATCATACATAGCTGACAGAAAAAACTTGGTAAGATCGGATGTATGACATATTTTAACACGATAATGCCACTTACTTATAATGTTCTCTAAAGTGAGTAGCATGGGATTTACCTATACAGTCACCGCCTGCAGTAAAGAAGCAATATGAGAAAAACTAAGCTGATAGCATAGGCTAGAAAAAAAACTAAATTTGCGGCTTCGTCCGTAAATTTAACTTGGGATTATGTAAAATAATATTGTATTGTATTTTTTTTTCACATGCCCATATGTTGCAGTATTACCCATAATATTTTTTCAATTCCTTTCCGCTTTCATAGCTCGCGTACATTTTACGTTCATAAATTAGTTTCTACCCGCGGCTTTTCACGCGTTGTGTCTATGGAAACGTTAAAAGGTTAGGGTTATCCCATGGGACCGGAATCATAGGATAAAAACCTATGTTTGATTAAATAAATAAACAAATAAATAATGCTGGACTATTCACACAGCATTATCTAGCCCCAAGCTAAGCAGAGCTTGTGTTATGGGTACTAGATAACTGATAAACATAATACAATACACTACATAGATAGATTTTTTTATTATACCTCTACATAGAAAACATCCAGAACGCCCTGAACAAATATCTGCAGATCGTACAAATATTTGTCCCGAGGCGGGAATCGAACCAGCAACCTCTTGCGTCGCAGGCGGACCTTCGCCCACCGCGCCACAGAGGTCGTCAATGCTTATGATTCAATGCTTAGAGCTACATATACGCAATATTTCAGCCCGATCGGCTCAGTCATTAAGGCGTGAAGAGGTAACGAACATATATTTTTATCATTATTTCTTACTAACTTCATCAAGATCAAAAACTTTTGATCTGATATCATAGCACGCCTCAAGATCGCGTTCAGTGATTCTAAAGTGTTTTAGGCGATGCAGTCGGCGACGCTACGCGTGTATTTGGTAGCTTGCAGTAAACTAGCAAACTTTCGCATTTTTTATTATTGTAATGATAATAAATTATTAAAGTGATTAACAAATTAATTGAACTTTGATTCTAGAACCATCTCTGTAAGCAACTAGGTGTCTAAACAGGAAAGTTGTGCCATGTAAATATGTACGTATATTAGCATACCTGTAGTAATTTAGCCCGCCCCTTTCAAATCCAGTTTACCGCCTACGATCACAAGAATAAGATCATATCATACACGAAGCTCATAGCTTGTTCTATGAATATTATCTATTGTAACTTTCGCGATTTGTCAACATAGAATTTTTTAAGCCTTTATGAGGCCGTTCCAACTTGTCGGATGTCTGGCCCGGATTTTAATCCGATGTTCCAGTGATAGTGTACGGAGTACCGCACGATAGGTAGAGTCAATGAACTGGGTCATGTATAGCTAAGCATTATATACCTACTAAAACACATGTACGAATCAATCCCTACAGATAGAGCATTTTATATGAGCCTATTCATACCGGAAATGTTCTTGTCGGAAACCGATTTTCATATAAAATGTTATGTCCGATTTTTTGTCGGGCCCGACACCCGACAAGTGGGTGCGGGGTCACACGTATCTTTTTTTATTTCATCGCAAGAAATATAAATGGATTTTAAAATTTTATCCTGGAGGTATCGTTATTGCTCGACCGATTTTCTACAAGACGGATCATTCCCGATGATTTCACATTTGAATTCAAATAAACTTACAAATCAAATCGGTTTATCCGATTGAATAAACCGATTTGATTAATTCATCGGGAGTGTTCCGTGTTGTAGAAAATCGGTCCAGCCATAAAGAAATTCGGACATAACATCTATAATATAAAAATGAATCGCTAAATGTGTTGGTAAGCACATAACTCAATAACGCCTGGACCAATTTGGCCAATTCTTTTTTTTAAATGTTCATTGAAGTTCAAGGATGGTTTTTACGGAGAGAAAAAATCTAATAACTGCCGAGAAAACACCTATAAACGTTTCCATAGGAACAACGCGTGCGAAGCCGCGGGACACAGCTAGTTTTATATGAAAATCGATTTTCGACAAGTGTGAATATTATATTATTATTATATGATGTCTTTGAAACGATGATGTTCGTCATTGGGACGATGTATGCATATGGCAGACGATAAAGCCAAACCGTCTTCGCCAAGAGAGTTAGCCGTCATACAATACAAGATAAAATAATTCATTGTTGTACAAAATAAAGTTTTGATACCCGCTTCGCCGTAGCGTCGTCGCAGTGAGGTACGGCCCTAATATGATCAAGGTGGAATTCATTACCGATGTAAGCGGGTTAACTACAATACAAACCTTGTTTGTGTTGGAAGAACACCAACGTTACTACGTTGTACAGTAGGAACTATAATATAGTATTATGGTGTTGATTAGAAATTAAGTAATCACCATTAAACGTCTTAGTAACACGATTTCTCTGTGAACGAAAGTTCACATTTATGACTTTAGCTAGGTCGACGAGAAGTATCCTATGGATAGTCGAGGTGTCGAAAGAACTAGGATATTGCAGTGAGCCGATTGCGCTATTATTCGGATATAGCTCGTTATATTGACTGAAATACATAGGTTAATTTAACGATTAATACGTTTAAGACGGAAGGCAACCTAAGCGTAGTTAATGTAGTTATGTATTCAATCGATTAGCATTTCGTTAGTGGTAAACGAAGAACAAGGTTGTGAGTAAAAAACAACGACTGGTATTGTTATTTTCTTATAGGAAGTGAGTTTGTGACGTTTGCTTCTGCAATTATACAATTATTGTTCGTATTATTAATTCATTACAATGGGATGTATTCCTCTATGGCTATATTCTATTGTGTGAATTTTACATTTGAAAATTAATAATAACCTAACTAGTGTACGCAAGTAAAGTCAACATAAAAATAATGTGAGATATACGTTGTTTCAGTGACTTTGTTATAAATAAATAAATGATGCAGAACAATTCACACAGCATTATCTAGCCTCAAGCTAAGCAGAGCTTGTGTTACGGTTACTAGATAACTAAACTTAATACAATACACGACTAATTATACATAGAAAACATCCAGAACACCCTGAACAAATATCTGCAGCTCGTACACACATTTGTCCCTGGGCGGGAAACGAACACGCATCCGGCGTCGGGAGGCAGGCCGAAAGGGGGGACCTAGGGATTGGGGTTGCGGGTTTAAAGCAGGTTCCTAACATGCGGTCGAACCACGTGGCCAGAAGCTATACGATAACATCATGATTTATCTTCATGTTTGGATCGTTGTGAAAATAGCTAACTAGCTGACCCCACAGAAAATACAATAACTTCAAGAAATTATTGCATTCTTTTTGCAAACTCGATGATAAATCATGATATTATCGTATAACTAAGTTAGGAACCTGCTTTGAACCTGTTACCTCAATCCCCTAGGTCCCTGACCCGAGAGACGGTGTCCTGTCATTCAATTCAAACAACTGACAGTTATTTCAAACGTGCTTAGCAAAGGGTATATAATACTGGGGCTAAGGATACATTAAAAAGTTTTCTTCTTATTCTTATTTTTTTCTTTCATAAGAACCTTTTCATGTCAATAACAAACACAACAAAAAAAGAATTAATGGTCGCCCTTCACGCATGATGGCGTGACCAAGGGAAATAGGGATTCATTTTTAGGGTTCCGAACCCAAAGGGTATAACTGGACCCTATTACTAAGCCTCCGTTGTCCGTCTGTCTGTCCGTCTGTCACCAGGCTGTATCTTCTGAACCGTGATAGTTAGACAGTTGAAATTTGCACAGATAATGTATTTCTGTTGCCACTATAACGACAAAATAAAAATAATTTTAATAAGGGGGAGCAACGTCCTTATCACCTTGAGAACCGATCACCGAGATTAAGCATCGTCGGGCGCGGTCAGTACTGGGATGGGTGACCGTGACACGTTGACTTTTTGTTTTTTTACGAGGAAAGATTTGTATTTTTTTTATAGATAATGGTACGGAACCCTTCGTGCGCGAGTACCACACTTGGCCGCTTTTATTATATGCATGTGTAGATATAAGCTTTGATTTAGACGACCTACCAGTAACCCAGCGGGCGAAGGTTTATTAATCCTCCAACCCACTTTTTAATTAATCTCTGCTGTTTACGAAACCAATACAAAATCAATACCTTCATTAAATCTTGCCATTGGTATAAAGTTACCGGCACATTGTCCAATGGACCACCTCTTCAAGTTGCAACTCGTGATGTAATATCTAGGTATTGTAACCGGGCCATGTCGAGTGCTTTTTGACACTGAATATGGACAATGAGGCGGATGAGTGGTTTATGTGTGTCACACGAAATATCGAAATGCAATTATGAGGCGAACTCTTAATTAATAATAATAATAATAATGCTGGACAATGCACACAGCATTATCTAGCCCCAAGCTAAGCAGAGCTTGTACGTCTAATAGCTAGCCTATAGCTGTGTGGGGCTTAGAATTTGCACCACCCGAATTCTTCCCGTGGATTCCCAAGAGTTAAACGCCGATAAGGCGTTTATCAGGGGGAGGGGCCTGTGTCCAGCACTGGACCGATACAGGCTGTTGAGGTTGAGGAATACCTTACGAAGCTTCTTAGCAAGGTGTGACGTCACTCCCAAACTTCGACGCGATTTATTTTTGTAATTTTTTGTTTTATTACCAACATAACGTTGTAAGGTATGATTGATTAGCTATATCTTCATAAGTATTTTTTTATTTAATAGAAAAAAACCGTGTCAAATACCTTCTAATATTGCAACACTGACAGGCTAAATGTTTTATTATTATTATTAGGATGGCCGTTATGGGCTGTATTCGTCGCACGGCGAGATTAAACATAACCTACACATATAGTATCCTAATTATTTCCGCGTCATCGCGCGAGCACTGACAAAGAGATCTGGTAGGGCGCGATCTTTAGCCAATTAAGACGAAGCCTACAGTTTCGTAAAGTCCTAATAAAACATTGTAGAGGTAGAAGACGACAGACAATTTGTAGTCTACAAGAATATTTACAAATTTAAGAGTATTTTGCGCTTGAAATAAGGAAGAGAAAAGATATTTCATTGGATATTTCAATCTCTTCGACTCGTAACTCGTGATGTAATATGTAGGGAATGTAACCGGGTCATGAGGGCTTTTTGACACTGAATATGGACAATGAGGTGAATTTAAGTATGCCACAATGGAATGAGGTGAAGGGCTTCCGAGTTTAAAAGAGTATTGCGAATGTAATTTGTGCTCGAAAGTGGAATGATGAAGGACGATGATAATGCAAGTTGATAAAGAAACTCAAAATAATAAAAAGATATTTCTCCATATGTGAAATTGACAGAAATAGACATGAATAATTTTAATACAAACATACCTATGTAACGAAGTATACAAAGAGGCGTATCTCATATAACTGTACCAATTTAAATGTGAGAGCTACGTCTAGATTGTCTGCAAGTCGACGATTAGCTCAGCTGTTTTAATTACAAATACCTGTTTTAATTTGTTGCCATTATTTGGCTGTAATTTTATTTTTGTTAATTAAGTTAGTCCTTTAAAACACAATGAATTTTAATTGTAAATAAATGACTCTACTGAAATTTTGCATACAGGTAACTATAAAATAAAAACACCTTAAACGGTAATTTTTATACTACAAGAAATGATTTAGAAAATAAGAACCTTTATGTTTTATTCGAGGAATTTTCATAGAAAGTATCCATAGAAACAACGCGTGCGAAGCCGCGGGCTGAATCTAGTATAAAATAAAGGTTGATCTATAGCACTCAAGCATTGATCCTCAACTCAACACTATAGTGGACACTCGACACAGATAGCATTTCGGAAACGCGTTGGTAAGTAACCCAGCGTCGACGTAACAGTTTTGTAACAGCACCACAGATAATACAATACTACCAGAACGTACTGTAGGCATAACATAAACCTTAGTTAGATTGGTTGTGGAATGTGAGAAGTTGATACTTTTGGTCAAGTGGTCATGATGTGTGAACCGCTGGCTGCTCCACTGAGATAAGTTAAAAAGAAAAAAACCTACTAAACAAAACTGAACATAGAGGTTTAAAGCTATGTGATACAAATGGTGAGCGTAAAACTGAACTTGGCCTGTGTGTGAGATTAGTGTTGGCGTATTAAGTTGACACTTAAAATTACATTTGATTACATGAGTGGCATAAGAAAATTTGTCAATATTCAATTTAGAGCGTGCTCAGCAAGGCGATGAGAGAATTACTAAGATTTCCAACAAATCTGCGTAATTGTTTTGTAAATTAGCTTATTTTTTTTCCTTTCTGTGATTTAGGCAGAAATAACATAATAAAAAGAAAATTGTTGGAACCGTTATATGCGCAGCTTGCCTTACTTTCCGCGGAAACTTGTTTTCTACCTTTTTATTTTACTTACTTTCCACTAAAAATATCCCGTTTAATACTTTACAGCAACAAATGTTATTTTCTTGTTAACGGTTCACGCAAACATTACGTAAAGTATCAAATCATTGCTGTCCGAGTAAACCTAGAAGATAAAGTGTTACATAAGCGCAACTAGCTTTCACTAACTCGTACTTTTTACGAGCTGCTGCCTAAAATTGCTTATAATTATCTGCATCACATATATTTCGTGACCAAAGGTTTTTTATATTTGAATAAGTAAACATATACGAATCAACGGAGCTGGACCAAAAGGGGTAATTTCATAGAGCTTCCTTTCCCCATTATGTCATCACTACCTACCGACCAGTTGAAAAGCGTAGGAGAGTTGCGATAGTAAATATTATTAATATCTTATAATATAGTGCCGGTAGATTCGATGCGGCAAGCTGAATACAGAGAGCTAATGTTCACCAGTGGACTAACATATGCTGATGATGATGATCAACATAGTGCCAAGTCTATATTAACCAGTATTATGAGAGTCTGAGTGAGTTGAGCCTGCTTTTAGAAAAACCTGTAACTGAAAATCTCCAGAACGGATTCCGAGAATGGAAAATGGCGAGATCGGCAGAGAATATTTGGATACTTGCTTGGACTCAAGTCATTTAACGCATTCACTGCCCAGCTCTGCGGTGCGACCCGCAGGGGCGCGCCGCAGCTCCACGCAGATAGAGACTGGCACCTGCGTCTTGGGCCATGAAGGTGTTAGTGTATAACGCATTCACTGCCCAGCTCTGCGGTGCGACCCGCAGGGACGCGCCGCAGCTCTACGCAGATAGAGACTGGCACCTGCGTCTTGGGCCATGAAGGTGTTAGTGTATAACGCATTCACTGCCCAGCTCTGCGGTGCGACCCGCAGGGGCGCGCCGCAGCTCCACGCAGATAGAGACTGGCACCTGCTTCTTGGGCCATGAAGGTGTTAGTGTATAACGCATTCACTGCCCAGCTCTGCGGTGCGACCCGCAGGGACGCGCCGCAGCTCTACGCAGATAGAGACTGGCACCTGCTTCTTGGGCCATGAAGGTGTTAGTGTATAACGCATTCACTGCCCAGCTCTGCGGTGCGACCCGCAGGGGCGCGCCGCAGCTCCACGCAGATAGAGACTGGCACCTGCTTCTTGGGCCATGAAGGTGTTAGTGTATAACGCATTCACTGCCCAGCTCTGCGGTGCGACCCGCAGGGGCGCGCCGCAGCTCCACGCAGATAGAGACTGGCACCTGCTTCTTGGGCCATGAAGGTGTTAGTGTATAACGCATTCACTGCCCAGCTCTGCGGTGCGACCCGCAGGGACGCGCCGCAGCTCTACGCAGATAGAGACTGGCACCTGCTTCTTGGGCCATGAAGGTGTTAAAACGTCATATTTACCATGATTTGACATTATGTTTTCCTAAACATACATATTTCGGCATAACTTCATGCGCTATAATCACGTAAGCTGTTTTTACTGTGGTAAACTGATAAATATATCGTTATTAAGTAACAATAGAGGGTCCTAATACGCTTCCCCCGCACAAAACTGCATAAAAACGGCAATCTATTCATCAACATACGCACAAAAAGAAATTAAAAGAAGTTCTATAAAAGCTTTTAACACCACATTACACTTTCTGTAAATTCATGCAAACAATTTAGTTGTGTTGGTAGTAGGTCAGCTTGAAAGTGCCGACTCATGTTACGTCGGCGATGCTGTAACGACTCAAATGAGTCACCTCAGCCTACAGGCAGTAGGCGGGTCAAGTTCACAGTGCACTTTCGTGGTAAGTGATGGGTTTTGACTTTTAACCCGAGCTTCGCTGCTGAACTTTACTATATATATATGTGTATTTTATTAGCTGTCTTTGAAGAAAATTGGTATAGCGGTTAAAATCTTACAGTTAATATGGTTCAAAGCATATTAACTGTAAGATTTTAACCGCTTTTTTTTTTATTATTTATTTATTTACTATTGTGTATGTTTTAGATATCGTTTTTTTTTAATGATAGATAGATAGATAGATAGATAGATAGATAGAAATTTATTCAGCTCACAAGGACAGCACAGAACACAGATTGAAAATAGGTAGGTATAAAAAAACACAGAAAGAAAATAACTAGAACTAGACTTAGGTTAGATGACAATAAAAGTAATCTTAGAATAAAATATAAAAAAACTTACACCTAATCTACCTACTCTTAATAACTTGGAGTGTCAGTGCTGCCGAGGTGAGCTAAAACGGATCAGTCTCAGCTTTCAGTTTTTCACCGAAAATCGTTTTTAAAGATAAAAGAATCCATCTTTATGTTATAAAACGAAAATAACTGGTCGTGGTCGTCAGTTATTATTTAAAAGGTCTTTAGTTCTTATTAATAGGTCTTCATGTTCAATAATGATATACATACTTGATGGGTATAATTGGCTATATTTTAATCGTGCACAAAAGAGCCCTGAATCTTTTCGGAGGTTAAGCTTACACGAAAGTGTACGTTTGTTTGAATATTTTAACTGCAAAAGCAGTAATTCTATTGCACAATTGAGGCACATGCACTGTACTGAATCGGCCAGTAACTTAACGACTCGATAGCGGCATCTTTCCTTTTTTCCTGGCCTCGGCTAGGGATGTGCCAGAAACCCAGAGAAGAGGAAACGGGAAGGTTTCGCCCAAGTGCAAAACTGCAGCTAAATACATCTTTCCCTCTATATGTCTACTACCTATACCTACATCGTTCTTGATTTCTGTAGTGTTGATAATCGTATCGAGACTGGTTAAAGTCACTTATATCATATATACCATCATTTCACACGATATCTACAGGCTATATTAAAAAGTACCTACTGCTAAATAAAACGTAAAACTTAGTTCCCCTTTAAAATATCTACCAAAAAACAGGATGGGCACATACAAGCTAATCAAATGCCCAATGGCCCACTGCTTCAACTTTAGATTGGCGATTGTATCACAAATTGTTTCGATGATGGTTTGATATTAAATCGATCGTCAGCTTTTTCTTTCATTTCAAATACATAGTTGCCTATTACGTTGCAAGTTTCTTTCAACGATCATTACATATCACAAAGTAATTGGTTACTGATGTGATGGGAACAACAGTTACTGTTGTCTATTTGTTTTGAACAGTGAAACCGAGTCATTGTTGTATCGTGCATGATTCTCATCGCCTTTTCTTTTTAAAGTCGGGTACTGGCCAATGTTACGGGATGTAATGTACCATTGGCAGCAAACATTTTGGTGATGACTTTAGTCTTTCATTTTTTTTTATCAAATGTATATCCTGTTAAGTATTGGATTTTAGTGATATTCTTAGAGTCTGTTCAAAACGAGAAGAGTCGTGGGAATGGAGGGCGCGCGTGTGCCAATTGACAACTTTTATTGTGTTGACGACACGTCATTGCAGTACGACTAAAAGTGTTAGTTCACCAAAACGCCTCTCTTCTCTTTTTGAAAACAGGAAACGTGAAAATGCGTCCCGTTAGGTACTCGAGCCTTCTTTCCCAGTCACAGTACAGGGAAGCCTTGAGACCTACTCAGAAAAGGAAAATTGAAATTTCGTTTTCGTTGTCGTTCAAAATCAACTTTTATGTCGCTTCTCTAAGATTAGCGTTTGCACGAAAACGAATCAGAAAGTTGTCGTGTGAGTGTGAGACATGTTACGCCCCGCGTAATCTAATGTGCTATTGTCTTTCTCCATATAACCTAAAATTTCGGCAATAATAACCGATGACCTGAAAGAAATCAATGGAATGTTTTACATCAATTTTGGTCACTTGCGCACCCTCCGTTATATTTCTGATGACCTGGTAAAACGGATGAGGAAATCTGCTACAATTATTTTGTTATCTTGCCAGTTTTAGTTTATTTATCGAACTGTACAAAGCCCTAATTAAATGATTATTTATCGGGTATTTTCCTGATTCTGAAGACGAATGAGGGTAGTCGTGGATACTGCCGTCAATTCTCGGCTGTAACTCCAATTACATCCAGTCGCCCCGTGACCACGATCGCTGTAATGCGGTAGAAACGAAGGGGAAATAAAAACAAAGGTACGCGATAAAATAAATACCCGATACATAATCATTTAATTATGTTAACAAATCGCGAAAGTTTAAAAAGTTTTATGTACAAAGCTCTGTTTATCAAAAATTTGTTAAAATCGGAAGGTCTTCCGTCCCCGAGTGATGAATGACGAATAGGTCGTTTATAATATTATTAACGACATATTCGCGCGCTGCTGCCGCCGTGTTCTACTAGCTGAGGGCATAAGCTAGAGATGTGCTTCATGGCAATGAAAGTGTCAAAGCTTAGTACTCACAGTTTATAACCGAATAACTTACAAATGTGGGACTGTCTATTCACTTCTTTTGAACATAAACATAATTCGATTAGAAATCTACAATTACGTTAACCCCTAAAGCTAAACTTTCGACATTGCAAACATCATATTTGGAAATTACCGTCATAACTCTATAAGACATAACTGCCTCCCACGGCGCTTTTACTTTACGGTAAAAATATATGCGAGAAAAAATACAGAGCTATTAGGTTATTAAATTCTTGTGAACGTCTTCTTCTTTTAATTTATGCCGCGCGCATCGTTTTTTTAAGGGTAAATTTATTAAGGTTCTTTTATCTCACTCGCGCGTTAGGTACTTACTTCCTTAGCGTTTTTTTTCAGTATTAAAATAGAAATACTATGGATGTCAAAGGTATAGTAAGTACCTACCCATAGATGGATTTATCTGGCATTATTTATTTAAGATTTTTTGTTGTGAGTAAATTATTTATAATAAAAATAAGTGTATTTCTAGTAGAAGTATTTTCAATCTCTAAACCGCCTCCGGATTAAAAAGATACCTATTGCTGTGTACCACCAACCCACTTTAGATATACATTCAGCTTCATTGTTCATTCGATAGATATCGTTTTTTCATGGATACAAACTACGGGACCTTATAACTTACACTATAATCGAAAGTAACAGTATAAATGTGCCTTCTATTCTGTTTGAATAGAGGAGCGTGGAATGGATGTCCATGGAATAATTTGCTGTTTGATAGAGTCTGTTCAAAAAGAGAAGAGTCGTGGCGTTTTGTTGAACTAACACTTTTAGTACTGCAGTGACAGAGCAGTGTTGTTAACGCAACAAAAGTTGTCAAATTGGCACACGAGCCACGACTCTTCTCTTTTTGAACAGACTTACCTAATTGTTGACAGGTGAGTGGATGAAGGCTGGATGATTATTTCACAGACACAGTTACTTTTGACAGATAAAGATGCGTATCTGTCGCCTCGAAAAACATGGGGAATTATGAAAGTTCTATTATTATCCTGCCGTATGTAGTATAAGATGATTCTTGTTGAATTCCCCCTTCAAAAAGCATTGAAAATATTCTGTTTTCTGTATTTATAATATAAGTAAGGATTTGTGATAATATAGGTATGATCAGTGATCACTGCCAATGTTCATTGATCACTGATATCTGGCCACCAAGAGTAATTTATTTTTTTATTTAAAGAACACAAACATCATATATATTATGTCTATATCTAACACAATCTTAATGGTAATTATTCTAATACATATGACATTTTATTGCGTACATAACTTGTTTTATAGAGTATGCGCTCAGTGAAATAAAAATTTAAAAACAATGTACTATAGAAAAGGAGTAGGTACCTATTTCAATAATAGGTCACTTAATACAAAAAAAATATTCTAATTGATTCCTTTTTCTCGAGTTTCGAAGCCTCAAGTCCAGCAGTGGAAAGTTACCTTCAATAGAAACATAATGTGGGGTAGGGGATCATCGCAAATTGATCTAAACGCGTACAGATTCTACCTATATTGTTTCTTAAGTGAACCATTGTTTCTGCCTTGGATTAAGTTGTTAATCGCGAGTCAATCTCGACGGTGCTATTGAGTCATCCAAAAGTAGTAGGTACGGCAATTATTTGATGATATCTGATTGAAATATTGATAGGTTTTTTTCTTGGTGGGTTTGATTATAATTGATCTACTATGTATCTGTTGATCTGCCCGTGAGCACACGCTGCCGTAGGCCTTCTCGATAATTATTCTTAGAAATCAGAAATCAATAACTTTATTTCTTTAAGCATACTTAATAAGCACTGAAAACGGTATACATTCCTGATTACCCTCTAGCTTAAAGGTGAGTAAATTTTATACAACGTATTTTGGAGGTAGCTGAGTGGAGTATGAATGAAGGCAATAACTAATGAAAAGATAGGGTGTCATTTTAAGACACTTTAACATAGAATAGAATAACATTTATTTCGACACACACACACGCATAAACAAAAAACAACATACAGGTGAAAACATACAAAACTAAACCAAAGAACAAGAAGGTTGATACTAAATTAAACATACATGTAGTATGCTAGAGGTCTTATCGATTTAAAGTTGACTTACTCGAGTGCTCATCAGATGAGCTGTTGAAAATGTATAACTGCACTTTAGTACATACCTTATCATACTTAAGAGCTGGCAGACTGAACACTCAAGTAAGTCAACTTTAAAACGATAAGACCTCCAGCATACTACATGTATGTTTAATTTAGTATCAACCTCCTTGTTCTTTGGTTTAGTTTTGTATGTTATACTAATATTATAGATATGATTTTGTATTTTCCGAAACTACTGGACCGATATAAAAAAATATTTCACCATTAGTACCGAAGATTACTTTTCAGGGTAGGCGACAAAAGCTGCCTTTTATCCCGGAATTCCCACGGGAACGGAAACTACGCGGGTGAAATCGCGAGGCGCTGCTAGTGGTAAACAAGTAGATGAATTTGAAAGGTCCCAGCTGGAGTAATTAAGGGCCTATGTAAGTTTAAAAGCAATTCATCTAATTGAAACGAGTTTTACTTCCTGCTGATTATAATCTGGAAGACTTCTGTGGCGCAGTGGCCGACCGTCTCAATCGCAGAAAGTTGCGAGTTCGATTTCAATTCCCAGGCGAGACATAAGATAAGATAAGATAAGATAAAAAAGGAATGCTTTATTAGTAGCTAAAAATGCAACACTAATATGTACCAAAACTTATGAAATTACCAACACCATTATAAACTATATACCTATAATACCCTCTTATAAAATAGGTAACTAAATGCTACAAAATGGCGTTCGACTCAGCATATCTTGTAATAGCTAAAGCTATTTAATATAATACTTATAGATAAGTTTGGAAATAATTCTATAAGCCTAGAAATTAACTTCAAACATCAGCAGGGGCGGATAGGCTGTCATATTCGATAGCGGAAACTTTTGACGAATAAAAAAAGTCGGAATATGACGTTTTCGGTTCGGAAACGGACCGAAAGAATTAAAATATTCTATAGTGGATTTCGATGACTACATTAATAAGTCGTCTCAGCTTATTTTGGTGGCTAAAGTTTGGATTCTTAGATAATACTGCGTGAATTTTCCACAATTACTTATTCATTTACAAGGTGCGAGCGAGAAAGTGTTTTGTTTATGACTTGTTCGTACGTTATTATTAAGTTTTTAAGATCAGTATCTACATGTTAAGAGAGAGTAAAGACATTTCTTTACTAACAGGGAACATAAATCACACATTATTCTTGCATTTATGAAGATTAAGAATTTATGAATAGATATGAAGAGATAGGGAAGATTTATGTAATATTAGAATATGTATGTAAATTCATTCCCTGATATATGAATGCTCATTGTATGGTGATGTCTGTTGATAAAGCGTCGCTACTTGTAAAATAACTATAAAACATATTTTATGGTTTCTTGGTGTTCAAGCTCTGCTTAGTTCGGGATAGATCCTGTGAAATTTTTCTACTAGTACTACTATAATTTTGCGAATAATGGTGTAATGATTTGATGAAATGATATCAATGCCTATAAATCTATTGTAGCGAGAGTCCCTATAAATAATGCTGTTTATAAAAAGAACTAATACAGTTGGAACTCTATTCTCCTATGAATTATTAATTTGAGGGTATTTTCATCTACGAGTACTTAAACGCAAGGAAATCAGTTCGTTATTTGTATAGACTTTTATACAGTTCGCTATGTTTCTGGTATAACAGCTACAGATTGGCAGTATAGGCTGATAATAAAAAAGTTTTTGTGGCTTGATATTTTTAATTTTAGACATTATTCGTGTATTTTAAATAGAGGAAGGAACGTTTTATTTTAAAGTGACAAACATTAACGTTAGACGGCACCACACGAAGTTTACGATACAACCATGTATGTCAAGCTGTAAATGAATCGGTTACTATAATCTATTGAGTGTTTCTCGCACGTTAATAACACTTTTATTGTTGTACGGCGATTTAATTACCAATTTCACTTGGTAGTTTAGTTACGCTCAATAACTTTTACTCGGGAAGTTCAGAAGTGATAGTTATTGTCATAGTTCATAATACACGCAATGAATCGTTTAAGTTAAATCGAGTGTAATTCGCGCGCGGTTAGAATGGGATAGAACTATTTCAAATTGAAGAAAAGACGGACGTTGTAATAACACTCCATGGCCATGACGCAGACGTTCCTCTTGATTTTCGTCGGTACGCCTCGCGGGTCGAACCGCCTCGAGGCTGGGCAGTGAATGCGTTAAGTATATCAGACATCCAGTACCCATAACACAAGCTCTGCTAAGCTTGGTGCTAGATGATGCTGTGTGGATTGTCCATCACTTACTTTTTTTGAGTAGGGTCTTTCTACAATTTTTCTATAGCGCAATTAGAGCTTTTGGGACAGAAAGTGGTTAATGTGTTATTCAACGTCTAGACCTATATCTATGATAAAGCGATCGGGCTGTAATGTTATCGTAAGGAGAAGAAGTAATAAAGACATATTCTATTCATCCATACTATACTTAGCACTAATAATAGCGTGAATGAAGTACCATAATCAATCATTTGGGACCCATAACATAACAGAAATTATGCTCTTTTCGACCCAGTGATGACGCTGCGTAAAATGGCCCGTATTTTTTAAAAACAGGACCTACCGGTAACCAAAGGTTTTTATAACTAAACCAAAGAAATTCGATATAATTAAAGTTGAAGACACACTACCATTTACTTATCGTAGAGGCGTCTTATAATTAAAGTCATGGTAGAGTTAGTATAAGATCATGGTTACAGATAATTTTTAATTGTTGTAACAACTTGTAATTGTTTACGCGTTGTTGGAGAAAATCCGAAATGTTTTATTATGCCGAAACGACGACCTCAGTGACAAATCACAAATGGACAAAGTAAATCAATAAAATTTTGACGACGACGCCCAAAACGGACCCAAAAATATTTGATGGAAAATTTGTCTATTGTAAAGTTGCGAGAGGTATATAAGGGCAATAATCTCTAGGTTATCGAAGGAGAACGCGCGACGATATATTATAAAATAATTCTGAAAGCTCATGATAAAGTTTTTATAAAATAATAGATTTTTGACGACGACAAAACAGACCCAAAAATATTTGTTCGAAAATTTGTCTATTGCAATCAATAACCCCATTCACAATTTAGCTGACAAAAATACACATTTGAACAATCATTATTACTTTGTATTTCGTGCCAAAAAGTTCACTTTCCCATCATCCAGTTAGATCAATCTCCTTAGCTGAAAAATGAACACCTGGAGAAACACAATTTATAACTCTGCGTTCATTGCCACAAAGCTGACAATCCCACTAACCTGAGTAAGTCCAAGTCTGTAGCTGGTCACATCCAGGTCTAGAGTAAGCAGCATATCGTCCACTATCTGTCGGTCTGATAGGGCCGTTTGAGTTGCTTCTGGTACCTCGCTCTCCGATGTCGCCAGGAGGCGGTACCTGACAAAATATTGTAATAAATAAATAATGCTGGACAAATAGCTCCGTATTATCTAGCCCCAGGCTAAGCTAAGCTAAGCAGAGCTTGTGTTATGAGTACTGGATAACTGATACTATACCTAATACTACACATTACATAGTCTGAACAAATATCTGCAGATCGTGCATTATTTGTCCGAAACGAACCCGCAACACAACCTACTGAGTTGCAGGCGAGCCACAGAGGTTGTCAAATCACTATAAGATATAAAACAAAGTCACTTCCCGCTTTCTGTCTGTCCCTATGTATGCTTATCTTTCAAATTATTATTATTTGATGCGGTTTTCTTCAATCGATAGAGTAATTCATCAGCATTGCACAGCATGATAATGATATTTAGGTCTTCCAGAAAGACTGGTAGCAGGTAGCTTACATATGGTTACTTTTGATCCTCGAACTAAAACTCGATTATAAAAAGTCAAGATTTTAATAAGGTAAAAGGCTCACCTTCTTGCGAATTCATTCAATGGCATATGCTCTGGGAATCCTTGCTTGTAGAGCCTAGCAGCATCCAGAAGCTGGAATCCACGGAACTGCAAGCAAAGGAATTAGTCAGCGGGACGAAACGGCATCGAAAGCTCTTGACGTACCATGAAAATGAGCCGTACTACTATAGAGATATAGGTTTGTTTCGGCACGCTCACTCCAAAACTACGCTGAGAGCGCAGAATAACATTGACGACGTAGCTTTTGCATATAATAATATAAAATAAATAAAATAGGTACCTGAGTTTTGTAACCCGAAACACTCAAGTCGCAGTTAAACTACGCCGTCAGTGCAGTGTAGTTGCATTACCAGCGTAAACTCAAACTCAAACTCAAAAATGCTTTATTTCCATAAATACAATAAATGTACACTTAGAAAAGGTCAAATCATAGTAAAAAATACACTGACACGGAAATAAAGTGGTATTTTTGATTTCGATCGCTTCGGTATGTAGACTAAAGTAAAGAAACGACGAAGAAACCTTTAGCCTGTTAGTTGTTATTTTTCGAGTTGGAGCAAAATCCGTCCCAAGCTTTTTTATCACCTAGATAATCTGATATTTTATAGTAAGCCTTTTTGCATAATAAAGTTTTGACAATTTGTTTGAATTTATTTACTGATAATTTTTGCAGCTCAGTAGGGGTTTTGTTGTAGAAGCGTATACATTGCCCTTTAAAAGATACATTAATTTTATGCAGCCTAGTTGTGGGTACAGCGAGTTTATGTTTATTTCTAGTATTTACATTATGTATATCGCAATTTTTTGGGAAACTATTGATATTTTTATGAGTATACAACAAGTTTTCATAAATATATTGACTTGGTACTGTCATTATATTTATTTCTTTGAATTTATCACGTAGGGATTCTCTGGGACCCATTTTATAGATGGCACGAACAGCCCGCTTCTGCAGCACAAATATGGTGTTAATATCTGCAGCGTTCCCCCAAAGCAGTATACCATAAGACATAATACTATGGAAGTAGCTGAAATAAACTAGTCTAGATGTGTCCACGTCTGTGAGATCACGGATTTTTTTGACTGCATATGCTGCAGAACTAAGTCTCTTCGATAGCTTATCTATGTGTGGGCCCCATTGAAGTTTATTATCTAAGGTGATTCCTAAGAATACGGTACTTTCTATAATTTCTAACGTTTCTCCATTTACGTTTACATCAGCCTTAACTTGTTTTACATTAGGTAGAGTAAATCTAATACATTTCGTTTTGGTTCCGTTAAGCAAAAGATTGTTGACACTAAACCAATGAACTACCTTTGAGATTGCATTGTTTACATCGTCGAAATTAGTGTTTTGTCGTTTCATTTTAAAAATTAATGAAGTATCATCAGCAAACAATACAATCTCGTGACTATTCTTGACAAGATGAGGCAGGTCGTTAATATAAACTAAAAATAGGAAAGGACCGAGGATAGATCCCTGCGGTACACCCATTGTAACTACAGATCCCGAAGACCGTTTCCCATTTATGTCAACTCTTTGTATCCTATCACTCAAATAAGATGTGAGAAGATCCAAGGAGGTGTTCCTTATTCCATAGTGATGTAGTTTCCTGATTAATGTTTCATGGTGTACGCAATCGAATGCTTTCGACAAGTCGCAAAAAATGCCTAAGGCATCTTGCGACTTCTCCCAAGCATCAAAAATATGCGATACTAACTCTATACCGGCATCAGTAGTTGACCTGCCGCGAGTAAACCCGAATTGCTTACTATGAAGCAGGTCATTGCAATTGAAATAACTGAGCAATTGATGTAAAATAAGTTTTTGAAAAACTTTGCTGAATGTTGGCAGTACTGATATTGGTCTAAAGTTAGTGGGGTCAGACCTACTACCTGATTTAAACAGTGGGATTATTTTGCTACATTTCATTAGATCAGGAAATACACCACAATCAATAGACTCATTAAATATAAAAGCTAGATCTGGTGCAATGGTATCAATCAAAGGTTTAATAATTCTAACGGAAATGCCCCAGAGATCTGCAGTTTTCTTTATATTTAAAAGTTTAAAGACTTTTATAATATCTTTTTCATTAACGTGGTTGAAATTAAATTTATTTTCGCATTTAGGTACATTTTCTATCAGTAAAGACTCGGCAATTGCTTGAGAAGAATTTAGGGACTTTGTGGTAGAGATTGGAATGTCAGTAAAAAAGTTTTCAAAAGCTTGGGCTACTTCAATGTCATTTTTGATTGTGCAACTGTTAATCTTTAAATTGTAATCATTATCGTAGGTACTGACCTTTCCAGTCTCACTATTTATTATTTTCCATGTTGATTTTATTACATTTTCACTGTTTTTAATTTTGGAGCTAATATAATTTGATTTTGCTATTTGACAAACTTTTCTAAACATTTTTGAGTAATTTTTTACTTTTTCTTTGAAGTCCTTGTTAAAATTATATTGTTTTTCACTATATAGTTCATACAAAGTTACTCTACTTTTATGTATACCCACTGTTGCCCACTCACTAAAGTTAAGTTTTTCTGAGACCATCCTCGATTTGGGTGTGAATATTGAATTGAACGCATTGGTGAATTTATTAAAAAAACTACAATACGACTCATTTGGGTTGTTAAGTGAGTAATCAGGTGATGGTTTAGAATCCCAATCCAATTTCAACCGTTCAAATCGACTTGTGGTCACAGGTGTATATTTAATTTTTTGTTTACAATTATAGTTTTTAACTTGTATTTCTAGTTTAATTAGTTGACCCAAGTGGTCTGATTTTAAATTGCTTATAATTTTTTTACTTAATACTTTTTCATTTTGACAAACAAATATATTATCTATACATTTTGCTGAGGTTTCAGTTATTCTAGTTGGTTCCATAAATATTGGCCTTAAAATAGTAATATAAACAAGTAGTAATATAAACAAACCTGTGATCGTAGTAGCGGTACGTTGACGTCATCAGTGGGATTGCTCGGCTGTTGATGTAGCGTGCAGCACACAAAAAGAACTCCGCCAGAGCCGCAACGTCGTAGTGTGTCCACTACGCCATCAGCGCAGAACTTAGCTTGGAGGGCTGTTGAGCGGCGTTTCATGCCAGCGGCTCCTGTAGAGAAAAAAGAAAACAAACTAGGTTATTCTAAAAACTACAGCAGAAATGCGTAAACATATATAATATTAAATAAATAATGTTGGATAATTTAAACAGCATCATCTAGCCAACTTACAGTGTTTGTGTAAATAAGTAGAGTATGTGGGGTACTAGAGAACAGATATAAGTTGCGTAAGGTTTGTACAGCACGATAACGCGTCGATTGCCTGGACTGATTATGATTATGCCATATCACCATATTAGTCTATAAAACTCTGATACATGTTGTAATAGCACGGAAATACCTACTTAAGTATGTACTATTAAATTTAAAAATAAAGCTTTTCGTACGTCTCAATCAAGGCGCAAATATTTTTCTGTGTCAAAATTATCAGGGCCAATTTTTCTTTAATTCTACTAATCAAAAAACACACATGTATTTGTTTTGACCACTTACTATTTCATTCGGAACGAATTTTTTTTATATCATATTAAAATATACAATCACCAAACTCTAAAAAAAATTAAGTAGGTAGGTAGATGAAATTAAAATACTGTAGGACTATCGCGTGTTTACGTACCACGCGGCTGCAGGTAATTATTACAAGAACGAGTCACTCTACTGTATAGATAACATTACCGTGGTACTAGTGTTTGTGTAATTATGTGATGCAGCTTTGCTCGTTTGTTTCAAAACACTTCTCCGCTTTGGTGAGAGTCACGAAACTTCTAAGTGATATTTCCGTAATATTTATTTGTGACATCTACAACAGTCAGACTTGAAAGGGTATTTTGAAAGGATATTTTTGACAGTTACCAGAAGTAAGCGTTCTCCTAATAGATGAGGCACGCCGTAGCGTCGATGCATCACCCACGGCGGCTGACCAAGCACTGACGCCACAAGCACCGCGGGCCCATGATGATAAACGGCCAATCTCCTCGCTGAAACAATTTTACAACAGAATGTCTTACATTCTGAAGCTATTCAGTGGGTTTTACATTATTCAAATAATGTCGTAAATTAACGACGGACCCGCATTATGGAAGAGTAAACTACGCCGCCAGTGCAGAATTTAGCATAAACGACGTAGGTTGTGAATTGCACAACAAAAGATTTTTACAAGGTAGATATTTAAAAAAGATACTAGATAGACAATACATTTACTTGAAAGCGTATCGGTCATTAAATTCGATTGTTTACAGAATTCTGTAGTTTAAACTGGCGCTGTTAAGCTATAAATTATCGACCTAAGTGCTTTATTTTTGCAGTTGATAGAATGGCATCAATTTATAAGATACTAGGCAGGTATTTAAGATTTGTTAACTTACTTTTGACTCTCCTGAAGTAGCGTTAGTGATTTCTTTGTAACAGGATTCTCTCGACTCGCTTTCACCCAGCCAGTGACATCGTATAGAACAGGATTTGTACCCTGAAAAGATATATCAGTATTGAACAGCTTTTTAACACAACCGTACTAATTTAAAATCTTTCTAATGGTTACCAAACTTAAAAGTTTATCTCTAAATATTTTCTAGTTCAAGTGGTTTGTTTGTTCCTATGGCACAATAAAATAGACTGCAATATATTTGACTCTGAATCAAATGGACCGAGTAAATATTCGTTAAGTAGCTTGACTCTAGCTAGAAGTAACTATCTAGGATCTGGCTAGACTCTTGACTAAGATTCCTTGATCAAACAATACTGCACCCTTGATCAGACTTATCTGTAGATGCAGTAGTACAAACTGCCTAGCGTGCGGTGCTTTCTTGATGAGGTACTTGGTGTGATATTAGACTCTTAGGCCCGTATTATAAAAGCTTGCTCAGTCATCGATCTATGCTTGACCAACGCTTTTCTATGGCATAAACGTCACTCAAGCATAGCTCTATGACTGAGCAATCTTTCATAATACGGGCCTTAGTGTGTTATCGCCCTAACTTGCGAGGCTATTAATCAAGCAAACTGCACTCTTGATCAATACTATGGAACTCTTGATCAAACCTATCATTGCACTCTTGACCAAACCGACAGCACGCTTGATCAAACCTTCTGAACGCATGGTCAAATCTTCTGTAACTTCTAACCTTCTAAATCTTCTTCTGTAATACTGCCTGGCGTGCGGCAACTTCGTTTCGTAGTGTGTCATCGACCAAACTTCGAGGCTATTAATCAAGTCTACTGCACTCATGATCAAGCCTTTTGCACTCTTGATCAAACCGACACCACACTTGATCAAACCTTCTGCACTTATGATCAAACCTATTGCACCATTGATGAAACGTACCTGTAGATGCTGTAACACAAACTGCCTGGCGTGCGGCGCCTTCTTGATGAGGTACTGAGTGTGGTTAGGAGATCCGTAATGCGTCATTACTCTTTCTAGGAATGTGTCGTCGTTTGAGCCTGGGTACATAGACTCTTCATCTAGTAACCTGCAAAATAATATTTTCGTGTAATTTGAGTTTAGTCCAGGATATTTTTAATGCGAACGAATAAGGTTAGTGTGAAGTAAAATTGCAAGATTTATTATTTTTATTATATATTATTTTGGTTTGGATGCACAGGAATTTCCGTTTTGAAACTTACCATAAAAGTCCCCGGCGGTCGCACTCCCTTAAATCAGCCTGAGAACTTCTGACGATGGTGTTCTGTGGTGCTTTGTCGAGTAGCTCCACCATTGGACCGGGGTTCACTGTTTCTGATAGCCAGTCTGAAAATAACATTCAGTTAAAGTTATTTTCACTGTTCAGAATTTGGTGAAGATCCAACTGAGGTGAGAGGTGCAGATTCGATTCCCGCGGTAGTCATCCACCACTTTACGGTTTTTGGGGCCACCACTATTTTGGGGCTACATATTGCTTGTTTTGTATATTACTGCTAGAGTCTGTTCATAAAGAGAACAGTAGTGGGCATTGAGGGCGCTCGTGGGCCAATTGACAACTTTTGTTGCGTTGAAAACACTGCTCTGTGATTACAGTACGACTAAAAGTGTTAGTAATAATATGGTTAAATAGGTGGCGCTGTCATATTGGATCGGGTATGCCTTAACACTTTCATGGCCCAGAACGCACCCACATGTCTATCAGCAGCACCATTCACTGCTGGACAGTGAATGCTATTGTAACAGTATTAATCTTACCATCTTCAGCACCGTCGTCTAAAGTAATTCCCTCCTGCGCGTATCTTTCCCTCGGCGCCACTAACATGGCTTCATGGAATACAGCTTGTAAGCGCTCCTGAAAACGTTACAATAAATAAACTCTCTTGCTAAACTGCTAGGAACTTAAGAAACATTATTGTTCCATGACGGAATATGATAGATATTTTTTCGTAGCATATTTTGATTGTTCCTCATAAATTGTCCATATTTCTATCGTTCAACAAATTATTCAGGTAGCATCCATTGTCAATTTCAAAGTACACGCATATAATTCGGAGGGTGGTATCTAGACATAATGCTATTGCTTTCAATTTGGCTACTGGGTGGTGGAACCACTCGAAACCTGCGGCCGCATCATACGACATCGGTGTGGCTCGGTATTCCTCAAAAGCACTCTAAAAGCTCTCTAAAAGCTGGGGCAGTCCCCTATTTTTAGTATTTTTTAGTATTTATTAGCGTTTGGCTACCAACTCACTTTAAGAAATAATCACACTAATATTATAAATGCGAAAGATGTATGGATGTATAGATGTTTATTACCTCTTCACGCCAAAACTACTTAACGGATCGGGTTGAAATTTTGCATACATATGAATCTAATCCTGGAATCAAACATAGGCTTTTTATCCCATAAATCAGTCCCCGTGGGATGAAAATCACCTTTTTCACGTTTCCATAGGAACAACGCGTGCGAAGCCGCGGGCGCAGCTAGTATAATATATACTAAGGTTTGAGTTGCCACTAGGTGGGACTTTAGGGCCGTTTTTATAGATAATGTTATGGAAAACTTCGTGCGCGAGTCAGACTAGCACTTGGCCGGTTTTATTTATTTCCCTTTTAAATTTTAGCCTGGATTTATGACGTCAGCGTGGATAAATTATATAATAATACTAATACAACCGCGACAGGAAAAAAATACATGTGAGATTAATGCATTTTTATAAGATATCAAAAAATCAAATGTCAAAATATTTTTTATTATAAAAATTTTGACCATGACGGGACCCGAACCAGAAGATGGTGTAAACTATAATATCCAAAATCGGAATTAATGCAGTTTTATTACAAGAAAGTCCATTTCGGCATATACCATTCTTTCAAAGCGCTTAATCTCATGTCTGAAATAAAAGCATATTATTATTATTATTAATGGCCACACTTGTCTCTCTGCGTCGAAATACACACATAACATACAGTCTGGCAGTTGTACAAAAATGGAGAAAGCTCCTTAACAGGTTCCTCAGATCTACAAAAGATGGCGCTGAGTTAGATGTGCCAGATGTTAGTGATAGTGTAGGATAGATGGCGCCACTTGTTCTGAAATTAGAGTGCATCTCTTACTACACTATTCCAACTGACCACTGACTTTCGACCCAGTTAGCGCAGTAACGCGCTAATCGCGTAGAACCACCATTAAAACGCTGCTGGCGCTTATTCCAGTTCTTAGGAAGAGAAGTTTCAGGAAACCTTACCTGTAAGTAGTTGGACAGTAACTTTGACAAAGGCGCGCCGCTCTGTTGTCCCGAGCACATAGGGTTGTCAGCTCCCGGGGTGTCGAGTAGCAAGATGGATGCTGAGGTACGCGCTGATGTGGATAAGCTCCTGTCAAATAAAATTCATTAAAATTACGAACAGTTGAGTAGCCATTTGGTTGGTGATTTCCAGAATATTGTGATAGAAATGTTTAGTAACTGTTTAATCGAATAGCCATGTGACGTCACGTCTTTAGTTCCGACGCATAACTTTCATAACTAGAAGTATATGAAATTGTTTGAGCTCTGAATCGCAGTGACGAGAACGCACGGATTAGGATCTAGACCGTACCGACTCAAATTTATATGTATTATCTAGAATTCTAGACTTTGATAAGACATGAAGTTTTTTGATGAAAGTCGCGATTTTTTATAGTTTTACTAAAGTTATTTACAACGGGATATATACCATGATTTGATCATGGTAAATATCCCGTTGTAAATAACTTTAGTATTAATAACCATGATGGATTTAAAAGTTTTATTTTACAGTTTTCTTTGTTAATCTATAAAAATATCGTCACGTGCTTAAATCTAAGTTGCGCTTGAGTATTCGGGGGTAAGGAAACGATTGGTTATAAAAATTTGGTCCCACAAATAGCTAGGTACGTTACCTGTTGACAAGCGCCGCGATAATGTTAAAAGTCTCGCCGTAGAGTCCAGCCACAAACGCATCGACGGCTTCTGTGCCGGAGATTTCTCGCTCGCTCGATGGCGATGGTGTTCTGAAATCAAACGTTGTGAAAATATAATTTTATTAAGGTTATAAGTTCGCACAGATCCATTTACTATTATAATTAACAATTAATATCAGTTCCTACATATTTAATGTAATTTAGAGATTATATAAAACGACGATTTTACGAGAGTAGCGCTATTTCAATAGATGTCCCTAGTCGTGTTTTTTTGTAGATCGCTTCAAATACCAAAACTGCTTTATTTTCTTGAGGATTCTCGGACATGTCAACATACATATTATCATCACGTCACGCCGATTTTAACGGTTTCGGCTAAGCTAGGTAAAAGTTTAATTAGTTAGTTTTTTAGTAATAAAGAATAAAGCATAAGGCTTTAGTGTGTAAAAACACTAAAGCCTTGCTTCACGACCCGCCGGACAAGGCCGGCGGTATTTTGAGACATCTTTCAGGCGGCTTGCGCCCACGCGTATACCATAATGTTTGACCGTGCCGGCACGGCCCGGTCGCGACACCGTGTAGCGTGAATCATCCTTTAGAGTCACAATCCACGAGTATACCTCAAGTTAGAATTCTGCTGTGGCGAGGATGGTACAGTCGCGAACACAGCTCTTGTCAGCTCTTCGGGTGAAACTCCCAGCATTTTGGCTGCGCGTTGGCCGCAGCCTGTACTCGCAAATTGATACTTGATTCCGGAACCGGTGTTTGCTGAAAATAAAAGAAGATATGATTGAGGTGATAGCTGGGTAATAAATAAACCTTAATTAAAGTTTGTCAAATATAAACTTATTTATTTAGCAATATATCTATATTGCTAGATAAATAAATTTACTGAAAAAGAAAATTGCTATGAAATAAAAAAAAGCATACTAGTATTAAAATTACAAGATAAATTGTATTTGACAAACTTTATCCATAAATATGTAATCCAATACAAACTGTGAATATTATTTGATTTTTCTGCAAATGCGGTATTTTCATAGGTATTTGTAGTATTTCAGAGTGGTTCTAAATTGTAATGGGATTGGAACGTAAAACGGAATTTGAAATCAGTTGTTATTTTAAATTCAACATATCGTAGAACTATTTGAAATTGGAAAAATAAATTGTTTTTGACATTTTGGATAAGACTCAACGAGTCCTAATTTTCGTCGAATAAAATTTTACATTTATTTTGTAACGCACTAACCAATGGGATCTCAAAGCTTTTAAGATAGATTACCTTTCACAGCACCAGCCCAGCCTAAATGACAAACAGCGGCCATGATCTTCCAAACCGCCATCTGTTCCTGCTCCGTAACACTCAGCAGCTGCAGCGCTTCCTTCAGCGCTGAGAACTCAGCTGGAGACTCCGTCTTCTCGCTTGAAGCGATAAACGGGTTCGGAGTGCTGAGCGGTGATTGGTCGAGCAGCAGGTCGCGGCGAAGGCGGCCGTCGCAGCCGTGGAATAATCTGGAATGTGGGAGTAAAGTGAATTCGAAGTTCGAACAGGCTTGCGAAGGCGATTATGAGAGCTCTTGCTATGTTCTGGATGCCTGGTACTTCTAATGTAAGGATGGATGTGGAGGCGAGTGAAAACACATACCAACATACTATATTTTCGAGTAAGCATTGCTTTTTACCGAAGTTTTGTTTTATTTCGCTTATTTGTACTGACCAAACTCAAGAGTTAGAGTTAGTCGATGACGAGACGTTTTATTATTGGTAAACCTAGTCTAGTGGTCCAGACAGTAGAGGCACTGTATCTAATCTCACCAAAACAAAAATGGAACGTTTGGTCATCGAGATAATACAATCGGAGTCACCGATCTCTGAACTGTCAGGTATAATTATTATAATCAACAGGAGTAACCTGATAGACAGATCTGATTTTCCCTTATATAAATATAAATTAAAAGAAAAGTACTTACGTGTGTAAAGCGCGTAGTTGAGTTTGACCCGGTTTTAGATCCGGCAGTAAAGTCTGTACGGAGGCGGATACTAAAGCGCCGCCGCCGTCGAAGTCGAGGGATGCGAGCGATACGAAACGAGATGCGTGTAAGTTTGTACTCGTCCTGAAACACAGACAAGTATACGAATATAATTTTTATCTTATATTATATTTTGGTTAATACATAAACAAAAAAAATATACCTATCAGCCAAAAATTTTAAAGAAATTTTAAATTATTGATCTAAAACTACATTAAGTTTTGGTTGATAAAAACGCTGCAATGTTAGCCCTTGCATTTTGTGACGTCACAGTTCATCGGATCCCCTACGACAACTGAAAGTTTAAACTTCATGCCCATACAAAAATGTTCAAGTATGACGTCACGGTTCGGGTGCCAATAGCGACACCGGCGGAATGAGTTGGGGTGGTTCTCGTAATAAAGCAATGTACCATTCATTACCAACTCACTTACCTAGAAGCTCCGAAGACATGTAACACGTCGAACGCCGCTTCCAGTTTCTCCGGGGTAAGCTTGGAGCCCTGCGCTGGATACGCGCTGGCTAGGTACCACACGCAGTGCCGCATCGCTGAGGTTTTTCCGGAGCCCGATCTGGAAGTATAAAGACAAACCTAAAGACAAGACTCAAGAGATAAACCTTGAAAAAAAAGGAGAGCCGATAGCAGTTATTACCAGTAGGTATATTCACAGTCTTATTCGATGTGCGATGTTTTTAAGAGTATGCATATTAAATTTACTTCAAACTTGTACTTCAAAATCGTTATTTATCTTAGAATCTGTGAAAGCTACCACCTTCATATTTAGGGAAATATTAGTTCGATCTTTTTGTCTTGAATTTCGTGTTTTAATAACACGATTGGTGAAAGTTTTAGACAGTAAATTTTTATGAAAATATATTTTTTGCAAACCTTTTGCTATTTATCTCAGCAACGCACAATTTTCTTCTTCTCTTCGGTTTTTGTTTTGGTAAGAAACCTAGTATTTCTTTTGTTGTCTTCTAATTTTTCGATTGGTAGTTTCATTAACTTGTAGTTAGGTAAAAACTGTTTTGGCGCATAGAAAATTCGGTGCACGTCTCTGTTCTGTACTTCTCACTCGCGAAAAAACCATATCCTATCATCGCGCTCGAAATATTTTCATTACGTCTTGTCAGATGTAGTTACTAGTCTTTTTCATCTAGGAAGCGTTCTCTTACAGACGTAGTGCTTTTCATTTTATTTGACTACGATTTTATCACTTATAATATATATTTTAGAAATACTAAATAAATTTCATTTCAATTTCAGCGTATTAAAATTAACCTGTAGAATTTCAGCACACCACTCAAATAATCGAATAATATAGGGCCTTCACACGTAATTTATTTTATAAATCAGAAATAATTTGAATTGCGTAGAGCGGAACGTTATTTAGGTCAAAGGATGTCCGAAATAAAAATAAATCAGAAAAATCAAGCCTCTTGTAAGATGATTATGTTCGATTTTAATTTGCAATTGAGTCTTGCGTCTTACCTACTACCACCTATCTGCTTGTATTATATTCAAGTAAAGGCTTGAACTGGGTGAACTAAGTTGAGATCAATACAAATTCGGTAATGTACGAATTTGATTAAAACTTATTGATTCTACCCATTCTCTCGTAACTACTCGCTCTGTCTGCGTAGCGCCTAAACGTTTACCGGTAGCCACAATGGCAACGTAAGCTTCTATAATCTATGCTAGGCTAGTTTCCTAATACAACACGCCGTTTTGTTCCTCATAAAAAACCGTTAAGGTACAAATGCATATGCATATTGCAATCAGCATTCCGTTAATCTACATACATATAGTGCGTAATTTGCATCTCGTCATAGAGTTATCCTTATTTATCACGGAAAAGATAAACACAATATTGATACATACTATAGAGATTTACATTTAGGTATGTAGTTTTTACGGAGAAAACCAGTTATTCGCGTAAGTGGTTTACGTGCGTTCAAAGTAGGGATATGACTGTCTCGGAGTCCTTATTGGCACGAAGCAAAATGGGTCGAGAAAATTTGATAAAGGACCTCACTTTTATCAAATTTTCTAGACCCATTTTGCCGTTGAATTCATTTTAAACTAATCATGTCCTTGAATTTGCGAGAAATAAAATCTAAGGCTGTACTAAAACCCATCCAAGATATAAAATTTTATGGTAAAAAAGTTTAATTTTATCGAGACCTAATAGAATATTTTATTTGCAATCCGATACCGAAACGAGTTTTGTAACTCGATCGCCTGAAGCGATTTTAGTATGAAATCGATTCAATCGCGGTGCTTATCGAATTAACATTTTAATAGCTTATATTAAAAGTCGCCGGTTCATAATAATTTTACGGTTTGCTATTGGAAAGCTTTTCCATATTTCTATTAATATCATCTGCATAAGAAAATATTTACGTAGTTTTATGGAAATTGCAGGGCACGAGCTTAAGGCTATAATCATCACGTTGGAATCAGCATTTGTTATATCACTACATTAATTGGGTTCATATTTCCTCGTGTCTCTATACAAGTTATTCTAACTTAGTGAGAGCGAGGAGTCATTTTCTTTGACGCAGTAGGTTAATATTAAGTATGTTTGTACTAGACTAATCATTTGAAAAATTGTTAACCTATCCGTAAATAAATATTTTTATTATTATTATTATTATTATATTTAAATACATAGGTATAGTTCAACGTCAAAATAACAGTTTCAAATAAATTAGTTGGGCAAACATGCATTGATCATGGAAATATCAAAGCTCTGCGTGTTCATTATGGATGTAAGCGGGTTAACTACGAACATTATTTGTGCTCAGTGCGTTGTTGTTTATACTATCTATACTAATATTATAAAGAGGAAACATTTGATTGTTTGTTTGTTTGTATTGAATACGCTCCGAAACACTAGACAGATTTAAAAATTCTTTCATTATTAAAAAGCTTACTTGCCAGGAATTCACATAAGCTATATTTTATTCCGGAATTCCCACGGGAACGGGAACTACGCGGGTGAAACCGCCAGGCGCTAATAGTTTTGTATAACTGTATACAGTTCAACCCTAAGTTTATTTATTGAGATACGGTTCAAAATACACACCTCCCTAGGAACACAATAGCCCGATCTCGCCTAGAAGCCAGCATACATCGGTGAGCGGACTGTGCTGCTGCGAAGATGTGAGGTGGCATATCATCTGTTCGACATCCTCGGAACATAGCTGCAACCTGGAATCGGAGACAAAGATTTATTGTGAAAGCTAGCATTAAACGTTTGATGATGTCAGAATGGAATAGCATACATATCTCCCGCAAAAACCTTAATACGCCGCCATTATGTATCTACTAATTAAAATATTTATGGGATACACGAAATACCTAAATATGCAGGCCAATTCAAATCTAGCCCCAAACTAAGCGGGGCTTGTGTTATGGGATGTAATTACATTACATAGATGTAGGAACCTACTTATATTTCTGCATATGGACTCTGCGTGTGATCCATTTTGCGTGGTGTTATAAAGTGCTAGCTTAGCCAGCCTAATTCTGTCCAGAAACGCAGAATCTCCCTGGGTTCTTCACAGGTTTGACGAAGTGACCTTGGGACGTTGAGGATTTCTTGCCTTGTCTAAAGATTAGAGACTTCTTTCCCGTAGCAGAATACAAGGACGGATCGGTTGTCTAGCCTATATCTGTTTTTGCTTGCTCGTTTCTAGCATTTGTTTTAGTAAATTTACACTTGCAAAACCAATTAAATTTATTCTGTTTACAAACTGCCTTTCATAGAGACCCGGATAACGTCCTTGCCTATACAATTCAAAACAAAACAATATCGCTTAGACAGCAATTTAAATATCTGTCCGAAAGATATCAATGTCTTGGTCTCTATTTAATCATAGAATTAATCTAGAGTACTCCATAAATATGTATCTATGCAATTTATTGTCCAGGTGCCTTACCTGCGGGCATTAGACACAATAAAGGGGACAATATAGTGAACTTGATTGGCAAGGATATATTGGACCCTGAATCGTTTTAATATTCCAAGCAATCCAGTCGAATATTTATCATTTTTAGACAGTTTTTGTCAGAACAAGACACGAAAATGCAGGCGAGACTGTGACCGCCATATGATAGCATTTATCATACAGTGGAAATGAGAATAGATAGATGGTGAGAGATGGTGTACTATTCTATTAGCAAGTATACTTGCTTATAGCACATCTATAACCGGCAAACAAAGTGTTTCAGCGTGCCTCTTTTAGTAAAAGATAAAGGCAAACAGATAGGTGACAATTACGGTATCAAAATGACCAGCACTCAGCAAGCTCTTCAAGACAAGAGTGAACAGGCGTCTTCTACACCTTCGTATTACATCGTTGGCCACATCTTCACTTTCCATTAGGTTAGATTGTGGGCAAACGAAGGTCTATCGGCATTCGGCAGCAAAAACACAGATGCTATAGCAGGATTCATCTTGATATCGCAGTAGTCTTGAGTGTGTGTAAATAATGAACTATTGAGAAGATGTTGTAGATTGGAATAAGAAGATATCTGAATTTTCGTGAGACGATGAGAATAGGAAAAAGAGATACGTTAGGAATAACCCGTATGGGAGGAATATGTATCCAACATGTCGATGATAGATATCAAAAATTATCACAAGTATTCAATTTAGTGTTACGCACATATTAATTAAGATTAATGGAGTCCTAGCATTATTAGCTGCAAACAGGATAATTTAAATCTAACGAGCCGCTTTTACGGCTTTTAAACATCATGATGTTAAGGTCGTAAAATCATAGACGCGTTAATAAACAGAAGCAGGAAAATATGCTGTAGTTGTAGGCTTTAATGATTGCAATAAAATATATGGATTCTGTAACGGAGGCTCTCTGACAAGATCCTGGATTCTTACAAGGCCTAAGGCTGTGTCCAGGGGCATACTCGCAAAACGAAAACTGATGTTTCTGATTTGTTTTCGTGCAAAACGTACTCGTCAGCCACGAAACGAATCAGAAACATAGTGTTTCTTTTTTATTAGTAGGTGGGGGCCCTGATCAGACCCTGAACACGACTCTTACTAGGACGTGCATATAGTAAAATTTGTTAGCTGTTAAATTTTATCTTCGTTTCATGCAAAAAGTTTGAAATACTTGTAAAACTTTAAGATGGAAATAACACAATACTATAAATTCTAGAAATCGCGACTTCGTATTCTACATCCAGTTTGCTACAACGTGATGGAAACGTAGGGGAAATAAAAACACAAGGTACGCTATAAATACTTCAATAAATAAATCGATAATATCTACATCTTGGTCAACATACACTCGAGAGCAATGAATCCGGGTCACTTAAAGAATGTTAAAAATCTAAAAAAAAGGAGTATTGAAGATTGGTCAAAAGTTATGTTCTCCGACGAATCAAAATTTATGCTCTACAAGCACGATGGAAGACACAGAGTGTATCGAAGACCAGGGGAAAGATTCAAGCAAGCATGCATCGAAGAAAAAGTAGCCTACGGTGGTGGGTCTGTACTTGTGTGGGCCGGAATTTCTTCTGAAAGTCGCACAGAGCTGGTGATCATAGAAAACGGCTCTTTAACTAGCGTAAGATATGTGGAAGAAATCCTCAATGATCACGTTGGTCCATTTATGGTCAATTTAGGTGAGGATGCTATATTTATGCATGACAATGCCCGACCTCATACAGGTAGGATTGTGAATGACTACCTTCAAGAGATGAACATTACTCGTATGGAGTGGCCAGCGCGCAGCCCGGATATCAACCCGATCGAGCATGCTTGGGACGGGCTAGGCAGATGCGTAAAACAACGAAACCCTCCCCCAATCACGCTTCGTGAGCTCAAAATTGCTCTCACAGAGGAATGGGAGAATATTCCCCAAAATCGTATAAGGAACTTGGTGTACAGCATGCCAAACCGCGTAAACGCAGTAATGGAAGCACGAGGAGGCAATACGAAGTATTAAAATTCAAGAAAATCGTAATAAAGTTCAAAAATTTCATGTTTCCTATTTTTGTTTTAAGGAGAGATCAGCAGTTTTTTTCTTTATGTAATTTTGTGTTAATAAAATGTATGGTGACTCATATTTTTTTTTACTTTCATTTAAGGAGTATTACATTGTCTATTAAATACAATTTATTGCATTAACCTATCATTTTTAGTTTCCGAGATTTTTAACATTCTTTAAGTGACCCGGATTCATTGCTCTCGAGTGTATTTGCCTGCTACGCACAAAAATTAGAATAAGTTAAGAATTAATTTAGTGAAGTTAAATATAGTACTGTGTAGTTTTTAGGTAAATAAAATTATTTTCTTTCTTTCTTTCTTTCAACTAGTATGGCTAAACCGTTTCGTACTCTTTGAGAGAAGGCTCATTTCGTGATGATGAAAGTCGCGCAATTCTACAAAGCATTCTGAAAAGTTATCCGCAGGGGGCGTGGCAAAATGATGATAGATCAGGATATTATGTAATAAAGATTACGATAACGTGAGGTCTTTAGCCTAAAGGACTATTACGTTGTGGGTTGTATCTGCTTCTATCACACGATATCTTTTTAAAAAACCGCTGCGGAACTAACAGATAACGCAGCCCAAGCGATGGAAGACACCTTTTAAGTAGTGTGTTAGTCAGAAGGGTCGAACGCAGATGCGTCACAAGAGCTACACAAATTGATTTTAAAAATTGCAACAACAGTGATCTGGTTTCCTTATTACTTTAAATGGTATGGCGCCAAAAGTTGAAAAGATATAGCTGTCTTACTAATATGAAAGCAATATTTATGTGAGAATCGACTATAAACCTGCAGAATTGATGGCATTATCAACATTAATGAGAGCAAGTGAGCGTAGGCAGCGTCATAACTCGAGAAAATGTCCTTTTACGGAGACTGGTTGGTGATTTCACCAGAAGAGGTGAGAAAAGTAGTAATTTGTTCAAGGAAGCAACCAACTGAAAGTAAGCTTTTGCAAGTTTACTTTGTGACTCTCATGATTACTGACTAACCAGGACCAAGAACACATGAAAAGCTGTCCATTTTGACAAATCTACTGCTACGCAGTATCTGTACGGTTCTGATTATCTGTAGTCCAATTCTTCCTTAGGACAACGGGTATAAAACACAGAACCATTGTGAGAATACACAACACCATACCTATATGTATAGAACTTAAAATACCTTGTCTGTGTAGATAGGAGCGGTCCGTTTCGGCGGTCCCAACACCAGGAGCGCATGTCCGGCGCGGGCGTGGGGCAGACCAGCGGCGAACCGCGATCGGAGGACGTTGAGGGCGCCGCATTCGTTAAGGCAACGCAGGGCGGCGATATCTTCGCAGCGCTCCAGTTGGGGAGGGTTAGCCTGAAAGCAACGTAGGTATAGACTGCATATTTCTTACTACAACCAACATTTTTTGTTTTTTTTTTAAAGGAAATCTTGTGTGTAAGCAAGTTCTAATTAAAATCGCTTGATTCTGCGCCTGCTGTTCAGACGGGATGGAATTAATTGTACTCAGTCTCTTTGACTTTGCCGAAATCTGTTGTCTCCTAGCCAAAAGAAAACAAAAAGTAAAACTACCATGTAGGAAAGTACATATTATACTAACTTAAGGTTAAGCTCGTTTTGCTCTCGTACATTTATGGGTTAAATTGTTTGTAAATCTGCGGCCAACCGACATCTTTTACTACGGAATCGGTGGAAAAGAAACAATTCACTATCCGCAATCTTACCTTTTCCAAATCATCTTCATCGACGACAATAACCTCCCCTGTCTGCAGCACCCGAACCTTGGCCCTTCCAGGGTCCGCTTCCCCCTCCCTGACCACCGCAGTGAATCCGCCACGATGGGCGAGCCACATGTGACCAGCCTGAAGCCATTCTTTCTCACAAGCAAGCTGTTCTTCAGACCGCGCCTGTGGGCAAAGGAAAAGCATTCGTTAGTAAAAAGCATTAAGTCAATAGTCGTAAATCAGATACCTGATACGCTTCTGAATATTTATGATTGAGAATGAATGATCGTTGGAAATGATAAATCAAAGGAACAACACGTTGTTAACGCGTATAGCGCCAAGCTTTCATATGTGTTTTTGATTGATAAAACTGTTAAATGATTTAGTGCCTTTTCGGTCGCAACTTCCATAAAACTTATAGTTTTTATATAATTTCAAATGCGTTGCAAAGTACTCTTGAACGGAGAAAATGAAAAACATACCAAATTCGTAAATGCCTAACCAATAACCGTTAAATAAAACCAGAACTTCATTAATTCATATTAACTTACATGGCTATTCAAGGAAATTACAACGTTATTAGTAGAAACGACACACCGTAACGGTCGACTCCACCATTAGGTAAAGACATGAAAATAATTTTGTGAAATAAAGACATCAATCAGCTACGTCCGTGCGTTCATCATGACACGACCATTTCCTTTGAAACCCGTTCCTAAACTACCTGGTGACATCGTCACGCTCCTTCCACGCATATAAATCAGAAGAAGCCTAACCGATGATTACGATCTTGTGGATCTTGATGATAGGCTAAAGTCACACGCACGGTACCACCTTCTGGTAATATCTGGGTGCCTGGTACTATTCTGTTAGATTTGTTTCAATATGTCAAACGTCGAGATTATTGGATTCTATAGATAGAGGTATCAATATTTTGAACGCCTGGTTACGGAACCATAGGGTTATTTTGTTTCGATTTGTCAATCAGAATTATTATACCTCTATCTATTCAATCACAGCTAGTTAACATTTAAACTTTGCCTTTGTAACGGATTGGTTGCTTTAATAGCCATGAATTCTCACAGCCAGAGGGTAATAGATTCTGAGGAGTGGCTAATACAATTGAAATTGGTGATTATTCTAAGTAGGTAAAGGACCTACAACATTCGTCTTGCACACAGTATTGGTTAATTTTACATAGCTATGGTGTATAATCGAGTTTGTTTTAAAAAACTATAAACCGACTTCAATTATATGGTTTTCTCGTGGATGCCATTGTCGAACGGAACCTGACCAAATTGAAATGGGACCACAAGGGAAGCACCAGCTTACAATAAAAAAGAATCATCAAATACAAAACAGGTCGAATTGAGAACATCCTTATTTTGAAGTCGGTTAAACTATCAATGTGCTTCAGGCTTAAGTCGTCTCTCCAAACAGTTTACTGCAGCATCTCTTATTTAACACCACTAAACAGTGTTATTACGTCTCCAACTTGTTTCCTTACACGCCGATACTTGGTACTCGTCTCGAGTTCTAAATTGCAGTCTTCAGAGTGGCTTCCTTGAATTGTTACAGAGATGTAATAAGATATTTATAAACTAAGAATCTCCGATTGATAAAATATTGTCGGTGATTACTTTAAGGTTGACTAGATCACATTCTATCTATCAGCGTTACCTACAATGACTTAGCTAAAGTATTTTAGTAGTAAGTGGCAACATCGCATAGTACAACCTGCACTATAGGTTTAGGTCCCAAAATAACAAACATACACACACATAGCAAAACCAACTCTGAAATGCATCCATAGATTTTTTTTTATGTATACATCCATCTGCAGAAATAAAACACATTGCAAGGGGATATTTAGATAATCTAAAAGCCTCTCCACGCTTGCGCATAGCGAACAACTCGATTCGAATATATTCTTCGCAGCTTCGCGTCGCGTTTGCTCCTCGTTCCTTTATTTTGTCGGTTTTTCTGTCCCGCGACAAAGGGTTTGCAAGGCACGCGTGATTTGCGTGCGAGTGTGGTGGGACAGTTTTGCCGTATTTTTTTTTTAGAAATAGGCCTTTACCGCAATCTCATCGGATGGAAAGCGAAGATGCCACCGACGATGTATCACGAAGGTCTAGAAGATGGCTACTGCGGACCACATTCCGAAACACAACAGAGTTGCTTCACGGACTGGCCCAGTCCGGAGGGTGGTGACAAGCCACGTCCGAAGCCTACCAGAGGGTACCGCTCTTAGCACCACCCAGAGGACACATGTAGGGTATCAAAGGGTCAACACCTACGGACGTGAGCGATACTGTCCCCCAAAAATTCCCACCACGAAAAGGAAATATTGATATTCGCAACGGAAAGTTAGTATTGTCTATGACATGAGTGCATCCCTGTACGTACAGTGTAAAATAATGACTGAAGATGTTCTCAGAGACCTCATATAAGTATGCCACAATAGACCTTTAGCATAAATTGAATTCGTCTGCTTGTAATTGATTCCTCAAGACTCGCTGTGATGCAACGCCGAAGGGACCTGCCTATTTAAACTTTATGGGTAACAATTTACTTGTCTTTTATTGCCATTAGCTAAACAGTAAATAGCCGAGGGGACAGCTTGTTACTGAGGAATTTTGCTAGAATTCAACGTGAGAATTCATTGTTGTTTAAGAATCCTCCGTTATGTCGAGGAGTTTGGCTGATAAAGGCGCAGATGTGAAAAGCGATAACGATGCGGGGAGTATATAGTGTTTTTAGACCTCTACGCAAAACCTTGTCAATGCAGACCAGATTGTTCCTTTACTGAAGAAATGCAAAACAAATCTTTATTAACAAAGAATAGAAATAGAAAATAGTTCGTTAATTACAATTAACAACAGTGAAGCTTATTGCAGACTGTTGCAAACTATCTAGAGGCAGTTCAACTGATCCATAACAATACTTAGTAGGAGGCGTCACAACTTTACAAGACGCTGGTTGCATTGCCCCGCTGCTGTATGGCAATGCTGATGCGCTGCGCCAGATACTTCACCAGCTTTCGGGTCACGCGTCGCTTCGGCCTGACGCGCTGATAAAATATAAGCCCTTTACTTTATATTAGAAAAAAAGTAAGTAGATATTGCTATTTTTTCATGATACGTATATAAGATTGAATTTTTTTCATCGTCATCATAATTAAGTCGGTCTTTTAAAGCTTATAAGAATGTAAAAATCGTGTTTTGATCCAACTGACATCAATACTTTATCACAATTAAATGTGGAAACATCTTGATTAAAAATATTACCAGTCGCATAAAAAATATATTTATGTAGTGTCATATTATTTGGTAAAACGGGTTCGTTAGCAACCGAATAAAGAATTACAATAAAAAGGTGGCAAATGAACTCCAAAGATATTAAGGATCAGATATGTTATGTTCAGATTTTTGTTTAAGTTGTGAGTTCTGGTGTTATTTATTTTTTCCTGTTGATTAAGTTCTTATTTAATTTCAGAAACTAAATTAGCATGGACATCTTTATGGCACGGCTGTCGAGATTAAAATCTGTGATTAATGTTGTTCCATATTTGTTCACTGATGTTAGGATCGATACTCAAGTTTCTACGACCATTTCAGAGTTAATTATATTTTCTGTGTTTGTCTCATCAGTATATTCCAAAAGTTAGAGGTGGTTTTTTCGAGTAGTTTCGTTCCGTCCATTATTTCCGCACTTTGAGGGTCCGAACGATACTACGAAAAATTACTAATGTAGTTTCGCCCATGGTGGTTTAAAAATAATGAGATGTGAGTGGATAACCAAATCCAAAACTATGAGGGTTAGAGAAAAGTCGTGAAAGCAGTCATAACCTCGATTTATGAGATAACAAAAACTCTCAAGGATGGCTGGACGAATTTTTTTTCAGGGTTAAGCTCGCTTACGAACATATCCTTTTAGATAAATTCATGCGATGTTGATATCAGTGTGGTGCTGGCTGGCTTAGAATTTGCTCAACCCAACTCTTTCCGCGAGTGTCATAAGAGGCGACTAAGGGATATCCACCGAGGGCGCCTCCTGCAGAACAACTATACCACCAAACTGCGATCTCCAACCTGCATGCCAGCGTGGGGATTATGGACACTACCCTCCGTAAGATAAACGGCAACAATAGTGGACCAATACAGGCTGTTGAGATGAGGTACGCGATGTATTATTCTGTACGTTAAATAATTACAGAAAGCTTCCTCAACATTTAAAATAAACAAAACAAAAGGCATTTATTACTTAAGAAAAGAAAAAATAATTAAACAGGTTACTTGTGGTCCCCGCACTAGGTTCAGAACCTGTATCGCGGGAGGCCAGAATACAATATGATTTTACCAACAGAAGGCAGAGCAGCAGTCCACTCGTGGCAATAACAGAATATCAAGATAAGCTCTAAAAACCTAAAACTAACACAAAAAAAATCTAAAACTTAAAATAAAATGATAAACAAAAAGTTTTAAAAGAAGTTAGGCACGTGACGAGAATACCTACACTTACATACTTTACACCAACAATTAATTTACATTACAATTCATAAACTATCATAAACTAAGATTAATGTTTGGATCAAAATTAGAGCGCCATAATTCGCTTCAATACCAAAGATGGAGGTATATGTAGTCGCAGGATCGCCAAAACCTTTAATGTCACCCACACCGGCCCACGAGGAAGTCAGTGAGCAATAGATTAAGTCATCCTACGCTCAGTTTAACTCATTGCAGTTGGAGTTTCCGTAGTTTGATCTGCAGAGGTATAATTCGTTCGATTCGTTTCCGAAACGAAAACGTCAGATTCTAATTTGAATTATATTCCGACGGAAGTTTAGAACGCTATTTTGATATCGAAGCCGACGGCCTTTCCGACGAATTAAAATACCCCTGCTGCAGGGGAGGGGTAAACACGCCCTAACATAAGGACTGTTAAGATACGTTCTTCAATAAACAATTTTACAGCTACAGCCACACCACAAATTTCATCTTATATTTACGAGCAAAACGTTTATCTAGAGCGAATACCTACTAGAAATGACTACAATGAAACACAATGTCGCAAATATAATGAGAATTGAAAAGCTAAACCAAATATAGGCCCGACAAGTGTCATTGATAAACTAACTAATGTTCAAAAGCCGTTGAATTAAATAATGAAATCATTGTAGCAGATAAAATACCTCTTAACAAAGTTATCTATAGAGATACAGAAAATGATAACCCAGAAACTATACAGAAGTTCTAACAGTCATTGAAACTGTGAAAGCTCTATGCCAAAGCAATAAAGTTTAGATACGATGCAATTCAAAATGGAGCCAGTTTTATATCACAACGATTACTGGTCAACACTAAAACACCTTATACCAATGGAACAGAGATAGTTTTAGAGATTCGGTCATGAAATAATAATATTTTAAGACAAAGAAGCAAGGAAGCCAATAAACTTTGCTGTGCGACAACGGTGTCCGTAACAAGTAGCGATGTAGGCATTCTATGGTGACACTAGAACATTAATATAAACAACTAGACATTTCATAATACGACAGAATGTATAGTCAAGAACAATGATTACTTATATAGTCGTACAAATATATCCAAAAACCTATTTTGCACTTAAAAACTGTTTAAGAGGTTGACCCTATTTAGCGATCATTGGCGTAGTTTGTAGCTTTACTTGTGATCTTTAAATCCATCATGGTTATTTATACTAAATTTATTTACAACGGGATACTTACCATGATTTGAGTTTTGAGCTTTCCAATATTTCGGCACAGTTTCATGCGCCATGATCACGGAATAACTGAAATGCGCATGCAACTGTGCCGAAATATTGGAAAGCTCAAAACTCAAATCATGGTAAAAATCCCGTTGTAAATAACTATACTTGTGATTGTATTTTATACAGGTAATAGTAAGCCATTGGATTAAACTTTGGTAAGTCTATAGAGAAAATTGTACACAATTAAGGAATGGTCAGGTACCAATTCTCGCAGACAAGTACCGCAAGCTCAGCTCGTCATAAAAACCTTAAAAGAACGTACAAAATGATCAGTTCGGACCAAATTTATAAATCCTAATAGAAGCCTCCATAAAATTCCTTACTGGAGTAGTTCTGACCGCTGCTGGCTGCTGGCGGCTCCATATAAGACATCAAAGGCAATCAGTTGGCTATATTTCAAAATCTGATTTAGGACTGCATAGGTAGGTAGGAACTATAGCAGCGTGACAGTTTTCTTTATCTCTCTAAGCTATCATCACCATGACCGTATATCAGAACGCGGCATTTAATGAATGCTAATGTTTAAATTCAAATGATTTGTCCCGACCTTTCACCGCATCGAACTTAACATTAGACTATTTAAAGAAAACCAGTCCAAAGCTGTTTTCAAAACAGATTTCAACCTTTGACAGCGGCACTTTAAATCGTCAAGAATTGAGCGCACGTGGGCAACACTCGGTCAAATATTACGGGTTTTTGATAATAGATTAAAAAAGCACAATTCCAATGGACTCGTAGTTTGTAAAGGTACATTAACAGAATTAAGGTTATCTTATCTATCCTGTTTTACATATTTTTATACTTGCGTAAACGGTACGTAATTTAAAACATAAAAACAGAGAAAAGTTGTTTTTTTGTTGTTTGACTTAAATGTACGGTTCATTTTAGTTAAGTTCATAAATTATGATATGAATTTGGTTCCGTTTTTATACTATGTCATAATTGACTTTTGCCGCGGATTTGACGCCTTTTTTCCTGGACTCAAGTATGTTTCTAGAATTATACATAAAACTCAGATTCAATTGATCAGTACTTTTAGTCAAAGTCCACAATCCACGTAAGCTTTTGTCTTTATTACAGAGTGTAAAGATTACATAGCAAGTAGTTTATCGATTTAAGGCATTTTAAATGTAAATTATCCAACGCCATGAGTAGCAAAACAAAATGTAAGATCTATGAATAAACGGTACCAACACCAGGTGTCGCTGTAAATGGGATCGTATCGACGGCTGACCCACAAACCGAACACTTTGACGAAACGCACACAGAGATATCTATTTACGACCAAAACGAGATAAACCATACTGTTAAATGGGTTAAACAGGAAAAGGTGTCGAGTTTCTCGGGAAAAAGGAAATGCTGATGAAGATGAAATAGCTACAAAGGGAATCTAGTGTTTTGGAGTTACAGATTAGAACGATCAAAGGAAATCAATTTCGGAAACTGTTTCGAATTATACACGCTTGCGAGGTAAATTTTTGTATGGTACGAAAGAGCTTGCAAGAGGTAATTTTAATCGTAAATCCTGTGAAATCCTTGCAACTTATTAGAATTTAGAATTAAAATAATCAGCGTTGATTGAAATCTGTATAACTTATGCAACACATTCCCCTGACAAAAAAATCATTAACATAATACACTGACACCCTATAATTCCAAATAGTTTAATGTATCTAATAACAAGAAAATCAATTATTATTCCTTTGTATATGACGACAAGCAGATAATTTGCTTGCATGATTACCACCCATTGTGTACGAGAGCGACCCTGACTCCTGCACTCGAAGTTTCCATAAACAGTTTGTAGGTGTTGTTTTGATGTTCATTTGAAGCTCAATATTCTTATATGTATGCTTACAGGTTCTAGTTTTATCTCATGTGTTGTAATGTGATGTGGCTTTTCTCGATAATTCATAATCTTGCTGCTTTGTATATTTTTTTCATTTTGAACAGCGTTGGAGCGTAAAAAATCAAGGCGACCGATAAATAGGCCGTCTTTTAATGAAATTTTAATATAGTTTTCAAAAAAACGGTGTGTTTTCAATGTTCAATTATCACAGGATCAATTGAAGTGATGTTGCCGGTGGTTATAATCAGCATTGAAAAGTGTCACCTCAAGAAGGAAGGCAGAAATTATAAATAAATTATGTGAATGAGCGTACGATGAGCTGAGGTTACTTATGTAAATATTGAAGATAAGTAAAAGAAGATCTTGCGGAAACTTAACTTAGCGTAATAATGATGACGATAAATGATATACCGCCTTATTCATAATAGTCTGCTAACTTGGCACACTGCTTAATCTCGCTTTGTCTTCTATTGACATAAGTCAGAATGAGAAATAACACTACTTAGCAGCTGTTTTATGTTATCGCCCATTAATGAATAAGGGGGATAGTGTTTAGTTCAGTTCAATCTACTTTCCCGTTGTCTCAATATCTTCTTTGCTCTCTTACTCGTATACCAATCCTTTAGTACAAGGTCTGCATATAATTTAGTAAACAAACTTTATTTACTGCCAATTATAAAACATAAGTACTATATTGTGACACGAGTAATGCCCCAAGATTATCGCAATACCATGTTAACAGACAGTTACCTTTCAATTTCTGTTAAGGTACAATTTGTATTGTGACCACGAAGCTTAATAACTCCAAAGCACGAACAAGGTACAGTGTGACAGATTATATCTAACTGGACTCTACTAATAAATACCAAAAGCGAACAGGAAGAATGAAAGGAATCTGACCTGATTGTAACCGAAGTCGGCGTCTACTACAAATCAATACCTACCTGTGTTTAGGATCGGAAATATTTCATCATATATCTAGCTAGACTAATAATGTGTATGGCAAATCAGGCCATAGATATTATCAGGCCGTATGGTGCCTGCTTAGAATTTGCACCACTCCAACTTTTCCCGCGGGTGTCGTAAAAGGCTCTAGTCTAGGGGTATCTACCGGGGGCGGGCAGCAGCGCTTCCTGCAGAACAATTCTTCAAATCAATAGGTATCAAACAATCTGTTTGATACCTATCAAAGGGTTTCTGAAGAATGGATATTATAAAACTTGAAAATGGATCATAAAACTTCAAATACAACTGCAAATTCTACCACTAAACTGCGATCCCTAACCCGCATGCCCAGCGTGGGGATTATGGGTATTGCCCCCCGTAAGATAACAGCCAATAAGGCGCTTATTAGAGGAAGGCCCGTCTAGCAGTAGACACATATAGGTTGTTGAAGTAGAGGTTGAGGTTGGCAAACCAAACGATGGGACGAGCTGGACTCAGAGCTACAAAAGTTCAGATTTTTTGAGTGTAATAAATAAAATTAACACGTCGTAATACGTAGGCTGTGGTAATACTTGGCTAGAAAGTATGACGAGTTCCACTATTGGGGGCAAGAAACTTCCACTACAGGGAGAGGACTGAGGGACAGACAACCTACTCGTCGGACTACATCAAAGTATTGTTTGGTACAACTAGATGCGACTTGCAGGGCACCGAAAAATATGTTATCGCTAGTATTGGCTTTTATCTTATGGTCCATAATCCTCACGCTGGGCATGCGGGTTGAGAATCGAAGTTCGTTAGTAGAATTGTTCTGCAAGGGAAGCTGCTGCCCGCTTGCGGTTAATATCCTTTAGTTGTCCCTTACGACACCCACGGGAAGAGTTGTAGAGGTGCAAATTCGAAGCCTGGCACCACGCAGCAGAAAAAGCTTAGGTAGGTATAATGTAAATAACCAACAGTGGGTGAAAACGGTCTGAAGATGAAAAGCTAAGTAAGTAGTGGACAATCTATCGTAAAATACCGAGCCCAGAGCGACCGATAAAATCAAAGATAAACACATCAAAAGATCGTAAAATGTTACTCAATGATATAAATTCCATAACAAATTGCAGACGAATCTCACACGACGCTAACAAACCATTTGTCCATCAAGTTCGATCAATTGTTAGCAATAAAAAATCTTGCACTTGTGAAATGAAAGTTACATCATAGATGCGTTTATTGTGCATTCAGAAGGTATAAAGGAATGTAAAATAATTTTTGTTATGGAACTCCTTTTAAGGGTTGCTGCTGAAACATCAGGAAAAATCTAATGTAAACGCAATAAATATTCAATAGTTTAATTATGCTTGTGTTCGCGTAACTTTAGAATACTATATCGGCTTTTATGCATAGATCAAAGCATATTATTTTATTTAGTCAATAGTCAAATCATACCCTGCTGGGCACACAGTAGTATGGAAAGAAAGAGAGAATAGAAGAGGGCGTCATTGTTGGGAGGTATATGTTACTCTTTTGCTTTATTTCTTAATTTTCGTTCAATTTTTCGGCTAGGGTGCAATATGATTTTATGATTAATAAAAGCTTTAATTGTTTTATGAAAAGATTAAGGTTTTCTCATTTATGATTATAGCTTTTAAGTTATTATTTTCCAGAGGTGCACCAAATTCAATCCAGTTATTTTATAATGCGTCAGCCACACCTAAACGTTTCCATACAAAGCAGGGCGAAGACCCAACGGCTCCAAGCCACAGGAAGCTCATTACTAGACAGATATGGGAGCATCGACGATATGAATTAGACGAGTCACGTAGATACTGGTAATTAGTCCTTTCGAAGCACCAGCGGCGTTTCTCTGGAGATAATTCACGGTTATCGCGGGTGACAGTTTGATGAAGCGAGAGCATGTTTGGATGTCGCATCCGTTGTATCGATGGACCGATGAAATGGTGATTGTATGTACGGACAGGATGTTTGGTCTACTATCGAGTTCCAGTTAGAAGGTCTGTACTCGATTCGAGAATCTAAGATTTATTTGTTTTCACAAAGGATTGAAAATTTCACAAAAATCGAGTCTGCAACGGACGGCAGAGGAATTAAATGATGAAAACTTTCGAGCAATAAACTCTAATCTAAAGATAGGACCACACCATAACCAGTTAACTGCATTGTTATTAAAAGCCATTGACTGTACGAAGATACCTTAAAAGCTAATTGTGCAATAGTTAAGCCGAAGAATGAGAACAGCATCGATTACCACCATTTACTGGTAACACTGACAACGTATCGTTAACGAACTGTAAACCTTCTTCTATTGGGGACATTGTTATTGTAACCGGTTGGAAATTGGTTTTAGATTGACGAGGGAACGCCTACAAGACGTCGTTTAGGAGAAATGATTTTAAAATTTACTTTTATAACATGCTTTTGACGTGGAAGGCTTAGAATTAGATGGTGGATTAAGCTGGACTCCCGCCAAAGTAGGTGATCTGTCGCAGCGACTACTTGTAAAGAATTAAAGAAGGTAGAGAAGGAATTTGCCATGAAGTGATAGTGCTGCAGCGCTTTTCAAAGCTGGATGTGTGTGGATACACATCATCCTCTAGCTGTTTTCTCTAATAAAACGAGTCGAAAATGTTTTTAGAAACACACACGTATAAAACATCAATAGAATGCAATAAGTGATTGCGTATTCACGTACCTGCATTTCAATACTTGTTATTAATTACAATTAAAGCTCATTTCTTTCCAAGGCTCTCAATCGATATGAAATTCAATAACAAACCTAAACCCGCCCAGCTGTATAATTATAGAATTTCACTGAGCAACAAGGCCGTTAAAGACCGATGCGTTTAGAAACCTCTCCGTAAATGGAAACCCGATACCTGGTCTGACCAAATGTTGATATTGACTCATTATGTCAAATGATATTATAACTTTGGCTCTGACCGTACGATGCATGGCATGTAATAGAATTTCGAGTTAAAAGTCGATATTTTTATGTCATTTTCATTCATGTCTGTATCACTGAAGAGAGCTGGAATTAGAATTGGCGCTGGACATGGTCCATGGTTCTCTTCAGTATACACCGTTTCCTCAGATCAATTAGGTACATACATATATCTAGGATTGTTCTGAGAAGTTGCCTTGGGACAATCATTATTGAAGGCAATGATGTCGCCTGCCTATGCTTTTTAGAGCTTGTGTGTGAAATCTTGAAATTGTCTTTGTAAGGCAAACCAATACATATGAGAAAACCAGTCGAAGATTCACAAAAGCGCACAAATTATTCAGTTTAATTGCATCCGTAAAATAAACAAAAAAAGCAATGAAAGGAGATTATTACCTGATAGCGACAGTATGTACTTCAGTTGCTAGATATTTTTTTACAAGCTGGCACTCTATTCTTCTATTTTTTTCATTCAATTATCCACAAATCCCGCTATGCACTAGTTCCGCTTTGCCAGGCCTCCAGAATGCACCTCCAATGCAAAAAACAAAAGGGGATCGCACTAGCTTTGAATTTTTGTCCTAATAGGGAATATATATTTTTTCTGTGCTAATATGTTTACTTACTCCAAGGTACTTCAAAAATGTAAGTAAGTTACTAAAAAGTTGCAACAAGCATTGCACCGATAAAAGGATATTCAGTAATCTGTGGCTTATGTAAATAGGAAACCGACCCATAAGAAAATGTTATTCCGGAAATCCTGTTCAAAAAGCTGTAAAATCATAAGATTCATATCATTACGACACATGCTATCCATTATAAAAACTCCAAATCGCTAATCCTGGCGCGACTGATATAGAATACATATTAGGATGGGACAGGAAGCTGGGACGTGCTGGCATTCCTTATGCGCGGGCGCAGTCGCTTTTAGAAGCGGTACAGGTGGATGTTTGGATCGTTTGGTGGTACGGTTGACGAAATTTTATGGAGACAAGACGATGGAAATATTCTAAAAAGTAACTAAGAGACTGGCACGGCTCAAGAATAGCCGAGGCTTATAGGAGGACAAGCATCGCATATGTTTTTCTTTATTTTAAGTGAATTAGGTTTTGTTATAAGTCCTAAACCTAATCAAAAATTCATCCTTAATTTTAAAATCAGTGCTTTCTCTCTGAATTGTCATACATAGGTTTTCTTGATAGAGACCTAACCTAGTGCCCAGTAAACTAGGAAACCATCAGAAATCACATATCACTGTAAATACGTCTCGACAACTAAATGGAAATATAGTCTTTCATACACTATACAGGATGTAATATATGGGGTGGATCATCGGTAGAAGGGGGGTGGGGGACCTGAGTACCTATCGATTTAACGCCGTAATGTACATATTCAACAAAAAAAGACAGGGTCGCAGACGTAATATTTTGGCTGCAATTGCGAAATTCAATCTGAAATCTGATTTTGACCAAAATTTTACAAAAGTTAAAATAACTTTTGAACCAGTGAATATCGCAGAACATACATGGGGGTTAAATCGATAGGTACTGAGTCCCCCCCATCCACCGATGATCCACCCCTTATGGTACACCCTGTATATTCCAGTACGTACAAGAAAAAATATGTGTCCAAAGTCTTCTGATTACCTAACTGACGGACTAATTAGAATTTAGTTTATAGTGTTAAAGTAAGTAAATTTAGTTTTTAGTTTAGTTGAATTTTTAGCCTATTCTAGACAGCTTTCGCCGGGAGATTTTTCTTACTTCTGTACTTTGTAATTTTGTGTATCTGGAACTGTCTATTTATACAATAAAAATTCAATTGATTTCATTGGAGTACTGAGAAGAAACGCAACATGCATCGATTTGTTTACAAACGTACTCAACTGAACCATAAATAGAATAACTGAGTAAGTGGTCCGTAGCTAATAAGTTTATCGTAATGCAAGTGGGGTTCAATAAACGCATAGGTTACGAAACGTTACTATTATTTTACGTTAGAACCATTTGTTGGTAATCTATAATTTGTAAAAGAATTAAATAAATTTAAGAATGAGCTACCGCTATTTCATAAAACAAATTGTTATACGTTCGCTAATGTTTCTTATTAAAAACAATTTTTAGGAAGTTTAAGTTATGAGTAATTAAAGTGTAGTTTATTAAAATACTTAATTTAAATAAAGGTATGATAGTTTCCATTTTGCAATTGCATGCACATTGGGGAAAAGTAGGGTGTAGTAGATAATTAAACAATTGATGTTGCTCATTTCGCACATCATAGGTTTTAATTAATAGAGTTTTATTCTAAACATAACAAATTAATTTTAATTTTAAATGTGTAATCCTGTGTTGAAGGCGACAAGAGGTCTGGTAAAATACATAAAATAACCACTGACCATTACAATAAAGGTACCTACCTACTTTAATAATTTAACAACGTTGTAAAACTACGAACAATAAGTGTTATCATCTATACCTACTTACATTATAAGGAGGTAAGATTTGATTGTTTGTTTGTATTGGATGGTCTCCTAAACTACTGGACCGATTAAATAGTTCTCATATCATTTAAAAGCTTACTTTTCAGGGAATATAAGCAATTTTATCGACGAGATCTACGCGGTTGAAACCGCAAGGCACTGCTAATATTTAATAAGGTAATTAACTTACATGGAGTTGAACTAGATTTATCACTGTTTTACTAATTTGGACATCATGGGCATCGCAATAAGATAGATACATAGATAGGCCTATAAACAATATTTTTTGTTTAGAATTTTACTAGCCTAACCCCCGAATACTAAAACGCAACTCACGCTGTAGTCGCGATTTTTTGACAGTTTTAATAAAAAGACACTTGAGACGTCCTTAAATTTGAGTTGCGTATGAGTATTCTTATATGTGCGCCTACCTCCGAATACTCAAATGCAACTCAATTTAAAACACGTCTCAAATGACCGGATTATCATGGAAAGCTGTCAAAAATTCATGAAAACATACCATATAATAACCATATACCATTTAATACATTACCATATAATAAACTTATTTCTTTCTTTGTGTTAGTGTCAGAGTCAGCGTCAGAGTCGAATCGTTTATTTCTTTAGACTTACAAAAAATCACCTACACAAGTCAAATTTTTACTATATAAACAGCTGATAAATAGTAATGACTATCAAATAAAAAATAAGGTGCAATTGACTGTAATTCACTTCAATTTTTAACGTGAATGAAAGAAAGAAATCATTCTACAATAGGAGTACAATACGAATTAATCAGTCAGACAAAGCACGTCGATACAGACATTACTTCCGAGAAGCGATGCCCATCGTCGTGATTGGCAGCTGATCGACAAAACGGACGGTTTGGTTGCTTACATTAATGAAGGCGGGCTTTAGACGGTAGGAAGTGGACGCAACTGCGATTTTTAACGCAACAGGAATCAAAACCACATAGTTATGTGGTTTGTCTGCAACTTGTCTGTGTGGTTGTCTGGTAGAGATCGCTCTTGAGCGATAAATAAATAAGTAATAATAAATCTTTAATTCAGACTTCATACATAGGTCCATAGATTACACTAAATTGGTAGGTACATAATATATATAATCAAATAGTCAGCTTAATATAATATATCAAATAGTCAGATAAGACCGCCACTTGTCACTTAGTTTTAAGCTGTTCTATTTATTGTTTCTTTAAATAAGTGTGCAATAAAGAATTTTCTATCTTTCTATCTATCAACTTAAGATAGACTTAGAATTTTTTAAGCGGTTTTGATTCCCGTTGCGTGAATCGATCGCAAGTTGTCTTAATAGTAGAGAACCCCAGGATTTTGCTGCATACTTCGCTGATTTAGACACAGCCTCACGTAGTTTTATTTTCGAAATGCTGTTGACCGCAGATAGCCATTGACATCGTTACCGGACTTTTGGCGGACGAACTTTATATTGAAACTTAATGTTTCCTTTTCGTGGTTTTCCTACTATAAATACCGATCTCATTGGAAAGAAAGAAAAAAATCAACGCAGCTATCTTATCTTTAGAAACCCTCGTTTCAGTGTTTGCGCCGTAAGCGATGAGCCTTTAGCGACACCAATGTAAATAAATAACACTCTTTATGATCATGAGATATCTAATCCTAGGCACAGGAATCAATTGAAATGTCTGTAACAGCCGACGTAATATGCAAAGCCCTCAGCAAGTATACGTACACGCTTTTCAAATTACGCAAGGTCGTTGGTTTAGATGCCCTAAAAATGGTGTACCATAGTTATGTATTACCAAAATTACGCAACAAGATTAATAGAACAAGAAATAATATTTAGGTCACGAAAACAGGTGCGGTCATCAAGGTTTAACAAGCATTGACAGCTGCTAATCCCACTTTGCAAGCTTTAGAACTTATATTACACCCTACCAGGTTGGTACTACTTGTATAGTAAAGCTACATTAACGCATCGTCAGTGTTCCCCCTTAGATTCTTACGAAAGAGGCGCGTAGGCGATCCGACTACCTCGAGCCTACCGACAAGTTCCTGGCTTGCTTGACGGTTGCAAAACCTAATCTCATAGATTGCGTTTCATTTGTGCATTTTACTGGCTGGTTTAGATTTCGTTCATCCGCAGGTTTTGTGAGTCACCGTGGTTGATAAAATCTGTGAGGTTTTGATATCAACGAGGGCAGAGTAGAAGACATCTATTTAGTGGTAGCGTTTGCAAGAATGTGTCGATTCATGAGGATCAAGTTAAAGAGCTTCTGAAGCGATTCTACGCGTGTGAGAGATCTGTCACTGATAAAAAGCTTTATAATCCCTGATGATGAACAAACCTTTATCAATATCTTCAAAGAATGAAAGTTCTATGTTCGGTTGTAGAATGTTTTTTTATGTATGGTCCACAATCTATTTCTCCAATTATGGACCGATTTTGAAAATTATGTTGCTATTGTGAGCGAATGATCCCGAGTTGGTCTCATAAATTTTATTCCCGAGCGTATAGAGTACGACACGACACGACGCAAATTTAAAAAGTGTAAAGTTGGGGGATTACAAAGTCGATTTTTAGTTTTTCAAAACAATCAAATTATTTTTATAAGTAGAATACAAATGCTGATTTTCTGTAATCTATTATTGCAGCTGGAAATGATCATTTATTAAATTTAACGGTTCGCTTTGTATTATGAAAACAAACATTCACGGCTTAGTCTATGAGAACTTAGTAACTGATTCGGTTTGCTATTTCAATGAATTTCGTTCTAGGCTTCTGGTGTTACGTACTAGTAATCGAATAATTTAATCGAAGGTCGATTTAGTTATCAATGTTTATATAAGAATCATTACATTATGTATACAATTTAGTAGCTTGCCACACTATACAACCGATTTTGATAGACGTAACGCAGTCATCGAGTGAATAAACTTTTTATGCGACAAGTCAAATATTAACTATTTTCTGCACGCGCCTTCGCACGCGTTCTTAAGTCTTATGCAATTTTGGTAATTTTGTACTTCGAAATCGTTATTTATCTCAGAATCTGTGAAAGCTACCACCTTTTTATTTAGGGAAATGTTACTTTTCATCTTTTATCTTGAATTACTTGTTTCAAAAAAAAGATTGGTGGAAGTTTTCTCAATAGTTTATAGTTTTGAAAAATAGATGTTTAGCACACCTTTTGCTATTATTTATCTCAGGAACAGCACACTTTTTTTTGTTTTTGTTTTGCTAGGAAACTTAGAAGTATTTCTTTAGTTCCATCTTTTAATTTTTGATTGGATTAATTAACTTGTAATTAGGTAAAAAACCGTTTTGGCACCGCATAGAAAATTCAGTGCACGTCTCTGCTCTGTACTTCTCACTCGCGAGAAAACCATATCTTGTCATCCCGCTAGAAATCCATCTTATAGCGGCGTGCACACTCTTAATGAAAACTTATGAAGGTTTTTCTATCCCATGATAACTGATATATAAGGGTTAAAAAGTCTCTGTTTTATTCCAGACTTAGAGACCTACATACATGTATGTAAAACTTCAGCTAGTCCCGTTCCGTAGTAAGGCCGTGAAAGTACAAACATTCATCTATCCATCCAAAGTGCGTTAATATGATTGCGTCAATGTATACCTACACCCAGAGCATCAATGACACCTACTTCAATCACAAATTATATTTCGTTGAATCCGTTTGTATTTTATAATACAAGGTAAAATATTTCCCCATCCCGAAATCAATTCTATAGCTGTTAACAGGTAAGTTTATGGATGTAATGTTACTTCAAAACATAAATCTAATCGACCACACATCATAAACGCTGTCAAAACATAGAAATATGTCATGACAATGTAGAAACACGCGTGGGCCTGCATTGCTCAAAGCGCCGGAAAAATAATAGCTTGTCCTATGCATCGTTGCTATTGCGAAGTCGTAAATGATGAACGGTTTCTTGGAATTGAGGGAATTAGATAGTTGAATGATACTTGGGTACTTGGTATAGGTTGAAAGATCGTCAACATACTAATATGTAGATCTTTCACAAGAAATAGAGCCGTGCGGTACCGACTAGAATTTACGCCATCCCAAATTTTTCCGCGGGCGAGCAACTCTACCACAAAACTGCATTCTTCCAACCCCCATATCCAGCGTGTGGATTATGGGCATTACTCCCCTTGAGATAACAGTTAATAAGGCGTTTATCAGGGGGAGGCCAGCGTCCAGCAGTGGACCAATATAGGTCGTTGAGGTGAGGTGAGGAAGAAACAGTGATAAGTCAACCGCTTGGATAAAAAATTACGATTTACTTGCAAAGGTTTATCAAGGCCGTCGGTTTCCACCAAGTGTAGTGGTGCAATAATTACCTATGGTTTATCCATTTTTAATGAAGCATGTTAGTAAACAAAGTACGACACAAATAACAAAATCTCACTTGGTTGGCGTCGAGTTTCAGATATAATTGTAAGCAATTTTTATTGAAGGGAGGATCTAAAATGGACAAGTAATGAAATTACGTATAAAAGGAAAGGCCAACAAAGTGAATTTTAGGTTAAGTATGGGCGGTTTGTTTACGTTTATGCTCCATTCAAAATGGATATGATATGTATCGACACATAATAATCTCGAATACAAATAATTGTGATGGTCCGTGAAGTTATTTCGACATCATCTTATTGGAGTTTTAGAGACTTCAATAACAATGATCGATATGGAATGAAATTTTCAGCACACAACTAACTTCCCATTCAACACAGATCAAAGATTTGTTTTGAAGGAGTGGGTTTGTTCGTTTGAATCGATAGGTTTTAAGCATCATAATAACATCACCAACAGGCGCCAGCTTCAACTGTATTTATGAAGTGTTCTCACCTTATCAAAGCTCTTACAGTTGTTCCTCATCATTAGAGATATCATTTGCTGTCAACATACCAACACCGATGTTATCTGGTGAGCTGTCACCTCGATTCCATCAATGACATTTTTAATCGATATCCAATTATATCTCGATGGGCCTTGTTAATTTTGAAGTGATCGAAAATGAGTTTATGATCATTTAGATAAGTATGCATTCAGTGATTCTTATTGACGACCGCTGTCCCATATCCTACTAATATTATAAACGCGAAAGTTTGTAAACATGTATGTATGTTTGTTGCTCATTCACGCAAAAACTACTGAACGGATCGGGCTGAAATGCATACAGGTAGTTCTAGGCCTGGAATAATACATAGGCTTATCCCATAAATCAGTTCTCGTGGGATATGCGTGCGAAGCCGCGCGACGCAGCTAGTTATTTATAACTTTTGTATTTATTTATTCATGCGGCTGCATGTTTAGTATAATATACACAGTTTATTTTTTGATAAAGCTAACTACTTGAAATAGGTTAGAAATAATTTCTGTTTTGTCTATGGATGGGGAACTTATTCTACTGTACTCTTTTCTACTATTTTGTTCCCATCTAAAACGGATAAAAAGTGTTATTCTCAATAATATATCTATTTCAGGGTATTTATCGGGTTATTTGCCAATTTTTCCCATGTTTCAGCAAGTTTAGACGGCCGTGGTCACGGGATGTCTCATTCCAACTATTAGGATCACAAAAGCCCACCACCAGACCCAATGGAGTGGAACTTTAGCTTCCCACTAGTGTTATCCGGTCTGTGGTAACGCCTGCTGGAATGCAAGCTGAACGGTAACCCTTAAAAGGCGTCACGTCAGTTATAATGCCTCTTCAGAGCTAGGCCTAATTGGATTATTGTAACACGAGTGTAGAACCAAATACTCCCTATAAATACTACTACTAATATTGTAAAGGCGCGATTGTGAAGTCGCTTGTCTGTGCACGAATACGCCGGAAATAATATAGACTAGCTACACACCGCGGCTTTGCACGCCTATCCCACGGGAACTGATTCATGGGATAAAAAATAGCTTATGTGTTATTCCAGGCTGAGAACTACCTGTATTCAATTTCAATTTGCACCACCCCATCTCTTCTCCCATCTCTTCTCGTGGGTGTCGTAAGAGGCGAATAAGGGATATCCACCGGGGGCGAGCAGCAGCGCCCACAGCAGAACTATTCTACCACCGAACTGCGACCCTAACCCGCATTCCTAGCGTGGGGATTATGGGCATTAGACGTCATTAGATAAACACCAACTAGGTGCTTATCAGGGAGAGGCCTGCGTCCAGCAGTGGACCAATACAGGCTGTTGAGGTTAAGGAGAAGTAGAAGATACAATACCAGATTGGAAATCTATGAGTCCCTCTTCCGTTGCAATTCAATACATACCTGTAACAAGATAAATACCAAATTAAGCAACTTATTGAAAAGATAACAAATGGCAAGGAGGTACCTAACACAAATTACTTGAATATGTGACAGGAAAATACTCAAGCACGCTTTAACTATTTTATGAAATCAATTTCAAGATTTCTTATATGTAAAGGCAAGAGCGTATTACGAGTACTAACCGAACGTGAAACAGACTACCATAATATTTCAGTGAACGAATAAACCTTTTAACGACATTCATCTTAAAACATTTAGATGCCTACAACAAATCAGATCTCCTGTCAACAACCAAACAATGAAGGCAGTCGTCACTATTCCATACATAATAACAATTTACATTTAAATTTCACAATGAGCATGGGTACTGTGTAGGAGAACACTCGTCCTTGCACATTCTAATAAGTACGGAACATCTCTAGATACGATAATTAAAGGTATTTTAACGCCTACATCAGATATCGATTCTAAATTAATGATTTGCACAATGCAATGATGTGTAAAGGTCAAGGTATCATAAACAGCAATCTATATTTATAACCAAATAAATAAAAAACAACAAACATGAACTAAGAACTACTAAAACAACAAAAAGAATAACTGAAGATGTTTTTGGCAGTCTAAAATAAAACGATAGACCGGATGGCATCTGAAAAGATATAGACAAAAAAGATCAACCAGATGAAACATGAAAGTAAAACGAAGACCAAAATGTAAAGGCCAATTAGATAGTTAAAAATTCAGTGGCATACCTAGGAGCTATATTACGAAAGAGTAGAAATAGTACAAACGCACGTAGGAGACAAATTATACAGGAGATTAACAATGAATTCTAAGACGTTACGAAAGCCATTGTTTGGTGATCCATATATCTTGGAGCAACAAAGCAATAGGGTATATGCATGTTATTTCAAAATGGCTAAAAAAATATATACGTATTCTCTATTGATATAGAAACATATCTACATATTTATTTTTGCATTTTGAGATGTTTTTATTGTAGAATTTAACCATTGAAAAATTGATATTTTAAATCTCAATCGCAAAATTTCAAAACGCTACGCCATTGACTAGAGCGGACGTGACATCACTGTACTCATTTCTTCTTTTTTTATTCTGCTTGCTGCACCTTGATTTGACACTATTCTGCCCACTTGACATTTCGTATTGTCGATTATTTTCAATTTTTTCGGAAAACCTCTTTCCTGAGATGATCACTACCGAGGTCGTCTCCAAAGGTTTTAATCAAGTGTGTACGTCGACGTCACATAAACATGGCGCCAATATGGCAGCGTTTTTATCACCCGAAAATGATTGTAGTATTGATTTGTTTTTTTTACCATGTTAATGCGAAATTCAGTGAGCGTCTTATCATTCCTCGGTTAAATAATGACCTAAAGAATCGATTAAAACAATAAAAAAAATCGATGCATATACCCTATTGCAGTAGCATACGTTAATTTGGTTTGAATATATTGGTGAATTTATCATATGAATGTTTAACAAGGTGGAATGATAGTACACTATCGAACATTAAGTGGACAGAATTCGATGAAAATAGATTTCTTATGTGAAATCTTAAGTGTCGAGAGGCAATATTCGAAGAAAACAAATAACCTCTATGAAAACTTGAAAACATTGTTGCAATGTAAACCACGTATTCAACGAAGTTAAATAACGATTTGCATAAACTCAAAACAACAGGAGTGACATTTCAAGGATCTACACGAATCCGTGCAACGGAATAATAAGATTCAACGCATAACATACAGAATAATAGCAAACAAGCTGTAAGATTTGAATAATCCTTAACATTTCATATCAATTGTTCTTCGTATGTTACCCACGCCGTTTTGCCAACAGATCTAGAACCTATTTGTATTCATGTCTCCACTCGATGTATTATGTAAGCGCGCCTTGTAGCGAATCAACGGCATTGGCTTTTGCATTACGAGTCCTTGTTTGTCGTTTTTGTAAGCGTTAATCTCACTTTTTTAAGCTACTTCGGCTTCTATTTTCTGATACTATAGTCCCACATAATTGACGAAAGTCTACAGAACATTAAAATGAACATTAACAACCAAATGGCAGTTCGTAAACTACCTAATTAATTTGTAAACAAGCTTTAAAACGGATGTACGGAATTTTAATAAACACAAAAATCTCTTAATGAGACACGCTACGAAGATCATAAGAAACGGTGAGTTTCAACACCCGATAGGGTAATGTAGTAAATCGTCCGCATTCAAGCGATGGCATGGTAAGTCTCAGGCTCCCGCGATCTCGGCTGGACCGCCCAGTGTGACCGCGGGCGGTCGCCAACGACACACCATCGTTACCTCATATGGACGACTAATGTTACGAGGCGATACCACGATCCATGACCTGCGCCGTATCGTGATCGCTCGAAATTGAAAGCGCTCCAATCATTACAGCCATTTGATTTTATACCCAACAAGCCAATTTTAGTGAAATTGCTACGAACAAAGATAACCCTTATCCATATTTAGAAAAGTAATACTTATCCTTTATTTTGGCAAATATTAAGATTCCATATCGAGCATTGCATTATCTCGAGACAAACAAAGGCAAGTTACCTTCATCGTTCAGATAAGATAACCACATTCACCATTTTTAGTCTTACCTTGCATGGGATCACGGAAACCTTTTGACGACGGTGTAGTTACGGAGCGATTATTGAAAATATAGCCTGGCTGATACATCGAAACGTAATGGTATTCAAGATCGTGCGCCCACAATCGATAAGAGTGCTGGTTCGGTAATCGCCGACTGCCAAATAGGAGTGAGATATCAAAGTGCGGACGCCTGGGGCGCGCACTTGATTGACGCTTGAGGAATGACTTACCGTGAATGGTGGCGGCTGCTGCTGCGAGGACAGCTCGCTCCACGGCCTCAGTAAGGCACGCTCCGTGTCTGCGCCGACAGACGCGAAGCTCACCCCATACTTTCTCCAAAGCGAAAGTTCATAAAGCTTCCGCCACGGAATTCCATCGCCCTTAGCATTTTTCTTCCGAATACTGCCTCTAAAGGACGGTGTTCTGACGAAAGGCTCCGCAGGTATTCCTTTCTTGCACGCGCCTCGCCATGGCGGTCTTGGGCCGTTAGTTTTACCATTTGTCAAGCTATTACCAGAACCTTTACGTTGCAGGCCTGACTTTGTTTGTGTCGGTGTTTTGCGCTTTTCATCAAAAAGTAAGGCATTAGCCAGTTCTTCGTCCTGATTTGATCCATCTGATTTGACTTCTTCGATTGTCACTACAGCAGATTTCCTTTCTCTATAGCTTGATCTCAAAGGAGTTCTGTTGAAATTTTGCTTGCACTTCTCTCCATCTACTTCATCTTGAATTACAGTATCGTCGGCATATCGCATTCGTGCCGTCTTCATTAGCGATGCTTTAGTATTTTGCGAAAAGAGGCGTTCGCATGGATCTAGATTTTTCTGTTCAGGACGCGACTTCAAGCTCTCCGAATCAGTATCGCTATGGCCTTCGTAAGAGCTGGTGCTATTACTAAAGCTCTTTGTGAGTCCGTCGTTGTTTTTAATAGCATGATTGTTTTTATCTGCTTCTTTGATTTCTATGATGCATTCATTGCGAAACGATTTCCTTGATTGGAGGCTGCCGTTGGAATCGGATTTAGCGAGTGGGTTGTGTTTATCTTTGTGGTCACCGCATCCTAGAGCGTGGGCTTTGCCAGTGCAGTGTTTGTGGATTTTGGCCAAAGCTGCCAGAGTTTTATTGCCGCTTGGAGACAACTCGTCTCCGCCACGGAGGGACTGCTCAAATGATCCTTGTAGTTGAAACATTGTACATGTGTTCCCAAGTTTTTTACCTTTTTCACACCAAAGGCATCTTAAAGGTTATAGTTCAAACGGTTCAATCATGGCGAATATCACTGCGCAATAAGAGCGTTTAGTTTATAGTGCAGATCGGCGCGATAATACGTCGTCAATATTTATCAGTGGACCGTGAGCGAAACAAATCGTGAAGCATTTCTGAAGGGTAAATTATGAGGGCTCTGACGAAATGATATCGGGTTAGACAAAGGTATTATAATACAGGGCATAGAGTTCAGTTCTAAATAGTTGGGTCAGGTCAGTCATGTTGTACCAGCCGTGCATGGGATTTCTGCACGCACAAACTTCACAAACGTGTTGCGGAAAATTGCATTAGCTATTAAATTATAGCCTTAGATGGAGCCTTACCTATATTGGTAGTGATTGTCCTCAACAAATAACATAAGAATGAATACCCAACACTGCGCAAAACGGGTTGGAATGATGACGAATATACGTCAGTGAATTGGGACATTTTGGAAAAGGTAACGATGGTGCAATCTATAATTTGTATGTATACCTACTTATCATGTAATATCTATCTATACACCTAGCTATATACGTAGGTACACTAATACATAGGTAAAAATGCTTTCCATTTACTATAAACGTAAAAGTCCCAGTAAATGAAATATCACACTATTTTAATACACATATTACCGATGTTTTACTCTTAACCTAGCATATTTACTAGCATATTGACACAGATGCTAAAGATCTCGTAACAGTTTGTACAAACAATATGTAATACCATATGAAGTAAGTAGAGCCTGCATAGGTTAGGTTAGGTAATTGAGAAGCAATATCTATAAATCACACTGCAATACGTAGCATTAATGATCGCTCAGAAGTAAAAGTTAATAGTCGTAAAATTAATGGTAAAATTAATAGCGAAATTCCTCGGTTTAACGTGTCACCATCGACATACATGTACATGTATATCGATTACAGCAGATATATATTATTTAAAAGAGAGAGAGAAAGAAATATATTTTATTTATAACAACAATAGAAACAAAATAGAGAGCCGGACACACTTATAGGATAAAGTTACATAAATTTGGTATAAAAAATCATCTATATGTGTTAATTTCCACCAAGTGGCAACGATTTTCTAATCTACACAAGAAGCTCTTGAAACCTTAAATTATGATTTATATTTGTCTATTTCATGTGAGTAAGAGATATCGTTCACGACATTATCTGACTCCAGAGGGCATAGACAATGTAACAATCGATCGTCGAAAACGATACTAGAAATGTCCAAAAAAGTATGGGTTTGACATAGCCCTCTGATAAGATATGTCGCAACCTGTCTCGAATTTTTCCCTACGAATCTTTCAATTGTTTTCAATTCGCTTCATAGCGAATGCCGGTTGGCTAGGCCCTCTGAATAGAGAACGTCTCACGTGAGACGTAGGGAATACTTTTCGTGAGACGTTGGGAATAAGAACGTTTCACGTGAGATTGGGAACTTTGGGAGACGTTGGAATTCTCCTCTGCTGCATCGCTACAAAAAGTCATCAAGAGTTGAAAAGAATTGAAGGTTTCGTGTGATATCGTCACTTTCCATCAGGTGAGATAGTGTCAAACAAACGTATAGCAACAATAAAAAGCGACCTAAGATTTGGTAGGAACACTTCAGTTTGCAAAGCGTATCGTTATATGCATTACGTTAGGTCTAGAAACAGAGATAACACGAGTTTATTACAAGAGCTAGCTAACCTACAAATATGTAGTAAACAGTTAAGGAACCACAGAACGGCTGGCATGTGGGTATTCAAATCGCTAAACAACAGTTTTGTGGTTGGCTTTTCAATTTGACGACCAACGGTTTTACGTTTGCATTTTACCAACCGTTTCCTTGCATTGTCTATTTGCATGTTGGGTTTGCTGAATTAGATCATATCTTGATTTAGGAAAATTATTTAAAGGCTGCATCCTTGAATAGGATAGCTAAGCTGACGAAAGTCACAAAGATTGTTGCATAAATTGATTGATACTCTTCCTATATTAATCGAAATAAAACGAAATTCAATCTACAGATTGTGAAGATTTAAAGTTGAGAAGATTCCAAAAATAAATTCTGGAATGATTAGAAAAGAGGAAAATATGACAACTCATGGTTAGGTACATCGCATACGCGCCTTTTAACCGACTTGTTTGTTATCTCAGAACTTTTGACAGGGTGATCCGAATGTGATGATTTTTATTTGAAAGCTGGTGCTTCCCGTGTGGTCCCATTTAAATTTGGTCCAGTTCTGACAATGGCGTCCATGAGAAAACCATAAAATTGAAGTCGGTTTATAGCATTTTTTTTAACAAACGCATGAATTCTCTCTCATTTTATTATTAGAGGGTCGACTCGATTACAATCGAACGTGACAGGATCGACGCCAATACAAAAGTAAATTAAGGCTAAATACCAAAGCGTGCCCAAACAGACTTGCTCTATCACAAAAAGCACTCTGTTATTTCAGCTATCGCTCAGTCAATATTGGACCAGTACTATCTTCACCTGATCGTGGGAACACCCACTTTCCTTTTTTATCGAATTAGCAGCCACTTCAGTTGTTTGCTCGGTGTGTTTGAGAATAGGGAACACTATCTCTATATAAGGAGTAAGTTTAATAGAACTCTACAGTACTTGGGTCTTGTTGTCATTTAATTGCTGTTTATATTTTTTCTACTACATTCTAGTCTAGCTTGAAAAATGTTCCCATCTGTATTTCTATGTGAGTACACGCAGTACTGTGCCTTTTTTATCATTTATGCTACACATTATTATCTTATTTTGTTTACAGCTGACAGAAACCATAACTCAGTTTAGTTAGTAGGTAGTATGAAGGTACATTCCTACATAAGTAGTTAAAATATGGTAAACTTGTAAATTATCTTAATACTTATTTATTACTTATCTTCAATTTATAAAAATCCAATAAACACACACCCAAATTAACGCCAAAAAGCTAAAGCTGAACGAACACATGTCCTACTTATAGGTACTTTACGTATAGATTCCGATTTAGTTATATATATTGCACACCAAAGTAATGAAGAGAAGTCAGAAGTCAGAACATATACACAGAAAATATAAGACAAAGAGACGATTTAAATTGATTTACTTTTTCATTATCGTACTATTAACTCTCTATTAGACAAGTCTAATCCCTAATTGTCAAATTAGTAATGATGACAAAAATACACAAACAAAGACATTACTAACGAAGATCCAAAGTCCATTTCTCGAGTTATGAACTTATGATTATGACATAACTAATGCAAACCTAACGACCCGTATAACAAAGAACAAACATAGCCCAAATAAAATTGGTCAACGCTACTTGCAAAGTTCATACAAACAAAGAAGAACAGCTTAACTTGGAGTTTGTGACAGTTGGTGGAAGAGTAAATACAGTGGCGCCTATTGTAGACGCATACGTAAGTTTGTCGAAGTATGACATAGATACGAGTAGCTTCTACCTGATTGATAGTATCTGCGTTTGTGTTGTTTTCATTGACATACGGTAGTGAGTCATGTATTTCAGACTCATGGTTTACCATTAGCCTAGCAAGTTCATATTGGTGACGATTGTGTTGTTTAAGAATTAGCTAAAATTAGGATTTAGGAATGTCACACGATACATTTAGATTCCTTAACCGATTCCTAACGATTCCTAAATCCTTATTTTAGCTAGTTCTGATCAAATTTAAGATAAATATTCAATATGAAAAGCTATCGTCTATTTGACATTCGTACATCATAATTTTAGCTAATTTTATCTTATTCTAAAACAACAGAATCGATACAATTATATGCTATTGCCAAAAGACAATATAAAAAAACGTACAACTTGAAAAGGCACATAGAAGCGAGCTTAAAATCTTCCCATATGAGGAAAGAGAGAAACAACCTACGTAGGTTGTTTCTCTCTTTCCTATTATTAATTAATGTACATTAACTGGTGATTAAAAATCCAAAACAAGAAATGCCAAAATCTAAAGCAATTCCTAGCTATACACCGGTTCTAGCAACCGCGGTTATTTTCTGTAACTTAAGTATGAAAACTTGAGGAAAACTGATAAATATTTCAATTAAAAGAAAACGGTAGAGGATGGATCTCGTAATAGAATGGAAACGCGCCACAAACAAGCACCTACAAGTCTGCAAGCAACCGATCGTGACTCGCATCTTACGATCGATACCAATCAGGATATGCGATTTGTAGACTCTACCCTGCATAGTTGCGCAAGCGCTGAAGTGATCGATAGTTCACGCTACTTTACTCGATAGAACACGCATCTTGGAAAATGATTCAGGCTCTTTGTTCTATGATTAATTGTATTGATTTGGAGATAAAACTAGTAAGGAAACGATGAAACTCAAAGGCAGAATGCAATCAAGTGGAATTGGTAAGTCATATAACATCAGATTTAAGGTTGGCATTTGCATACATGAATGATGAATACGCCATTCGAGTTACCTAGGATCAGATACTACGAATACACATAAGAATGAAGATATCAAAAAGAAAATTAAAAATACTATATCATTTCAATATAACCCAACTTCGATGGTCTTAACTTCTGTAAATGATTACTTACGGGTTGTGAAATGAACTTTTTCCGGTAAAGCTTTCTCACAATCCATTACGATAGAAATCAAACACTAAACAAGTAGCTATGAAGAATCATATTACTTTTCTAAAAGCACAGAATGAGCTATGAAAAGATTTAATCACGTACAGCGTAGGAGGCAGTTAATTTGTGAAATAAAATAAAATCATCATTGATAATATCGTCACGATCTATAGTTTTAGACGCCCACCGGTAAACGAAACAACTAACCTTTTCTTTTTCCTTCATTATGTAACTGTAATTTATGTTAAAAACGTGAAGTTTATTCAATTATAATATGGCAATGAAAACTATGCTATTGTCTCCGAAATTTATAACCCTGTTCTAAAATATGTTGGTGCTGTATCATGTTATACCTATCGTAAAACCCGGTCAAGATTTTATAGTATTTAAGACTTCATGCACATGAAGACGAACAACACGACATAAAATGAGTGATAGGCCAACGGTTTTCAATGTTATTTTATGTCTTTGCAATTATCCTTTGTTCGATTTGTCGATCGATACATATTAGTTATTTATCGAAACAAATACCAGGAGGTTATTAACTGAGTATTTTGTCACAAGAAATAATACAGAGACAATTGACGACAGACGTTGATTTATAAACATAATTTAGAAATAGTTAGTTAATTATCAATTTAACAGCTATTAAACAAATGATTAATGTAATTTATAGCATCAATCTTTTAATGCTATTTAATAGCTATTTATAGAGTTGATATAAATTATAAATTAATATATGGATTATGTTCATAATATTGGCTTATGTCGGTGTATTAATACTTTTCTGTTGTTCATATTAAAATATATATATAATAAATAAAATAAATAATAAATATATATACTGACTGATGCCCTAGTTTTATCTGATAGAGAAATATACCTACACATTTAAAATTTTGATACATACTAGTCCTGGTAGGTATCTTGAATTTATTCCAGAACAATAATACTTTAGCATAATATTTGATAATTTTGTAACATTAAAGTGTTCTTGCTGTAGGAAAGAGAATATCAATTATAGATATGTAACAGTCTGCAGTTAGCTCGATTGTATCAATTGTAAAAAATACTTGTTTAATTATTTGATTGAATTATTTTTTCAATACATGATTATAAAAATGTTCAAACCTATTTAGTACAAAAAATATGTATGTATGTGGCCGTATTTGTAGAAAATACGCCTCCTCCTTTTACGATTTTGGCGCCAGCCGCATTAGACGCTATGCCACGCTATGCTATAAAGTTTACGACACGGACTAAAAACTCGTCCAACTGTCAAAATAATAAATTCAATAATAAATTAACAGAAAACTGGATTCGATTTAAGTTCTCGTGGTGAACCTCGTGGACTTATTAAAATAATGTCAAGATCCTTGATAGAACAGGTTTTGTAATGTTAAATTGGGTGACAAAATGCAATAATCTATTTCACTCTTAATGTTAGAATTAATGAATAGAACATAAAATTTACAAGTACAAAGTTATTACATTTGGTTAGTCGGAATTTACTTTTACTCATTTGGGTGACACACGCTTGGACACACGCGAGAGATAAAAGAAGAGGTTATTTATTACCAAATGATAATAACCATCTTCAAATTATCATCACATCATATTGCTTCTTTGACAAGTATAGGGAAACGTCGTAGTGAAACAATTAAAACACACACTTAACTCGTATACCAGATTGACTAGACTTCTTTGTTATTGAAAACATATATCTGGTTTGCCAGTTTTCTGCCAGTTCATGGAAACAGAGGCGTTCACCGTCTCTATGTTCCCGGGTGACGTGGATACAATCAATGCAAAATTTTAACGTGTTTTTATGTTAGACTGAAAGTTTAGTAATGCCAATCTAATATCGTTCTTGGAATAATACGAGTATACTCAACGGCTTACAGATCCGGGATTATTGTATAAACTATTTTAGGAACAAACTGGCAGGTAACGAAATCAATTGATATGACTGCGGTTGGGTTGGATTCAGAGAAGTGATCAGAATGTATTGCTTTTGTCCATCTTAGAAATCTTATTTAGCCGGTGCTTTGTGATGAATAGTGATTATGATGAGGTATATTTGGAAATTCTTAGATCTGAATATTATAAAAGTTAATGCGATCAAACAATAATTAATCATCATAGGAATTCACTTTAGATTACACCTCTACGTCATAATATTAAGCTCTCGATCTTAGATCTAGTTTTTATTACTATGATAAATATGTTAATTTAAACACGGTGCTAGGAATGTTCGTTATGTAATTTTGTATTGAATCGATAGCTGGTTCTGATGCGGGCTAAATGTTAGAAATTGGCAATATTATTGATCATGATAATAAATTCCTTTTGTTGAGAAATAAGACAAATGTATAGTAGAAAAACCGTGGCATAGATGATACCAACCGTAACTGTTAACACTTGAGATTGATTATGAATTATGAGTGTGGGAAATTAGAGGCTGACCACCTGTAAGATGGTCAGACGATATCGTCGGGAGGACCGCAAGACTGGATGAGGCCCGCACAGAGCCGATTAATCTAGCTTGTAACAGAGAAGGCCTAAGCCCTCACACAGACGGCGCGTTGCCATACTGTCAATGTTCTACAAGTACCACTTTGATGATTCTGCTGGCGCATTGCAGGACCGTATTCCATCTTCTCGCTTCCATCATAGGACCAGCAGACGCACGAAATCATACCAACCATACCTGGTCGACATACCAGTGTGTCGAATCAAATAATTCTGCGCTACTTTCATAATATCCACAGCCAAAGAGTGGAATGAGCTTCCTGCGTCTGTTTTCCCATTAGAGAACAATCTTGGAGTCTTTAAATCCAGGGTGAATAATGTCCTTCTGGAAAACCGTGCTCTATCGTAAGCCGCATCTTCACTTTCTTAAAGTGAGTTGGTGGCCAAACGCTTGACCGACATCAATTAAAAAAAAGCCCAGCAGTAGATGTCAAGTGTGTCAACGGACTGAATGATGATGGTGAATTAATGTTAGGAACAGTTTCCCAGAAGATTCAGTAAGTATGGAGTGGAGAGTATTTTTAACACAGAAGGATGTAAAAAGTCAAAGAAAACTCAACTTAGCCCGTCTCCAAATAAAAGCATCAACACCATAATTTAACGAAGATCCTAAAATACTCGGAAAGGGAATGGAAGGACGGATGTTTTGTTCCTTATATTTTAATCGAGTCTATTTCCTTTTGGGATTCAAAGACAGATTTAGGATTAGAATTTGAAGGGCGTTGGTGGGAGAGAATTTACTTCAATGATGGCAGTGTTATTTAATGTCGATATTGATGTTTATTCAGATGTTATAATAACTTAGCTGAAATAATTTGACAGCGTTAAAGACGTTACCGCCCCTTTCATATGTTTATACATAAGCTGTTAAAAGACAATGTCAACATTATTGAATTAGTAAGCTTTCTGTATTATAATTTATCTATCCATAACAAAAGCTCAGCTAATTGAAGCTGTATGAATTGTCCAGCATTTTTCAAATAAAGTCACAATTACAACAAGTTTCGAAGATTGGATTTTCGTACTTATGAATAAAATTAGGTTCGTCCTTCCTTACTCTGTTTCTAATAAACAATAAAGCAACAATATGTAATGTATTCAACATAATACATACAAAGCCTAATTAGTGTTCAAGAGAGTCACGACACAATACACGAAATGCTTAAAGCTTATATCAGGGGAGTAAGATCTAAAATGTGGTGCATTGAATAGAATATTTAAATTACATGCATTTGCATTAAAATTGGTCTCGGCTCAGCTGCAGTCGAGGCACGTTTCGCAAGATCTACTGGTACCATATGACCAGCTTCAATACCAGAGTTGGCTTGCATCTTTTTACTATCAATATCAGCCCGCATCTATCCACTGTCGGATCAGGACTTCCTCCTATTGCCATTCTTAGCAGTTTATGGCTAGTCTGATCAAAGAAGCTGGCAGCAAAGAAGCAGACCAAACCTGACTGTGAACCGACATGTCTGGTCGGATCCACAGTCAGGTTTGCAAACTTTACAATATCATCAACCTGCGAGCAGTGCGCCATTTCCCCTGATAGTCAAGTCAATCGTGGCAATACGGCTCTACTCCACCTGCTGTCTAATGATGGTATCTTAGTGACGTCGTCGTCTCTAAATTGTTCTTTGACGAACGTGCCGTTTAAATTTATGTAAATATACTTACACTAACTTTAGATATACCTAAGAAGACTAGTGATATTAATACAGCAATCCATCAAGATGTAAAGTTACAAAAATATATCTCTTACGACAATATTATAACATAACACAGTAACATTAGATCATAACCATATTAAATGGTCAATAACCAGAATCTTAAACAGCGATATTTTAGCGTTTTTATTGATGACACCGTAAATTGATAAAATTATAAAGTGAAAACAAAACGCCCCCGCATGCAACCTACACTTTCGCCTCGTATACTCATAGGCATGTCAGTTTATGACCTTTGCCGTTTTACCTAAAAGCAAAACATTGTCGCGATCTACATAAGGGAATGTTAATACAATAGAAAAATCTCTATCGTCAGTAAATAAATAGAAGAAACAGACACTAAATACGTCATATTTCATTTAGCTAGAGTAACTTGCCTATTAACGTATTATTTATTATTTATTTATTTAACGTAAATCATTCATTTTACCAATTTACCAATATTTTCCCGATTTTGATCTTTGTCCCTTTGTGTTTATATGTGCGATTGCCAAATAACATATCCTACATAATTTAGATCTATAGAACAACATCCATAACATGAGTTTTTAAAACAGAGAGCAGGATAAGACAAAAAAACGTTTTCATAAACCTAGACAGTCTTGTTTTTACGTTTAATTTGTATGCCGCACTTACCTCACATGACTTAAAGTTTCACAGGCCGGTGAATATGAGAAACAAGCCATTTGCCTATACAACTGCGGCATAACAAATTAGCACAGTTCATGGTTATTTAGCACGACAAATGACGGAGTGACATGTGTTCTGATGCGACACGGTATCTACTTATGACCAGTATATCTATAGAAGAGTTATAACGTCGGGTTGCTAATATTGCTACGAAAGCGACGACTCTTTAAAATTTCAACTGCAAACTACCAATCTCTATCTACCTTTTATGGAAAAAATCTGATAGTCAACGAATAAAGCAATGACAAGGGGTATCCAACGAATATATACTTGCAAAGCTATTGCTCTGATAGGGTGAATACGCAATTCTGCGTGTTCCTGAATGGATTACCTCGCAGGAACATGTGTTAGGAATGGACTGTACAATGCCCTGCCCACGCACTTGAACCTGAGGAATGGGTATTAAACCTATCCATCAGGTTGATGTAGATTGTCGTGTGTAGTGTAACCACGCTAGTTAAATCGAAACAACGCAATATTGCGTTGCGGCAGAAGAAAGAATGGTAGTACTTCAACGAATGAAAGCCTTAAAGAGAAATTATTAAATTACACTAATATTATAAATGCGAAAGTATGGATGGATGGATGTTTGTTACCTCCTTACACCAAAACTACTGAACGGATCGGGCTGAAATCTACATAATTTACATGCATACAGCACTTGCATAATTCTAATTCTGGAATCAAACAAAGACTTTTTATCCAATAAATCAGTTTCCGTGGGATAGAAATCACCTATATAAACGTTTCCATAAGAACAACGCGTGCGAAGCCGCGGGGCGCAGCTATTCATTAATATTACTTTATCTTAGTTTTATCCAACAACTCCTCTTCTCTCTCAAACTATAACAAATCTATCAACAAAGGAAGTAACCTAAGCCAATTGGTACCTCTTTACCGCCACTGTGTTTCCGCTGCAAAATTGTTAAGATAGCAGTGTTTTTTCATTGTAAATCTAAATCAATTCATCAATATCAGGGGCAATGAATAAAACGCCTTCATACCAAATCGGACGCCAGTAGAATATCAAGTGAATGCAAAAAATCAAGGTGACTTATAGAATTTAACTCATTCAAAATTTGAGTCAAACTTTTAAAGGTTCCAGACTCTATCTACCAGCATAATGTATGAAGTAGGATACTAAGCCCTATTTAAAAATTGATAACTATAGCAAAAACTTCGATAGCAACATCAGTGAATGAACCAAATATGTTGAGATAGGTCGGAAACAAATGCAAGACGATAAATCAGTCCTTATAGATACTGCTGCGTATCAAATATCAATGAAATAGTTGGCAATCAACTTGGCAAAAGCAACGGAAAAGTAGAATCTACAGGCCAGATCGATGTGGGCAGTTACAATGTCAATTTGTCGACAATCAATCCAACAATGGTTAATTCCAGTTCTAGACGTAGTGACTCGAATACTTTTCGATAAACCTTGGAATTTTAAAAGCTTTACGACTCTGGAACACGCATAGATTTAATAATGGGTAAAGTTTGGGTAGGTAGGTACCACATTTGGGAAAAAAATTCAAAAGTTAAACTTCTTAGAATCAAGTTTTTGAAATAATGGATAAGTAACCTAGCACTTAGGCATTGGGGCACAAACATCCGTGGGATATGGACTGGGTTTTTTTTTATATCAAAAGAATCTCAGGCTCAGAGCTCGTGATAGATCCAATTGTCATTTCACTATTATAACATTACTAGTTAATATATTAAATATATATAGATTTTGGTAACGTTTCCTTTGAGTGCCGGAAATGATGATAAAGTTTATAGTTTGTTGGTATAGATGCAAAGATTATATCGAATTCGTCAAACTACGAAAGATTCTATAGTAAAAAGATTATATCACCTACCACATCAATAGCCTACATTGAGTCTACTGATTATATCCAAATATTTATACAGTTACTCTTAAACATGATTAGCATCAAAATAAAGGCGAGATGATGATGTGATGATAATACTAATGCAATTACAGTGCAAATATTTGATTGGATCATTGAACTCTTCAACAAAATTGACTTGAGCGATTAAAGTTCATGATTATAATTGTTTTACCATGATTCATAGTATGAATATTTTGTAGTGATGATAGGAAAATGCAATTTACAAGCATGGTATGACCAATATATAATTGAACATAAATAAAAACTTTCTGATATTAATTACAACAAAAATAATTATTTATGGCTTGATTTATGGGAAATCACATGTATAAAAGTTAAGAATTTTAAGTTATACAAGATTATTTTAAAAGATTTAAAGAAAATGTATGAAGATAGATAAAATACCTAATGATAAAGAGAGTTATTCCCAACGTATCACGTGAGACGAGCCTCACGAAAAGTATTCCCAACGACTCACGTGAGACGTACTCTATTCTCATCATCTCACTAAAAGTCAGAGAGCTTCTTATTACAATCTAAAACATCTGTTGATCATGATAAAGACAATGGTGTCGGAATCGACACCAGTGTTGGTGATAAAATGTTGTTATACAAGAACCATGTAACTAGCTTATCTGAATTCAGTTGCAACTCTGACAATATGGACTTGCGTAAAACTATTTCAATTAATTGCATTCCAAAACAAACACCAAAATCGAATCGAAGAATGTTGATTAAGTTTACGGTTGAGTAAACTGGTTTAAGTTGTTTATTTAGTAAAAACATATCATAAAGCCAAGGTCAATAACTCTCACCAATCTTATAAAGATGACGGTATAGATTTAACCAGGTATTGCTAGATTGACTGGAAGTCGATCTCCCGAAAATTATACTGGTACATCAATTCAGTTGGTACAGACAAAAACTTCATTAATATGACAGCACTAAATCTGGCCTTTTTAATTCGATCGAAAAGCTAAGTTTACGTACTGAAACTGAAATACAGCTACTCGGGTCATTTGTAAATAAAAACTGCACAATAACTAATCACAATAACAGAAAACAACAAGGTTGAAATCCAACTTCACAGACAGTGCTTATGCACAAGCGCTTAAGCAAAAAAATGTTTCAAACTTCTGTGATGTAGACTGAAGATACCAATGATATATATAAATATATAATATTTCGTTGTTTAGACGAAGTACTAAATCGAGTATGTATACCTCTAGTTTCGTTTTTGTGACAACCGAATCGACACTACTAGCTGGCGAGATTCGAGGTAACAGGAAACCAAGATCGCTTAGCCACAAGGAATACTGATCCTGCTCTAATCTCATCCCACGGGATGAGTTGACTAAATAATTAATATCTAGAAAGGTTTCTTTTTCTTACTATGATTTTAAAGATATGGTTAACTTGATAAATTAATAAGTATTTTACTTTTTACACACAACATTAATGAAAGAGGTAATATTAAAATCAAGCCAGAAACACTCGATAACCGAATCTGAATAATCCCACAAGTGCATTCTCGTTATAGTCAAGTTAGAATGCCATTTAGCAGAGTGCTTGGCAATGTTTACTTTAAATTTCACCGGACGAGTCGCCCACGCCCGCTACTGGTTTAGTAACGTACGTATGATAGATGTTATTGGCAATCGTTTATGAATTTTTAATCTCTGACTATTTAAAGATAGAGAGATCGTCTTTATTTCAATCCCTTGAAAAAGGGGAAGATAATGTTTTTGCCGTGGCTGCTTCTAAGAAGAAGAGACTTTGGAACGGGTTGTCCTACACTGCACGGCCACTGAGGAGGACAGACATAAAACGGGGCTGAAATGTCTCATTAAGGCATATACCCATCCACACCCACAGAAAAGCTGAAACGAAGCTGTCAGTCACCAAAAGTCCTGTTCTGATACTTCAATGAGCTGGGGAGTAGCCAACCGGCATTCGCTATGAAGCGAATCGAAAAAAAAAGAAAGATTCGTAGGGAAAAATTCGAAACAGATCATGTGACATAGGTATCTAAGGCAAATGTCAAACCCATACATTTTTTGACTTTTCTACTATGGCTTTCGACATCGATTGTAACAATTGTCTAGGCCCTCTGGGCTGGTTAGGGCCTACTTAGGCATGGGGATAATGCACAATACACTCCTATTGCCAAATCTCTGCCTATTTTCAAAAAGCTGCTTCATCAACATTATTTATCCATGTAAAATTTATTAAGTATTTAAATTATTTTGTATGTGTTAAGTTACATCATATTCATTCATTACGTATGTAGGTAGGTAGTAGCATGTAAGCATGTTAGGTATTATGTAGTATGTAGTGTAGGTATATTCATATTGATTTCTGTTCCTTAAGTTGTTTTTTAAATGCCACCGTCTATGTTGTTCTTTTATCTCCAGTCCATCCCAAGGTTGCCTGGAAGAGATCGCTCAAAGCGATAAGGCCGCCCTTTGTACTTCCATGATTATTTCCTTCTGTATTGTTTTTTTATGTTTGTGTGGTACAATGAAGAGTTATCTATCTATCTATCTATCCTATGCGAGATGTCCGTGCAGATCTGAGAATTAGAATTAGATTTAGAAGGGGAGATAATTCTTTAGACCTAGTCGGAAAACGAAAATTCTTAAGACACCCTACAAAAGAACTTTCCCCGAAAAGGAATCAGAAAAATAATTTTCCAACACCAATAACCAATCCACAGGCATTGTCTGCAACGTATTGAAGATTTGGAAAAGGCCGACAGACTCATTTTAGTTTTAAAATATCAGCGCAAGTTTCGAAATTACACGATAAACTCCCAAAAGATTAAGGTTGCATCGACTAAAATAAACGCACGATGGTTAATCCCGACATAGATTCATTAGCAGTAATCCAAACCCTTTTATAGATGCAGTCAGACATTCTTGAGTTGCTTCTGATGAATTTAGCTACTGTGTTCAGGGAATTCTTAGATACGGGGTTAAGTCCTGGGTCCATCCAGGAGATAGGGAGTAATGTAGGGTCAGGGGTCCCTTATAGTTTAGTTATTATGTCCGTTAGTCTGAAATCCGGCATAAACTGAAAAAATAAGGTTGGGCAATCGATGTCCTCCTCGAATTTTGGTCACAGCGGCCAATTTCAAAGGAGACTAGCTTTGTGCACATATTAAAGTGCGTGTGAGGAAACAGATTCAGCATTCTCAATTTTCACTCACTCTTACAATCCGACCATTAATGGATGTTTACCAACCACTGTACAACTCGCTTGGTCAAAAGTTCAATACAACATATAGGAAACAAATATTTGCAGAATTTCTATCAGCTGGACATTTGCTCACAGCGTGCGTTTAAAATCCAACATTTTATTCATTTATTTTAAGAACACCAACAAAATGAAACGTAAGGTTCTGGAGTGACATAAATATTCTGACCCTTCAGGCGGTTACCAACTTTACTGGGGAGATCAAAACAATGCGCCTCAATTAGCTAATTAGCTAACTTTTCTCATTACGGGATAAAAGGACCACCCGGCATCGTAATTCAACTGCAAAAATGCAAGAAGAACCTTTTATTAACCTTAAGGTATGTTTGCAAGAGTAATGGGTACAGGCATCCCTAAGTTCTTAGCGATTTCTTTTGTGTTCGGTGTCGTTTGACGCTATCGCGGTAGGCCTATGAGAAAATGGTGGAAGAGCTAGATTTTATTACCGGTAATGCTGTGGAGTATGGAAACAAATGGAAATGGGATACTAAATGCAAATAAATGTATTTTTCCTGTATTGGGGCCAGTTTGGTTAGATTTAGGGAGTGCTCTGTTATTGAGATCATGACTGAGAGAAGTATGTACATTGTACGTAGATAAAATACGATTTAAAAAAAAAACAACTGAATTAACCTTCATCTATACTAATATGTATCATAAAGAGGAGAGATTTGATATTTGAATGAAAGAGGGTCCGAAACTACTGGACCGGCTTACTTGTTAGGGAGTGACATAGGCTATATTTTATCCAGAAAGTCCCACGGGAACGGGAACTACGGGGGTGAAACGGCGAGTCGCTGCTAGTTGTCAAATAAAATGACAACCAAAAAATACAACAATTTAAAAGTAAGTATTTACAATTGAAACAGTTGGGCTAATTGCAGACTGCAACTGCACATAATCTAGAGAAGCTCGCCATATCAATATTCAAGTGCTATTCGCCAATTTATTACAGAGTTGTCTTAGTTATGTTTAAATCATAAATTTTTTTTTTTTAATTTTGGATTAAAAAGTTGTTGATCAAACGAGGAAGCAGTTCATTTATCATCAGAAGATCAACTAAGAAGTTAAAATGAGACATTTTAACTACGTTATTGATCTTCTAGCTCAACTCTCATGATACCGGATAGTACTTACAACCTATTACACAATCTTAAAATTCAGATCACGCATTACAAGTTGACATTACTATGTTAATTCCTTGGGACGAATCCGTTACTGTCTTATAGGTCTATCTGGTTCTATCTTAAGGGCTGAGGTTATGCACAAAGCAGGTTTCCAAAGCCTTTAAACCAGATTTCTGTCTTTCGGTAAGCGGTTTCTTGTACTTTCCGAATACCTACTATTGTCGGTATTTGGTGGTACAGTCGAACAGTAAAGCTTTGATGAAATACGGTTTTCTCATAGAGAAACTGTATATAACTTGTCTTAGACAGTTAAGTCGAAAGTTAAGGCAAAATTATGGTAATAATATTTTTTACTGAAGTATTTATTTTCTATTAAGTAATAAGTGTATTTTGTTACTATATTTATCAAAAAATCGTGTAAAAAAACTGTTGGACATCACACACACACAAAATGTAGAGGAGTAAATGAAGTGTATAACTGAGTCTGAGTCAATTCTTTGAGTCAAGTTTTTTTCTTTAGACTTCCAAAATAAGCACTTAGACAAGTCAAATTTAACTCACAACACAAACAAAAGCTTCGAAAAAGGAAATAGAAAAGAGTAGGTTTTGAAGAATTTTTATTTCTGAGATACCTTAGTGAGATGCATTTAGTTGACAGTCAACGAAAAAATCCGCTGGATATTCAACCTTCCAAAATCGTTTTAGGTGGAAGATTAAATAAGAAAACAGTAACGCAACGTTTTTAAGTACGTGGGGAGGATTCAGTACAAAAATAAAATATAATAATATAATGGACAAAGTTCTGCTATGTTTTTATGTATGAGGAGAATCAGATTATGGCACTCCAGCGTATGTACCTGCTTTCTATGAAGAGATCTATAATTCTACTCATGTGTTCAAATACAAAATAACTAGTTTCTTGCCCAATCAATTAGCCAAGTTATGAATTAATTAAATCAAATCGACAGTGTCAACTCGTTTGGTTACTCTGTGGTTTGGGCAATTATAAGTTGACATAACAATTGAAAACTTGCTGTCAGAGAGTGACAAATGTCAACAAATGTCACAAAGGGTTTCGTAAAAAGGGTACCTACTGGATTTCACCAGATTTGCAATATGTAGGTTCCTTGCCCGCATACTCAAACCCAACTTGCATTTGAGCATGTCTCAAATTGCAATTTTTTGACAGTTTTCAATGAAAATCTGTCAAAAAGTGGTCAATTGAGTCGTGCTTATGTCCGAGTTGTTTTTGAATATTCTGGTTAAGCTAATCACTGTTTAAGATTCCTGCATTGGTTTTCACTTTTTCTATTGTTAGTATAACCCAATATCGAGACCTAAATATAGCATAAGAACCTGTCCCTACAAAACCTTAGACCACTTAAGAAGGCTACGAACCCCTCCCAAATCTCAGCGGCCGGCCCGAGTAAATTTGTTGTTGTTTCACGTAGAATCGCATCGTGTTGGCCATTCCGCGGCATTCGCCTTATTTTGGAATTGTGCTCCCTGTGTCGCATTGCACCCCGCGTTTGAGCGAGCGGTTGCAGAAATTTGAAGGAATTTCTCAATTTTTTATATTTTTTTGTACTTTGCGATTCATTTTGAATAATCGACTGATTTCAGAAATATTTTTGTTTATTTCTAATGGTGAATATATTTAGAATGTTTGCAGCGTGACAGATTTTCGAATAAAGGTGTCTAACATGCATAAAAAATGGCTTGAAAATGACTCGATTTGGTGGTCAAAATATGGCAAATTAGTTTCACTCTCATTCAAATATCATAATGTTTTTTAAAAAACGAAAACGCTACAAACATAGCTATTTGTCATCCGATTATGTATGCAAAATTTCAATACGATCGGAAACGTAGTTTCCAAATGAAGCGGGAAGTACGTTTGTATGGGAGCTAAGGTATCCGTTCTGTTCTTAAAGTAAACCCTTTCGTCAGAGCCTCTCTTATTATTTAACTCTGAAAAGCAAATCATTTTTCTTTTTATTTAACGCCGATCTGCATTAAAAACACTCACTTTTACACTTCACTATAAAACATTGAAATATTTTTTAATTAAGCTTTAATTATAGAAATAGAAATAGATTTCAAGATCTATATTTTCATTCGCAAAATAGCAGAAAAACACCAAACAAACCGTTCAAAAATTCAAAACGACAACTTCGAGATTCGTTTTCGTTTCGATCGGTCGATCGCGCGACAAAGGTAACGGATAGACGCGTGCGCAGGCGACGCGGCGCGGAATTCAACTGTTTATATTACAGCCAAGACATCTCCATTATCTAGCGACAAATAACAACCAGTGAGATATGGTTAGTTTGTAATCTAAAGGGTTTCGGAGAAGTTAAGGGTATTTAGGAGGTTTTGAAAGGTAAATCAGTTTCGGGGACTTGGTTTTATTATTTGAAGAGATACTGTATGAGTTCTACATTTTATCAACACTAGTTTCTATCCGCGGCTACGTTTCCATTGCGTTAAACCAATAGATACAATACAATATAAAATATTTTAACGTCTATGCCGTGGGCTACTTACTATATTATCTATGGTTGAATAAAATAATAAATAAATAAAAACTTTATTTTTCAGCGGGTTTTACCAAGTAGGATTTTCTATTAACAAACCTTATGTTACTATGGTGAAACTAAAAATAAACTGGGTACTAATGAATATGAAATGAAAAACAGACAAAATCAAATATCATAGATTTCATATAAATCCTTTGTTTCGGAGTATAGCAAATACCACCCTCTGAAAATACCATGATTTGTTCATCATCGTTTGATCATTGTGACAATCACAGACGCTCTCATTTTTTGTGTTGTCACAATGTGACCACCCCAGTGGGTGTAGGCTCGTCGTCAGTACGAGGGTAGTGTAGTGTCCTGAAACTGGAATTCCTTGGGCAGAAGTTAATTGAAAATATTTCAACGCCTCTATAAGAACTATACGACGATGCTGATATGCCATTTTGATCATAATCATCATAGCAGTCTCAGTTAGTCGGATCCTGTGTTTATAATAAACTAGCAGCGCCTCACGGTTTCACCCGCGTAGTTCCCGTTCCCGTGGGGATTCCGGGATAAAATATAGCTTATGTTACTCCCTGAAAAGTAAGCTTTTTAATGATATAAGATTTTTTCTAAATCGGTTTATTAGTTTCGGAGCCTATTCCATTCAAACAAATAAACAATCAAATCATATTAGTATATATAAATATTATTAAATAATTTTATCCATCTATCAACCTGTGACCAACCTTATATTAAAACAATGGTTATAGTCATCCTAATCTGAAGAAAATTGTGTTTTAATCACTTGTGGCCACAGGGCCCGTTGGTTAAAGGTAACACTTATGTTTTTGTGGATATTATGAAGAATGACCCCCTTATAGATAATCAGAATTTGCGAAACTATGAATGGTCTCCGTTGAGACTGGCCGTTGTGGCCGAAACTCGGCTAGGAGAACATCATTACCTCGATACTCATTCATTTATTGTATTCCATTGATGTACAGAGGTGTTTATAATTTACTAGCAGCGTCTCGCGGTTTTAGCCACGTAGTTCCCGTTCCCGTGGGAATTCCGGAATAAAATATAGACCATGTCACTCCCTGAAAAGTAAGCTTTTAAATGTTTTTTTTTAAATCGGCCCAGTAATTTCGGAGCCTATTAAATACAATACCACGCTACGTTCCAAAACTGGAATTGCCGACGTTGGATACAAGACAGCCAAACTCAAATGGGACTGGGCGGGGCATGTGAGCCGATTGCATCCAGAAAGGTGGGCTCGGATCATCACACCGTGGGTGCCTGGGGACGGACGACGACGCAGAGGCAGGCCAAGGAGACGCTGGCGAGACGATCTCGAAACATTTCGGGTAGATTGGTGGGACCTGGCCAACGAACGCGATTCCTGGACGAGTTTGGGGGAGACCTTTGCCCAGCAGTGGAACAACTTATAGGTTAAATAAAAAAAAAAATAAAAAAAATTAAATACAAACAATCAAATCTTTCTTCTTTATAATATTAGCATAGATATAATTAAGTATCACTATCTCTGAAGGATACATTTTCTGAGATCACTTTATATCCTTTTCGGTACACAATATACCTATATGGAGAAAGGAGGACGTCATTACTGGTTACTGGTTAGTAATATTTAACTGGTTTGCATATTTCTTATGTATCTAAACTAGCTGCGCCCCGCGGCTTCGAACGCGTTGTTCCTAAGGAAACGTTTAAAGGTGAATATCATCCCACGGGAACTGATCTATAGGATAATAAAGTAGCCTATGCTTGATTCCGGAATTAGAATTAACTGTATACAAAATTTCAGCCCGATCCGTTCAGTAATTTTGGCGTGAAGAGGTAACAGACATCCATCCATCCATCCATACATCCATACAAACTTTCGCATTTATAATATTAGTGTGATATTCGTCAACCGTGTAACCTCATGGCTGCTATGTTAACATACCTTACGGCTCTCTGTTTAAACCGGACTAACATTTTAATTACTAACCCATGATTAATGTATGTAAACACAGCGGAAGCGCACTTCATCGAGTCCCACCCCACGTAGCATTACGGTTGGCATCATGTTGGAACAACCTCAGCATAGCCGCTTTTGAGTGGCGGAAGCGGGACTAAATTAAAAATATAGAATCATTGATTACTTAAAAAGGGAAGATAGGTTACCTTCTCCCAGCGCTTACTCAAAAATTGGCATTTGTTACAACTACACGCAAACACATACGCTCACAGTTGTATTTCCAGTCCTGTGCAATACAAAGAAGAACAAAGACGGAAAGACGTATCTAAGACCAAAGTGAGACCGAGACAACAATATTTCACGCGAATCACGACCGCCCGTGCCGCTGGTCCGACGGTGACTGAGATGGGAGCACACAATTTTACACAATATGAGGTTGCCATTTTCGAGAAACTAGTACCTCATCTTCCCTTTTTAATTAATCAATATATAGAATACATATATTGACCAAAATATAACATGTTTTGTGGTTAGTCTTCATGATTTTAAAGATTTACGATTAAAATTATTAATTATTTTAACCTAATAAGATGACGACCAAGATGCGACTTAGTGAATGTCCAGAGGGCCTAGACAATGTAACAATTGACGTCAAAAGCGATAGAAGCAAAAGTGCAAAATTGTATGGGTTTGACATATTACATTAGATATGTCACGTGATCTGTTTCGAATTTTTCCCTACGAATCTTTCAATTGTTTTCGATTCGCTTCATAGCGGATGCCGGTTGGCTACCCACTCAGAACACCCGGTCCAAAACACACGGAATCATTCAAATATCTTCCCAGGGCGGGAATCGCCTAAGTTGCCTTCGTCCTAAGTTAATTTTAGCTTGGAAAAGTAGTAATGTTTTTCTTCACAAACGCAATGATCCCATTCAGAAGCCATGTATCAAAGCGCAAGCAATTTTACATTTCTTAAGAATCTATGTTCTCATTAACCTTTGATTTTACCACAATTTATAGCATCGACTTCAAAGAGTAAAAGATCCAATAGATGAGAAATACGCATTAATTAGAGCGGAATGCATTAAGTTAAGGTTTTATTTATAGAAACTAAGATTTATTTACCAGCGGATACTTTTTAATATGGACGCGGTTACAAAACGCTACTGCACTTTAAGGAAGCTACTCTTTTAGGTTTTTTTTTTCTAACTGAAACCTGCTCTGTCGTGTATGTGCAGTGCCCACGGTATTCAGTTTTACAATAAATGCACTCACTTCGCATCAAAATCAAAATTTCTTTATTTCCATAAATATAAGTAGTTCCCGTTCCCGTGGGAATTCCATCATCTTCGTAACTTGAATAATTCTAAAATAAAGCCTATGTCCCTGAAAAGTAACCTTGTTAATGATGAAAGAATTTTATAAATCGGTTCAGTAGTTTCGGAGTCTATTCAATCAATACAAACAATCAAATCTTTCCTCTTTATAATATTAGTAGATAAAGATAGCTCGAATAGAGCTAGAATACCCTTAGAAAAGGTCAAGTTATAAAAGGAAGTGATATTTTTTTTATTTCTGTCGCTTCTGTATGTAGACTAAAGTAAAGAAGCGACGAAGAACATTGATTAATTAAATAGGGAAGATGAGGTACTAGTTTCTCGAAAATGGCAACCTCATATTGTGTAAAATTATGTGCTCCCACCTCAGTCACCGTCGGACCGGCGGCACGGGCGGTCGTGATTCGCGTGAAATATTGTTGTCTCGGTCTCACTTCGGTCTTAGATACGTCTTTCCGTCTTTGTTCTTTGTATTGCACAGGACTGGAAATATAACTGTGAGCATATGTGTTTGCGTGTAGTTGTAACACATGCCTATTTTTGAGTAAGCGCTGGGAGAACGTAACCTATCTTCCCTTTTTAATTAATCAATGGGAAGAAACCATAAGCCTGTAAGTTATTTTTCGAGTCATCAATTTGCGATACATCAATAAATTTAAAAAATCAAGAAATAAAGTAAATTTATGGAATCTTCCCGGTCCTATTATCGTCAACGCCAGCGTGATTGAAAAGCATGTTTCAGCCTGCGCAATGTTAGAAAAAGAGGCAAAGCGAAAAGAGAGAGAAAGCGCCTGATCGCTCGGTTGGCATTCGGTTACTTTCGCCGCTCACTCGCGGGTAGTCGGCAATAGGAAGAATAGTGTGGGAAAATTTCAAAAAACTTGTTCCAGGAGAAACGTGTTTTTCAGTAAAACTTACTTAGTATAGTAACTTATAGTAGTTCATTCAAGAACTTGGTTTTTTTTCAAAAGTAAATTTGATGAAACGGTAATTTCAGTAAGTGATCAATTTAAAATTTGATCATTTAGAAAATTTGTCATTTCCAGAAATGGTGATTTTTCAAGGTAGGTAATACTAGACGAAGGTATTGTTTGAAATGGTTATGTTTAGAACGGGAGTAGTAGTAGTAATTGTAAGTAGTAGGACATAATTATAAGTGGACGTTTTAATTTGTGGTCATAAACAGCCGAAACGTAATAAATAGGTACTTTAATAAGGTTATAAATGTGATGTTGCAGAACAAGCTACAGTATCTTGATATGTTATTCTTAGGTAAATCCTTTGATTACTAACGAAGCAATAATTAGGTATTGATTTCATCATCATCATCATCAGCCTTATTAGTCCACTGCTGGACATAGGCCTCCCCTAATGACCGCCATAGCGCCCTGTCTTCAGCTTGACGCATCCAGCATCTGCCTGCAGTCTTTTGCAGATCGTCATCCCACCTGGCCGGAGGGCGCCCTACACTACGTTTGCCGAGTCGCGGTCTCCACTCAAGAACTCGTTTACCCCATCGGTTGCCAGTTCTTCGCGAAATATGGCCGGCCCACTGCCACTTCAGCTTGCTAATTCTTTGAGCTATGTCGATAACTTTGGTTCTCTGTCGGATGTACTCGTATTCGTTATGAATTCTATCCTTCAGAGAGACTCCGAGCATAACTCTTTCCATAGCTACTTTAAACTGATGGACCAGCCCTATCATGAGTGTCTATGTTTCAGCTCCGCAGGTCATGACGGGTAGAACGCACTGATCTGACTGATAAATATCTAGTGAATACTTAAATCAGGTTATAAATGTGATGTTGCAGAACAATATCACACACAGTATCTTGATATTTTATTCTTAGGTAAATCCTTTGATTACCAACAAGACAATAATTAAGCATTGATTTACTGCCCATAAAACTGCCATTATGAGTTCCCTGTGTTCAATGCCATGAAAATAAAGCATAAATCTTACATGTAGCCATCACCTAGACATCAGTACTGCTTATGTAGGCAGTATTCTATGGTATGCAGTTGGTATGTGCATTATTTATTAGATCCAATTAGTAACTTATCTTGTTAAATCCTAGTAGAAGAAACATGTCACGGTTTCAGTAGCCTAGGTACCTAAGCTTGAAAGCATGTTTTTTTTACCTAAAACTAATATCAGTACCAACCTACGACATCACACTAATCACACTAATATTATAAGTGCGAAAGTTTGTATGGAAGTATGGATGATCGAATGGATGTTTGTTAACTCTCCACGCCAAAACTACAGAACGGATCGGGCTGAAATTTTGGTTACAGTTAGTTCTATTCCTGGAATTAAACATAGCCTAATTTTTATCCCATAAAATTATATCCGTGTAATATAAATCACCTTTAAACCAGGTTTCTTTAGAAAAAACGCGTGCGAAGCCGCGGGGCGCAGCTAGTATTATCATAAACCTTCTATGAGATATCAATTCTTTGGTAACAGTGTCGATTCTGTTGTTGTATAACTGTTACAATTTGTTAAAATTAGGATTTAGGACTGTCAAATAAACGACAGGCAATGACAGGTTTTAAATTAGGATGATAGCTCTAAAATTAGGTTGACAGATCTAAAACAACTCAACTTAGTTAACATAGCTATAACCCTATTCTTTGCATTACATTTTCAGCTAAATTTGAAACGCATGCCTCAAATTCAGGAGGTATCTAATTTGGTCATGATTAAAATCATCAAAAATGTAGGTATTTTTAGGAACTGTAATAGAATACCATAATTTTTAGGTCAACCTAACTTAGAAAATATAGAAATCGTAAAATTGAATCCCAAAACAACAGAATCGGCACCAAAGTCCAGTTTTTTTTATAAATACTAACGAGCGAAGTAGCAGGCAGGAGCGGGTAGTGTGTGTAAATGTAGTCTGTCTAGTGTTCTAAAATTTCTAGCCTTGCCTTTTAACGGAATAAGTAGGTATGATCCGATGTCAATGAAGTAAATGTAAGTAAAGTACCTACATGTGCATCCCAGTTCCGAAACAGTGTATTGTAATCAGTTTATCACTATACAATCCCTGTTATCTTATCCCTGTTATGAAAAAATGCACAAATTAAACACACGAGCTTTTTATATTTTTATGGGATACGTAAAAGAATTTCATCACCCGCAAGGGAATAGTTATTTACATGTTACTTATAATGATTTGCTTAATATCCTGAATAAAACATGCTAGCTTGCAATGTAAGTCAATAAATAAGGCATTTATTTATTACACACACAAGTCTCTGAAATCTCAGCATTTGTTTTCTGGATGGTAAGTTTAGGAAGCGTCATCTGTTATGTTACTAATGAACAAAAACTGTTTAGGTGCGCCATCTGTTGAAATGGTTTAGAAGCAGCTTGGAAACAGCTGACTACCATCTGTATCACAATATAGTTTCAAAAACAAGCCTAGGTGGCGCTAAATCGAGACGGACGCTAAGTTTCTACTACTAGACGCCAGATGGCGTCGTGGCTCAGACGTAATTTTTCTGCAACAAATATAACGACCAATCAGAGAGCAGGATGCATCAAGCCTAAGTTGAATAACGTTCCGGGACTGGTGACGTCGCTCCCCGCGAAGCTGCTATTTTCGCTTCTGATTCGTCCGGTAGACATTTTGTTTTGAAGTTGTCATTGAGACACGAGAACAAATTATTGAAAATGACAAACAATCCTCACGCGATCAGCTGGAATTCCGAGGAGTTTGAGAAACTTGTGGAATTAGTGAAGCCGCATCAGTGTCTATATCATGTGCAAGACCCCTCGAGGAAGAATATACTGGCGAGGGAAGCGACATGGGAACAGATATCGCAGGAGCTTTGCAAACCTGGTAAAAATATACATTTTTCTCTTTGTTTACAAAGGTCACCACACTTTGAGCGCTAAATTTAAACTATATAGAAGGCGATTTTCAAATTAATGAATAATATTGGATTTTTTCACACAACATCAACTAGCGCTAAGGTAAAGTTGTATTGCTGTAAATTATGTCCCACGACCACGAGTAAAGTAGTTCAGACGATGTTTGCGATCTAAGATTTTCCTAAACAGTTTTGTATTAGTCCTATTGAGTAACTAACCAATGCATCATTTCCATGTCTAAGTACCTACTTACTAACATGGAAGACATACAAATGTTTAAATTTTTTAGACAAGTTTTAGAAGACTTGGTCAATCACTCATTATCTTTATTAAATATATCCTTGACATTCCAGTTGAGGACTGCAAGAAGAGGTGGAAAGCTCTCCGAGATGGCTACATGAAGACACAGCGGCTCGGCAACGAGCGTAAGATAACCACTGGACTATTCACAAAGCTGGACTTCTTGAATGAAGCAGAAAAAACAGAAGACCTTGAAGAGCATTTAGAAGCCGAGGAGACAACTGAACAAGAGGTCATTATGGATAAACAGGAGTATTATGAAGTGAGTTTCAAAAAATATTTAAAAATTGAAGAGCCTAAACTTGAAGGTTTTTTATTAAAATTACTATTTTAAAAATTGGCAGCATTAAAGTTACAACCTATGGTGTATGTAATGGCTTGAACCTATTATCGTGTGAATCCCAAGACAAAACATCTCAGCTGGAATTTGTAAAAGAATAAGATATATAAACTTGCCACAGATAAGATACTTTTTTGTACCAAAAATACAGTGACTAATATATAATATGATGTTTTTCAACATTTCAGATTATGCTCGTGGAAAACCTTGAGCCATCAAAACTACCAAAAATGCCAATACCGCCCCTAGACCCTGGAGAACCACCTAAGAAAATGAAAAAAGGTCAATGCGGAAGAAAAAAGGCAATACCACCTCCTGTTGGCCTCCCGCCAATCAAAATACTGCCAAAACCAATGATGCTGCCTAAATTCATACAATATGTTGAAGAAAAACCAAAACCTTTACCCCCACCTCCTGCGCCTCAGCCAAATAAGTCAGAAGTTTTAGACAGTCTGATAGAAAAAGTACTAAAAGAACATACAAATGAAATAGATGTGTTCTTTAGGAGTATGGCAGCCAGTGTAAAGAAGTTACAGCCAAATTTAATACCAAAAGTCAAGATGGAGGTTTGTAATGTTATAGCGAAATATGAAATGCAGAGTTTTGAAAAGAATGGCAGCTTTTAACTGAGGATAAACCATAAGATTAACTGCTGAATTAAATACAGGTCTACTGACTTAAGTGTATGAGAAGAAAAGAAACTGGATGGAAAGGTGCTGCATTGGTTTAATGTATGCAAATTGACACTGTTAATTTAAGGAAGAGCCGTTTTTAAGTTTAGTTTTGAAAAAAGCCTCTGACGGTTATTGAATGTAGACCCATTTCCATTATCATGTTTAGGAATGGCATCTTCACGAAGTGGGATGATGGACAAAACCTGTAGTTCATGCAGTCTTGGTGAACTACCAAAAACAGTGTTTATTTGAAAAGACAATGTTTCTGCTGAGATTTTTATGAGTGCTATAAAATGAAAATTACAATAAATACCAAGAACGAAGCATGTAAAGACTTATTGATTTGATCATGTAGATTTATATTTTAATTGATTTAATTTAAAAGTGACCTCGGGCCTTGTAATATGCATTGTCGCAGCAATATCTTTACCCCCTTATTCATAATAGTCTGCTAACTTAACACACTGCTAAATCTCGCTGACTTCTTCTATTGACATAAGTCAGACTGAGAAATAACACTACTTAGGAGCTGTTTTATGTTAGCAGACATTATGAATTAGGGGGTTAGTGTTTAAAATTGTATAGTTTTTTATGTAATGTATGTATGTAGAATAAGTAAGATAGTATGTAATTGCATGAAATTATCATACACAGTATGAAAAAGTTGAATGGGATGAAATGAAAAGTTTAATTTTTAACAACATAGGTACCTAATGATAAATTATTAAAAATTGCGTTTAATAAACTATTATTTTAAATTCAAGTTGAAGTAGGTACATAGAGTAGAGTCTGTTCAAAAAGAGAAGAGTCGTGGGAATTGAGGGAGCTCGTGTGCCAATTTGACAATTTTTATTGCGTTGACAACACTGCTCTGTCATTACAGTACGACTAAAAGTGTTAGTTCACCGTAACGCCACAACTCTTCTCAAATTCTTAATTATTGATTTGTGTGTGCAACACAAATTAAATCATACTTACATAAAAGTTAACAAATACTGGACATGTACGAAGGCGAGCTTAACCCTCAAAGAGTTTTCTTACAGCAAACCTATGCTTTTGTTGCTGATGGTGCATTGCATATGTGTAGGAAGATCCATATTCGAAAGCAAAAAATATATATAAATCAAGCGCTTTTATAAAAGGCTTTATTAAATACGACAGCATAACAAGCGCTTCACAATACGCTTTAGTGAATACGTCAGCAGAATGTGAAGAGCACTCTGCCGCTAATTAAAATTGATGTCCGCTCCCCCACGCGTTCGAAATACATATTCTGTTGGACAATGCCTGTGCCCCAATGGTCATATTGTGGGTCGGTATTGTATTCCGTAAGAAGGTATGTACTTGGTCAGTATTTTAGTTTACTGGTTTGACAATTGAATAAAGCCCGGACGTCACATAACGGGAACGAGAATGCGAGACAAGAATACGCATGCACGAAAACAATATTTCCAATCTATACTAACATTATAGAGGAAAGATTAGTTTGTTTGCTTTGAATCGTCCAAAACTACAGGACCGATTAAAAAAAATATTTCATAATTAAAATGCTTACTTTTCAGAGAGTGACATAGGTTATATTTTATCCTGGAATTCCCACGGGAACGGGAACTACGCTGGTGAAACCGCGAAGCGCTGCTAGTTATAGTAAATAATCCCTTTCCCTAGTGACAGCTAATATTCTAAGTTGCAAGCTGACCCGATTTGAGCGTGAAAAGCCCTCGTTTCACCAAATTTATTTCCAATTTTCGTTCCAATCAGAGCGCACTCTGAATAACCCCCTACATCCTAATTGGAGTCCAGCTCAAATAGACTGGCACGAATTGGACTCTACAATATTGATTGGCAGTTTCCATTTTCCAAGCTGAAATACAGAAATCGAAGCTTTCACTGTGATTGAAATGTTTTTGCGAATTCTAAAATCATTTCACGACGGGATATTTACCATGATTAGAGTTTTGAGCTTTCCAATATTATTACTCAAAACTCAATAATGGTATCCCGTTGAAAATGACTTTAGTGTTACCTAATAAATAACCATAAGTACTGGATTCAAACGTTTTTTTTATATAATATTTTACTAAAGCCTGTAAAAAGTAAGTGGTTGTAGGCAGAGAGGTTTTTATGCATCAACCTTATCAGCCGGACGTTACATATCGAAACAAAGTTCTTAAATTTAGCGTTTTTTATCCCTAATAATAGGGTATATGCATGTGATTTCAAAATGGCTAAAAAAAATATATACGTATTCTCTATTGATATTGAAACATATCTACATATTTGTTTTAGCATTTTGAGACGTTTTTATTGTAGAATTTAACCATTGAAAAATTGATATTTTAAGTCTCAATCGCAAAATTTCAAAACGCTACGCCATTGAATATAGCGGACGTGACATCGCTGTTCACATTTCTTCTTGTTTTATTCTGCTTGCTGCACCATGATTTGACACTATTCTGCCCACTTCACATTTCGTATTGTCGGTTATTTTCAGCTTTTTCGGAAAACCTCTTTCCTGAGATGATCACTACCGAGGTCGTCACAAAAGGTTTTAATCGCGTGTGAACGTCGACGTCAAATAAACATGGCGCCAATATGGCAGCGTTTTTATCACCCGAAAATTATTGTAGTTTTGATTCGTTTTTTTTACCTTGTTATTGCGAAATTCAGTGAGCGTCTTATCATTTCTCGGTTAAATAATGATCTAAAGAATCGATTAAAACAATAAAAAAAATCGATGCATATACCCTATTATGTTAACACTGCTACTCAACTACTATTCATCCAAATTCATACTTCCACAGTAAGTATTATATAAAATTGCTAAAATAAATACTCTGTTAGGTACTTTTTAGGCTGCTGAACGAATCATTAATGAAATTTGAGAGAGATAGATTTTTTTATCATAGTGCGTAAGCCAATACATACCTAACTTAGAAATTACCATGAGTGTGACTAAGCAATATTTAAAATAAAATACTACATTAATGTTTTTGTAACGGGGCGCTAGAGTCCAAAGGAAGTCCAAAAGTTTTTCACTTGATCTCGCGACGCAATTGGAAGCGCATTCCCGTACTAACGAAAGGTTGCGGGTTGTAGTCCCATCGAAGTTTTTTTGGAGGATATGTGCTATGTATTTCTAATTTTGTATAAAAATATATTGTTTCCCAAAGGGCTTAAGACAAACACGCGTAGTTAATACTACCGGTATAGCTACGGTAGGTATTTAATAAAGGCTTGCACGTATCTTTGGGGAAGCCGTATGTCATAATGCCCAGGGGAAATAAAATTTACCCTAAACAAGGGAATCTTCCCCTAAAATGTAAGCAATATCGACCATGGCTCTAGATTTTTTTCTTGGCGTTCTTTACGTAGGTGTACCTTATTTTCTGAATAATTAATGACATTGTTTGACTAAAAGACCCTTCTCTCCTCAGAAAAATTTACAAAAACTTCCCCGATAGTGTATAAATAACATATAAATATTATCCATGTATATAGATGAGACTAAGTATATTATTAAAGCAAAGAAAATTACAATGAAAGAAACTGTTTCAGTTGTAAATACTAGTTATAATTTGTTTCTAAAATAAGAATATCTCTATCCAAAGTATCTTCTTTTTTGCATAATGCAAGTAAGTATTTCATAGACAAAGTTTATTTAGACAAATTGAGATAAAATACTTCATGCTGTATTTGAAAATCACATGTCAACAATTACAAAAATGCATGGTGGAGCATTATACCAAATAATTATAATTTGTTTTAAAAACTATAAACCGACTTCAATTTTTACAGTTTTTTCATGAGTTTTATGGATCCCATTGTCAGATTGGAACAAAATTAAAATGGGACCACACGGGAAGCACCAGCTTTAATTATAAAAGAAGAAGGTAACAAACATATAAAAAAACAGACGAATTGAGAACCTCCTTTTTTGAAGTCGGTTAAAAAAGGATAGTTCTTTGAATAGGGTAGGTATAGACAACAATCCCCGTTCAAGGGCTAGAGTACCGCAGTTTCGGTGATATCAAACAACAGCTCACCCCAAACGCATATAATATAGGTAGTATAGGTACCGTAGTATCCCGTCGCGAATAAAAACAAAGTGCAATATTGTCAGTACACTAATAACGAGCATGTCAACGTAATAACGAGTATGTAGTAAGTATTTAGCTAATTTTATAAGTGTGTAGTCTGCAGAGGCGAAGTACCATTCCAGCATACTAGAGGTGCCTGTAGGATCCGGTACAGCTAGCAACGAATGCTGCTACACGAATATGATATCACCCGAACGGTATTTTTCATTAAATGCAAACGGAATTAATTTTAATATTACTTTAATCATCGATCTTAAAAGGGGAGAGATTGGAAATGTGAACTGTGTTTGCGTGTACTTAGTTGTAATATCTCAATCTCTCTCTGATAAAGATAAAGATAAAATTCATTTATTTTACCCACAAACAAAGAATGAGGTCTTCGGATGAAGCGGCTCGTGTAATTAAAGGTTAAAATTTAAGGTGAGTTTGTTTCATCTTCAAATTGTAACACAGGCCAGTTGTAAAATAAAAGCAGGAGAACCTATCACATCTGCAGATTTTACTCCGATCTATGATTTAATGGTTATCCTCTCTTTACGTTACCGACCATAAAAAAGTAGTCACAAAATATTTTTAACAGCTTTATTGTGCAAAAGTCGACAAACAAATATAACTCCATAAATTGCTGAACACACTAAGATTCAAAGTCCTTCGAACGCTTTGTAGGTACTTCCACGATTAAACGATCCAAACCAAAAACAATATACCCATCGTATAGGTATTGATTTTTTTGTGTGGTAAGTTCCTAGAATAATGTGTTAATTATCTATCCGTGTTCAGCAATTTATGAAACGAAAATATTTGGCAAAGCTAGCGATTTTCGTTGCTGACTGTAGGTATATACGTTTTCAGTTATGTTGCAGCTCATTTAAGGGGCGTGGCGTCTAGACAGGGTAGTTAACAGCATAGCAGCTGTTATTTTTAACGGATTCGTGAAATGCAATCTCGGTTTAAAGTTCCTATTTCTATTTTTATAACTGAACCGGGCCACGGTCAACACTACCAGTTATGTACTGGTCAATTCAGAAGATGTATTCGTCGGTGCATCACTTATACTATTGTAATATTGGTTAATGTTTCTGCTTATTATTTGTATTCAAAAAGCAGTCAATGAGCGGCTAAACTAGTAAGTAATACACACACTTACGACACAAAGTTTATTATACTTAATTTAATTTTTATATATTTAAAAATATATTTTATTTTTTAAATACTTAATTTTGTTTTAGGTTTTTCATGGATGCCATTGTCAGAACAGAACCAAATTAAAATCGGACCACACGGGAAGCACCAGCTTTCATATAAAAAGAATCATGAAAATCGGACCACCCAGTAAAAAGTACAGGGGTAATAAACAAAAAAAACAGTTGGATTGAGGACCTCCTCCTTTTTTGACCAGTAAAACAAAATTTATTATTCGAAGTCCGTTTAAATAAAATATTGATAAATAAGTCGTAAACAGCCTGAAAATCAAGTTACATTTCTTTTCTACCCTACTCATTGCAAGTTCCTGGTGAATATTTACGACTGTATAAATTCACTCTTCAGGCCTCAAAGGTAGGGTTTGGCACTTCACAACGCCGCCCGCCCTCCGACTGAATTGAATAGGTGCCTACGACAAGAGAGGTTGTTTGTTAACAAGGCCTGAGCCATTGACTCTATTCTATACTATACGAACTGACTACGTACCTATGTCCGTACCACCCCGTTATCGTCGTCGCCTTGTATTAATAAGTTCCCCCTTCCACTCCAGGACAAGTAGACGCACAGCGCAATACCATCCATACGTGGTGGATGTACCCTCCACTCGCACTAAGCGGTTTTCCTCCACCTTTATTATTCGCACCGCAAAGGAATGGAACTCGCTCCCTGCCTCGGTTTCCGGCCAATTACAATTTAGGTCTCTTTAAGACAAGGGTGAATAGGTATCTTCTAGACCTTCGTGATACACCGTCGGCCGCATCTTCGCTTTCCATCAGGTGAGTGGTCAGACAAATTTACCTATTTACCGTAAAAAAAAGTTATTTTTGATTGTTTTATGGTTGTTATCAATAATTTTGCATGAAAAAGAGTTTTTTACTTAGTTGAGACACAGGCATTATTTTATTCCATTAGAATCCAAGATTATGTCGGTACGAGTATGTACTTCTTTGTTATCCTTTTAATCCTAAATTATTTTATTCTTATGAATTACGAGCTGCGCCCTTAATTCCTATGGAACGTTTAAAGTTGATTTCTATCCCACGGGAACTGATTTATGGGATAAAAAGTATAAGTATATTTGATTCCATGATGAGAACTACCTGTATGCAAAATTTCAGCTCGATCCGTTCAGTACATTTGGCGTAAAGAGGTAACAAACATCCAATCTTTTGCATTTATAATATTAGTGTGATGTGATGGACACCACAAGGAATGAATAGTCTATGGTAGCCAACGCTAACCTACAGATGTATTTTGGGTTATCTGAAAAGCACCTTAACGTATCTTATCATAAAGGTAATGCTGTAAACTGCTGCTGGCTGGACATCCAGGTTGGGAATCGCAGTTCGGTGGTGGACCCGTTGTGCAGGCGCTGCTGGTGCCCACCTCCCGGTGGATATCTTCTTTCGACATCCGCCGGAAGAGTTGAGAAGTAGAAGTGAAAAAGATTTCCAATTGAAAGAAACCAATAATAACTCTTGAACTTGGGAAGTACGGGCCTTTAAGTTTTCATGAATGAAGTTTGAAAATTTAATTAATTAATAATTTTATAATAATATTGGTTCCATTCACAAATTTGTTCTGTATTTCTGGGTTTATGGCGGGACCCGAACAAGCAATGGATATAGATAGAGGATATAGGTTAGGTATGCTACAGCTAAAATAAAATTTCAATGCTTACTAAATTCAATCAATCTTTAACCTTGAGAGGGTCTGAGAGTTTCGCGAAAATTCAATAGATTAGTTGTCCCACCGCGCGAATGTTCACCAAAAGCCCGATAGAGCAGGGTAACTAACCTACACCAATCCGGCAGCAGACGGGCGCTAATATCTGAATTACCCGCAAATAGGATGTACTGACCCCAACACGGCTCCGTCCAATCTTTCCGGCCTTTATATTTTAAGCAATACGTTATCAAACAGTAGGTAAACTATATCGGGCCGGACTTCTGGCATACTTCATACGTAATCGCTGCTCTGGTGAAGCGAGCCCCATTGCCAATAAACTTCTGTAAATCCTAATCAAGGGCTGATAGCACAGGTTAAATATTTATCAAAATTTCTCGGCTTCTATATGCAATCAATATTTGATTCGGTAGTTAGGTGATTTGGCGATGGCGCTTTTATCACCATGGCGGCGGCGGGTGAAGTTAATTGCACTAGGAAAAGCGTGTCAGCAAGTTATTCTAAAGCCTCAACACTACTTATTAAATCTTGCACTGCAGTGCTAATTTATTTTATAGTCCTTTCACCAGAGAATAGTTAACTATTACCCTACCCTTCACATTTCTAAGGCCTTGTTTATTGAGACGCGGGGCGTGTAGCGGCGCGTGCAGCGGCCTAAGCATTGCACTCATAAACACAAATATATTGCAATGTACGGTGATGTTTATGAATAGGCGGGGCGTGCAGTGTGGTGGTGCAGGCCGCGTGCGACGACTAAATCAAACAAACGCGTGTAAAAACGCTTCTCCGTAAACACACTACCAACGCCATGTTTGAATTTAGTGCGGGCAGTAATCTCCGTAAACAAGACCTAAGACAGCTTACTGTAATAGTTTTAACGTATGTTTGCCAATACTGCATTGGCATTTATAGCAAGCAATACTAATGGACATTAATTATAAAGCATCGGCAAGGTATAGAACAAATAATTGAATTTAAAACTGAATAGCCATCACTTAGGATAAATTAATAAAAGTCGCAAAGTTGGTCTGACAAGGAAGCACTAAAATTAGCATAACCAAACAAACCATCATCATCATGATTCTCACCCTGCCATAGAAATCTTAATAAAATTTAGATTAAAATGCTTGTAGCTTTGTAGACGTGCAAACTCTTGTTCCAATCTCTACCAGTACTGCTCTACTTCAATTTAATGAATTTTATTATACACACAGAATTCTGTAACTATACACAACATGAATTATGAAGCTTGTTTTCTGTATTATATTTACCATACTGTGGCTTTATTATGATAGAAGCACAGAATGAGTCATTGTTTTAGATATATGTGGGGTCGCAACAATGTCCCTTCAAGGGAAATAGTTGGTTTAGGGGAATTTCTCAATCCAGCAAATGAGCTTTCACAAAAGCGGTATAATCCAATGTTGGTTTAAATTTATTATGTGGTAAGCCGACTCTTGTCTTACTATGAGGGTTGAAACTGCCTTTTATCAAAATAATGTTGGCAATCGAAAGCGTTCGATTTTCAGTCATTAAAACTCTGATAATTCAGTCAATTATGAAATTCAGTAAACAGTGACCTTGTTCACCGATTTTTGATCTACCAAGAGCGTTCTATGTGTACTTATACGAGTTTTTGCAATTGGCGATGTTCAGGATTTTTGACAGTCTTTGCTTAGCTTAGCTGGCGGATTTACAAAAGGTTTGATTTACACTACTAGACGTAAGAATGCAAAAACTGTAGTCCTAATTAAGTAAATTGAATCACTAAAACCAACAAACAACCTAATTACAATCATATCAAGTATGTTCAATGCCATACCCATTGGCCATTCACCTCTCACCAATCATCGCAATGTCCCATTCCCATTCACAATTTCGACTGATGCTGATCGATTAGTAACGCCCATAGAACGCATTAGACCCTTGCCAATTGAATGCTACGAGTACCCTATGGAGGCCCAATATTTTGAAATGTCAAATGACACGCTTAAGAAACCATTGATTAACCTGAGATAAGGTTTTATACGTGTTGTTCTGCGATCAGTTCTTTGACAGATTAGGTACGCATACCAAATTCTGCCAGACCACCGTAACCACCGTTAATACCTTTAGACAAAATAAGCACTCAGACAAGTCATTTTTTTACTATATTAACAGCTTGATAAATAGTAATTAATATCAAATAAAGCATAAGGTGCAAAATTTACCTAATTTTTTTATCCACTAGCGGAAGAAGTAGCTTGTAAATATAATCTGTTAGTATAAAGTCTCCTTCCACATTATAAAATACGTCATGTTTAAGTTTAATATAATTATATACCTAGACATATAAATAAATAATGCTGGACAATCCACACAGCATCATCTACACTGAAAAAATATGATTGTTAAATTTACTAAACTTGAGTAGTTTGAGGCTTTAACTAATAAAACCAACCTAATTCCTCGTTGGTTTTACAAACACTCGTTGTTTATTTTACTAAACCACAAAGGTAAACATTAACCTATAAAATATAGTAAAAATTACTAGAAAACTGTATGTTAAATACACTTAAGTATGTTTCGTAAAATGTTTCTCGAGGGTATCGTCAAGTGACGTAAGCATTCTACTAAAGTTCTATGTAAAATTAACTATCTTGGATGTTGATTTTGCTAAACGCAATTCAACACCCTCGTTTTTGTATATTCAACTATAATTCAATGTTGAATTAGTAAACAATTTAACAGTGTACTTTCGTAAAACTTACTTTCTAGTTTTGTAAGAATGTTCCTAAAAATAAAGTTAGATGTCGCATACTTCGCTACTAAAGTTCTGTGTAAAATTAATGATCTAGGATGTTGATTTTGCCAAACTCAATTCAACATCTACGATTTAGTATATTCAACTATAACTTGATATTCAATTAGTATAACAAATTTAACATTGTAATTTCGTAGAAACAACTTTCTAGTTTTGTAAGAAGGTTCCTTAATGTAATGTTAGATGGCGCATGCTTCGCTACTAAACTTCTTCGTAAAAATAATGATCTTGGATGTTAATTTTGCTGAACGCAATTCAACCACCATGATTTAATATATTCAACTATAACTTGATGTTGAATTAGTAAACAATTTGACAGTGTACTTTCGTAAAAAATACTATCTAGTTTTGTAAGAATGTACCTAAAAATAACGTTAGATGGCGCGTGCTTCACTACTAAAGTTCTGTGTAAAATTAATGATCTGGGTTGGTGCTTTTGCCAAATTCAATTTAACATAATACGATTTAGTATATTCAACTATAATTTGATGTTCAATTAGTATAACCAATTTGACATTGTAATTTCGTAGAAAAAACTTTCTAGTTTTGTAAGAAGGTTCCTAAACGTAACGTTAGATATGGCGCATGCTTCACTACTATGGTTCTGTGTAAAATTAACGATGGTGAAAATTGAAACTAACGATTTTGCCACACACAATTCAACATTTACGATTTAGTTAATACAACTATAACTTGATGTTGAATTAGTAAACAATTTGACAGTGTCCTTTCGTAAAGAAACACTTTCTAGTTTTATAAGGAGATTCCTAAAAATAACGTCATCGCACAGTGTAAAATTAACGATATTTTGTTGATTCAGTTAAATACAATCCACGATTTCGTATGCATATGCAATTTGTGTATAACTTGATTCAGAATTAATACAGAGCTGTGAATAGTTCGACAATGTACCTAGGTATAATAGGTACGCCTTGTTCGCTTTATGACAGATTCGCTTTATGGCAGGCCAAAGCAAGGTAGGTACTTTCGTATAAAACACTTGTTATTTGTAAGTGGGTTCGTGAAAGTAAAGGGATGCATGCTCTGCTTCTTAAGTATTTATATCGAGTTTCGAAGTTCGGTAAAACATACTTTTGGTTAGTGGGTACCTATTGAACTACCGTTTAAGTTACAGGACTCTTGGACACAAAATTTTAATAACTTAAAGTTAAACTAGGAAATAGGGTGATTACTTTGAATTATTGATCACTTCAATCTCTACTCTACCTATAGGGTAAAGTAAATGAGCGAATCAGAAACCTTTACGTGGATAGAATGTTAGTTTTTGAGTTGGAGCAAAACTTGTACCAGGGTTTTTTATCCTCTATCTAGACAATCTGATATTTATTTTATACCTACTAGCCCCGTGGGAATTCCGGGATAAAATATAGCCTATGTCACTCCCTGAAAAGTAAGCTTCTTAATTGTGAAAGAATTTTTAAATCGGTAGTTTCGAAGCCTATTCAATACAAACAAATAAACAAATTAACAAACAAACAATCAAATCTTTCCTTTTTATAATATTAATATAGACGACACATTCCTAAGGTGCTTAGGATTTAGGCCCGTATTATAAACGCCTGCTCTGCTCAGTCATAGAGTTATGCTTGTGTAACGCTTTTCTATGGCATAAGTGTCACTCAAGCATAGGTAGATGACCGATCATGCTTTCATAATACGGGCCTTAGAGTCTTGGGGCTGGAAGTGTCTATTGACGTAAATGGCGCAGGTAATAACTAGGAAAACCGTACAAGACCAGTCTCCTCTTGGTACCTAGACCCGAAAGAACCTTGCGTTGGTAAGTAGGTAGGTAGGTAAATTACGGACACGCATAATAATTTACAAAAGTAGTTTTGTAGAATCAATACTGTGAGTGTTAATTTAACGTACCTTGTGTCGTATTAGAAAATTAATAACTGTATAAGGGAGGTCGCGCTCACTTCGCTCAGTGGGACGCTAACGAGCGAACGACAACGACTCCTGCTTTACGTGGTTATTGTATTTTCTTTGGACTCTGTGTTTATTTGGGTAACACAGAATTATACTACCTACTTCCATTGAAAGTACGCAATAAAGTGTCTTTTTTCGAAACTGTGGAGGGTGTTTCGTTAGCCATTTTGCTGAGCTTTGTCTGCCTGCCTGCCTGCCTGCCTGATCAATCATGGAAGAAAAGGAATACGATCCGAACGTACCTATTTGATATTGATACTGATAATAATTTCGTGATTGAGCTGGATCCGTGGGGAGTCTCGGAAGACACTCAAAGAGTGTTCAAAGGTATGTAAAACCTATACCTACCTACCTAACTAATTGACTTGATGACATCGATAAACTGTAATAATCTCGATGTTTGGTTAACTGGGCATCTTTGCCTACCTAGGGTAACTACACAGAAATCGTAATAATAGTAGCTTATTATTACAATTTCTGTCTGTGAGTAGCTAGTAGTGAATTATAATTACCACTCATTAGGGGAGGGCTATGTCCAGCATAGGCTTATTATAGCCTGATGATGTTAGATCGCCGTGTGGTGCCGGCGGCATAGAATTTGCACCACCCCAATTCTTCCCGTGGGTGTCGTAAGAGGCGACTAAGGGATATCTTCTGGGGGGCGGGCAGCAGCGCCCCCCGCAGAACAAATCTTTCACCAAACTGCGATCCCCAACCCGCATGCCCAGCGTGGGGATTATGGGCATTAACCCCCCATGAGTTAAATGCCAATAAGGCGTTTATCAGGGGAAGGCCTGCGTCCAGCAGTGGACCGATACAGGCTGTGTATGTGTATGTGTATGTGATGTTAGGTAGTTTATCATTAGGCTGTTTTGTTGAAAATATTACCGAGTCAGATATTAATGAACTCATACAATCAAATAAAATAAAAGATAGAATAAAGTTGAAGGCTGGACTATCTCGATTCGGAAATGAAAATAAAACATTGGTAAGCAAATAATATTATAGGTAGGTACCTACATGGATATGTGATGCTTTGAGAATGTACTTTAATGCACAATTATAATTTCTTTTAAAAAAAATTACAAAGTAGTTAATATTTTCTTTGCACTTACTAAATAGTTTTTTTTTTCAGAGCACATGTTCCATGGACTCAGAGTCTATATTGCATCCAATAATCTTGATAAATTTGAAGTGGAATCAAATATCTCTGGGTTGAGTGGCAGTTTCAAAAGAAGTAAGTTTCTTTATTTACTACATCAAATATTGTAGTCTGTTTGCCATTGATTACAATTATAATTACACAATCAATAAAATACAAATATATATATTTAAAAGAAAGTCGTGTTTGTTACAACACTTATAACTCAAGAACGGCTGAAGCGACTTGGCTGAAAATTGGTCGGGAGGTAGCTTAAAACCAGGAGACTGACATAGGATACTTTTTATCCCGTTCCCGTGGGATGTGAGATAAATTCCACGGGGGCGAAGCCGCGGGGTGCAGCTAGTTGTAATATAAAATAAAATCCATCTTATGTGTTAACTAGCTGCTCTATTATCATACTTTGAGACTGTATGGGGTGGCGAGATAAGGAAGAGGCCTATACTCAGCAGTGGGTGTTACCGGCTGGTTATATAAATAAATAAATAATAAATAAATATTTTTCGGACATTTCACACAGCATTATCTGTACTATTATTTTGTATATTATGGGTACTAGATAACTGATATACTTAATACAATACACTACTTAATGTAGATAGATATTTTTTATTTTACTTCGAAAATATCTGCAGATCGTACAAATATTTGTCCCGAGGCGGGAATCGACCCCGCAACCTCTTGAATACCCCCTCTTCTCCTAAAATTAAATTTGAAAAAAATTATGCTAAAATGTATATACCTACTTACCAAAATTTAAATTATTTTCAGATTGAATCAGATTTTGACGTCTTGTTTTCGAACTGTGAGTTGAAGTTGTTTAAAAAGTGGCCGAATTTGATCAAAACAAGTTCTACCAAAAAAATTGCATGTACGAACGAAGAAAACTACACCATAACCGTAAATACGGCGAGAAGATGTTTGACGGTTATCAGCCCCTTAATTATGAATCTGGAGTTTCGGGAGTTTCGAGATTGATAAAACCAGAAATGTTTATCATTATTTTGTAACTTTTTTATGCCTGATGTGATTGAGATATTTCTTGTAGAATTCAGTTCGTACTTATTTATATAATGGTGGCAATTCTGTTACGTCTACGTAAACTAAAATATGTAAAACGAGGGAACGAGCGTTTCCTACATAATTTGATGGTGTCATTTTGTGTTTGTTAGTAAAATAAAAAGTTCTTTTATATTTTATATTTACCTACTATTATTTGAATACTTATCCTGGCCAAATCTGGGAATTGTAATATTCATTAATTAATTGTTATGTATAATATGATAATTCAATTGAGTGTAATGATTTTGATAATAATTTGTTTGCGTATAATGTCCTGTGTTATACAATATTGTTGCTAAATTTGTACATTTCACGAATTTGTTTTGACTTATGCATTTGCTTTCGTTTTTTTAATCTGCTTTGGAACTTTCTACTTGGACATTTTTTGTGAGTTTATAATACCCTTGACTTTTAGGTAAGTACGTATTGTTCTCCCATTATTTACTTGTTTGCGCTTTTTGGATTATTGATCATAGGTACCTTACCTGCATGTTTCAGTTAGCTTCTTACGGCCATTCTCAAATATTCAATCCATCTGATTATTGGGAACAGCCGTAAGTAGCCAACTTAAAAACCCAGGTACCCTATAATATTAATAATAAAAAAAGCGTGGAATATACAAAAGATAATATGTAAATATTACGAAAGCAATACCTACTGTTAAAAGTCAAGGGTATTATATACCTATTCAATTTGTTTGTAGATTCAACCAAAGTAAAGTTGCAAAATATACGAAAGTAAATGAGTAAACAAATTTCGTAGAACGTACTATACAATAGTGGTATTTTAGACGATACTTATTTAGCAAAAAATACATACATGACCCGTAAATTATACGAAACTGATTGAGTGAATATTACAATACCACTATCGTACATTTTACGTATATTAGGGGTAAAATATACAAAACAGGTTTAATGAAATTAACTAAACAAAATCCTTAAATTATACGAAACAGAAGGAGTAGATATAACATGAGTAGTATTGTATAGTCTACAAAAGCTGAGGGGTAAAATATACAAAACCAATTTAGTAGAAAATACTAAGGACAACTCGTTAAATCTACGAAACAGAATGAGTAGGTATTACAAAACTAGTATAGTACCTTTTAGTAAAATCATGGGGTAAAATATACTAAACAGGTTTACTAAAAAATACGAAACAAAATCCTTAAATTATACAAAACAGAATGAGTGAATATTGCATGACTGGTATTGTATAGTTTACAAAAGCTATACGGTAAAATATACGAAATATAACATAGCAAAAAATACTAAACATGACACGTAAATTTTGCGAAACACAACGAGTAATTATTACATGACTAGTGTCGTATAATCGATCGATTTTACAAAACTTCTACAGTACGGCTTATTTTGTAAAATCGATCGGTTGTGTAATTTTAACCGATGATGGGGTTTCGTACTACGGAAATTTACGACAGTTAGCGATATTACAATTGTAATGAGTCAGTAATACTAAACCAGTTTTGTAAAAGTTTAACCATTTGTGTTTAGTTAAATTAACAAAAAAGTGTGTAGGACCCATTTTTACACGTTGCTTTTGTAAAAAATACTGAGAATTTAGTAAATTTAACTATTATATTTTTTCAGTGTAGCTCTAAGTTGTGTTATAGGTAGGCACTATGGTTTATCCATTTTGAATGAAGCATGTTAGTAAACAAACTACGACACAAATAACAAAATCTCACTTGCTTGGCGTCGAGTTTCAGAAATAATTCTAAGCAATTTTTATTGAAGGGAGGATCTAAAATCGACATGTAATGTAAATTACGTATAAAAGTACGCGCCAACGCCGCCAACAAAGTGAATTCTAGGTTAAGCATGGGCGGTTTGTTTACTAACATGCTTCATTCAAAATGGACACGGTATAGACATAAATAAATAATTCTGGACAATCCACACAGCATCATCTAGCTCTAAGGAGAGTTGTGTTATGGGTAGGTACAGGTACTAGATAACTGATAAACAAATAAATACCCAGTACACCCTAAACAAATATATGCAAAACGTACAAACATTTGTCCCATGGCGCGTATCGAACCTGCAACTTCTTGCGTCGCAGGCGGGCCTTCGTCCGCCGCCTCATATCAGTTGTCAATTTGTGTCGTCAACATGTCTAATCAATTTGCTATTCACACCGAATTTTCAAAGGCTAATAATTTGATAAAACACCACATGTGGAGAGCTCAGCGTGCATACACATTGTTTTGACATAAACCTTCGACGATACACGACATGCCATGCTAAAGTTAGCGCGCAAATCGAGTTAACACAGATCAAAAACATGTTGGTACACGTACAGTCATTGCTCAAAAGCAGATAAATTCTCCAAAACCCCGTGTACACAGCGGTTGCTGTTGCTTTGTGTACCACCATTCCTAAAACCGCTAAGCAAGCAAGAGAACGTAACTCACTGAACTATTGCTGTCTTTTACAGTTACTACAGTACAGTTTACTTTTTTTTATTTTTACTTAGAAGTATACATACCTAGGGAATCTGGGGTTAGTAAAGTAAAAACAAAGAAATATTAATTTGAAATATTACATAGGGAAACTGGGGTTCGTAAAGTAAAAACAAAGAAATATTAATTTGAAATACTACAAACTTATTCAAAACCAGGATTCTGGTCATGGGAGGAAACACTAATCCAACGGACTGAAACTCGACGGATTACATGGTTTCCTTTATGAGTTTCTATGGCCACCTTCTGTATCCATCATAAGACCAGCTCGATATAAAAATACAGTGTCACCAAACTGACGTATGCACGCCAAATTTCAGCTCATTCGGTCGAGGAAAGCTGGTCTTAGGGTCATACATGGTGAGTTTCAAGACCTCATTTTACCGCTATTAATAACCTCGTATTTGTTCAGCGGCTTCTGTTGCTTTTTGTGGACGGAGTTTTGGAGATTTCATCTGTTCAACGCTTTATGCCGGTGACGGTTGGTACCTTCGCACAAGTTGGTACCTGACGAATTTATTTGTAGTTTACAATAAAATCAGTCAACTGAGCAAAGAGTCAAGAGAACAATTTTATTATTTATTTATTTTGCTTGCATGAGAAGGCGGTAACATAAAGTTAGTAGAACAAGCTAAAAATGAAGTAACGATTGCAGTTTTGGGGCAACTGTACGACGATATCCTATTCTAAGGCAATTAAATTTAATATGGTCACGAATTCACGATATATAATAAACTAGCTGCGCCCCGCGACTCCGCACGCGTTTTTCCTATGGAAACATTAAAAGGTGATTTCTATGCCATGGGAATTGATTTATGGGATTACAAGTAGTAGATTAGAATTACCTGTATGCAAAATTTCAGCTCGATTCGTTGAGTAATTTTGGCGTGAAGAGGTAACAAACCCCTATCCATCCATAGAAACTTTCGCATTTATAATATTAGTGTGATAATTCTAGTGGCGATATCCACGAATCGGAAGGCGAAAGTGACTAGATTCATACCTCATCAGAACCCATATATCCACTGCTGAACGTGCCTGCTCTAAACAAGGGTATTGACATGATTCAGCACGCTTGGCAGGTGGAATGATGATCGCTCTGGTGTAAATACAAAGAAAGAAGCTGCTCGTCCTTTGGCCGTTCCCTTAGTAGAATAGAATAGAATAGAAAAAAACATTTATTTAGACACAGGTACAAAAAGAGTTACAAAAATAAACAAATGATAAACAAAAACAGTATAACATGGAAGTAAGTGACATGAAAGGGTGGGTGGTAGTTTACATTATACACTAACACGTTCATGGACCAAGACGCAGGTGCCGGTCTAGATCTTCGTGTAAGTGCGGCGGCGGGGCGCCCCTGCTGGTCGCACCGCAGAGCTGGGTAGAGAATGCGTTAAGTATATGGGTTTCCACGTCCCTGTGCCGAAATAGGGGTTGGCTCAGCGTGTAGCATCTAACGACATCGACATAGTCGGTGAGGTCAATTCTTACGCTGCGACCCGCGCGCATGCGTGGATGGCGTAAGATCTAAGAGAACCTACCAGAAGACCCCACTCTGGTAGCTGCTTCCAGCAGTCTCCTACAATGTATTTTAACACTTTAATGATATCAACAATCTTGCTGTCAAGCGTGGTGATTATGAGAAATCACTTGTTTGGGATAGGCATGTCCAGAAGACCGTGTGGCGCGGCGGGCGAAGCTTTAGCTTATCTTATCCGCCTGCGACGCAGAAGGTTTCAGGTTCGATTCCCGTTTTGGGGTGCGATTCGCAAATATTTGGAGATATTTTTTATTATACATTGGAATACCCAGAACTTTTGGTTATTTCTATGTATTCTATCTATCTATGTAGTGTATTGTATTAAGTATATCAGTTATCTAGTACCCATAACACAAGCTCTGTTTTGCTTAGGGCTAGATAATGCTGTGTGATTTGTCCAACATTATTATTTTTTTTTTTAGGTTAAGATCTTATCTTCTCGGTTTAAAACCGGTAAAATCCAAAGCGAACGGGCTTAATATTATTATTATTCTCAATATAAAATATCTATCTATGTATTGTATATCAGTCATCTAGTACCTAACCTACACAAAACACAAGTGTGGATTGTACAACTAAATAATTAATTTTGTTTAAAAAACTATAAACCGACTTAATTTTTTATAGTTTTTTCATGAATTTTCATGGATCCCAGTGTTAGAACTGAACAAAATTAAGTCGGTTAAAAAGTGGACGAATGTGTGCTGATGGAAGAAGTATCGTACTATCAAACGACGGACGCCTTGAATATAATCGAATAGTAAATAATGTAAATATAAAGCTTGAATGAACATAGGATGATGTAATGTTGTAACTGGCGCACGTACCGTTACAGAAACAATGTGTATTATTTTCTAACAATACGTAACGAGGCGGGAGTAGGTTAGGCTGAACTGTTTTTTGTTTTTGTTATTTCACCCATAAAGAGAAATGAGCAACCTAAATAACTCATACGTTCGCTGGTACTAGGTAGATAGGCTTTTACGCGCTCATTTGGAATGTTTTTTCTAATAAATAAATGTCGTGCACTATATTTTACGGGGAAGTCAAATAATCGAAATCTCTGAGGAATGTTTGTGTACAAAACGCCCATATTTAACCATAAATTCACTCTGTTGCCGTGTCTTTTCATACGAAATACCAATATAAATACACATTACTTGTCGATTTGTGGTCCTTCCTATACAATAAATATTGCTAACAAATTATATCAGACACTCGCTCGACGCCAGGCTAGTGAGTTTTAGTTTTTGGGCAAACATTCCACGTCGAGTTTGGCTTGTGTATTGGCTTTTTGATTGTAATCCAGCAGAATAGAAATAAAAGACAACCAAAATATCCTGTTTCTACAGCGCTACCGTAAGTGCTATTATTGTAAACTAGCTGCGCCCCGCGGCTTCGCACGCGTTGTTCCTATGGAAACGGAACTGATTTATGGGATAAAAATGCCTGGGAGCCTATGTTTGATTCCGGGATTATAATTACCTGTGCGCAAAATTTCGGCCAGATCCGTTCAGTAGTTTTGGCGTGAAGAAGTAACAAACATCCATCCATACATCCATCCAAACTTTCGCATTCATGATAATTAGTGTGATGGCCAGTTAGAATAAACTACGTGAACTAATATGGTAATACTGAAAACACCACTTTATGACTGGAAGATATTTCGCAAGACGATTTCAGTTAGCACGAATGGCTTCACTAAATTGGTAACAATGTGTGAACGTTTCCAATATGCAACTTCCTAGAGACTCCTGCCCTAGCTCTAACTGTTCCTTGTTTTGGAATTGAGAATGTGTGTTGAGTAAACTACCAATACCTTAGTATTATGAGTTGCGTTTTGGTTATAAAGTTTTCCAACATTTATGAATTTCATTACGGACGTAAGCGGGTTAACGACGAACCTATTTCTCAACTTTATGAATTCAGTATTAATCACGCTAATATTATATATGCGAAAGTTTATTAGATGGATAGATGGATGTTTGTTACTTCTTCACGCCAAAACTACTGGACGGCATATACAGGTAATTCTTATCCTTTATGTATCCTATCTATGTTTTGTTTGTTGAGCAGCAATTTATGAACTGTTGTTGAATGCCATGAAAAATGTGTTTAGCGACTATAGAAGAAGTTGCTGGCTGAATCTTAAATTCATTTAAGTATTAACTATACGCCAAACTCAATGTGAAATGTTTCTAAACAAACCACGGCACACAAAAGGAAAACTCTAGTTTCAGTTAAAATGTTTTTTTAAGGATAGATCTCAGATCGATAAGTAAATTCCGTATAAAAGGATGCGGAACAGAGGAAACGGAGTGAGTTTTAAGTTAAGTATGGGCAATTTGTTTAAACATTGTAAGCACACCCAACTTGGCTGAAAATTGCTATTTTATCTAGCTATCAAACAAGAGTCAATAAAATCTAATATTGAAACCTATTGAGGCCCCATAAGATACAAAATACCTATAGCCTCCAAGTAAACGTTTACCCTTCGATGACGCAAGACCACGTTTGTACAGTAAGAAAGCTTGTGTCACTATTTGTACAACTTCAAGGTTACTAGTACAATCAAGTTGATGTTATCGATACGGAGATCAATGTAGTTTACATTATTTTTAAATAACTAGTGACCTTCTACAGTTTGTAGCCCCTGTGTGAACTGCTCTTGAGATTCGTGAAATTCTGAAGCTTGGAGATAGAAATATAGACGTCGTATTAACACCTGTTGTTTGCAATTTATGAGTCATCGTGGCCGACTGGTTAATTTCTAACTTTAAGCCTATCAAATCAGTTCACTGTGTCCCTTTGCCAGGCAAAGGCCTCTCTGTCCTTGTTCTATACATTCTATACTAGGGCGTACCCTTATGTCAAATGTTTGGATCGAGGTAACCATATAACCATAGTGGACCAATCCCTCCACATTCCCATGGTAGGACTATGGGAATGTGGATGTGGACTGTGGACCAACCTCGCGATTATACGCACGGAAACTGCGGGAAAAGAGCCAATCGGGTGACTCAAGACTGCAAATTCTATGCATATACGCACTTAGTCCCGAAGATTCTCCCCCTTTTGGGACATGCCACATTACATCACAGACTTCATTAACAGGCTGCACATCCCCAGCTCGGTGCTGCTCTGTCCATAACGTAGTGAACTAGTCTGAACAAAGAGGTTCGAATTCGTCCTGGCATCTACGTACTTCTAACAAAGATTCTTCCTCGGTCGTTTCAGTTTAGTCATGGTCACGGGAAAGCTAAGTAACAGTCCATTCTTATTATCATTCAAATACATTTGAGTCATCGACTATTAGGTGCTCTCACGTTCATAAGGTAATCCCATCGTAGGCCCTTTTGAATATTTCATGCTTATTCCACTTTTCTAGCCTGACTTGCATACAGTCTTTGACACAAATACCGGCTAACCAGGCTTTGTCAGTGAATGCAATTAGGAATTTAGCATGGATGAATATGTAAAACAATCGATTAGTAACCGTAATGGGTAGGCGATAAATCTCTCTTCGATGGCGACTTGTAAATTGTAACGAGAATCCGAGGATTTGATAGAATATCTGGGTAAAGAAGAATATAATAAAGACCTTGAATTACAAGAGAGCTAGTATAATACACAAGCCGTAGATTTTGTCAGATGATTTTGTGAGCAGAAGGGTGAATAGTGGTATACCATTAGCTTTCTTAATAATGATTATATTTGCCTAGACAGCTTTGTTTAGGGCATTTAATTATTAAAAAACACTAGGTACTTATAGTCATCTTATTCTGTTACCCAAAAATCTCCCAAGGAAAAACTGAAATTAAAAAAAAGAAATCCAGAATTCCCTCTTGAGGATCTATAAAAATTAAAAATTAAAACTGAAATCTAAAGGAAACAGAAGCGAATGCTACACTTATCGTCGGAGTTAGGCTTGTTTTACCAGCAGTTAACCACTCTTAAGGTGATGGAGAAACCAAAGGCAAATAACGGAGTACCTAAGGGCTCCTATCCATGTCGAAAGCAGCCGTCGACGGGTGCTTTTGCCTTCCCGTCGTCTGAAACGTGCCTTCCGTGTGTAGAAGCCCTGAAGAACACAATACACCTGTCTTGCAAAGGAAAATCTTACCTTAGTGGCATTGAAGCGTCGACTGCCAGATCTACTGAGGGTCCCTCCTCGTACGTTGCTGTCCTCCAGCTCAACGTCGCCGCCGCCATCCGCAGCACGCCTGCGCGACAGCTCACACAGCTCTGATATTGGTTGCACCTGAGGGGTTGAAACTAGCTTTAGTTCTATACCATGTAAAAATTGTCTAATACTTATGTATATAAAAAATATCATGTTATGTAAGGTTATTTTATTTTTATATATTATTTGTTTTGTTATGTATTTAAAATGGTATGTATGATTTATTTTGCAGTTATTGGTACACCCCTGCCTTTCTTAAATTAATATAATTCTTTCCATCCAAAGGTTGTCTGGAAGATCGCTTCTAAGCGATAAGGCCGCCTATTGGACTCTACAACTGTGTAATGTATCCATGTACCTAATGTTATGTTTATGGTGTACAATACAGTATTTTCGTATTGTATTAGTTTACCCCTAGTTGTGATGGGCAAAGTGGATGGGAAAAGACCACGGGGTGCCCTAGCTGCTGTTTGTTCTGACATAGTGAAGGAGTGACGGGGCTCCCAGTGGGACTCCCACGACTGCTCTCAGAAAAGTCGAATATAGGGTGGCGTGGAAACAGGTGGTAAATTCCTCGATGAAGACTTTTCAAAACGGGTACGACCTTCGGTAATTAAGAATACGATGAAGAAGATATTGTCCAGGTGGATCGAAACAAGGTTAAGTTCTTAAGGTCTAACTAGTCGTTCATATTTTTATATTTTTCATACAAACGTGGAACTACAACACTGTTTGACGTTGACCTTACATCGGGATTTTTACCATGATTTTTGAGCTTTCAAATATTTCGGCATAGTTTCAATAGCCCGTTGTTAATGACTTTAGTGTTAATAACCATGATGGATTTAAAAGTTTCAAGTTTAAGTTCTGTTTTCGATTATTATTTTAGACCATATTATATTACTAGCTGCGCCCCGCGGCTTCGCACGCGTTTTTCCTATGAAAACATTAAAAGGTGATTTTCATCCCACGGGAACAGATTTATGGGATAAAAATTAGCCTATGTTTTATTCCAGTATTTGAGTATTAGAATTACCTGTATGCAAAATTTCAGCCAGATCCGTTTAGTAGTTTTGGCGTGAAGAGGTAACAAACATCCATCCATACATCCATCCAAACTTTCGCCTTTATAATATTAGTGTGATTACAAAGGACTCTCTTTTTCTTTCAGTTTCTCTGACCCTTGATGTTATATGCCTCGCAAGAAAATGCATATCCTCTGGCACACTCAGGCTATCTAATTCTGAAGGAGTATAAGTAGTTCAAGTATATTTCGAACCGTTCTTCACATTGTCAATTTAGGAACTATTCGACAAATTATGTCTTTTAGATCCGACCCCAAAAAGTCACAGTTCGTACTCTCATAAAGATTTATACCATGCTATTGCAACATATCGCTCTAAATCATTAAAAGCAAGATCATAAAGCCCAGTTTAACCTACCTACGTATAGGTAGGTACGTTTCAAAAGAAACCTTATACTTTCTCCTATGTCCGGCGTTTACGAGATCACTCTCGTACTCTGTGCGTGTTCAGTTCACATGGCTATTACGATTGATGTCTTAATTAGGATCGGGCAATAAATATCAGCGCGAATCAGAATTTTTCTTTACTGCGGTTTAAATACGTGCAACATTTATGCAATGTAATGAATCCTGAAATACCTTGGTAGATGACCAAGGTATTTCAGGATTCATTACATTACGGATGTAAGCTTCAACTTCGAATCTTATTTTTGTTGGAAGAACACCAACGGTACTCGTTACTACGATAATTCTTATGGTAAAAAAGTATTTCAGACTGATTTAAGGTGCTTGTCTCATCTATTTATTTAATCTACAGGATCTTATACCTGCCTGATTATCTTGATGTGGCATTGCAGCACATTTTGTTAACCGGCTTCAAAAAAGGAGGTTCTCAATTCGAATGTATTATTGTTATTATTTTTTATGTTTGTTACCTCAGAACTTTTGACTGGGTGAACCGATTTTAATGATTCTTTTTTTATTTGAAAGCTGGTGCTTCCCGTGTGGTCTTATTTAAATTTAGTCCAGTCCTGACAATGACATCCATGAGAAAATCATAAAATTAAAGGATGTTTATATATTAAAAAAAAAAACAATTATTGACTAAAGGCTTGTGTACACGTACCTACTGCAATAGGGTATATGCATCGATTTTTTTTATTGTTTTAATCGATTCTTTAGGTCATTATTTAACCGAGAAATGATAAGACGCTCACTGAATTTCGCAATAACAAGGTAAAAAAAACAAATTAAAACTACAATCATTTTCGGGTGATAAAAACGCTGCAATATTGGCGCCATGTTTATTTGACGTCAACGTTCACACTCGATTAAAACCTTTTGTGACGACCTTGGTAGTGATCATCTCAGGAAAGAGGTTTTCCGAAAAAGCACAACATATCTACAGATATCAACATATCTACAGATATGTTTCTATATCAATAGAGAATACGTATATATTTTTTTAGCCATTTTGAAATCACATGCATATACCCTATTGCGGACTGCAGGGCTACGGCAACCAAGCGACGGCACTCGACGACTGCAGTTCAGTTTAGTCACGGAACAGAGAATTACGTGCAGGACTGCAGTCGGACTGCAGTCAGGATCAATTGCAGTTGCCGTGCAATTAAGTTGAGACGTGCAGTTCAGATCAAGCATATAGAACCCTAATTAGTAGCTAGCATCTTGTACCAATCCATTACTACTTCAATATTTGTGTTATGTAAAGTACGATAAGTATAGCTTATGCTTAGGCATTCTCTAGGACACAATATAATTATCTTGCCTACACATGAAATGCCGTTTGTTTTAAAAAACTATAAGCCGACTTAAATTTTTATAGTTTTTTCGTGAATTTTCATGGATCCCATTGCCAGAACTGAACCAAATTAAAATGAAACCACACGGGAAGCACCAGCTTTCATATACAAAAAAGAATTATGAAAATCGGACCACCAAGTCAAAAGTTCTAAGGTAACAAACATAAAAAAAACAGTCGAATTGAGAACCACCTCTTTTTTTGAAGTTGGTTAAAAAGACAGACAAACATCACACTAATATTACCTATAAATGAGAAAGTTTGGATGGATCTTTGTTAGGTTTAGCTCTTCACATCAAAACAACGGAACAGATGCGGCTGTTATTTAATCTAAAATAACATGTTATGATACTTTTATACCGGAAAACGCGAGAGAAATCGCCGGCAGAACCCGGTTTAAAATAATAGGAAGTAGCATTACAACGACCGTACCTACCTCATCGTTGTCATTAGCCTATATGAGTCCACAGCTGGACATAGGTCTCCCCTAATGAGCGCCATAGCGCTCCGTCTTTAACTTGCTTACTTATGTATTTAACAACTACGCTTACTTGTAGAACAAATCACAACAAATTGAATTATCTATTACCTATTTTCTCTAAGATAAATAATAGATTCAGGCGTTACTTTGCGGAAATCCATTGTAAATATAAGAATGAAAAATATTTAGTAACAATTCCGCGAAAAAACCTTCTGCGATAAAATCTAACAAATTGTACATTCATACAAAATGAAAGAACATTTATCAAAGCAAGTCGTCAACTAGTTTCGTCTCTCCACGAGACATCATCAGGACACCACACCACTTGATTTTGACACTGAGAGCGCCAAACAACAACGGCAGAGTCCCACCAGAGATGTTGTCACTTCGAGCTCCGCGTGCCAAGTGAGGCATCGCTCGCAAAACCGCCCCTTATATTCACTCATGGTGACGCATCACGCCCATTACCTGCGTCCGTGACATCACCGCTCGCGCCATTTCTAGAAAAAATCCGTAATAATGGCGATCGAGGCAAACCTGTACTTAGTTCATTCAACAATGTATTATTACTGTATTTTGTAATTTCTAAATTTTCTAAGACCGACAACCTAAATCCCTTATCACGAGTATGTAAAATTGAAAATGAGTGATTATCATTTAATGAATGACCCGATTCTAATAAATGTTTTGCAAAATTTGACTTTTCTGGATGATTGTTTCTATAAGCCGCTAAATGTTCTTTATACCTAACCTGAAAACTACGACCCGTTTGACCTACATAAACACCATTACATTCATCACAAACTAACTTATAAACACCAGATTTCTTATTGTTATCCAATCTATCTTTTCCGTTACAAATCTGTTTTAATAAATTGTTTGTTTTGAACGCTACATGTACTTTATTTTTGGACAAAGCCCTTGAAACTCCCTCACTTAATGGACCTAAGTAAGTTAAACTTCCTACATATTTATTTATCCTATCTGGGGCAACAGGGTACAATAAAGAACGGACAATGTTACGTTGTTTACTCCTAATTAGACCATCAACTATATTCCTACTATATCCGTTTCTTTCTGCCATATGGTAAATAATAGATATCTCTTTATTAAAGTTCTCCCGTGATAGGGGTACTGACATCAATCTGTGGACAAAACTACGATAAGCTGCTAACTTATGTTGTAATGGATGACAAGAAGAATTCGGTATTGTAATGTCTGTATAAGTCGGTTTTCTGTAAATTTGGAAATCGTGCCTATTGTTTAACCTAGTTAAAGTCAAATCTAAAAAGTTCAGCGAGCCATTGGTTTCCAACTCGAGTTTGAATTTAATTTTAGGATGAATTGTATTAAGTTTGTTAACAAATAGTTCTATTTGACGTAAACTTCCGGTCCAGCATATGATAATGTCATCAACATAACGATAATAATATAAGATTTTTGACTCCCCTATAATGTGTTTAATCTCAAAGCTATCCATGAAAATATCTGCTATAAGTGGACTCAGTGGTGAGCCCATAGCTAACCCCTCCTTTTGTTTGTAACATTGATTGCCAAATTGAAAGTAATTTTGCTGCATACAAGCCCTAGTGAAAGATATTAACTCCTCCTTTTCTGCCGGAATTACTCGTTGTCGTTCAAGATGTCCTTCCAATATTCTCAAACTCTCCTCATATGGTACGTTTGTAAATAAACTTTCTACATCCAGCGACAATAATTTCGCATTATGAGGCAAGTTGATATCTTTAACTTTATTAATTAAATCCATACTATTCTTTAAACTATATTTGGGATTGAAACCAGATCTAGATTTCAATTCATAATTCAAATATTTTGACAAACCATATGCTGGTGCTCCTATGTAAGAAACAACGGGTCGAATCGGAATATTAGACTTATGTATTTTAGGTAAACCATATAACAAAGGTTTTCTAGGATTCATGGGAACTAAATATTTAAGAGAGTTAGGAGAAATAAAAAAGATATGACAAAAAACTCAAACTTTATTTCTCCTAACTCTCTTAAATATTTAGTTCCCATGAATCCTAGAAAACCTTTGTTATATGGTTTACCTAAAATACATAAGTCTAATATTCCGATTCGACCCGTTGTTTCTTACATAGGAGCACCAGCATATGGTTTGTCAAAATATTTGAATTATGAATTGAAATCTAGATCTGGTTTCAATCCCAAATATAGTTTAAAGAATAGTATGGATTTAATTAATAAAGTTAAAGATATCAACTTGCCTCATAATGCGAAATTATTGTCGCTGGATGTAGAAAGTTTATTTACAAACGTACCATATGAGGAGAGTTTGAGAATATTGGAAGGACATCTTGAACGACAACGAGTAATTCCGGCAGAAAAGGAGGAGTTAATATCTTTCACTAGGGCTTGTATGCAGCAAAATTACTTTCAATTTGGCAATCAATGTTACAAACAAAAGGAGGGGTTAGCTATGGGCTCACCACTGAGTCCACTTATAGCAGATATTTTCATGGATAGCTTTGAGATTAAACACATTATAGGGGAGTCAAAAATCTTATATTATTATCGTTATGTTGATGACATTATCATATGCTGGACCGGAAGTTTACGTCAAATAGAACTATTTGTTAACAAACTTAATACAATTCATCCTAAAATTAAATTCAAACTCGAGTTGGAAACCAATGGCTCGCTGAACTTTTTAGATTTGACTTTAACTAGGTTAAACAATAGGCACGATTTCCAAATTTACAGAAAACCGACTTATACAGACATTACAATACCGAATTCTTCTTGTCATCCATTACAACATAAGTTAGCAGCTTATCGTAGTTTTGTCCACAGATTGATGTCAGTACCCCTATCACGGGAGAACTTTAATAAAGAGATATCTATTATTTACCATATGGCAGAAAGAAACGGATATAGTAGGAATATAGTTGATGGTCTAATTAGGAGTAAACAACGTAACATTGTCCGTTCTTTATTGTACCCTGTTGCCCCAGATAGGATAAATAAATATGTAGGAAGTTTAACTTACTTAGGTCCATTAAGTGAGGGAGTTTCAAGGGCTTTGTCCAAAAATAAAGTACATGTAGCGTTCAAAACAAACAATTTATTAAAACAGATTTGTAACGGAAAAGATAGATTGGATAACAATAAGAAATCTGGTGTTTATAAGTTAGTTTGTGATGAATGTAATGGTGTTTATGTAGGTCAAACGGGTCGTAGTTTTCAGGTTAGGTATAAAGAACATTTAGCGGCTTATAGAAACAATCATCCAGAAAAGTCAAATTTTGCAAAACATTTATTAGAATCGGGTCATTCATTAAATGATAATCACTCATTTTCAATTTTACATACTCGTGATAAGGGATTTAGGTTGTCGGTCTTAGAAAATTTAGAAATTACAAAATACAGTAATAATACATTGTTGAATGAACTAAGTACAGGTTTGCCTCGATCGCCATTATTACGGATTTTTTCTAGAAATGGCGCGAGCGGTGATGTCACGGACGCAGGTAATGGGCGTGATGCGTCACCATGAGTGAATATAAGGGGCGGTTTTGCGAGCGATGCCTCACTTGGCACGCGGAGCTCGAAGTGACAACATCTCTGGTGGGACTCTGCCGTTGTTGTTTGGCGCTCTCAGTGTCAAAATCAAGTGGTGTGGTGTCCTGATGATGTCTCGTGGAGAGACGAAACTAGTTGACGACTTGCTTTGATAAATGTTCTTTCATTTTGTATGAATGTACAATTTGTTAGATTTTATCGCAGAAGGTTTTTTCGCGGAATTGTTACTAAATATTTTTCATTCTTATATTTATTTTCTCTAAGTTATTAGGTATGTGTCGGAGAATTAATGAGTTATGATTATGAGTAATTAACGTGTGTTTTATTAGCAATCCATATGCGAGACTTAAATAATGATCTTCTAACGTGAAAATAGCGAAACCATTTTATTACAGACGATTTCTTCTACCTATATCATCACATCACATAACACTAATATTACAAAGGCGAAAGTTTGTATGGATGTATGGATGGATGGATGTTTGTTACTTCTTCACGCCAAAACTACTGGATGGATCTGGCTGAAATTTTGCATACAGGTAATTCTAATCCTGGAATAAAACATAGGCTTTTTATGCCATAAATCTGTTCCCGTGGGATGAAAAACCTTTTAATGTTTCCATAGGAACAACGCGTGCGAAGCCGCGGGGCGCAGCTAGTTTATTATAAAGAGAAATATTAAGATTATTTTTGTGTATGCAAAATTTCAGCCAGATCCGTTCAGTAGTTTTGGCGTGAAGAGGTAACAAACATCCATCCATCCATCCATACAAACTTTCGCATTTATAATATTAGTGTGATAGTGTGATTCTTAAAATGAAAGCGTCTTCACAGTACTAGTATATTACTCTTTAGCGAGAAATATAACTTAAAAAAAAAAGTCTGTTTTCTTGGTAGAATACTATCAAGATCAAATAGAAAAATTCTGCTTTTTGCTTACAAAAGAGAAACTGGTATTACACTGTGGAGACGCGTTAATTTTAAGAACTATCTACCTTAATATGAAAATATTTAAAAGGCTCACCTTTATAGTAACGAACTCTTGACTCCCCTTGATGAGTTCAATCACTTCCTCTCTACTCTTCTCTTCAACATTAACACCATTGACTTCAATCAGTCGATCGCCAGGAAGTAATCCCGCTTCACTGGACCCTGGATAAGATCCAGGTTCCGCCAATATCACAGACTTGAAGGTTAATTTACTATCCATGCTCCGGATTTCATTCCCTTTATTGTCACCGTTGAGTGTGCCATGACCGTTGATTTCACCCATGAAGACTCTGTCTTGGACCATGCCTCGGCGAAGACTGAAGCCGAAGTCATTCCTAGGAGCCTTCTGTCGCTGAATTGTTAAGACCCTAGGTTTCGGAAGTTGTAAGGGTGTTAAGCCCGGCAAAGGTAAGTATATGTCTTCGAAATTACTCGTTCTAGACCATCTATGGAACCCTTGGGACTCGCCCACAGGTGAGGTAGAAAATGGCGGAGTAGCGAACGAAGAATTCGTCGTCGTATCCGTTAAGGAATCAGCACTTGGGGACGTGGATGTCACACCAATGTAACTCCCGTTCGTCTTTGGTTCGTCCACATCTTGCGTGGTTATCGTGGGGTTGCCATTTTTATAGTTTTTGAATTGGGCTTCGACGGGAGAATGGATAACCTTTTTGGTAAAGTTCTGCACTTGTAAGTCATCGCTCGATGATGTACTCTTCGAGGGTGCAATACCGTATGAAATAAGTTCATTTTGTTGCGTGTTTCGCGCCAGTAAATTGGTATCTTGGCCATTGACGTGGTCTGGCGTATCGCAACTTTGGACATTGCTCTCTATGGAATTAGAACTAGTATTGCTTAATCGAGGGCCTTTGAGGATCCCTCGCTTTGGGGGCCGCGGAGGTATAGGAGGTAGGTTAGGCGCTTGTCGAGGACTGGTGTTCGCGTTCGGGTTATTAAGAGAGTTCAAGGATGTCTCCGAGCTGTCCGACTGGAGTATTCCATCTTTTCTGTTCCACGTGTGCGTTGCCTGAAAGCTGGGCGAGAGATGGTTGTTCTCATCGCTGAGGTTGGAATTGGAGCCTGAGGTCGGTATCACGGGATAGTTGGTGTAGTTAGAATCGTGCTCTAGGTGCGCGAATAGGGAGGCCGTGTAGTCAGCAGTGATGCCGGAGGGCAGCTTCTCCTTTTCTTTGCGTCTGCCCCGCAATTTCAGAGACCGTCGAACCTGGGAAAGATAAAGACAATTTTAGTAAATGCTGTGTTTATGCAAACCTGATCGCTGAGCATGAAGATTGTAGTAAAATTGATTGGAAATAAGCAGACTGTATCCCTGCCGGCCGTTTCTTAACAGGTGCCGCTTTCTACAATAGCATAGGACTATCAATTTTAACAACGCTGTAAATTTGTATAATATAAAGTTAAAAACTTCAACACGACTACGTAAATGTTGTAAGCAATCGTTCAATTATGTCCCAAATAAATAGGTATTACCGATTAAGTTATATTTATTTCATAGTCGGGTTATAGTTTTTAACTATATTTTAATTGCGCTATATAGTAATGTAGTTATTATCAGTACCTTCCAACAGTTCCAACTGACTTGCTCTTTACAATAATGATGCCCCACACGGGCATATTTACTAACGTTGAAATTTTCAACCCCCACTTAGAACCCGATATCTCGTTAGACCCGATTTTGTCAAATGTCTCCGAGCCAATAACCACCGGCCTGCTGAGACGAATCAAACGATACCTACGTAATTTGTTGTAATCGGACGAGTAGATTCAGAGCTACGTGGGAACATAAAATCGGCTACATACATACAACAACATAGTTCAACCTCATAGCCCTCCGGCGTTGGTATTCGGGCAAAAATACAAAATTGTCTAGCTTCTTATTGCACTTTTAAAGAATAAAATGTTCCTCTTCAACATTAACTTTCTAGCAAAGCTATCAGCAAGTCATCCGAACGGTTTTTCCGACTGAACGAAGCAAAACCAAAGGAATAATTAATCAAACAGCTGACACCTGCTAATGCGCATTTGCTTTGCAATGTCATTACTTTCGATTGAGAACCTAGCGACTTGGCAATTAATCAAGAACATTATAATTTAACAGCTGAAAATACAGCTAGATGGATATTGATTGAGATATTCAAAATAGCCTGTCATACTGGCAAACTCAATGCGCATTGTCATTTGAAAAGAGTTTTAAAAGAGTTATATATGTTAATTTGAAACTTAATGGCGCCGTAACTCTTGAGCCATCTTCTGAGACTAATGGAGAGTCAGAAGTTAAAAGGTCATAAAGGTAAATCAAATTAAACCAGCAGAAAAATCAACGTGAAACTCAAAACTCTATGGCATTGCCTTTTAACAAGCAGGGCACTATGGTTTATCCATTTTGAATGAAGCATGTTACTAAACAAAGTACGACACAAATAACAAAATCTCACTTACTTGGCGTCGAGTTTCAGATATAATTATAAGCAATTTTTATTGAAGGGAGGATCTAAAATCGACATGTAATATAAATTACGTATAAAAGGTCGCGCCAACAAAGTGAATTTTAGGTTAAGTATGGGCGGTTTGTTTACGTTTATGCTCTATTCAAAATGGATACGATATAGATTAGGGTCTATTTCGAAACTCCGACTCCATAGTACGACAGTGATAGCGTTGCGAAAAAAGTGCATTCCTCACGATGAGTGCGCAAAAACGCAACCAACGAAAGTGTATCAAAACCGGTCGGACTCAAATCCCGTTGGCAAAACGAGGTAAATCGTACACACTTAATTGGCGAATTGAATTAAGACCTTAATCTTGCACTGTCCCACTTAGCTTTATAATTAATAATGTGTTCATAACAAGTATGAGGTAAATAGAGTTGAAAATGAAAACACTGGTTTTTAAAGTGCCGCTTTTAAATGTAATAAAACCAAACATAAGGGCTGATATACACGGACGGCAAATTGCCGACTACAAGGCAACTGCACCCGTCGACTGCAGCAGTCAACTGCAGTTGTGATTTGATACGTGCAGTCTGTGTATAAGAGCCCTAAAAGTGCAAGCCAACGTTGTATAGTTGGTGTACAGTACACAGATTGCAAATATAAGGTGAATCTAGATTCTGGAGTAATAATAATCTTAATGCTGAAATAATTTTGTTTAGAACTGCATCTACAATTTGTTAATGTAAAGTCAGTCTCGTTACTAACGAGATTGTAAATTTAATTTACATTAACAAATTTTGTGTAAGGAGTCGACAGACAAAAGTTTAGAAAGACTATATTGACTCAGTCGTCAATGCTTGAAGAGTATTAATTGGATTATGATTGGATAGACCGAAGCCCTAGTGCATAAGTTCACTGAAATCATGTCAGTCGTATCAAACATCAGCTGATTTTCGCTCTGATTGATATATTCAAAGAGTTTGCGTGTTTAATCAAAGCTGTGATCAAAACAATATAAATAATAATTATTTATTTCCTAAGCAACTCATACGATAAACCAATTAATTACATAAGGCAGGTACTGACTGCATTAGGTTGTATTTGTTTTATCTTTGAGTTTTATTATTTAGCTGGGGCTTATGGCAATTTATTTGACAAACTTTCTAAATAAATGGATAATTCAGATATTTACAGCCTTATTTACAACAGATATGCTTTTTGGTAAATGATACAGTTGCATATATAATAAAAATGTTCATAGAAATAAAGTGATGCATAAAAAGACAATAAAGAGGCCAGCACGAAAACGAATACTTTCTAAAAACATAACGACAGTAACAAAGATGACAATCAATCTTCAGATCGTATCTCTTCAATGTCCACCTACTTCTCAATATGTGAATCAAGTTTTTTCAACTAACCAAAAACATCGACAGAGTAATACTCCTACGAAGTTTTATAAGGTTTTCTAAAACCCTAAATAATACATACTCGTACATATTTTTTACACTACAAAACTACTTACAGAAGAAGTAGAGAATAAATAAATAAGTTAAGACAGAAGATAGGACTCCAGTATGGATTTGAAGGTGTTGATGGAAGGAGAAAGTCTGATGTTGACAGGCAGTTTGTTTCAAACACGAACTGTCTGCACTATAAGAATTGCCATATTAGGATTGGGATTAGTGATACTTGAGGATTAAGTTATATAATGACCTGAAATCGTGAGAGTAAGAAGACTGCTGGAACTCAAACCGTTCTTTAAGATACGCGGGAGAAAGAGGATCAAAGAGAATATAATTATTAAACTTAAAATAATAGCAATAGTTTTCCGACTCCTACTTCGTGACTAAACCTGGTGGCGCAATTGGTTAGTTAGGGATTGTTGAGGGTATACCTATATTATTTGATTTCTTAGAAATTGCCCCGAGTGTGAGTGCTAATGCTTACGCACTATTATATAACAATAACCATAACACAAACAATAGATTTCAATAAACAAAAGTGACAATTATTTATGATGCTCAAGTAAACATGGCTTTATTAACGCATCAAGGAAATATGGAATGTGGCAATATGTATACTTTATTGTTCGCAAATCAATAATATAAATAAGTTAATTTAGTACTGTTTCTGAATAGATATAAAGTGCATCGGTTGCGACGGGTTGTTGTACATTTGCCAGAAAGTAAATTCGTCGCGGAAAAAGCCTTTCTAATGTAATGAATAATGATCGAATACGCTATTGCAAGATACCATTTCTGGCACGGAAATTAGTAAATAAAATACTGGTAGTAAGTACATATAAAATATTACCAATGTACTGATAGCGATCCGAATAAATTTTACTCTTGACTGCAACTTCAGGATTTCCTCCATAGCACTTCAATAAAGCACAGACTTCAACACTCCAAATCACAGGCTCGAATGAAACACTCGACAATAAGAATTGATTGTTTAGTCTCATTGTAGTGAGATTGTTGACAAACAATGAATGTAGTTTATTAAGAGGAGAGGAGATCAGATGATAAATCGAAAACTCAAGCGTAAAACAATGAAGATAAAGTTTAATTTATGTTTATAGTACGAATGATACATAGAGAAGAAATTAGGTCACGTTAATGTTGAAGGAAGATATCATTAGTTCATCAGCAGACGTTGGAATGTATGGTATGATAGGAAATTACATTTAACCATTGATTTAAAAAGGGAAGATAGGTTACGTTCTCCCAGCGCTTACTCAAAAATTTGCATGTGTTACAACTACACGCAAACACATACGCTCACAGTTATATTTCCAGTCCTGTGCAATACAAAGAAGAACAAAGACGGAAAGACGTATTTAGGACCGAAGTGAAACTAAGACAACAATATTCACGCGAATCACGACCGCCCGTGCCGCTGGTAAGACGGTGACTGATGTGGGAGAACACAATTTTACACAATTTGAGGTTGCCACTTTCGAGCAACCAGTGCCTCATCTTCGTTTTTAATAAATCAATGCATTTAACACTTTTATTCCCTGTGATGCACAATTACACATAGTCATATTCGTGCTGGCAAAGCCTCTCTGGCCTCTCTGGGACTAAAACAAAATAATACATGATGAATAAATCTGGAGATGATGTGCTGTTTCACACGGGTGGCTTCGAGCTTTTGAGATAGGCCAGGCCAGGAACAATGGCGTACATTTAAGATTTTTGTTATATTCCACAAAATCTCGTAGAAGAATAGTTGTGTCCGAGAAAGGGGTTTAGAAACATAGGACGTTCGTCGGCGTGATAATGTGGATGACGTCGAACTATCGATACACGATCTGCACTTCTCAAATACACAGACAGTCAAATACAGCAAAGAAACTGCAGTCGACGACTGCCGTCGCCTGCAATCGAAGAGTGCAGTTGCAGTCCGTGTATAATGAGCTCTAAGACCGTGGGCTGCACGGTTGTACGAGCGTGGCTCAGACTAGGGCAGGATCGAGGAAATGGCGAACATGGAGAGGTCTACAGCTGACGATGACGATCTAAACAGACTTCTAGAGAACTATCACGAGCATGAAAATAAAAACTCGTTCATGGATATCAACAACTTTAGAATTGTATTTCATTGCCCTATAATACATTTCCATCTGTACTTATTTACGAAGATGATATCAATTCCATAACCACAATGATACAGTGAATGTTCCCACAATACCAGATGGAAGTCACATTTAGTTTCAATGTCTCGTGCACCGGATCTGGTTAAAGAATATAGAATAGTTTCTATGAGCACGAACCGTGACGTTCATGTGATGAGAATAACATATCCAAGATTTGGTTACCCAAATCGTTAGGATATTAGGTAGGTTCTAGCAAGGAGCTGTGTTAGAGCCTTTACTGTTTATGTTATACACGGGTGGTGTCTATAGGTGGGTTATTATTATCTTATTTAAAAGAAATTTTAATAGTCACATCAACAGTTTAACCTAAAATCCTCATTGTTTAAGCAGCGGGCTCGAGTAAACATTAGTTAAGTCAAGTTATTTACGAAAAACATTGTTAATATTTACACAGATATGTCATATTTGTAAAGGACGACAGTTTGCTTTAGAAGATAGACACTAATTGCGTTGCGTTGCTTATTATTTCTTCGTACTCATTCTAAGACGTATTTACATAACTTTGAAGCCTCAGGACAGTTTTCCGGCGTTTACTGGTTTAAGTTCAAAGTCAGAGCTTAAGCTTACTTTAGTGCACGTGAATGTGCTGTGCATTTAATCAGAATGCAACAAAAGGCTTTTACGACATAAATGTTTACCTTTTTTACAGATTTTGATTATTTTAAAACATACTAACTTTTAGTTTAAAATTTGAGACGTGACTTAAGTTATTACGTATTATAAAAAAAGATTTAGTAGATCGGTTACTAAAACTAAGATTAAAATGTAATAACTTATCTCGTCTCAAATTTTAAACGAATTTAATTTTTTTATTAATAATTTTCGTATTTTTCTGAATCTATTAAGTCAAGTTGAGTTTTCAGCGCAGGCGTACAAGTAATTACCGGCATTAGCCCGCTTCAAATCGAAATGCGTCCAAAGAGGCCATTGACTCCGTAATTATGGCTACTAAGCGTAAATATTGTTGACAACTATTATTAAGCAATTCCCTACGTAAGCTTATTACGGGACAGCTAGGCGGTTAAACTACCAGCGAATGTTTGGGTGTTCTGCTGCGCAGTTTATTGTAGACTTATTTTATTGTATGCGGCATCGGTCACGTAGATTTTCAGTAATATATGACTATTCGTTTCCTCGCGGCTTCGCACGCGTGGTTTCTATGCTAACGTTTTTTATGGGAAAGTCTAAGTTTGAGTCCAGGATTAGAATTACCTGTATGCGAAATTTCAGCCCGATCCGTTCAATTGTTTTTGCACGAAGATGTAACAAACATCCATCCATAGATTTATCTAAACATCCAAACTTTCGCATTTTTAATATTAGTGTGTGTGATTTAATCAAAGGAAATAAAGAGCCTCAAAGACTTTACGTCTAAAATAAAGTCCGGCCGGACTGATGCCCAAGAAGTATTTTTAGAAGTGCTTTTGTATTATTACTTAGATTCAATGTACTAAAATTATTGGTTTTTGAATTATATTTTTATTGATTTAATATTTAAAAGATATTTCGGTGGTTACGAGTACAGGCCTCCTCCAGTTCATGTATTATCTTCATTTCTCGGTAAGTCGTAGTAGAAATGTCCAACAAAAACAAAAATGCGACATTTTATGTCTTTGTCGGACTGCATTTTTTTTCATATTCTCCTTTCTTGGGAGACAGAGATTCTGCGTAGGAAGTGCAAGACGTCTTTCGTCTCACTATTTTTTCGGAGCTGAAAGGTTGTAGTGTAGCACCCCCCAATTCCAGAGATTACCCATACAAAGTTAACTTCTTCGTCGTTTTCCTTTTTAGTAGGTACGAGTAAGTACCTATTTTCGTGTTATTTTTATTATTTTAGTGTTATACAACCACCTATGCTTACCTTATCATATTGTACCAACCTACTTTAGTTAAATTTTAAGAAATAAATAAATGTTTTATGTTTATGTTTATTATTTAAACAAGAAAAAGATTAAACCATAAAACATGTCATCATTGTAATAAGCTGTGATAGCTAACAAAACTATGTAACTTATATATCGCTTACCGATACGATAACATCAATCAAGTGTCCACTAATGATCGTGTATTAATCGATATTTAAGCGGTAGTGATCGATCTTAGATTGGGCTATTTGGACTGACTGGGCACATTAAAGAAATAAAACAAGGTAGGTTCTAGGCCTCCTTACCTATTAAGGGCAAGGAAAGGAAGTGTGTTCCGCAAATATTCTATTGTTTTTACCCGCGACGGAACGGAGACGGTATATGCGTTTAGGGTGTGATTTTGTCTGTTTGTATGTATGTATGTGCAATTTGCAATGTTCCCAATTATCTCCCAAACGGCTTGACCGATTACGGTGCGGTTTTCAGTTTCGGGTTCGAAATTAGGTGGCGATGATTCTTAGCTAGTTTTTATTGTCTTGCTCACCAGGGGGCGCTGTTATATGTGTATTTAGTGAAAACCAATGTTGCCATTTATCTCCAGAACGGTTTGTTCGATTGAGACACAGTTTTCAGTATAAGGTATGGGGTTCATTGGCGATGGTTCTTAGCAAAGTTTTATGGTGTTTGCTCACCAGAGGGCGCTGCAATCGACGTTAAAAAAAATATTTTTGTACAATACAATACAAATACTCTTTATTGCACACCAAGAAACAGAAATACAGAAAAGAAAACACAAACACAAAAACAGTTGCACAATGGGCGGCCTTATCGCTAAGAGCGATTTCTTCCAGGCAACCTTTGTACCTTTATAGACGTGTTTGCCAACACACTCCGTTGCTAGACAACGCGGTGCGTTGCTTATTTAATAATAACATAATAATTAAAATAAAATAAATACAAAAAGGGCGTGCCTCTGTCGTCGGTATACTACTAATGTAAGGTTCACTCAGCTTGCTTTACTAAGGTCCGCATTGTATAGGCTTCCCCATGCTTTACTTATGCAGTCATTTCGTGAGTTCTACTCAAGCTTAGAATCTCTGCTCAAGTAAATCTTTATTATACAAAGTAACTCTGACGCTACTTAGCTAGTTGCACTACCTAAATCTCTACTTAAGTGAGTTGAATTTTGTCTATGGTCTACACATTTATCTAGGCGAAAAGCGTTCCTTTACCTTATCAACCTGACTATCACAATTTTTCTTTTTTTGTTGTTTTGACGGTTATTGTGAAACGAAACGCAACGATTTCAAAACTTAACAAAAAGAGAGCCTATTTGACGATAGTAACGAGACATGATCGTAATCGTAAAGTCTCATATTTGTATGGGATTTACGTAGTTCCCAGTCCGCATGATACGGGGAGATGGGGCGCTATACTAAAATCTATGGGAAACTGAGACGTCTCCGATATTGTCGTCAAACTCACCCCTCAGTTCAGTTTCCGAAAGTTAAACTTCCGAGTATTCAAACACAACTGAAATTCATGCACGTCTCACATCTCAAGTGAGGAATTTTTAAATCATGACGTGTTTAATTCTGACTTGTCAAAAATTAAATACACTTGATTAAAGAGTTGACCATTGATTAATTAATGAAAAGGATGACCTGTTTTCGAAAAATCGGCTGTAAGTAAAGTAGAAAATCTCTAAAAAGTTTAAAATACAATCAAAATAAAATTTTGAAAAACCCACGACGGATATAATAAATAGTATGTACTTAATCGAAAAAGGAAGAAATAATTTTTGCAAAACCCCCGACTAAATGGAATTGAAAAAGACAATAATAAACATAACCATTGTGGTGCCCATTGTGAAGGACAGAACCGGGGATATCTCGGATAAGGGTAATTACCGTCCTATATCGTTGGCGACGACTATAGCTAAGGTCCTGGACAGTGTGCTTAACACTTACCTAGAAGAATTTACACAACTACAAGACGCACAGTTTGGATTCCGATCCGGATTGTCAACAGAGAGCGCCATAGTAAGTCTAAAGCATACTGTCCAGTACTACACAGATCATATGACGTCGGTACATGCCTGTTTTCTTGACCTATCTAAAGCATTTGATTTAGTGTCATATGACGTGCTTTGGAGAAAGTTGAGAGACAGGGATGTACCGGCAGAAATACTCAATATGTTTCGGTATTGGTATGCAAAGCAAACCAATTTTGTAAAGTGGGCTGACTCATTATCTGAGGCGTATGTGTTGGAGAGCGGGGTAAGACAGGGGGGGCTGACATCTCCCCTGCTTTTCAACGTGTACAATTGACTCTTTTCACTTAAATTTTTTGTCCTACTATAATATATATAAAACTAGTAATTAAAAATAGTTAATATTTTTAACGTTACACATTATTTTGACAAGGTATGCATAAAATAGTTAAGAGTGTGTAATAACGCCGCTACGAGATAGATGACAAGATTATGGTCTTCTCGCGCGTGTGCAGAGCAGTGACGTGCATCGAATTTTCTATGCGCCTACTTTTAGGTTTCTTACCAAAACAAAAACTGAAGAAAAAAGTGTGCTGTTCCTGAGATAAATAGTAAAAATCAAAAATATGAAGGCTTTCACAGATTCTGAGATAAATAACGATTTTGAAGTAAACTGTTCATGGCACATTATTAAGTCGAATATATTTTATGAATAATAAAGATCTTTAATGTTATTGGAGTACCTGTCGTGTTTATTTAAGCATATAAATGCTTTAATTAGAATTTCACCATCTTAATGGAGAGATCTACCATACTTTGAATATTAATTATTATTGTTTTTTATTAGGCTTATGTTTAAATTAATTTAATATTTTACTGGAATACTCCGCCACTCTGTATTATTTTTAGTTTTGTAGGTATCAATTTTGTAAATGTGCAACGTACTCAACTTCCCACACAATGTAAATTGTCTGAGAATTAAACAAAATGATACAAACTTTACAAGCTCTAGTTACTAAATCATCTTCAGATAACAAATTATACGTCAAAATTCCTCATAGATCTTCCGCAAAGGCTGCTAGTTGATCTCGGATGCTGTTGCAACGGCAATAGGTCAACCGCAAGAGGTTACAACACCGCAGCTTTACGTTCCATTGCAACAATATACACTACTGCTACCAAGTTGGCAGTGTCGCTAATCAGTATTTTATTCGTTTTTTTATGGACTTTCGTTGGAGAATGTGGTCCACGAAGGTCTAGAAGAGAGGTCTCTTTTAGACCTTCGCGATAAACCGTCGCACATCTTCCATCTGGTGAGATTATGGTCCAACGATAGTGAATACGTATTCACCCTTGTCTTGAAGAGACCCAGGTTGTAATTGGACGGGAAAACAGAAGCAGGAAGCAAGTTCCATTCCTTAGCGGTGCGAATAATGAGGAATACTGCTTAGGGCGAGTGGAGGGAATCCACCAAGTATATGTATGTATAGGAATGTATAGGAATGTGCAATGTATGCTTTTCCTGGAGTGGACATGAGTTGGTGAAATCTGAGAGCAACTCTATATAATATATCCAATTTTGTTTGCTACAAACAGTTAAGTATGTTGGGGTCACTGTGAGCGAGCACCATGACATTTGTGAGTCAGTGCCATGGTTGACTTGAATCAGTTTGATGATCTTCGTATTTGAATAGCGAAGCTATTAAGATTATCCATAAAATCTGATGGTTATTTAAGTAACCTAAATTCGGCTTACGATAGGTAAGCCGAATTTAAGCAATTTTAGTAGCTGCAATATGTAACAGCAATTGAAGCATTTTTTAGATCGCATAAGACTGATTCGTCGCCGCCGCTACAAAAGGGCAGACGATCTTTTTCATATCAAATTTTTTATGCATATTATTTTATAATATTATTATTGATAAAATCTCCATAAAAACAAATATAGATGCAGGCATAAAGCCATGAATAAATATGTTAATACCACACAAACACATCAAAGAAAAACGATATCACTAAATTATTAAGCAACACAGAAATTCGCAAAGGAGTTCGAAAGTTATAAGCGCCTCTTTAAAAATTCCGCAACCGGTTAATATTTAAAAATCAGGCTATTCATTGATATTAACAGATTCAATCAAATTAACGGTTTCACTTTACAGCGCCATTAAAAGTAATCTATAGGTAGTCACGATTAGATTCAATGATAATTTAAGTATTCATAATAAATTCATAGAACTCGTATTTTTATCAAAATAGCCACTTCTGCAAGTGAACTAGCAAACTAGTCAGTATTGCACCTGTAATTATATGTCGTAATTATTTTTTATACTAAGGTAATAATCATCTTAGTCTTTTTTAAAAGTCGGCATTTTTATAAGTACTTCATCATCATCATCATCATCAGCCTATATTAGTCCACTGCTGGACATAGGCCTCCCCTAATGAGCGCCATAGCGCCCTGTCTTCAGCTTGACGCATCCAGCATCTGCCTGCAGTCTTTCGCAGATCGTCATCCCACCTGGCCGGAGGGCGTCCTACACTACGTTTGCCAAGTCGCGGTCTCCACTCAAGAACTCGTTTACCCCAGCGGTTATCAGTTCTTCGCGAGATATGGCCGGCCCACTGCCACTTCAGTTTGCTAATTCTTTGAGCTATGTCGATAACTTTGGTTCTCTGTCGGATATATTCGTTACGAATCCTATCCTTCAGAGAGACTCCGAGCATAGCTCTTTCCATAGCTCGCTGAGCGACTTTAAACTGGTGGACCAGCCCTATCGTGAGTGTCCACGTCTCAGCTCCGTAGGTCATGACGGGTAGGACGCACTGATTGAAAACTTTCGTTTTCAAGCATTGCGGTATGGATGACGAGAAGACTCGACGTAGCTTTCCAAACGCTGCCCAGCCTAGCTGAATCCTCCTCTTGGCCTCCTTCTCAAAATTGTTTTTACCCAACTGCAGAATTTGTCCAAGGTAAGTGTACTCGGAAACAATTTCGAGAGGGTGGCCATGTACGACGACCGGTCCCGGATCAATGAGGCCATTGATCATGATTTTGGTTTTATCCAAATTCATGCCGAGACCGATGCATCGTGAGGCTAAAGCTAGGCCGTCCAGCATCCGGTTTAGCTCCTCCAACGACTCCGCCATTACGACTATGTCATCAGCGAATCGAAGGTTTGAGATGTAATCGCCGTTTATGTTGATGCCCTTACCTTTCCAGTCCAGTGTCTTAAACATATCTTCCAAGGCGCTCGTGAACAGTTTCGGGGATATAACATCCCCCTGCCTCACTCCTCTGCGCAGTTGGATGGGTTTGGACTGCTGGTCCTGTACTTGGACACTCATGGTCGCGGCGTCGTAGAGACATCTCAGCACCTCGATATAACGATAGTCTACTTGGCATCGCTGTAAGGATTCCAGAACAGCCCAGGTTTCGACAGAGTCAAAGGCCTTCTCATAGTCCACAAAGGCCAGACACAGGGGCTGATTATACTCTTCGGACTTCTGTATAATCTGCCTCACTGTGTGTATGTGGTCTATGGTGCCATATCCTCCGCGAAACCCGGCCTGTTCCGGTGGCTGGAACTCGTCGAGTCTCCTGGCGAGACGGTTCGTGATCACTCGTGAGAACAGCTTATAGACGTGGCTCAGGAGTGAGATGGGTCTGTAGTTTTTAAGGAGGGTTTTATCTCCCTTCTTAAAAAAGAGCACCACCAAGCTCCCGCTCCACGCCTTTGGAGTTCTCCCACTGTGAAAGACGGCGTTGAAGAGTTTCTGTAGTTCCTGTATAACAGGGGCTCCTCCGAGAGAGTATAAGTACTTACTTAGTTAATAATATTATGTCTCCAATTTTCTTTCTTGACAATATCACGTTACTAGTCATTTTTATACCTTGTATTTTTTCCTGATAGACCTAAGTCGCCAAACGGCTAGAGACATGTTGATTGTAATGACATGAGTTGACGAGATGACAGGTTACGTTAAACAGGTTACACATTGTTAGCAGTAATTTCATTGAACATGTTCAGGACAGCAGTTAATGATAGCTGTGCGAAAATTGAGAAAAACAACCAGAACATCCTGAACATAAATGCATAATATGAACCTCAAAGGTATCAATCATATACTAATACCTAATACGACTCTAATACTTGCCGTGATATGTTTAAAATGACAGTTTTGAACATACTAAAACAATTCGGACTATCATTACACTCACAGGCGTCTTTCTGGCAAAATCATGACTCAAGTCATGACACAAAAATGTTTATTTAATTAACAATAATTATTAATTACATTAAGCTTTGATTTGCGGTAAGTATTTACTCGTATAGGTACCTGTTTTAGATTTTCTTCCAGATTGCTTAATTTAATTTATAATGTAAAGAGATGCAATACTAATAATGTTACCTCTTCCAACCGTAACGGCTCCTCCAACCCAGCCGCTATCCTCTCTCTCTTCTCTCTTTCTTTCCTCTCTTTCTTCTCCCGTTTCCGTCTCTCCTTGTCCCCGTCCCGTTCCTCGAGGGTTCCCGCGTCGCCGCCTGCCAGGACGGTGGACTTCTTCATGAAGTTAAACATGGCGGCGAGGGGCTGGAAATGATAAAAGGAGGTTAGTCTGAGGTTAGTTAAGCTTCTTTCACATACAACAGCAGTTATCAGATAAACTGTTGGTCATAGGCTCTTAAGATTAAGGGGTAATGTATCCCCCCTATGCTGAGCATGCGGGTTCGGGATCGTAGTTCATTTTTGATCGATTTAAAAAAAACTCTGTTAGACGTAATAATATGATAAAATAGATGGCGCTGTGATATTGGCTCGGGTATCAAAAATTCGGATTTCTTATAATCAATCACGACACGACTGACCTGAATCACGAGAGATAAGTCCTGGGCGTTAAAATTATTTATTTTAAAAGTATTCAATTATGTAAATAGGTACTTATTTCAAGTTATTTATAAGTAGGTATTTAATGAAGCACTGCCATAGGTACACTTCAAGACTAGTTCACACTAGTCTTGAAGTGTTCACTCTAGGATCTGTCTAGTAAACAAGTGTTGTATCATTCATAATAGAGTAGCGAATTTGTACGGTTATTGTTTATGAACGTATTGTTTGGATATGTGCGATGTGAATCCAATTCTTTAAATTTTTATTGCCATCTAAGGAAGAATGACCACGCCAAATGTTTACCTTTATCTTAGTGTAAGGGCGCAAAATACCATTAGGTTATTTAATTTTTCAGGACAAAGATGCCTACCTCAAAAATCTAGAAACAACTAAGAAAACAGTTACCTATTGTCACTTGTCCGAGAACTCAAGACATGATCTAACAGTTATCGCTACTGCGCTACTTCGAACGGAAGGGTAACGTTAACTAACCACAAGACCACCTAACACCGATCATGTACCTCTAGATAAGCGCCCAATCATCAGCGACAATGCTCAGGCGTCAAAAGCCCCGTTACCCAATGTGTTTCCATCTAAAGTAACTGTCGCTTATGTGCTTGGAATTAAACGACTGTAAACTTACATTCAAATTGTACGCCATTGTTCAAGTACCGTATATTGAGGAATGAGCCCGGTATATAATGCAGATACCTAAGATTGGGCAAGGTCTAAAATTGTCTTAAAAATTGATCTTGTAACTTGCAGCATTCAGATAATATACATGGTAGACATTACTATAAAACAGATAGGTAATATCTAAGCATAATAAGTAATCCAGCCTCAAAATAATATAGATGGTAGACATACTAAAGAACAGATAGGTAATATCGTAGCAGAGAAAGCCACCCAGCCTCAAAATAAACTAAGTAAATTGATTCGATAAATCCCAGTTCAGACCTGATCGAGATAGCAATAAATCTACAAACTAATATCGAAACCAGTATCAGAGTAGGTATTTGTACCGTATTTCACGGCCGCAGATAGCACTGCACTTAGAGGGATGCGTAAGTGCTGTAATCACAATACTGCACAAATAAGATTAGATACAACGAGTAAAGGATCAAGAGTACATGATGGGAAGGCTAAAGGATAAAATGGGCAATAAAAAAGGCTTTGTGAACTTGGCACCCGACTTTAGAAAATCCAATTTTTTTTTATTGATTCGTATAGATAATCGTTTGTAGTTGTTTGTAGTGAAAGAATTTTCGTTTGTAGTAACTCAAAAAAAAAGTTACGCGATTTTGAAAAATGGCTCAGCACCCGACTTTGGAAAATCCATTTTTTTTTTTATTGATTCGTATAGATAATCGTTTGTAGTTGTTTGTAGTGAAAGAATTTTCTTTTGTAGTAGCTCAAAAAAAAAGTTACGGGACTTTGAAAAATTTCGTCAAAATATTCGAACATTAGCGCCCTGCACACGTAAGGTTCGGACCGCGGGAAATCGCACGCGCCGTTCCATCCCGCGCTCCGAACCGTACGTGTAGATGCGCGAGGCTGACAGTCCGATCTGGCAGTTCGATGCGCGCTCCCATCTCACAGTTCTGTGCGCGCATCTCGTGTGGACGCAAACTACAGAACTGCCGGTTTGGAACGTCGTCAAAGCTGTTACGGATTTCATTCGTTTGATGATATAATACGAGTCGGAAGCGTAAACAATCTGCAGGTAGCTTAACTGATGCATATAAATACCAGTAGGAAGCGTAAACAATCTACAGGTAGCTCAACTGATCCATATAAATACCAGTAAGAAGCGTAAACAATCTAAAGGTAGCTCAACTAATCCGTATCAATCACAATTATTGTTATCTGTTAATTATCGTTTTAAGATAAAGCCTTGTTTATTCCTAGGGATGAAAAGTATTACTTTATCTTATCAGTTGCTTATGAGGCAACTTTAAACCTGCTTTCTCAATATGAGTTCTCATGGATTCCATTGTCAGAACTGAACCAAATAAAAATAAAAAAAAGACGTGTGGCACTCGGGGACTGCCGCGGTAAAGCTATTGCATAGCACAAGTCATTAAAAGTTCTGCTATTCATCGATATATGGCAAAACTAAAAAGTATCACCGCTGTGGTCGGAGTGGGGAGCGTGAGGTTTTTTCGTAACGGAATTTCTGGATTCGGTCCCCGCGCTCAAGGCCCGCGATAGAAGCTATGCAATAGCTTAAAAAGAATCATCAAAATCGGATCACCCAATTAAAAGTTTTGAGGTAACAAAAATAAAAAATCAGTCGAATTGAGAACCTCCTCCTTTTTTTAAGTCGGTTAAAAATAAAGAATTTGACCACATTTGCCTTTTTTTCAGTTGCTTGTACTAACTACAGATCGCTAACACGATGATCGGGTATCCATTCTGCTTGAGACTGAGGCAAAACTTTTAAAACTTTCAACGTTCCACGCGCCAGTCTAAACTGCAGTCAAAACTCTAGAAAATCTATTTACACGCACAGTTCGGATCGTTTGGAAAAATGTGAAAGATTTGCCCGCGTTCCAAACCGTGGAAACATTTTTACTCGTAATTAGCACGACAGTTCGATCCGCAGTCCAAACTGTACAGATCCATCCGCGGTTTGGACCGCAGTCCAGATGCGCGGTTCGAACCTTACGTGTGAAGGCCGCTATTGGAAAACCGAACTTTCTTTGCTTGATTTGCATGGAGACTCGTTGGTAGACGTTTGTAGTGAAAGAATTTTCGTCTGTAGTAGCTCTGGAAAAAAGTTGTGCTGGTTTGAATTTTTTTATAGAAAAATTATAACCCTTCATTAAAATACTCTATCTTTGGAAAATCGGACTTTTTCTTATTGATTCGCATAGAGAATAGGTCATAGAGGTTTGTAGTGAAAGAATTTTCGTTTGTAGTAGCTCCGAAAAAAAGTTGTGCTGGTTTGAAATTTTTTATCGAAAAATTAGAACCCTTACTTAAAATACTCTATTTTTGGAAAATCTGACTTTTTCTTATTGATTCGCATAGAGGATAGGTCAAAGAGGTTTGTACTTTGTAGTGAAAGAATTTTCGTTTGTAGTAGCTCCGAAAAAAAGTTGTGCTGGTTTGAATTTTTTTATCGAATAATTAGCTATCTTTGGAAAATCGGTGTGTTTCTTATTGATTCGCATAGAGAATAGGTCAAAGAGGTTTGTAGTGAAAGAATTTTCGTTTGTAGTAGCTCCGAAAAAAAGTTGTGCTGGTTTGAATTTTTTTATCGAATAATTAGCTATCTTTGGAAAATCGGTGTGTTTCTTATTGATTCGCATAGAGGATAGGTCATAGAGGTTTGTAGTGAAAGAATTTTCGTTTGTAGTAGCTCTGAAAAAAAGTTGTGCTGATTTGATTTTTTTTATAGAAAAATTAGAACCCTTCATTAAAATACTCTATTTTTGGAAAATCGGACTTTTTCTTATTGATTCGCATAGAGAATAGGTCATAGAGGTTCGTAGTGAAAGAATTTTCGTTTGTAGTAGCTCTGGAAAAAAGTTGTGCTGATTTGATTTTTTTTATAGAAAAATTAGAACCCTTCATTAAAATACTCTATCTTTGGAAAATCGGACTTTTTCTTATTGATTCGCATAGAGAATAGGTCATAGAGGTTTGTAGTGAAAGAATTTTCGTTTGTAGTAGCTCCGAAAAAAAGTTGTGCTGATATGAATTTTTTTATCGAATAATTAGCTATTTTTGGAAAATCGGACTTTTTATTATTAATATTGATAAAGTTGTTAGTTCTGTACGATCAGCTAGTTTTGACATACAACTCCGAAAGCTTGGACTGCGCGTTTGTGTGAAACGTGTGATTTCTTTAACCTTTTAGCTTTTTACTTTTTACAAGATATTTAGAGCCAAGATCGTTCATAATAAGAGTTATATTATTTCAAATCTAGATAGATTTGAAATAATATAACTCTTATTATGAACGATCTTGGCAGATTTGAAATAATATAACTCTTATTATGAACGATCTTGGCTCTAAATATCTTGTAAAAAGTAAAAAGCTAAAAGGTTAAAGAAATCACACGTTTCACAGTTTGCCGAGTTTCAGTCTCCACTCAAGAACTCGTTCACCCCAACGGTTGTCGGTTCTTCGGAAGATATGGCCGGCCTACTGCCACTTCAGTTTGATAATTCTGTGAGCTATGTCGATAACTTTGGTTCTCTGTCGGATGTAGTCGTTACGAATTCTATCCTTCAGAGAGACTCCGAGCATAGCTCTTTCCATAGCTCGCTGAGCGACTTTAAACTGGTGGACCAGCCAGCCCTATTATGCGTGTCCAATTCGTGTATCACACTAATATTATAAAGGCGAAAGTTTGTATGGATGTTTGTTACTTCTTCACGCCATAACTACTTGACGGATCTGGCTGAAATTTTGCATACAGGTAATTCTAATCCTGGAATAAAACATAGGCATACTTTTAATCCCATAAATCTGTTCCCGTGGGTTGAAAATAACCTTTTAATGTTTCCATAGGAACAACGCGTGCGAAGCCGCGGGGCGCAGCTAGTAATATTATATATTCTGAATCTCGGAAACAGATCCAACGATTTTCATGTAATTTCGTATACAGGTTTCGGGGGCGATAAATCGCTCTATGGTTTATCCATTTTAAATGAAGCATGTTAGTAAACAAAATACGACACAAATAACAAAATCTCACTTGCTTGGCGTCGAGTTTCAGATAATATAATGTAAGCAATTTTTATTGAAGGGAGGATCTAAAATCGACAAGTAATGTACATTACGTATAAAAGGACGCGCCAACAAAGTGAATTTTAGGTTATGTATGGGCGGTTTGTTTACGTTTATGCTTCATTCAAAATGAAGGGAGGATCTAAAATCGACAAGTAATGTACATTACGTATAAAAGGACGCGCCAACAAAGTGAATTTTAGGTTATGTATGGGCGGTTTGTTTACGTTTATGCTTCATTCAAAATGGACATGGTATAGCTAGGATTAATTTTTAGAAAATGTTGTTTTATGCGTGTTTTCAATTAACTTTTATCAACTTTATCGTAATCAATTGACTCTTCCTGATATCTATTGGCGAATAGTAATACCATAATTTCTAAACAAAATTTACCAAAAAAAAAAACGAGCCAGTCTCTGCCATCCAGGCACTAAATAAATTAAATGTCCACTAATGCAACTAAAACATTCCCATTTGAATCCTAGCGAAAATATCAAGATGACTCGTTCCGCGTAGGTATACAATACAACTCGCTGATACTCGCTTCTACATGGCCGTGCGTGTGTGCGTGCCACCGTCTAGTGAAATTAGATAATTTAATAAGAGAATCTTATTAAACACTACACACCTAAAATAAAAGACTACCACCTACGTAGTAACTAACATCTCTTCACAAAAAAACAAGATTAATTTAAAAAGGTACCTATATTGTAGGTACCGCTATAGGGTAGATGCGCCTGTTACGCGTCCAGGCCCCATTCACGACCTTTCGCGGCACTACTGGTTGCTTTTTGTCGAAAATAGCCGTATTTGCTTTCTCACACAGACATTAAATTATATCAACAACCTAGATGTGTAAGCTACGCATACAAGCTAACTACACATCACTAGCACCAGCAATATAAGTAAAATAAATTAATCAATTTGTGGTCCGCCGTCAACAAGACCAAACGTGTCTATATCAACGCGAAAAATAGCAGCGTGTCGCAAATTCAACGCTAAGTTTTACATTATTTTTATGCATTTAAGAGTTGATGGTTATATGAGTGACTTCATTTTGGATTAAAAAAAGACGTGTGGCACTCAGGGACTGCCGCGGTAAAGCTATTGCAATGCCATCTAGAGGCGAGTTGCTGAACTAAAGAGACAAACATCAAGGTTTTTTCGTTACGGAATTTCTGGATTCGGTCCCCGCGCTCAAGGCCCGCGATAGAAGCTATGCAATAGCTTAAATATGAATTTGTGTTATTCTGTCTTAATTATTGTCAATAAATTTGAAATATTACGTGGACGAGAACTGTTCCACGATATTTTGAGAAAGTCCCGTTTTAGACCGGGCTGGACGCGAATCGGACATATCGTGTCAATAAGGTGGTTTCTTGTATTAATTATTGTATGAAAATTTACTAAAACATTTTATTTAATTTGAACCTTATGCTCGTAAGGTATCGAAAATCCATATTTCGTCCAGGCTCGGAGCTACGAACTATACAATAATGAGTTATGAAATTTCTTCGGGAATTGGACAAGGTTAAATGACGTCCTGATTTCGACCTTAGCTTTATTGATTATGTAAACTTAACAATAATGTATTGAATTTTGTATATTAAGACATTGAGTTATCCAGTATTGTGTATTTAACATATTTCATTCAATTTTACTTTATTTTAAATAAGCTATATATGCAATTTTTTTAAATAATATTGTGGTCGACAACTACTATATAAGACCAGAAATCGACCATCTGCGTATAATAAAAAACAGTGGCAGTCATCAGAGTCCTAAATATAGAATACTAATAAATGTTAATGTTTATTAGGTATTTTTGTATACTAGTTAGCTAGTGATAGCCACTACTACTTTCAAAAATACCTATACAATACAATAAACCTCAATAACTAAATTGCAATGATTCCAAAGACTGGTGTGCTCAGCGATAACAAGCTGCATGGAGCTTTTACTAATTGCTTGTGCTAGAACTACACCGGGCGTTGCCCTGGAGGTAATCCTAGACATAGCGCCACTATATATACAACAATAGGAGACCTTATCGACTTTTAGACTACAAAACATGGGATTCTGGGAGGCATAGAAAGCCTCAGCTCGAGCTCAGATCTCAAACAGAGCCTTAGTCCATAAACCTCTCTTAGCCGCCCCCTGTGACAGAATGCCCAGCAAACCTATACAAGAGAAACACTACCAGATACAACTATATGAGGAGAGACAACTAAAAGAGATGAATCAGGCACCCACGAAGTCAGAATATACACAGACGTCTCCAAGAACGATGCGGGCACGGGTGCAGCGGGACAAATGTGTGTACGATCTGCTAACATTTGTTCAGGGCGTTCTGGATGTTTTCTATGTATAATAAAAAAAAGACGTGTGGCACTCGGGGACTGCCGCGGTAAAGCTATTGCAATGCCATCTAGAGGCGAGTTGCTGAACTAAAGAGACAAACGTCAAGGTTTTTTCGTTACGGAATTTCTGGATTCGGTCCCCGCGCTCAAGGCCCGCGATAGAAGCTATGCAATAGCTTAAAAAAATCAGCAATGTATTTAAAAAAAACACTGCCAACCTCTCACTCGACAGCTAGTACCTACCTACACCTCAGACAAAGGAATATAAAGACAGCTTACGGTGAAATAAAAAACGAAGCCGTAGAAAACCGTGCTCACCTTGTAAACACACGCGCTCACGCACACAAATATCAACCAAACCGTGCGCAGTGCTCGTCAGTACCCGTCGAGGCACGAGCCAGGACACTTCGACGTGTAAATAGATAACTATGGTTTCCTGTGCAGTGAAGAACTGTCAAAATAGCAGCAGAAAGGTCAAGAAGTCGGAAGGAATAACGTTTCACTGAAATAACACCGTAAAACTTTCTAATAAACACTTGTTTTTGTTTTACTTGGAACACAAAACCTCAACACTATGTTGATATCAAAGACAATGACAATGACAGTGACATAGAGCACGAATGTTACCAGCGTATGATTTCAGATTTCCCCAAGCTATTTGTTATTTTTCGCTTCAAGGGTTCACATAATTGGTAGCAATAGCAATTTTGACTAATCGAGGATTTCGATAATTGGACCGACAACGATATAGCTAGATTACCACGGACTCACTGACTCACTGACATAATTATTGTTCTCCCGGATGGTGTAGGGTGAGGTATTGTTTTTTTGCGATAATGTTCTCATGTTGGACCGAGGGAAAATTCCTCGGTCCCCCTCGGTTTTTGAGATTTGCTCCCCCTCCCGGAGCCCCCCCGCTCTAACCTTCTTGCACACGGACCAACTTGGATCAAAACGTTTATGGCGTTTGTATAGAGGGGGACAAGTGATTTAAACTGATTTTTTTAACCCCCCCTTGTCCCAGACCCCCTCCCCCTTTGTAAGTGCTACCAGATAGCGACGTGATAGAAGAAATTTGATTGCAGGGTCGTATAGAGGGTATCTTCTTGAATCAAAGGAAAAAATTAATTACCCCCCCTCTCGCCCCTTTTTTAGCCCCCGTTGTATATCTCCCAAACGGAGTGACTTGAATTAAAAAAAAATAACAGCCGTGTAGACGAATACAAGTCACTTTTCTAAGACATTTTTTTTTACCCCCCATGCCCCCCAAACTCCTCCCCCTGTTTTGAGTACTACCAAATAGAGGAGATATCGAGGGGTTCTGATTGCAGGATCGTATAAAGGGTATCTTCTTGAATCTAAAAACAATACACCCCACCCTACCCCCATTTTTAGCCCCCGTTGAGATCTCCCAAACGGAGTGACTTTACAGATTTTTTTTTGATGGCTGAATTTTTTTACCCAATGAGTATCGTTTTAAACAAAAATTTCATCGAGAGTGCTAATCACGAATATTTTTTTATTATTATAATTTCGTCTCTCATTTCATTCCTAAAAATAAACAAATCCACACATCATTTATTATACCATTTGTTTATAAACATACCCGACTTCTCCTGATCGCCATCTACCTTTAACCTAACCAATAATACTACTTCCCAAATTATAGGGAGTTTTTCTTTCAGATGGAAACACTTTCACGCACTCAACTATAAAAAAGTGGCTTCATTTTTTAGTTCACCGTAAGATGTCTTTATATTCCTTTGTCTGAGACCTACACGTGCACTCGCTGTCTACAGCTGTAATCCGCCGCGGTCGTTCACCCGCCCGACACGTAAATTTCCCGCCGCCGCCCGCGCCCGTGCGAGACTAGGTACCTACCTACCTACCTACAAACTTATCATTCCATAAATTGACCTACCTACTACCTAACCTACCTACGATTAAATTTCCGGCCATGGCATTGAGCATGCCTATCATTGATTAGAAATAAAAGAAACACATTTAATTATGTCTAAAATAACCTCGGACACCCGCAGGCTATGGTGTGTACGAGAGTATTTTAGACAAAATTATATGTGTTTTTTTGGTAGGGCCACAGCCACAACAGCACAGCTGAAATCCGCGGTTGTTCTCCCGCCCGACACGTAAAACTCCCGCCCGAGCGAAACAAGGTACCTACAAACTTATCTTTGCATAAATAATTACCTAGTAGGTAGGTAGGTACCTAACCTACTATTTAATCAGCGGCCATGGCCTTAAAAGCATGCCCATAATTGATGATAACTTAAAAATGTAAAACACATTTTATTCACATTCACATTTTGCCTTAAATAAGTACCTACCCACTAGTACCCACTCGTACACCCACAGCCACAGCTGAATTCTGCGGTCATTCACCCGCCCGACACGTAAAGATGAGCGAGCGTTTATTATTATACGCAAGTTTCATTTCATTTCCTTCCACTCTCTAATCGGAGGCAAGCTGCTGACCTAGCATACCTCATAAACATCTGCAATGGCAACGTAAACTGTCCTGAGCTGCTGGAGCAATTAGGGTTCCGTTTCCGTACAAATACTGCTGCATTGAGAGAGCCGAGTATTCTCTACGTTCCTACAGTAAAAACGAATTATAGACAAAACGCATTCTTAATACGAGCTAGCAAATCGTTCAACTCATTGGGCAAAAACATTGATGTCGATTTATTTAACACATCTGCAAGTAAGCTGAAACGCTTACTTAGCGATGAATTCTTTTTAAGATAACTAATTTTAAATTTCACTTTGTGTTGCTTTTTTCCTTTTATATACTTTTCCTCAAGTCGTCTACTTTCACTGTGTAATTTATTATCCTATTTAAGTAAATATCTGTGGAAACTTATAATTGGCCCTCAGCACACATGCGCTGGTCTGTACCGGCATGTATTAAGTAAACAACTATTCTTAAGAAATAGCTGTAAGTTTTCCTACAACTCTAAAAAATAATAATAATAATAATTATGTTCGCGCTGCCCTGCGGCCGCACGCGCCGAAGTCATCGCATTTTCAAATCATTCATCATAAAATAATAGGTAGGTACCTACATAGGCAACCCCGCGCAAATATCCGCACCGGCGCATTTTACTCAAATCCTTTAGACTCACGGATTCCGGCGGAAGCGGCTCGGAAGGATGCGCCCTGATGCGCTTTAACAGCAGTCGGCGACAACAGCCGACTGCAGGTGACGGCAGCCGACTGCAAGCGTCGACAGCCAACGACCGTTCGGCCAGGTGGGATGATGATCAGATAAAGACTGCAGCTGCCTGCAATCTTTAGAAGATCGTCTGCATGCTGGATACATCAAGCTGAAGACAGAGCGCTATGGCGCTCATTAGGGAGGCCGACCTATGTGCATCTGTGTGCCTTTCCGTTAATTCTGGGGGGCAGAAACACAGGCCCTACGATAGTCCTCTGATGGATCCCTACCTACCCAGATGTTTACCAATCATCTCACTTGATGCCCGCAGTTTATCGATAGCTACCTAGGTAAGCATTTGTCCATACCTACTCCATCGCACTAAATATAATGTAATCATGATCTAAAGTAATAATCATGAAAAAGACTCGGTTTCCTTTTTTTTTTTTTTTTTTCGGTAAAAGTGAAAGAGTTTACACGGGCGTAGGTATGCGGCCTTTGCTTAGCCCGCCCGCCCCGCCGCGCCACGCCATGCCCCAAACGTACAAACGTAGGTTATAGGTATGTGTGTATGTACAAACGTAGGTAGTTACTTATTGTAGACAAAGTAAAATGTGTTTAAAATCATGGACCTAGCAAAATTCACGGACGGAATCTCAGTAAGAAATAAAATGAAGCACTCGATATGCTGTCCACCCTCAGTACGTACACGAACACACTCACACATTGACATCATAGTCTGTCCATCGACTGCCAGCCATTACGGCTTTAGACGTCAACAGATGTACAGCGTTGTAAACAAAGTAAAAAACGAAAAATGCATTCTTGTCTTCTTGTCGTGAAATGTCGCGGAAACCACAGTCGTTAAGTCAACATAAGAAACTAGTACCTCATCTTCCCTTTTTAATTAATCAATGGTTTAAAATGTTAATGTTTCTAATGAATTATTAGCATGCTTCAAGGTCATGGCTGCAAATTAAAGTACGTATAGTTTATCCATATTGAATGAAGCATGTTAGTAAACAAAATAGGTACGACACAAATAACAAAATCTCACTTGCTTGGCGTCGAGTTTCAGATATAATTGTAAGCAATTTTTATTGAAGGGAGGATCTAAAATCGACAAGTAATGTAAATTACGTATAAAAGGACGCGCCAACAAAGTGAATTTTAGGTCAAGTATGGGCGGTATGTTTACGTTTATGCTCCATTCAAAATGGACACGGTATAGGTAGGTACAAATCACACTAATTTATAAATGCGAAAGTTTCTATGTATGTATGTATGTTACTTCTTCAAGCCAAAACTACTGGACGGATCTGACTGAAATTTTGCATACAGATAATTCTAATCCTGGAATCAAACATGGTCTACTTTTTATTCCATAAATCAGTCCCGTGGGATAAAAATCACCTTTTAACGTTTCCACAGGAACAACGCGTGTAAAGCCGCGGGGCGCAGCTAGTTATTTATGAAAAGATAAGTTTGTAGTCTCGTCTCGGGAGTTCTAGGGCATTTACACGGACTACAAGTTGACACGGACTGCAAGTTGTACACGCATCGACTGCGGTCGACGGCTTCCATTGGCTGCAGTCGACTGCACTACCCGGCACGGGCCCCGGCCCATGCCGCGTGCTCGTGCCGCACGGCGCGGGCGCGGCGCGGGCGCGGGCGGCGGGGCTACCCGATGGCCGTACGCGCGCGCTTCTTTGATTTTTACCGACAAAATTTTAAAAAAGGAAACTTGAGTCTTATGATTATTACTTTAGAACTCATAGGAGATATGACAGCGCGATTTCGGTCGGCGGCTACTCAAAGAAATATTCGGCTTTTATAAAGGGATATAATTTTACCTAATTTCACGAATGTTTTTATTATTTTATTTTGTTTTAGTACGTGATCACCAACTGGTCTGAATAGTCGCGCGTGGTGTTAACGTACCTACTGACCGTTTCGTGAATTTTTTGATAATTATTAGAAGCAGTTTAGTTTATTAAGTTTTCAGTATTTTATTGAGTAAGTGTTATTTTTATTTATTATTGTTAGGAAGGTACCTACCTACCTACCTACATTATGTTTAGTGCGAGGGAGTAGGTATGGACAAATGCTTATGTGCTACGGTGAAGCTAGAGGAAATGCGTCACAAGCCTTGCGAATTTACCGGGATAGGTACCCAAACCGGCAACATCACGGCGGCCTATCAGAGGGTTCTGAGTGATGAACGGATTACTCCTCAAAGGCGCGGGGGTGGCAGAGAGGTAGGAGTTCAGGTGCAAGAACGGGTCTTGGACCTCATTTTAATATCAAAAATTTAGGTTATCTTTATAGCAGTATTAAGTACTTATATTTTCAATTCAAAATTAATACCTACTGCATTTGTGATAATAATAAAATGTATGTATATAGAGTACTCACTCATTTTCTTTCACTATTGTTTCTTCATTAATAATAAATGCACTTTGTTCATTCATATTCAAAGAATTCGTGCGAGTTTCGTAGAGTCGTACCTACAATACGTCTAATCGCACGCACACGTCGCACACAACGCCGCCGTGTCGAAGAATGCCGAACTGAAACGACGCCTTCAAGCCACACCTCCTTGCCCGGCGGAGTGGGGGGACCTCAGGTTTTTGCGTTACGGAATTTCTGGATTCGGTCCCCGCGCTCAAGGCCCGCGATAGAAGCTATGCAATAGCTTAAAAATATCTATCTATCTAGTGTACTGTATTATAATGTATCAGTTCCTAATTCCTAATTTCTAAATGCAACCAACAAACGAGGCAATGACAAAACCACCCACTAACACGCACTGGGCCAGCGTGGTGGGTCATGGCCCAAACCCTCAATTAATGATAGATAGCCAACAAAAAGGTCCAAAGTGCCCAGCGACACCAGCGGCTGTGCTGGCGTTGACGGGCGCCATACCAGACCTGGGGTTAGGGGTGCGAAGAATCCTCGGGTGAGGTCCCACCGAACTTTGAGGTTTGACCATCACCTAGCGCAGTTGGAAGTGGAGTGCTCTACGCACCGACCTCGGCACAATCGGATGATGAAGTGGAGGATATTTATGAAGAATATCCAAAGCCTTACACAGCATCCATAAGGCTCGTACGTGGACGTGGCGAAGCCTGTGACTTAAAATGAGATCAATTTCATCATGATGGATAGCAAGCACATATTCAGAGATGACTCAGTGATCAACAGGTTTAGTACCGGATCTGATCACCGACTGCTCCGAGGCTCTCTGGATATCAACTTAAAGCTAGAAAGAAACCGTCTGATGAAATCCACGCTCCGACCTAATCCAATCGAAATCATGGCGGGCACCGAGAAGTTCCGGTAGCTTCTCGGGAATAGGTTCGCTGCCTTGGATCCCACTGATGACGCTGACGAGACCCTACACAATCTGGTTGAAACGTTGAGGAGGGCATCAAGTTCTGCCAAAAGCAGCGTACTGATAGGACTCTCGCATGAGTCTTTCGGGCTGATGGCAAAAAGACGGGAAACCACCTATGACCTATCCTCTATCCGAATCAATAAGAAAAAATCCGATTTTCCAAAAATAGAGTATTTTAATTAAGGGTTCTAATTTATCGATAAAAAATTTCAAACCAGCACAACTTATTTTCGGAGCTACTACAAACGAAAATTCTTTCACTACAAACCTCTATGACCTATTCTCTATGCGAATCAATAAGAAAAAGAAAATGCCCTAATTTTTCGATAAAAATTTTCAAACCAGCACAACTTTTTTTCGGAGCTACTACAAACGAAAATTCTTTCACTACAAACCTCTATGACCTATTCTCCATGCAAATCAAGCAAAGAAAGTTCGGTTTTCCAATGTTCGAATATTTTGACGAAATTTTTCAGTCTCGTAACTTTTTTTTTGAGCTACTACAAAAGAAAATTCTTTCACTACAAACAACTACAAACGATTATCTATACGAATCAATAAAAAAAAATTGGATTTTCCAAAGTCGGGTGCCAAGTTCACAAAGCCAATAAAAAATGCTATTTGGATATAGGGAATGAAAATGTACTTTGCTGGGAGCTATGACAGTTTAATGTTTTTTGCAGGGCCGCCGACAATGATGAAGCAAATGACAAATGAGTAGTAAATACCCAGCAGTTTATCGACAAGAACTGACGATAATAATTAAGTAAGTAAGTAAGGAAGTAATAATTTTATGAAAGTGAAAAAATATGAGGAATGGATTAAGCAGATAGAAAGCATGATTCAAATATTCGTAGTGAACGATCGATCTAAACTATAGTTTAAGGTTTAACAGCCCATAAGATGCCTCATTTATCACAACACAATGGATGGATGCAGTTATGCTACAGAAAAAGGCGCATGCTCAAAATGCGACCCAGCTTGCATAGCAAGTGCGGTTTCAAAGGATGCATTCTTTAAACAATGACTCTGAGGGGTTATAAAGATGTGTCATGGATAATGAAAAAAGACAGAAATTCTCAATCACTAGGAGAATATTTTTATCAAAACCAAAACAGGTTCGAATATCAAGGTCAATATATAGCTAAAGATAAAATATCATAATCATGTGGACATGGACTGCGACAGTGAACATAAATAGTGATCACTCTAGTAACCCCAGAGAGTGTAGGTATACTACTCGTATAAGCAATGGCTTATCCAAATTATAAACGATTTATAAGTCTGATGTTTTAGTAAAATCTGACTGAAGAATAGAAAGTTTGGCACAGTGTCTAGGCTCAACTTTAATTACTATTCTGTTTATCTACTTAACCAGCAGTACATAACTGTTGTAATTCAGATAGCAACGGGACATGCAGCGGTAAAGTAAAAAGTTTCGCAAAAACGTAAAAAATTAAGCTTACGATTTTTGTAGGACCTGTTTGGCATGTTCATCATAACTTTAAAATTATGTTAAGAAAATAAGGAAATTACCGATTCGAATGAATTTCGGAGAGTTTATAAATCGTTCTGAAATTGCGAGATGTTTAAGAAGTCAAAAACTAAGAAAGATTCGAAAATACTGCGCTGGAACAGAATTAACAAAGGAATAATCGAAACTAGAAGTACAGAAATACATTTTATAGATAAAACCACTATACCAAGTAAATACTTACCAACCTAAGTCAGATTCTTCCTCTTAGCAGGAAGAAGAGTAAGCAACAAACGTACAAAAACAAACAACAAGGAAAATATACCTAGAAAAGTCATTAATAGAACATAACAAACAGGACACGGGAGCGACGAAGACTCAAAACAAACAGCATGAAATAATACCAATTGAATCGAGCGATGACCATGTCAACTCAACAACATAACACGTGCTAAAGCTTACTGCTATGGAATTAGTCGGGCAGTAGGTGCCAGCTGAGCCGGTAAATGGATGTCAATATTGATATGCCTGACGGAAATAGAACATCTATGTGATGTAAATGGATTAATCAAATACATGGTGTTGTTCTAGTAGTGAATATTTATGTAGTATTCAGTGAAACATTTATCGTTATAATCAGACCTTTTAGATATATATTATGTGGGTAGAAACTACATGCGATCTGTCGCAAAGAAATAAAATAAAATATATTATAATCCTGGACAATCTACACACCCTTTTTTAGCTTTCTAGCCGCGAAGAGTCTTCTCCTTCATTTCGTTACTAAGGCTTTAATGACGGCAATAAAGTCTTAAGTGCTTATTTAAAAAAAAAGACGTGTGGCACTCGGGGACTGCCGCGGTAAAGCTATTGCAATGCCATCTAGAGGCGAGTTGCTGAACTAAAGAGACAAACGTCAAGGTTTTTTCGTTACGGAATTTCTGGATTCGGTCCCCGCGCTCAAGGCCCGCGATAGAAGCTATGCAATAGCTTAAAAAAAAAATGGACTTCAAATTGAGTAAATTTTCTCCCCTTAAATCAAATTATTAACTCGTATCAAATTTACGACATCGTTTGTTTCGAACATCATGAAAGGATATCCATTAAATCTTTCAGCGAAATCAATCTTATTAGACACCAAACGACACACCTTGATACTTTTAATAATGCCAAGCCCACATTCTTCAGTTCAATTTCGATGACACAAACGCCAAGTCACCAAGCTTTATTGCGAATGGCGCATAAAAAGAACCATTCACGCGTTCCATTCAATTATTGAATGTTTTTGTATGGTTTGTAATGAGCTGGTATTGTGAGAAGAAAAAACTTGACACGCGCTCATTTAGAGGGAATGTCGTGTACGAATACGCGATAATCGACAGAAAATTTATACTTGACTCAGAAATGTCAATGACCTATACATAACATACATGGTCGGAATTTAAGGCTACTCAATCTCTATTTCGACTAGTTTGGTGAAACACGAAGCAACAAGATACAATAAACCAAGAAAAAGTCCTGCAATAATAAACAAAATATAAAACTCACAATCAGTTTACTATACCTACATAGAACAAGAAAAAACAGATTAGCAGTAGCACGCCAACTTTTTGCAACGAGCTAACTGCTCAACCTTGAAATTGGCAGCAGGCAACCTTGATGGAATATCAATAAAACCTTTTAACTTAGCAGCATGTTTATAGAATCGATTGTGAACGTCCACCTGTTTTTTACTAATATCTCAACTCAACGTAAGTAGTATATTTCAAAGAAATTTTGATATTAATCTAAAACTTTTCAATATGCCTATCCCGAACAATGCCGAAACAGCATGTGAATTTAAATGATCCCCGCTGCGAGAAATTAGCGTCAATAACCCCTTCGATCCGAGCTTTTGGCTAGCCGTCATTCGTAGCCGGCAACGAACCGCTACATTATCTGAAGTCTGGAGGATTATCCCCCAATCCTCAATCTCAAGGTTATCTACCTGTTCAGTTGACCGCGTCGCCAGCGTCTTCGTCTATCGTGGAATTTTGTATTAGAATCAGAGTTTTAAAGTTTGAACCTTTGGTTTCTATGTTGTTTACTCTCAACTGGAACTCAACAGTCTGCTATGGCACGTGCGAGGAACACGTCCCGTCTGATGACAATAGCATGGAATGCGGCGCAAGTTACCGGATCTTGTTTTAATTGCGTGTCATGACATGAGTGTTATGTCACGGCAGGCCCGGTGGAAAACGGAGTAGTCACGTCGAGGCTTGGGTTTCCCGTTTACAAACAAATGTCGAATAATATTAGCGGGTAGGGTTCCCAACCCTCCCGGAATGCGCGGGAGACTCCGGTAATAATTGTTTATCTCCCGAGCTCCCGGCAAGCAATAATATCTCCGGTTTTTTCTAGAATTAAGCTTAGGTATTAAATGTGCCGCCTTGCACTCCCGCGTTTTGAAGCTCGCACCGCACGGCTCGGCCGCGCGGCCTGTTTGAACCTGTTCGTCTCGCTCGTCATCGCGGTGTCTATCACGCACATGGTAAATCGGCTAAGGATTTATTAAAGCAGATGGATGAACTGCAAAAGATAAACTTTGAAGCTGATGTCAATAACTTTTTTTACGCGTTGTTTGAATTATTTACAAAAGTGGTATAACTTCGAAGATCCGGAATACCAAGCAATGAAATTTTTATCTCTAAAAGAACCAATCACATGGTCAAGCATTATTAAACTGCAAGAAATTTTAAATATTGAGTTGGATGAAGACAAACTTGAGGTTGGCATATTGCGTGAAATGCAACCACATCTCATTGAAGAGAATCAAGTGGATTTACGCTGGGTTGATTTTTTTACGAAATCGAAAGATAGAAATTCCTGTCCTGAATTAAAAAAGCTTGTCACGTTTGTCCTTTCCATTCCTGTCTCTAATGCATCTTGCGAACGCGTATTCAGCGTCATGGAACAAGTATGGAGCAAGGAAAGAAACAGAATGCATATTTCTTTAGTAAAAGCAGAGTTACAAATTCCAACAAACTTTGATTTTTCATGCAAATCCTTTTACGATTTTGTGGTAAAAAACCGTCAAATATTAGATGCTGCTCGAAAGCAAAGTAAATATAAGTTTAAAAATAAAAATAATAGTTATTTGAGAGTTTCATTCAAAACTCCACCCCTTCCTTTGAATTTCCTAAAATCCTCCCGGGTTAGTTCATTCGAGAGTTGGCAACCCTATTAGCGGGTATAGGTCAACCTTGAGTTCATTGGGTTTCTGGCTTAAGCAAGCTAAGTAAGTGTTACATGATTATTATGATACTCACCGGCCTCTGGTGTTAGTCACCGTATTTTACAAGCGCTATTAGATAGAATTATGCCAGAATTTTGTCAGATTCCAAGGACTTTTGTGAATAGCGTTGCAATTCCTCCGCAATCTTGCACAGAGACACTACTTAAGCCGGAGCCTGGCTTTGAAATATGGAATCCAATACCGCTGCAATACAAAGTTATCCCACTAACAAAATACCTAGGATAACATGAACAGGAAGTACATAGTGAATGCGAACGCGGATATACCACACATAACTTCAATTCTGGCACAGCCAGCTGAAAAGATTGGCTTATCAACTGAGATTCATCTGCCAGCAATCCCATCAAACTAGTACCATAACAAACAGTAACACGCACGGCGAGTGTTCAACGGGTAGGGTACGCAGGTTCAATCACCTGGTTACGCAATGCCGGCGCGTATTCACTAGCCGGGGGGCCATGGAGGTTCTGAGACGATAGTGTTTTATGATGCGAAAAAACAACCTGTATTTAGTAGAAATGAGACTATACAGGTAAGCTAGAACATGACATCGCTAGCGAAGTTGTTTTTGCCGTCTATTGTAATGCCGCTTTGTGTTGGCAAATGATTGAGATAACTGATGCCAACTATGCGTTAATGCTATAAGTATAAGACATTGATTTATTAAAAAGGGAAGATAGGTTACGTTCTCCCAGCGCCTACTCAAAAGAAGACCAAGACGGAAAGACATATCTTAGACACCTAGCTAAATATTGCCGTGCCCTATCCGGGTGCATGTTTGATACCCTTTATCCTTAAGATCCTCTGTACAACATGTTGCAATAAATATAGTATTGAGTATAGACCGAAGTGAGACCGAGACAACAATATTTCACGCGAATCACGACCGCCCTTGCCGCTGATCAGACGGTGCCTGAGGTGGGAGCACACAATTTTACACAATTTGAGGTTGCCACTTTCGAGGAACCAGTACCTCATCTTCAATTTTTAATAAATCCATGGTATAAGAGCATCATTTATTTGCCAAGACAGATATGGATATCTAAAGTAGGCACAATTCATTTTGTTTTAAAAAACTGTAAACCGACTTAAATTTTTATAGATTTTTCATAGATTTTTGTGGATTCTATTGTCAGAACTAAACCAAATTAAAATGGGACCACACGGGAAGCACCAGCTTTCATATAAAAAAAATCATGAAAATCAGACCACCCAGTCAAAAGTTCTGAGGCAACAAACAAAAAAAATACAGACGAATTGAGAACCTCCTCCTTTGAAGTCGGTTAAAAAGTAAATTAAGATCCCGAGAATATCAATCAAACGGGCAACATAAAACAAGTATTAAACAAATCTAAATGGAAAGAAGCAGCACGTAATTAGATCTTAATTTGTAGGGACAACACATACAGTTTTCTGAAAACCGTTTCATAGTAAACAATGGACATCCGCTGTAGAACAGACAGAGGTAATTTACCTCTTGAGACATTCAAGGAAATGACATTGACATTGGACTCTAAGATGTTCAATACTATGGTTATGATGAGGCTTCAGATTCCTTGTTGTTCGAGAAATTTTGAGACATTTTACAAGTCTAGAATTTAGTTTTTAGACTCGAAAGATCTTTAAAGGAATCTATAAAAATATGTGTTTTTGGGACTGGGTGGGACTAAACAGGATTAAAAAAAAAGACGTGTGGCACTCGGGGACTGCCGCGGTAAAGCTATTGCAATGCCATCTAGAGGCGAGTTGCTGAACTAAAGAGACAAACGTCAAGGTTTTTTCGTTACGGAATTTCTGGATTCGGTCCCCGCGCTCAAGGCCCGCGATAGAAGCTATGCAATAGCTTAAAAATTACATATTAAGTACAAACGTACAAGCAAAAAATTCTAACGGAGCTGATGATTCAATGCCGTTTGGTACATAATTATTTTGGTATAAAATAACATTCAGAACTATTGGTAAATACAAATCGCAAAATGAATGCCTTCCCAAGGACCCAACGATGCAAACACAACATCTTGAATTGATTGATGTGTCAGTTAAACTAGTGTTGCACAAACAAGAAACACTGGTCGTAACTTCATAGGTGCATGTGCATACTCTTTCATGTATTGCACAGTTGGTTCCTATCCTAGATACTAGCTACATATACACTTTGCACAAAAATGTATCTATGTACAATGCACATACACACATTTTTGTGCTAAGTGTTCCATCATGGAGTGAAGCCCTGGTGACCTGTAATACAGGTTTTATTAAACCTACATTAGGCACCAGTCTTCACAATACAGGTTCACATCACACTACTATACCTACTAAATAAGACGGCTATATTTGTATTGAGAACCTTTGTGAAGAAAAATAAATGATCTTTATTATTATTATAGACCGGCGCGGCGTGATTTTGAGGGTCTGAAGACACCTGTGGCTAGAATCGTCTATAAACCTAATTTGATATTTCATAATAGAACCATCAGAAAAAAGGCACGACTCTTCTGTGAGAGACGAGTATTTCCATAGTCTGATGACATCTTGAGGAAAAATCCATGTCCTGCAGTGGACCTACCATGAAATGTGGATCATATTAAGACTTGAAACAACTTAGGCAAAAAAACAACCTAAAAATAATGTTTGTTACAAAGTTATATTACATTATTATTAAGTCAAAAGGTAAACGGATAATAATTGCTTGTCAAAACAACACATCAAACGCTGACCAAACTAATTGCTGGTCAACAGTCAGTCATTCATCAAACGCGGTAAAAACTACAAATGAAGCCTGGCAATCGTACTTCCCTACAAATTGGCTGTCATTCAGGAAGTTAATAGGTGCATTTATACGGGCTACCACCTGGAGCGATCACCCCTTATCATGGGAAATGGGGTCCTATTGTTTGTGACCTAATTGGGTGTAAACTGGGTAGTTGAAAGCTAGACTTAACTGACTTTTATATTACAGAAATTCTAGAATATGGAACATTACACGACAACGAGATTTATTTTGAAAATAATTTGTAAAATATATCATAAATATCTCGATCCTTTTACTGCACAAAACAGGCTGTATTTTCTGTAAAAGAATGTCAAAATTAAACTGCCCCAGGTAGGCCCATAGTAGGTATCCAATACGATCCATTGATTAGATATCAGAAACCAGGCAAAATAGAGAGGCCAAAATGATTAATTTAAGAGGAAAACAAAACAATGCTAAGTAGAATGAAAAGATTGCTCGTCGATAGTTTTAGTGCAACATCCGCATAAACACAGCTGTTCGTACTATCAACTACATCCGTACGATAGCAATGCTACTAAATTCTGAGAGACTGGGTCAATGCACCCCGATTGTGACTATGCTGTAATCTGTGGAGCGGAAGAAAGGAAGTTGGGACGATGTTTGGAAGGTTTATATGCCAGTTACAGACTTTATTGGGCTGTTTGTATTCAAGATAGGTAGGGAGTAGGTAAAGACGCGGTGATTCATCTTGGGCAGCAAATACGATCAAATTTTAACTTCGATAACATTATAACATAGTTTAAGAGTTGAAGAAATGTTGAAAATGCAGCACAAGACTTTCTTGGTGTCAAAGAGGCAGGCTACTTAAACCAGTCAAGCATTTGCTTACTTAGAGCATAACAGTTATCTACCAATCAATAGATAATATATTTTAGGTAAAAAGTTATTTTAATAACATCGCACACATACCAACATATCTGATTCTTGTAAGAAAAAGCAAATAAACAAGATTTCTGTGAAATGAGCAGTTTCTGGTATCCACTGACCTAAAACTAGATAATTATCATCTAGACAGAAAAAGTAATAGACGAACAATAACAATGTTCGCAACAATCTGCAGTTAGCTTAATAATGCTGTTTGTGTAAAGAAGTTATTTGTAAGTATTTTTTTCAATAAATAATAACATAGAAGATGTTACAATGGTACTAATTGAAACGTTGAACGATCGTCCTTGATATTTAATACAGCAATAACTTTCCCACAAAGGTAATATTAGTCCCCGACACGCAAGCCTCGTTCCCGACGTTCAGATGGGAATCGCACTAGAGGTGTACTTTACAACCGGTCCAAACCACGAAGGCCTAGAAAACATATAAAGCAAAAAGAAAAACGAAACCGAAACAACAATAGATAAGCCACTTAAAATACTGACACAGAAAATAAGCAGGAGTGAAAACAGCATGAGTAAAATAAAACAATAACCCAGTGAGAACAAGTATGTTTTGAGCCTATTTTGGTGAAGCGCAAAACGGTAAAATCACAAACATCAAAATTTTAGCTGGGAACCAGTACACAAGTTATTTGCATAACAGGTGCCTGCGAACATGTATGAATTTGAGCGCAGTAGTTTATGGTAATGAAGAAGTTTTGGTTGAATGTGTCCGTTTCGTTCATCAAACAAATACAATTCACAAACAGGAACAGAAGGACAGTGTCAGTTTTGTATACCACTGAATGACTTTATTTCAATTGGAGGGCAAAATTTAACTCTGGGTCCACTAAACCCCATTGCAAAGATCCTTTGGTGAATTTCCTTGCTATGTTAGTATAATACCAAACTAATGCAGAAAAGAAGAGTGGTATTGATATATAGATCAGTTGAACAGCCTGCAGTTCGCTTACCTGTTTCATTTGTAAATATTTGTGTAATATTTTGATAGTACAGACAATTGAATTCATTACCTATTTTCATAAATGTGTCTCATTCAATGGACGATCTAATGTAGTGAAGATTAGATTGTCTGTTGAAAGAGAGCTAAGATAATGAGCGAGGTCAAGATCAAGACCACATAGTAAAGGAAACGATAGAAGACAACCTACGTGAATCTTACTATGGAATCGAAGTAATTTACTACACAAGACAAGGTCAATGTCTGTTACGACTACACGCGTAAGCGTATGTGATCGTAAACGCCTACAAATTAACTGATGATTCATTATAACGGTGTATATTTATGTAAATAGATTCGCATACCGTAATAGATATTTGGGTTTATGTAAAAGGAATGGCGGTAGTAACAAATGGTTATTTTATGCTACTGATGGACAACGGGGTAATTTATGGAATAGAGATGAAGATGAGCTGCCAAAAAACGAAATATATTCTTTTGGTATTTTTGGGTTACATAGAGTTAATATAGTACTAGTTGGGTTCAAACAGAATTCAACAATCAGGTCGCATACTATTAGAGAAGACTGCGGGAATGTCCCTTTACTATTATGACTAAGTGTAAGACATAGATGTGGATGTTGTAAGACGTTATGAGTCAGTTTCGCGGATGCCCTACTTCCAGGTTCAGACAATGGGTTTGCTAACACTGCATAGGCGTTTGATACCAGCTCAGGCCAATGCACCAAATGAAACTGGGCCAACCAGGCTAATTAGAACATCCTGGCAATGTTTCCAAACAGGTTGATATGAGTTATGTTTTAAATTAGTGGCCTGTTTGAATAATGTTTACCAAAATAGCAGGGCAGCTCCCTGCTATTGTTTGTGGTACGTTAATTAAAACATCGTCATACTTTGACAGTGTTTTTAATTGCAATATCAACCGTATTAATACCAAAGTTAATATAATGGCTTTACAAATGGTGTTGAACGTGACCCAGCCGAGTCCAACTTGCACTCACCCACTTTAAAATCAGATTGGCTACCACTGCAATGCGCATTGTGGGCAAAGAATGGAAGTCCGGTTGTTGAGGACTGTAAACTAACCTAAACGAAACCGCATGCAGTTTCATGTAACGAAATGAAAGTTAATATTGTATATTAAAATGAAATAAAAACGGCGATTACAGCGCGCTGGTCTAGAATTAAATTTCCTCAACACAATGCTTGAGGGTGGAAAGTGCAAAAACTGTGTAATTTGGGTGGAAAATATAAGCTGTTCTGGATGTATTTATGATATTATATCAAAGATATATTGGAGTTACTTACATATCCTATGTAAGAACGATAAATAGCGTATTTCTGAAACCTGATGACCAATTTTGCATGTCAAGAATCTAGTCCATGTTAAGTACATAGTTTATTCATAATACCAGGTCAAATTCCACATTGTGCATGCTCTCTAATGACGTCAGTCCGTCGCGAATGTGTAACGCACATGCCCCGTTAACTCGTTGACATTGGGAATAATCTTAACCACAAGCAGGCGATTCTTAGGCAATTCCGTGCTCGAGACGACGTCAAATGCCATATTATCTATTCGTTCGAGATTTGAGATGCAAGCCAAGCAACGATGACGATATCGTACTTGAGAATACGAGCCTCGCCTTCACGAGAATGTTGCACAAACCAGTATTAAGTTATCAGCTAAAGCCGTTCAAAATGCGGCCTTACTTTTAGATTAGAAAAACTTCTGCCATCATAGGTACCTTATAAATTCCTGTTATTTTACGAGCAGGTCTAAATTGTTCCATAACAGGGATATGGACTTACTTACTATCGCCGGAAAAATGGCAATCCAATGACAAATTTCACGTTAGACTCCTACATTTTACAAATGCATTAGATAGCGTCAACTTTACCTCACGAACATTGCAAGTATGCCTATCACCTACATATTATCGCTGGTCGTGACTTCGATGGCCAGTCAATCCATATTTTATGAGTTTCATGCCGTCCACAACCAAAGCAGGCCGTTATACACATGTCAACCCAGCGGTGTCATTCAGGGGTATGCATTCTGACGAATACTATTTCTTATGCATACAGATGACCTTCGCAAAATGTGTATTTAACTAGACGTAAGATATAAAGGTTAAAATCCTTTGGCTGGTTATCGCAAGGGGCATGATTCTCAGCTGACGGGTCGGTCGGGGTGTACTATCGATTCTTCGTCTTAAACGGTGCAAAAGCCTACAGGGGTGAGGCGCGGCGCGTGGGAGACTTTCGCAACTCCGAAGGTGGTATTCAGGGTGGATGACTTGCTCCTTTACTTTAGTTACTTTAACTTTAACTTACTCCTTAGTTATTCTAGCCTTACTTTAATTTAAATACTTAAATCAATTCTCAGTCAGCTTTGGTTAGCCCAAAATAATCTGACTTTAGATCACGCATTATGGGACTCAACTCTGACAGAAAGGATTTTATATGGCACATGACACTAACTGAGTCTTTGAGTACCATACCAGTCCAGGGTTCAGTTTCAATTCCAAAGTAGATTCAGTATCACTATTTATACAGTGACACACATACTGCTGTTAAGTAGGAAGGTAGGTAGTCGGTACATAAGGTTTTTGTCACAAATTAAGTGTTTGCATCTCTACAATCTTCATGCATAAACAAACTTCTATACTTGCTAACAGCTGGTATAGTAACAGAACAATGTTCTGTGGCTCTATCGATTCCGTCACCCGCCGCCGCCGCCGCCGCCGCCGGCTGCCCGCCAAATGGATAGAGCGCGTTTTTGACTGTCACATTATGGTAAGTTGGCAAAGTTTACCGAACATTAATGTTTCTTAAAATAGAGATTGGTTATCAAAGCAGCAAGTCAACTGCAGTGGGCAGTCGCTGATTGATTGCAGTTGACTGCACGAATAGCCTTAGTGCTCTTAGTTTAGTTGCCTTGCAGTCTCCAACTTATCGTCCAATATATTTATGAGCCTTAATATGTGTATGGTAGGTAAGGTATAGCAAGTAAATAATAATGTCAACCTATGTCCCATTGAATTGTTGAAAGTTAATTTGACTACAAACAAATAGCAGCTTGAATCAATTGATTTGTTAAAAAAACTAAAAAAAACTAATTTCAATAAAATAGCAGTTCGAATTAAGTAACTTAAGAGCAGGTAGATGAACCTATAATGCATTTACTGCACAAAACTATGTACGGGTTTAAGATGTATGTAATGGGCACTCGGACTAACTATTTACTATAGGATTAACAGCACACAGCATTAAACCAATCACTTGGATATGCTGTATTTAATATGCAGATTTATGTTTAACTAGTTTTCCTGGATAAAAAATAGCTTATGTCCATCCCCAGATAACCATCTATCCTGCTGTATTAATTTACAATCCGTTTAGCTACTTAGGCTTGTACATTTATCAGACAGACAGAATTATTTTTACTTTTATATTATTAGTAGAAGCCTCATTCATTATTTTGCTTTACTTTATCTGATTTGCAATCTGTTATTACAAATATTGATAGATTAAATTACTTATAAAAAAAATATCCTTACTTAAAAGAAAAGCCAACATAGGGCCTGCATTTTCTGAAATACAGGCCCTATGTTGGCTTTTCTAGAGGTGGGTCTAGAACACAGGGTCTTGAAGTTACCCAGTTCTGTAACTCCTACAAGTCTCACAAGAATAACTTTTTTTTTATATAAGATTTTTTTGAAAGATGACCGGGCTGGATAATCGTTTTAGAAGAACATTGTTAAGTAGGAACGTATAGCCCTACCCTACATTTAGCAGAAAAGGACATGATTTTTTTTTTCAGGAATGCAAAATCTATATATCTTATTTCTACCTTCCTTCCCCGAACTATTCTTGGACGACTGCCTAGCGGGAAACTGGAAAGAATATCCAGTCTGCCGTTTCGAAGGTACATATTTATCGATACAGTATTTATCGATGTAAATATTTACTTACTTGAGATTACTCCAAGCAAATGAATGTGCTATCCAGATACCACTATACACAAAACAAAACACACATTCCGATCATTATATCCTCACAGTTCTAACGCATTGTAAATTACACAAACACACAAAATAATTTATAGGATAAAATAACACCAATACGTATGAATAAGTCTCACTGTGCACTGGTTACCGAAATTCTGTTGATTCTATGGACAGATGTCGAGAAATTATTGATAATCGCGTCCCGAGAACGTACGGACATTCATCAAGAATCGGCGAAACTAACAACACAACACAAACGCAACGAAACGAGAAGCAAGCCGCCGCGCGACTCGCCTTTTGGTTGAAATTTTAATTGAAGAAACGCCCGCAATGTTTTTACTCAAACAAGTTAAAGAGACCAAAACATTCTAATATTTGGAACCCCCTTGAAGGCCTTCCATATTTTGTTACCTTTTAACTGTCAAGCTGCCCTAAAACGATGCTTGTCAAGATGTCAAAACGTCATGCCAATCCGTTTGATCAAGCACCAAATAAAAGGTGTAGGCTGTTAGCGCCATCTGATATCGAGTAGTGGTACTTTTAGCGGAAGTCAGTTGTCAACACAATGCATTACAAACGTGCAGCAAAAAAAGATTATAGATGTCGCTACAAGGTTTGAAAGCTCAAGCTCCACAAAAATGTGGAAAGCTCGAATTGAGTTATAGATCATCATTATCATATACATTTCATGTAATATCTTTATGCATTTCATAGAAAGGTACATTTCTGTGTTCAAATATTATTAGATGTGTTCTATACTAACAGCTAATAAATATTAAGGCCTCGGCCAAGAGATTACGCTATGCCTATTTTTCAAGCGTGTGGACCCCTCAATGGTGTGGACTGGACTGAGAGCTCTACTCTAGGGGTCATACCGGCTTTGCTTTAAGTTTAAGTTTAAGTTTAACAAATTAATGGACCTTTGCTTCACGTTTAGCAAAATTTTAAGTAAATCTGTGATTTTTTTCAAGCCAATTTGCAAGGATTTCAAAAGTGACCTCTCAGTTCACACGCACATGGCAAATGCTATGGGATAGCCAAGCAGGTTTTTGTGTTTGTGACGGGCGCTGCTATCATTGGAGCAAATATCGCAGAAGTCTACATTAATAACTACACTAAACCGACTTCAAAGGAGGTTCTCAATTCCAATGTTTTTTTTTAATATTTGTTAACTCAGAACTTTCGAACTCGAACCGACTTTTATGATTCTTTTTTCATTTGAAAGCTGGTGCCTCCCGTGTGGTCCCATTTCAATTTGGTACGGTCCAGTTCGTATTCATTCATCATTTCATGTTTTGTCCGTCTTCATATATTCATCACCGTTCCTAGATTTTCTTACTCGAAATCGAAGGGGAGGCTACTATGCCCATGATAAATAAAGCCTAGAAACAATCTTGCCATCTAAAGCTATGCCGCATGCCGGGAAAAGGAATTACAGAAAAATACACAGTTTGATACAAAAAGATTTATTTTTATGCGTGAAAAACTTATACAACAAATGTGTTAGCTTACTTTGGCAAAATACACTTTAGCGTAGAAAAATAAACTTTACGAGAGATAGATACGAACCAAAGTACTACGAGACATAAATAAACGTTATAAACATAATTTAGTTGTGCTAAATATAGGAATAGGAGTAGGCGAGGGCTCAGCCCTGCAGTCTTTGATGCTTATTGGACCTTGTAGACTCTGGTGCAAGTGATGTCCTTAGCGGTCATTACCTAAAAAAATGTTTAAATAAAAATTAATAAAAACTGTGTTATTGCTGTGTGGTGCTGGCTTAGAACTTGCACCACCCCATCTCTTCCCACGGGTGTCGTAGGAGGCGACTAAGCGATATCCACCGGGGCGGGCAGCAGCGCCCCCTCCAGAACAATTCTACCACCGAACTGCGATCCCAACCCGCATGCCCAGCGTGGGGATTATAGGCGTTACCGCCTCATTACATAAACGCCAACAAGGAGCTTATCAGGGGGAGGCTTGCGTCCAGCAGTGGACCAATACAGGCTGTTGAGGTAATAAAAACTAGGTGCACCAAGCGGCTTCGCACGCATTGTTACTTCTGGGAACTGATTTATGGGATAAAAAGTAGCCTTTGTTTGATTCCAGGATTAGATTTACCTGTATGCAAAATATCAGCTGATTCAAATCCGTTTAGTGGTTTAGGCGTGAAGTGGTAACAAACATCCATCCATCCATAGATCCATCCAAACTTTCGCAATTGTAATATTGATTGATGTGATGTGATTGATATGTTGTCGGCTTAGAATTTGAACTACCCCAACTCTTCTCCTGGGTGTCGTAAGTGGCAACAAAGAGATATCCACCGGCGAAGGGCAGTAGCGCCCCCACCCAATAGAAATTCTACCATCTGCGACCTCCAGCCCGCATGCCTAGCGTGGGGATTATGGGCATTATCCCCAATGAGATAATAATAAATAGGGCGCTTATCAGGAAGAGGACCATGGCCATAAGTGGACTAATATAGGACTAATATCGTTTTTAAAATCAAAGCAAGTAACAAAACGTAACACTCGCCGAGCTAGCTTTCTTGTTTGGCAAAAAAATTGTTAGGAAGCCTTTTGAAGGAGCGCAGCTTTAGAACAAACTACCCGAAACATTGAAAAATGTTCGTTTCAAACTTTTAAAACTGAACTTGCAAGTTTTGTTAGAGAAAATTTAAAACTTATGTTAGAGAAATTTATATCATAATTATAAATATCCAATCAAATAAAATTGTGAAATTTTAGAGTGTGCCTAGTTCAAATTATTCGTAGTGTGTGTAAGTGTGTATATGTGAGAAAACCTTTTACCGTTTTTGTACTTAACTAAGTAGCTATCTTTTCGTTTATTTATGCAAAACTGTAATAACTATCTACAGACCAAACATAAACTTAAATTTACTTTTATAAATTGTTAACTCTAAACTAAACTTATTCTCATGTAAATGACTGTGTCTTTCTTGAGTCTTCTTCTCCTCTTTAAACCTAAAATACTTTATCGCTTTTCATACAAAAGACATCAACGCGCTGCAATGTAACCGTAGCAATGCTACGCCGTAGCAACGAAATTGTTAAAATGGTGTTTGGAGGTTTTATTCCCATTGCAGGAAATTACACATTGCGTCATCTAGCCCTAAACTGCGAATCTGCAAATTATGTTTTTTCTTGAAATTAAAATGCTACATTCAGTAGGTATCTGAGATATAACTTCATCCGCTGCGGCACAGAAGACGTCAATGTATGATTTTATATAATATTTACCAAAACTTTTCTATGAAAGTTGGTATGAATACCTATTTTGGTTTCACTAGATAAGCTAAGTAGTAAGTAGACTTTGTTCACACTTTAACACTGTTCCTTGATTCTGGTAAAAACCAGGAGTACCTAATGTGATCAATGAAGATAAATTATGCTGTCAGAGACTGTGCCTTTGCTAGAAAATTGCTAATGAAGAAAATTTTTTGTAAAGGTATAGTTTGTACATCGTCATCGTTCATTATATATTCATTTGTCAAAACCAGCAATGTATTGTGAAAATGTTCGAAACGACGTTAGTTATTTATAACCGACTTCAAAAAAGGAGGTGGTTCTTAGTTCTTCTGTATTTTTAATTTTTTTTTTATGTTTGTTACCTCATAACTTTTGACTAGGTGGTCCGATTTTCATGATTCTTTTTTTATATGAAAGCTGGTGCTTCCCGTGTGATCCCATTTTATTCAGTTCCCCCATCCAATATGGTTCGGTTCTGACAACGGGATCCATGAAAATTCATGAAAACCCTATACAAATTTATGTCGGTTTATAGTTTTTTAAAACAAAAATTTACTATCGGTAGTGTTGTTTGGACCCTTGATGGGTGGAAATAATGGGCGAGACGAAACTACTCCAAACTGAGCGCAGGACATTTTTACAGTATTATATGTTATAAGGTGCGATTAGAGATGTATTTAGTATTATAGATAATACTTACAGCCTTCATCTCATCAGCTCCGAACTCCCTGATGTAGGAGACCTCCACACCATCGGCTGCCTTCTGGATCTGCTTCAAAGTGCTGCCTTCGAATGTGCATGTGCTCTTGGCCTGAAATAGACAGAATTCATTTGAGGTCTCTTGTGGCTGGTTTCAGGGGTGAACAAAATAGCCGATAGCTATTCGTCTTCCTGTCCTTCCTCGTCCCCACGTTAGGTGGCGTCCGCACAACATGTCTGTTTCCTCCACTCTGCTCTATCAGCCATCATCTCTGTGCTCACACTTTTCTTAGCCATGTCGTCTTTCACACAATGCATCCATCTATTCCTTGGTCTTCCTATCACCTTATATCCCTCCACATTCAAACATAACACTCTTCTTTTCACGTGACATTTTTCCCTTCGCATAACATACCCATACCACACTAACCTGTTACCCCTCATCTTTTCCGTTACTGGCACCACTTTAAAACTTCCTCTGATGTACTCGTTCCTTATCTTATCCATTCGTCACTCCACACATCCATCTCAATATTCGCATTTCCGCTGCATGCATAGTACGTTCAACCTTCCCTTTCGTTGCCCAACATTTTCAGATCATTCAGATATTGCTATTTTGTCGTACTGTATGGGTACGACAAAATAGCCGATGATAGCATGGTATACAAATTTCGTTACAGTTACATGATCGACATGACTTTTAATTTTATTTATTTATATTATATTATTAACCTATTGCATAGCTTCTATCGCGGGCCTTGGGCGCGGGGACCGAATCCAGAAATTCCGTAACGAAAAAACCTCACGCTCCCCACTCCGACCGGAACAGCGGTGATACTTTTTAGTTTTGCCATCTATCGATGAATAGTAGAACTTTTAATGACTTTTGAAATATGACGTTTGTCTCTTTAGTTCAGCAACTCGCCTCTAGATGGCATTGCACCGAGTGCCACACGTCTTTTTTTTTATTTATTGATATTGGCTTTGATTGTCCAAATTTTATTTAATTAATGCTTTAGCGGTATAAAAATGCGTTAGTATGTACTTAGTTGCCTATTCGTTTTTGATACACCGCGCTGCTGATCAAAAGTATAGACAACATTATTACCTACTTTTTTGTAACGTAAGTTCATAAATTGCTGGGGTATTTTATTTATTGTTTAGATATGATATTATATGAATATGTATTTTTTTTTGTATTTATGACCAGAAAGGTAATGTTTCATAACGTCATATGTAATAAAGCGTTTTAAAAGTAAACCTACAAAAGATCTCATGCGCAACATACCTTGGTGCCATCCGCACGGTCTTCATCAAACTCCACTCCTGGCGTGAACTTCATCTCCGTTGTCTTGAAGGTGGAAGATGTGACGAGGTTGTAGCTGTCTCCGTCCTTCTTCAGCTCCACAGTGGGGGTCACTGCGTTGGCTGCCTTACGGGTGATGAGGCCGACACCTGGAACGACGAGGTATGATTATAAAGAGGTCTTGCGCGTGTGGCCATCGCGTGGATGGAACGAGGTTTGTGATAGCTTGGTACGTATTATGAATTTATGAAGGCCGACACCTGGAAGGAATGAGGTTTGTTGCATTGGGTTTTAGGTATGAGACCGAGACGCCTGGAAGAAAGGAGGTTTATAGGGATGTTGGTTATGCCTTGGTTGTTATGAGGCCGATGGCGACGCCTGGAAGGAATGCGGTTTGTCAAAAGGAGGTTGGATATTGCGTGTATGATATGACGGCTGGAAGGGTTTGTGATAGTAAAAAGCTGCTTAGTAGGTGGGATGGTGGTACGGGTTTTGGGAGACGAGGGAGCGGAGTTTTGACGAAAACGTCTGCCCAGTTGTTTTGACCATTCTAAAGCTGCCAAAATCTGACTAATTTGTCCACTAAATACTTACTAAATAAATGAATTAAGTTGGACAATTCACACGGCATTATCAAGTCCCTAGAAGGATTATAAATAATCCGACACCCAACGCAGAACCATTACTGATGTGATGATGTATCTAATACTTGAAACCAAGCAGTAGGTAGGTAGGTCTGAATCTACCAAGAACTAACCTAAGGCTTTCATAAAACTATCAAAGTTTTCGGTTGAAATTAATTTATACTTCTTTCCTTCCCAACAGACCGGAGATATTAGGGAAGCCATTTACGCTTTTTCTGATTTTAGGAGACAAACTAAAGTTCAAAGAGAATACAATAACTTCGTGAGACTAAAGTTGTTTTTGTGGGGCAAAGAGAATACAATAACTTCTAAAAGAGTAAAGTAGACATAGAGATATTATAGTAGGTACTAGCCAAGGAGAATTCATTGATGTCTATTCATTGTTGCCAAAACTAGACTAAACTATTCTGACAGGACTAAAAATGATGCCATCCTTATTATTTTGATCGTTATGACAGGGACAGCGACATTTTTAGAACTGGCAAATTAGTTTAGTTTTGGTGACATCCGAATAGAAACCAATAACTACGTCTAGAAAGGTACCTCTAGCCAAGGTATCATTGGGTAAGTTATTGTATTCTCTTTGATTGGGTAGACATAATAATATGAATAAGTAGTCAAATAAATCTTTATGTTTTAGGTATTAGTAAAGTTTATAAGTGGGTATCGGTATATTATTCATTTATTTTGTGACACTAACAAGTCCTTCCTTGTTTATATAATTAATGTACCTACTCACTTTTGTAATTTGTAACTCCATTGTGTTATCAGTGTAACACTTTCCTCCGTCCTCGCTTTGTTCATCGTAGTAATTAATTTTATTAATTAAGTACTACTGCTACGAGCTGTTTTTTTTTTTGCAAAAAAAATATTATTATTCTAAATCGCAACAACTAATAGATTATATTAACAGATTATCCGTAACGCCAACAAAAGTAGGAATTAGGTATATTTTTAAAACTGTAAAAGGGTCTGTTCGTACAAATAAATAAATTTTAATCAAAATGTTATTCTTATTCCTAGAGATTACATAGTACCATAAAATCTCGACGGTAGGTACAAATATTTGTTGTAAAATTTTATAAAATAAGAACTGCAATGTGTTATAGATATTATTTTAAAATATTAAGTATCAAAACGTAGTAGTTATAGTATATGGTGATACCATGTAAATTATAAACAATTGTGGCGCCCTCATTTATTTTCTACTCTTTCCGGTCGGACTGTATGTTTGGTAGGTATAATAGATTCTCGGTCTACGGTAGGTTATAGACAAGCTACGCTTTTTCCAAAAGAGGTTGTACTTGTAGGTAGGTACAAAGAGAATTCAATAACTTCGTAAGGTAGGTACCCAAAAATAAAGCAAAGGATAAAATGGTTCGAATTAGGTTGCCGTGAAAATTTTTTTTTACTTCTCTGTTCCGTCCTGTTCCGTCTTTTGCTCGAGCGGAACAGTTTCGCAAGTTTCAGCTAGGCAGAGGTATACTACGATTGGTTCGCTTGTTTTTTGTAGCGCGAAGATTGGATGTCGGATACCTACCTAATTTATTTTGAGATCTAGAAGTCTGCATGTCCCTCAAAGTGATTCACAATAACCAGCCTGACGATTCAAACCCGTTAATCTAACCCAATAACCATGCGCACCGGGATCCATTGAACCAAATAAGGAAGGTGCACGGACGGCTAATAAATTATTTGTTGGAAACATTCGCAAAAGGTAGGTAGGTAGGTAGGTACCTAGGTAGATATAGGCGTATAATATAAGGAAGGAAGAGTGGTTGAGGAAAAATTGATAAGTTAGAATAATTGAATGTTTTTTACCTTCAGGAATTTCATCACTGTACCTATAATACTGTTTTCGCTTAGTCTTGTGTAAAATATTGTATTTATCTACATGTAGGTAGCTACTGTATACTCAGTTAGGTACCTACTACTTATTTGACACGTAGTTAGGTTATTTTTCCTGACTAGGTAGGTATATAGGTACCCTTTGATACTGTCACAGATCACCTTAGATAATAAACTTCAACGGGGCCCACACATAGATAAGCTATCGAAGAGACTTAGTTCTGCAGCATATGCAGTCAAAAAAATTCGTAATCTCACAGATGTGGACACATCTAGACTGGTTTATTTTAGCTACTTCCATAGTATTATGTCTTATGGTATACTGCTTTGGGGCAATGCTGTTCCCAGAAAATCCCTACGTGATAAATTCAGAAAAATTAAAAAAAAAATAAAAATTAAATGTGTAAATGAGGATTATCGGGTATTAACAGTTCTAATAAACAAATAAAATCATGTAGGTACCTACCTAGTTCTAACGATCGAGCTCTAGTATGATTACAATCTAGCCACATTGTGGGCTAATGAGTAATTGTGTATTGTAAATGTGTTCATTAACACCTTTCTTATTGTCTCTATAAGACTTATGAGAAGACACTTTGTTCTTGTGTTCTTTAGTGTGTTTACACAGCCAAGACCAGAGCGAATAAGTGTCATCTAGACCTTCGTGAATTCGTGATGGGTACCTATACCTAACCTACCTACACCGTCGGACACATTATTCGCTTTCCATCACGTGAGATTGCGGTCAAACGAAGGTCTTTTAAAAAAAGCAAGAACGTCCTCCTTTTTATGAAGTCAATCGAAAAGTTAGATATTGATTATTATTTATATTATACTTAATTATGATCTTTACATTTATATTCTATTCAATTTTTAGGAGGTAGAGGTTTCAGAGGGTTGCTATATTAAACTTTTTCTACTTATTATTAATATAATAAAAATTATAATAATATAAAAACTATCGTATTTTGACGAATTCTTTAGGGATGTAAGCGGGTTAACTACGAACCTTATTTGTGTTGGATGAACACCAACGTTTCATCCCTTAACGAAAGGTAAACAAATAAGGTTATATCTCTGCCTAATTTACCTAATAGGGAAATAAAAATCCGTTCAGGTAACTGGTTGTCTCGGCGCGGCGGAAGAAAATTTTCCATGGAGACAACTAAGTTGCCAAACAGTTGTGTAGATGGAAATAAATTTCCATCCGGGTAACGGTTGTCCCCACGAAAATTATTTCCACACAGACAACCAGTTGTTTGGGCGGAACAAACATTAGCTAGACAGAGCAAGTCGATGGATTATTCAACTCAATTCATAGACGGAGACAGGAACAATGAATCCCTTCCGTCCTGTTTACTCCCACTGCATTCCATACGAGCTAGTTCATCCCTGAGGAGCTAGATAGGTACTTACTTACCTCTCAACCTACCTAGATACAGGTAGATTGAATACCTACTACATAGGTAAGCACCTAGGTAGCTTATACCAAAGACGTTTCCATTATGGCCTCCGGCCTCAAGTAAAACCAATGGCGCTCGGATTTTATTATTATAATTATTGTTGTTTATTTGAAGTTAAAATTGACTTGCACGTATTATTTTGAAGTTTTAATTTTAACTTCAAATTTTGTTATATGTGTTTTGAATGAAAAATAATTTCGACTGTATAAAGGAAAGGTAAGATAGGTTTAAAATTCAAAAAAATGCGTAGGTAACATATTTTTTTTTATCATTTGCTCATTTTAGAAAAAAAAAATTGCCCTGAATTTTTAAAATGTAACTTGACCATAGTTTTTTAAATGTAACTAAACAATAAGATTTACTAAAGAGTTAATGCAGAGTTGGTACCCAAGTTCTTCAGGAATGTTCATTAAATGAGGTTGAAATTTATAGATACGATAAGTACCTACCTATTTTATTTGCCATGCCTGTTGCATTCCATTTCAGTATATCACGTGGGTCACGTGGTTATCAGCCCGAGATAAATCAATACAATCCTGTCCTCTCATTGGTTCATTTATGTGGGCGCGACCAGGCTCCATTGGTGGTATGACATGGCATGACGTCAAGGTCAATGACATTCGCTAGTCATTTTTGCGAGATAAGAAAGAGGGGTCCTGCTGTACCTACTTGCCGAGTTTTCTTTTTATAAGTTCGTCATTTCAACAAAACTTAATAATTTAAGAAGGTTTATTATCATTTTGATAAAGTCACGGTGATCAACTCCTAAGGCGAATAGTTGATTATATTTTACAATCTTGAAAATGGTTACCTATCATAAAACAACAAGTCTCGATAAATTTGGGTGTGTATGACCAATGTGTCACGCTATTCTGACAATAAAATGACATCAGATAACTTTCAACCATTGTGAAGCTGTCATATTTATCGTGGAACTTTACTTACCCAATCCTATCAGTTATCTATATTTACCGGTATTAGTGTTAACGCATCGATGACAAGATAAGTTAGTAGGTTTAATACTAAAGTAGGTACATTATGTATCTACCTGCCTTAGTCCTTAAACTTACTAACATGCATTTGTAAAATTATATAATAAACTTTATAAATAAAATCGTTACCTTGTAGGCTTCTATGATTCATTTATTATTAGTATCTAATGGACTTTGCCTTGATGAAATAAAAAGTAAAGATACCGACAAGTATCTGCCATATATTTTTGTCGGATCAAGGTGCAATAAAGATAGTAAGGTAAACTCGATCGAATGCAAACAGAATAGATTAGATAACAAAAAAAACGAAATTTAAAAGAAATCGTATTTAAGAAGCGAATCCCCGCGGTCCAGAATTACCCCCTTTCAGCTTAGTACACTGCTAAGGAGCACTCTGTATAATTAACACGATAAAGAAAAGATATTTTTTTTACGAACATGACATAGTTTTAGTATTTTGAGTGCATCAATGAATCTTGTCCGTTTAATTTTAGAAGTTCAATGTCCATTCACGTTTGTCGCTGTGACTGTGCCAACTAGAAACTTGCTTTGAACCACTCAGACTTACGTTATTTAAGGGACATTATCTCAATATTTTGACCACCTCATTAAATAGTAATGAGGTGGTCAAAATGAGTAATGTAATGACTCATTACGTTTTGTCAATGAACCAAAATTAATAAAGTAAAAAATGTAAACTATGTACTTATTATTATTGTTATTTGAGTAATGTTCCAAAGATAATAATATAATCCTTTATGATCTTTCCAATATTTCGGCATAGTCTCATACGCTATAATCACGTAATATAATAACTGAAGGCACTGCGAGTGAGTTTTTATATTATAGGCAGACATCTACCACATTTTTTGTCTATTGCTACGAAATTAAATAAAAGTATGTATGTTCGAAGGAAGGAACTCCTCTTCAAAAAACTGTTTGGTTGCAGCTGTAATTGTAGGTGTGATGATTAAATATTTTGTGGCTTTTTTGTTACCAAAGAACGTTACTTTTTGTCAAAATACATGAAAAAACCAATTTGTCTGTTACCAAGCCGCGACAAATCATCATAAAGCACCCTAATAAATCAATCTAAAGCCAACAACGTCAGCTTAATAGCTATATTGATGCAGATTGTGTCCAAGCGTGGGCACAATGCCCACAACATCCTGCAGGAACCAATGACTCAATTGTCGTCAATTACTGATATTCAAAGATTGTGAGAGAGCTCAGAGGAATCTCGGGATGTAACAAACGACAAGAAACTTATCTGCGATATGATTTTTTTTAACAACATCTGGCTAGGAGACGCCAAACTAGTCAATGCCTACATTTAAATAAAAAATATGACGTCTTAGTCGTAGTCGAGTTTCTAAGCTTGAAAAAGTCTACGTAGGTAATAGGTAACGTAAACAATAGCAGTAAGTAACACAGCAAAAAAATTAACAAGAAAACTAATTACAATGGAACCCTCGAATAATCTAGATAGTAACAAAGTCTAACAATAGGTAACATTGACAAAATGACCCGCCAACAAAGAGTTGACGACCAAATCACTATTCATGCGTCACACACAAAAAGAAAATTGATCAGGCAACGTTATATCGTGATAGAAAACGTCTAAAGTTGTCTCGGGCTATATTGATGGCAATTGAAGCTGATTGTCGACCAGTTTACGACAATTGGAGCACTGGGGCCGATTCTACATGCCGGGATATTCACATGCGATCTACCTAATTGATAGGATCTGCGGTGGGTCTTTGTACTTCCCGCATAACTACCCGCATTTTGATTTATTCTGTTGAGATTTTGTTACATTTATATGGGGTACTGTCGAGTCCACGTCATTGTTATAAGCTGCAGGATCCATGTTTGTAACTGAATGTTGTCAAAAACATTCCCTGAATTAATTGTTACCTTGCTTGATAGGCGCTTCATTGTTCGGTTTCGTAAATTTTCCAATGAGATTCATTAAGGTGTGTAAAGATGTCTGTTGTTAATTACACAAATTGATTACGTAGGTTTTCCTTGGTTTTGTCAGCAGATACAGTTAGTATTCTATTATTATCCCTGACCGATAAAATTAATTAATTTTTATAAAACTTATTATTCTGTTTAATAAAAGTATAGGTAATTTTAGAATTTTGTTATTTTTGAATATAAGTGGATCAAGCTGAATACTGGGCTTTCTGGCGCCCATAAGGGGAGACCTATGTTTAGCCGTGGACTATAATAGGCTGATAATGATGATGATGAGTCAATAGACATACCTATGACATTGACTTAAGGTTTTTGGGCAGAGATAATAAAAACAGGATAGAAAATCGCACCTTACCATACCACTGATGTTACAGTTAAATAGTTGATGGGTATTAACAGCATCATCACATGGGCTTTTTCCAGGCACCATATCTATTAGATATGACTCGTTCGATGGGTCTACAATACCACGTAGTATTAAGCATAGGATTACCGTGAATGTGCCAATGAGATTGTTCACTGTATCGGAACAATATTGAATAACCGCTTCAATGTATTTTCACCGGCTCATCGATTAGCATTGTTTTTCTGTATTGATTCAATAAAAAACCTTCACACTTAAGGACCTAGTTACGTTTATATTAATAATCCAGAATATGAAATAATGTGCTGCTTATTATTAATCTTTTGTTTTACTTTTCATAATCTAAGTTCAGCTACTTACTAGATAGGAAGCATAACAAATGGACCTATGTTTTTGCACGAAGGCACGACAAATTTTAAAAGTACTTTGGAGTTTGATGATCAACTTAATCATAATCTTATGAATCTTGCCTAAGAAGGAATGGAATCCTAAATATTTGTAGACACAGACACGCATGTCGTAAGGATTTTGATCTCGTTTCACAGTATCAACTTGCGAATCCATTTCCTTGAAATATAATCACTGACCACAACCGGTATAGGTACTAATGTAGGACTAGCATTTTGACTCTTGCTTTGCTTACGGGGATGAAAATCAATCCAAAACTCATTTCCAAATTAAAGGTCCTATAGTAAATTTTAATCTTTTATGTTTCTAATCTACCGACTTCTTGTTTTATCTTTAATAGTTTATGGCTAGCGTTCTGTTTATCTGTATGTTATAAAATGTTTCAAAATCGTATGGAATAGAATTAAATATGTTTACTTACATAAATAATGTAAAATGCAGTAAATATTCAGCGGCTGTCATTGTTTCACGGTCACTGCGTCCTCACAGTCCTCAGTGAAGAACCGAAGTCCAAAAGTACAAGGTTACTTATTCACCTAGGTTTTGTTTGAATAATATTACAGAATAGCTCATATACCTAATGAAATATTTGTTAGCATACCTGATGCTGTTATAACATTATATAAAATCTCCACTAAACTCCGTCCACAATTTTTTTTGACTGAATGAAAGAATGCCACGAATGTTTCATAGACTCTGCTTTTTTTAGAATAGTGATACCTATTTAAGATGCCGTCCACGAATTTTTTTGACTGAAAGAAAGAATGCCGTGTTTCATAGACTCTGCTTTTTTTAGAATAGTGATACCTATCTAAGTATCTAATTTTCATATCGGCTCGAAAAAGCTCCTCTTGGCAGATTACGCTTATATTTTTTGTATTCTTTTATTGAGTAAAAAATAATAATTGCATCAATGAGTTTAGAGCTATTTCCTTTACATTGTTCATGCCAGAGGTGTTAGTGTTATACAATTTCAAGGTTTTATAAGACTCATCACGCTAGTTGATCTAATAGTAGGTGTTTTTAGTGACTATCTATAAAAAATAACCTTGACTTATGTCACATTGACAATGCGTCTGACAAATATGTCTGTATTAAAGTTCATTCAACTATTTTATCAAATAAAAACAAAACAACGGCTGGTTATATTCGAGACCAGTGTTTTTATAATCTCTCAAAATATAATTATATTTAATAAAAACAATTTCTTAGTTGCAAAATCTTAAAGACCTGTTGAACGACGACGATAGCTACCTAACGTCATACGCCAAAGTTACAAAATTTTAAGCAAAGACCTTTTTGAAAATTCCACGAAACGATTCGCTGTTTGTTTTTTGCAGAGGTTATAGATGCATTGCCTACCTACCTATAGACTGGGTTGGGTATTATGTGGTTCCTCTGTTCAGAAAAAAAAACATTATTCTAAGTCTATTAAGCTGACATTATCTGGAATTTAACTCCAAGTATCTTATTCTTTCCTCATCTCTGGATGTTGGTAATTCACTTGTTTTTCTTTTAATACATATTTTTTATTTACAAAGACCACTGTTTGTATAAGAAGTAGTTAAATCATTATCCGAGAAAGTACAGTAACAGAGGGCTACTGTGAATCACTCTTTATCTCAAGGTTACCTTACAGAGGTTCATTGTGTACCCACTACGATAAGACATTCCAAACAGTGAATTGCATTAACTCTTACTCATAACAACGTATGATTGAAACTTCCCAACGGTTTATTGCATTAATTTGGTCATTTCAATAAAATTACATTCCTAAGGTATTTGGTACATTTACAAATAATGAAGTATTTTTTGACCGACATAAGTTTCTTTAAATATGTAAACGATTTAGGCAAAGTGAACATCACATATTTTTAAACCTATCTTTGCATTCGTTATATTATTATAGTAGGTATACCTCTATATATGTACCTCTATATGTATAAAGTTGAGTGCATATAGTTATTCTTGTGTATTTCGTCTATTAAAAATTATATTTTAGACTACTATTTTTCTATAAGACTTATAAATGTACCAAATATAACGTATAGGTACTTAACATGAAAATGAAGTAGTGCTCAATTATCCTACGATATCATTGAAAACTATTCAATAATAAAATAACTCTACAGCAACCTAGGTATAAGTATTTTACTTTGAGTTTAAAAAATTACAAAACTAAAAACATCAAAAAATAACGAACCGGATATAACTACAGATAGGTACATACTTATCAAAAAAGGCCCACCCACTGCAAGGCTTAGTTATATCTTAATCTTAATCCGATCAATACAAATTATATTGCATGTAGATAAGTGAAACTAGGCAGCTTTTATAGCTACAAATTATGGCATGCACCTTCAAATGTTACATGGAAAATGGTCACGTCACGCTACTATATTTCCATGTATTGACCAACGGCGCTGATTCCATGTAAAACGATGTGTACAAACAAATATGTATAGAGCTAGTTTCTGCCCACGGTTTTGCACTAATTGTTTCTATGGAAGCGTTTTATGGTTATATCTTAAGGGAACTCATTTATAGGTTAAAAAGTAGATATAGTATTTTATTTCAACTTTTCATTCCATCATGGTTACTAATACTAAAATTATTGGAAAACTCAAAATTCAAATCATGGTAACTATCCCGTTGATAATAACTTTAGTGTTTTATTTCAGGCCTAAACTAACTGCTACTTGTACTTATTCAAAATTTCAGCCCGATTTGTCTAGTAGTTTTGGCGTGAGGAGGTGACAAGCATCCACCCAACCATCTATAGGTACATCAAAAATTTTGCTTTTGTAATATTAGTGTTATGACATGTGAAATCACACTTCACACTATCACATCACACTAATATCACACTAATATAATAAAGGCGAAAGTTTGGATGGATGTATGGATGTTTGTTACCTCTTCACGCCAAAACTACTGAACGGATCTGGCTGAAATTTTGCATACAGGTAATTCTAATACTGGAATAAAACATAGGCTTTTTTCCCATAAATCTGTTCCCGTGGGATGAAAATCACTTTTTAATGTTTTCATAGGAACAACGCGTGCGAAGCCGCGAGGCGCAGCTAGTAAATTATACAAGAAAACTTATAGAGGGAAGTACATGAAGTTTGATGGCCTGTCTAGCATCTGTATAATTATCCATCCTAATTTTACATACACCTATGATCTAGTCTACTAGTTGTCCTTAAATGGTGTAAAAAAATTATTTTTGCTAGAGTAGAAACGCTGAAGAGTCTGGGAGCAGATGTCTTAGATACAAGAACCTATAGGTATAATTATCTTATTGTAATTTCCTTGTCCTTTTCCTCTTTGTCAATAAAATATTATAGATACTTAAATAAGAATAATTAACCGTACCTAGCACCAACTGCCAACCTATCATTATCATCCGGCTTTAGAAAAAGTATAAAAACTACCAACATACCACAGTGGTCGACATACCACAGTGTCGAACCAAAAAATTCTGCTCTACTTTCATAATATCCACAGCCAAAGAGTGGAAAGACCTTCCTGCATCTGTCTTCCCATTAGAGTTCAATCGTCTTCAAATCTAGGGTAAATACGTTCCTTCTGGAAAAGCGTGTTCCATCTTAGGCTACATCTTCGCTTTCTTAAAGTGAGTTGGTAGCCAAACGCTAATCCATCAGCAATAAAAAAAAAAAAAAAACATCCCCCTCCGAGGGGAACGAGTTAGTAAATCTCTTCCTTTCCTGTTCGAAGTGTAGGTATTTGTAATAAGTATAAATATGAATCATCATTCATCAACGATAAAATTGAAAAATCTTTAAATTGTAGGTAGAAAATCCTTAATAAAATTTAGCACAACTTATGCATGGCTATTGGGCAGATAATGCATGTTTCAAGTTGGTTGCGTGATAAATAAACCGGTTTGTATTAAGGCGCATACCCGAGCCAATCTGACAGCAATTCATATTTTATCATATTTTTACGTTTATCATAGGAATTTTTCAAAATCCTACGTTCAGTTTGTGGTATCTATTATAAGCTAATTTTTAATACCTCTTTTTTTATAATTTTATCTCATATAGTTTAGGAGGAGATGCAAAAATAGAGTTTGGTGGCCAAAAAGCGCAACTTCGTATCTCTTCCTAAGCTTTACAAAATGAAACTATTACAGAGGCATTAATTAATAGCTTATAATAGATACCACAAACTGAACGTAGGATTTTTAAAAATTCCTGCGTTCAACGTAATAATAAGATATAATAGTTGGGGGCGCCACTTTCGCTGGTGTATGGGCCTTAAACACATAAAAACAAGAGGTTTTTACTGTACTTCTTTAGATTAGCTATTTACATATTTAAGAAATGCCTACCTCCACGCTAGGAGAAAAATATTGTATTGCCTATGATAGAGATCTTCGAATAGATCATTAATATAAGGTATGTTAGTCTACGATGTTAGTTAATAAATAGGTAGGTACTTTGCTTGCTATTAACCAATGCATCTATATGACAAAATTCGTAAATAATAATTGAACAACGCGTAGGTAGGTATTTGTGGGATAATTCTTACTGGGTATTTTCGAACTTTAAAAATATAATCACTAAAGCTTTAGGTATATATTATAATTATTTAACAAAAATAATCGAAATTAACAATAATAATGTTTAGTAATATAAATAACCCATTCAAAGTTCAGAATAACGTATGATGAAAAGGAAATCGACAAAAAAGTAGGGTGGCGTATATATGGCGTACGCAAGTGGCGCGGCGTGGTCAACGCAACAACCAACAACGGTAGAATGCCGGCCGGCTTATTTGCCACAATTTCAATGATAAAACAATGTAGTTCTATAATAAAACACTCACCAATCGCCTTCATGAACTCGTCGAAGTTCTCAGATGAGATCATCTTGTATTTCTTGCCGACGAATTCCATTTTAGATTATTTGATTTTGCGAGGAGAGAACGCGTCTGAGTGTTAGGCCGGCTAAAACCAGAATGAGAATATTGAGAATGGGTTGCCGCGAATCGACAAATGGAATGAACTGAGCGGAGCGGTGCGTTCTTCGCGCAGACTTTGTGAGTTGCTGTGTTATACCTAGGTACATACCTACTGTGGAAGATGAACGGGAATGAACGATGAACGTATTAAGCCATGAGCATTATTGGTCATGCCAACAAATTTTTTACTTCCTCAATTATTTTGACCTTGGATGACAAAAAACTCTCTGCGATTTTGCATTTTATTTTTATTTTTTGTGTAAGTACTTATTGGGTAGGTACCTATACCTATTGTGATTCTTTTACATATGTTAAAATTTACCACTGGTGCTTTTATCCTTTTAATGCACTAATTAAGAATTTCGAATATAATTATAATGGCAATAATAAAAATAATTAATTATTATTCACTGTAACTCAAAAACGCAAAAATATGGGTTAGTGGAGCTAGCTTTTTAGGGGCAAAAACAATCAAATCGGTAGGTAGTAGGTATATCAAACCTTTGTGAAACCAAGTGAAACTTTTTGGAATAATTTGATTGTTTGGAAAAAAACAACTCCGAATTCCTTATCTACATAAGTTATTGTATTCTCTTTGATCTACATAACAGTTTTCTACAAGTTTTGCGGGACAAAAACCTATTAGGAATTTAATTTGTATTTCTCTTTCCATTCTCCTCCTCTTTTGAAGTTAATATGTACCTACCTACTTACTTTTTAACTACCTACCTAATTACCTAGTGCTCTATTTTATTAATAGTCTGGTCTAGTCCTGGGTCTATTCAAGACAAGGTTGAATAGGTATCTTCTAGAGTCTAGAATATACCTATTCACCCTTTGCTTGAAGTTTATTTTTTAATAACTTTTTTTAATGTGAAACAGATTTTCGTTTGACCGCAATCTCACCTGATGGAAAGCGAAGATGCGGCCGACAGTGTATCACGAAGGTCTAGAATCTATTAAAAAATAAACTTTGATGCAGTTTAAGAATGTGCCAAATTAGGTAGACCTAGGAATCAAATAAGCACTGCATGTTCGATGGTAAGGAAAACATATAATGTATAGAGTGGAGCAAATTCTTGGCCCCTTAAGGGTAGCTATAGCTACAGTTTCTTTTGTAGTTAGAAGTTTTTGTTCTTAGGAACCTTCTGTTTTATTTTAAAGAGAAAAATATTGCCATTTTTAGTTTTTTGAAAAAATTAATGGGTCGTCCAAAAATGACATTTGTCAAAAAAACAAGTTGGTCTTAATCGACTCTATTTCCAATCAGGAACACTTTTCTCAAAGTAACATATCAAATCAAATCGTAAGTTTTGGCAATAATTATAAAAAAACAATTCCCATACATTTTCTATAAAAAAGTGTAAGTGAAAACAACAATGAGTGAGTGAAAACAACAATGTCACTCATTCAATGGTTCTTAATTTAAACTCGTACCTATGTTACCTACGAATAAGAATAGTCACAACTTTTTTAAGTTAGTAGGCGAATTTTGAAGGCATATCAGGAATTAAATTTTTACTTATTTTTTTATTTGTATTAAAAATTAAGTAGGTTAATTTTAAAGGCCCCTAGCCATGTTCGCTCTAATGTTTTATACGTAAAAATATCTCCTGACCAAAATAAGAAACTAACTACCTTTTTGACAAACTTCAGTTTTAATCGAGTTTAAATAAAAGAAAATTGTTTGGTAAGTAAATAACTTGATTTTTAATAAAAAAAAATATTCCTGATATATATGTCTTCAAAATTAGCCTACCAACTTAAAAAAAGTAGTTACATTACATACGAGTTTAAATTAAGAACCATTGAATGAATGACATTGTGGTTTTCACTTAGTTACCTACTCGTTTTTTGCATAGAAAATGTATGGGAATTGTTTTTTTTAATTATTGCCAAAACTTATGATTTGATTAGGTATGTTCCTTTAGGAAAAGTGTTCCTGGTTAAAAATAGAGTCGATTAAGACCAACTTGCTTTTTTTGACAAATGTAATTTTTTGGGCGACCCGTAATTTTTTTCAATAAACTAAAAAGGGCAATATTTTTTTCTTCAAAATAAAACGGAAGGTTCCTAAGAACAAAACCTTCTAACTACAAAAGAAACGGTAGCTACCCTAATTTTGGCCCCTTATTGCCAAAAATTTGCCCCACCTGTATACAGGAACACAATGCCCCTCTGACCAAACCTGTGAAACTCGCATAGTGTTCGCCTTTGGAGCTTGCTATTTCAAAACTCACAGGCGGAGTTTGAAAGTTCCGTAGTGGTTTTAGTTGGTTCATTTGTTTCAGCTGTTAGTGGTTATTGGTAACTTTGTTATGGAAACTAACATCCTAGTTAATTCTTCACTTGTACTACGAGTAGATAACTGAGTAGGTAGTTTTTTTTCTGAACATTATTTTTGAATCCGGACTCACAGCCTTTACTCGGAATAGGAAAATCGAAGAGTCGTTCGTTCAGTAGCGATTAGCCACCACAGCAGGAGTAGCAAATTCTACGGGCCCCGCGCATAGAAGGGCCCCGAGCTTGTGACCAAGCTGGTTTTAGCTTTTTATTTTATTTTATGATCGGTTCACCCAAAAAACTTCAGTAATTTTTTTTCAAATCGCTCTGGGTTGCCTTCCTTTTTTTAACCGACTTAAAAAAAGGCGGAGTTTCTCAATTTGATGGTTTTTTATGTTTGTTACCTTAGAACTTTTCATTTCACTCGGTAGTCCGATTTCCATGATTCTTTTTTATTTGAAAGCTTCCCAAATATAGTTTTTCCAAGACCAATAATGGTGAGCCCATTATTGGTCTTGGAAAAACTATATTTATAATTGAAGACGGTTTATATATTTTTTTAAACAAAATCAAACGGCGGTAATTGGGTTATTGGGAGGACTTAGCAAGCTTTCATAATACGGGCCTTAGACCATATTGCACAAGTACCTCCTTGGATATTAGGTACTTGACCGTTTTTGCCCTTGTAATATTTAAATATAACACCAAAAAAAATTATATTATTGAGGTAAAAAAGTATAAGTAAAACTAAACTCGGTTTCGGGTGATAAAAACGCTGCCATGTTAGCCCTTGCATTTTATGACGTCACGGATCATCGATTTCCATAATCTCAAAGTCAAAACTTCATGCCCATACAAAAATGTTCAAGTATGACGTCACGCTTCACGTGCCAATAGCGTTGCGTTTAGACATTTTGCTGATGAGACTTAAAATATCTACTTTTCAATGATTAAATTTCACAATAAAAACATCATAAAATACAAAAATAAATATACAGATATATTTCTATATCAATAGAGAATACGTAATAAAATATTAGCTTTTTTTAAGTCGCATGCATATAGGTACCCCATTGGTACTCGAATAGTACAACGTCATCCCATTTGACGTTCGAAACGAGACGTTATCGTGAATCTATGACGTCTCCTTTTTCTACGGTATTTGCCTATTTCCCTGTACGCACGATAGAGCTGCTGTGCCTATGCCTACGATGGACCACTTAGTATTGTGCTGTACCAAGTATGGAAAAAGAGGACGTCATGATCACGTCTCGTTACTGACTCGTCTCGTCAAATAGACTCTCTCCTCGAGTGGTAGGTAATTGCTTGTTGTCGTGAATAAATAAAAAAAAATTACTGCCCAATGTTATCAAAATTATCGTAAGAGAATCATATCGAAATTAATATCTTATCAATCCATTGTATTACTCATTCTTGCACAATTTTCGGCAGTTTGTTGTGATTTATTTACGGTAATACTATTTGTTAGGTTATAAAATTTAGTTCTAAAACGAGTTTGTAATATCGATACATAACAATAATTATCTTGGCATCTGGTCGAAGGGCCGCGTGACCCGAGAGCTGGTGAGTATCTGGCGCAGCGCATCAGCATTGCCATACAGCAGTGGGGCAATGTAGCCAGCCATTCACCAGCGTCTCGGATATCGCTTCCGACTGGTATTGATATTGATCAGTTGAGCTAAGTGTAGATTGTTTGCAACAGTCTGCAGTTAGCTCAATTGTTTCAATTTTAAATACTAGTTCTTATTTATTTATTTTGTAATTTTCTTTTACATTACTTAGTACCTAAGGCACTCAAAAAAAGTGAAGGGCATTAGACATTTTTTATTTTGGACTTTATTCATGTATTCCGAACTTCCGGTGCCTATAGATATGCTTTTAATGAGTACAGTTGAAATAAAATAGTGAAAAAGCTAAATATAGTACCAGTGAAAAATAACAGTGAAAATGAATAGTGAAGTGACTAAAAGTGAGTCTAAAAGATCTTCAGTCGGTGTACGCAAAAAACAAAAACAATCTTTGATCTCGTGTTTCAACTGGAAAAAAGTTCGAAGCTCTGAAGATGTGCAGTCAATACAAGAACAAGGTAATATGATCACACTGATGAGTCATGCAAACCCTTGTTTAAGGAGCTTGGTTTGTTACTTCCTCAAAAGCCTGTATAGGTCCACTGCTGGACGAAGATAAGCGCCTCTTTGGCGTTTATCTAATGGGGGTAATGCCATAATCCCCACACTAGGCATGCGGGTTGAGGATCGCAGTTCAGTGGTAGAATTGTTCTGCAGGGGGCGCTGCTGCCCGCCCCCGGTGGATATCCCTTAGTCGCCTCTCGACACCCACGGGAAGAGATGGGGTTACCTCTACCATCTCTCTATATTTATGAAGTAGGTACTTTTTTAAGGAATTACGGACATTTATTCCAGAAAGCGATAAAAACCCTAGACTAGATTATGTAGAGACCATGTTAGATTAAATTCTTATAGAAACTCTACATTCTGCCAAAAGGTGCTTGTGTATAAAAATTCAACGTATTCTTTGGTTCTTAGAGGTGAAAACACGATTCCGTAAAAAAAAATGCGATAAAAAAACATGAAATAACACGAATTTGTTTTGTATAATTTCTAATTATTTGGTTCCTCGGTTTGGTTTTTCTCATAAGTGGTGTAGTTTTCTTGTAAATATACAAAAACATCATTTTTGTGCCTACACCGTTCCAAAAACGTATGCTCTGTCTCGCTCCTATGAACCACAAATACTATGACTATCTTTTTAACAAAATGGCGCGCAATTTTTAGATTTTGGACTTGAAATAATATTAAGTAATAAGTAATTAATAATATTAATATTTAGTGACAAGGAAATTACAATTAAATAATATAAAAAAATTTTAACTAGTAAGTACCTATTTATAACTAAATTCAGCAACCGACTGCACAATTTACCAACAGGTAACTGAACTGACATAATTAAGTGGTGGCGCCACTTTCACTCGTGTAGAAGTGTAGTGAAAATGGCGCCCCCACCCTATTTTATCTTAATAGTAAGTTAAACACAGGAATTCGCCCTGAAGATGTCCCTCGTTAAGGGATGAAACGTTGGTGTTCTTCCAACACAAATAAGGTTCGTAGTTAACCCGCTTACATCCGTAATGAAGTAAACACAGGAAGTTTTAAAAGTCCATTGTTCAGTTTGTGGTATCTACATATTATAATATAACTATTTATAGACACCTCTACCATCGAATCCTATTCTAACTCGATGACCTCTGCGTATTTTTTTTTGTATTTTGTGGGTTGTATACTCATGACATGATATAATTTGTTTTTGGTTTTTTGTATCACACTAATATTAATAAATGCGAAAGTTTGTATGGATGGATGGACGTATATTTGTTACCTCTTCACGCCAAAACCACTGAACGGATCGGACTGAAATTTTGCATACAGGTAATCCTAATCCTAGAATCAAACACAGGCTACTTTTTATCCCATAAATCAGTTCCCGTGGGATAGAAATCACCTTTGATCGTTTCCATAGGATTAAAGCGTGCGCAGCCGCGGGACGCAGCTATATCGTTTCCATTTTGAATGGAGCATAAACGTAAACAAACCGCCCATACTTAACCTAAAATTTCCATTTTTTTACGCGTCTTTTTATACGTAATTTACATTACTTGTCGATTTTAGATCCAACCTTCAATAACAATAATATCTGAAACTCGACGCCAAGCATGTGAGATTTTGTTATTGTGTCGTACTTTGTTTACTAACTTGTTCATTCAAAATGGATAAACCATAGGTACCAATATGATTTTTATGAACGTTTTTTTTATTGTATGCTTAACAATTATACCTAATACTTCATTGATTTTATAGTTAGGATTATATAATTTCTATATATTATTATAAGTATCCTTTGCAAATTTATTTGTAGAGGTATGTAATTAATGCATGACTCTATTGACCCAAAACTTAATTAAATTCATATCCAACACGAAACGTAAAACCATTGCATGACATGCACGATACGATGGAAATAATATGAAAAGCAAATTACACCCGTGGAATTCCATAAAAACTCATTCATTCAGGCGTAACGTCTGCGCCTTGAAGATGGTGCATTTTATATTTATTACTTCTGTTATACTTACCTACTCTTGTACACTTCCCAGCGCAAGTATTTTATCGCGACTTAGAACGCGTTTCCATAGCCGCGATGCAGCGACTAGTCACCTGAAATTAGTCTGTTCAAAAAGCGAAGATTCGTGGGAATTGAGGGCGCTCGTCTGCCAATTGACAACTTTTGTTGCGTTGCTCTGTCATTGCAGTACGACTAAAAGTGTTAGTTCACCGTAACGCTACGACTCTTCTCTTTTTGACTAAACTCTATGGGCTGTTGTTTTTGCAAAATTTTATTAGAAATTGTAACAACTGTTGGACAGATTATCCGTAACCTCTCTCGGTTTTTTTTACCTTTTGACTGGGTGCTCCGATTTTCATGATTCTTTTTGATTGAAAGCTGGTGCTTTCCATGTGGTCCTATTTTTATTTCGTCCAGGTGTGATAGTGTGGGATCTATATAATTGAAGTCGGGTTATAGTTCTTTTAAAACGATATCAATTATAATCTTATTCTTTTATTTATTTAATCTGAATTTAGACTTCGTCGGGACTTGAACCAATTTTTGCGATATTATTAGATTTTTTTAGAAATTATCCTCTTATGCGCTTTAGGCTATAATAACAAAGAGCTGAAAGTTCACTAGACACTCATCATTATAAAGGCAAACGTTTATATGGTCCATACATGTGTACTAGTAGGTATAATTAAAATTAGTTATACCTAATTTAAATTAGTTAAATTCTTTATAGGGCACTTACGTAACGTATGTACATACGTGCTGCAACCAGCGGTAACGCCTACGTCCCTAAGTGTACCATAAGCAATTTACTTCGAAATCGTTATTATCTTAGAATTTTTGATTTATTAAAAACGAAGATGAGGCACTGGTTGCTCGAAAGTGGCAACCTCAAATTGTATAAAATTGTGTTCTCCCACATCAGTCACCGTCTGACCGGCGGCGGCACGGGCGGTCGTGATTCGCGTGAAATATTGTTGTCCGTCTTTCCGTCTTTGTTCTTCTTTGTATTCCACAGGACTGGAAATATAACTGTGAGCGTATGTGTTTGCGTGTAGTTGTAACACATGCCAATTTTTGAGTAAGCGCTGGGAGAACGTAACCTATCTTCCCTTTTTAAATCAATGGTGATAACCTTATCGCAGTTATACCTTCCTTTAGACTTTCCTTTCCTACCTTCATATTTAGGGAAATGTTACTTCGATCTTTAATTAATTACGAGTTTTAAAAACACGATTGGTGAAAGTTTTCTGTATAGTTTTTTTTAAATACATAGATGTTTTGCACACATTTTGCTATTTATCTCATATGTGCAAGCTATTATGTGATACGTGCCTTATTGGCTTTTATCACTTGGGGAATAATGCCCATATCTCCACGCTGGGCATGCGGGTTGGAGATTGCAGATGGTGGTAGAATTATTCTGCAGGAGATGCTGCTGCCCGCCGCCGGAAGATATCCCTTAGTTGCCTCTTATATGCAAATTCTAGCACCACACATCACGGCACCACGGCTAGTATGAAAGGCATGTACGTGCTTCACCCATGGGTCACGTTAGTCCAACATACAAAATTGTATGTACCTACGTGAAATAACTGGTCAATTTTGACTGACATAACTTTGGTAGTAATTTGGTAAGGACTCGCAAGTCGCTTCCTCCAGCCCATTCCTTAACCCTGCTTTTCTACGCACGCGCGGCCCTAGCCAGCCTCAGTGCGCTCCGGGCCTTCATCACAAACGCGCGGGCAGTTCGCTGCTCGCTACCTTCCATCATCTTTGACCAGGGTAAGCCAGATTTCTGTGTATTTTTAACACCAGAAGCCAAGCACGGGGATTGTTGTCTATGGTAGAATAGAGAAAAATTTCGTCATTTTGTCATCGAATGCGTAAAATATTTGAAATTCGTTCCTTCGACTTGAAAAATGTACGCAATGTATCTTGATGCGATGTCATTATTGTCTATTCTACCCTAGAGAATAATCTCTGTGCAGGGCTGACAGTACTGTTATCGCCAATCCCAACGTGGTGATTATGGTAAAACCCCACCGTCTTTGGGGGCGGCTAGACGTCCGTAGATATAAGTAGCTTCTGCCCGCAAATTCCCACGGGTTTTTTTGCAAAAAGTTACTAAGATATTATTTCAGTTAACGATCTTTATGTATGAAAAATTTCAGGCCGTTCCATTAATTTGTTTTCGCGTTGTCTTCAGCCAAACATCTTCACAACGGAAAACACAAACTTTCGCCCTTTAATATTACCTATTCGTAGTAGTTTGGTTGTTCGAAATGTATTATTATTTAGTTAGTATGTTAAGGTAACGCAGTTATTTCGGAAAACTTACTTTTTAACGCCCAAATGCTATGCAAAAACATAAATAAAATAAAACAGATATTATAAATAAATTAAAACTAGTAGGTATTTACAATTGAAAAAAAAAATAGTTATCTGAAGACTAAAATGAATTCCAGTTCCATTTGTCAAGGCGGAAAACTAGAATAACTCTATTTATGTAGTAACCTGTAGCTATGCAACCTAATGAGAATTTAAGATAGTTTCTCATTAATAAGTTTAATCAAAGCCTCAAAGGTTTATAGGGGTGTGTTTAGGACGGGGAGGAATGGCTTATTCAGTTATTAAATAGAAAATGGGTCGCATATTTGAAGTTATAATATTTGAAGTTGAAGGAAATAGGTTATTTTGATATGTATAGCGTACGCAGTGTACCTTTCAACCGCACTCCGAGACACTAATATACAAAAAACTTTAAGGCGCATACCCGTTCCAATATGGCAGCGGCACCTATTTTATCATATACACTCGAGAGCAATGAATCCGGGTCACTTAAAGAATGTTAAAAATCTCGGAAACTAAAAATGATAGGTTAATGCAATAAATTGTATTTAATAGACAATGTAATACTCCTTAAATGAAAGTAAAAAAAATATGAGTCACCATACATTTTATTAACACAAAATTACATAAAGAAAAAAACTGCTGATCTCTCCTTAAAACAAAAATAGAAAACATGAAATTTTTGAAATTTATTACGATTTTCTTGAATTTTAATACTTCGTATTGCCTCCTCGTGCTTCCATTACTGCGTTTACGCGGTTTGGCATGCTGTACACCAAGTTCCTTATACGATTTAGGGGAATATTCTCCCATTCCTCTGTGAGAGCAATTTTGAGCTCACGAAGCGTTTCGTTGGGAGGGTTTCGTTGTTTTACGCATCTGCCTAGCTCGTCCCAAGCATGCTCGATCGGGTTGATATCCGGGCTGCGCGCTGGCCACTCCATACGAGTAATGTTCATCTCTTGAAGGTAGTCATTCACAATCCTACCTGTATGAGGTCGGGCATTGTCATGCATAAATATAGCATCCTCACCTAAATTGACCATAAATGGACCAACGTGATCATTGAGGATTTCTTCCACATATCTTACGCTAGTTAAAGAGCCGTTTTCTATGATCACCAGCTCTGTGCGACTTTCAGAAGAAATTCCGGCCCACACAAGTACAGACCCACCACCGTAGGCTACTTTTTCTTCGATGCATGCTTGCTTGAATCTTTCCCCTGGTCTTCGATACACTCTGTGTCTTCCATCGTGCTTGTAGAGCATAAATTTTGATTCGTCGGAGAACATAACTTTTGACCAATCTTCAATACTCCAATTTACGATTTTTAGGATTCTTTAAGTGACCCGGATTCATTGCTCTCGAGTGTATTATTACGTTTAACACCGGAAATTTTATAAATCCATCGTGCGTACCATTGATTAATTAAAAAGGGAAGATGAGGTACTAGTTTCTCAAAAATAGCAACCTCATATTGTGTAAAATTGTGTGCTCCCACCTCAGTCACCGTCAGACCGTCGGCACGGGCGGTCGTGATTCGCGTGAAATATAGCTGTCTAGGTCTCACTTCGGTCTTAGATACGTCTTCCCTTTTTAATTACTCAATGGTGCGTACAGTTTGTGGTATCTATTATAAGCTCAATTTTAATACCTCTGTAATAATTAGCTCGGGTATGCGCCTAATGGGGGGGATTCACACGCAGAAAGTAGACTAAATAGAAAAAAGAAAAGTCTCCGAGTTTTCCAAGTTTTCCAACAAAGCTAAACGGTGTCATGACCGTCATTCCTTTTCTGATAAATGTTTGTTCTCAAAACTTGTGTCAAAGGATTATTCTTGTAATTGCTTTTTTCAGAGCTCAGAGCTCTGTTAGAAAGAAAGAGCTATCAAATTAATAGCTAACAGAGTTGACCATTAAGTATTTAGTCAATTAAAAAAGTGATTAATAATCTTCTATGGAAACGTTTAAAGGTGATGTCGTAAGGTGATTTCTATTCTATCCCTTAACTTATTTATGGAATTAAGTGACCTGTGTTTGATTCTAGGATAAGAATTACCTGTATGTATGCAAAATTTCAGTTCCCGTTCAGTTGTTCTAGCGTGAATATACTTATGCTTATGTCAATCATAAATCTTCGCACATAATGTAAGTATAATATGATTGACAATATATAACACTTATGTGATTCACAATGAAGTTGACACAATAAGGTTTATTTTAGTTTATTACCCACACGTTTATGAAATTGCAAGTAAGTAAGAAGTGGCAAGACTTTTAACTCTTTATGAGGTTGATTATTAAGTGATTCTTAAAAACACACCTTCCAAAAAATGTATAAAAGGAATAAAGTGGACAAAGCTCTAAAAACTACCTTCTATAGACCTTCGCAATTCTTTGATTTTAGTGGCTAGTTCACTAAAATCCATTGTCCACTAAATGTGCGTAACCACGGTGATAGGATATCGAGTAAACGTAAACAACCTTATAATTTATTTGCTATTTTTTATAAAAGGGATGTAAGTAGGCTGGTTTTTTAGACATGCTCATGCTGACACGCTACATTAATGATAATTATACCTAAACCATTTACATTTCCATAATCTATAGAAGACAGTCATGCAATATAATTATGAGGAACAGTCGCATGAATCAGTCATCCTACTATCTATCCATGCACAGTCTTTTCTTGTTGGAGTGAAAACTTTTTTAATGGCGTTGTGCATTTTTTTGGCATGGGTAATAATAATAAATGGTAAACTCGCGTCACGGTCACGTGATGCTGATCTAACATGTTAGATCAGCCTCGCGTGACCGCGGTGACGTAAGATGCTTGCATTTCTGTAATTTTAAATTAGTACTTTAATTAAGCTAGCAGCCTACTTAGATGAGCTTTCAAAAGTTCAAGTTTTCAAAGAACTCCACTAACATAATTTTAGGAAATACCTAAAATTTATGAAAATAGGTATATAATCATTTCTATTACCTACGATACGACTCAAGAAAAGATTTTTAACTTCCGTCTAAAGTACCAGGAGAGCAGAAGTTGATTGGAGATACAGAGAGTTTATTATAGAGAGATTCACTGGTAAAATCTACCTAGTTCCTTCATGCTCTACTAACCTGGTAGTTAGTGTTTTTTTTTACTTACAAATTAATGTCACTAGGACTGCACTTTTTGGTTGAAGAGTTATACCACGGGGGTAGGTTTGCAGGTAAGATGGGTCTGTCTGTACCCAGAAGTGCCTTTTTCTGAAGTTGTCCCAAAAACAATAAAACGGGAATACGAGTAGCTACTCGTAAAATCACATGAAGATTAACGCTAGGAGAAACAAATGAAATATTTAGGTTGAAGCGAAGCACGCTGTCAACGCTCTTTTGTTTTATTGTGGTTCTAAATCTTACTATAAGTCGCAAACAGTGTATCCAGGGTGGATTATTTGTACTACGAGTATTATTTGGAGCTGCAGAATCGTGGCCTTGGAAGACTATCCATTAATTTTCGAAAAAATATTTTCAACTTTAACTTCTTCAACAGTCTATCGACAACAGTCGACACACGCCTCCCCCTCATAAGCGCCTTCATTGGCGGTTATCTCATGGGGGGTAATGCCCAGAATCCCCACGCTGGGCTGGGCATGCAGGTTTAGTGACAGAATTGTTTGGCAGGAGGCGCTGATGCCCGCCCCCGGGAATTATCCCTTAGTCGCCTCTTACGACACCCGCGGTAGAATAGGGGTGGTGCAAAATTCTATAGCGCCGGCCGGCACCACAAAGCGAGCACAGAAAAAGCATCACCCTATTGAATGCCAGATATCCAAACTTCCAAACTTACATAAAAACTTTTTTCGTGTCATACTTCTTCATAAATTCGTCCACTACTATACATAGGCTTGCAGTATTTCGCAGGTCGTCCTCATACTTTCATACTCATACTACTCGTTTATTCGCCGTAGGAGCACAAGGCGCACTTGGAGACGTCAATTATACAATATAATGAGCATTATATTGTATAATTGAAGCAGCACTGCTTAAATTATAATTTAAAATTTAAAGCCATAAAACAGACAAGACAGAAAAATAATCAAGTTACTTAATAATTTGTACATATAAAAAAGGTAAATTAATAAATATATCAGCTGTAAATGGGCGTCGTTAAAGTCATGTACAATAATTAATGGTGCTGCTGTAAAATGGCATTGTCTGTCATATCTGGTCAGAGGGCGTCCTAAACTACGTTTGCCGCTCAAGATCTCGCTTACGTCAGGTCTTAGTAGATGACTCAATGAATAAATAAATATCTATCCTCGTAGTTTACCTACGTTGAATGGATGTCTAGCCTGGCGGTACACTCATCGTATCAAATGTGTTTATGCTGCCTAAATCAAGATAGAAATAACATCTGGACTTCTAAAAACTGGACGTGTTTACCCTATTTCGTTTAACGCGAATTTGTTTATTTTAAAGACTAGTTTAGAACATAATAGGATAGGATAGTTTCTTCATAGAAGAATCGAGATACGCGAATGCGAATCCGAATCCGAATGCGAATCCGTAAGTATATTTTTCGTGGTTTCGCGTCACTTTCGTGCCTGGCTTCCGTATTTTGTCCCACGATAAAGGGCGCGTAATTAACTTATAGCATTAGAGTTAGTTTAACTTATAGCATTAGAGTTAGTTTAACTTATAGCATTGGAGTTAGAAGGCCTAAGGATTGACGATGCTTTATTAAAAATAATTCGTCCCATAAATGAAATATTAAATTAAAATTCTTTTATTTTCAGATAACTGTGATACATAATTTGTTAGCATACCGATCTGTAAATGTATTAAATGTAGTATATTCTTAATAATCTACCTTCTACTTGGGTCGCGCCTCTGATTCTGAGAAGTGTAAGCTTTAAGGCGCATACCCGAGCCAGTATGACAGCGTCACCTATTTATAACCGACTTAAAAAAGGAGGAGGTTCTCAATTCGTCTATTTTTTTATGTTTGTTAACTCAGAACTTTTGACTGGGTAGTACGATTTTCACGATTCTTTTTTTATATGAAAGCTGGTTGATTTTTTCAGTTCTGACAGCGGGATCCATGAAAATTCATGAAAAAACTATAAAAATTAAGGTCGATTTATGTGTAAACGAAACAATTACAGAGGCATGAATAAATAACTAATAAATTAATAATAGATATCAAACTGTACGATAGATTTTTAAAACTTTTTGTGTTTTGTGTCGTAATAATAAGATAAAATAGGTGGGGCGCCACTTTCACTGGTGTAGCCACCGCCACCGATTTCATCTTTTTATTACGTTAAACAATAAAAGCCATGATAATTTAAATAATTCCTTTGTTTAACTTATGTAGTGTATTGTATTATATTATGTATATCAGTTATCTAGTACCCATAACACAAGCTCTGCTTAGCTTGGGGCTAGATAATGCTGTGTGAATTGTCCAACATTATTTATTATTTATTATTATTATTATTATTATAAGATAATCTAGGTCGCGCGCCAGTATGAATCGGGGTTACGTTACTTCGATTCATTGAATACTGTTTCTGTTTCTACGAGTAACAGATGTGTTTGTTTACAGGCAAGCTGAGCGGGCGTGGGAGCGCCTGCCAGCAGGAGACCAGCAAACGTACCAAGATATTCTCAGCCGTGAACAACTTCTTTGCTGATTCGCCGCTGGTGAATCAGCTCAAAGGGATCATGGTGAGTGGATTTCTTCTATTCCAATCCTCCTCTTAACCTTAACAGCCTGTATCGGTCCACGACGCAGGCTTCCCCCTAATGAGCGTCTTGTTGGTGTTTATCTATTGGGGGTAATGCCATTGATTTATTTAAAACGAAGATGAGGTACTGGTTGCTCGAAAGTGGCAACCTCAAATTGTGTAAAATTGTGTTCTCCCACATCAGTCAACGTCTGACCGGCGCGGCGGCACGGGCGGTCGTGATTCGCGTGAAATATTGTTGTCTCAGTCTCACTCGGTCCTAGATACGTCTTTCCGTCTTTGTTCTTCTTTGTATTGCACAGGACTGAAATTATAACTGTGAGCGTATGTGTTTGCGTGTAGTTGTAACACATGCCAATTTTTGAGTAAGCGCTGGGAGAACGTAACCTATCTTCCCTTTAATCATCAATGGGTAATGCCCATAATCCGCGGTTAGGTAGAATCGATGGTAGAATTGTTCTGCAGTCGGCGCTGCCCGCCCCCCGTGGATATGCGATAGTCGCTTACGACACCCACGGGAAGAGATGGGGTGGTGCAATTTCTAAGCCAGCACCACACAGCTAAACCTATTCGGCACAAATACGTCCAACAGTGATCGCCAATCCTCTTCAACCTCAACAGCTTATATTGGTCCACATCTGGACGCAGGCACCCCCCTGATAAACGCCTTGTTGGACTTCATATCATGGGGTAGGTAATGCCCATGATCACCAATGGGCATACGGGTTTGGAATCGCAGTTTGGTGGTCGAATTGTTCTGCAGAGGTAGCTACTACTCGCCCCCAGTGTCCTTAGTCTTAGTTGTTCTCTTAGTAACAAGTAGTTGGGGGTGGAGAAAATTCTAAGCCAGTTTCCACACAGCAGTCAAACCTCCTCATGAGTCAACAAATAGAGATCGCAGTGGTGTTAAAAATACACAAAAGGAAGTTGCTGTACTACCTATCCAAGAGATAGAAGCTTTTGTCTCCTGCTTGCTTCAACATGTTTGTCTTTGTTTGTTCCTATTTTTTTTACTCCGTGACGTCACGCAACGACTCAGTCGGAAGACCAGCGTTGGTTGTACGCAAATACAACCAACTCATGCTGAGTCTGGGACGGTTTTGTAACTCAAACAAACTGTATTAATTTCTAAGTTCTTTTTATTTTTAATAGGGTATATGCATCGATTTTTTTCATTGTTTTAATCGATTCTGTAGGTCATTATTTAACCAAGAAATGATAAGACGCTCACTGAATTTCGCAATAACAAGGTAAAAAAAACAAATCAAAACTACAATCATTTTCGGGTGATAAAAACGCTGCCATATTGGCGCCATGTTTATTTGACGTCGACGTTCACACTCCATTAAAACCTTTTGTGACGACCTCGGTAGTGATCATCTCAGGAAAGAGGTTTTCCGAAAAAGCTGAAAATAACCGACAATACGAAATGTGAAGTGGGCAGAATAGTGTCAAATCATGTTGCAGCAAGCAGAATAAAAAAAGAAAAAATGTGAACAGTGATCTCACGTCCGCTCTAGTCAATGGCGTAGCGTTTTGAAATTTTGCGATTGAGATTTAAAATATAAATTTTTCAATGGTTAAATTCTACAATAAAAACATCTCAAAATGCTAAAATAAATATGTAGATATGTTTCTATCTCAATAGAGAATACGTATACAGGGTGTTCGGAAGAACGTTGAACATACGAAAATGGGGGGTAGGGGGGGTGGTCTGCTAACTACCTACCCCAAAAAATTTCACCTAGGTCTGAAGATTTTTTTTTAAATAATTTTTTTAAAAATTTTTGGAATTTATCGCTTTTGCACCTTTAAACCCGTCTAACTTTTTTTTTTATGGCCTATCAAATTTTTTTTTTTATTATTACAGTCTTAGTGGTTGGGAGGTCCCTTTTAATTAAAAGTTATAAATTGCACATTGTCAGAAACAAAGTTATGGGCCCTCAAACATAAAATAAGAGTTGAAATAAATTTCGAAACTCAACTTCGCGTAACATTTAAAAAATAAATAATAGTGATGGATGACTTCTGATTTGTTGAAAACATCTCTAAAGTGTGAGCTTTCTAACGATAGGTAGTTTGTTTTGATATCATTTTTGTAACCAAAATTATTCTATGTTTTCTACCAAGGCGGACCATTTGGACGGAAATCTACTTATGTGAAAACTTAAATGTTTTGCGAAATTTATCAATGCAATGGTCAAAATAACGTAATGGCTTATTACTGGGAATATTGGGATAGGGACATAAAGCAGGTAGATTTTTGTCACTTTTGCGCACTCATAATAGCTATCTTTTCTCTCTCTTAATCTGTGTGGAATGCGAGGCGAGCGACGCTTCACAAAGAAGGTAATGATAATGTTTCACTCTAGCACACTTACATCGTATCTATCCTCTCTTTCACTTTCGGAGCAAGCGACTCAGTGTAAGTGACGAGGACGACGGACAGAGAACTCTTTGTCGAGACTTAACCGCCTCTGCGATCACACGTGCCCATTTGTGCTTACGCTTGTTACAGTTTTTTTTTGTGTTATTGTTATCAGTTATTTTGTTAAGTTTTATTATTTCTGTTACGTTTGTTTTTGGTAAAATGACTTCATTTACCAATGAAGAATATGCGGACATTTTAATGGCATATGGAAGAGCTAACTCCAATGCGCGTGAAGCTCGTAGAGTTTATCAAGAACGTTATCCCAACCGACGTGTCCCCAGTCACCAAACGTTCACGAACACTTATCGGCGTTTACGGGAAACCGGCAACCTAAGTTTTCAAGAGCCGAGAGTCAGCATTAGAGAAGGCAATGTAAACATTGACGAGCGAATCCTTGCCGAGTTTGAAGCGGACCCTACGAAAAGTGTGAGAAAGGTTGCTGCAGCACTTGGCCTGGGCATATGGAAAGTATGGTCAGTTCTCCGGCACGATGGAAGGCATCCTTTCCACTACACACCAGTTCAAGGTATGTATGTACTCTTAGGAACACTTGACTTTTTTTTTCCTGATAATAACCCAATCTCGTATGTTATTAGTGCATCAGAATTTGTTTTCTTTAAACACAAAAGGAAATGTTTGTTAGACTGCATTCTTGCAACAAGCATTCGCTACACAATATCAGATTAGTGTACCTACTTAATAAACATGTAAGTAGTGAATTAAAATCTTGTTTTGTTTGTTGCAGGTCTTGAAGATAATGATTTTGTGAAGCGTGTCGCATTTTGCCGGCATTTGCTCCATACCGATGTGGACGATATAAACTTTTTGAGGAGAATTCTTTGGACCGACGAATCTAAATTTGACAAAGAGGGAATAGTGAATTATCACAATTTGCACCACTGGGCAAAAAAAGGAGAAAACCCGCGCGTAAAGCGACAAAGGGGTAGCGATGTGTCGTTCGATCATTCACAAAGATCGATATCAATCATGACCCGTTATGAAAATGACCCGGATCATATGACCCGATCATTTGAATGATTGTTTTTGCCGGCGGCCTATCATCGCCTCACTTCGATTTTTCGTTTCATTTCGATCATGCATTTTGTGATTGATTGACCCGTGCGAGATCGGATCTTTGCGTCGCGCGCGTCGCGTCGTCATCGTCGTTTCGTTACTGACTGATATGGTTCTTGCAAAAACCTACCTACTTTTACGTTTGAAGTGTTAAGTATGTTTATGTACCTTACAGTAGATAGTCAGGTACGAAGTACCTACCTACTTAACTTTTTTTATCATATTTTAATGAACCTGTGCTAAGCCGCCGAGCGGGGCTTTCCTTGTTGTTAAATACTTTACATAATAGGTAGTAGGTACGTACAGTAGGTACCTACCTACATACTTAGATATATCCAAGTACTTACATATAGGTAAGTACCTACTACTCAAAAGAAAAGGGCTTTAATACCTAAAGGACCGTAATGCGACAATAGACTTTATTACTTATTATTTTATTTATCAATTAGGCAGTGAGAAAATGAGACAGTCCACAAAATGTGTCCTACTCGCACGCACCACTCACAGCCTCGCAAGAGCAAGACGCAGAGTCAGTCGATCTTTGCGTCAAGTCGCACGCGTCTCGGTCATTTAACCAATGATCCGAACATTGAAATGATCGGGTCATTTCGTTGAGACTGTTCGGATCAATCACGCGCGGTTCGTGATTGCAATCATATGAGCCGTTCGTTCATGATCGACACATTCCTACAAAGGGGTTTTCAAAGAAGGTTTAGCGTTAATGTCTGGGCAGGAGTGATCGGAAATAAGTTAATTGGACCATATTATTTACCCGACACTCTCAATGGACACAATTATTTAGAATTTTTGATGAATGATTTACCGCAATTGGTGGAAGAAGTGTTCCAAGAAGACGCTGCAATAATATTCCAACATGACGGCTGCCCAGCCCATTATAGCCTAGCCGTAAGGGAATATCTAAATAATACTTTCCCTAATTCTTGGATTGGTCGGGGCGGTCCAATTCCCTGGCCCCCGCGATCGCCAGACCTCACCCCTCTTGACTTTTACGTCTGGGGAAGGGCCAAGGATCTAGTTTACACAACTGAAGTGTCCACTCGTGAAGAATTAATAACTCGCATTGATGCTGCGTTCGAGGCGATGAAACAGGAAATGCTACTTCGTACAACAACGGTTGAAATTAGAAACCGATGCAGAGCGTGCATAGCAAATGAGGGACGTCAATTTGAATTTTAAATAAAGAATAGATTTGAACTAATTGTTTAATTTTTTCAACCTTTACATTGATGAATTTCGCAAAACATTTAAGTTTTCACATAAGTAGATTTCCGTCCAAATGGTCCGCCTTGGTAGAAAACATCGAATAATTTTGGTTACAAAAATGATATCAAAACAAACTACCTATCGTTAGAAAGCTCACACTTTAGAGATGTTTTTAACAAATCAGAAGTCATCCATCACTATTATTTATTTTTTAAATGTTACGCGAAGTTGAGTTTCGAAATTTATTTAAACTCTTATTTTATGTTTGAGGGCCCATAACTTTGTTTCTAGCAATGTGCAATTTATAACTTTTAATTAAAAGGGACCTCCCAACCACTAAGACTGTAATAATAAAAAAAAAAAATTGATCTGGCCATAAAAAAAAAGTTAGACGGGTTTAAAGGTGCAAAAGCGATAAATTCCAAAAAATTTTTAAAAAATTATTTAAAAAAAAATCTTCAGACCTAGGCGAAATTTTTTGGGTTAGGTAGTTAGCAGACCACCCCCCCTACCCCCCATTTTCGTATGTTCAACGTTCTTCCGAACACCCTGTATATATTTTTTTAGCCATTTTGAAATCACATGCATATACCCTATTGTATGTGTTTGAGTTATACAACAACAGTGTTGAGTTATACATAAACGTTTATATTTCTTATTTCTATTTTGATAGTGAAGGAAGCTTTTGCCCTATATACTCAGGTAAATCCAATAGGTGTAATCATTATTTTTTGTTTGTGTTCTTGAGTGGAGAACGCGACCCGGTCAACATTGTCCTTGGCGAAAGATTAGGGAAGGCCTATGTCCAGCAGTGGAGAAACATTCGCTGATAATGAATTAAAAGATATTGATAAGACTTTCAACTAGTACCTAGGTTTATCGAAAATATATTTTTTAGTTCCTTTAATTTTGAATTTTCGACCTTAGTAACTTTAATATGCATCAACCTAAACCTAAACAGCCTAATATTGGTCCACTGCTGGACGTAGGCCTCCCCTGATAAGCGCCTTATTGGTGTTTTTCTAAGCCAGCACCACACAACTAAGTTAATATGTATGATTGATATTATTATGAGGTACTTGCATTGATTTAAAAAGGGAAGATAAGTTACGTTCTCCCAGCGCTTACTCAAAAATTGGCATGTGTTACAACTACACGCAAACACATACGCTCACAGTTATATTTCCAGTCCTGTGCAATACAAAGAAGAACAAAGACGGAAAGACGTATCTAGGACCGAAGTGAGACTGAAACAACAATATTTCACGTGAATCACGACCGCCCGTGCCGCCGGTCAGACGGTGACTGATGTGGGAGAACACAATTTTACACAATTTGAGGTTGCCACTTTCGAGCAACCAGTACCTCATCTTCGTTTTTAATAAATCAATGGGTACTTGTGTCCATCATCATCATCATCATCAGCCTATACTAGTCCACTGCTGGACATAGGCCTCCCCTAATGAGCGCCATAGCGCCCTGTCTTCAGCTTGACGCATCCAGCATCTGCCTGCAGTCTTTCGCAGATCGTCATCCCACCTGGCCGGAGGGCGTCCTACACTACGTTTTCCGAGTCGCGGTCTCCACTCAAGAACTCGTTTACCCCAGCGGTTATCGGTTCTTCGCGAAATATGGCCGGCCCACTGCCACTTCAGCTTGCTAATTCTTTGAGCTATGTCGATAACTTTGGTTCTCTGTCGGATGTATTCGTTACGAATTCTATCCTTCAGAGAGACTCCGAGCATAGCTCTTTCCATAGCTCGCTGAGCGACTTTAAACTGGTGGACCAGCCCTATCGTGAGTGTCCACGTCTCAGCTCCGTAGGTCATGACAGGTAGGACGCACTGATTGAAAACTTTCGTTTTCAAGCATTGCGGTATGGATGACGAGAAGCGGGCGGGGGCTTGTGTCCATACAATTTATTAATGATAGAAAATAAAATGTCTTTACTTCAGCTGTGAAAATCACTGCAGAATGGGCCAGAAGAATTCTGTAAGTTATGTTTTGTGTCTCTAATACCTGTAAACCACAAACATAACCCACAGTCCTAACGTGGTCCTAACTTTGTGAAAATGCGTGTTGTGTTAAATGTTACTTTGTTGCTGCTAACGAATAATCTCTATAGCCTTAAGTCCGAAGAATATCAAATATAATTGATTTTGTTTTAATAAACTATAAACCGACTTCAATTATAAAGTTTTTTCATTGATCCTTTTGTCAGAACTGGACCAAATTATATGAGACCACACGGGAAGCACTAGCTTTTGTAAAAAAAGAATCATGAAATTATTTTCGGACCACCCAGTCAAGCCTATGTAGCCTATGTTTGTTATCTGTATGCAAAATTTCAGCCCGATCCGTTCAGTAGTTTTGGCGTGAAGAGGTAACAAACATCCATCCATCCATACAAACTTTCGCATTTGTAATATAAGTGTGATACAAAAAACCAAAAACAAATTATATCATGTCATGAGTATTACAACCCACAAAATACAAAAAAAAAATACGTAGAGGTCATCGAGTAAGAATAGGATTCGATGGTAGAGGTGTTTAAAATAAGTTATAATGTTTAAAAAGAGGTAACAAACATCCAACCATTCATCCATCTATACATCCATACAAACTTTTGCATTTATAATATTAGTGTGATAAAGGAATGTAATGTACATTAATATACTTTATAGCTGCCGTGAGTGAATTTACGCGAAAATAACAAACTAGCTAACTTAGCTAAAGCGAGTAAAACCCCGGACCAACTCTAAGTTTAGTAAATAGTTACTAAAATAGACGACCAGCAACGACAAATATTTAAAGATATTTCCAAGAAAATATCTTCAAGCTAAAAACCCGAAGCAATCTAATTGACTAGCCGAGCTCGGATTAACTTATATTTGGAGAAGTTCTGTTTACTCTATAGATTGGTCTAATCGGTTCTATTTATTATAGAGTATAGGGCAGGGATATAATGTTTGCACGTCTAACCTTGAAGGAAATATTGTGAGGAAATGAAGGCATAAGCATTATTACTCACTGACTCGTTCGGTATTGATACACTTATTCAGTGGGAATCCATTTTGAAATACTGGTAGGTACCACGGTTTGTTTATAGAAATAAAAAAAAATAATTAGGTAACTGGTGACCTGGTGTTCTTCGAACACAAATAAGGTTCGTAGTTAACCCGCTTAATATTTCAGCTGCACATAGATGTATTTTTAACCGACTTCAAAAAAAGGTAGGAGGTTCTCAATTCGACTGTTTTATTTTATTTTTGTTTGTTACCTCAGTTCTTTTGACGGGGTTGTTCGATTTTCATGATTTTATATGAAAGCTGTTGCTTCTCGTGTGGTTCCATTTAAATTTGGTTCAGTTCTGACAATGGGATCCATGAAAATCCATGAAAAAACTATAAAAATTGAAGTCGGTTTATAGTTTTTTAAAACAAAATTAATTATCTTTCAACGTAAAAGTGAGTCTACATTATCTTAATTTGTTTATAGACTCGACAAACAAGCAGCGGCGGGGAGCCCGGGGCCCCCGGAGAATCCTCGCGGCCCTCCAGTCGTGAGCCCCCAGCATTGGCCATCAGCCCCTCTGAAAGGTAACTATCGAACCAGTGATAGATCTGTCCGCCATGAAAAGGTCAAATTTGCTTTCATTTTTGACATTAACTGTAATTTTTTGACATTTGTCTTTTTTTGGCATCTAAATACACAAGATTATTCTCAGAGAACCATTATGATTTGTCGGGGTTCTGTGCATCGCTGTGTGTGTCGAGGGCATCTCGACACACGCCATCCCGACAGAAACAAAAAGTGAACGCAATCCCGACGCACAGAACCTCGACAAAACACATAACATAAACGTTATATGAACGTTACAGCGGTGCGAATAATCTTGTGTATTTAGAAGCCAAAAAAAGTACCCATATAAAACAACATGACGTGTATGTGTGGAATACGGAAATCCGTAGAAGAACCACAGTAACCGATTAACCCCTCAGAGTTAGCTGAAATGGCGATGAACCGCAGAACGGATAACCTCAACCTCAACAGCCTGTATTGGTCCACTGCTGGACGCACTCCTCCCCCAGATAAGCGCCTCATTGGCGTTTATCTAATGGGGGTAATGCCCATAATCCACACGCTAGGCATGCGGGTTGGGGATCTCAGTTTGGTGGTATAATTGTTTTGCAGAGGGCGCTGCTGCCCGCCACCGATAAATATCCCTTAATCGCTTCTTACGACACCCACGGGAAGAGTTGGGGTGGTGCAAATTCTCAGCCAGCACCACACAACTAACAGCTAGCAGTAACCGATAACCGTTGGGAGTTAAGGTTCTCGAGTAGCGACCGCGATGCAATGCGAAACAGAGTGTGAGAAGACTTCCCACTCGATGGGAGAAGACCGACGACATTGTAGCGGTCGCAGGGAGTCCATGGATGAAGGCGGCTCAGGGGAGGCATATGTCCAGCAGTGGACGTAGACGGGCTGATGATGATGATGATCTGATTGACGACCCCCTGTGGCGCGGTGGGCAAAGGTCCACCTGCGACGCAGGAGGTTGCGGGTTCGATTCCCGCCTCGGGACAAATGTTTGTACGATCTGCAGATATTTGTTCAGGGCGTTCTGGATGTTTTCTATGCATAATAAAAAATATCTATCTATGTAGATTGTATTGTATTAAGTATGTATATCAGTTTTCTTGAACCCTTAACACAAGCTCTGCCTAGCTTGGGTGTAGATAATGCTGTGTGAATTGTCCAACATTGTTTATTAATTTATTATTTATTATCTATAATGTGTAAAATATAAAGCAGCAACGGGGGGCCCGGAGCGGTCCATGTATAGGCGTTTTTTATCAGTCAGTAATGTAATGATAATGATGAAAACAAATCTCCGCAAGGATCTTGTGTAGGTAAGTACGTACGTACTCGTACATGTACATGCTATAAATGCCCACGCCTTAACCTGTTAGTAAAAGAGAGGTTTAAAACATTCGCAATGCCATTAAAACTTTATGCTCCTGCTTTACAGCCATCTCTTTCAAAAACAGGTCATAAAGTCAAAGGATCCGGGAGTGTAAACTTAGCGATAGGTTTAGGTACTTACTAGCTGCGCCCGCGGTTTCGCACGCGTTAATCCTATCCTATCCCATGGAAACTAATTTATGGGATAAAAAGTATAATATATATATAAAAAGTACCTATTTTTGACCCCAGGATTAGGATTTCCTGTATGCAAAATTTCAGTCCGATTCGTTCAGTGGTTAATGCCCATAATCCCCAGGCTGGGTTGGGGATCGCAGTTCGGTGATTGAATTGTTCTGCAGGGGGCGCTGTTTCAAGCCTCACCACCAGCTATCACCTAGGGCGTCCTAGACTAATTTTGCCGAGTCGTGGTCTTTTTACTTATAGTTAGATTTATTTTCTACCACCTCTACCGTTCAAGTTGGAAGTATTCTACTATAATAAGATTTTATTACATACGATTTTATTGACATTAGACGACCTCTGTGTCGTGTCGGGCGAAGGTCCGCCTGCGACTCAGGATGTTGCGGGTTCGATTCCCGCCTCGGGACTAATCTGTGTACGATCTGCAGGGCGTTGTGGGTGTTTTTCATGTATAATAAAAAATATCTATCTACCTAAGCTACCTACCTAGTGTATTTTACAGTTATCTAGTAGGCATTTCACAAGCTCTGCTTCTTGGGGCTAGATAATGCTGTGTGAATTGTCAGAATTATTATAAGAACATTTGATTATTTTATTGTTGTTAGCAACTTTTTAGTTGTAACATAATATCTAGCTGGCAACTTTTGCCCCTCTCTCGGGTTGCTTCCTCTGGCCGTACTCTCCAGTTTAAATCCTGGGAATATATAGAGCTCCACTGGATGCAAACGCTTCACTGTCTTGTATCGATTGTGAAGAGAGCCCCTACTCCAGGCAGGGAGTCAGTACAATCTTTGGGCGTCTATATCTTTTGAAAGAAAGAATTGGTATTCTCAGATTATCTCTTAAATAAAAATTATGTTAAATAAATAAATCCATATAAATTAGAAAATCCAAATAACTCCTGTTTGTTATTTTTTCACGCATAAACGGATGAACAGATCTTATAAATTTGACAGGGAGATAAATAAATGGCATCACGGGGACGGACATGAGCAACTTGAAAGGTGCAAAGACTCGGGCAGCAGCTAGTACAAATTAAATAAATAAATAAACCCTCTGCCCGTGGCTTCGTTCACGTGGTACCTTGAGATGAAATCCCAAGGTCCCTTAAGTGGGGGATTTCTGGCTGCTGGGCAACGGGAATAATTCGACTAAGTCACCGAAGGTTAATGTAGCTTTCAATCATTTCTAACCTTTAAACGGGGTATATTTAAATTCTTCTTTATAATCATTATTAATTTCTTTATATGTTGTTACTTGGGTCTTTGGTAATAAAAATAAAGTGTCATATGCACGTACCCCATTAGGGCGCTACAAGATAAAAAATACCTTAGCCAAGACAACGATTATCTTAAGAATAACCTATTCATTAAAATTAATTGGAAATAGTGTATTTCAGCAGTCTACAAGCAGCTCTACTAGATCTAAATAAAATAACATCTTGTATTTATCATTGAAACAGTTGAGCTAACTACAGACTGCTGCAAATAATCTAGAGCTAGTCCCATGCTAACTAATCCCATGCTAACCAAAAGTGTTCCCGGGTCAAACAAGATATATTATCACGCGACCCCAAGAAACCCTCCAAAATAAAACTGAATTCAACCCTGTTCTTTTACGTTTCGAGAAAATTATTCCCTACATTTTATTGCAAATATTTGCCCTTCTCGGGATCAAATGTTGATTCGTCGAGTTGCCAGGCTCTTGTTTGTTGATGGAGGAATTACATTAGTAAGTATACATATACCTTCATAGTAGGTACCTACCTAGTCATACAGAAAATCAAGAATTTGGAATTATCCGTGCAGAAAATAGAAGGAAGGTCCCATGGAGTAGTTAGTATCAGTCAAACTATTTAGAGCTAGTTATGACGGATTAGTTTGGACGCTAAAATATAGGCTATACATAAATAAAAACAGAGTCAGTTCTGTCTATTTCTAGGCATTAAATGGTATTTATTTCCTAGGTGCCTAATTAATGCCTTTACTTATTTATTTAAGACGTGATTTAAAGATTTTAATGTACCTACCGACTTATTGTCAATAAGATCGAATATAGATCCTTTCATAAATAAAAATAAGGTAGGTAGATAATTATACTCATCGCTCGGCATCAAGTAGTTATGTGAATTTTAGTTTTTATTCATAACTAGCTGTGCCCTGCGGCTTCGCATGCGTTGTTCCTATGAATTATTATAATTTTCTCGCCGTAAAAACCATCCTTGAACTTCAATGAAGATTTAAAAAACAGAATTGGCCAAATTGGTCCAGGCGTTATTGAGTTATGCGATTACCAACACATTTAGCGATTCATTTTTATATTATAGATTTGCAGTTAACTCAAACTTGACTTTACCAGAGAATATCTAATGAACTACTCAACACTTTGCCTTAGTATTTCGAATTCACATGCGGGGAAAATCCCTAGGTATTTTGCATAATACATTCTCTCAAAGCCAGGCGAAGCGGATGGATCCTGTATCGGGTACCTATACTCTTTGTTAGAGTAAATTAGTTGTTCGTTGTACGACGCAGTGGAACCGGAGTAAATAGCTTTTCAAATTGGATTTCTGATAGAGAAAATGTTTCCTAGCTTGACGTGAAGTTTGCAGGTTTAGTATTAGGTACCTACCCCTAGCTAGCTAGACTAGTTGTTAGCTACCAAACCACATAGGATTTTTTAAAACCAGTTGTAAAAGAGTTCAGATTTGTAGGTGCCTTTGAAGATGCGACTTAGGATTTTGTAAAATATGATACAAATTCTAAATAAATATGATAAATAAAATTGTTTTATAAAATTATCAACCGACTTCAATTTTTATAGTTTTTTCATGGATTTTCAAGGATCCAATAGTCAGAACTGGACTAAATTAATTTAATAAATGGGACCACACGGGAACCACCACCTTTCAGATAAAAAAAGAATCATGGAAATCGAACCACCTACTGGGTGGTCCGATTTCTTTTTTTAAAAGTTCTGAAGTAAAAAACAAAAAAACAGTCGAATTCAACCTCCTCCTTTTTTGAAGTCGGTTAAAAATAACTAGTACCCTTTCTTTCTTTATTAAAATTGATATTTCTTCAGTCCTGAGCAATTTTCTTAGTGAGCCTTCATAAGGTATGAAAAGCCCATGTTCCAGTCTTTTTCCGTTCTGAGATGCCATGCCAGCAGAACGGAAAATTATGGTTCTTTGGACCAGGTAGGTAGTTATTGTCTGGGCGGGGTTGAGTAACTCAACCCCGCCCAGACAATACCTGCCTAAGTAAAAACCATAGTGAGTAACTTTCGTTCTAGATGATATTGGCTGACTAGACTTAATAAATTAGTCAACAAAAATTCAAAAGGCAGTCAAATGTCGTATTACATACCAACCAACGAATCTTGAAGCGCGAAAAGAAAACGGCAGATTTGCTGACGTAGAATAAAACTTATGATTTCAGCCAACACCTAGTTACATCACCTACGCGTCCAGCGCGCCAGGTTAGCTTCCTGAAGCCGGCCGCAGACACCACCCTCGACCGGAAGGCGTCCATTGTGGATGAGACCTCAGGCATCACCAGGACTCAGATGAAAGGTCAGATTTAAAGAACACCTCTCTTTCTTTAAGTCATACAGTTAGTTCCAAAATGTGGGTGTGAGCCATTGATTTATTAAAAACGAAGATGAGGCACTGGTTGCTCGTAAGTGGCAACCTCAAATTGTGTAAAATTGTGTTCTCCCACATCAGTCACCGTCTGACCGGCGCACGGGCGGTCGTGGTTCGCGTGAAATATTGTTGTCTCAGTCTCACTTCGGTCCTAGATACGTCTTTCCGTCTTTGTTCTTCTTTGTATTGTACAGGACTGGAAATATAACTGTGAGCGTATGTGTTTGCGTGTAGTTGTAACACATGCCAATTTTTGAGTAAGCGCTGGGAGAACGTAACCTATCTTCCCTTTTTAAATCAATGGTGTGAGCATAATATATGATAAAACGCATTTGTAACGTGATTTTTACTTTTTAAACTAAGTCTAATATAGATTTTTTTATATTATAGTTTACTAGCTGAGCCCCAGGGCGAATTCAAGTGGGGGGTTTAAATTTTTTCTTCGTAAGAACATTTCTGACTTCAAAGACTACCCCCCTTATTCATTAGTTTGCTTACTTAGCTAGCACACTGCTAAAACTCGTTCTGTATTCTTCTACTGACATTATGTCGGACTGGGAAATAACACACTATACTTAGCAGCTGTTTTATATTAGCAGATGATTATGAATAAGGGGGTAAGTATTTTACAAAATAGCTAAATTGTTCCAGCTGTTCTTGATTGACTGATTAATGGTTCACGTAATACTGACGACCTCTGTGGCGTGGTGGGCGAAGGTCCACCTGCGATACAGGAGGCTGCGGGTTCCATTCCCGCCTCGGGACAAATATGTGTACGATCTGCAGATATTTGTTCAGGGCGTTCTGGATGTTTTCTATGTATAATAAAAAATATTTATCTATGTAGTGTATTGTATTAAGTATATCAGTTATCTAGTACCCATAACACAAGCTCTGCTTAGCTTCGGGCTAGATAATGCTGTGTGAATTGTCCAACATATTATATTATTATTAATAATAAGCATTTAACAGGTAGCCAGGCGAGTAGGGTAGACTTTGCCAAGTACGATTCCATGTCGACTCTACATTTTTGTGGTGGTCTTAAAGTCTTGATTAATCCACACACCACTTCTTATTGATTTCATAGAAAAATAAGATTATGCCTGTTTGAGGAACTGTTAATTTCTTGAGAACTTTATATTTCGCAACAAGGAGATGAAAGCGTTGAACTGTTTCTGTGAAAATTCAAGACAAGTTTCCTCTTGCAGAGTTCCGCGAAGCTTTTCGTCTGTTCGACAAGGACGGAGATGGTACCATCACTAAGGAGGAACTGGGACGAGTGATGCGCAGCCTCGGCCAGTTCGCGAGGGTCGAGGAGCTGCAGGATATGCTGCAAGAAGTCGATAGTGACGGTAGGTAGAGTCGTAGAGTCCATAACTGTCTATATCGTATCCATTTTGAATGGAACATAAACGTAAACGAACCGCCCATACTTAACCTAAAATTCACTTTGTTAGCGCGTCCTTTTATACGTAATTTACATTACTTGTCGATTTTAGATCCTGCCTTCAATAAAAATTGCTTACAATTAATTCTGAAACTCAACGCCAAGCAAGTGAGATTTGTTATTTGTGTCGTACTTTGTTAACTAACATGCTTCATTCAAAATGGATAAACCATAGTTGATTAAACACAGACATGAAAACTATGTAACGAAGGACAAGGCAGTATGGCCCTAATGGCTTTAGCCTAATTTGCCCAAAGCTACAAATTAAAATATAAATAATTGTCTTTGGTCCTGATGCAAAAAGTATGGTTCTATAATCTGTATGTCTGCTCGTCCAATCCTGCTTACTCTTACGAAGTTATTGTATTCTCTTTGCTGCTTACCCTTTTAACGAATTCTGATTTATGCAATTTCATTTTTTGATAATTTTATGCATCTTCGCTAATATTACGACGACGGTCTATTAATTTCAATATTTACAGGCTTAGCCTGGTACCTAATCGTAGCAAAACTATAAGCTTTTTTATAATATAGATATTATAATAAAGCTTTAGTTTTGCTAGGATCTAAAGACGTGGTCTCTAGGTCTCTTTTTCACGCTAGAGCTAGACTTCCACCAAAATAGTGCAGTCCTAGTAACATTGATAATATTGATGATCTCATTGTTAGCGTAAATATAAATTTATATATCTATTAATAGATCTCAAAAGTAATTTAAAAAATATTTCTACTTGAAGTTTAAGTCATAAGAATTTGTTATTTTACTTTTAATTATATCTTTGTAGCTACTTTGTCCGTCCAGTTAAAAAATAACACTGTTAATTTGTCATAGGTAATTATGTTTTTGTGCACGCTGAGACGTCCTAAATTATGGAGTCACATAGATTTAAGAACCATAAAAGATAATGTACCTATCAGAAATAATTTATATTTCAGGCGACGGCAACGTCAGCTTTGAGGAATTCGTCAGCATCCTCTCCAAGTCCATGTCAGGTGCCGGCGGCGGCACCAGCTCCGCGGAACAAGAGGAGAGGGAACTTCGAGACGCGTTCAGGGTGTTCGACAAACACAACCGAGGGTACATCTGCGCATCTGATCTGAGGGCTGTGCTGCAGTGCTTGGGGGAAGATCTTTCAGAGGAGGAGAGTAAGTAGAAAACCGTGTAGACCTTTAGGAAATTCGCGATAGTCGCTCCCGATGTTCTGACCGGGGACAGAGACTTATGCTAGAGGTACCTAACCTGCATCAGGGGCCTGATTCCACTAACACAATCGCTTCACTATGACAATATTATCGCTTCATTATCGCGTTACAATCACCGCCATTGACACCTTTTGGTATTCTACTAACACGATCTTTTCTTGTTTATGCCATATTATGACTATTACGATTATGATTATATGCCCCACCAAATTATTGATACGATATTATAAGTCATAGAGATTTTAATCTTATGGTATTGGAATACAAAATAAATTTACGACTAAATCTCTATCTTAATCGTATGTCGCCATTATGGCATTTTGTTTAAAAAATTGTGGAATTAGGCCCCTGTTCGAGACACAACTAAGTATGAATTTATTGTACAGAACTAACCTAGGTACCTACTTCTTTCGCGTTTATGCTACCCTTACTATAAATCTTCAATGGGTCGTAGATGCTCGTTAGGTACGTTTGATAATTTACAATCCACGAGTAAAACACTTTTTAAACTGCTACCGTAGCTGCTTAACTTTTTAAGGTTGCCTAGAAGAAATTGCTTTAGGCAATAAGGCCGCCTATTGTACGTTATTTATTTCGCGAAATATGGCCGGCCTACTGCCACTTCAGCTTGCTAATTCGCTGAGCTATATCGATAACTTTGGTTCTCTATCGAATGTATTCGTTACGAATCCTATCCTTCAGAGAGATTCGAGCATAGCTCTTTCCATAGCTCACTGAGCGACCTTAAATTAGTGGACCAACCCTATTGTGAGTGTCCACGTCTCAGCTCCGTAGGTCATTCATGACGGGTAGGACCACTAGGACGCACTGAATAAAGGATAATATTTATTTATTTGTACCAACAGACCCTTTTACAGTTTTAAACAATTTAATTCATACTCAAAAAATTTGGTCCGGCGGCACAAAATGGTCTCTGCCTCAGCATGGGTTGGTTGCTAGCAAGCTAGCAGTCAACGCTGGTCTTCCGTCAGAGCCATTTTGTTGGCGTTACGGATAATCCTGTCAGCCTTTAACGTTGGTAACTAAACGTTGGCTTTTCTTTCAGTTGAAGACATGATCAAAGAAGTGGATTCAGATGGCGATGGGCGCATTGATTTCTTAGGTGAGTAGCAAATTTATAGGAATTCTAATATTAAAATTGTTCACTTTTTTCTTACTGTTAAACCTAACGGTAGGTTAGGTATATATGAAGGTACCTAAATGCTCTTTGTTTACAAAAATATTTATAGGATTCTAAATCCGAGTAAGTATATATTATTTGATGTGCACGTAGACTTAGAACTTTTTCACTCGTGTATGGATGAGCATCTACATATTACCACTGACATATACCTATGTACAGGCGTTCGAAATTTATGATGGTTCCTAGAAAACTCATCAAGGATTTAGATTTTCTGTTTAATTTACCGTTAGAATGTTAGCAGCAGCCTATTAAACCTAGTTTTTAACCAACTTCAAAATAGGAGGAGGTTTTCAATTCAAATGTCTATTTTACGTTTGTTGCCTCAGAACTTTTGACTGGGCGATCCTATTTTGATGATTATTTTTATATGAAAGCTGGTGTTTCTGGTGTGGTCCCATTTGGTCCAGTTCTGACAATGGCATCCATGAGAAAACCTTATACCTAATTGAAGTAGCTTTATAGTTTTCTAAAACAAACTCGATTATAATATTCTAGAGTTCGTGAGAGCGCTCGGCGAGCCCGAAGATGCTATCGACGACGATGAAGACGATGACGTCATAGAGACGCCAGACTTACCGCTACCACGAGCAGTGCCTGCCATCTAAACTACTGAAGATCAGAGGGGATGTACATGTGGGAGATCGGAGAGGATATAATGTTACATGTGGGAGATCGGAGGGGATATAATGTTACATGTGGGAGATCGGAGGGGATATAATGTTACATGTGGGAGATCGGAGGGGATATAATGTTACATGTGGGAGATCGGAGGGGATACAATGTTACATGTGGGAGATCGGAGGGGATATAATGTTACATGTGGGAGATCGGAGGGGAAACAACTGTATAGTGCGAGTTTGGAGGAAATGTTCATGGGCCTAACGTTGTCGTTTCCATTTTAAAAAGGTTCTAGTCGAGATGAGATGTCATGTTTTTATCCATGTTAGATACGCATGTCGATTGTACATACATTACTATGTCTAGGCCTATAAAATCCATATAATAAATACCAAAGGATTGTGCCAAAAACTTATGGATTCCATATATACTTTATTCAACTGCTTTGTAAAAAAAAATCCCTAAGGGTCGGTTTACATCTGACTAAAGATGCGTCGCGTATTATCGGTCGCGTAACGCCAGAACAGACTATTACTTAAACGAGAAAACATTCACCCTTTCACGATTAACCGATGATGCGTTAGTGGGTCGAGCGCACAGCGTCTGTTGCGTTTCCGTCAACGTATTGTCGGTGTGCTCTGTAGATGCTGAATGCAGAAACTGACTAGACGCATAATAATGTAGCAAAACGAAGTTACACCCGACGCGTCTTCCGTCAGATGTGAACCGACCTTAACTGCTTTATTTCCTTACAGTAATCATTATGTAAAACTGGGAGAGAAAGTGTCACTTTTAAGCTCAAAGATGTGAGTTCTCTGGGGATCGATTTTTTTTCTTTCTCACAGGGACAAAACATAGGTATAATCCTTGACGAGTAGGTATTAAAATGCGAACTTTATAAGACGATGTCGTGTGGTCAAACAAAAACATGTCAAGTGATCAAATATCATTGTGGTGAAAAGTTGACATTGAAATGTTATGTTTAATTAGACATCATCAACCTATATTAGGCTACTGCTGGACATATATGCCTAATTGGTGAGATGCCCAGATAACAATACTTAATCGTTGTACAGTACAGCATTGATTAATTAAAATGGGAAGATGAGGCACTAGTTTCTTGAAAATGGCAACCTCATATTGTGTAAAATTGTGTGCTCCCACCTCAGTCACCGTGGGACTGGCGGCCCGGGCGGTCGTGATTCGCGTCAAATATTGTTGTCTCGGTCTCACTTCGGTCTTAGATACGTCTTTCCGTCTTTGTTCTTCTTTGTATTGCACAGGACTGGAAATATTAGGTCCTTACATATGAAATTGGCGTTTTGTATGGGAGGAACAAAAAGTCGAATATTTTTTAATATAATATTAATCAAAGTATGAACCATTATTTTCTATGCACTTTTGTCATCTTATAGGTAGTTCATTGATCCCTTTACTAAAAAAACCAGTCGGACGGGAATCAATAAAATCTTTGAAGGCGATTTGGACTGCCCCATCGGAGTTGAATTTTTTCCCTTGCAAGAAGTTATCCAAATTTCGAAAAAAATGGTAATCTGTTGGAGCAAGGTCCGGGGAGTACGGAGGATGTCTTAGACTTTCCAATTGAAGCTCTTCTAATTTAGTAGCCGTCTGTTGCGCAGTGTGTGGTCTAGCGTTGTCGTGAAGCAGCAGTGGCGTGGAGCGATTGACCAGCCTAGGTTGTTTAGCCGCTAGCTTTTCCATCATCCTAGGTTTGCAATTGCTGACAATAGACATCAGCCGTAATAGTCTGGCCAGATTTGAGAAAACTGTAATGAACAATACCGGCACTAGTCCACCAAACGCTTACAAGTAACTTTTTTGGAGTTAATTTTCGCTTGGGGCAGGATTTGGCTGGCTGGCCAGGATCCAACCATTGCGCTGAGCGCTTCCGATTATCGTAAAGAACCCATTTTTCATCACAGGTAATGATTCGGTTTAAAATACCTTCATTATTGTGCCGGTTTAGTAATGTAACGCAGCAGTCGACGCGCGTTTGCCGGTTTGCTTCAGTCAATTCGTGAGGTACCCACCTTTCAAGCTTTTTAATCTTCCCAATTTGCTTCAAGTGAATTAAAACAGTTTTATCACTAACATCGCAGCCTGCAGCTAACTCGGACGTGGTTTGCGATGGATCCGCTTCCACAATAGCCTTCAACTCTTCATTATCAACTTGAGTCTCAGGCCGTCCACGGGGCTTGTTCTGCAGGTCGAAATTTCCAGAACGAAAACGTTGGAACCAAAAACGAACTGTGTTTTCTTTTGCAACACGACCGCCATACACATCGTTCACCCTTCGAGTTGTTTCCGCAGCACTAGTGTCACGCACGGCGGAACTCGTACTCGTAAATAATGCGATATTTTAAGTTTACCATTTTGTAAAATGAGTGACGCAAACAGAAAAAAACAGAAGAAAAAAAACAAATGAATGACGATCATCGAAGCACAAATACATGAGTCTATAGCTGTACAAATTTGAATTTGGAATTCCTTACCAAAGAGGAGAAATTTGTGATTAAAAGGGCCAGTACGAAAAACGCCAATTTCATATGTAAGGACCTAATATAACTGTGAGCGTATGTGTTTGCGTGTAGTTGTAATACATGCCAATTTTTGAGGAAGCGCTGCGCTGCTGGGAGAACGTAACCTATTTTTAATTAATCAATGTTGTACAGGTCAGTTTATTTTATACTTCGTCTTGCGCTTTTTTATATAAATTAGGCAAAGTTTAAAAAATCGCATTACGTGTCTATGCTTGATTAAATTTGATAAAATTCTACTATTATGTAGTAGATGTTGATAGATATTGATTGTAATACTAAAACCAATACTTTCAAAAATTAAATCTTGTACATAATAATACCATCTTAGCAGGTACATTAAATTGCATAATGGTTCTTTCATTAATTACTTAATTAATCATTTACGATAATATAATGTAAGTATATACCTACTAAGATTTACCTTTTCTCTGATAATTGTCTTCAAGGAGAGTGATTTCAGATTTTGAATTTTAAGATAGTATTATAAGGACTTTCAATGTTGAATCACACTGCGAAATATGATCATTGAGTAAAATTATAATTTTATAACATTGTATTCCAAAACTAATGTTTTTAAAAATTCAAATTTGGTTCATAAACTAATTTCAATTAATGATGAAAATGAAAATAACAATCAAATAATAGAAATTTGATCAAGAAGCAATTGAGCTAACTGCCGACTGTTTTAAACAATCTCCATATCAACACCTGTCGGAAGCGTCCCCAAGACTCTTGGCCGATGCGTTGCGCTGCGCCAGATACTCATCAGCTCTCGGGTCACGCGTCGCTATGACCAGACGCTCTGATATTTTTTCCCGATTCATGTTGATATTCGTTTATGGATCCAAATATTTAGTAGAGTCTATTTGTAAGTTTTTATTATGTACTATTTTACTCGTGCTCTATTTATAAGTGTGGTTTAACCCCAACTTTAAATATAAATACATTTCAAATATACAGGTAAGTTACCTACATAATTATCAAATCTTAATAATAAACTACGGTTCTTCTTCACATATCCTATCAAGAATTTATCCTATTTATCTTTGAGAGCTTACCCTATTGTATCAAACGCGTGATAACTTAACTTTCGTGCATTTAAACTAATCCAGACCAATATTGCAAAATAAAGTTCTTAATGATTATTATGTAGTTTTATTTCCGTTTGTTTTAATATATTTACCCCCTTATTCATAATGGTCAGCTAACATAAATCAGCTGCTAAGTAGTGTTATTTCTCAGTCTGACTTATGTCAATAGAAGAAGACAGAGCGAGATTTAGCAGTGTGCTAAGTTAGCAGACTATCACACTAATAGTAAGTATAAAGGCGAAAGTTTGTATGGATGTATGGATGGATGGATGGATGGATGGACGGATGGATGTTGGTTACTTCTTCACGCCAAAACTACTGGACGGATCTGGCTTAAATAGCATACAGGTAATTCTAATCCTGGAATAAAACATAGGCTACTTTTTATCCCATAAATCTGTTCCCGTGGGATGAAAATCTCCTTTTAATGTTTCCATAGGAACAACGCGTGCGAAGCCGCGGGGCGCAGCTAGTTATGAATAAGGGGGTTAGTCTAGAAACTTCTACCAATAGTACCAATCAACAGATTTTTTTAGAAAAGTGTAGGTGCCTTTTTACAGGCCGGTAGCCGGGTACCCGACGGCGGTGAACGGCGGCGATATTGAAAATTATGTCGGTACGTTACGTATGAAAACTATGTGGGGTAAACTGTGGGGTTCATTATACACGAACTTCAAGGCAACTGGACCCGTCGTTGACTGCAGGTGACGCGACGACAGTCATTTACCGCAGTTCAGTTCAGTCGACGGCTGCCGAATGCAGGCCTGTGTCGCTGCATTTAGGGTTAATTGCAGTGGACTGTAGACGATGGCAGTCTGACTGCAGTGAAATGCCGAGGTATTGGGGCACCGGCATCGAGTGGCTAGTACTATATAAACTCTATGGGCACTGGCTACCCGGACGTGTAACAAGGCATTGAGTGTACACTACAATGCTACATCGCATGCATAAAAACAGACAAAAATAATATATAGGTTATGGTAGCAACACAAGTTCGTTTAGTAGTCTGTTCAGAAAGAGAAGAGTCGTGGGAATGGAGGGCGCTCGTGTAACAATTGACAACTATTGTTGCGTTGTTACTCAAAATGTCTTAGTCCATACATCCATCGAATACAGGCCTACTTTATTATATACTTACATACATTATGTATAAAATCAAAGGTATATAGCTCCAAAAATTAAAACATTTCAGATTTATCAAAAATTAAAACATTTCAGATTTATCTAAACTATTTATTGATACAAATTATTTACAAAATCGTAAAAGTAAATGCCGTAGTTTTATCATTAAACTAATAGAATTCAAACTAAATGGCAGTGAAATGGTTAGATATGTAGTCTTACTTTAGGTACAGTAAAGTTTATATTACAGAACAATTGTTTTTTACAAATTCTTGTACTAACCTTTGCCCAGTGGTATATTAGATATAGTTAACAATAAATAATCTTGCAAAATACACATAAAAACACCTGCTGGAATATTTATATACAAATACGAAGGTTTTTCAAGAATGACAAACTCCTAATTACATATCGACTCGACACTCTGTCGTAATGATATATTTTTACAAAATGATTTTTACTACCAAAATTACCTAGGTGGCAAAAACTTGTGCGGTTTGTATACATATATCAATCAAGATTTGTTTTATAATTTTAACTTAAGAAATTAACATAATCATACTTTTGCTCAATTATACATTTTTTCTAGCCCTAAACCACGATAACAAAATGTTGCTTTTATTTCATTATGTATATCGATTGCTAAGCTTAGCACCGAGGGATTTTGGATTTTCATTATTACAAACAAATACTTCCAAACAATTCGATAGATGGTCGTATTGCCATTGCCAAACTGAACAAACACCAACTTGAAATTATAGTTCTATGCAAATAAAAAACCCCTACATAAGAATGAAAAACCTTCTGTGATAAAAATCTAACAAATTATACATTTATACAAAATGAAAGAACATATCATATCATATCAAAGAAAGTCGTCAACTAGTTTCGTCTCTCCACGAGACATCATCAGGACACCACACCACTCGATCTTGACGACTTGCTTTGATAAATGTTCTTTCATTTTGTTAAATGTATAATTTGTTAGATTTTAACACAGAAGGTTTTTTCGCGGAATTGTTATTAAATATTTTTCATTCTTATATTTACAATGGATTTCCGCAAAGTAACGCCTGAATCTATTATTTATAAAAAACCCCTCTTACACTTTTGATCGATCGATTGATCGACAATAAAAGTAGGTACTTACTACATACATTTGCCGGACTTCCTTAAAAATTAGGTACCTATAGTCTGCAAAAATTGCGCCTTACCACCACTAGGGTGATTTTTCTGTGAAGTGAATAGTTGCCAACCCCCGCCTTGCTCGATATCTTTTGTTTTTAACGCAAAGCAAAATAGTTTCAAACTGGATAGGCGTTACGTTTGGCGATGGTACTTGCTATACGCAAAAGTATTTATGTTACCTTACACTTAGTTAACCATCCTCATTCTTGCATGACTTAGTCACTGTCAATACTCTTATTGGGCGATGATTCCTGTTGACGGTAGGTTGTGTTGATTATTGGGTCATTCATAAACTGTCACAAAACTAAGTGCAATAACTTAAGGACGGATATTCCTGAACCATGATCTTCTCTGACCATAGTTGGGTGCACTTTCAGGAGTTATAGACAGAATACCATGCAAAGCTTTAGGTTATATTAAATAAATAATCCTGGACAATCCAGACACCATCATCTAGACGCAAGTTAAGCAGAGCTTGTGTTATGCATATAGATGACTGATATGTTCAGTAAAATACATTAGATAGATATTTTTATTAATATAAATAGAAAACACCCTGAATAAACTGCAGATCGTACAAACATTTATCCTAGGGAATCGAACCCGCAACCTACTGCGTCGCAAGCGGACTTGAGCCCACCGCACCACAGAGGTCGTCTAAAGAGATATTAAAGTACATAATACAGAATGATTACGATACACGACATAGGATATTATATAAGTGAACGTTCTGCAAGCCTTTGAAAACCAATCATTGATGTCTTTTGAGTAGTTTTGAGTAGCACAGCACTATTAACGACCAAAAACCAACATTTTTTATTTGTACAGTACACTACACAGGTACACACACCATATTAGTAAGTAGGTATTCATGCAGCGGGCTACGTAGGCATGCATAATGAGGCGTTTTTAAAAAAGAAAAGTCATTGATGTACCTAAGTAAAATTCAGAAGATAGGGTACTAGCTTCTCTAAAGAGGAACGTTCAAATTAGGTTCAAATAGGTCTACCCCCCCCCCCCCCCCCCCCCCATCAGATAAACGCCAAAAGAACGCTTATCAGGTGGAGGCCTGCGTTTAGCAGTGGACCAATACAGGCTGTTGAGGTGAGGTTGAGGTCTACCCACCTTAGTCGCACTTCGGTCAATATTAGTTTTTTTATCTGCACAAAAGATAAACAAACCCGCAGTACTTAACCTCAAACTAACTAGTCTGTTATCTATTTTTAAACATAATAGAAAGTAGATGCTTGCTGATTTGAGATCTTTTCTTCAATAAATATTGTAACAATTATCTTTGTCTCGACTCTCGGATTTGTTGACATAGTTTGCAGCTAAACGACAAATAGATCATAAGTACGTCTTGCCATCTTAGTTGTTCATTAGGTAAGTATATTGTAAAAGATTGGATGTTTCTTTACGTTTAAATGTAACTCAACTCATGCCATTTGTTAGCGCTGCTGGGAGAAAGTACCATATCTACAGAATTTTACTTATATCTATGGAAAAACCACTATTTATCTCCAACCTGAATAAATGTCGCGGCACTTTAAATTAGGTTCAAATGGGTCTTCCTTTCTTCACAGAAGAATTAAGGTTGTGGTAGAGTGACATGTCAGTCAACTTTTACAGGGTCAATGCCCTTTTAAATTTAAACTAACAGCGCCATCTCTTCAGTCTGTTAACTATTTTTTGACACTAAGAAAACGCTTCATTAATTCATCAGCAATAATAAAGGGTAATTTCAACTAAGCCTGGCGAACGAAACTGGACAACATTGATTGATGGTTTCGTTGTATCAAGCCCCAGTGGGAATCGATAAGCAAGCAATTACATTATATAAAACCAGGATACCATTATAGAGAAATAGGCATGATCCAGTTAGAAATATGCAAGTGTGGATAACATTAAATTAAATAAGACACAATAAGACAATACATAAAGCAATATAGTAAGCATAGCGATTTTCTTCAAATTGTTAGGCGTAAAATAATGTACTTATCGTTAGAACAAAAATATATATTTTATATTAATTGTTTAAATTAAACTGTAGTTCTCTGTAATTCTTGATCTCTAAACGCAAAATAACTGAAAACAAATGTAAATGTTACAACGAAATATCCGATAAAGAAATAAAAATATATTATTAAACAACATAAACAACACAATAAAAAGAGTATTCTTACATTTAGACAAAATAATACAAATTATATGATGATACAGTGAGTGATACGCAAATTATTGCACATTACAAGCAAATTGCATCGCCTTCTAATACATTAATCATTCGTGTATTAAGGTAATAGCTCATTGGAGCCACTCGCACCCGAGACGCACATCAACGCCTTGCGCGAACGCCACCGCCCGAACCCGCCGCGCCGCCGGGCGTCAAACAATGAAACTCGGTTAAAAAAAAAGTTAAGCCGTTTAAGTAACCCAGAGGCAGTTGGCTTTGCGAGTATAAGTCGGGGTAGAGAGGAAAACCACGGAGCCCTTACTAAACGCTTCGGAAGCAGAAACGTGAAGCGTTTGAAGAAAACCTGATTGGCGGTGCGGGTGGGGTAGCCGTATGGCTCTTATGAGCTATGACCTTGTATTACCCAGTAGTAGGTATGGTTTATATATATAGGCTATTTTAAATGTATAATTATAATGACGTAAATATTAAGAAAATTAATATCAAACTACATAATTTCTTTTTCAACAAAATCAAATTATTACTATAACAAAATTTATAATATACCCGTCTAGCTACAATTATCTACTCAACATAATTTAAGAGCTGTTGTGTTTGTAGCCCTTAGAAGATGTAATAATTTGTTCAATAACCCGTGAATTACTGTATAATATAACTTCAACATGGTTGACCGAAACCACTTTTTTGAAATATTTATTTGATTGTCCAATTCATGTTTTGCGTACTCCGGATTTTTATATTTAAATTTTCCACGCACAATATACATACACGGTTCTAATGTTGCAAATTACTTTTTTAAAACGATGATTGCAGCGCCCTCTGGTGAGCAATAGATACCTTTTACAGAAAACTGTGTCTGAATATATAAACCGACTTCAAGTACATAATATTTTCATGGGTCCCATTGTCAGAACTGGATCAAAATAAAATGGGACCACACGGGAAGCACCAGCTTTCAAATAAAAAAAGAATCGTGAAAATCGGACCGACAGTGAAAAGTTCTGAGGAAACAAACATAAAAAAATGGACAACCTCCTCCTTTTTTTTGAGTAAGTTAAAAAAGAATTGGGCACTGAAGTTATCAAACAAATTACGTCACATCTTCAGCAAAATTTAAGACCCGACTAACTACTTCTAACTACTAAACACAATTACCGTGGTTGGATTACCGGCTGGTTATGTACTTGGGTTCCATATGTCCTGTCTCCGATAGGGCTCGAAGGACCACATTTCCGTTAGGTAGGATTGATATCCACGTTATAGAACCGTGATTTAGGGATATCCTTAGCCATGCTTCGGGAGGGAACTGTAGGGCTCTGGAAAATATTATTATTAATTAGGTAAACAAATGATAAAAAGAACTGAGTTTTGATTTCTTAGAAATTGTAATGTGTGAATTGTCAGTATTATTTCCCGCAGCCCGCACCGAATTCAAACGTAATGGTGTTAGTAGATTGTGTTCACGGGGAAGCGATATAACACGATTGTTTGATTTGGCGCGTCGCACGCGGTGGCCACCGCCACTCTTTACGCCCCGCCTAGCGCCTATCCATAAACATCACTGTACATTGCTATATGTTGTTTGTGTTTACGCATGCGATGACGGGGACACTGCACAGGCCGCTACTCTGTAAACAGAGCAAAACGGCCAACGCACCGCTCGACGCGCCGCTCCAATCCCCCAGTCTCCGTAAACAAGGCCTTAGAATTGAGCAACGCGACACCTCTCGCTTAGCGAACTAAACTTTAGTCTGGACAGGATTGGATAAACTTCGATATTTCCCCTGTAGGTGGAGCTAACAGCGGCGGTGGCGCTGGAGTCTGAAGGAAGTCTCAAAAGTTTTTCGACTCCTACAACACTTGACAATGGCGCCATTGGTTTGCGCATTCCCTTACTGAGGAGCTGCGGATTAAAGTCCCGTCCCGATTGAAGACAAAGTTGGAATAAAACAACTAAATCTTTGAGGCTGTGTTTTTTTGTTTTTAATAAGTTCACTTTAAGCTGAGATGGGCTTTATTTATACCTAATTTCTGGCCGCGGTTTCGCACGCGTTGTTTCTATGAAAACATGGTTATTTCTATCGTATGGGAACTGATTTAAGGTATAATAAAATAAAGTTAAAAAACTACAACCCGACAACGTAAAAGTTGTAAACAAGAGTTCAATGTAACTTTTAAAACTTTTGCGATTTGTTACCATAATTTATTGATTATTTATCGGATATAAATAAAAACAAAGGTACGCGATAAATACCCGATAAATAATCATTAAATTAAGAGTTCAATGATAGGTATTCGAAGTAAATATGGTGTCGATTCTGTTGTTTTAGGATTCATAACCTAAATTTTAAGATTTTAAATTTTTTATGCTAGTTAGAGCTAAAACTTATGGTATTCTCTATATAGGTCATAAAAATACCTATGTATATTAGAACGTTTTTTACTAAATTGAGTTGTTTTAGGTCTTTCAGCTTAATTTTAGAGCTGTCATCCTAATTTTAAACGTGGCAGGTTTTTCAATCATAGAATCGTTTTAATCTAATTGCAATTCCGAAATCCTAAATTTAGCTAATCCTAAAACAACAGAATCGACAGCATTACCTACTGAAAATTATTCATCATTGAATTTTTATACTCAAGTAGTCGGCTGCCCTATCTCTGGTAATCTCTGTTAGTCGTCTCTTACGGCATATTACACGGGGTGAGTTGGAAGGGTCGATTTTTACGCTACGACCATCATGGTTACACAATGAATACTTGTGTTCTCATCACTTTCAAAGCCAAACTAAAACGCTGGCTTGTCTAGCAGACATTCTACTACCTTCAATGAACTCACAAGCCTGAAAGTGGCAAAGTGAGGCAGGTACTTGCAAATGTGATGTACCTACTAAAGATAAAATACACTTAACCTCTCAGCTGTCGCGGCTAATTCAATTATGTTATAAGTACCGATAATTTTTAACTACCAATGTTTATGACATGTAATGTACAATGTTATGTTTAATTCTATTATAAATAAATGAACTGGAACTGAAACTAAAATTCGATTTCTGTGTGAAACAAGTAATTTGTGTGCATGTCGTATGTAAAAATAACTAGAAAACACGCACTCACTTGCAAACAAAGAACCGTATAACATTAGCATGGCAGACCAGTAGTGTAAACGTATCTTGGGTCTGGTCCGGGGGTGCCCTGTAGAAATATTTGCGGAACCCCGCCTCTATGCGGGCTCCATCCTGAAAGAACTGCTAAAATGCCAAAACCATTGCTAGTTTAGTACCCGCCAGTTTTGTTTCATTCCATGGGACGAAGAGTTTGAAAGAGATAGAAGACAAGAGAAAGTAACTGTATTTGTAACCGTATTTTTATTTAAGTTAAACGGTTTTTTTCTACTTAAGTATCTGTTTATTAGTGTATAAGCGTAGATTTTTTTAATTTTACTATCGATTATTTAGGTTATTTGTTAGATAACCGAAAAAAAAATAACACCCACACAATTTTATATTATTGTGGTAAGAAACAAAAAGTAAAACTCCACTCAGTTTCGGGTGATAAAAACGCTGCCATGTTGGCCCAACTCAAAGTCAAAGCTTCATGTCATGACAATACAAAAATGTACAAGTGTGACGTCACGGTTCTACTGCCAATAGCGTTGCTTTTAAAAATTTTGCAATTGAGATTTAAAATATAACTTTTCAATGATTAAATTGTATCTACAATTATATTGTACATCTACACTGTTACTGTTACATAAAAAAGTACAAAAATAAATACACAAATATATGTATTTCTATATCAAAAAGCATATGTAAAACAATAATTAGCTTTTTTGAAGTTGCATGCATACCTATACCCTATCGTCATCTGTATGCCGAATGTCAACTGCTACTGTTTACTACAAAATTTGTATTACTCTGCTTTCTATGGACATGTGAAAGTTTTATAAACTTCCCTCTTGGAGCACTATCACATTTTTCAGAGTTATGAAAACTTTGTTACTTTCAGACTCAGTATACTGAACTTAAGGTGTATACAAAATTTCAGATCAATCCATCAACAGGGAGAGGGTCAAATTTGAATTACTAGATTTGACATAAAAAAACTGGGCTAATTAAAACCGTTCAACTATGAACAAAAGACTCAGCAATAGAATCAAATGAATAACAGGAACAGATGAGTTTAAAAATTATTAATGGTACAGTTATGTTACAGAAACATTTTACAAACAACTCAAAATAGTTTGTGGTTATAATAAATAATAATACTAAATAATGATTGATTGTAATGTTGGACAATTAAAAAAGCATTATCTAACCCCAAGCTAAGCAAAGCTTATGTTATGGGAAGATAACTGATATACTTAATACAATACACTACATAGGTAGACGTACATACAAAAAATAAAAAGTTATGATGAAAAATACAAACTAATGGGGTTAACAGAAATGGGATGGGTATTAGCTATGGAATGAATACAAAACTGGTAGTACCTACAAAAAAGAAATCTAAATCTAGTGTGAAAAAACATGCTCTATGTACTTTATGCATACCATAAATAGGCTACAAGTTATCATATAATTTTCATTTTGGCAATTTAACCTATAATAATTAATTTTGTTTTGAAAACTATAAACCAACTTCGATAACATGGTCTTTACATGGATCCCATTGTCAGAACTGGACCAAATTTTGGGACCACATGGGAAGCACCAGCTTTCAAATAAAAAAGAATCATAAAAATCGGACCAGCCAGTGAAAAGTTCTGAGGTAACAAACATACAAAAAAAATAGAGTCTAAATGAGAACCTCCTTCGTCGGACAGTTAAAAATTAATTAATTTAAAAAAATGGTTTAATTGAATTCTATGGTATATGTATCAAAAATAGTCATAATCTACCAGAAGTTAAGGCATCAAAGAAAGTAGACACATCAAATTTTAATTTGCTGCTGGGTATAAGTATACACCTAGCAAATCTTCTTCAGTTACAATCCCCAATAATTGTGTCTCTAATATTTTAGCAATTAATTACCAATCAATACAATAAAAACATCCTATTGATGCATTTATCTGATTAACATTAATATCAATGCAACCCTTCAAGAGAATGAAACATGTACATAAAGTCTTCATTCAAAATCCTAAGACAAAATAAGTATTACTCAAACTTAATATGTACTTACTTTTGCTTCTGGCTTCCAGTGAGAAACAGGCGGCTCTGGAGGGATCGGAGCCCCCTCTTCTATCAATTGACAGTCTTTAACTAGTAAATCCTTGTCTAAATGCTTCAGTATTAGCCCTGCGGTCTCTTGAGCTCGAGTCATGGTGGACCGTACTATTAAGTCCCATTTTATGTCCAAGCAGGCTAATCGTGCTCCCGTTAGGTCTGCTTGCTTGCGACCTGAAATGGTTGAGATTTCAATTTATTTTTTTTGCTGATAGGGTGTTTATCATGTTAGCATAAGTGTACTCTATCAGACAAACCATCTCAAAGGACCTTGTCGCATTCTACCAGCAGTTAAGGCATCAAAGAAAGTAGACATACATGTCCAAGACGGTAGTTTGGTGGAGTATATCTATACATCTATCCATATAGTTTTCCCTACGCAGCTTTCATTTATTTTAAAACCTACACAAGCATACAAATTCCTCCTACCTTTTGCCATTCAAAATGTAAACCTATTTATGAAAAACTTCACCAATTTTATTAACAAAATAGGCTTGTAAAGTTCTAACTGACCTAATTCAGTAAGCACTCGTTCCTTATCAGTTGATCCTTCTAAGTTATATTGCCCATGTCGAATAAGGAAGATATGGCGGGTTGCCTTGCTTTTAGCCTGCTCCAGTTTCTCATTATACTTGTTCTCATCTTCCGGCTTAGTACTTGATATAGGTTTTACTCTTGACTCTGGTTCTCTGCTGAAAAATGTAAAGTAAACAACATTGTTAGAGTACCTCCTACCTAGAATCAGCTCAGCTTTAGTGCATTATTCACCCATGCATGCAGAAACCAGTATTATGGAGAAATTCATGCAAGCTTTAATTCTATCTCTCAAGCTATAGTGAAGCTGAAGTGTACCTAATCAGCGAGTCCCATTCTGAATCAATAGGTAAGCAATAGAACGGGATATCTAGCATGATTTGCGTGTTTGTGAGTGAAATATGATTGTTTCTCAATAGGTTTTATTTTTGTAGAACTTACTGATCCCAGTTCCTATCCCATTTCACTGACGGAGTGTAGTTTGTCGTCCAGGAGTTGTAGACGTCGAATTTGACACCATTTTTAGGAGCATTCAAGACAAAATAAGCATATCCTCCGCCAGCTGCGCCTAGGCCTACCAACGCTATTTTATGGAATCTTGATAGGGAAGCCATAATTTAGGACAGGCGTTTAATCTTAAACATTAATTATAGCTCTTGGCGTCGTAAATTCTACGATTATTCTATCAAAAAATCGAAAAAATAACCTATCAAAGCAAGTAAGCGCCGTCCGTACCTACATTACTTCTATTCTAACTTCAACTTCAACTTCTTATTTCATGGCTTGCTGTGTCTTTGCTACCACAACTCTGCCAGTGTCCATGTCAATAGAGTCATAAACTTTAGTAGAATAATATAATTACAAAACAAAAAACCCAAACAATACCTCTTTTTGAATAGTACCATTGAATTGTACCAAAAAAAAACAACACAATGTTAGTAAGATGTTTGCACAAACACAAAGGGAAAACAGTACATTACTTCTATAGAACTTAAACCAACCATCTGAGATTGACATTCACATTTTATGTGACACATGTGACATTTTGTCAGCTGGTTCTTCGTCGCGGTTGAGGGTGCCACTTCCACCTCCCAGACCATCTCAGTTGGTGTACCGCAGGGCAGCTGCCTGTCTCCCGCGCTGTACGCCCTCTACACCGACGACATCCCCACCCTGAAGGCCACCTACGCCCCGGGGAAAGGGATGTGTCGCTAGCGCTGTTCGCGGACGACAGCGCCTACTTCGCGTCCTCCACCAGCACCACCATCGCAGCCAGCAAGATGCAGCGGCTGCTGGCTGGCTGGACAAATGGCGCATGGCCGTCAATGTGGGAAAGACAGCCGCGCTATTTATCAGACACCCTTCACTCCTGACGCTTCGGGGGCGGAACATGGCATGGAGCCCGCACACTAGGTACCTCGGCATCGAGATCGACAGGTCGTTGAGGATGCAGCCGCAAGTTAACCGCGCGCTACACCAAGCGCGCGTCGCCCGCGTGCCCCTCCGACCTGTTCTGGGATCTCACCTGCCTCTGAGGACCAAAGTGCAGGTCTACAAAAGCTACGTCCGGTCCGACTCACGCACTATGCAGCGCCGGCCTGGTACGCCCTCATCTCGAAGACCAACAGGGACCGGCTCCAGGCGCTGCAGAACGTCGCCCTGAGGATCTGCACGGGCGCGGGCCGGTACATCAGGAACGACGTCATCGCCCGCGAATTGCAGATCCAATCCATCGAGGAGTTCGTCGTGCGGTCGGCGCGGTGGATGTACGACTGCGCCGACAACGGTCGCCACGAGCACCTCCACCACATCGCGCCGTCCGGTCCCCAGACCACGACCGCCCGTGGCGTGGCGACCTCTCCCGCTGGACCTTACCCCGCCGGAACCACCATGAGTCCTTGGGTTGTAAAAAAAAAAAATATGCAGCCAAAAATTAAATATATATAAGATAGGCAAAAAGAGCATTTTTGCCTCAACCCAAGGACCGAGGGGTCGTCACCCATCGAGTTGAAGCCGGGGTAAAGAGGCCAAGCCTCGAGGCCCCCCTCGAATGTGTGATTTTCAAGCCTTTTTTAACCACTGCGATTAGAAAAAAATATAAAAAACGTTATTTAATCCAATTATTTACTTTCTACGATTTAAAATAACATTATAGCCATTTATCGGAGAAGCAGAAATAGCAATCGACAGCTTCAGATCCTTGTATAAATCTAAAGACGAAAGCCTGAATTCTCTTAGCACTCGAACGCAAGTCATCTTTATCATTTTCTTTCCAATGTCTCTACCTGTAACAAAATAATAAACTGAATTAGGTAATGTCAGTAGATCTCTGTGGTCAGTAGGGACCAACCTCACTAGCACGATTGGTCCACGACGCAGGCCTCACCCTGACAAGAGCCTTACTTAGGTATGTATTGGCTTTTATCTCTAGAGGGTAATGCCCACAATCCCCACGTATGTGGGTTGGGGATCGTATTTCGGTGGTAGAAGTGTTCTGCAGAGGGTGCTGCCGCCCGCCCCTATGATATCTCTTAGTCGTCTCTTACGACACCCGCGGAAAGGGGATAGGTTGTGGTAAATTTAAGCTGGTGGCGCTACCACAGTCAGTCTTAACCTAACCCATGTGTTAAATTAAATTCTACCGCGTTTTTTTAAAGAACACGCTCTACATACCTAAGCAATCCATGGGCCCCAAACTGAAAGGCATGTAACAGTTCGGATGACGCAGTTTAACCTGCTCAGGAGTGAACCGTTCAGGGTCGAAGGCGTCAGGGTTGGTCCAGAAGCGAGGGTCCCGCTGCATGTGGTAGACTGGAACCACGAGAGAACAGCCGGCGGGGAGGGTGCCTGAACCTGAAGTCACGGAAATATAATTTGAAACCAGACGTCTCAAGTGGAAAGCGGTCGGGGCCGGCTGAAGTTTGTATCGCGGCGAGTAACTAAACTTTTTGCTTTTATCTCGTTGGTTTTCTGTGCCTGGTAGGACCCATATTAATCGGCTTCAAAAAGGCTTCAAACATGATATGTTATAAACTTATGACTTATCGCGTTTATCACTTACTCAGGTAAGAACCTTTTTTAATACCCGTGAATTTAAGATAGTACCAAAAAGTATCGAAGAGATTCAGCCGAAACGTCACTCACTTTTGCATTGCGGTACAGCTCGTCCAAATCTACGAATCAATCCCTTCTCAAAAGAGAAGGCTACATTTCGCCCGAATCTCTTCGCGGACGATTATGGCAAAACGTACCCTAACCCGAACAAATTCACTTACTTATAGTAACATCTTCAGACACAGTCCTCTGTATATTCGCCCCTATAGGGAACAGTCTGACGGCCTCGCAGAAGACCATGTCCAGATACGGCATGCGGTTCAGATCCTCTTTCGTTAACCATCTATCTTCGTCTCCCATGACGGATGTTATCTCTGCGTAGAGCTTCTCCTGTTGATTTAGAAATTGAAACGTTTACGCGTAACTCAGACCGCGACATTGCGGGTCCACGGCTGGACGCATGCCTCCCCCTTATTGGTTTTTATGTCAGATTACCCATAACCCCTCGCTGGGCATGTGGGTTAGGGATGTAGTTCGTTGTAAGATGGTAGAGAGACACAGATGACCAATTCTGCCGCGCCGTGTAGCGCCCCTGCGGGTCGCACCGCCGAGGCTGGGCAGTAAATGCGTTAAGCTACCCAGGGAAAAATACTGAGGATGCACTTAATTAATATCTAAAAAAAAGCAATGTTATCTTTAAGTAATATCTTGAATATTTCCGCTAACGTTTATTTGTACTATATATGAACTGATACTGCAACTACTGGGCTGTGTCAGCAGGTTCGATGTGTTTGGTGGTTAGCTTTGGCCCCGCGGCTTCGCACGCTCTATTCAAGTAGCCTATATGGTCGTCCTGGGATACCATTTACCTCCCTGCCAAATTTCATCAAGATTAGTTCAGTCGGGAATGGGATAAAAAGTATCTTATGTCCGTCTTCTGGTTCTAAACTACCTCCTCGCCAATTTTCAGCCAAATCGGTTTTGCTGTTCTTGAGTTATAAATAGTGTATGTGGGTACCTAACTAACACGACTTTCATTTTTAAACATAGATAAACATTTTTTCTAGCTCTAGCAAATGACGAAGTAGAGTTAGGCTGAGTGCAGGGTTGAGTCACGATAGTTTTATTTTAAGACAGTTTAAGACAGACTTTTGCTTTACAAAAAATATGAAGACGCGCAAATTTTAAAGGAGGAAATACTGTCTTGTCTTTGTTGTGACTCAAATCTGAGGAAGCCCTTATATCGTTATGTTCTTACCTGGCATTCAGGATGATACGCGAGCATCAAGAATAAGGCCGACGCAATCTTAGCAGTGGCTTCTTGACTCTGAAACGTAGGTTTGACCATTAGAGCCGGCTTTTGACTATGGGTGGCTAGTACTATTATAAACTCTATGATGGGATGTAACATGTACAACTAGATCAAAACTAGGACAAATCAAAATACCATATTTTTCAGTAGACTAAAACACGTTTAACTTCCAGTAAGCGACGCTAGTAAGTAGTAGTAATTCAATTTTATTTTATCTTCAACTTTTATCAATAAAACTATGAAACGAAAAACATTTTAGATAGTGAATTTTGCCTAAATTTATAAAATTGAAAAGATTATAGCTATAAATCAAACCTGGTCAGTTAGATGATTCAACAATACTAGATCACCTCAAATTATCTCCAAGAAAAATTGCAAATCACTTCATCAAACTCAAGACAACTCAAAGTAACCAAAACAAAAAACCAGCTGAGCTGGTACTGGAGAAAGTACAGTACTTACAGTAGAGTATGTGTGAACAATATTTGTAGAAAATTAGGTAGAGAGCTCACTCCTGAGTGTGGACACTCATGAGTCGTCTTCTGTTTCTATTAGATCTTTCAATGAAGTGACACTTACTGCAGTAAACACAGTGAATGTCTCCTGTACCAGCTCCTCAGGGGTGAGCTCCCAGAGAGGATGAACCTGTCAATGACGCTCAGTTCTGTGCTGCGTTCCGAGACATCTTCTGTTTATATTATATAGTTCAATGAAGTGACACTTACTGAAGTAAACACAGTGAATGTCTCCTGTACCAGCTCCTCAGGAGTGAGCTCTCCAGAGAGGATGAACCTGTCAATGACGCTCAGTTCTGTGCTACGTTCAGAGTGTTCTTCAGTTTCTATTTGATCTTTTCTGAAACAGGATATATCATAAAAATTCAACTAAGTTGACGCTGTCAAAGTTCGTCCTTCAACCTCTTAAGGCGCATACCCGAGCCAATCTGACAGCAATTCCTATTTTATCATATTTTTACGTCTATCATAGGAATTTTTAAAAATCCTACGTTCAGTTTGTGGTATCTATTATAAGCTATTTTTTAATACCTCTTATATATTTTTATCTCATATAGTTTAGGAGGAGAAGCAAAAATAGAGTTTGGTGGCCAAAAAGCGCAATTTCGTATCTCTTCCTAAGCTTTACAAAATGAAACTATTACAGAGGCATTAATAAATAGCTTATAATAGATACCACAAACTGAACGTAGGATTTTAAAAAATTCCTGCGTTCAACGTAATAATAAGATATAATAGTTGGGGGCGCCACTTTCGCTGGTGTATGGGCCTTAAAATGATTGCCATGTGGTATGGAATGATTGTCAGGTGGTGATGGAAGTGACGTAAACATAAATCTAAGTGTTTTTTTTTTCCTAAATTGCAGTGCTGTATTTCTTGCGTCTAAGTGGGAACGCAATGTGGATGCAAGCTACTTTGACGATATCGTAAACAGATTTTCACCTACTTTGACAAACTCTGTGGCGAACCGGATTAGGGACCAGGGACGCATGAGATTTCTGTTTCGTTTCCCTCCTCGGGACAATATTTTCATAGGGTCTGGGTGTTTTCTATGCATAAAAAATATATATCTATGTGGGTTATGTATTGCATTATGTACCTATATCAGTCATCTAGAACCCATAAGACAAGCTCTGCTTACCTTATTTAATATTTATTTACTACCTACCTCATAGGTGTGTGTTGGTTACTTACCGTCTACTTAAGCATAAAATCTTAGAATCCTTGAGGACGTCTTCTCTAAGCTTGATGATAGCTGAGCAGACCTCATTGATTAACTTTATTCCATGCTTCAACTTCTTATGTCTCTCGTTCAGCCAGAAGACAGGATCTATTTGGAGGTACCACCTCGTCATGCGGTCGAATATTATCTGGTATAGGCTGAAAGCAAAAATCTCATCCAATCATCAAATCTCTGCCACAAAGCGGTTTTATTTATTTTTTACCGAATTCAAAAACAGGATTCTCAATTCTACTGTTTTTTATGTTTATTGCCTTTGAACTTTCGACTGGGTGATCCGATTTTGATGATTATTTTTTTATTTAATAGCTGGTGCTTCCCGTTTGGTCTCATTTCAATTTGGACCAGTTCTGACAGTGGCATCCTTGAAAAACCCATATTATTGAAATCGGTATAGGTATAGTTTTTTAAAACAATCTCAACTTGTACCTACACAGATTTCATCGAGATCGACGGTCCCAGCCGTGGGGATTAAGGCATAGATGATGCTGATGATATATTCCAGCCAATTTCAGCTACGCTACGACGCACAGTGAAGGAATTTCGCAATCTAGGGGGATTTAATTCCTGACTGAATTAAATAAAAGATAAAGTTAAAAAAAAATGATATTTAATGATATTCAAATAAATAAAAAAACTTAAATAGTGATGCAAAATAAAGTTGTATATAAAAAAAACAATATGAATATTTTTTTTTATTTAGTCACTAATTCCGCTCTCGGGCTCATTTACGGTAGGCACAGAAAGTAATTCTAGGACCTCAGGCTCAAGAGGACTTCGTTTTCTCTTCATTATAAGCCTGAAACTAGATATAAAGGGATCTGATGATATGAGAAGCCTGTTAAGTAGGTCGGTGTTGGTGTCTATTCGTGACGTTTTTCTAGTAAAGAATTCTCTATATCTTCTATTGTCTTTGTTTCTAGCCTCTTGTGCCTCTTCCGATAACTGGCCAATCGGCAGAATACACGAAGCTATAACATCGCGGCCATGAAATAAAACTTTGTGAACACTCACTGGCATGTTGTACCATGAGTATTCCCTAAGATACAGGTTTCTGGTTTAATATTGATAATAAATAATATTGCTAATGCTCGCCCGCGCCCCGTCGCGACGGGTCGCGGGCGAGCATTATATTTCATGCTGATCGGAATATTAACAGGGTGATTGTCTACCTTTTGTTGGTAGGTATACCCAAGTTTCTGGTTAAATGTATAATTTATGATAGTACCTTCTATGATAAAAGCCTTACCTGTGGAGAATGTGTCGAGCGTAGCTCTCTGCTTCAGCTTAGATGCAAAGTTTTTCTGTTGTCTAGGTATTATTGACATTTTTATACCTAGACGTTTTGGATCTTGCCATTTCTCTACTTATACTTTCTTTTTACATAGGTAGTGACATTTAATTTTGTAAATATCGTCATTTCTATATCTCAGCATAAATATAGCCCTTAATTTTACAAATTCGTAATTTTTATACTTAGTCATTATTCCTGATAGACCTAAGTCGCCAAAACGCCAATAGGGTGCTTACTTATCAGCGGGGTATTTTAATTCCTCGGAAAAGCCGTCGGATTCGACATCGGAAACGTTTCACAACAAAATAGCGTTCTAATAGAGTTCTAAAGATTACAGGCTTATGTCCAGTGAAGGACTGGTAAAGGCTGTTGATGATGATACCTTATCTCTTTCCATTAATCTCAGCTCAATTCAGCTCAGCTCAATTCAGCTCAGCTCAATTCACTCAGCTCCCTTCCTATCTGTCCTTCACCCTTCCCTTCCTAACTTCCTTCCAATCTGTCCCAGAATGGGACTCCCAGTGGCTCTTCTACAACGAGCATAAAAACGGCGAATGCAATCGATAATGTTGTGATATTCAGTGAATCAACATAGATATTATAGGTCGGTACTTACCTTGACGTAACATCAATCAACTCCTGTAAGTGTGGCAGCCCTAAAGTTTGCTCCCTGGTGATGCCCATTAGTGATTCTAAAACAAGTTAACGACAAAAATTAATACCTTTGAAAATGTATGGATTTTTTTAAGGAAACACGGAATAGCTTTTTTCTGTGCTCTAACTAAACCGTATGTGGTGAAAGCTAGTGAAGCTAACCATTGGCCGTTTTTTCCGCACCGGGGCGGCACGGCAGCGACCGACGACGGCACTGCGATACTGTGGGGCGTTTCTAGTACAGAATATTTTGAGTAGTGTGATATGATGTAGTGTGATGCCAGTGATAGGCTCGCATTTTCCCGTTTAAAAGTTGCAATAACAATGTGACTTGAAATGGCTGTTATTCCATTACAGGGCAACGGCGGCGACGACGGCCCCGGCGGCGGCTGCGCCATCCGGGCCGGTGCCGCCGTCGAAGCAAAAGTGTATGAAAATGTTTACCTAGTTTTCCACTCACCTTCGCAATTCTTGAATGCGGTGTAGTCGGCAGCGGCGAAGAGTGAAAGAATAATCTCTAGTCTACCATAGTCAGATTTATAACATCAGGCGCATACCCGAGCCAATATGACGCGCCACCTATTTTTAACCGACTTCGGAAGGAGGAGGTTCTCGATTCGACTGTATTTTATTTATCTTTTCCCTTATTATATACCCCCTATTTTATTTATCGTTACCTCTTTGACTGGGTGGTCCGATTTTCATGATTCTTTTTTTATATGAAAGCTGGTTAAGTTCTGACACTGGGATCTACAGTAAGTAGTACACTAAATCCATGAAAAAACTATAAAAATTCAACTCGTACAGTTTTTAAAACAAAATTAATTATTAATACCTCAGCAAAAGTTTTATCTTGTTATAGTTTGAGATGCGAAAATAGAGTTTGGTGGCCAAAAAGGGCAACTTCGTATCTAGCTGCCTAAGCTTTACAAAATAAAACTATTACACACGTTTTTAATAAATCAATGATTACACAGGCATTAATAAATATATTATAATAAATACCACAAACTACGATGGATTTTTAAAATTTACTTTGATAAACGTAAATATGATAAAATAGGTGGCGGCGTCACTTTCACTCGTGTACGCGCCTAAACGTGCAAAATGAGAAATTATTTATACTAGCTGCGCCCCGCAGCTTTGCACGCGTTGTTCCTATGGAAACGTTAAAAGGTGATTTTTATCCCACGGGAACAGATTTACGGGATAAAAAGTAGCCTATGTTTTATTCCAGTATTAGAATTACCTGTATTCAAAATTTCAGCCAGATCCGTCCAGTAGTTTTGGCGTGAAGAAGTAACAAACATCCATACATCCATCCAAACTTTCGCATTTATAATATTAGTGTGATACTTACGGCAAAAAACATAGCTTGTAGTCTTTACGACCTCCTTATAGATATTTGTACTGCTTCCATTTAGTCGCGACTCCAGTTTTCTTAGTTTCGGCAGAAGGAAATCTATCTCTTGATTCATAAAGTTATTGTAACCTTCTATAGCTTTCTTGCCGTAGTTTGGCATCGCTATTTTTCTGTGTTTCCGCCATTTTGGACCTGGAAATGTGTTAATTTTTTTAAATCCATCATGGTTATTAATAAAAAAGTTATTTGCCACGGGATATTTATTTAAGTTTTATCCAATATAAAACTCACTCGCAGTGCCTTCAGTTATTCAGTGTCATGGCGTATGAAACTGTGCCAAAATATTGGAAAGCTCAAAACTCAAATCATGGTAAATATCCCGTTGTTAGTACATAATTGGAAACGTGTTTGAAACAAACCATCAAACAGAATTCAATACCTACAAATTAAATATTTTGAGTTATTCCCAACGTGTTACTTACGACCCCATGGCCAACGTCTTACGGAAAGTATTCCCAATGTCTCACGAAAGTGAGATCGTCGCGTTTACAATCTACATTATCGAATACTAGCTGCGTCCCGCGGCTTCGCACGCGTTGTTCCTATGGAAACATTGAAAGGTGATTTTCATCCCACGGGAACAGATTTATGGGATAAAAAGTAGCCTATGTTTTATTCCAGGATTAGAATTACCTGTATGCAAAATTCCAGCCAGATCCGTCCAGTAGTTTTGGCGTGAAGAAGTAACAAACATCCATCCATACATCCATACAAACTTATAATATTATTATCGAATATTTATCTTTTTTGATAGGATGCCTATTTTAATCGACTTCAAAAAAGGAGGAGGTTCTCGATTCGACTCTATTTTTTTCTTTTCCCCTTTTTTAAGTTTGTTACCTCAGAACTTTTGACCGATTTTCATTATTCTTTTTTTATATGAAAGCTGGTGCTTCCCGTGTGGTCCCATTTTAATTTGGTTTAGTTCTGACAACGGGATCCATAAAAAATCATAAAAAACTATAAAAATTAAAGTCGGCTTACAGTTTCTTAAAACATAATTAATTATTTATATGGAAGCTGGTGCTTCCCGTGTGGTCCCATTTTAATTTTGTTCCGTTCTGACCATCCATGAAAATCCATGAAAAACTATGAAAAATGAAGTCGGTTTATAGTTTAAGGTCGGTTTATAGTTTTGGTTTATAGTTTTTAAAACAAAATAAATTATATGATTCGAGCTCCGGTTGTTAGAAAATACAAAGACGGTTTTACCATGAAACAGTTTTTCTCTATCTGATAGAGAAAAACATAAAAAGGTAGGTTTTTTTATTACCAGATCCACCGAGGATTCCTTCTCCGATCGTATCTGCCATATATTTGTACATTGGCCCTTTGAAGCTGATCTTCGGGTTTGTAAGGAGTGCCTGTAAAAAAAAAACATCAAAGATTAAGCTATTTGAATGATTTTGAGTTCGAGTTTCTTGATAAACTACCCTACCAAGAGAACTCGTGAGAGTTCTGCTGGTCGAATGTTATGTCATGAAACGTATACCTAGGCTAGTCCATAAGCTCAAAAAGGTGTTGATTCTTTTATAATAATAATTGCACTTTTTTATGTGCTATTAAATCCTCGAGAAAAAAAATTCTTGACGTCATTCCAGTTCGAATGAGCTATGGCTCTTATTTTTAGGAGCTTTATCAAGAATTAACATATATGTCAGTATCTATCTGCTTGCCCCTCTGGTGGAGGCTCCGGAGGGCAATTCTTAAAAAGTCGGAGTTTTCCCTAGGTCCCATAGATTATTATTATCGTTACATTTTTCGCAAAAACCACCCTCCACCATCAAGGAGAACAATGTGTCAATCAGTCAGTCAGTCAGTGAGTGGTAATCGAGCCATATAAATATCAATCCGAAGATTTTGTAATTTTCTTTTATCTTTTTGATTAACATTTTACGCAACATTGGCTAAATTATGTCAACCCAGACGTAGACGCCATTAAAAGAAGAAAAGAAAGAAAGAAATATCATTGTAAATTGTAACATGACTTTCGTGAGACGTTGGGAATATTTACTTTTAGTGAGACGTTGGGAAAAACTCCTGTGAGCGAAGTTAGTTTGCTGAGTACACAGACACGTGTTCTGTGGTTGAGTATAAGCTGGTAGAACGTAGGTACCGTCTCTACAGATTTTACTTAGATCTATACCTAGGTACCTAACACTAACAGTTTCACATAACAGTAACTAATCAACCTATTATCATCTCAAACCATGCCAAGACTAATAAATATTTAGACGTCTATAGCATTTAATTGCTGGCCACTGGATCAAAACCTTTGGCCTCTGAATGAGAGCATGGCTCTGTTCCCACTAAACAATCAACGCGATTTGCATTGTGAGAATTTAGATTGATATATAAAAGGTTTAATTCAAACAAGCTCTTTAAAAAAGGAAGTAAGTACTTAGTGTAGGTAAGTTTTGTGTGCTGCAGAACAACAAATAGGGTATGTATGGCTCATTGTACTTTTTTTTTGCTTAAAAGTAAAAAATCCTCTTTTAGCCAAAACCTTTTCGAGAGCGAGTAGAACGAGAAGGTACAAACAAAAAAGTTGTTTCCAATTGTAAATAAGTATTAGTCTTATTTTATTTCTAATATGTTATTGTAATATTTTATTTTCTATAAACTTTATTATAATTATAAAAAAGTAATGGATAACTTGCGAAAAAAAAAATATTTTGTTTAAAAATCTATAAACCGATGGATCCCATTGTCAGAACTGGACGAATTAACATGGGACAAACGCGAAGCACCAGATTTCGAATAAAAAAAAAAAGACGTGTGGCACTCGGGGACTGCCGCGGTAAAGCTATTGCAATGCCATCTAGAGGCGAGTTGCTGAACTAAAGAGACAAACGTCAAGGTTTTTTCGTTACGGAATTTCTGGATTCGGTCCCCGCGCTCAAGGCCCGCGATAGAAGCTATGCAATAGCTTAAAAAAAAAAAAATCGGAGCACCCAGTCAACAGAATTTTTTTATGGACGATCCCCCAAACATAAAAAACCCTCCTGTTTTGAAGTCGGTTATTAAACAACGTTAATTCCGATAAACTAAAAAGTAGACCCTGCACTAGGGTGGAACGATATTTTTTTTTTTCGATTTTTTTTTTGGAATAGTTTTATTATGTTGCCAATAGCTATCAATAACCTGCATTAAAAATATAAAAATTATTAGACAACTGTAAGAGCCCCCGCCAAGACATAGAAAATTTACAAAAACGACAATTTAGGTGCTATTTGCGCGGGCTACAAAATAGTACGGAATGTATTTAAATAGGTTTCTTTTATTCAAAAACATATTCAAATACAGTAAACTAGCGATTGCAATCAAATATTTCATTATTTCAATATATTTTGGCGCTATTACAGAGCAGCAAAGTGCGGGACGAAGCAGGACGCGGGGGGCCGGGCGGCGGCACGCTTTGATCTACGAATTACATTGTTTTGTTTGTACTAGTGTCGCTAATTACAACACAACAAAAGAACCTACGTTTTTGAACATCGCCGAAATAGTTGGAACGAAAATTGAAGATTTGTGGATGAAATCTTCTATTCCAATCGTCACACACAAACGAGTCTTACAGTTATTAAAAAGTTATCACTCAAAATGCAACAATTTGAAAAAATCTTTGAAGAAACTTAAGGAAGAAAAGTTAGAAGAGTTCAGAGTACAAAGTAGAAAGCTTTTTGATTTGACGTAGCTGCATGTAAATGTAGAGAATTTGTAAACTGTACTTGTTCGAGAGAAAAAAAAGTGCCAAAAGAGGAACAGATATTTTTAGAAGACTAACGCACTAACAGGCTTATGGCTTTAGGAAGAACGGATCTTGTGCAGAGTAAAAAATTGCAGAGTAGAAGATTACGTGCTCTAAAACAAGAAATCAGGCATACCACAAACATCAACAGATCTCAGTACAGACCAGAAATATTTACAAGAAATTACTACTGCTGTCATTAATGGATCCTGCCCTCCTGATTTATTACACAGAAGCCCTGGTAAGCTATCCCATGCCCGCTGGTTGACAAGAGCTAATCGCATACTGCGTTTATATATTTCTACGGAAAATCCACAACAAAACCTAGTGACGTTAGCAACGTTTATCGTAAAATCATACGCCCCTGTCTGGTTTGCCATCAAAACACATTCATCCTGCAAAGATGGTTCAAAACATTTATGGAAGCTCATTAACACCACTAGAAATTTATCCGACGAGTTGTTAGCGATAGTGGACCCTGTTTTAATTCGAAACAGTTATTTTGCTCATCCAGAAAACTTGATGTTGAGTATGATAACCGATTCACGAAAGCACATTAGAGAACTCGCTGCAAGACGCATTTTAAAAGCTCGTCAAGTGAAGAATAATTCTGTTTTGCGTATGTTTGCGGTGCCAAAAGTGAATTTAAATGCAGGTTCTTACATAACTTGATTGATTGGCAACAAAATATATACGAACCCCCAATACTGATGAATATTTCCGATGAGCAGTTACAAGATCTAATTGAAAATGGAGAAGATGCAGTTTTGGAATTTATGAGATTGCCCTGCCACACCCAGGCTGTGGAGAGATCAGTAAAAGTTGTTACAGAAGCGTCTCTAAGTGTATGCGACAAGACAAAAAGAGAGGGATTCATAAAGTCTAAATTAGCATCTCGAAAGCTCATGCCAAAGTTTGAGACGAAAAAGGACTTTTGCCATAAAAAATGACGTTTTTCATAACAATGTAACTTTCTGAACCTGTGTTTACTTTTAAAATAAATGATTCTACTAATTAAACATACTTTTATTTTAAAATTGACATGCATAACATATTATAATTAATTATTATTTAGTTTATAGGGTGTACTATACAAAACGTCTAAAAAACGTATTAAATGAAATTTCAAGTCTATGGCGGGGGCTCAAAGCGTCGAGCTAGAACTTTCAAATTAAGAGGCGTTATTTATCATTATATAACGCAACTTTTCCCTGGTATTCCAAATCAAAATTCGAAAAAAAAAAATTTTTCATACAAAAGTGTTCCACCCTACCCTGCACCCAGAGAGAGCGGTGGTTTTGACCTATTATTATATTACCTTTTGTAATTCTGTAATAGGGTTTATGCATGTGACTTCAAAAAAGCTAATATGTCACGTGTTCTTAATTTTTTCGTTTATGTATTATCTAAATAATCTATTATAAAATAAAAAAGTCCATGCATATAACCATACAGTAGGTATAGTACCTATGTATTCTGTACCTAATTCTTTATTGTACAAAAAAATACAAAGTAGGTATGAACTTATTTAAAAAGATATGTATAAGGGCGAGGATAACTAATAAATAAAGACGTGTGGCACTCGGGGACTGCCGCGGTAAAGCTATTGCAATGCCATCTAGAGGCGAGTTGCTGAACTAAAGAGACAAACGTCAAGGTTTTTTCGTTACGGAATTTCTGGATTCGGTCCCCGCGCTCAAGGCCCGCGAAGCTATGCAATAGCTTAATAAAGAGTTTTCTTCCAGAAAAACCATAGAGTTATAGGAGAGGCTATGGAATAGGTAGAGTAGGTATGTGCACAAATTACGAATATAATATGTTTATGCAACTTCCAATTAGCGCTAACTAAAACAAGAAACTTTATTAGGTAGCTGAGTCACAACAACTAATGAAATGACCCTGGTAATGTGCGAATTCCTAAAACACATGGACTTGCTTGTAAGGTTCTGTATTTTACAAAACCTTACTTTTTGTCCATGACACGACTTTGTAGTCGTGTCTGTCGTGAATTTGGTAATTTATTTACATATTAATTACTCTTTGTACTATTTCAGATACCTATCTCCTTTTTGGCCAATATTTATGCTATGTTTTTCTGTTATAAGTCACTGGAAATAAAGCCGATTACTCAAACGTAATTCAGATTTAAGCACGCATTGAATGACCATTTTTTAACAGTTTTCAATTAAAATATGTAAAAATTCGTCACGTAAGACGTACTTAAATGTAACTTGCGTTGGAGTATGTAGGCGTTTGTATATTTGATACATTTAGAAACTTTAATAAACCATATTCTCTGGCTACTCATGTCAGACTATAATCACACTATATCACACTTCGCACTGAATATTATAAAGGCGAAAGTAAGTATGGATGGATGCTTGTTACCTCTTCACGCCAAAACTACTGAACGGATCTGGCTGAAATTTTGCACACAAGTAATTCTAATCCCGGAATCAAACACAGGATACTTTGTATCCCATAAATCAATTCCCGTGGGATAAAAATCACCTTTAAACGTTTCCATAGGAACAACGCGTGCGAAGCCGCGGGACGAAATAAGGGATTTTGACTCAATTTGATATAAGCGATAAGGCCGCCTATTGTACTTTTGTTTTATGTAATTTTATTTTGTACTGTATTTATTTTGGTATGCAAGAAATTATTTTGTATTGTATTGTATTGTGTTGTATTGATTTATCTTAAAGAACAATGTACAGAACCCCAAACTAAAGAATCAAAGGCGTCAAGACATTCACAAAACTAATGTATGTAGAGATCTGCGCCCGCTATAACCGCTACACTGTAGCTAAGGATAAAATAAATTATATAGCCTGTAAAACTCACGCTTATATAACTTCAGGCAAGCTGCAATAACTTTATTCTGGCATCGTCGGCAAGTGAGTGTGGTGTATTCTCCTAATTTAGCAATGGTGAAAGTTAATTGTGAATTTTGATGCTCAAAACTCCAAATCATGGTAAATATCCCATTGTAAATGATATAAGTGAAATTGTTTTGTACCCAGGTGTGTGTATACAATATCTACTTCTACTACATAGGTACACAGAAGACGTACCAATGAGTGCGAGAGATTTGTGGCAAAATCTGGTTGCAAGATTTACAAGAACAACCGCCAAAAATAATGAGAAAATTGGTGTTAACACATTCATGGCGCAAGACGCAGTGCGCGTCTCCGCGCCCGTGAGACTGGGCAGTGAATGCGTTAACCTGACTGAACCGGATTTCGTGGTCTTAACGAAAGCAAAATGCAAAGATTTATATCCTAAGATACGCCCTTTCGCCCAAAAACTGTGGTATTGTCTTTGGATGCGTGCGACGCCCGCACACTATGAGAAGATAAAATGAGTGCTTCGGTTAATAAATAATTACACAGTACAAAAACACACAATTCACTAATTCTTAGTAAGGGAGCTCACTCACTTCGCTTGGCAACAAACACGGCACGGTCACACTATGGAAAGGGCATGTCTAACGGTTTAAATCTTTGGCAGAACGTGCGACGACGTGCCGCTACACGGGGCCGGAGATGAGCTTGTGCCTTCCGATTCCCGGGCAATGAAGGTGTTACCACTTTACCCACTTTACCACTGGCGGTGGCTGGAGCGAACCGTGGAAGCAGTGACTGTGATAATAATACCAAGTAGTATGTAAATAGTTACCCAACATTAAAAAAATGCATTGCCCGTGAGCGTGACGCATACACATGTGGGCATCTGGTATAAGATAAGCTAGGCAGTGAATGCTATACAGTGGTACTCGGCAAACTAAAACGTATATTTTTTAATTTTTAAGCTATTGCATAGCTTCTATCGCGGGCCTTGAGCGTGGAGACCGAATCCAGAAATTCCGTAACGAAAATAACCTAACACCCCCCACTCCGACCGGCACAGCTTTTTATTTTTGCCATCTATCGATGAATAGCAGAACTTTTAATGACTTTTTGAAATAGAAATATCACGCTTGTCTCTTTAGTTCAGCAACTCGCCTCTAGGTGGTATTGCCCGAGTGCCACACGTCTTTTTTTTCTTTTACTTTTACCTTCCGTTACCACTTCATGACCCATGACGAATTGTCATGTCCATATCCTGATCCGTGTAGGCGACAGACGCGACGCGGTCCACCTCTCCGAGTCACCGCAAGGCAGTCTATGCGATATAATAGCAAATTACGCTGGCATTCCATTCTCAACCTCAAACTCAACCCAACAGCCTATATTACTCCATTGCTCGACGCAAGCCTCCGTCTAATAAGCGCCTTTTGCTTTTATCTCATGAGGGGTATGCCCATAATCCCCTCGCTGAGCATGCGGGTTAAGGATCGCAGTTCAATGGAAGAATTGTTCTGTAGGGGGCGCTGCTGCCCACCCCTTGTGGATATCCTTTGGCCTCTTACGACACCCGCGGAATAAGTTAGGTGGTGTAATTTCAATCTCGGCACACGGTGTAACACTAAGTACCCATAAGCATTTGAATAGGATAATATCACAGATCACAGAAACTAAGAAGATATGAAAATGGGGCGGGGCCGGTGACGCAGTAATATGCTCAAAACGAGAACACATCGCTCACGGCAGTAATATTGTCATTTAGTTGAAGTTTGAACGTTGGCCACGAAGGATATTCAAGTTAGAGGGAAATGCCGTATTGTAGTATACTTACAATAGTTATTTGCAAAAATAGAAGTGATATTATGAACTTTAAGTCAAATGGAATCACATACCATCGGTAAGTACTGAAAATAATATGTTTTTCATACTAAAACTTTAAAAATATTTATAAGTTGATTGATGTCTTGATTTCGCAACGTCTTTATTATGATGACTGATAGCCAGTCGCGATATTGTTGTAAACTGTTTACAATGCTTGCTCTGTACTAATGACTATTCGAACGTTGAGTTCCAATGCCGCAATGGATAATTAACATATTGAAGCTCACAGAATACGTTCAACCGCGTGGTACGACCACTGCTCGTAGTCGTGAGTTAGTGATGTGACTCGAGTGTGTTCTTTGTCGATAAAGATTGTCATTTTTGATACCTATTATGCATGATGGACGCAGGCCTCCTCCTAATAAGAACCTTTTTTAGCTGTTATCTCGTGGGGGATCCCCATGAGATATGGGGATATACTATAATCCCCACGCTGGGCATGCATATCAGATTATCTCATGGGGGATTCCCCCATGAGATAATCTGATATTTTGTAATCTATGTACCATTTAAATTTGTTAGCCTATTATTATAATTATTCAGTATTCATATATTTTTTAATAAATCATTATCCACAGATCTGTATTTCATTTTATGATAACGTCTATTAACTCATAAAAAAGATAACCAATGTTTGTTTACTGACTTCATCACCATGAAGTCATGTTTACTTAATTAGTCAAAGTCAAAGTCAAAGTCAAATCGTTTATTTCTTTAGACTTACAAAATAAGTACTTAGACAAGTCAAATTTTTACTAAATATATAAACAGCTTGATAAATAGTTATTACTATCAACAAGAAATAAGGTGCAATTGACTTTAATTCACTTCAATTTTTTGTCCACTAGCGGAAGAAGTGAAAAAGAAACCACTAGCAAGTCCATCGCTTATCAACTAATACAATCTTAGGATAACTAAGTCTAACTGGTCTTACATACTATTGTCTGTATGGAACTGGGCGACATCCGGCCAAGCGTTAACATCATTTACGTAGTCATCTACGGAGTAATAGGCTTTCTTGATAAGATTTCGTTTTATGTACAGTTTAAATTTACGAATAGGGAGCTCAGTTGCTTCAGATGGAAGCTTATTATAGAATCTTACGCAATTGCCCACAAATGATTTCCCTACCTTTCGTAATCTATATGATGGGATGTGTAATTTGTTCTTGTTTCTTGTATTTTTATTGTGAACATCACACCTTTTCATAAAGTTATCTCTGTTTTTGTGTGTATACATTAGATTTTCATAGATGTATTGCGATATTACTGTTAAAATATTTATTTCTTTAAATAATTCCCTTAACGAGTCTCGTGGATTTAATTTATAAATAGCGCGTACCGCCCTTTTCTGAATAACAAAGATAGTCTGGATGTCAGCTGCCTGTCCCCAAAGCAAAATACCATAAGACATAACACTATGGAAGTAACTGAAGTAAACTAACCTAGCTGTATCTTCATCGGTAATGTATCTAATTGTTCGAACCGCATACGCTGCTGAACTAAGTCTGTTTGCGAGAGCATCAATTTGCGGTCTCCATTGAAGAGAGGAATCAATATGTAACCCTAGGAAAACAGTTGAGTCTACAAGGTGAACAATCTCATCCTTTAGCATTATCTTAGTTGGGAGCTCTCTTACATTTGGTAACATGAATTTTATGCATTTGGTTTTTGAAGCATTGAGTAAGAGGTTATTGGCGGTGAACCAATCTAGTATTTGTGAAAGAGAATTATTTACATCGTCATAATTATGTTTATTTCTGTCAACTTTAAAAATCAATGAAGTATCATCAGCAAATAAGACTATATCACAGAGATCTTTTGCTAGAAATGGGAGATCATTTACATATACTAAAAATAGAAAAGGACCCAATATTGATCCTTGCGGGACTCCTAAATCGATTTTTGATCCCCTAGATCTTTCTTTACCAATATCTACTTTTTGGACTCTATCAGATAAATATGATTGCATAAGGTCCAGTGCCTTGTTTTGAATTCCATAATGTCTTAGTTTATTTATTAATGTACCATGATCAACGCAATCAAAAGCTTTAGAAAGGTCACAAAATACACCAATAGCGTTTTTCGCTTTATCCCATGCATCCAATATGTGCTTTAATAGAACTGTACCAGCATCAGTTGTCGATCTACCCTTGGTGAAGCCAAATTGATTTTTATGTAACAATCTATTGAGGTTGAAGTGAGAGGACAACTGTGTGAGAATAATTTTTTCAAAAACTTTACTCATTGCAGGAAGTATTGAAATTGGCCTGTAATTGGCCGGATCAGTGTGGCTACCTGATTTATAAAGAGGAACCAGTTTACTATATTTCATGAGATCAGGGAAAACTCCTGCATCAACACAACTATTGAAAATGTAAGCCAAGTATGGAGCAACTTCCTTAATAATAGAACTCAGTACTTTGGTTGAAATACCCCAAAGATCCTCAGTATTTTTGATGTTAATTGACTTAAATGTTTTCACAATATAATTAGCGTTTACATGACTGAATATAAAAACCTCGGTACATTTATCTACAGATGATTCTAATAATTTAACCGCGATTGAAGGTGAGGAGTTTAGAGACCGGGTAACAACTTTAGGAATATCAGAAAAGAATGAATCAAAAGCATCGGCAATATCTTTATCGTTTACAAGTATTGAATTATTAATTTTTAACCTTATTTCTCTTTTTCGTGACTTAGATTTACCAGTTTCGTTATTTATAAGTCTCCATGTTGCTTTGATTTTATCAGATGAGTTTACAATTTTTTTCCTCAAAAACAGGCATTTCGCTGTGTTACAGACTTTTTTAAATGTTTTTGAGTAGTTTGTTACATACAAAAGAAACGCAGGATCATTTAACATAGCTTCTCTAGCACCATAAAGATCATATAGTCTATTCCTACTTCTATAAATACCGGGAGTGGCCCAATCGGTAAATCCGACCCTGTCCCTAACTGTGCATGTTTTATATTTAAATACTTCGCTGTGTTCTTTGTTTATAACACTTAAAAGTTTGGCAAAAAGATCATTAGGGTTATCGGAACAAGTTATATTAGCTACTGCTAGTTCCACTTGACTTTGAAAATTCTTAATACGGCTCTCTGTAATAGGCCTATAGGTATATTTCTCAACTTTGTTTTTATCGTTAAGATTATAACTAAAATTAACACTCTGACCATAGTGGTCTGATTTGAAATGTTTGATTACTGCTTTGTTGGTTGGAGATAGACTGCAATAAATATTATCTAAACAAGTGGCAGATGTTAGGGTTACCCTAGTAGGATCATGAAAAAGATGTCGTAAACTAAAGCATTTGAATAAATTAAGCAGCCTATCGGCGAGGGGATTCGCTAAAATATCTATATTAAAGTCGCCACAAACAATGAGATCCTTTCTACATGAAAATAATTTCAGCAAAACCTCTTCCATAGTACATTCAAAAGCTACTTGATTTGCGTCAGGAGGGCGGTACACGCACACTATGATGTGTCGCTCCAGTTCCACACAAGAAAGTTCAATAGTCCTCTCAATAGTGAGGTTTACAATATCTTTACGTTCTTTACATTTAAGACTATTTTTAACTATAATCAAAGAGCCACCACGTATTGCAGCTTTTCTTTTATAGGAACTTGCAAAACAATAGTTATTATAAAAGGGCAGTAACTGATTTTTTACAATCCAGTGTTCTGATAAGCACATAACATCTACATTCAAATAATTCAAAAATAATTCTAATTCTAGGATTTTGCTGGGTAAGCCTTGTATATTCTGATGGACTATATGAAATGAATTTTGCTTTCCCGTTGTCGCTGTGGTCAGTTTAAATTTGTATTTACTGACACAATAGCTTTAATGCCCTCATTAGTACTGCTACTAACTATATAGACAGGCTCGTCAGGTAACTGCGTTATACTATTTATAACGGGATCAAAAATATTATATGCTAACAATTTAGCAATGTTCAGTTTGTTTTTTTTGCTTAGGTACATTGTATCCTTAATCAAAAAAGTATTACTAATAAAGTTATTAGTATCAAAAAATAATACATCACTATGACGACATGTCATGTTGTACATCAGCATGTTATTTTTACATATATTGTCATTTTGAATTGATGTCAATGACTTTGAGTAAGGAAAGGAGCAAATAATAAGTTTCCCTAGTCCATTCTGTACCTTTCCCAGAAGTACTTCAACTAGCCTAATCAACTGTGACCGTTTCACACAACTTTCACCAAGCTGAACAATTAAAGTTGTACTCTTATTCAGAGAGTCATCTTGCTGAATGCTATCGGTAATTATATTTATGTTGGCATTTGGATAGCAATTGTTAACTACATTTTGCGTGCAGTGAATTACCTATTAATTTTATTTCAATTCATAGCGTAAAAACGATGACCAAGTCGTTTCACGTTTTATCGACAAGCAATCCCTATCGTAAACGCATATTTTTGTGTCTATAGTGGTGCTGTACGAACGTCACTTGCAACCTTGTGTGCGAACGAATAGTTGCACTCCATGCGTTGTGTGCATGACACGCACACCACGCGAAGTATTGTTTTTATTTGGTTAACTGTGTGTGCGTGAGCTTGGATTGCGACCATAGGTTTTGTACTTAGCGCACAGGACTGCCATCTCTCTATAGCTCTGTGGATAATATGATACCTTCAAATCATCAGGATCGCTGACTATGATGTTGAGGTCAGGTCCGAGCCAGATGCGGACAGCAGAGCCGTATTTCACTATCAGAGTTCGTATAACTTCTGGTACTTCTGGAACAATTTCATGAAAATGACATAATGGTAATGATAAGGATCAGCTGAGGCTAAGCGACACAAAAACCTGCAGAAGGTTAGTGTGTCGCTTAGCCTCAACTGATTCTGTGAGGAGGCGGGGAAAAGGCCTTTCCATCTTCTTTGAGAGTGCGGAGCACTGATGCAAAAACGTAGCATCCATCTGGGCAAGCACCAGCACAGCCCAGATGAGCAACGAGGCATCACTCGGAAGAAAATCCTTTATACAGTTCCTAGAAGCTGGGTCTGTGGAGAACTATGAACGCCGCTGCTTCGAGGCTGAACACGCAAAGAAGCGATCACAATAAGCCTCACTGAATCACTAATCACTAAAGGCCGTAGTGAGTGACACAAAAGCCACATAAAACTAATAAACAAAAAGTATCAGTTGAGCTATCTTAGTATTGTTGTGTGTCTTTCATCTGTCAAGCAGCCCCGCCAATTTGGTGCTTTCAACCATGCCAATAAATGTACCATAAAATAGTGCTTCTCGGTGCTTAAGTAAAATAAATAGTGCCCCAGTACTTTAGAAGATATTTAGGTCTTTCACCTTGACGTCAGCTCCGTAGCTAGCTCTACTGTTGCAATCACAGGTTGTAATTGTCTATTCTTTAATTGTAATTTTCTTTGTAAATAAACTAATCAGAGGGGTGAGTCTATTTGACTTTAGCCTCGAGACGTGATTGTGACGTCGTCGCATTGGATTTGCGTAGTTCCCTGTCCGCAATATAGAGGCGCTGTAACAAATTGTATGGAGAAAGTAGACGTCACGATCTCGTCTGGTTACTAACAACAAATAGCCTCACCCCTCTAAAACGCGATTTACTTATGATACGATATGATTTTATTATTACTTTACGATACGATTTACTTACGATTAGACAATGGTTTAAATCGTAAGAGATTGTGATTTACTAATACGAGTATACAAAGATTTAAATCATTAGATACGCCGCCCAACAACTGTGGCATTGTCTTTAGACACTAATAAGTTAATAAAATTAATTAGTGTTGTTTTCAATAAACCTGACTGTTATTATTGCCATTTATTGTGCAATCACATTGCAAGAACTTTTGTGAACAAGCACTCCAAAAAAACACACAATTCACTGATGTACTAAATGAGTGAGCACACTCACTTCGTTACAAGTCGCGGTCTCACTATACGAAAAGAGTCTATCTAAAGATTTAAATCTTTGCTAATATTGTTTGTTTTACTAATATTTAGATAGAGGTTTCTAAACTCGATTTTATCAGGTTTCTTCGCTTTATTTCAGCAAAATGAAACATTTCCAAGAGAGGACTCTACAAAATCTACATGCAGATGTACTCAGAATCTTCGGCAAACGATCTGAGCGTTCTCCTTTGCCGAAGGTTCTGAGTATGTCAGTGTGTACATCATCATCAGCAAGAAAGCCTATTATATATACTTATAGATGATTACATTAATGTTAATGCTTGGCCGGATGTCGCCCAGTTCCACACCGACAACATTATGTAAGAACATAAATTAGTTGTGTTAGACTTAGATACGCAAAGATTGTATTCACTTCACTTCTTCCTCTAGTGGACAAACAATTTAATGATGAATTAGAGTCAATTGCACCTTATTTCGTATTTTATAGTATTACTATTTATCAAGCTGTTTAATATTAGTAAAATTTTTACTTGTTAAGTGCTTATTTTGTAAGTCTAAAGAAATAATTTGAGAAAAGATGATCGATTTGACTCTGACATCACATCGATCATCTTTGAGAAGAGGACACCAACGCTGATCCAGATAAAAAAATCTCAATTGATACTCATTTTGAGCCATTCAGTTGTGTGGTGCTAGCTTAGAATTTGCACCCAACCCCTGGGTGTCGTAAGAGGCGACTAAGGGATATCCATCGGGGACGGGCAGCATCGCCCCCTACCTCTACCTACGCGTGTACTTGCGTGATTGCAGATCTGCATCATCGTGCGGGTTTTTTAAACACTCACGCCACGCGCGTAGTTGCGTTTTGTGGATTCACGACGGCTCTGACTAAAGCCCTCCGCAGACAGCCGCTAATTAGTTAGCGCGTCTTGCCGTCTCGCCCGTGTGTAATGTTATGAAGCCCATTTTTCGGACATCACCTTTTTTTGGCAAAAACCGATAGATCAAATGATTTCAAACGTTATAGTAGAACTCCGATTGCAACAAAATATGCAAATTTAAAAAAATTATAACTCCTTAATTAAACACATTTGGTCTATCGGTTTTTTCCAAAAAAAGGTGATGTCCGAAAAATGGGCTCCATAACACACTGTGCGAGGGTGCATGTTTCTCCACGCTTGAGCGCGAGATTTGCATGAACGCGCGTGGATGCATTTTCTGTGTGATGGACTGTGCGGGTTTTCTATACAAACGGAGATACTTACAAGCAACGTTAGAACACGCATTCACGCAACATGCGTGGTGCGTGGCAGTGTTATTCGCCTTAAGAATCGGCGGAACTCAACCCGTGGAGATCGTAAGAAGCGACTAGAGAAACCTCTACCAGACGTCTGCTGCATAAGAAAAGATGTATTTATCTATTCTTATGGCAGCAGCTTATTTTGTATATTTGTGTCACCGCTACTGCGATCACAAACCCGCCTGCCAAGCGTGGTGATTATGGTAACGACAGGTTGGTGGAGGCACGTCCAGCCGTGGACGTATGAGTGTTGATACTTGATAGGTATCAACACTCATACTGTGACTACGTGACTTTGTACGGGGATCACAAAAGCCACTATCAAATTATAGAAATTGTGCCAGCTGTAATTGGGGTAAATGCCCATAATCCCCACGCTGGGCATGCGGGTTGGGGATCGCTGTTTGGTGGTATAATTGTTCTGCAAGGGGCGTCGCTGACGCCCCCCGGTGGATAACCCTTAGTCGCCTCTTACGACACCCGCGGGAAGAGTTAGGGTAAATTCTAAGCCAGCACCACGCAGCTGTAATACTAGTTAATAATAATAATAGTAATAATAAAAATATTTATTTACGTTTACAATTTTTAAAATGATCACTGTCTAGTATAAGCATGCTTCATGTGTGTACGATCTGCAGATATTTGTTCAGGGCGTTCTGGATGTTTTAAATATCTATCTATGTAGTGTATTGTATTATGTATATTAGTTATCTAGTACCCATAACACAAGCTCTGCTTAGCTTGGGGCTAGACAATGCTGTGTGAATTGTCCTACATTATTTATTTATTTATTAATTACGATTGTAATTTAGTCCTAATTTGTTATTGGTAATGTTAATGACCTAATGACACTATGTGATCTGCAGGTTCTGCTCTTGAGAAGACAACGTCTTTATTTAAAGTTGTATAAGTAGGTACCTAAGCGAATTTTGTAAAATCTTTTGAAAAAATAAAAATCTAAAGCCATAAAATAAAACTAAGATTTTTTCTTTTATGATTTCCTTGGTCTGCACAGCGTATCGCGGACGCGTGATCTACATATTTATAATAAAAAATATTGATTTTGTTTAAAAAAAACTAAAAACCAACTTTATGAAAATTATATGGATCCCACTGTCAAAACTGGACTAAATTATAATGAGACCACACTAGAAGCACCAGCCTTCAAATAAAAAAAGAATCATGTAAATCAGAGCACCCAGTCAAAAGTTCTGAGGTAATAAACATAAATAAACAAACGAATTGAGAATTTCCACCTTTTTTTGAAGTCAGATAAATAAATAATTGGTACCGTTCATAATGAATGTAAACGGGTTAACTACGAACCTTGTTTGTGTTGGCAGAACACGAACGTTTCATCCCTTAACGAGGGACATCTTCAGGGCGAATGCGGTTCTAGACGCGCACGTTCCGCATCCCTTCGAAACGTTGGTCCAACACAACAAGATTCTTAGTTAACCCGTTTACATTCATGAATTCGTCAAACTACGAAAGTTTCTATAATAAAATAATCGGTACCGGTTCAGTATAATCGACACACTTCGGTGGTAGGCCATACTTACAATGTCAATTAGGTACACAGCATATAGACTTAGGTACCCATACCGCGTACTTAATGACCTTGCTAAGGTATCGAAGCTTGCCTACAATTATCCCGCTAAAATTATTGATCTACAATGTAACGTAGCGTAGTGCATAGTAATGTACCTAACGAATATTCGCGCACGCGAATTTTCGCTATTATCGATATTCGTATTTTGGTATTTGCAAGAATTCATTTTTCATCAGAATTCATATCTCGATTGCAAAATGGGAATATTTTATTTTGTCATTAAAGTTTATATTTGTCATGAACTTGAACGAATAATAGATCTATCGCCTCGATATATTTACATGCTCAGATAAATAAAAAATGTCACCAGGTATGATTTACCAAATTAATGTCTATGTATCTAAAATAAGAGAATCTTCAATAAAATCGTAGTTAATTCATGAATAATATTTCGTTCTCAAAATGATAGGTTTATTTATACGCAACATAAAATATTAATATTAAATAATTTGCAATCTTTAGTCCTAAACCGGATTGATAAATTTTCATAGCGTGCCAATTTGGTTCTAATTTATAAACCTGATCTATTAAATTAGTAACGAATAGTATTATTTTAGTAACTGAATGAAATAAAATTTAACAACTGTACTGGTGACAAAATCACAAAAACGGGAGATCTACAAAAATCTTTGAAAAAAAAAACAATTCAATCTATATAAATTGTTGTTTTATCTATAATATCTTGTCTCAATTGGGTTTTCTTATGCTGTAGAACGAAATCATGGTTTACTAAAGCGCAAAAAAATAGCGGCAAATTATTTAAGTCGATATTCGAATAGTTCACATACATATGAATTCGCAATTGTGAGCGTCCATCGATCGTAATTGCCTTCGCGAATGTGTCAAAACTTACATTACATTACATCACTAGTAAGATGTATAATCATAAATAATTTAAGGCGATTAGATCCAGTTTCTAGCCAGTGACTCAGTGACTTGTCACTCCCTATTTGTGTGGTAGGTAGAAAATTACGGTACCTAACACTATAATTAGTAAGCTTGTATTATAATAGTCTTCATGGAAGTAATTAAAACGCCAAGTGTGGGTTTAGTGCAATTATAAAGATCAGTATGTTGCCAGCAGGTATTCCTTCCGGCTGATAAAATCCAAAATCAATTTATCCTTTAAACCAAGTTTTTTTTTATCTGTAGGTATTAAATCATCGATCAAGGTATGCGGCAAATACTTGAACGAAGGTTTAAAAGTAAAGAGACTATTTTAAAAAACTGGCGCGATTTTCTTTGTCATGCAGCAGCCGACTACGTTACTTACAACTCTAGGCCTTTATGAAAAACAAAAGGCGATCGAGTAAATTCGAAAAATTTACCTACGACCTTTGATCTACGAGTACTATCAAGAAAAAAAAACCTAGCTACAAAATAGTAATACAGCCTTACAAAGGCACCAATTTTTTTTAAAACCTTTTTTTTATGGTATTTATTAATTGGTAACTCCTGCTTTCCTTCAAATCAATATAAAAAATATAAACAAGAATGTATAACTATGCCTATTTGACTTTTTTTGTGCGTAATTATTTAATTTTAGATACTCTTAAATTTGTAAGAACAAATAGCTAATCCTAAACAAAATAATAAGTTGATTGATGGATTATTTATAGTCTAATACATAAGCAATTTTTATTGCTTCTGGCAAACCCTAAAGATACCTACATAATCGTTTTGAATCAACTCAACGATACCATATAATTTGACCTAGGGTCTCCTGCATTCCGACAGACGATCGATTATAGATTAATTCACACTAGTATCTACTTACCTAGCTTAGGTAGGCTCTAGGTAGGCTGGTAATAAATAATTACTATTCTATTTGGTAGACGGTGAACAGCTGTTGACCAGATCAACATAATAACCCTGTGTAATGAAATAGGTGATTTTTGTTTGCATCAAGTACCTAGCTAACCGTTTTTCACTTCCTATGTTAGTGTTAATTCTTAGTTTAAATTAATATCTAGTTAAGTTTCTCCTCCATAAATGTTTAGTTGAATGTTGTAATGTGTCAAATAAACTATTTCATTTTAAATGTTTCGGTGTCATTCCTTTGCCTGCACTAGCAGCGGGAGAATTATCAAAATTCAGGCTATCGGGCTACTCTGTAGAAAGTGATGCGTGGTCAATGACACTGGTCATACATAAAAAAAATATAGTAGGTACGTACGCGTCGACTTGAGAACCTCCTCCGTTTTTTTGTCAGTAAAAAAGGAATTAATTTTTTGGTTTGATATTGTAAATTTGAAACCACTGTCAATCGGTGTGATCGGATAGTATTTCGAATTTTTTTCGAGATGTCAACACATCAAAGTTTTCTGCAGACTTAATTTATGATATTACGTCATCAAATTATAGAGTTAGTAGGTAAGTAGACTGTTTTTCCACCATCATCATTAAACCAAACTTACCTTCAGGTCTTACGATGAAGGATAGAGCGTTGCCAAGGAAGGGCAACCCCGGTGGGCCCGGAAAAGAACTGGCTTTCCTCAATAGACGTCTGTTCTTCTGCCTCCATCGCAGCCAGAAGACCAGAAGACCAGACAGCAGGAAAAGCACCCAGCTCATTCTAGAAATGGTTAGAATTGTATTTATTTTGAACTCTATGGACTCTCTCCGAATAGTTAACGTCACACTCGGCCTGGTGACTTCTTTAGTAGAACCATGTAAGTAGTAGAACTATATACAGGGTGGAAAAAATCTATGGGCCCTGGAGCGGAATATTAATTAATCTTTTAGTTAGCTCATTTTACTGAAAGGAAACATTCCTTTATTTTTAAAAAGAAACAAAATCGCATTCAAATATCTTTTAAAAATTGCTTGTCCCACCTGGGAATCGAACCAACTAAAAATTAAAAAAAGAAACCATCGCTATTTTGTTATGCGAATCAGTAGGATTATTGTTCAGGGTAAAATTTGTCTGATAAAAAATTGGTCAAATTATATAGACTCCTATAAAGTTAAAATTATATTATATAGGAGGACCTATTACCTACTTGGCTCCGGATCGCCAAAAGAATATTTATTATAAGTTTTTGTTTTTATTGTGTGGCACAAACGTTTTTCGTTGTGATTCAAATTAATAAACGTTAATAAAAAGTAAATTATAAAACAAATTTAGAACAAAGTGTTTACAATTTTAATTAATTTTGTTTAAAAAAACTATAAACCGACTTTAATTATATGGATCCTATTGTCAGAATTGGACCAAATTAAAATAGGACCAAACGGGAAGCGCAGCTTTCAAATAAAAAACAATCATGAAAATCGGAGCAGTCAAAAGTTCTGAGGTAATAAGCATAAAAAAACCGTCGAATTGAGAACCTACTCCTTTTTTGAAGTCGGTTAAAACAGTTAAGCAAATTGTAGATCGCTCGCGCTGCAAAAAATCTAGAGTCAAAAATCTCAATCGGATCGAGTCAGTCGGATCGCGACGCTATGGCCCGCTGCAGACATGGCAAAGCAGTTTTGTTTCTAACAAGAAGTCGATCATTGGTTTACTCTTACAAATCTTTATGCCATCGGGTTTCCACCGCGAAAGGGTCGTTTATTCCGATTTGTTCCTTTGACAATTTCTTTAAAGGGACAAATGTGTCTTTTCTTCCCATTAGTTCCTTCCAAATTATTAAAGGAACTAATGGGAAGAAAAAGTATCATTTGTCCCTTTAAAGGAACTGTCAAAGGAACAAATGGGAATAAACGGAAATGGTAATGAACAGGATATGAGAAAGGTAAGTTAACTCTCTCACTCTTTTCCACTCTACTATCTTTCTGCTAAGCGAGAAGAAAGATTTTTCCGGACGACTATTTGTTCCTGGAAATACAAGTACCTATGCAGTTTACTCTACCTTAAGCCTTAAGCCAGTCTACATTAAGGCCACTGTATGCCATGTACATATGAGCAAAACAAATAAATAACTCGCAAATAATCGATTTTGAGTTAGATTAAATCGAAATCTACTATTTGGGAGTTAAAATGGGTCCGCTCAGCTCCCGGTGGAAACCCGGCTGTAAGATGAGTTAAAATTAATTTTGTTTAAAAAAACACTATAAACCGACTTAAATTTTAATAGTTTTTTCATGGATTTTCATGGATCTTATTGTCAGAACTGAACCAAACGAAGATGGGACCACACGGGAAGCACCAGCTTTCATATAAAAGAAGAATCATACAAATCAGACCACCCAATAAACAGTTCTGAGGCAACAAACCTTAAAAAAAATAGAAAAAAATACAGTTGAATTGAGAACCTTTTTTGATATTGGTTAAAAAACAAACGAAGAAATTGTAGAACTCAATTATCTGCTGATTTTGATCAAATCAGATAAATTATGAAGTACTAGGATCATCGGAGTAGATCGTAGAAGCTCGTAACGGTTTTGAAATCTTTCATGCATAATTTCATTTGCCTCTTCTCCTACATATTTTTTTAAAATTACCTTTTTTCTGCGGACGATTAAATAAACAAATCTAGATTGTAGCTGAACATAAAATTATTGATTTCCTTGTGGATTAAGTCAGGTGTACTCTGCACAAAATCAAAAATTCTCAAACACACTTTCAAAACACACTTTTCCGTGAAGTTGGTTTACCTACATTACTTGACTAGTCCACCTAGTAAGACAGACTGTGACCGACTCGATTTATAACTATAATTCTTTGCGGAAAAGAAAAACAATGCCATGAAAATATAATTATGCTTTACTCTAGGTCACAGGTTTCAGCCGAGCGAAATACTTAGGTAATACATACGTAATACAAGATAATCGCCCCGACTTCATTCATAGCGATATCAGAACAGTTTATCCAGTGCACGAACTGGCATTCACTTATTTTTTTTTATATTTTGTCTATGGTTAGGTATGTTGTTGTCATCTTTGTGTAATGTTATGTCGTCACTCATAGGGAACCCTAACTGAAAACCAGCGCAGTATTGGGCAATAATTGCCATATACTGCAAAATGCTGAGCTAGGGTCCTTTTTTACCCAATGTATTGTTAGATTTAAGTACCTACTGATTAGTTCTATTTATTTTGTTAATTATTGTGCGTACCACGCCTATCCTATTGTATAAACAAATTTCTATCCTTATCTTTATTTACTGTCAAATTTTTCAACCACAAAAATCTTTGGCTTTTGCAGTGGAACTAATAAAATTGTGTGGTGCTGGCTTAGAATTTGCACCACCCCAACTCTTCCCGTGGGTGTCGTAAGAGGCGACAAAGGGATATCTATTGAGGGGCGGGCAGCAGCGCCCCCTGCAGAACATGGGGCGTGGGTTGCAGTGGAACTATTAAAATTATATAGCTGTGTGGTGCTGGCTTACAATTTGCACCACCCCAACTCCTCCCGTGGGTGTCGTAAGAGGCGACTAAGACAGCAGCGCCACCTGCAGAACATGGGGGATTATGGGCTTTACCCATGAGACAAATGCCAATAAGTCGCTTATTAGGGGGAGGCCTGCGTCCAGCAGTGGACCAATACAGGCTGTTAAGGTTGAGGTTGTTGTCATTGGCAGTTTGGGGTACGTATGGTATGTATGGTGGAAGTGCAATAGTTACTTCCCGAATAACTGTCCAACCTTTGATGAGAAAATTTGTTAGGTAACTGAAGAGTGTGAAATGTGCCGGTACTTAGTGGGCAAGATGAGAGAAAAAAAAATATCTATCTATGTAGTGTATTGTATTATGTTTATCAGTTATCTAGTACCCATAACACAAGCTTTGCTTAGCTTGGGGCTAGATAATGCTGTGTGAATTGTCCAGCATTATTTATTATTATTTATTTATTTATTAGATTGTTTTCAGGATTCCGTACCCTAAGGGTAAAACGGGACCCTCCACTAGCCTCCGCTGTCTGTCTGTCCGTCTGTCACCTGTATCTCATGAACCGTGAAAGCTAGGCAGTTGATTTTTTCAGCGATGATGTATTCCTGTTGCCGCTATAACAACAAATAAAAATTATATAATATTTGTAAATAAGGGGGCAACGTCCCTATAACCTTGGAACCGATTACCGAGGTTAAGCAACGTCGGGCGCGGTCAGTACTTGGATGGGTGACCGCGTCACGTTGACTTTTTGTTTTCTTACGAGGAAAGATTTGTATTTTTTTATTTTTATAGATATGGTACGGAACCCTTCGTGCATGAGTCCGCTGTCCGACTCGCACTTGGCCGGTTTTATTTAAATGATCACAAGTTTCAATCGAGCAAAATACGAAGCCAAGACGATAGCGAAATACTAATTAAGTAGTCTAGGTCTAGGATGGTCTAGACAAATTCGAATTATTTAGGATACTTTACTAGATTTTTTTAATTCCTGCACAAAATATAAACAAAGCCGCAGAACTTAACCTCAAATTAACTTTCTTGTCTTGATTTTGAAACATAATGCAAAGTAGGTACTAACTGATTTGAGATCCTTTCTAAATATTGTTAAATTACGAGTAGGTATATCTCTTTATCTCGACTACAAGCATGTGAATTTTAAATTATAGGCCGCGTCTAGAACAACAATAAGAATAATTAATTTTGTTTTAAAAAACTATAAACCGACTGAATAGTTTTTTTATTAATGTTCATGGATCCCATAGATAGATAGATCCAACTAAACAAACCACACGGGAAGCACCAGCTTTCATATAAAAAAGACTCATGAAAATCGGCCCACACAGTCAAAAGTTCTGATGTAACAAACATAAAAAAAAACAGTCGAATTGATAACCTTCTCCTTTTTTGATGTCATGTCGGTTAAAAAGAAAAGAAACAAAAAATATGTATACAAAGTATTTATTAATTTACCCACCATTACGCGTGTATCCTATACATGAAGAATTTTGACGCGAAGTATACCTCGGTTTGACCTTGACATAGTACCCGTTGGCAGATTTGACAGAAATGGCCACGTCCAGCTTCAAGCCGTCAAGAGAGCCTACTCCTTCAAGATGCATCTTCCGAACCACCTTCACCACCAGGGTTTTGATTAGTGCGGTGGCGTATACTCGACCTGATGAATAAATATAGAGCTGATTATTTTACTTAAATAAATCATCATCATCATCATCATCATCATCACCCTATATTAGTCCACTGCTGGACATAGGCCTCCCCTAATGAGCGCCATAGCGCCCTGTCTTCAGCTTGACGCATCCAGCATCTGCCTGCAGTCTTTCGCAGATCGTCATCCCACCTGGCCGGAGGGCGTCCTACACGTTTACCGAGTCGCGGTCTCCACTCAAGAACTCGTTTACCCCAGCGGTCATCGTATAATATATTATTGTAAGAATTTTGTATTGAAGGGAGGATCTAAAATCGACAAGTAATGGAAATTACGTATAAAAGGACGCGCCAACAAAGTGAATTTTAGGTTAAGTATGGGCGGTTTGTTTACATTTATGCTTCATTCAAAATGGACACGGTATAGTGTGGGGAACAAAGGGTACCTACCTACCTCAGACATTACATCAATGTACCCGACTTTTAAGTAGGAGTACCTATGTATACCGCTTACTGAAATAAGTATTTATTTTATTTGCACCTATACGTACAACTGCTTCGTCTCCATCCCAAGGTTGTCTGGAAGAGATCGCTTTTAAGGATCTACTATCTCTCCTTTCCTGTTTGTTTTTTTAGTGCGCAATAAATTGTATTGTGTTGTATTTTATGAATCTACTAGATTTTGCCAGCGGCTTCGTACTATGCAAAATTTCAGGCTGATCTGGTGGATTCATTATTATTCATTATTATTAGTGAGTCTACTTTGTTCTTTTTCTCTCCGCTGGCAAGGCGCCACGGATGGGCTTTTAGTTTTTTTTTCTCTAAATCGGTTAAAAGTTTGCATAATCTGTCCGCGCATCCTCTGTGCCCATAGAGGCACAGAGGAACTTTAGTGAACCAATCAAAATTCAAAACCGGGAGAAATCGCACTTGACGGCGTACTTCCGCTTTTGGTATTTTCAAAAACGTTTTGGATAAAAAATTGTATGGTAACGTGTTCTCTTTTATTTCAATTGTAATATAGACTATCGAACTATAAAATTAAACACATACTGTGCATCAAATTTGTTTAGTAACCGCTGGGGCGTCGGGATATAAAGTGCGTCTGCTTGTCCGGTTGTGGAAGAAACATCTTTATTTTCGAGGAATGTGGAGATTATTGGATAATTTAATAAAGTTCGTTTAACAACGCAACTCGAGTACATTTTTGTATAAAAGTGTTCTGAGGGCCTAGACAATGTATCAGTCAATGTCGAAAGCGATAGTAAAAAAGTCCAAAAATGTATGAATTGATATTATGCCTTGGATATATCACGTGATCTGCTATGAATTTTCTAGGGAGTGCAATCTTGCAGAAAAATCATCAATCTCGGTATTTGCAAGATTCAAGAGGCCTAACCTTGCAAGATCTCGGTATTTTGCAAGATCTTGCATATCTAGGAATTCTCTTTAATTATTATAAGTATCTTATTGTAATTTGGTAAAGTTATTGTTCTATGGGCGAAATAATGAAAGCCTATACAATTATACAAAAATACTGAATCATTTATTTAAAAACTACAGATTATTTAAAAAAAAAAACTCATAATAAAACACAACATATCTAGAGTGTCGTCTGCCAACTGGCTTCGGATGTTCAATTTAATTAAATTATGATTTAATTTAAAAACTTCACTCCACACTCAAAACTGTTATCTCATTGTCATCTATGTAAGCTCTCACTCGCTCGCACTTACTCTAACTCTTCTTACACTGAATCTCGAATTCAACCTCTCACTCAACTCAACCAAAATATAAACCAACCAAACGACAACATTGGGGAAATCCCCGTCCAAAAAGTAAGTAGACTTTACCAACCGTGCGTTCGGTCCGTGCCGAATAGTGCCGGCCGATGTAGGTAAATAAAGCGTTCGAAACAAAAAACCGTGGAATGCGTTGCTGTGCAATCTTGCAAATCTTCCGAGATCGCGCACGATTTTGGGTGCAAGATTAATCTTGCGTAATTCGTGCAAGATCTCGGTATTTCGAGATCTCGGTATACCGAGATTGCACTCCCTAGAATTTTCCCCTACAATTCTTTCAATTGTTTTCGTGTGGGTTCATAGCGGATGCCTGAAGTGTTTTTACTTGGACATCATTCCCGACCACTTAGGCCGTAGTAATTGAAGTCTTACACCTTCGACGAGCCCCTACAGGTTCATTTAATAGATAAGAAAAACCTAAATTATAACGTGCAACGTACAATTAGAACTGGATTTCCTGCACAAGTATATAGTAGCCGTCATGCTAATTTCACTAATTCCTTCCGTATTCTTGGATTAGCTAGGTTACTTTGTTGTTTTCAATTAGTCATCATCATCGTTATCAACCTATGTATGTAAGTCCACTGCTGAACACGGCCTCCATAGCCTCCGTAAACCGAGACACGTTCTTGGTGACCCGTTGTCCTGAGAGCGCCGCCGCCGGGTCCTTAAAGATATTATGCCAAAATGCACTGACGGTCCAAAGGAACAAACGAGAAAATGTGTAATCCTCAAAGACAAAATAATCCGGAGGTGATATCAACCAATCCGTTACTGCACACTACACATCCGACATAAAACCGAAGTTCTCCCAGTTTCAGCCTACAGGTGCATTCTTGCACCAAAGGCGTTATATCCATGCCCTCTCGTACAGGGTTGGAAAAAAACCAGTTTTTTTTTTATATTTTATAAAACAAACAGTTCAAAATGTTTAAAACAAGTGTTTTTTTAGACTTTTTACCTTTAGGGATCAATTTCAAATCAATTATAGCGAATAATAAAATATATAATCCATTTGTAAACTATTTCCTCATTCACATTAGTAAAAATTAACAAAACGATAAATATTTACTTATTGTTGCGTATCTCAGTATCTATAAACTAATTATTATTATAATTATTATTAATCAAAACAAAACACTTTACCTTGTATGTAGTGTAGTGTAGGTAGGTACAGAACTAGAGAGAGAACGGAGAATACCCACTAATCCAGTGAATTACTTGCTTTCGACGGCCGACATGACATAGGGACTTTTCCTGCGCGACTTTACTGGCCCCAGTTACTTATGCAATGTACAGTGTTTAAAACGGCCAACATAGATAGAGACTTTCCACTTTTAAATTTATTTTAAGCTATGTAGAGTTCTACATATTTATTTGTTTGAATTTATTTCCATTCGTTTGCAATAAAAGGTAGTTTTAAACCCTGATTTTTTTCTTCATGTCTTAAACATTGTTTAAAAATTGTTTTAAACTGTGTTTTGAAACACTTAATTAAAACATAGTTTTATTTCAAACTGTTTAAAACACGTGTTTTAAAACAACTTGTTTTAATCATGCCAACCCTGCTCTCGTAGCATCTGGCGATAGCCCAAGCCGAGGCTCGCACCTAAGTGGTGGCCCTGGTGCGTGTCGCCTCAACCTAATTTTACCGGCGAGTCGCCTTCCACGCCCGCCAAAAGTCCGGTAACGCTGGCATGGCCATCTGCGGTCAACAGCATTATAGTCCATTCGAAAAAAAGGCCTCCACAGCGCCCTAGATGTCTTTGTAAAGCTTGTTTTATTGCTTAAGCTTGTCGCATTCAGCATCTGCCAGCAGTATTTCGCTAGTCGTCACCGTCATCTCAACTGGCCTGATGGCGTCCTAAACTACGTAGGCCAAGTCGCTGTCTTTACTCAACAACACGTTAACCCCAACGGTTGCTGGTTCTTCGGGAGGTATGGCCGGCCCACTTCCACTTATACTTGGTAATTTATTGAGATAAATGTCAACTTTGGTTTTCTACCTGTTATTAGTTAGAATGCGATTGCAATAATCGGACTTTACTAATAAATAAATAAAAAAATATATTTCTTTTAAATGCTAGAAAATCCACACAATAGCCCCAAGCTTGTTTATAAGTTGAGTACTAGATGACTGATAATTCATATACAATACATTACATGTACAGATATTTTCGCGCTGTATACGAGCTATGTTTCGTCTTAAGGTAACAGATTCCTGTAAACCTTACTTTGCTCAGCATAACATCCTAACTCTACCTTCACTGTATATTTTCGAAACGGCTATGTTTGTGAAAAATAACCCTGATTTATTTAAACAGCTTTCCGATGCTGTTCCTCGAAATCGACGAGACCAATATAAAGTCCTCATGCCAAACTCAAAGACAGCTTTAATGCGCAAGGGTATTTTCTGCATGGCCCCTTCTATTTACAATAAACTCACAGTCACACTGTTTCGGAGAAAGTTAAAAACCAATTTAGAACGTAAATGCTACTATACAATCAATGATTTCATGACGGATAAACATTTTTAGATATAAGTAAATTACAAATATCTATTTTTTCTCTACCTAATTTAATTTTCCAATTATATTTTAATAATTATTTAGTGATATGATTAATCAACTATTCCTCTCAATTTGATTAGTTAACTTAAAAAATATAATTACATTGTACACAAATTTTGCACGCCGCAACGGTAGAAATACATTGTGTCTTATATTAAACAAACACCACCTATGTACCTTATTTACATGTATTTGATGCAATAAATTTTTACTTTACTTTACTTTACTTTACTTTATTATTATACATAGAAAATACCCAGAACACCCAGAACAAATATTTGCAGATCGTACATTATGTAACTACAACATTTGTCACAAGGCGGGAATCGAACCTGCAACATCCTGCGACGCTCAACATCGGTCGTTGACTTGGTTTGCTTATACATATCTATTTTATCCTCCTTCTTTACATTGGTTCTGTACCGGATAGTTTAGTGATGGTTTAGTGTCTCACCCATCGAGCTTTTATTTTTACTATATAAACTCTATGGTCTCACCTAAACAATCCATAGATCCTAAGCTGAACGGGACAAATGCATTAGGGTCCCGTTTTTTTACGTTCTCAGGCAGAAAGCGGTTCGGGTCCACCTGATAACAAAGAAAGTAAATAAGCAGAGCTCGTCCAAACGAAGCAAAATCTTTAACCTTGAAGTATTCCACTTGTATTCAAGAACAATAGGTACTTACGTAAAGTAGCAAGCCTAGATTTTTGACAGTTTACTCATTGAATAGTACATCGTTCCCCAAGGGATGAAGGTAAGTTATTTAATCCCGAGACGGGGTTTAAATGTTACTTTCACCCGAAGTAAATACTGTGCTTTTCATTACGAATACAAGGAAAGTCAAATAAAAATATGAAAGAGCTAAAGAAATAATTAATAAATTTTATATTACAGAAATCAATAAATGAGATATTTTTTTAAGTCTATGGTAAATCTAGAGCAATTCTTAGTTATAGATAGTGAAAGGTTTTTTCCAGGTACCTCACACTTTGGATTTTTTTGGTTGAATCAATCAATTTGCCTTTTGAGAAACGTTTTTAGTCTCTCGAAATCCTATAAAGGTTACCTCTTGAGAAGTTACCTATAACTTTGGATTTTTTTTGGTTAAATCCATCATTTAGCCTTTTGAGAAACGATGTTAGTCTTTCGAAATCTTTTAGTTAGTCCATTTGGATTAGTCCCTAATGTTGTCTTTAGCATAGAATACAAGTGTTGAAGGTTTGTAAGTCTTTATATTTAAGTATTTCTTTTACCTTATGAGGGTTTTCCCAGTAACGTTCGGTGCGATGCAGCTCATGAATAGGGATCACTAGGGATGTTCCTTTTGGGAGGGTAATTTTACCTGAAAATTAAAATAAAATTACAAGATTTTACATATTTACAATAGGTTATATTGATTGCTATAGCAGCGTGGGCTTAGAATTTACACCACCCCATCTCTTCCCGTAAGTGTCGTAAGAGGCGACTAAGGGATTTCCACCGCTGTGGTGGGTAGTAGCGGCCCTTGGAGAACAATTCTGCCACCAAACTGGGATCCCCAACTCACATGCCCAGCATGGGGATTATGGGCACTACCCCCATAGATAAACGCTAATAAGGCGTGGGAGGCCTGCGTTTAGCAGTGGACCAATACAGGCTGTTGAGGTTGAGGTATATTGATTGGCCATATGGAGTACTTGAAACTGTCAATTGACCTTCTGCGTCACAGGTGGACTGGACATTAAACCGCTCGGCTACAGATCGTGTAGATGGCAGGATTTTAAAACAAGGCTCGTGTTGACGAGCTAACTGAAAATGTAGAGTGTTTCCGCCAAACTTTACTGTACATTACCTACTTACATTTTTCCTCTGGCGTCCATATCTTCATCCAAATAGAGATATTTACGTAAACATCAATTGATGTTTGTTAGTCTTACAAAAACTCAGAATGGCTGGATTGATTTGGCTATTGCTTTTGAAATATTTGTAGAAGAGTTTTAAATTATGAGAAAAAATAAAGATAGTGCGGAAAACTGTTATTGGCGGTACGAAGTTTGCCGAGTTAGCTAGCCATGGATAAAAAAACATTTTGTTTTCAGTCCGCTCGTTACCTTATGCGTCTCGTCTTTCCTGTGTATGTCGAAAGAATTTAGAATTTTCAAATAAATACTAAAGCTTCCATGAAAAAATCAAGTATTTATACAAAATTGTTTTCATTTTTACTTATTAGCCCTTCTATTGAACAGAGTCGTCAAAGAAAAGCTTGAAGAATTGAAGCTAAAAGAAGTAAACAAGTTAATTACGTTACCAACTGTATTCGTATAGCTCAAAATCCCTCTCCTCGCTAAGAGTGAGATGTTAGTATTATTATTATACAGGGTGCACCCTGAAAAAGAAAAGCGCGAGTCGCGTTTTGATGCTACGAATTTTTATGGTACCTTCATTTATAGTGATCTCCTCCTCTACAGTCCTCTGTATCATGGCCGCGATGGAGAAGTACCGCAGCGTCTCCAAGTAGACCATGTCCAGGTGCTTCAGCTGTTTCAGCTGCTCTGACGTCACATCTGTGTCCAACGGACCGAGGGTTTCGATTATCTCGTTGTATACGCGCTCCTAAAACAGATAAAAAGCCATTATCATCAGCTTTTGTCGACCCATTGCTGCCCAAGGCGTCTCTATGTTAGTTAATAAATAAATAAATAATGCTGGATAATTCACACAGCATTATCTAGCCCCAAGCTAATCAGAGCTTGTGTTATGGGTACTACATAACTGATATACTTAATACAATACACTACATAGATATATATTTTTAATATACATAGAAAACATTCAGAACGCTCTGAACAAATATCTGCAGATCGTACACACATTTGTCCCGAGGCGGGAATCGAACCCGCAACCACTTGCGTCGCGAAGGCGGACCTTCGCCCACCACGCCACAGAGGTCGTCAATAAGTTCTCTATTAGCTGTCGATAGTTTGCAACTCAGTCTCAGTTGTTTCAATGGATAATATACTAGTTTCAATTTGTTTCTAATATATCCCATGGTAATTTTCTTTGTTAATGATTTTTGTATTTTTATCATTTATCTGATTTATTTTCAAAGAAGATTATGCCTATAGCTTAATCTTCTTTTCTGATGTCTATTTAGGATTATTAAACTAAAAAGTTGAATAAGTAAGGAGTCAGAACGGCTCCTTTCCATTTGGCGAACATTCCTAAAATCAATAGTCTACTTCTTTGTAAAAATTGAAGGCTAAAATATGAATCCAGAACTATTTTTCTACCGCAGTTGTTTGCTTAGATAATGTAATCAATCGTTCGAACCAATCAAAGCAATTATTTTTTGTGTAAAAGAAAGCTTTTTATTCGGCTTTCGGTTTGAATAAATGAGGAGAATATTGCTGTTTTCGTGCATTTTTACCTTCTATCAACTCCGATCTTACCTGCCAATTTGGTAAATGTGCTAAAAACATCAGAACGCCTGATGCAATCTTTGCCGATGCTTCTTGACTCTGAAAAATAGTTTTTTTTGTCATTACTTATTTTAACCCGGACGGAGAAGAAAGGGGAACACTCCCACCAAATTCGATGTAAAATGTTAGCAACACAACAAAAAAACTAAAACTCACATAATTATCGCGTCGAGTTTCAGATTTACCTAATTGCTAGTTATTTAGCTATGCTAGTTATTTACTTATTTAAAGGAAAGATCTCAAATAGACAAGGAATGTAAATTGCAAATACACGGCGACGAAGTGAATAATATAGCTGAAGCACGGGCTGTTGGTTTACAAACTTTTCACATTGAATTTAGCTGGAGATAGTACAGATAAATTACTCACAGTAGTAAATAAACTCATTGTTTCCCATTTAATCTCTTGCTCGCTAAGCTCACCGGATAGGATGTATCTGAAAAATAATTATGTTGTTAGATTTTTTTCAAATATCAAAACAGTTATAATTCCACCTTTATTAGACTTCTAGTAAATTTTATCCTTTGCCAACATCGATCTAAGTTTTCGGCCGCGAAATACCTGATCGAAGTTTGCCAGCAACGTAGAGTCAAAAAGAGAAGAGTCGTGAACTAACACTTTTAGTCGTACTGCAATGACAGAGCAGTGTTGTCAACCCAACAAAAGTTGTCAATTGGCACACGCGCACCCTCAATTCCCACGACTCTGCTCTTTTTGAACAGACTCTACCGAAGTTTACATAACTTCACATTTCCATAATGGAAAATAAAGTTTACGCTAACTTTGTAGTAGGTAATCAGACTGCCACTTGATACTCTGTACCTATTATGGCAGAACTCACTCAGCATACTGAGTTCGATTTGAAGATGGTATTGAGACATCATAGTGACATCTCATTCAATAGCGCCAACATGAAACTACGATAATGACTATAGCCATTTTGGCATAATCTACCATTGATAAATAGATAATAATTTCATGATCATGCTTGCAGCTTGTACTTTAACGTTTTAGACATAGGTATACTATAGGACTATAGGAAATTTCTATGACATTTATATGTATTTATTAATTTATGATTGAATATTTATTATTTGACAAGAAATCGATCGCATTTTACCGACTAGGTAATGTTTGCATTAATGCTGTTCTTTTTTAATAAAGCATTTCATTTCATTTCATATCATTACACAAATTTAATACCAAACTGAGACGTCACAATCACGTCACGACATCACAATCACGTCACGACGTCTCAATCACATCACGACGCGACGTCTCTATAATCCAATTGAATTCGTGGTTCTGAAGGATCCATTCCGGTAATTCACCGATAGCGCAACATAGATAGAGAAACGAACGTTCTTACCTTTTGAGAAGAGCAATCGGATCGCGGTCTATACGTTATCTTGCCGAGATTCAAAGTAGAGGAATCCGGATCTTCAAAAACATTCTAGAACCCTGATTTGTCCATATTATTTATTTATTTATTATTTATATTATTTGCTTACCGTCGTCGTCGACAAACCGTATATCGGCCCGGCGCGGAGAATATCAGGGGATGCCGATATTATCGGCATCGCGTCTCTGTCCACTTTAAACCAGTACGTGGACTCTTCCGGAATCTTCCAGAACATTCCAGATCTACGCACATGTCAACAATACCCATAGTTTCCTCGTCCCCCGCACCTCTCCGTAGCGCCGCCCGCCTCTTGCTAAGTATGTCTGAAGTAAACTCACCAATCGTCTTTCAAGAACCGCGTCTCTGTCCACTATAAACCAGTACGTGGACACTTTCGGAATCTTCCAGAACATTCTAGATCTACGCACCTGTCAACAATACCCATATATTCCTCGTCCCCCGCACCTCTCCGTAGCGCCGCCCGCCTTTTGCTAAGTATGTCTGAAGTAAATGCGTCTATGGTCTTCAAATACCGCGTTTCCGTCCGCTTGCCGCCTACCATCCAATAGACTAGAGGAATCTGTAGCCACCAGAGAGTCATCTTGTCGAAAATATGGCGGTAGAAACTGTAAGGAAAAAGATCTAGCTTACTTACATAGTTTTTGCAATTCGTCTACCATCGTTAAAGAGCAAAACTTATATTAGGAACTGCATGACTAAAATAAAGCAAAATATCTGTGAATTAAAAAACCTACCCTTATGAAGAAATGATTACTTATCTAAATTTTAAATACAATCAAATTAAATAAAACAAGTTAGAACTTTATAATTAGTATTTACAATTCAAACTGAAATTGAGTTAACTGCATACTGTTGCTAACAATCTACAGGTAGCTCAACTGATCCATATCAATAGTAGTCAGAAGCTTACTCCGCCTATATAGCAATGCTGTTACGCTGCGCCTACTCACCAGCTCTCGGGTCACTTCGTAGCTTCGACCAGACGATGCTCAGATATTGAAATCCCTATTTCCACTATTATTATTTGCTCTATACGAAAGTTGTCTGGGAGGGATTACTTCACAAAATTGATGTTATTATGTTATGTTATTATAACATCATTAATAATTTCTGGAATTCTATACGAGTCAGTAGTTCTACTAAGAAGTACAACTGGTAGTACATACGTTTTAATGCCGGCCATTCATTACCGACTCACTTACCTAGAAACTCCAAAGACATATATAACACTTTGAACGCTGTTTCTCCGGGGTAGGCTTGTAACCCTACGCTGGATACGAGCTAGCTAGGTACCACACTGTGCTGCGTCGCTGAGGTTTAACCTAATCCTATAGCTACAAACTAGATGTCTTGGACTAATAGAAATCTTGGCAAAACTCTGCAACATTCAGCTAGGCTCGGAATAAAGCAATGAACCATTAATTACCAACTCCCTTACCTAAAAGATCCAAAGATATTTAACATGTCGAACGCCGCCGCCTTCAGTTTCTCCAAGGTAAGCTTGGAGCCCTGCGCTTGAGACGACCTAGCTAGATACCACTCTATACTGTATCGCTGAGGTTTACCATAATCCTACAGCTACAAACTAGATGCCTTGGACCATAATAAATCTCGATAAAACTCGGCAAAGTACTAGAGATACAAAGGCGTGTCATTTGTACTACCAGTTGTACTTCTTAGTGGAACTACTGACACGGAGGCTTTCATACGTACGTTTGTGTCATGAACACGACCTCTTCCATCTTATCAACGTTTTGGCTGTCTTCTTTTGAAAGCCCCATCAGCGTTTCTGTAATAAAAAGAGGTTCAGATAATAAAAAAAAACTAAAACATGCATGAGCTTATCATTCGGATTTGTTTATTGAATATAAGAACATTAACATCAAATTAAAGAATAAATTAGGACTAGTAAAGAAACAATTAATTAACAAGTAATTATTTATGGCATATTATTATACAAATTTATCTTTGACATTTTGTTTTTTGCAGCTAACTTTTATTTAATTTGTAGTGACACAGTTTAGCTTATATGATGCGGCACAAACGCGTTTCGCTAATTCAGCGTTTTCAGTAGCTAAGCCGCGTCTCGCCAGTCATTCCACCGAGCTCTTCCAGAGAACACCTATCCTAGTTATGGGTTACAGTTTATATTAAAGTCACTTCGTAGAGCCCCCTTTGAGTAGTCATATCCTAATTAAGGATTAAAGATAAGCATTCTATTGTAATTTCATGTACGAGTGTTGTGTGTTATCAATAGACTCTGTTAAAATTAATAACTCTTTTATTCCAACCAACCCACAATAGGTAAAGTAAAGACTAAAGAAATATAATACATTTTTTTTTTCTAACATGACGATAATACACTCGAGAGCAATGAATCCGGGTCACTTAAAGAATGTTAAAAATCTCGGAAACTAAAAATGATAGGTTAATGCAATAAATTGTATTTAATAGACAATGTAATACTCCTTAAATGAGAGTAAAAAAAATATGAGTCACCATACATTTTATTAACACAAAATTACATAAAGAAAAAAACTGCTGATCTCTCCTTAAAACAAAAATAGGAAACATGAAATTTTTGAACTTTATTACGATTTTCTTGAATTTTAATACTTCGTATTGCCTCCTCGTGCTTCCATTACTGCGTTTACGCGGTTTGGCATGCTGTACACCAAGTTCTTTATACGATTTTGGGGAATATTCTCCCATTCCTCTGTGAGACCAATTTTGAGCTCACGAAGCGTGATTGGGGGAGGGTTTCGTTGTTTTACGCATCTGCCTAGCTCGTCCCAAGCATGCTCGATCGGGTTGATATCCGGGCTGCGCGCTGGCCACTCCATACGAGTAATGTTCATCTCTTGAAGGTAGTCATTCACAATCCTACCTGTATGAGGTCGGGCATTGTCATGCATAAATATAGCATCCTCACCTAAATTGACCATAAATGGACCAACGTGATCATTGAGGATTTCTTCCACATATCTTACGCTAGTTAAAGAGCCGTTTTCTATGATCACCAGCTCTGTGCGACTTTCAGAAGAAATTCCGGCCCACACAAGTACAGACCCACCACCGTAGGCTACTTTTTCTTCGATGCATGCTTGCTTGAATCTTTCCCCTGGTCTTCGATACACTCTGTGTCTTCCATCGTGCTTGTAGAGCATAAATTTTGATTCGTCGGAGAACATAACTTTTGACCAATCTTCAATACTCCAATTTACGATTTTTAGGATTCTTTAAGTGACCCGGATTCATTGCTCTCGAGTGTATATAAAGGTAATTGGGTATGCCCGTAAGAAAAGATGTACAATGTATCACGCAACACTTGGCAATTTATTTATACATTTATAAACATGTACACATATATTATACACGTTCATAAATGTTGTGAACAATCTACAGGTAGCTCAACTGATCCATGATCGGAACCGTCCCCAAAACGCTGGTTGCATTGCCCCGCTGCTGTATGACAATGCTGATCCTGGATCATAGAAGAAATGAGTCACATTCTTTATCATAGTTACAATATGTTTGCTCGTAGCTATTGCCTACGTCGTAGCATTATTCGTAGCTCTTTTCCCAACTCTCAGTGCTACGCGCATGCTACGCCGTAGCACAAACAGAACAGGGAAAAAGGTTGCATGCAATGCTGGTGTATAAACAGTGTATTCTTTCAGGAACTTAATTCAATCATAAAATTTGCTGTATTTCAATAATTTAATGCAGTAAATAAATCATAAATTAAATTAACATAAACATAACATAAAAGTCTTTATTTAGGAACATAATTGAGGTAAAATAACAGAACTAGGCAGCGATGCGACCTGCAGAAGTATAAAACTGTGTCGCAGATCGCAACGCCCACCTCCGGTATAAGAGTTAGATAAATTAATAAACAATGTTGGACCATTCACACAACATTATCTAGCCCCAAGCTCAGCCGAGCTTGTGTTACGTGTAACTGATATACATATACAAAACACTACATAGATAGATGTTTTTTAGTGTACGTAAAAAACATCCAGAGCGCCCTGAACAAATATTTGCAGATCGTACACACATTTGTCCCGAAGCGGGAATCGAATCCGTAACCTCCTGCGTCGCAGGATGTCGGACCTTTCACCAAGCCACAGAGGACGTCAATGTTTTTTTGTCGTATGGTTCAGTATTTTATAATCACATCATACAAATCAATCGGCGAAGGCCATTGAAATGGCTTTTAAGGCTATTCGAATGGCTTTCAAATGTCAATAGTGTATGGATGGTTTTTACGTAATCGCACAGCTGATTGGGCTGAAATTTTGCATACAGGTCTGGCTTATCTCTGGCTACTTTTTATCCCATAAATCAGTTCCCATGGGATAGAAAAAAAACATTGCAACACAACAAAACAACAACGAGTAGGTAATAAACAAAAAACAATAAATAAGTAAATCATAATAATAATCGATTTATAAATAAAAAACGAGTAAAAAGGTAAATCATATTCTCATAATAATTTTACACTATTTTTCACCGACTTCAAAAATAGGAGAAGGTTTTCGATTCGTTTGTATTTTTTTTATATTTGGTTGAGAACATTAGACTGGGTGATCCGATTTTGATGATTCTTTTTTTATTTGAAAGCTGGTACTTTCCGGGTGGTTCCATTTTAATTTGGTCCAGTTCTGATAAAATCATCCTTGAGAAAACCATATAATTGAAGTCGGTTTAGTTTTTTAAAACATTCATTGAATTTATGAAAAATACTTTTCTTTCTCTTTCTTTCTTTCTTTCTTTATTTCATTATGAATGTAAGCGGATTATACGTACCTTGTGAGTGTTGGAAGAACACCATGTGCTCTATGACACCAACGTTTCATTTCTTTCAACACAAACAAGGATCGTCATATTCATAAATGAATTCGTCAAACTACGAAAGTTTTTATCCCTTCGTCTGTTGCGGCGATTTTGCACGAAATCGCTTATTATATTTATTATAAAATTGCCCCGCGGTGACGGGTCGCGGAAGAAAGTCGCGCGCTGGTACAGCGCGTGTGATTAAAACGTTATAGGACAACAAACACAATTCTTTAAAACACAAATTGAATCCTACAAAAACAAACAAGTATACTCACGACAAACACATTGCGTAGTAGTTCTTACGACATCCTCGTAGACGTCAAACGCGCGTTCTTTGCCGCACAGCACCGCCACAAGACTGTCTGCCTCGCGGTTGAAGATGTCTGTGAAATGCTGCACAGCCTTCTTGTTGTATGACGGCGTAGCGATCTTGCGGTGGTTGCGCCATTCAGGACCTGGAAGTTACAATATTCGTTTAATCACAACGTTTAGTAAAATAGTTCTATTTTCGGGAATAGCTTAGGTATTGCATTTTTTTAAGACTACTGACACACTACCTATATATAATCGTTCGACTCGTACTTCGTTCGTTTTGACAGGCAATCGTGCAGGCCCCCCCGAAGGGTTCAGGCGGGAACCCTTCGGGGGGGTTACTAAGCCCCCCGGGCTTAGTAATCGCGGCTTGGTCACCCGCGATGAAGCTAAGAGGAACCCATGGCCGTGCCTACGCAGACGGTGACATGGCCGGACCCGGGTCGGACCGCTCCTCTGGGTTTTGAGCTCTAAGCCCAGTTGGAGCGATAGTAGGTTGCGGTGTCGTATGGGAGGCACCGCAACTGAGGCGGGCGGCCATGCTGTATGGGCAACATGGCCGCACAGAGGTGGAGGCCGCGGCGGGAGAGGAGTGCTGGTATTGCGGCTCTTCCTGCCTTTCGCGGCCTTGGCGGGTCGCCACCGTGTGATGGCGGACTCGGTGGGGTCGCAGGGGAAGAGGAGTGTCGGTATGGCGTAGGCCGCTCTCCCTATCCTCTGCGACCGTGTGGCAGGCGACGGGGCCATTCGACTGATCCGTCGCACTGGGAGACCTGGGAGACCTTGGGCGTTCGGACACGGGGCTGTCCGACGCCCAATTAGCCGGTAAGGTCCGAGGTGGTCGCGGCGCGTCATGTGTTTCTGGCGCGACGCAAAGGGGGTGCTCCACACCCCCCAGTGAGGGGCCTGATATCGGGCAGCCGCGGTGGGTTCGTGGAAGAGAAAGCGTCCCCATGTTCCCACCACAAGCGGCAGAGGCGGAAGCACCCTGAGGGTTTTACTGGTGTAGGAGTCCCACATAATCGCACTGTCTCCCCGTGGCAGCGCGATATGCGTGCGCATTTCCCTCAAGATAATAACATTAAAAAAAAAAACAAAGGCAATCGTGCAGTGTCCTAGGGATGGGTCGGGGGAGGAACCCCGCACGATCGCCCTGTCAAAACCACGTTGAACGTTTGTATATGTATAGGTACTAGGTAGCCTGCGTTGATGACCTACCTCCAGTGAGGATGCCCGGCCCAATGTAGGTCTTCATCAGATCATACGCTGGGCCTTTCTGGTTCACCTTGTTACTCGTCAGCAGGAACTGGAATTAAAAGACGAAACAGCATATAATATTGAAGATATTACCTACTCCAAAATAATAGGTACATTAATTTCAAGTGAAGGAAGTTTTTGTCAACTGAGAATTTGTTAGTTGAGTCAAAGACATCAGAAAGATCATCAAAAAGAGTCAAATCGCTAATGCGGTGTAAGCAATGATTTAAATGGTTAGATGTTTGTTACCTCTTCACGCCAAAACTACTGAACGGATCTGGCTGAAATTTTGCATACAGGTAATTCTAATCCTAGAATCAAACATGGGCTACTTTTTATTCCATAAATTTGTTCCCGTGGAATAAAAATCACCGTTAACCGTTGCTTTTTATTGTGCAACCACATCGTGCAATCACATAGCAGGAACTTTTGGGAACAAACACACCACAAAAACACACAATTTACTGATTCCAAATGACACAGACAAGTTTGAGAGCTCACAAACTTCACTTGGCAAAAACACGGCACGGTGACACTACGGGAAGGGCCTATTTAACGATTTAAATCATTGGATGTTAAGTTACTTACTCTGATATCAGCAGGGTTCTTCACGACGATATTCAAGTCTGGACCAAGCCAGAACCTCAAGTAGTCACCGTACATATTCGTCAACTTTTCTATTACTTCCATAATATCTGGAAAAAACAAGAAAAGCTTTTAAGGTTAAATATGTAAGTGCTTGGAAAGACAAATCCAACGAACCGAAACTCGACAGGGTTAATTTTCGTTAATTTTCGTTCGTCTTTTCGTTTAGGAGTTCCTATGGCCACCTTCTGTCTCCATCAATTTCATCATCAGACCAGCTCGATGGTCTAGGTCTAGTAAACTCATGTGACTTATACATTTCGAACTACCTGCTGGTCCGATTTCGAAATTCTTTCACGAATAGACAGCCACCTACTGACTGACTTTTGACTTCTGATGAAAAAAGTCCAAAAGCAGAACAGAAGCAGAACTTGTGGTTATAGGTAGGTACTAGATGACTAATATACAGAATACAATAGATTACATAGATTTTATTTTCATTTTAGGTAAAAAAGGAATCGAACCCGGCTACTTTTATAACTCTACTACGTGAGCGCAGTTATAGGCAGAGTCAGAATCAGAGTCAAAACGTTTATTTCTTTAGACTTACAAAATAATCACTTAGACAAGTAAATTTTTTAATATTATTAACAGCTTGATAAATAGTAATTACTATCAAATAAGAAATAAGGTGCAAATGATTCACTTAAATTTTTTTGTACACTAGCGGAAGAAGTGAAAAAGAAACCACTAGCAAGTTTATCGCTTATCAACTAATGCAATCTCGCATAACTAATTCTAACTGTTCTTACATACTATTGTCGGACATCCGGCCAAGCATTAACATCATTAATGTAATCATCTATGGAGTTATAGGCTTTCTTGATAAGATTTTGTTTTATTTACAGTTTAAATTTACTCGCTCAGTTGTTGGCCGATGTTAGTTAACCATACGACCACCAGAGGGGTTCTACCAATGATATTATATTATCATTGGGTTCTACCCAGATAGTTCCACTTTCGTTACGGATTTAAGCGGGTTAACTACGAACCTTATTTGTGTTGGAAGAACACCAACCGCAGTCACCCTGATGAAACCTCTCGTCCTTCCAACACAAATATATGGTTCGTAGCTTGAAACCGCTTACATCCGTAATGAATTCGTCAAACTATGGTAGTGTTTATGGTAGTTCCGCTTTGCTCGACTCGAAAACTGTTGTTATTTCACCATATAAATAATCAAATTAAAAAAACATATCTCATAATATTCATAATCATAATTAAATACTTATCTATATTCAAACAGGTCAGAGCTTTGCGCTTGTTATGAGTTGACGAGACAGAGATTCCTTTACTAGGAACTCGTTGGGCGTTAGAACGGAATGAATAAAGTTTCTGCCAAATTTACACACTACATAAAGTTCAGAAAACATACGAAGGGACATAGTTTTTTTTAATAGAATTTAACTGCTTGATCTAAATAATGGATCCATTTACCAGACACACAGATTTACGCACTAATATTGACCTCAAAGTTCATTTACGCAGCAGTATTTAAATTATGTACCTACATACTTTACTACCACGTTTAGTGAAGCGCTAATTTAGAAGGCAATAAGCTATTCTTATGTCAAAAAGCCACATTAAATACTTATGAACAACAATTTAATGTCCTTAAATAACTGGAAAAGCCTACTAAAGCATTAACCTTTTAATTTGCCATAACCTCTTATGTGCTACCTTACAATACCTTTATGACCAGTCTTAAAACGACTTACGAAGGTACAAGGAAGGATATTCTTCAAACAATGTAATAATAACACATGCCTTGAACTAGTGAGACAAATAAAAATTTACCTAGAAACCGTTCGTAAGGTCATGGTTTGCGTGTCATGAATACGCAGCCTATTCAACATTTACCCAATAGATTCTAAGCTACGCATGTTAAGAGTGTGCAATATAACACCGCTACTAGGTGGATTTCGAGCGGGATGGGATGACAAGATATGGTTTTCTCGCGAGTGAATTTTCTATATACGCCAAAACTGTTTTTACCTAATTACAAGTTAATGAAACAACCAATCGATCTTAAAGGCAATAACTAAAGAAATACTTCTAGGTTTCTTAGCAATACAAAAACCGAAGAAAAAAAGTGTGCTGTTCGTGAGATAACTAGCATAATGTGTGCAAAAACTATATTTTCAAAAAAATCAACTATCGAGAAAACTTTTACCAATCATGTTTTTAAAACACGTAATTCAAGATAAAGGATATAAGTTGGTAGTTGGTAGCTCTAACAGATTCTGGAATAAATAACGATTTAGAAGTAAATTGCTTATGGCTCACTGTTAAATGCCTAGCACTTTATGCCAATTTCTACTTTCCTCCGAAGGAGCGAGGCGGAGATGTGAAAAATTCAACTTAGTATACCCAGAATTAATTATTGTCAATTTTTTTAGGGGCTTGTTCTATAATTTTATTAGTTTTATCCCTTCGACTTGAACACGAGTTGAAATGTACCTAACTAAAGCCTATAGGCGGTGCGCAGGGCATTTTTAACCGACTTCAAAATAAGAGGAAGTTCTCATTTAGACTGTTTATTTTTATTTTTTGTGTGTTCTTTTGACTGGGTGATCCGATTTTCTTTTTTTATTTGACTCCGATTTTATTTGAAAACTGGTGCTTTCCGTGTGGTCCCATTTCAATTTGGTCCAGTTCTGAAAATTGCATCCATGAGAAAACCATATAATTTAAGTCGGTTAGTGGTTTTTTATAACTAACTCAATTATTGCGCGAAATATAACTACTCGAAATACCTATCTGGGCGCAAGAATTTCAACATTACCAACTTTAGGAGGTTCTATTTTCGTCTGTGTGTTTTTTTGTAGGTATGTTGTTTTCTCCGTCAATTATGCACTGATAACAGGTTAAAAATTATTTCACTGTTGTATAGAGAATGGTTCCGAATTGATCACGTAAAAGTTTTATTCTCGAAGGATTAGTATCTATCCCGTCAAGCTTAACAACAAAATATAATATTTCAGAAAAATCACGACTAGTTACAACAATTTTGGTGATATCTTCGCCAAATTTTCATCAAAGTTTGATGATTGTCTCTTTACTGTCTGAAGGTTGAATTTGAGTACCATAAAAGTAAGATTTATGTGTGCGCTGAAAAAGTATCTAAAACACCCACCAATCGCTTCTCAGGGTAATTTATCTCCAGCGGTTCCCATGGCAACGGAACGGATCGAGAGGCTTTCAAAGTAGATGCATGGAAGATAATACAAAAGTACTTGTTCTATGCTATTACTATACGAATAGCATAGAACGAAGGAAGATCAGTTATGGACTGATGATTTTGTTAGGGTTTTGTACGCGTAAGGGTCTCAAAATTTGTAGCTATTACTAAGCATCCTGTCTATCTGTCAGCGGCTGTAGGTATTTTATAAACCGTAATAGGTAGGCAGTGGAAATATTGTGTGACTGTGTATTTCTATTGTTGCATTAACGATAAATCATGATCATCATCATCAGCGACCATGGCTCCGTGAGAAAACCAATAAATTGAACTCGTTTTATAGATTTTTTTAAACGAACCCAATTATTTTTACGTTGCTTTTGCCCTCTTTCCTCAGATGCTGCTGTGCTGGCACGTTTATGTATGCAATTCTGTGTCAGTGGACGAAAAAAAAAAATATAATCGTCTTTACAACTCGTCTTTGCTGTGTCCCCTAACGCCCCCAGCCCCCCCTGATTCCCCCTTCCAAGAATTTGATATGGGTATTGTTTTCGACCAGCATGGGTTGAGGATTCCTAATTTTCTTCGTAGTGGTATGACTTCAGAGTTATGGGGAAATTTAGTTTGTTGTACAAAAGAGGATGCGTTGAAGTCTTTAGTATGCCACGCCAGTTCCGCGTAGCACCGTAGCACATGCTACGATTTTTTTAAATAGAGATTAATAGAATTCAATTGAGTAATTCAAAAGAAAGGTATTTATTGTAAACTACCATTGCATTGAGCGAAGCCGGGCGTGTCGCTAGTACGTTAAAAAATAAAGGACCCAGGTCAGGTACTCCTCTATAAGCCCATGAATGGCATAATAATAACTTGTTTTAATCACAATTATGGTTATGTTATGATGTGATAAGACACTTTTAACCTGCCAGAGGCCTAGGCTAGGTTATAAGATGACGTTCGTAATCTGTGGCCTAGGGCATGCCACTCATTTTAGCATGATGGACACTCCACTTATCGGTTAATGATGATTATGTCCACATGGCCGAGTTGAAGTAAACAAATAGCTTAGAATTATTCCACAACTGTGCTACTGTTGTCATTTTGGGATTTCCCGACCATATAGGTATATTCCAGGCCCGTTTTTTAGAATATCATGATTTTAACAGACTAAGAAAACACTGTACCAAATATGTTGAAGACGTCACTTGAAAACGTCGAATTATGAGAGTGAGTTATGAGAGAGTGACTTTTGCATTATGCAGTGTTATTGTACCAATGGAATCAATCTGATGATGGAGTCACTAAGTGGCTATAGGATCTCCTAAGTCCTAAACTAAACTTAAATTTGATTGAAATGTAAGTAAGGTTCGTGTTGTGCCGGCGGCATAGAATTTGCACCAACCCTACTCTTCCCGCGGGTGTCGTAAGAAGCTACTAAGGGAGGAGGCGCTGCTGCCAAACAATTCTGTCACCAAATTGCGATCCCCAACCCGTATTCCTAGCGTGGGGATTATGCGCATTACCCCCATCAGATAACAGCCACTAAATGCGCTTATCAGGGGGAGGCCTGCGTCCAGCAGTGGACCAATAAAGACTGTTGAGGTAAGGTTGAGGTAAATAAGGTCGATCTTATTGATTCAAATGCGTATATACGAACTCAGCGCCTTTCCTGGGTGCATCTATAGTCAGCAAAAATTGCGCCTTACCACTAGGGTGATTTTTCTATGAAGTGAATAGTTGCCAACCCCGGCTTGCTCGATATCTTTTATTTTTAACGCAAAGCAAAAATAGTTTCAACTGGATAGGCATTACGTTTGGCGATGGTAGGTACCTATTGACGAACTTGAATTTGAACTAATCATTCGCTTAGACCTAAGAATTAATGTAGAGGTATAATACACATAGATGAAATTTATTTTAAATATGAGAACGACGATACCCGCTTTTCCCCGTTTGGGTTCATTAGATATGACATGTCTTCCCAAGTACTTTGGCCCTAGCTTATACAAAAGCTAGTTTAAAAAAAATACATTAAAAGATAAGTATACTGAATATCTCAATGGGGCAATGCGGCCAGCGAGTTGGGTGGGACGCTTCCGACTAGACCTCTGTGCTTCCGACTTACGACTGGAATTGTAATAATTGTTTGTATATGTCAGTTGAGTTACCTGTAGATTGTTTACAACAGTCTGCAGTTAACTCAATTGTTTCGAGCGTAAATACTAGTTTTAATTTATTTCTATTACGTATTTGATTGTTATTTTTATTTTTCAATAAAGTATTGATTCGGTAGGACTGTACCTACTCTACGGTGTATGTAACACGCAAGATATATTAAAATGTAGACAGGTTGTAAGTGCACCTACAATTAAACGAACAATGTTGTAAGTACGTAGGTACGCCGTAATTCGATTATTATTTGACTTCTTCCAACTACATAATAACTTGGTGCTATTATTTGATATAATTAGATGTAGATACCAGTAAATTGTTGTCATTAATGTCTCTGTGATAATATAGGTGCCTTTTTTCCGCGATAATACATGGAAACTGCCTTTATACCTACCTACGCAGTTTTATTTAAGCGTGTATATGCTAAACAGTCCTATAATAGCAACCACTATAGTGGTAGCTATCTATCTAAATAAATAAAATAATGCTGGAGAATATATAGCAACATATATAGCCCCAATATAGACAATATATATAGCCCCAAACATCTAGCCCCAAACTAAGCAGAGCTTGTGTCATGGCTAGTACCTCTACCCAGCCAGACACAACACAACACAAGCTTTTGGGGCTAGATTAAATAGATATAATAAAAAAACTCTATACAGATCTATAGAGTTTTTATTTGGTACACAAACACAAACAGTACAGGAAAAGTAATGACAAAAGAGCAGTAAAAGTATTAGTACCTATATCATATCCATTTTGAATGGAGCATAAACGTAAACAAACCACCCATACTAACCTAAAATTCACTTTGTTGGCGCGTCCTTTTATACGTAATTTTCATTACTTGTCGATTTTAGATCCTCCCTTCAATAAAAATTGCTTACAATTATATCTGAAACTCGACGCCAAGAAAGTGAGATTTTGTTATTTGTGTCCTATTTTGTTTACTAACATCCTTCATTTAAAATGGATAAACCATAGACTTCACATCGCGCACTAGGCGTAAACGCTCATATAAGATAGGTAAGCAGGTACCTGTGGAATGTGATAAAAAATATACACACACAATATATTTTTTATCACTTATAATTATAAAACATGAAAACATGACCTACAAAATAAGGTGAAAATCAAACCAAAAGATATTAAAAATAATCAATAAGCGAGTCCTTACCTTATATATAAATAAAAACATGGTTCTTAAATGTATTTAAGTATTTTATTTTTGACGCAATGGGGATTAATGAACTTTCTAGTTCACTAATCCCCATTACGAGTTCGCATCAGCGGCGTCAACGGGGAATGATGAACAAAAAGTTCACTTATCCCCGTTGACGGGGATTGTCAACGGGTATTAGTGGAATACGTCAGGTCAGGTATAATAGGCACTTACCTTTTAACAGTGCACTTGCCTTATCAACAAGTAGGTAAGTTAGCCACCGCCCGCCCAGGGCGCGGGCTACCCAAGCGCGAATAACTGATTTTCGAAATGATAGACTTATTTAATTTCTGTGAGGCTGAACTTGTTGCAGGTAGATAAACTAATAATTAGAACTGGACAGGCTTATTCAGAAAATGACTTGGTGAGCATCATCTATTGCGAATCAATCATTCAATCATCAATCTAAAACCATTGGCGGATTCAAGGGGGGGGGGGGGAATGGGGGCCATGCCCCCCCCCCCCCCCCAAAAGGCCCAAGAGTTCCATACTTTCGACTCAATTTTACGATTAAATTCAGATACCTACTTTATATCAAAGTACAGAAATATATTTTTTAGGTAAGTCGGTACTTTACATACATCTACAAACTAAATTCAAGAGGTTAATTTCTTCTCAGTATTACCACGTCCATCGACACGTTCAACGACTTTGAAATGAACATAGGTAAATGATATCTATTTCTCTTCTTCCGCTAGTGAACACAAGTGAATTATAGCCAACCAATTGCACCTCATTTCTTATTTGATTGACAGTAATAACTATTTTTCAAGCTGTTTATATTGATAGAATGTGAACGCATCCGAATTAGTTTTTAGTTTGGTTTCCATTCCACCCCTCTGGTTGCGACACTGGACTTCCTTCTTACTTACTTCAACACGTAATGTGTGTGGATTGCTCGTATTTTTCTTTTAATAAAAACTCAGTTCTAAATTACAAAAACGCTCCTTATTTGACTAAAACCTACATATATATTAAATAAAATTACTCCTCTAAGTATACCTCGGTATTGGATTTTACTTGAAAAGATAAGTTAAGTAAAAGAAAAAGTAGTACAGTGTGCGCGCATGTTACTCGCGAGTACGTGAACTTGCGAAGAAAGAAACGTACGCGTTCCCGCTTTCGTTACATTCAATTCAAACAATTTAATACACAATAGAGAGAGATGACAAAAATATCACTGCTTTTTGCATTTTAATTTGTTTTTTGCATTGAGGTGTTCTTGCCCTTTATTAGCAGAGCCCTTTTAAGAATACTTAGCTAAATAAGTACGTACGTTAGAGTTCTATCCGTATCGAATATTTGTAGTTAGTTCAATGTAAAACTAACTAACAGATGTATCACCACGGGCGTGGCGAACATCTTTTGCCTCTCTCGACGTGGCCTGGATCTGAACTAAAGCCTCCTTTCAGTTTTCAGTTCAGTTGCAAAATATCTAACAAAACGACAAAACAGCAAAAAAATTCGGTTACATTGTCCTCTGTTTCGTGGTCCATTTTTAATAATACATGGTCTCGGTCTCACAATAAGATCATTTTGACTACTAACGCGAGAAATTAACAAAAAATATTTTGGTTTCGCGGCTTGCTCCGCTGGAGTACTGTCTCGTCTCTGGCTGTGCACATGAAGGCCCCCCTTATACTGAAATGAAAGTTTCTGATTCGTTAACGTGATAAGCTAATCTTATGCGAGCGAGAGTTTATTTTGTACGACAGCGAACACAACTTCGATATTCCTTTTCCAAGTAGACACCAGATTTCGATTTTCGTAGATTCTTTAGGGCAGGGCTCATTTATTTTGTTGTAAATCGTTAAAATTTTATTATTTTTCATAACTTACTAACATAGCTTTCGCGTCTTGCTAAGCATACCTCACCAATTTCAAAAAGACTGCGACCCACGGATTTTCATTAAGTATCTAACAATTCCTCCTAACAATTCAATCTCAGTCGCGCACTCCTTAAAATTTTCAGGGCTGTCTCTGGTTGCTGATTGTTTTTCATACTGATGTGTTTCTGCCACTGTGCACTTACTTTTCCCTAAAACCCGGAAAAGTCCCTAAAAAATTCGCGGCTCGCTTCGCTCGCCGTGGTTTATTGTTGGTGGTGGTGCGTGACTCAAATTCTTGGGCTACGACCTCGCCTTATGAAGGTACATTTAGGTATATTCTTTGTTTTTTTCACCTGACCCCCCTTTACAGAATCCTGGCTATTAGTCCAGTCATTTAAGCTTAAATTAGGTAAGAATCTCGGAATTCGAGATACCCAGCTGTAAGTCTGTAAATACTTGTATATCGACACCCTAAAAGTTGTCTCAAAACCTACATTATGGTAGGGTGTGCGCAACTATTAAATTTCTAGGTCAAAGGTCACAAAAAATCGGTTTTTTGTCAATATCTCATTTCCTATAGGTTTTTTGCTATTTGTATATTGATCAATATTGTAGCAGACAAAATTCTCTACAAATTTTGATTAATTTTTTTTTATACGGAAAACCGTTTTCGAGTTAGAGGGCGGTCACAGCATTACTTCAGGTCAACCGGTGCTCCGGTCGAAAACGCGCCTTAATAATATATAGTTGATGAACTATCAATAAATCAATGATTATAAATATTTGGCAATTTTTATTAACTATTATATTATACTAGCTGCGCCCCGCGGCTTCTCTCGCGTTGTTCCTATGGAAACGTTTAAAGGTGATTTTTATCCCACGGTATCAGATTTATGGGATAAAAAGTAGTCTTTGTTTAATTACAGAATTATAATTACCTGTATGCAAAATTTCAGCCAGATCCGTTCAGTAGTTTTGGCGTGAGGAGGTAACAAACATCCATCCATCCATAAACCCGTACAGCTTTCAAATATTCCACCAACAAGTGCAGCTGCTCATCAACAGTTCAAACGTGTATACTATCAAGTTCAAACTTGGTAAGGGCATGATTTGGAACCCCAGGAAACGTACGAAACGTGATGCTGTGACCGCGCGTTCTCCGCCCTCTATCTCGAAAACGGTTCACCGTATAAAAAAAATTTTAAACAAAATTTATAGAGAATTTTGTCTGCTACAATATTGATCATACATACAAATAGCAAAAAACCCATAGGAAATGAGATATTTACAAAAAAACTATTTTACGTGACCTTTGACCGTGAAATGTAATAGTTGCGCACACCCTACCATTATGTAGGTTTTGAGACGACTTTTAGGGTGTCGATATACAAGAATTTACAGACTTACAGCTGGCTATCTCAAATTCCGAGGTGAACTTACTAAAATGACTGCCTTGTGGTTCAAAGTAATAGAATAAGTTTGGTTAGGTTAGGTTAGGTTTTACATTTGTCGCCGGAGTTCGACCCCAAAAACACGTCCATAAAAAAACAATAATGATACTCTTGCTTGGAGCAAAAATGTAACATTTCAGGAAACGAAACGTAACTTACGACTCAAGAACCCTGGCAACAATGATCTGTTTCCTCTTTAAGTAGTTTTAGTGAAGGACGCGGGTTCAAGTCCCGTCAAAGTAAAAAAAATTGGGATATTATTAACCTATATAAAAAGTGTGTTCGGTTCATACAATAAGTAGGTAGCTACCTACCTACCTACGGGGACGCTAAGTGAGCATTTCACGCTGCATCGGCGCGGGGCGACTTTTTGAAGTCGGTTAAAAAGCAAGTTTATCAGGTAGATTATGTTGAGTAAGATGACGGTTTGTCCTGTAAAGTTGTTTGAATAAATAACATTATTCTCGTTAAACTCACTTTCCCCTTGTCCAGGTTTTGCCAGGAAGAAGAGTGCGTTGCCAATGATGGACCATGCAGGGGGTCCGGGGATCGACTTGGCTAGTTCCAGCATCCGCCTGTGTGACCATCTCCAATGTAGCCAGTAGGCCAGGAGAGCGAGCAGCAGCAATGGTGGTAGGTACCAGAACATGCTCTGCAAAATCAATTTCATAGCTAATTGATAAACAAACTGCATATACCAAATATTGTTTTTTTGTACAAAATGTTTGCAAAACCAAAGAAAGCAATCGAAGCAATCATGAAGCGATCTTTGGTTTGAAACGTCATATTGGTTTCATACCAATATGACGTGGAACCGAGCGTTAGGTGTAGGTATAGATAGATAGACGCGAGGTAGGTACCTATATATCCAGCCTTTGAAAACTTTTACGGGTACCTACTTCAGTCTTTCCTTTACAAACACGTAATGGGCTAGCTCGAAGGATAAAAAAAAACAGAAATGGTTGAAAGAAGCGCTGCTGGACGAAATACAGTAGGATTATTGAAGTACTTTTAGCGTAAGTAGGATGCCTGAAATAGTGCGCATGGCCTCATGAGACCTTAAATTTATCAAGGATAGGCAGCGGAGGAAGGATTCACACATTAAATTCTGCTGTTCTCACAAAAATGTTTCTCAGTTCTCACGTTTAAAATTAGGATTTAGGATTACTTAGCTAAAATTAGGATTTTTTTTTAAATAAAAGCTATGCTATATTTGAAAAATTAGACTGATGGGTTTTAAATTAGGATGGCAGCTCCAAAATTAAGCTTACAGACCTATAAACAACTGAACTTAGTTAAAATAGCTAAAACCCTTTTCCTTGCATAACATGGATGACAGCTCTAAAATTAGATGGATAGATCTAAAAAACTCAACTTAGTAAAAAGTAGCAAGCTTTAGCAGTAGTAAGCTTTTACTCTTTTCTTTACTTTAGCTATGATTAGAAACATCTTCCTAATTTTAGCAGGCATCTAATTAGGTCATGACTAAAATTTACCGATTTTATACTGGTTTGATTTGAATTTCTAATAAAATATTTGACCCATGTAAAGAGGCATTTTGAAATAACATTTTACAAAACAAAACTCACAGCAACACCCAACTACTGGACAAATCGAAAAATTTAGGTTAGGAATCCTAAAACAACAGAATCGACACCGTAGGTAGGTATCTTACTAAAACGCGAAAGTTTGTAAACATGTAAATGTCTGTTTGTTGCTCTTTCACGCAAAAACTACTGAACGGATCGAGCTGAAATTTTGCATACTGGTAGTTCTAGGCCTGAAATAACACATATGCTTTTTATCCCATAAATCAGTTTGCATATAATCTTCTTTAAAAACAATAGTTACAACAATTTGGTTTAACTGAGAAATCCTCCACTTGGAAACATCAAATAAATATTATTTAAAAGGACTTGAAATAAATTACACATCTTCATAAATAGGTACCTACCTAAATTTACAAAACTAGACTTTCGAACTTTTTCTATTTAGGTACTGTGTGGGTGAGATGTAGTTACCTACCTTATAGGTTTAAATAAAATTGTTTCCAATTAATTCGCCTCCAGTGAATATCAAAATCAGAACCAGCCTCGAGAAAGAAACACAATGTTAGGCCTTTGCGTACTCTATGGTAGTCTGATCTCAATTGACTTGAATAAACCGCGCTGCCTCAGTGTAAGTAGGTATAATAGCCATCTAGTTTTAAGGCGCATACTAGAGCCAATATAACAGCACCACCTATTTTAACATTATTAAAACGTAATTTTAAAAATCCATTGTAGGTACAGTTTGTGGTAATTATCTATTAAAGGCTATTTTTTAATACATGCGAAAATAGAGTTTGGTGACCAAAGAGCACAACTTTGTATCTTTGCCTAAGCTTAACAAAATGAAACGATTACAGAAGCATTAATAAATAGGTACCTAACTGATAATAGATAAGTAATGCTGTGTGAATTGTCCAACATCATTAAATTTTAAATTAAATAAGTACCACAATATTTACGATGGATTTTTAAAACTTATTGTGTTTATTGTAATAAAAAGATAGAATAAGTGGGGGCGCCACTTTCACAGGTGTATGCGCCTTATGTAGGTAAGTAATCAATCTACGTCGTTGGGTAAGTAGGTGGGTAGGTAGGTAGGTAGGTACCTAGGTACTTAAGATGAGGACTGACGTAGGATTGGAAACGTAGGCAAACGTTAACTCTGGGTAGTACTCAAGGGCGGATCCAGCTGTCAAGTCAGGGGGGGGGGGGGGGTCATACTGACAAGATAAAAAGATAAAAAACATTTATTAACAGCAATAACAAAAGGTACATACTACTTAAACTATTATATTCTTATTTCTAATCAAGATTAAGTAGGGTAGATGCGCCTGTTATGCGTCCAGGCCCCATTCACGACCTTTCGCGGCACTACTGGTTTCTTTTTGTCGAAAATAGCCTTATTTGCACTCTCACACAAAGACATTAAATTATATCAACAACCTGGATGTGTAAGCTACGCATACAAGCTAACTGCACGTCACAGGCACCAGCAATTATAAGTAAAATAAATTAATCAATTTGTGGTCCGCCGTCAACAAGACAAAAAGTGACTATATCAACGCGAAAAATAGCAGCATGTCGCAAATTGAACGGTAAGTTTTACATTGTCTTTATGCATGTCAGAGTTGATGGTTATTAGTTTGACTTCATTTTGGATTAAAAAATATGGATTTGTGTAATTCTGTCTAAATTATTGTCAATAAATTTGAAATATTGCGTGGACGAGAACTGTACCACGATATTTTAAGAAAGTCCCATTTTAGACCGGGTTGGACGCGAATTGGACATATCGTGTCAATAAGGTGATTTCTTGTATGCATTATTGTATTAAAATTTATTCAAACATTTCATTAAATTTAAACCATATGTTCGTAAGGTATCTAAAAACCTTATTTCGTCCAGGCTCGGAGCAACAAACCATAAAATACTGAGTTATGAAATTTCTTGTGGTCGCGAATCGGACAAGGTTAAATGACGTCCTGATTTCGACCTTAGCTTTATTGATTATGTAAACTTAACAATAATGTAATAGAATTTTGTCTATTAAGTCATTGAGTTATCCAGTATTGTGTATTTAACATATTTCATTCAATTTCACTTTATTTGAAATAAGCTATATGCAATTTTTTTAAGAACTATTGTGGTCGAGAAGTACTATATAAGACCAGATATCGACCATCTGCGTATAATTAAACACAGTGCCAGTCATCAGAGTCCTAAATATAGAATACTAATAAAGGTTATATGTTTATTAGGTATTTTTGTATACTAGTAGCTAGTGATAGCCACTACTACTTTCAAAAATACCTATACAATACAATAAACCTCAATAACCAAACTGCAATGATTCCAAAGACTGGTGTGCTCAGCGATAACAGGCTGCATGAGAACTACACCGGGCGTTGCCCTGGAGGTAATCCTAGACATAGCGCCACTAGACCTATATATACAACAAGAGGAGACCTTATGGGCTTTGAGACTACAAAACATTGGATTCTGGGGGGGCATAGAAAGCCCTCACACTCAGATCTTAAACAGGGTCTTAGCCTATAAACCTCTCTGAGCCGCCACCTGTGACAGAATGCCCAGCAAACCTATACAAGAGAAACACTACCAGAAACAACTATATGAGGAGCGACACCTAAAAGAGATGAATATGAGAGGCCCACGTCCCCTAGCATTCTCACTATTCCGAACATGGATAAGGCAAAAAACCAGAGGAACGCACGCCGAACGATGGACACACCTACAGGAGTGCCGCCAGGTAAGGCAGCCTTCCTTACCTCCGGCTTCATCACCAAAGCTACTGAAACTGACCAGAAGAGACCTACGCGTCCTTGTGGGAACACTCACAGGACACTGCCCACTAAACAAACACCTCCACACCATCGGAGTAACAGGAAGCCCTCTCTGCAGGGGGTGTCTCAGTGACGAGGAATCAGCTGCCCACGTAGTCCTGGAATGCGAGGGAGTAACAGCACAGCAACATGAAATCCGTGACCATCCGAGGTCACTCCGCGAAGCCTGTGAAAATCCCAGGAAGATTCTGCGCTTCTGGATGGAGTTAGGCTGACCATCCCGAGTCTCAGTGCGGAAAAAAGAGTACACTCACCATACCATACCAAACCAAGCCAACCTCAACTGCCCGCGGTGCTTCCTAATTCCTAAATCCAACCAACAAACGAGGCAATGACAAAACAACCCACTAACACGCACTGGACCAGCGTGGTGGGTCATGTCCCAAACCCTCAATGAATGATAGATAGCCCACATAAAGGTTCAAAGTGCCCGGCGACACCAGCGGCTGTGCTGGCATTGACGGGCACCATGCCAGCCCTGTGGTCAGGGGTGCGAAGAATCCTCGGGTGAGATCACACCGAACTTTGAGGTTTGACCAGACCGCGTAGAGAACATTAAATGGCATTTTCTGGGGTTAAGTGAATTCCGTAGAGGGGGGCGGACACCGTAACCCTAGACTCGGGCCATCTTCTCTACTTTCGTGAGGGTGATAAAACATCCCAGCGTGACGTAGGTTTCCTCATCAATAATGCCCTTGCTAACAACGTTCAAGAAATCTCCAGTACCTAAGTTGACAGGTATTCAGGGAACAGTAAGTCAGGTCTACGCACCGACCTCGGCATAGTCGGATGATGAAGTGGAGGATATTTATTGATTATTGATTATTGATCACCGACTGTTCCGAGGCTCTTTGGATATCCTCCTAAAGCTTGAAAGAAACCGTCTGATGAAATCCACGCTCCGACCTAATCCAATCCAAATCATGGCGGGCACCGAGAAGTTTCGGCAGCTTCTCGGGAATAGATTCGCTGCCTTGGATCCCTCTGATGTCGCTGACGAGGTCTTACACAATCTGGTTGAAACGTTGTGGCACAAGGGCATCAAGTTCTGCCAAAATCAGCGTACTGGCAAGCAATCCAAACTCTCGGATGAGTCTTTCGGGCTGATTGAAAAAAAAAGACGGGAAACCACCTAAGTGACTTCGTCAGACAAGTCCGACCTGAACCGAGGGTACAAAGTATTCACTCAGGAGCTTGGCAGGAGCCACCTGACGAAGCTTATAATGCACAATAGGAGCACATTCTATGGCAGATTATACGTTGCACATACCCCTCGTTCCCATCGACGAGACCACAAGACCAAGATTTCAGGACTCTGAGGCCTATGTCCAGCAGAGGACTAAAACAGGCTGAAGATTATGATTATTATAAGTAAGTTTCCTATCAGATATATGGTGGTCGAGAACTAGGAAACATAGGGTCGCAAATTGGAATTTTTGGACGAGAACTGGTAAAATGAGGTATTTCGGATTAAAATATTATTTAAAAATTAACAGTTAAATTTAAGAAGAAAGTCTATTTTTCATGTGAAAATAAAGTATATTAGCCATGTGGTGAAATCAGTTTTATTCTTAAGAGCTCACTTAAATATATTTATTTCGATATCTGAATCTGACAACTCCGCTAATTGGACGTAAACGGGCGCAATGACCCTACCTACATTATACATTTAGTTGTTGCCGAGGCGCTTCTGCAGTGATTGGTGATTTCTGATGGTTCCCCCACTAGGCTAGGCCTGTATCGAGGAACGATAGTTCCAAGAGTGAAAGTGCGGAAAGTTACTGATTTAACCAGTTAATAAAATTAATATAAGTAAAATTAGGTATAAATTCTAGTATTAGACTGGAGTTAGATATCTGTGCACCTAAGGTAGGTAGGTACATAAATAGCTTATAGATGAAAAATAATAATGTTAATGCCTGAATAAGGCTAAAAATACAAACACAATTAACTAAAAATAAAATAAAATAAAATAATTTTCCTAGGTATGTATAATAACTTAATAAGACTAGGTAAAACTATTGAGTACATCTAGGAGATAGCTTGCAGGATTTCTTCTGTTTTGTCGTATGACAAAGTAGCTAGCCACTTTTGTATTGTGTGTTTAGCTTCAGTAATACATACATTCCTGATATGACAGTTTTTAGCTACATTATTATACGTACGTCATTGATTTATTAAAAACGAAGATGAGGCACTGGTTGCTCGAAAGTGGCAACCTCAAATTGTGTAAAATTGTGTTCTCCCACATCAGTCACCGTCTGACCGGGGCGGCACGGGCGGTCGTGATTCGCGTGAAATATTGTTGTCTCAGTCTCACTTCGGTCGTAGATACGTCTTCCCGTCTTTGTTCTCCTTTGTATTACACAGGACTGGAAATATAACTGTGAGCGTATGTGTTTGCGTGTAGTTGTAACACATGCCAATTTTTGAGTAAGCGCTGGAAGAACGTAACCTATCTTCCCTTTTTAAATCAATGACGTACCTACGTTGAAAAAATTTTGATTTAGTAGAGGGAGTAATCAAGACAGGACGGGCTCGCTAGCCCCTCTGTGTAGTACTTTTATTTATTTTGTGACTCTAGTGGGATTTAACACAAGGCTGGGCTGGGTGATACTGATGAAGAACTGATTTCCGACATGGATGTTGCTGTGATGTTGTTTTCTTATCCGGAAACGTAGCGATGTAGAATAAGGACATAGATGTGATGATGATGTTGACTGATGATGACGTAACTGAATAAAACAATTACAATTAGTATTTACACTTCTTTTAACTATTTGATTTCTTAGATAATAATTCCAGAACGTAGATAATTAAAAAATGTTTAAATATTTAAAATCCAAAATCAATCAACCTCAACCTCAACCTCAACAGCCACTGCTGGACGCAGGCTTCCCCTGATAAACGCCTTATTGGCGTTTAACTCATGGAGGGTAATGCCCATAATCCCCACGCTGGGCATGGGTTGGGGATCGCAGTTTCTTGGAAGTATTGTTCTGCAGCGGTCGCTGCTGCCCGCCCTCCGGCCTCTTACGACACTCACGGGACGAATTGGGGAGGTGCAAATTCTAAACCAGCACCACACAGCTAAATCAATCAACCGATATTCAAAGTTGAATTTCGCGCGAATCTTTATTAACTTCAACTTTTTTTATGGCGCGATTAGATCGGTTATTGGTAAATTTTGATTGACTCGACTGGCAGCACTGGCAAGAACTGTCAGTGTCAAATCAAATTAAAATCAAAAAAGTTCAATTCAAAACAACGAACGGAAGGAAAGGACCGGTAAAAACTAAAAAGTTTGTGAATGTTTTTTTTAGATTTCCAAGCATTTTTCAAGTGGTTTTTGAAATTTTTCGAGATTTTAATATAAACTGAATTTCCGCAGTTACTATTTTAAGGTTGGTTCACGTACAATGAAAGAAATTTCCCTAAGTTTTCAAAACTGAATGACTCATGATCCGAAACTCTAGAAATTCACTGTTAATTTCCTTTCAAAATCAAAGTAAACAATGCTTACACAGGAATAAAACGTCTAATCAACAGCCTAAACTGCCAGTAGAAACGAATTTCATTTTAATGTTTTAGATGCCGGCCGTTTACACATTCTCTCTCAGTGACAATGAGATCCTTCAAGAACTGATGCGTGTCTTCAGCTCCGGCCGTGGCACCGCTCGGGAGCAGTGGAGCAACCAGGCTGAGGTACTAGTAGAGCCTGTGGGCTGGGATGCTCTTTGGAAGCTGTCTAAGGACTTCAGCAAGAGGTTTTGTGAGTATTTCTGTTACTTATAAACCTATTGCCTGTACGAAGCTAAGTTTTGCTTGTTATGTGTTTCACCTTGTACTTCAAGCAAGTCTATACAACCAGCAGCTTTGTCTGTCAGTCGCAAGTAATTAACAGCTCATACATATTCTTCATATTTAGAAAAGAAGTTCACCAGACCTCTAAAAGCAGTGGAAGAAAGCAGGCTGGAGCAACCCATCAGTAGTTGGTGATTTTAGGCTTATACACAAATATCCATCATCCAGACATAAATTCACTGCTGATCATAGACATTATACTTTCTTTTACTCATTGATAATAGTTGAGCAAAATATTGCTGATGTGTCTTTATCAAACAGTGTTGAATTTAGTCACTGTGTCACTTTTTAGTTGTCTCGGAACCAGTTGTCAAGTTGATTCATGGAAGTGTTTATTGATTGAATGTCTTCTGGTAATAGGTTCCAATTGTGATCCACTCTATTGCTAATAAAATATTTGCCACAATACACAAACACAATATACAAAAGTACAATGATAAAAACCTTAATGGTGTTCAACTCATGGGGGGTAGTGCCCATAATCTCCATGCTCGACATGCAGGTTGGGGATCGCTATTTGATGGAAGATTAGTTCTGCACGGGTGCTGCTGCCAGTCCCCCAGTGGATATCCCTTAGTCACCTCTCATGACACCGTCAGGAAGAATTTATGTGGTGCAAATTCTAAGTCAGCACCACACAGCTTAAGAGAGATTTAAATAACATAGCCCTAATCATATCACAGGTTTACATGGTGATGATAATACCTCTTATTTACTCTGATTACAGCTGTAAGATACCCCTGCATAGCATTCATAACTGTCACAGCGGTTGACTTTGAGAACCTGTCAGCTTGTGTGGAAGTGCTAAGCGTGCAACATGAGTCAGTGACATTACCAGAGACAGTGGTGGATGTGCCACTTGTTGAGCTCTGGCCGACGACGGAGCAGAGGGAGCAGTGTGTCAATGCAGCTACTACTGCTGAATTTATTGATATACTCAGGTAAAGTCAATTGATTATATTTTTCTTATTATTCTTTGTTTTGATTGTTGTTGCCAAAAATCTATATGCTTCTTCTCCAAACTATAGTCTTGCTTGCATCATTAATACATGATTATTTTCTGATCTCATTCATGTTATTCATATCCAAATCTACAGCTGAGAGAAGTCAATAGCATAGCAACCCAGTGATAAATTGGTTCAGCCAATAACTAAATGTGAAAGTTGTGCTTACATTCATTATGAAGCTGTTCTTGAGTTATAAATAGTGTAACCAACATGACTTTCTTTTATAAATATAGCTAGATTGCCTGTACGAAGTTAAGTTTTGCTTGTTATGTGTTTCACCTTGTACTTCAAGTAAGTCTATACAAGCAGCAGCTTTGTCTGTCAGTCACAAGTAATAAACTAACTGTTAACTACGAACCTTGTTTGTGTTGGAAGAACACCAATTGTGCTTACATTTTATATCTAACTTCTGAACAAAATATTGGGTCTCTCTGATGGATAGGATTTGTTACGAATGCATCCTACAGAGATCTCAACATAGCAAAGATAAGCATAGAGACCAAGCTGAAGTGGCAGTGGGCCAGCCATATCTTGTGAAGAACCGACAACCGCTCAGGTAAATGTGACCTTGAGTTGAGATCGCGATTCGGTAAACATAGTGTAGGACGGCTTCCTGCTAGGTGGAATGACAATCTGTGAAAGACTGCAGGCAGATGCTTGATGCAGCAAACTGAAGATAGGTCACTTTGCCCCGCATCAGAAGAAGACCTATGTCCAGTATTGGAATATTATAGGCTGATGGTGATGTAAAACAAAATATTGAGATCATTTTAATCAAGTCAGTCAAGAACTGACCATAACTTAATGTGTACCTTTTATTATCTTACAGGTTTTACTACAATGACATTTGGATGCCATGGGATGACCAAGATGACAAGATCCTCCTCCCAAACACAATAGAAGAACGGATGACCCTCTGGTCTGAGATGCACAACGGTACAATACCAAGTTGTGTCGTCCGGTCTATAGTCCTTCTTAGGAATAGTGCTATTAGTGCACATGAAAAGCTTAAGGATTTGGATTCTTCCCTGTGTGAAGGCGAATTGGCTAGTGATGATGGTAAGGTTAATTGTCTGGTTGCAGTGTTGCTTGGCCTATAGTTACCTATAGTAACTTTAAACTAAGAAAGAAAGAAAGAAAGAAAATGATTTATTAAACACTACACAACACTACAAATAAAATAAAGTAAAAAAATAAAAGACTACTTAGTAACACTAACAAACACAGTTAACAATTATTCGAAACCTAAAACTAACACAAGTAGGTAGGTACCTACCTAAGTACAGTAGGTTGGTACTAAGAAAAACTAGCTAGCTGAAACTGACTAGACACATAGTATATTTTACAATCACTATGTCTTATGTTTTTACTGGTCTTTTTTGGATGTACGCGCAAAAACTACCGAACGGATCGGGCTGAAATTTTGTTTACAGGTAATTCTAATCCTGAAATCAAACATAAGCTACTTTTTTTTCCCATAAACCATTAAACCATCCCCGTGGGATAGAAATCCCCTTTAAACGTTTCCATAGGGACAACGCGTGCAAATCCGTGGGGCGCAGCTAGTTTAATATATTAATATTATTAAAACAAAACAACACAACATTGAGTGTCCATGACGCGCATGTTCAACATAGTGAAGCAGCTTACAGTAGAGAACATTGGTCGCAGTATTTACGCTAGGCAGTAAATACATACTTAAAACATAAACTATTTTTTTATTTACAATACTACCCACCCCCGGGGCGTGCAATAAATATGTGGATTGTTTTAGTAAATAATAAAGCTCAATTAGCTCCTTTCTTTCTCAGATTCCCTTCTACCACCGAACTACATATCGTTATGCGCGGAAATGAATGCAAAACTAGACGGCCTGATGTCTAAGTGGACGCTGTATGAGAACCCGTTAATTCGAGAACAGTACATGATAAAGGCCAGGAACAAATATCAGAAGAATAAAGGGAAGAAAAACGTAAGTTATCTTACCTACTAGTAATAGTAACACTACTCAGAAGTAGAAGTAACTCTGAACTGTGAAGGTAGCTTACTACCTATCGCAAAAGGTCGTAAATTTTCTCAATGTTATATTTCCTATTTCTTGGTTTCCTGTTTTTTTTCGTTCACTAACAATGTACAAGACTTAGATGAGGCAACGGGTGTGTACTTTTTTAAAGTTTTTAAACTTGCGTGCGCGATCGAAACGTTTTATTATCTCAAACTCAACCTCAACAGTCCGTATTGGTCCACCGCTGGACGCCTACAACTGATAAGCGCCTTATTGGCGGAAACACAAATAAAAAAATACAGTCGAATTGAGAATCCTCCTTTTTTGAAGTCGGTTAAATTAAAATTACTATTTACGTGCTTCCCTCCACCTGTAGGAGAATACTAAAATGCGTTTGTGATGGTGGTTTAGATGATAGGTACATGACACACTAATGAGAGAGAGTTAATCTCGTTAACACTCTCGATAAAATATGCCTTGACAGTTAGACCCATGTCTAACCTTCTGCAGGTTAAGACACTGTTTAGCTAAACGGTTGTTAGACCAGTGTTAACGTTGGTTTTTATAGTACCACTGTTATTATTTTTTCATATATTTCAGGTGGTAGCTCTGTGGCAAGGCGGTTCAATCTTCGAATTCGACGAGATATCGAAGTTCCTTCGAGCGCGAGTCTCCAACGAGCAGACATTAACAGTTGTGACGTCATCAGAAGAGGCGCTTTCGCTGGAGCCTGAGGAAGTGGTTGTTTGTTCCAAGAGTCATGAACTGCCGGAGATGCCGCTTATGGATATTGCACTCTGCAGCTATAAAGGTAAGGTCTTATTTTCAGTGCTGTCAGTTATTTATGACTAATAACGTCACAAGAAGTGGCAATTTTGTTACATAGAATACATTGGCTTTGGGTGCGTTTCCACTGACGTTGAGCTGGGCGGATTGGAGAGTGCCTTGAATTGACAGCGCAGTGCAGTAGAGATTTCGAGCACATTCGAGCAGTGTAAGTCGCATCTTACGATGCTCGAATGTGCTCGAAATCTCGGCAGCAGATAATCAGGTAGCAAAGCTTCTGCAGAACAATTTATTCACCAAAATCCGATCCCCGGCCTACATGCCCAGCGGTTATGGACATGCTTATCAAGACCTGCGTCCAGCTATGGACCAGTATAGGATAAACTCTAGAAAGCAAGATAGATGCATAGAAAATACTTAATTGCAGGGTATTGCGTAGTTCCCTGTGCGCATGGTAGATGCGCTGTACTTAAATATGCAAGAAGAAGACGTCACGATATTTCGTTACTATATTTTTGTTTTGCCGGACAATCCACACAGCATCATCTAGCCCCAAGCTAAGCAGAGCTTGTGTTATGGGTACTACATAATTGATATACTTAATACAATACACATCGACATATATTTTTTATTATACATTGAAAACGCTCTCAGCGATAAGGCCGCCTTTTGTACTATATTTATTTATTATTTAGATATAAGACTTCCATGTATATTGATTTTTAGTAGTGCAATAAAGTGTTAATCCATTCATTCATTCAAAACATCCAAAACACCCTGAATAAATATCTGCAGATCGTACCAACATTTGTCCCGAGGCGGGAATCGAACCCGCAACCTCCTGCGCGGACTCTCGCCCGCTGCGCCATAGAGGTCGTCGAGAATACGTTTGTTTAATAATATCTAGAAATAATGAAATTTAATAATCTAATTTAATGCTTGCTTTTCTATTTTTCTTAGGCGCAACACTAAACGCGTCGGATATGCGATCCTGCCTTCTACAGCTGAGTTCAACATGCCGTCTGCGGGACTTAACACTCCACTGCGCACTCGTTAGCACGGTACTGCTGATGCGGAGCGGGACGTTACATGCTGTTAACTGCAAGCTGCTAGATGATTCGCAGTCACAGGTGCTTAGTTTCTACCTATGGTTTATCCATTTTGAATGGAGCATGTTCGTAAACAAACTACGACACAAATAACAAAATCTCACTTGCTAGGCGTCGAGTTCCAGATATTTTTACAGCAATTTTTATTGAAGGGAGGATCTAAAATCGACATGTAACGTCAATTATGTATGGAACGGACGCGCCAGCAAAGTGAATTTTAGGTTAAGTATGGGTGGTTTGTTTTCTAAGATGCTTCATTCAAAATGCACACGGTATAGGTAGACCTAATTAGGGTTCTGTACCTCAAAACTAAAAACAACAGTGATCAGAGTGTAAGGTTGCTTCTTTATAGGATCACTTTGTTGTGCGTCTGTCTGTTTATCTGTCCGTTCATCTGTCCGTCTGTTAACCCCTTTTTCTCAGGAACGCGTGGTAATATCGAGTTGAAATTAACATCAGATACTCAAGTCACGATTTTTTAGAACCGTGATATAAATAAAACTGCTAAATCAACCCAATCATAAAATCCGAAAATCTCGAAATTTCCTCGGCTCACATTATGTTTCTGTAGAGTTCTTACCGTACTACGCAAGCTCTTGTAAGTATATGCGTGTCCAACTCGCTCTTGACGTTTTATTTTCATTGTATCTGGCTTTCCCATGCGGTTCAGCGACCCGACCGTAGCGCGAAAGTTAATCTTGACTTCATATTTCCCTAAGATAAGCTTGGAATTTATAAAATAAATTATAAATTACTAACTTTTATACATAAGAACTCTAACCCAGAACAACTTTAATGGACATGAATTCAATAAATAAATAAATAATAAAGCTGGACGATCCACACAGCGTCATCTATCGACTAGCTAAGAAGAGATTGTTTAAAAGGTAAACTGTTCGCTTCTAATAAGTTTTTAACAAATAACAGCGGCACTACAAAAACCAACGTAAACACTGGCTTAACCAGCGTTCAGCTAAACTGTTAAACATTGGTTTAACAACAGTTTAACTTTCGCTTAAACTATGTCTAAGCTGTGTCTAAGTGTAAACCGTCGCAAAAGGCATTGTAGTAACGCTTTTGTTAAACACACGCTGAACAGATGTCTAACTTTTTTGTAGTAACTGTGTAAATGTCTCTATGTCCACTGTTTAAAATATACTAAACTAAATGAAGTTTCTTTTGCAGGGCGATTTCGCACAAGGCATAGTGGCGATGGCAGGAGCGAAGATTCTTCTAGAAGACTGCACTTTTGAGAACTTCTATTCTGGATTAGTCGTACATAAAGGGGCTCAGGTACCGAATATATTTGCTTACTGTTATCATATTTACTTGGCAAACACTTTCCTTTGCCTCACCTCCCCTCAACTGCCTATATTGATCCACTACTGGACACAGGACTCCCCCTGATAAGTGCCTTATTGGCTGTTATCTCATGGGGGTAATGCCCTTAATCCCCACGCTGGGAATACGGGTTGTAGATCGCAGTTCGATGGTAGAATTATTATTGTTCTTCGGGAGGCGCTGCTGCCCGCTTCTAGTCGCATATCCCTTAGTCGCCTCTGATGACACGCGTTAATAATAGGCTAGATATAATAGACTAAAAATAACTTGCCCGTCAGTTAGATTTTCAAAAGATATTAAATACATATTTGACGTTTAAACAAAAAATTATGAAGATGTAGCGAATTAAAGTTCCGCGTGACGCTTCTGTAAAAGACCGTAACGTCTGGGACACTTTTTACAGAAGCGTGACGTAACTGACCTCCCAACTCCCAAGCTTTGACGCGCTTTATTTTTGTCATTTTTTTGTTTATGAATCTAACTGACGGATTAATTGGAATTTAGTAATTGTCTACCCGTTGTCTAGCCTATTGGGGTGGAGTAAATTCTAAGCCGGGGTGCTGCCGGCTTAGAATTTACTCCACCCCAATTTCTCCGAAAAATTCTCCGCTTTGAATAGAAAGGTGCGAAAGTATGAAAGAGAGCAACACTGCTGCCGTGTAACACTCAGCAGCAGTAAAATTTATTTAGTATGAGTAACAGGTTTAGAAAATAATCATGATCTAAACATTTCTTAGTTAAATAGTAATATGATAATACAACAGCCTTCTAGGTTTATGAGCTTGGCTTACTGACGGAAATCTAAAAGGGCAGATTTATAGACGCAGATAAATTAAAACTTTTTAAACTTTCGTGGTTTGTTAACATAATTCAATGATTAGTATTTATCGTACGCGATAAATACCCGATAAATAATCAGATAAATTATACCAAGCGTTTTACCTTCTAGGTTCTGGTTTCTGGTCTAGGTTGTCGACGGCAAAAATGTTAGTATTCATATATAGGTATTTGATTATGATTCTATTAGCGAATGCCTATAATTAGCTTTCTGCGACTAGTATAGACTCTACTGTTGTTATTATTAGTTAAGCTGATGGCAATCTTAATTAAATAAATAAATATTACTAAAATCAACATTATGTTGATAGACTCCAAAACAACAATGGATTCTGTACGATTAATGTATAAACCGCACAATTGCACTTTAGCAAGCGGTGCATTTTTACCTATATCAGCTAAAGCAGTCAGTACGCGTTCGACCGCAGTCCCGTGTATTCATATCATTAAGGATAAGCAATAAATCAAGTTATCAGTTAATCTCTCTATCACTCCCACATCTCCTATCAATATCATCTAAAGGTGCAGGTGGGAAACCTTACAGATTCAATGTTTGTTTTAAAAAAGATTCATAGCAAATGGCCTTACAGCGTCAGCAAAGCTTCTTATGCTACTTAATCGTAGAACCTAGAAAAAACAGCCGATTCCTTTTTCCCGGATCTAAACGCTATATGTGTCCCAGGTGGAGCTACGAAACTGTACGATAAAGCGATGCGGCGTCGGCATCCAGCTGTGCGCCGGCTCCACGGTCGAACTGCACGGCACGACCATACGCGACTGCAGCGAACAGCCCATACGGTGTGAAGTTGACACCATAGTAGACAACGTTACTGAGTAAGTAGACTTATCTAAACCGTGTCCATTTTGAATGAGGCATAAACGTAAACAAACCGCCCATACTAAACTTATTTACAACGGGATATTTACCATGATTTGAATTTTGAGTTTTCCAATATTTCGGCACAGTTTCATGCGCCATGATCACGGAATAACTGAATGTCTTGTCTGAGTGAGTTATTATTGGCAGATATATCGATCTACCCTCTTTTTTAGTCTTTTGCTACGAACGTAATTTACATTACTTGTCGATTTTAGATCCTCCCTTCAATAAAAATTGCTTACAATTATATCTGAAAATCGACGCCAAGCAAGTGAGATTTTGTTATTTGTGTCGTATTTTGTTTACTAACATGCCCCATTCAACGTGGACAAACCATAGTCCCTATGACAGTATAGAGTGACAAGGAAGTAAGAAACTGCTCGATAATGCGATACGGCGTCGACATCCAGCTGCTATGCTCTGCGCTTGCTCCACGGTCGAACTGCACGGCACGACCATTCGCGACTGCAGCGAACAGCCCATACGGTGCGAAGTAGACAAAGTTACTGAGTAATCGTCAACTGCTACACAAACCTCCGTCAAGCGACTTCCTGGCGATAAAAGGGTGCGTGTGCACATTTTTCCGTCAATAAATGAGTTTATGAATTTATCACTTAGGTACCTAAATCGAAACAAAGCCATTCCTTATAAAATATTTTGTTTCAGGGTTGAAGGTTTAAAAATCATGCCAAACTGCAAAATCGGCTCGGGCAACTTACAAAAGGAAGTACTAATAGTTCGACAGGATTCAATTTAATCTAGCTTTACATAAAGGACTATCTACCAGCGCGATTGTTCCGCGGAGGCAATAGAAATACTGCCGCAAGGATATAATGTAGTTTCTAACGTTTAAAGTTGTAGAATAAAGTTATAAAGTTAAAGAATTAAGGTTAGTTCAGACTTTCGCGGTATTTGCTGCCCAGAGCGGCAGCGGTAAGTTTTGCTCGATTTCGCGTGGTAAACCAAACTTCAGCCTATATTGGTCCACTGCTGGACGCAAGACTCCCCCTGATAAGCCTTATTGGCTTTTATCTCATGGAGGGTATGTCAATAAACCCCACGCTGGGCATGCGGGGATATCCTTTAGTCGCCTCTTACGATTCCCGCGGGAAGCGTTAGGATGGTGCAAATTCTAAACCACACGGCAAACTTGGTAATATTTTAGGTCGCGGTAAACCGACGCTAAAATCACGACCAATTTTTCGCATTCGCTTTGGGTGGCAATCGCGTACTTCTGAGCACTTTTATTTGGACAGACGACTGTCGCTTACGATACATAGTCGTGGATAGTAAGTATTTTATATTTACAATTGGCGACAAAAATAACTTAACAATGTCAAATTTCGTACAGCGTTTTATATGAGGAGTATAGTAGTTTTTAACTTGACAGTGTTGAGCAATTTTGATCGTTGACTTGTTTATTCCGTATAATTTACGTATGTTATGTTTTTCCATGCAATGGACTATATTTCTGTTTAATGAGTATATGAAATACCATTAGTCTATGTAATGTATGCAATAAGTATTTTTAGCCTACGATAATTTTGCGGGTGTTCGATGAAATATTGCTTTATTTTTAGTAGCATAAAGTCGAATTATGTATAACTTAAAGTGCCTGAAATACTTTTAATAAATACTCGAATATTTTCTAAAAATGCTGTTTATTATAAATTTTTAAATATCGTCCATTACTTATTATTTAACTAAACATAGGTTTAATGCCATTTATATTAAACTAGCTGCGCCCCGCGGCTTCGCACGCGTTGTTCCTATGGAAACGTTTAAAGGTGATTTTTATCCCACGGGAACAGATTTACGGGATAAAAAGTAGCCTATGTTTTATTCCTTTCATTTAGTATTAGAATTACCTGTAACCAAAATTTCAGCCCGATCTGTTCAGTAGTTTTAGCGTGAAGAGGTAACAAACATCCATACATCCATCCAAACTTTCGCATTTATAATATTAGTGTGAAGTGTGATGAATAGTGATGCATATTGGTGGTATATTTCGCAATAACGATATAACGTTAAGTCATGCTATAATTCAAAATAGATAGAGAGTGCTACCGTTGCTACTTAACTCTGATCAAAGGTCAATTGACACCTGGCCAAGGCCGTGTCGGGCCATGCACAACTAAGGTTCCGCTTGCAATTCGGGCGTCATCATCGTCAGCTTTACTATTCGACTGCTTGACGAAATGAAATAATTATTTATTCAGCAACAATATACAATTGTGATTGAAAATGGTACACATTTCATGCAATAGAAATAAGGAAAACATGTCAATTATTAATTTTAAAGAGAAGTCAATTTTACTTTAAAAACTACATATTTGACTGGTTTTCCAATTTATTCACGATTATCAGCGCCTCGCGATTTCACCCGTTCTCGTGGGAATTCTGGGATAAAATTTATTCTGGCATTTTATTCTGTCACTCCCTGAAAAGTAGAATAGAATAGAATAGAATATCATTTTATTTGTAACTTAATCAACAAAAGATAACATTATATGGCTTAAAATAAAAGACAAAGCATCTGTTGATTAGAGTCACAAAACGGTCTCTGTCTCAGCATGAGCTGGTTGTAAACACGTTACAAACAACGCTGGTCTTCCGACAGAGCCATTTGGTGAGTATGTTTATAATTATGAAAGAGTTTATTAAATCGGTCCAGTAGTTTCGGAGACTATTTCATACAAACAAAATATTCAAATATTTTCTCATTATAATATTACTAAAGATCCTTAACCCTTTCCTGACCGGCTGATTGCGGTATAGCCCAGCCTTGAAGGCACAACTACCCCAACCCCATCCTTGGCGTTCGACGGGTGGTGCGGTGCAGAAATAATCTGCCTTGCATTACCCAACCCAGGTCCAAGCGTTATGCATTATGTTATTATCTACCAAATTGGAGCAAATATGCCGAAGTCCAGCTGTGGACCTTTAATGTACCTATAGGCGGTGTTGATATTTATTTCATTTTAATAAATAATTATTAATCTTATTCCGAGACGCTCGCTCGCTTTAAGTCTTCATACAAAAAACATATTTACAATCTAATAAAGTTCTGAATTTAGCGTCAAATTATTTGATTTTTTAGAAATTAAAGGTGATAAGATAAACAAGCAGACAGATAAAGCAAATAAATTGTTCTGGTTTCCTATTTGGCACCGGAACCCTAAAAACAGGCTCATTCACACTTTGCTCAGATCAAAGTCCAAAAAACAGGTAACTATCATTAACCTTGGTAATAATATCATAGGTATTATAATATTCTGTGACAGGTAAACTGTTACCGCATTACTAAATCAAACACAGTTTTTTCCGAGCTTACCTGTGTGTACAGAAAGATAACAGATGTTATTGAACGAGTTTTAGCAGTCCAAAGTACTAATTAATTTTATTTATCTATTTGGAGTTTGCTCTTTTTGCTATACTTGTCTGTACCTACTTTTTCTGCGTTTTAGTCGGGGCCGACTTCACCAAACATGTTAAACGATGTTCTTAAACCCAGTTTTAATAAACTGGGTTTAAGAACATCGTTTAACATTCAGTCTTTGGTCTAATTTGACCGGACTAATGTCCGGTCTTTGGTCTAATTTGACCGGACTAATGTCCGGTCAAATTAGACCAAAGACTGAATGTACAATAATTTGCATCCAGCTCAAAGTTGGTCGTATTGTTCAAAACACTATCATAAATTTAGATTTTCATTTATGATAGTGTTTTGAACAAACTTACCCGATCTTCGTAAATGTAATATTTTATGTGTAAGTTACACTGACCCATTAATATTTTTACTTGTATTACAGCTTCAGTGATGTAAGTAATGTTATACGTGGTGGGTGACCTACAATATTTATGTATTATGAGTCATAATACATAAATATAATATATTCAAAAAGTTTGAAGTCTTGTTATCGTCATAATTTATGACGATAACAAGACTTCAAACTTTTTGAATCGTTAAACCTTTCTCAGAAATGGTGACTCTTAAGTATTTAGACATTTCTTATTCATAAGAATTATCTGATCAACAATTTTTGTCTGAACTAATTTTAATGATAAAACTTTCCGTTTTTTTTAATTGCGTAAAACCCGTTATTGTGACCTACCCGATAACTTTTGTCCAGGTAACAGATTGATGAGAACTTTTTAGATTTCATTTATGATGGCCTTGAGTTGAGTGCGAATGATTGTATCCTCGGATGTCTACATTGAACGGACTATAATTATTTAAGTGTTAAATTTTTTAAATCCATCATGGTTATTAGTACTAAAGTTGTTTACAACGGGATATTTACCATGATTTGTGTGACTGTGCCGAAATATTAGTAAGTTCAAAACTCAAATCTTAAGTGTTTTTGCCTCTTTGCTTTAGTTAGTTATGTTTAGTTAAACTTATTGATTTGTTTGATTTGCTCAAATTCAATGCCTGTCCAGTTACATATTCTTATGAACAAAATCGGCTGAAAAATCGAGGTCATCAAACGGTTGAACCTTTGTGAGCTACGATGCTATTCAGTTTAAAATACTATTTATTTGATTTTTAACGGTATAAATAATTGCACATAAGTACATATACAGGGTGGGGCAAATTTTTAGTCCCTAAAATGACATTTGTCAAAAAAACAAGTTGGTCTTAATCGACTCTATTTCCAACCAGGAAACACTATTCCCTTTTGATTAAAAATCAAGTTATTTATTTCTAATAAATTATTAATTTTTAATAGATTTATTGGTATGTTACTTTGGGAAAAGTGTTCCTGGTTGGAAATAGAGGCGATTAAGACCAACTTGTTTTTTTGACAAATGTTATTTTAGGGGCAAACCGTAATTTTTTTGAAAAAGCTAAAAGTGGTATTACATTTTTTTTCAAAATAAAATTGAAGGTTCCTAAGAACAAAACTTTCTAACTACGAAACAAACGGTAGCTACCCTTAAGGGGCCAAAAATTTGCCCCACCCTGTATACTGTTTTTTTACTTGATCGTTTATTTATTTATTTATTTACGGCGGATAGAGATAACACAAGAAATACCAATTATTGAACAAAATACTTAAAACTATTGCGCTGTAGGTACCTAAATTAAAGGTAATAATAATAATATGAATATATGCGTATATACCACAGGGGAGACCAGACTGAAAACGGGACTGAGAAGCCTATAGAGGCATCAAACCCACAGGAAAGCTGAAACGAAGCTGTCAATCGCCAAAAGTCCTGCTCCGGTACTTCGAGGAGCTGGGCTGGTAAGGTTAGCCTGTTTAGGCAGGGGGACAATGCGAGATGTCAGTTCTTCTACTTAGAATTATGATGAGTATATTCTGAGATAAGCTTGATATTAATTACTATTAATCAAGCTGTTTGTATAGTAAAAAAATGACTTTGTTTGTAAGTCTAAAGAAATAAACGATTTGACTCTGATAGAAATTATTGCAGCCATTCGAAACAATGTTACCTGCCTGAGTAAAAAACCGTCGACTTTAGATTTCTTGAAAGTTGTTCTTGAAGCACTCATATAAAGTTTTATGTTCTCTTGCTTGAGATCATACACGTTCGTAAATCTCGTAAAGCGAGCACTCGATTCCGAGATATTTAAATAGATAAATAAATAACGCTGGACAATGCACACATCAAGCAAGCAGAGCTTGTGTTATGGACCTGACCTGACCTCTGTGGCGCGGTGGGCGGTCCGCCTGCGACGCAGGAGGTTGCGGGTTCGATTCCCGCCTCGGGACAAATATTTGTATGATGTATATCAGTTATCTAGTAAGTATCCATAACACAAGCTCTGCTTAGCTTGGAGCTAGATAAGCATTAGGTATTTATTATTATTTATTTAGTATGGGTACTATGGGTACTTGATAACTGATATATTTAATAATTTGTCTATATATCTACTTCGATTTTTTTGCCTAGAAAACACCCAGATCGAATGGTTTTTACGATCTGCCGATATTATACAGATTGTTGAGATCGTACAAACATTGGTCAGATGGCCTAGCTAGACAATGTAACAATTGATGTCGAAAACGATAGTAGAAAAGTCCAAAATTGTATGGGTCATATGCCGTAGATACCTATGTCACGTAATCTGTTCCGAATTTTCCCCTACTAATCTTTCAATTGTTTTCGATTCGCTTCATAGCGAATGCCAATAGGGTATATGCATGTGATTTCAAAATGGCTAAAAAAATATATACGTATTCTCTCTAATGATATAGAAAAATATCGACATATTTATTTTAGAATTTTGAGATGTTTTTATCGTGGAATTTTACCATTGAAAAATCGATATTTTACATCTCAATCGCAAAATTTCAAAACGCTACGCCATTGACTAGAGCGGACGTGACATCGCTGTTCATATTTCTTCTTTTTTTAGTCTGCTTGCTGCACCATGATTTGACACTATTCTGCCCACTTCACATTTCGTATTAGTAGTAGTTTCATTTACGTAGGTTATTTTCAGATTTTTCGGAAAACCTCTTTTCTGAGATGATCACTACTGGGGTCGTCACAAAAGGTTTTAATCTAGTGTGAACGTGGGCGTCAAATAAACATGGCGCTAATATGGCAGCGTTTTTATCACCCGAAAATGATTGTAGTTTTGATTTGATTTTTTTAGCTTATTATTGCGAAATTCAGTGAGCGTCTTATAATTTTTCGGTTAAAGAATGACCTAAAGAATCGATAAAAACAATAAAAAAATTCGATGCATATACCCTATTGGCTAGGCCCCCTGGAGTCTGGAATCGAACCTGCAAACTCTACCATCGCGACCGCCCTCTGCGCTACTGAGGTCGTCGAAAAGATACAGCAAAAGATTATCATATCAAGGACAGACATATAACTACAAATAAAACCAGTCCTATCCTGCCGTCTTCTTGTAGACATTGCTATTCGCACACTTCAAATACCTAATACGTACCTATACATATCAGATATACTTCGTTTAATTTAGCTCAGTATTCGTTCGACTCTACGCTAGACGGTTATAAGTAAAAATAGACTTGTGTGTTGTCGCATAAAAAGTGGTGCAATGTTTGAAAACAATGCTCATATGGGTCAGATGTTTCTGGATTTTATGAAGAAGAGACCGGATGCTGTGTGCCAGGTAATTTTATCCTTTATCTATTAAAGATAAGAATTATCAAGGTATTTCGTAATTTTCATCTGCTTTGCATTCAACACCAACAATACCGTCGCACTGTTTTCCGATTTCAGCAAATCAACAACTGGGTTTGTTCAAATTCAAAACGGATGTCTGTACAGTAAAATGCCTTGTACCTATTTCACAAACGCCCTTAATCTAAAACTTTTTATATCACTGGGTGAACGAGCTTCGCTCGTTTTTTTTTCTATTCGCCAATAGATGTCAGAAGGAGTCTATTGATTACGATAAATCTAATTATTGAAAACAAAATTAAACCAATAAATTGACCTTTTCTGAAAATGAATCCTAGCTAGATCGATTTATCGCCCCTGATACCCCCCGTATATTGAATTTCATGAAAATCGTTGAAGCCGTTTCCGAGATCCGGATTATAATACATAATGTATATACAATAATTGCTCGTTTTAAAGTATAAGATAACTCTAAAGCCATTTATTTACCTATAACGGGAAATATTGGAAAGCTTAAAACTCAAATACTGGCAAATATCCCGTTTTAAATGACTTCAGCCTCTATTGTATTTACGGCACCCACAGATAGACGCAGCCACAGGCCAGCAAGAAACCAACTCCTCAGTTCTACGCCGGTCCATCCGTCTCGCCAGATGCTTCAGAGACCTCGGCCTAGGTCTCGGCGACGTGGTGGTTATAGGTGGAAACAACCATCTAGACTTGCATATACCGTTCTATGCCGCGCTTATGAACGGCATGGTTATTGCTGGAGTGGACCCGTTATATAAACTAGGTGAGTTCCTATACACAGACAGAAAACTAGACTCACTCAACGAATCCTTATAAACCAAGCATTGAAATATCCTTCGGGAATGAGCCCAACCATTCTAAAACACTGACCAAGCTTAAATCGTATATCCAACTGAATCCCGGCGCTAGAAGAAACAACGCATAACCTTCAGTCGCGTCGCGCGCGACGACCTCTATGACGCGGTGGGCGAAGGTCCGCCTACGGCGCAGGAGGTTGCGGGTTCGATTCCCGCCTCGGGACAAATGTGTGTACGATCTGCAGACATTTTATCAGGGCGTTCTGGATGATTTCTATGTAAAATAAAAAAAATTATCTATGTAGTGTATTGTAGTAAGTATTATCTAGTACCCATAACACAAACTCTGCTTAGCTTGGGGCTGTGTGAATTGTCCAGAATTATTTATTTATTTAATTATTTATTTATTCTGTCTTTTATGCCACGCAAGGTTATTGACCTGCTGTATAAATTAGGTAAGTCCATATATCTGCCATATTTATTGCTCGTAAAAATTGCCCACCAATGAGACACAGTTGGGCTCGGAACGTGTTCGTGGATATAGGTAGGTACTCAATATATTCTTAATAAATTGCAAAAAGTCGGTATACAGCTCAGTTGAGTACAAAATAAAATCAAATTATAATTGTCCTGTTATGATTTTCCTTTTAAAATAATTATACACTTTTTATTCCTAGACTTAAAAAAATCTCACTGCGTTTTCTAAAAAACTAAACAAAAACGCTCTGCATCTCACAGCAACCGTTTGCAATAAAACTACAAAAGTTGCTATGTCGATTCCCTGAACAAAATGAACACACATTTCATTTATCAATTGCTTAAATTCGGAAATTGCTTTCATAATCTATACTAGTATTAAAATTCCTTGTCCGTAAACGAATCTACTTTCCTTTTCCGAGTAGGCCCCCTGCCTACTCGGAAAAGGAAAGTATATTCGTTTACGTTGTCGTGCAAATCCAATTCTTATGTCGCTTGCAAGATTAGCGTTTGCACGAAAACGAATCAGAAACATTGATTTCGTTTTCAAGAGTACAGGCCCTGACATAATATAGACAAGCTTTACACCAGCACCTTAACCAGTTTCTGAGTGCTTACTTTCGTACAAAGACTAAACCGATATACCTAGACTCCGATATTATACGGATCACCGAATATCCGACCTCGCACTCCGAGATTCCGATATTGCGATATTCGGAGATTCATGCCTACTACATAAGTACAAATATTTGTACTAATACCTACACTGATTAAACTCGATGTACCTAGAGTGTTTGTAAACAAACCACCTAATCTTAACCTAGAATTCACTGTTTCCGCGTCCTGTTATATACATTTTAAATTACTTGTCGATTTGAGATACTTCAGTAAATATTGCTTACCTACCTAAAAAAACCCAGAAACTCGATGCCAAGAAAGTGCGTTTTAGTTTTTTTTTTTTTATTCAAACAGGTTTATTTCAAACATCGAGTTTTACGTATAGGTGTCGTGACCCATCACGGAAGCCGCTTCTTCCATACGATGTCGCGCCATCTGCTCCGGCATTCAGCAACATGTACCTACCTACCGCTTCTGACATGTTAATGTCGAGTATGGTGGGGATCCAGCAGGGATATTTTACTTCATTCGAATCGTTTCTGAAGCGAAAACGTTAGATTCGTATTTGAATTCTATTCCGATGGAACTATAGAACGCTACTTTGATCTGTCAAAAGTTTCCGATATCGAATTTAAATACATTTCGAATTTCCGCCGAATTAAAATACCCCTGCTGGTCAGACCATCGCGTTGGGATTCTTCCTCTCGGCCTCTTTTTCTCTACCGTGACGATGAGTTTTTGGAGTTTGTCTCCGGGTTTACGAGCTATGTGACCAAGAATCCTGCGGATCCTACTTATCATTATGACTATGCTAGATTACCTTCTGATGGAAGGCATCCTCCTAAAGCCTCCGCGCCATGTCTTCAGCTCACCGCATCCAGTATACACAAATTCGTCCACTGCTGAATGTGTCCCACAATAGACATAATCACCACGCTTGGCAGACGGATTCCGATAATATTTATTTACTACTAGTGTCTGCCCCAGGTTCTTTCGGACTTATTCAGTTTATATTCCATAGAAAATGTGAAATTTAGGGATAAAAAATAGCCAGTAGTATTCCAGGCCTAGAACTACCCTTATGCTACATTTCTGCCAGATCTGTTCAGTTGTTTTGGCGTGAAGAGATACATAACCCATCTTCCAAAGCTTCATTTATATTACTAGTGTGACTTTTACAGGCGAAATCCGAACATTCTTCAAGCTCACGCAGCCAAAGATAGCGTTCTGCGAGGCAGAGCAGCGGAGCGTGTATGTGGAAGCAGCTGCAGCACTGGCTTTGGATACCAAGGTGTTCAGCTTCACGGGAGTCGAGTCTATGCAACAGCTGATTGAGGGGGTGGAGGAGGAACCGATTGAAGATTTTCAGTAAGTTTCCATTGTTTTGTTTTGTGATGGCAATAATGAAAATAAGTACCTACCACTATCGGGCGTTTGAAACATGAGGTTTTCTTTGTGTGCAAAATTAAACAGAATGAAAATACTATCACATCACTCTAATATTATAAATGCGAAAGTTTGAATGGATGTATGTTTGGATGGATGGATGGATGTTTGTTACCTCTTCAAGCCAAAACTACTGGACGGATCAGGCTGAAATTTTGCATAGGTACAGGTTATCCTAATCTTGGAATCAAACATAGGCTACTTTGTCATCTGCTCTGCGACACAGTTTTTCAAACTTAGATTACATCGTTTCCATTTTATAACCATGTTCGTTGTTTTTGTTCCACAATAACGATTTATATAATTATTATTTCTTATCATCCCATAAATCAGTTCCCGTGGGATAGAAATCACATTTTAACGTTGACGTAGGATCAACGCGTGCGAAGCCTCGGGGCGCAGCTAGTTCAAAATAATTCGCAAAAAATGGCAGGTTTTTTTTAACTCGTACTTTGTGTTTAAGCGTTGTAGAAATGAAGGTTTTTATATAAATAGAAAAATTATGCTGGACACACAGCACTGTTTATAGTCCCAAGCTAAGCAGAAACAGTTATGGGTACATTTTGATGAATTAAAAATGGAAGATGAGGTACTAGTCGAAAATGGCAACCTCATATTGTGTAAAATTGTGTGCTCCCACCTCAGTCACCGTCGGACCGGCCGGCGCGGGCGGTCGTGATTCGCGTGAAATATTGTTGTCTCGGTCTCACTTCGGTCTTAGATACGTCTTTCCGTCTTTGTTCTTCTTTGTATTGCACAGGACTGGAAATATAACTGTGAGCGTATGTGTTTGCGTGTAGTTGTAACACATGCCAATTTTTGAGTAAGCGCTTCTGGGAGAACGTAACCTATCTTCCCTTTTTAATTAATCAATGTGGGTACATATTTATTTAAAGTGCACTCTTTTCAGGGCTACAGTACTAGACCAAGACAAGGCCTACCTTTGGCTGGTCAGTACAGGCGGTACGACTGGCGTGATAAAGCTAGCGGCCATCAAGCACAGCGCTGTGAAGGCGAAGATCAAGTCTTTTGTCGTGGATATCTTCAAAACAGCTCCAACTGATGGGTATGTCTGGCGTTTTCGTTGCGGATGTAAGCGGGTTAGCTACGAACCTTATTTAGATTGCAAGACTACCAACGTTTTATCGACAAAAAAATCGAACGCGCGCGTCTAGAACCGCACTCACCCTGAAAAAGTCTCTCGCTAAGAGAAACTTTAATGTTCTTTCAACACAAATATGTTTCGTAGTTTACCCGCTTACATCCGTAATGAATGTATGATATTATTTGTGCTTGCGGCTCTTATTATATTTTTTTGGGTCGTCTATACAAAATTTCAGCTCTATTCACGCCTCATGTAAGGGTGTAATTGTAAAGGTAATAAATATATAATAACCATTGATTTAAAAAGGGAAGATAGGTTACGTTCTCCCAGCGCTTACTCAAAAATTGGCATGTGTTGCTATACTACACGCAAACACATACGCTCACAGTTATATTTCCAGTCCTGTGCAATACAAAGAAGAACAAAGACGGAAAGACGTATCTAGGACCGAAGTGAGACCGAGACAACAATATTTCACGTGAATCACGACCGCCCGTGCCGCCGGTCAGACGGTGACTGATGTGGGAGAACACAATTTTACACAATTTGAGGTTGCCACTTTCGAGAAACCAGTACCTCATCTTCGTTTTTAATAAATCAATGATAAAAACCGAACTAAGTAGGTATCACACCCATCCAAAAACCTACGCATTTACCTAAAATCCTGCCAAATGTCGAAAAACTTTTCCCAAAGATCATCATCAGCCTGTATTAGTCCACTGCTGGGCATAGGCCTCCCCTAATGAGCGCTGTCTTCAGCTTGACGTATCCAGCATCTGCCTGCAGTCTTTCGCAGATTGATAAAGCAAAGAGAAAGAGACTACATTTATCCATTTATACATACATATAATGCCAAAGAAGCTCGTTGGTTAAATTTGACATTAAAATGTAAATATGCAATCGTCTTTCTAAAACGTCGAATAAAATAAAATTGCCTATTTATCTTTTTGAAGCCAAAAGTTTTGTGTTCACCAAAAGATAATCGGACAGTTAGGCAGCTTTGTCGATTAACTATGAGGTAAAATGTATGAAAACTTCACCCAGGTGGCTTAGCTTGCTTTAGATAACTATGTATACAGATTGGAAAAAAATGATGGGCCCTGGAGGGGAACTTAGTTAGCTCATTTTTCGGAAAGGAAAGCAAAGGAATCAAAACAGCTAACAGTGAAAAAAATATTTTTTTATAAAACCCTCGATATTTTAGTATGCGCATCAGTGGAATTATTGTTCAAGATAAAATTTGTCTAATAAACATTTGGCCTTTCACCACATACATCGTTATAATAACCTACATTATTACGATTTCTGTGCCTTTCACTCATCTGTTGTATTAGATATAGATACCCATGAAATCGAATATTTGTTTCAAGTTCTTTATAAACAATTACCTATAAATAGTACTCTTTACTTGTTACAAGTACCTAAATGACACGTTATAATGTTTGTATCTCTCTAACATCGAAAGACATCGTATGTAAGTAAGTATAGTAAGTACAGGCTTGCTAATGTTATTTATCTTTAAGTACCTACCTACCTTGTTGAAGACTTCAATAAGAAAATCTTAAGAAAATCGACAATGCATTTTTACATGAGGCGTCCTGAGGAACGGTTTAAAAATGGAATGTATTTTTTTTCAATATGAGGCAAAATTACGACCGATTACTTTCATCCTTTTTAAAATCGATTAAAAAAAAAGATTCGTTCTAATTTTGTTTTGTTTTGCTTCATTTCGAACAATCTATCAGTTCAATTATTAGGATTCTTTTCTCGTTTTAGAAAATCTTTAAATGCGATTTTGTTTATTTAAAAAAAAAGGAAAGTTTCCTTACCTACAGTAAAATGAGCTAACTAAAGGATTTAAGGTAAGTAGTTTTTCCAGGGCCCATCTTTTTTGAGTGTGGTTTCTGTTGGCGTTCCATTTTTGCCGACCCATAAGTTTGAATTATGTATGGGTCGCGCCGCTGCACGCTCCGTGTATCCGTAAACAAAGCCTTAGCCACAGCAAAGAAGTCTTGACATTAACTTGATGGATTTGATGAAGTGTCACTAAAATCAAGAGAAAAATTATCAAATTATCTGCAAACTATTTATTGCCAGATAAGAAATTACCAACATAATTGAAGACATTGTTGTTGATAGATTGGATTTATGAGGTAATAATTATTTGCTTTACATATCACCTGTGATAGTGATAAAAAATATATAATTTTAAAGGAGATATTGAGATACCTTGTGTAAAATCATACTACTTAATTTATGCTATTTTAATATTTAACATCACTCTTGTAGAATGGAGATGACAAAAGGGTCAAAATATTACTATCAAATACACCTAATATCGGAGCGTAGATCATGTACCTACATTACATTAGTTTTTATTTCACTTCAATACATGCAGTATTTCCGAAGTTATAACGACGAGAAGTTTAAGCCCTTTTTATAAATTTCTGAAATTACGCGGGCTTATGATGTGACGTCACAACCAGACACAGCGCGGCTCGCGGCACTATTCGGTCAGGTGATTACGTGCGGTGCGTCTCTTTTCAATCGTCTTCGTTTTCAGAGTGTGCTTGAGTTCATGAATAATTATTATTTTATTCATATAGAAACAATAGTGTGTAGAATGGAAGAAGGTTTCCTCAAAGGCCAGTCAGACAATCTGCCAAGAGTGGATAGTTTGCTGGTGGCACAATATTTCGTTGGAAATCAGCATTTCACGGCAGCCGAAATTCGTGGAATAAAGATGAAAAGGAATGTACCTATGTACGTGTGTTCAATGTAAGCATTACCTACTCTCGGGTAGGTAGGTACATAAGTACTTACCTATTTGTTCAAATCAAACCTATTCTTCCCGACGTTTCGACAGTTTACACACTGTCGTGGTCACGGGATGACAAAATATTTATAATAATGTAAGTAGTAAGTTTAAAAAACTTTATTGTTCAAACCTAACTGAAAGTGAGTGTGTTTCATTAAATAGGTAGGTAAGTACCTAGGTACAAGGTAGGTACCTATTATAGGCGGCGATAAACGAACTAACAAAAGAAAGACACCAAAGATCTCATAACCTTAGAAACAATAAAGAATTATCTCTCCCCTATACAAAATTCCAAATAGTAAGATCCGCAACACATCATATGGCCATAAAAATATACAATAAACTACCCCCTCAAATAAAAACAATAGAGGCAGATTTAACCTTTTTTAGGAAACTAAAAGAATATTTAATAGAAAAATGCTATTACAACCTTCAAGAATATTTTGAAATATAAATAAATAAATAAATAGGATAGGAAGCGTTTTTTGAAGCTAATTAATTTAATTTTAAATTAGTTTTGTAACTAGTATTAAGTTATTTTGTAGCGCCCCAACGGGGTACATGTTTGAGACTATCACTTAACTGCTAAGACCTATGTAACATAACAACATGTAAACAAGTTAATAAATAAATAAATAAATAAATAAATAAATAAATAAATAAACAAATACTGGGTAGGTACCTACTCGCAATCAACATCTCGAGGTTGTCGAATGATTATTTGATAATGTTTTATTAGTATAAACTCATAGAAAACTAGCTGTCCGTCCCTGCTTCGCACGGGTAGGTATTTCCTATTATGGCCTATGTTCATCAGGGATAATGTAGTACCTACCTAGCTTCCTAACGGGGATAGAATGTTGTAGTTTTAGGGCCTAATGCGTCGACTCTTCTTACGGCTGTCATCCACTTTTTTTCTAATTTTTGGGTCCTCAGGCACATAGAAAAAGAGTTTATCGGGTGCTTTAACTGTTGAATTAAAGCACTGAGGCACAATACAGTATTTCCTAGGCATTTTTCCACGAGAAAACTTTATTTTTCTGCGCAGCGGCGCGGCGGCGTGCGTACGAGAGCGCGCCTGTCGAATGAGCGAGGTTGTGACGTCATGCGTCATCTGCGTGTGAGCCGCCGCCCGCGTTTTTAAAAACCTTCGGCCAGAAATACCGCACTTCAATCGTAAATATCTCAGCCATTTCTTAAGATATGAAAAAAGTAAAAACACAGGTTTTCTCGTAATTTTTTGTAGATTTATTTGGCATGTAAAGTAAAAATCGTTTGTCAGACCCATTGTAAATTTTTCGACTATTTACATAATATTTCAAAAAGTGCGGTCACTTTGCACTCTGTTTGAAATATTTTGTAAAAAAGTCAGTAGGTACAGATATGTCAAAAACGTAATGTACAAACCGATACCTTTTATTTGATACCCCACTTGGTGAGATAGGCGTATGAGATAGAACGAAAAACTACACCAACTACAAAATGAAAGAAAATCTTGTATGGTATGGTTTTTTATTCTACAACGCGGACTACATTTTGTTAGATCTTACTATTGAATTATTACTAAATATTTTCATCCATAAACATATGTATTTCTTAACCTCATGTTTAACTTTAAGTGAAAACAGCCCTTTCTATTACAGATCCAACCAGCCCAACACCATATCAATGAATCTATCGCCCATCCAGTGGATATCCGGGCTAATAAATGCAATATCCCTGCCGTTAATTCGTCAGACCAAGTTGATGACTTCCGCGCCTGCCACTGTAGACCATGTAATTGATATCATCAACAAATATAGGGTAAGAAGGAATATTCCAATCACTTTTACACGGTATCCTTAAATCAATCGCCCATCCCGGATATATGCGGGCTGATCAATGCAATATCCAGGCCGTTAATGCGTCAAACCAAGTGAATGACTTCCATGCCTGCCACTACGGGCCATGTAATTGGTAAGAAGGAATATTCCAATCACATTTACACGTCTCTTACTCTATAGCAGATTCACATCCAGAGTTTTTTTTTATATATTTAAATAAATAATGCTGGACAATTCACACAGCATTATCTAGCCCCAAGCTAAGCAGAGCTTGTGTTATGGGTACTAGATAACTGATATACATAATGCAATACACTACATAGATAGATATTTTATTATACATAGAAAAACATCCAGAACGCCCTGAACAAATTTCTGCAGATCGTACACAAATTTGTCCCGAGGCGGGAATCGAACCCGCAACCTCCTGCGTCGCAGGCAGACCTTCGCCCACCGCGCCACAGAGGTCGTCAAATAAATATCCGGACTGATCGATGCGATATCCATGCCGTAACTAGAGAACAAGACCACGTTAATGACATCAGTGCTTGAGTTAACTATGGACCATTTTATTGGTATTATTTAGAAATATCGAGTACAAATCTTTATTTTCTATTTTCTAAAATGTTACATGGACAACTTTGGTGACTGTTGCCTTGAATATTTCAAATGTCATTATTTTTAAATGTTATTATTGGCTGTAAGTGATAAATAATAAAATCACCTGCACCTCCATAAAATATAGCGCCCTGGGGGCGTTTCCGACTGGTTAGATATGGATCAGTTGACCTAGACCTATCTGTAGATTTTTTGCAACAGTCAGCAGGTTTCTCTATTGTTTCAATTCTAAATACTAGTTCTAATTTATTTTTGTTATTAGTTTGTACATAATTTTCTTTTTTAATGAAGTAGAATAGAATAGAAAAAACATTTATTTGGACACAGGTACATAAAGAGTTTCAAAAATAAACAAATGACAAACAAAAACAGTATAACATGGAGGTAAAAGTGTCATGAAAGGGTGAAGTAATAATTGTTACCTACATGATATTCTCTGTTTTCAGCCAATATCTAGTCTGATCGGACCATCGCTTGGATCGGGATTAGTCAAGAGTCCCAAGCATTGCGACTTGACGTGTTTCCGCAGCATTTGTTTTACAGGAGGGAAGGTTTACCCCGACATGATTGAGGAATTCAAGGTAATTTTTGGACTACCTCAACCTCCTCAAACATTCGTGAATTGTCCAACATTATTTATTTATTAAGCTATTGCATAGCTTCTATCGCGGGCCTTGAGCGTGGAGACTGAATTCAGAAATTCCGTAACGAAAATAACCTAACACTCTGACCGGCGCGGCGGCACAGCGGTGATACTTTTTAGTTTTGTCATCTATCGATGAATAGCAGAACTTTTAATGACTTATGCTATGCAATAGCTTTACCGCGGCAGTCCCTGAGTGCCACACGTTTTTTATTTATTTACAGCCTATATTGGTCAACTGCTGGACGCAGGCCTCCCCTAACGCTAAACCCCTGGCTTTTATCTAAGGGGGGGTATTGCCCATAATCCCCAACCTTTATGGGGTCACAGTGCGGTGGTAGTAGAATTGTTCTATAGGGGGCGCTGCTGTACGCCCCGACGGATATCCCTTAGTCGCCTCTTACGACCCCCGTGGAAAGAGTTGGGGTGGTGCAAATTCTAAGCTGGCACCACACGGCACAATTTTTGGACTAGTTATGTACTAACTAATTTTAAGACGACCTCTGTGGCGCAGCGGGCGAAGGACCACCTGCGACGCAGGAGGTTGTGGGTTCGATTCCCGCCTCGGCACAAATATATGTACGTTCTGCAGATATTTGTTCAGGGCGGTCTGGATGTTTTCTAAGTTTAATACAATAAATAGTATACAACAAATTATATGGTTGAATTCGAAATAATTTTGGTATTACGTTTGTATGGGCAATTCATTCTAAACTGGCCTCTGAGATATTTATTTTTTATTTTTTTATATTATATATTGATTAGCTTGTTTTAATTGCAGAAAAGAGTGAGCGTAAACACTATGCTCGTACAGGCGTACGGACAAACAGAGAACTTAGGTCCAGTGCTTGCACCCAACCCGTTCGGGCCAGTTGGGAACTGCGGCATCGCTTCCATACCCTCGCAAATCAAGGTAACTAGTGTCATAGTTTCCAAACTTTTATTGATAAGATAAGAAAAAAAATATTGGCTCATAAAACAAGAAATTAATAATAATAATCTATATTTTTTTCTTTTTTTACAACCTTTAAACAATGCTCATGTCGTTTGACTAATTAACAATAGAAGAAAGAAACAATAGACTTATAATATAACAACAACAAAAAAAAACAACTTCTGTAATAAACAAAAAAAATAAAACTATGAGAAAATTAACTTAAGAACTACTTAACTACTTAACTAAGTATATCTACATAATATTATATAATACTTAACTACCTACCTATGTGTTGCTACTTATGAAGCTAAGTTGCCACTTGAGCCAGCACAGTTAGCTAAATCAAATAGCAATCCAGCCTCTTTGGTGTTAGGATAAGCTAGTATTTGGTCATGAAAATCGGACCACCAGCGGTAGTCAAAAGTTCTGTGGTAACAAACTTCGCGCGCGACACTGGCTATAAACACAATCTGTTGCTGCAAACGTAGTGTAGGGCGCCCTCCAGCCAACTGTGATAAACATCTGCGAAAGACTGCTGGCAGATATTCTAACATACTTACTTCGCAAATAACACCTATTTCTATTTGCTTGTTTGACATATCGGCTAAGTTCACAACTGCAAGGGTATTTCAATTCGTCGGACAGGCCGCCGGATTCGATATACGAAACTTTTGACAAATCAAAAACAACGTTCTAAAGTTCCGAAGGAATATAATTCAAATTCGAATCAGCCGTTTTCGCTTTGGAAACGAATCGAATGAATTAAAATACCCCGGAACCACTGTCAACGACACTGTGACGCCATTTAGGTTAATACATAAAGAAAAAAAATATTACAGCCAAAAAAAAATAGTTTTACTTTTTGTTTTTATCTCATAATGAGGTACACTCAGTTCCGTTCCGGGTGATTAAAACGCTGCCATGTTAGCCCTTGCATTTTGTGACGTCACGGATCATCGAGTCCCGTATGTCAACTCAAGGTCAAAACTTCATGTCCATACAAAAATGTTCAAGTATGACGTCACGCTTCAGGTGCCAATAGCGTTGCGTTTAGACATTTTGCGGTTGAGATTTAAAATATCTACTTTTCAATTATTAAATTTCACAGTAAAAACATCATAAAATACAAAAATAAATGTACAGATATATTTTCCATATCAATAGAGAATACGTAAAAAAATATTAGCTTTTTGAAGTCACATACGAGTACATTTACCCTATTGTCTGTAACAATGTTAGAGGCTGCCATTTTTATATCTGTTTTGTTTTTAGCTCGTAGATCCAGAAAGCGGGAAGGAAATAACCGAGCCGAATGTACCGGGCGAGATGTGGACTAAGAGCATAAGCTTTTCAGTAAGTTCATTTAATTTCATTATTATGGTAGGTGGATAAGCAACACAATATCCTGAATTGAAGTGAATTAGAGTCAATTACACCATATTTATTATTTGATAGTAATCACTATTTATCAAGCTGTTTATATAGTAAGAAAATTACTTTTCTAAGTGCCTATTTTGTAAGTCTAAAGAAATAAACGATTGGACTCTGATTCTGACTCCTGTTGTAAATAGTTCCTTTTAGATTTTTGAAGTGTGCAATAAAGCAGCTGTGTAGTGCTGGCTTAGAATTTACACCACCCCATTTCTAAGGGATATCCACCGGGGGCGGGCAGTAGCGCCCCCTGCAGAATGACTCTATCACCGAACTGCGATCCCCAACCCAGCTTGGGGCTTATGGGCATTACCCCCCATTAGATAAACGCCAACAAGGTGCTTATCAGGGGGATGCCTGCGTCCAGCAGTGGACCTATACAGGCTGTTGAGGTTGAGGTTGAGGTGCAATAAGTATTATCTATATATCTACTTATCTTGGGGCTAGATAATGCTGTGTGAATTGTCCTGCATTATTTATTTATTTATGCTAGTATCCACCTACGCATAGTATATCCTGCTTACCTACTTAAATAATGTGATTGAGAATGACGTCATGCTGTCGTCATTCTCAATCACATGACGTCTTGCTGTCCCGCTCAGATCGGTTTGAACAGAGTGGGACACCATGGGAGATGGCGTCAATCTCAATCCCATTCTATAGATACGCAGCCTAAACTGGTTGTTGAAACCAGATTATTTATTTATTTGATCAAAGGTTTACGGAGACAGCCAGTATCAGTATGATCCTAAGAATCGCAATTTTGAAATATTAATAAATGGTACTTTATTAACCATAAAAAAATTAATTTTCTTTGTTAATAATGGTTCAATTTCAATATATTACAATATATAATATATTACAATATATAATATATTACAATATATATAAATACAATACATGATTATAAACTTAGGTATTTTGCAATGCCATCTTGTTTATTGTTTGGTAATCTAATCAGACGTCAAATAACAGAAATAAATTAGAACAAGTATTAACATATTAATGGTTCAAATCTATTCATTCACTAAGATGTCCGGTTTTATTATAAATATAAAAGAAATATTTTGCAACGCCATCTATACCATATCCATCGAGCATGTAGCAGGTTTATAAACAAACCACGACACAAATGACAAAAACTCACTTGCTTGGCGTCGAGTAACAGATGTTATTGTAAGCAATATTTATTGAAGGAAGGATCTCATATCAAAATGACATGTAATGTTAATTACGTATAAGGGAGGAGCCAACAAATTTAATTTTAGGTTAAGTATGGGCGGTTTATTTACTAACATTCTACATGCTCGATGAATACGGTATTGTTTACTGTTATTACCAAACAGTAAACAATACTTATTATAATTGTATAATTCTATTATAATTGTTTACTGTTATTACCAAACAGTAAACAATACCGTATTCATATATATATATACATACTTATTCTTTTTTCAGGAATATTACAATAATCCCGAAGAAACAGCAAAAGCCTTTTCAGAGGATGGCTGGTTCAAGACAGGAGATTTGTTGTACCGAGATGAAAAAGGAAACTATTACTTTGTCGAAAGACTGAATATGCTCATCAAGTACAGGAATTATCATGTAAGTTTTCACATTTAAAGTGTATATTCACTTTTAAAGCTATGCCTACGATGGATATGGTCATAAAAAAAAATGATTGTGTACCTACGTGCTTACCTGTACTTAATAGTATGTCTTTAATACTGTTACGTATTATATTTTCTGTGCTGTTAGGTACTATTATTTTTGTAACTTTTCCTGAGCTGTTTATGTGTGTACCTAATAAAGACTCTATCTATCTATGCGATAAAAGTAAGGAGTAGGTACCGACTGGGTACCGCCCACGCATAAAACGATGGTGTATGGGTAGATAGTATTAGATAGCTGTTTAGCGCGTTTATGGTAAGTATTTAGGTACCTACCGTTTTCGTGCAATAAGTGAATTTACGTTTTTAACCGACTTCAAAAAAGGAGGTGGTTCTCAATTCGTCTGTTTTTTTATGTTTGTTACCTCAGAACTTTTGACTGGGTGGTCCGATTTGCATGATTTATTTTTATATGAAAGCTGGTGCTTCCCCTGTGGTCCCATTTAAATTTTGTACAGTTCTGACAATGGGATCCATGAAAATTCATGAGAAAACTGTAAAAATTGAAGTCGGTTTATAGTTTTTTAAAACAAAATTAATTATTGTCTTTGAGTATGTTGGAATAGGTATACATATAAAAGATCCGATAAATCACGAGTCCTAAAGAGTACTGAGCTCTGTCTGTGGTCGGTTACTTGAAGTAATTTTTATGGGATTTGCGTAGTACCAAGTTCGCACGACAGAGGCGCTGCAGGCCCAGCACGGGACTGTTGTCTGGGAAGAATAGAAAAAAAAAATACCCCACTTTGGCATCGAATGCGTAAAATGTTTGAAATTCATTCCTTCAACTTTAATAATTTACGCAATGTATGACGATGCTATGTCATTTTTCTCTATTCTACCCTAGACAACAATCGCCGTGCTGTACTAAATACCATACATAAACATAAAAACATAAACATTTATTTATTTCTAAAAATTTAACTATAGTAGGTTGGTACAATATGATACTAAGTAAGGTAAGCATAGGTGGTTGTATAACACTAAAATAATAAAAATAACACGAAGTATCTATTATGTAATATTGTCATCAATTCATCATGTATGTGTCGCAGCCGGAACGTAGAATTAGCCCGTTTGTAAAACGGCTAGGCCGTTTACAAAACGGCGCCATTCAGCTAAATGCCTAGGCCAAACGTTGAACGATCGGTGAAGTTAACGTTCTACGATATGGCTGATCGTCTGAATTAACCCGTTTATAAAATGGCTAGGCACCGTTTACCATGCCCAGGCCGATCGTCAAATGAAGACAACTGTTTTTGTGTACGAGGCACCGCCTGCGCAGAATCTACAATTACCTACCTATATTACCCGCTATGATATCAATTAGGTATCTGCCAAGGAAAGTGGCTTCGAAATTGGGTTCGGAGTACCAAAGAGACAGAGATACCTAGCTAAAGTAGAACAAAATTTTAAAAGTTGGTCGTTTGTTACCGTGGATAGGTACTGTGGTGACACAGTTTAGCTAGCAGTACGCGGCGCAAACGTGTTTCGCTTATTCAGCTTTTTCTGTAGCTAAGCCGCGTCTCGCCAGTCATTCCACCAACCTCTACCAGAAAACACATACCCTAGTTATGGGTTACAGATAATATTAAAGTCACTTCGTAGAGCCCCCTTTGAGTAGTCATATCCTAATTAAGGATTAAAGATACGCATTCTATTGTAATTTCATGTACGAGTGTTGTGTGTTATCAATAGACTCAGTTTAAATTAATAACTCTTTCATTCCAACCAACCCACAATAGGTAAAATATAGACTAAAGAATATAATACAAAATTGGTGACCCCGACGTGATAAACAATAATCTGCTTTTTTAATCAATACAAAAATGTAATTTTTTTTATAAATGAATTTTTAATGAATTTTAATACATTTCTTTACATACTACAAGTACTTAATGTCAGCATGAACAAAAATTATACATTATTGACATTATCAATATTACTGTTAAAACAGTAAAAAAATATTTTAAAATGATTCAACTGTTTTAACAGTAATATTGATAAAAAAAATTTACAATAAAAATTTTAATGTACTATATCATCCATTTAAACTGTTGCTGCTGTTATTTTATCTTTACTACATTCTCAAACTCAACAGGCTGTACTGCTGGACGCAGACCTCCCCCTGATTAGCTCCTTATTGGCGTTTCTACTTATAATCTAAGGCACTGGACACTACTGAATTTTTATGGGATTTTATGGGATATACTTTCATCCCATAAAATAAGTTTTTTGGTACCTAAATTTCAGCGTTCTGAAGTTTGGTTAGGAAATATTTAAGCAGGTATTTCTCGCACAAGCAAAACCGCGCTCCATAACTTACTACTAATTAGTGATCCATGGTGAAAAATGACATTCTACCCCTGACTTGTGCTTATGATGCCGTCAAATCCAGAACTATTAACTATCTCTCTTCATTACCTTCCCCCAACCATCCTTCGTTTCATTTTGATGAAATTTCTGCTTTCGATGTTAGGAAAAGTGTTATGTCAATCACGTCAAATGCTGTCGGGGTAGATGGTATCAGTCGCAACATGTTGATGCCTATATTAGAGGAAATTCTGCCCACACTATGCCATCTTCTCAACTTCTCCTTAACACACGGCACTTTTCCTAGCATCTGGAAAAACGCACAAATTATACCTCTACCTAAAAAACCTAACCCGAAATCCTTTTCCGAATATCGCCCTATCTCTATACTTCCTTTCCTTTCTAAGGTTCTTGAACGTCTCGTCCATAAACAACTTAACTCTTTTCTATCCTCAAATAATCTTCTTAACTCCTTGCAGTCTGGCTTTAGAAAAGGTCACAGCACCGTCACTTCCCTCATTAAAATCACAGACGACATCCGTCTGGGTATGGAAAATGGCCAGCTTACTGTTTTAACTCTTCTCGACTTCAGTAATGCGCTCAATACTGTTAATTTTGACATCTTGATCGCATTACTCCACTCTCTTAACATTTCTTCTTCGGTAGTCGGCTGGTTCTCTAGCTACTTGCATGGCCGTCGACAGCGCGTCCGTCTCGATGAGTCGTTCTCGTCTTGGTGTGCTACATCTGCCGGTGTGCCTCAAGGTGGCGTACTATCCCCTCTCCTCTTCGCAATCTTTATCAATTCTATTTCTCAAAATCTTTCCATCTCCTACCACTTATACGCTGATGATCTTCAGATTTATGCCCAAGCTCCACTCAGTAATATTTCTAGTGCCATAGAAACAACAAACGCAAATCTCCGTCAAATTACTGAATGGAGCAAACACCATGGACTCAAAATTAACCCTTCCAAAACACAAACAATAATAGTCGGCAGCTCTAGAACCTTGTGTAATTTGGACTGGTCGGCGATTCCACAGGTAGTTTTTAATGGGGTAGCTATCCCTTTCAGCGAGACCATCAAAAACTTAGGGGTTATGTTTGACCGTACTTTATCTTGGGAGGCACAGATGGAGGTAACCAGTCGAAAGCTGTTTGCGTCTGCTGGTTCTCTGAGGAGATTGCGAAACTTTCTGCCCACGGCAACCAAAACTTCTCTTGCCCATTCTCTTCTTCTACCTATTCTTGACTATGCGGATTCCTGTTATTTGGACCTTACGGAGGAACAGCTGAATAAACTGGAGCGTTTACAAAACGTGTGCATCCGGTTTATCTTTGGCCTTCGTAAGTATGATCATGTGTCTGCCTACCGAGCCCAGCTCAAATGGCTTCCTATTCGCCAACGCCGTAACCTGCATATTCTGTCTTTGCTTTTCTCCATTCTTTTCAATCCCCTTTCCCCTTCCTATCTTAAGGAGAGATTTCAGTTTCTCCATTCTTCTCACGGTCTCTCTCTAAGGTCTTCGGATACCCTGCTCCTCGCATCTCCAGTACAGAGAACATCTTTTTATAGCAACTCTTTCACTGCTCAAGCTGTCAGACTATGGAACGATTTGCCAGTGGATATTAAGAAGTCCACATCACATCACGCTTTTAAGAGGTAAGTTTTCCATCATTACTTAAATGTCTTGTTACACTAGGTTAGTTATTTAGCATGTCCATTATAATTATTGATAAGTATAATTTTATTTTGTTGTATATATTAGTGTAATAGTTTAGTAGGTATTATGTGTATTAGTATTTATATTTAAGAATTATGTAAACAACCACCGCCATCCTTTATTTTTGTCACAATCGTTTTGGTTGCCTGGAAGAAATCGCTTTAAGCGATAAGGCCGCCAGTTATATTGCTGTTCTTGTCCCTTTATCTAATTAAGTAAATTTATGTTTTATTAAGGTGATGAATAAAGAATTATCTATCTATCTATCTATCTATGATAGTGACTTATCACGACATTTCTTTGTTTACAAAAAATATCCAGGTTTCTGAATCTCTCTGTTTTACAATCGGGCTAGTTTTGAGTCAGCCAAATCGTTGAACGTTGAGCGTTCTACAATCGGCCTAGGCGTTTAGCTGAATGGCGCCGTTTTGTAAACGGCCTAGCCGTTTTACAAACGGGCTAATTCTACGTTCCGGCTGCGACATATGTACCAAACCCTAGTAAGGTGACAGTCCTCCGTACTAGTGAATACTGTTTTACGGCAGGATGCCATGCCCTTCCTTAGGCTCATTTATGACATAAACGGAACATCTCTGCATTATTTTGTACAGGTGGTACCACCCGAGTTGGAAGAGATGATCCGGTCCCACCCGGGCGTTTTGGAAGTTAGCGTGACGAGCATCCCTCACAGTGAGGATGGTGAGCATGCGGTGGCCTGTGTGGTGAGGCGACCGGGCTGTGACGTCACCGCACGGGAGGTTAAGGACCTTGTAGCAGGTATTATTATTCTGTTTGGCATTTTTGAATACCTCTGTAATCGTTTTATCTTGTATAGTTTAGGCAGAGATGCGAAAATAGAGTTTGGTTGTCAAAAAGGGCAACTTCATGTATCTGCCTTAGCTTTACAAAATAAAACTATTACAGAGCCATTAATAAATAACTTATAAAAGATACCACGAACTGTACGACATATTTAAAATTACCTGTGTTATACGTAATAGTAAGATAAAATAGGTAGCGGCGCCACTTTCGTGTATTCTTTGGTCAAAATGACTTGATTTGTTTCAGAAAATCTCTCGGAAAGTAAACAACTACGAGGCGGAGTTATCTTTATGGAGAAGCTCCCTATGACATCCGTGGGAAAAGTGGCGCGAGGGAAACTGCGTGAGATCGCGCGAAATACTCCAAGAGAATGATTATAAGTATTGAATAATTAAAAAGGGCAGATAGGTTACGTTCTCCCAGCAGCGCTTACTCAACAATTGGCATGTGTTACAACTACACGCAAACACATACGCTCACAGTTATATTTCCATTCCTGTGCAATACAAAGAAGAACAAAGACGGAAAGACGTACCTAAGACCGAAGTGAGACCGAGACAACAATATTTCACGCGAATTACGACCGCCCGTGCCGCCGCCGCCGCCGCCGGTCCGACGGTGACTGAGGTGGGAGCACACAATTTTACACAATATAAGGTTGCCATTTTCGAGAAACTAGTACCTCATCTTCCCTTTTTAATTAATCAATGATTATTTATAAGAGAGTAATGAACGCGAAGAAAACCCATCACAAAGTGTTCTATATAATACGAAAAAGTGTTTTAGGTATGGCACCCAAAATATATACTTAATCATGCTGTAAAATGTATAAACAACAATTACCTACTCTGATACGCCAAATGTATTTAAAAATAGACTCAAGAATGTACTCATAGAAATGTTATTGCAGCGTTTATGATTTTCTGCTTGACAAATTTTGATTTTATATAGGTACCTACCAATTAGATTATATAAAATTAATTTTAAGTTTTTCTGATATTTTTTTAATATACATATAGTTGTACTACTATTTAGAAAAGACAAATCACTTTAGTGACAAATCGGTAGTGTGCCCTATCCTATTTGCACGCCAGTACCTAATGGCAAAACATGTAGGTAGGTGATAATTAATTTATATTTTAACATAATTGGGTATATCCATGTGATTTCAAAATGGCTAAAAAAATATATACGTAGTCTCTATTGATATAAAAACATATCTACATATTTAATTTAGCATTTTGAGATGCTTTTATTGTAGAATTTAACCATTGAAAAATTGATATATTTTGAAAAAAAACTATAAGTAGGTATAATTAAAGTCGGTTTATAGTTTTTAAAACAAAATCAATTATTTATTAAAAAATGCACTGAAAAGCTCTTATTAAGAAGGTGAGGTAATATTAGGTACACTCGCAAGTACCTGTACCTACTCAATCTCATCTTTTCAACTTGACTATACGACATCGCTATGTAGACCAACTGAGACGTACCTAGTCAAATATCGTAGTCATTTTGCTATTTACATTCTGACGCATAATGATCAACACGCTTTTTGACTAATTTTAAATACGCATCTTGACATTTACGCAATACCTATTAGTAGAACTAAGATTCAAGTCAACTACGACTTAGTCCATTTAATACCTAGTCTTATCAAGATGTCGTCATAGCTTCTAACCATTGATTTAAAAAGGGAAGATAGGTTACGTTCTCCCAGCGCTTACTCAAAAATTGGCATGTGTTACAACTATACACGCAAACACATACGCTCACAGTTATATTTCCAGTCCTGTGCAATACAAAGAAGAACAAAGACGGAAAGACGTATTTAGGACCGAAGTGAGACTGAGACAACAATATTTCACGCGAATCACGACAGCCCGTGCCGCCGCCGCCGGTCAGACGGTGACTGATGTGGGAGAACACAATTTTACACAATTTGAGGTTGCCACTTTCGAGCAACCAGTACTTACCTCATCTTTGTTTTTAATAAATCAATGCTTCTAACCATTATTTTAACTACAGTCGGACACACTGAACTCATTAATATTAGCATTAGGTACCTATACTAAATATTAAAAGACATAGGTACCTACTACTAACTAATATCAAAAGCTAGATCACAGGCAAATCTAAATTAAAGTCTAGATAAGGGTAAAATATCTTTATTTCTATGAATACCGTAAGTATATTTTATGTAAGTACAGTACAGGTAGGTAGGTACCTACACATAAGATAAAATTCTTTATGGGTACGAAAATACACACAGAAACAGAAACAATGTTTTATTTCTGCGACAATAATTGGTGACCAAATTTGTACATCCTAATAATTCGTGTAAACGGCCGGCCAAGTGAAATTCATCTCGTTCGAAGAAATAAGTATCCTGTAAATAAGAATTATTTGGTACATTGTAATAGGCATTAATGATCACCTGACGCATGGGAGGATGGCGAACGGGAACCCAGTGTAGATGTTTAAGGAAGTTTTTATTTTTAATTCTCTAAACTTATAGTGCTTGAACGGTGATCATTAATGCGTACTACTTCCGATTATCGAGGCGTACATTATAATGACCGTACATTAACAAGCTGCCCTTTATTGACACGTGACGAGCTTACATACCCAATTTTGTACGGCTTATATTTAGGGTTGCCAGATGTCCGGTATTTAAGCGTACAGTCCGGTATTTTCGAGGCCTGTCCGGTAAAAAATTAGTGGTCATACCGGACAGAACAATGTCCGGTATTTTGAGGAAAGTCGGTACTACTGGTCAGAAGCTCCTACAAAAGTAGCGTACGCCTTCCTCGAGCGCATTTCCAGTATGATGGGGAATATATGGACCAATGAAACCGCCTTGGTCTAGAGACTGTGATGTGAAAAGAGAACTGTGTGTTTTTTTCAACATAAACTCGAGCTGCAATGATTTTAAAGAAAATGTTGTATCAAATAAAACACTATTGAAAGCGGTTGCGTCAAATGCAAAATATGTTAAAAAGAAGTAAGTAGGTACTACCTAAAAGTACCTAGGTACAGTACAACATACATAAATTAGTTTTAAAAGAATGATTTAACTTTATTATTTTTGTATGTGTTTTTTTCTGAAGTTCCTACCATTGTTTTATAAAGACTTTCTCAAAGTTAGCGTAGTCTAGGACAGTGTTCCGCAAACTTTTTGTGTACAAGGTAGGTACATCTAGGAAAACGAACTTATTTGGAGGTACATCATAAATGAAAAATCAGTTTTTAAGTAGTAGGTACAAAAAAACAATATTTATTATTAATCAACAAACATGAGCCTGTTTATTTGAGCATACCTAGACTGTCTAAATTTGGAGTAATCGTTGACATGTCAGGGCTCATTATTCGTCGATTGTCCTGAGGCGTTCGCTTTTTTTGGTTTTTATTGTAGTAAAAGTTGAAAAACCTAATTCACATAAATAGGTCGTTGCAAATGGCAAAAGTATTGCAATAGCAGCGGAGGAAGCAGAGGATATTAATTTTTCACACATAGCCAAAAATGTTCTAAACCTGTCTCTGAAAATTTTAATTTTAATGTGCGATCCGTTTTCATTTCTATCAGTTCTTCCTGCTCATTTATTGGATGGATTTCGAACCCTGTCCATAGGTCACGCTTAGGGAAAAAGAAATTCATTTTCTCTGCAAGAAGCTTCAAGTGTTTGACAATCAAAGCCTGCACTCTTTTTTCTGGATCAGCTGCTATGTCATTTGGGAACATGTCAATATAACCATTGATAGCGAGACTGATACATAGCTGTTTCAATTTAGCGCAAAAGCTTTCAATTTTATCTGACGATGTTAAAATATTAGAATTTCTGCCTTGTATTTTTTTAATGAGCTCTTTTAAGTGACCAAATATATCCGCCAGATATGCAAGTTTTGATGGCCAGTCTTCTTTTTTAAATAAATATTCATAATCTGAACCCTGGGACTGCAAAAACGTCTCAATCTCATTTTTTAACTCATAAATCCGGGAGAGTACTTTTCCGCGAGAAAGCCATCGTACCACCCGTGCCAAATGAAACCAAACTTAGTAGAGATGAACGAAACAAAACGCCTCGCTCGTGTGCTCGCGTGATTTAGGTACATCTGTGTAAGTATTTTTATTCTGTGCGTCTATTTAGTTTTACGAGATAACCTTATTTTTCCGAGGCACACCAACTAATGACCACGGTACACCAGTGTGCCGCGGCACACACTTTGCGGAACACTGGCCGTATTTTGTTCGACCTAGCTTCACACTACCCCCCCTTTGGGGTCGTCCGGTATTTTTTCGCGACTTACCTGGCAACCCTACTTATATTGCACACACCTATAATTATTCGAAGCTATGACACGGATTATCAGGGTGTACAATAATCGTGCGTGATTTATCAGCACGTGTTGATAATGTACACAAAATAAAACGAATCCACTAGGAGACAGTAGCTGTCAAATTGATGCTGTCTATCCAACCAGTTCAGTAGTTTTTGCGTGAAGAGGCAATAAACATCCATCCATACATCTAACCCAAACTTTCGCATTTATATTATTAGTGTTACATTAGTATGATGGTCCGGAACCCTACGTGAGTGAGTCTGAATCGCACTTAACCGGTTTTACTATACTAAGTTTTGTTATTTTAATAAGGTGTTAAAATTTATATGGAAAATAATTGTTTCTTGGGTCGGTTCACTCGAAGCTCAGTAGGTACTTACAAATAAAAAAAAATTAGGTTAATAATAATAAATCATGCATATTTTATTTATACCCCTAAGAGGTCAACAATAAATTACTTAAATGTGTATGGCGCAGCTAGTACCTATACCAATAATCTAGGTGTAAATAAGGGTCCCGTTGACTGACACCCTTTGTGCCCTAAAACTGGAATTGAGCACGGATCACTTGTATACTCTAATATCCAACGAATCTAACCTTAATAAGAGCCGAGAAAGAAGAACAGGAAGTATTATCTGGATCATGATCAGTGTCATCTGTTGTATTCATTTGGGTGGGCTCAAAACGGGAGGTTGGTGGATACCAGACCAGGAGCACTTAAGAAATTTCGGACTCTTAAGCATGACTCGAGTTTCTGAATACAATTTCAGTACAATATGTATCGAAAATGATTGGGGACTATGATTCAGGCATCAGTTTCATATCAGTAGTATTTTCAGAGCTGGTAATGGGAGGAAGGCTGGCAAATAAATGGAACTGGTTAAGAGATAGTGAAGTTGTATGAAGATTGAGTGAAAAACGCGCAGAAGTATCTTGAGATGATATTGAGAATTTTGGTTAACAGCGATAGTTTCCTAAGACTTCACCAGACTATGTAGGCGCGTAAGCTCAAAAAAGTTCACTTTTGGTGAAAAAACCAAAAGTGAACTTTTTCGAGCTTCAGAGCTGATGTCAGGATGTAGGCTTGTGGGTGGCAGGAGCTCTAGCAACTTCTCTAACCGCTTCACTATCCCTGGACCAGCTGGTTCAGGTAAAAAAATTGGTGCTTATACGTTAATAGTTAGCATTGACAACTCGTATCAGCCTTGTAAGTGTAAAAAGTTTGATACATGAAACTATCAAGCGCGGATCCAGGGGGGGGGGGGGGGGGGGGTCATGGGGGTCATGATGAAAGAGTGAATAAACAATATTATTATAAATGTTGTCTCATGACAAATTAAAACAAATCAACAATATTTGAACGTCTCAACTTAGGGGTTTCAACTTAATTAAAATTAAACTGTCTGTGTCACGCGACAACTGCTCGAAAACATAGAACATGGTATGACTGGGATACCGTTTACCTCAATGCCAAATTTCATTAGGACCCGTTTAGCCGATTAGACATGAAAATGTAACAGACAGACTAACAGACATAGTTCCTTTAGATATAATAATATTGGTGAGAATACGTCCTTTTTCCCAAACAATGACGCAAAATTTTAGCGGCTCGCTCCGCTCGCCGTTATTTACTCGGGTTTTCCCGCCGCCCGCCGCTAAAGTGTCAATAATTTCGCATTCGCACGCGCTTGCTCGTCAGCGCCATTATATCGTATTTTCATCCTCATCTTTCCTCTAAGTCGTTACAATTTTCGCGGCTCGCTCCGCTCGCCGTTTTTATATAGTCTTGACTTCCTTTTCAGTATTAAATTTTCCAAACGTCGTTAAATCTTTGATAATTTCTAAGCTCGCTCCGCTCGCCGTTTTTATCTTCTTTTCTTTCATTACTACGAGTATTACAAATTTCGCAATAGTCGTTAAAAAATCTTTAAAAAGTTTGAGGCTTGCTCCACTCGCCGTTTATTTTTCTGTCAAACAAATTGAAAGCGATTATTATTGGACACACAGCGGCTTATTATTATGCGCGATTTCGACATCGGCGGCGCATGTACTGCAAACTAATATAGCAAAATCGCGCAACAAACATTAGTGCCTATGTGAGTAGGGCTTTATAAATTTATTAATCTTATTCCAACTTCTTTTTTTATGCAGTCGTTTGTTTTTCGCTACGATTTTACAGCGTCTCTGATTAAAACATTTGTAACCAATTGTAACTGTCAGTATCGTCAATATATAATTTAGATAGGCAAAAAAGAGCTTTTTTGCCTCAACCCAAGGACCGAGGGGTCGTCACCCATCGAGTTGAAGCTGGGGTAAAGAGGCCAAGCCTCGAGGCCTCCTCCCTCCGTGCCCGCACAAGGGCCGGAAAGAAGAAGTTGATGATGTCAGTATCACAAAAATGTCATCACAAATGTCAATGTCAGCAGGACAGCTAGCCAGCAGTTTTGTTGCGATTTGCGATCGCGAAATCGAAGTGAGTGAAGTGATTTGACTTTGGTTCTCGTCGAAGATAATGTAGAAAATGTTATTTTTCAAAACAATTTGAACCTAAAAATGGATGAACACGAGTTTTTCAAGCAAACAGTTCAGCATTTGGCCCGTTGTTTGTCTAATTTGAACCCCACACCATGGGAAAAGGTCAGTAAAAATTACGACACTGCGCTCATTATTTTGCATTGTTTTCCTTTGATGCTATCAATAGCTATATTACTTTTATTTTGCAACATAACTTTATTGCTTCTCAGTCTATCACCTCGGTATTTTTCACTAGAAGCCAAGTTGCTTTGGGAAAATCCAAAACAAAAAATGACCTTACCCAAATCACAAGAGATTATGTAGGTATGTAACTTATCTAATTATGTAGGTAATTATTACTCACCTATCCTATTATTATCTCATTTATGCCCTTCCTTAGATTTGTACCTTTACTGCTATGTTATTTAATATTCACTTCTGTGTACTTGTACACTCTCTGTCTTTTGTATTTACGGATTCATAAATGATTAATAAGCAATATTCAATTAAACGAGCGGCGGTCGAGAAGACGTACTTTACCGGGTGTTAATTTTTTATTACCTACTCTAAACATCAGTGCATGAATGGCGGTCCCTAGTTGCCTTATATAAATGATAACAATCCATCGTTGGAGCTTTCCACAATATCATCACACTTAAAGCTCTTATACGGATTGCATGGAAGGCATTACCGCTGACTGCTGTTGTATGCAGTCGACAGATGTAGTTGCCTTGTGGTCTTCAACTTGCCATCCGTGTATTTGAGATATTCAGTCTGTGTGTAAGACCATATTGACTGTATCTAACAGAAATGCAATTTACTTCCAGGTCAATACCCTCTTCATGTTATGTCCGCAAGCAGGAAGCTCACTTGCAATCACATCCCGGAGCCAGGAGGCTTCAATAGCCCTTGGCCTGTACTTCCTGCAGAGTGGTTTACAGCATCAAGATAAACTCCTGCCATATTTTCTGAAAGTCCTGAAGTGTTTGCCACATGCACAGTTCGAAGAGACGCTGTACAGGGTTCGGAATGCTGACCGTGAGTTTTTAATACTATTGTTACATTTCTTGTAATAAAATTTAGACAAGTACTCTGCCTATAAGGTACCATCAATATCATGCCCACATACTTAATAATGATAATGGGTTCATCAAGTAGTTGAGGTTGATTTCTGGTGGTGCCAAAACAACTAAACTAATTTGATAGGACTAAAAATGAGATCCCTGTCATAGCAATCAAAACAATAAGGATGGCATCATTTTTAGTCCAGTCAAATTAGTTTAGTCTTGCTTTGATCACATCTGAATAGACACCAGAGCTATTAAGCTTCAAACTGGTTCCGTATCTATTATAATAAAGTATTCTTATCTGTATTCTGAATATATGTCATTCCTAAAAGTTTTACAATATAACAAAAAAGTACTAATAAGAAGCTTTTTAACTGAAGAAATACTTCTTTGAAATTCTAATATTAATCAAATTTTTAACATTTTCATGTAAGATTTATTTTGCTCTGACTCATTTGTTCAAATGCTGATTGTCGTGTTTTGAAGCAAATCACAACACACATATACTTACTATAAAAGCTTAAGTTCTCATGAATAATTCTAATTCTAATTCTGAGAAGGGGAACTAAGATTTGCACGGACATCTCGCATAGTAGTGTATTTTGCATTTTCCCCATGCCTAAGTAGGCCCTAACCAGCCCAGCTACTTGAAGTATCGAAGCAGGACTTTAGGTAATTGACAGTTTCGTTTCATCATTTCTGGCTTTTCTGTGGGTGTGGATGGGTTAGATGCCTCAATGAGACACTTCAGCCCCTTTTATGTCTGGCCTCCTCTGTGGCCGTGCAGTGTTGGACAACTTGTTCCACAGTCTCTTCTTGGAAGCAGCCAAGACATAAATTGCTGTCTGTGGCTCCAGTCTTAAAAAGATGATGATTCAATTCACAGTGACCTGTGATGATGCCCACCATCATTCTTAGGTCCTCTCGGCTCATCTTGAGCATTGTGTTTGTGGTTTCCTGTCATTAGAGGGGAATAATGATTTAGTATGCTTGCAGTCTGTCCGATGCTCCCATAGTTTTTGGTGTTCTTTTTCAGAGTTAAGTTTTAGTCTGTTTTTGACTTGCGCTGTAAGCAAGCCGTTGATCATAAGATTGACTAGATTTATTTCGATTAACATTGGAACTTATTAAGAGTGTGCAATAACGCTGCTACGAGATGGATTTCGAGCGGGATGACAAGATATGGTTTTCTCACTAGTGAAAAGTACAGAGCAGAGCGCCAAAACTTTTTTACCTAATTATAAGTTAATGAAACCGCTAATCGACAAATTAAAAGACATAACTAAAAAACTAGGTACTTTTAGGTTTCTTAGCAAGAAATATCCTCAAAATGTTTAAAATAAAATCAGATCTTTGTTGGCCTTGAAATGATATGACAACAAAGGAAATTTTAAGTACGAGTTTACAAACATTGTACATCCAATTGAGCTGGAATATAGCTAATAATAATAGTATGATGATATAGTTAATAATAATTTTATATTATGATAAGATAATCAAAAACCCAGTAGTTTTTAAACATTTATTTTGTTAATAATGACTTAATTGTTAAGATAGCACGGAACCAAAAATTGTATATTTTCAGCAGTTTTCTAAGTCCGGTGTTGTTGAATTTGCTCGTTATTTCAATGCTGGTTCTGAAAATATAAATAGAAATTAGTAACTAACCAAACATCTGGCTTCATTGAAGTTCTGCTAGCGAATGTTGGTAGACTTAAGTACTAGATTAAACTAAAGTCTTTTTTTAGGGTTCCATACCCAAAGGATAAAACGGGACCCCATTATTATTAATAATAATAATAAATAAATAATAAATTAGACAGTTGAAATTTGCACAGATGATGTATCTCTGCCGCTCTAACAACAAATAATAAAAGTTGAATAATTCTAATAATTAAGAGGGGAAACATCCTTAACACCTTGATAACCGATTACCAAGGTTAAGCAACGTCGGGCGCTGTTAGAAGGGGTATTTTAATTCGTCGGAAAGGCCGTCGGATTCGATATCGGAAACTTTTGACAAATCAAATAGCGTTCTAAATTTCCGTCGGAATAGAATTAAAATTCAAATCTGACGTTTTCGCTTCGGAAAAGAATCGAATCAATTAAAATACCCCTGCAGTACTTGGATGGGTGATCGCGCCACGTCGCGACTTTTTGTTTATACAGGGTGTCCGGAAGGTCGATGCAAAGCCGTGAGGGGGGGTAGGTCACCTCGTTACGCATCTATTCAGGCTAGATTACCTTAGTCCAATGTCGTCGAATTCCGAGTTATCATAATATCCATGATTTTTGAAAAATTTACCAAAATCATATGCTTATTCGTTCATAGTGTTCAAACAGACAGTTACTAGTACCTAACAATTTTTTTGCGTCCTAGCATAATGTCTAATCAATCGATAAAAACACCAAAAGAATCATCTGTATCCACATAACTGACTAAATGGAAGGTGTTTAGTAATGAAACATTAATCAAAAATTTAAATTACTTTTTAAAATAATTCTATTAAAAAAAAAATAGAGAAGCCTCAAACATTCAAACATTTTTAAAAACATCCAGTATTATTGCCCTTTCGATTGGTGTATCATACACGCAGATACCTGCCTAATTCTCAGAACTAGAGTACATAAACCCAACTTAAGTCCGGTTTCAACAAAAAATTAAAAATGTCCTAATAATAAATAAAACATTTTATTAATAATCAAATCGTTTATTATTCATTTTCAAAATGTGAACCTTGGTTTCTAATACATTTTCGTGCCCTATTTCGCACTTCAGTGGTTGTTGTTTTTAATAACATCTCTGTTTTCATTGTTTCAAAGGCTTCGACTATTTTTTCCACTAAATGCTCCCGTGACGTTATTTCTTCGGTATAAACGAGTTCCTTGGCTCGACCCCAGACAAAAAAATCTAATGGGGTCAGATCAGGTGACCGAGCAGGCCATGGTATCGGCCCAGCTCTTCCAATCCATTTGTCAGGGAAACAATTATCCAGATGTTCCCTAACAGTGACACGGTAGTGTGCTGGGCAGCCATCATTTTGAAAAATGATTTCTCTTTCACTTTCTATTATTGGCACTCCCTCTAAAAGGTTCGGAAGTTCATTTTGTAAGAACTCCAAATAGTTGTCTCCGTTTAAAGTTTCTGGGAGAAAATGAGGTCCAATCAAATGACGGCCAATTACACCTGCCCAAACATTCACCGAAAATTTTCTTTGGAAGGATACTTGTTTTTTCCAATGTGGATTTGCTCCTTTATCGGCCCATTTATGTAAGTTATGGAAGTTTGTAATACCTTCTCTGGTAAATTGTGATTCGTCGGTCCATAAAATGCTTTTCAGGAACCATGAGTCTTCAATGTCTGCATTCAACAAAAATCGACAGAATTGTACTCTGCGGACAGGATCTCCATCTTCCAAACCTTGTACTCCCGTGCCATGAAAAGGATATTTCCCTTCACGATGCATGACTGTCCACACTTTCCACTTGGATATGCCGAGGTTTCGAGACACTGCTCTGACGCTTGTCGTAGGATCATTTTGAAATGCTTGTAAAATAAGCTCTTCATCTTGAACAGAATGTTGACCTGGATTCACTCCAGGTTCAGAGCTGTGGAGTCTTCCAGTTTCACCAAGGCGACGATACGTATTAGAGAATACCCTGACATCAGGCAATCGACGATCAGGATAACGTTCTTGATACATTCGTCGCGCCAAAGATCCGTTTCCATCAGCTTTCCCGTACATGAAAATGATATCGGCATACTCTCTATTGGTGAATGAACTCATTTTGTCAACACTTTGTCCAAATAGGTCCAAAGAACACGCAATCACTACAAGTGAAGGAGCTCAACGCCAAGTGGATGGCGGAACTACAACTTAACACTGTCAACACACGATAAATGCGCGAATATTGAAAGTAAATGCGTCAATATGCCCGAGCAGTCGTAGCTAGACTGAAGAATAGTCAAATAGTATTATTAAAAGTCGCCCGTTGCTCTTGGGAACCCTACCCGAGTCCTTTGTTAACAAGGGCCTATTGTTATTAAGTCTCGGGGAGTTTGGGTTTATGTGCTCTAGTTCTGAGAATTAGGCAGGTATCTGCGTGTATGATACACCAATCGAAAGGGCAATAATACTGGATGTTTTTAAAAATGTTTGAATGTTTTAATCTTCTCTATTTTTTTTTAAATAGAATTATTTTAAAAAGTAATTTAAATTTTTGATTAATGTTTCATTACTAAACCACTTCCCATTCAGTCAGTTATGTGGATACAGATGATTCTTTTGGTGTTTATCGATTGATTAGACATTATGCTAGGACGCAAACAGATTGTTAGGTACTAGTAACTGTCTGTTTGAACACTATGAACGAATAAGCTATGATTTTGGTAATTTTTTCAAAAATCATGGATATTATGATAACTCGAAATTCGACGACATTGAACTAAGGTAATCTAGCCTGAATAGATGCGTAACGAGGTGACCTACCCCCCCCTCACGGCTTTGCATCGACCTTCCGGACACCCTGTATACATACGGAGAGGAAAAATTTGTATTTTTTTATTTTTATAGATAATGGTACGGAACCCTTCGTGCGCGAGTCCGACTCGCACTTTGCCAGTTTTATTTGAGGTAGCGCTGGGAGTTTAAATAAATAAATAAATAATGTTGGACAAGTCACACAACATTATCTGATAATGCTGTGTGACTTGTCCAACATTATTTATTTATTTATTTAAACTCCCAGCGCATCTAGCCCCTAGCTAAGCAGAGCTTGTGTTATGGGTACTAGATAAGTGATATACATAATACAATACACTACATAGATAGATATTTTTTATCATACATAGAAAAGATCCAGAACGCCCTGAACAAATATCTGCAGATCGTACAAATATTTGTCCCGAGGCGGGAATCGAACCCCCAACCTCTTGCGTCGCAGCCGAGTCGTCAGAGTTTATTACTATATCTACAAAATTTTACTTATGTATATCAGTGATTGTAGATGACTTTGTGTTTTACTATTAAAACTTTAGTAGTTTTTTGTGTAAAATTTAGAAATATCCCAGTTGTCTTCACATTTGTGGACCTCACGTCCGTTATTATAAGGCCTAGTTTGGATTTTTTCTTTTAACATGTTCCCTAAATGTTGGTATTCCTAAATTGCCTTTAACAAAACTCAACTACTTAGGATACTAGTTAACTAGTAGTCCCTAAACATAAATTTTATTTCTGAAATTTATTTTATGCTAAGTTTGAGCACCTGTGGTGTAAAAAAAATGTATTGGAGTTGTGTAACCAACCACATGTTGGCTACACGGCTTACAAAGATATGATATGACTAGCTGCGCCCCGCGGTTTCGCACGCGTTGTTCATCAAACATTAAAAGGTGATTTTCATCCCACCGGAACTGATTTATGGGATAAAAAGTCGCCTATGTTTGATTTCAGGATTAGAATTACCTGTATGCAAAATTTCGCCCAGATCCGTCCAGTAGTTTTGGCGTGAAGAAGTAACAAACATCCATCCATCCATACAAACTTTCGCCTTTATAATATTAGTGTGATGTATAGTCAGCAAAAATTGCGCCTTACCACCGCTAGGGTGATTTTTCTGTGAAGTGAATAGTTGCCAACCCCGGCTTGCTCGATATCTTTTCCTTTTAACGCAGAGCAAAATAGTTTCAAACTGGATAGGCATTACGTACCTGCTAATGGTGTCTCTGCTGGTACCGTGCCGCCTGGTATTACTGCTCCTGGGGCGCCTGCTGCACCCGTGGCTGCGTCTTGCGCTCCAGTTGCTATGGCTAATGGATCTGCAAGATAAACCATCATACGTTAGTTTTCTTTCTTCCTTTTTAGGGTTCCGTACCCAAAGGCTAAACCTATTACTAAGACTCTGCTGCCTTTCTGTTTCTCTGTCCGTCTGTCACCAGGCTGTATCTCATGAACCGTGATAGCTTGACAGTTGAAATTTTCACAGATGATGTTTTTCTGTTGTTATTCAAATAATAAAACTAAAATATTTTTTATAATTAAGGGGGACAACGTCCTTACCGCCTTGAGAACCGATCATCGAGGTGATCGGTTCTAAGCAACGTCATCGGGCGCGGTCAGAACGGACGGGTGATTGCGTCACGTTGACTTCTTGTTTTTTTACGAGGAAAGATTATTATATATACGTATTTTTTTTATTATTAGCTATAATGGTACGGAACTCTTCGTGCGCGAGCCCGACTCGCGCTTTGCAACGTCTTAATCACTTTGAGAACCGATCACCGAGGTTAAGCAACCTCGTAATTATATGTCATTCTCACAAACATCCCAGGATTTTAATGCGGTTTTTTAACAGATAGAGTGATCCAAGAGGAATGTTTCTATATATAATACATGAACATTGCAGCCGTGCGAAGCCGGGCGGGTCACTAGTGAAGAATAAACCCTATAAATTTCATTTGGCTAAAACTAGGGCATAATGTTGAAAAATCCGAAATTTTCGCGCAATCGAAGCCGCGGGGCGCAGATAGTATAGTATAGCGATAGTGCGATCTGATGTCTTACCTGGTGCCACGCCGCCGCCACCAGGGATGCCAGGAACTGCAGGAACTTGGCTCTTAAATAAACAAAAACAAAATTTTCAAACCCCCTTATTATTTTACCTTCGTGCTTTTAACATTAACGGATATATCAATTTCCATGTTCCACTAAGACCGCAACAAAAACAACTAGTATTGTTTTTACCATTATGTTTGAATAGTAACAAAAACTACTAGTACCTAGTTAGTTCCTAATAATATAAATAAGTAATCTGTAATCTTGTTATTCGAAATCAAGGAGGTGGGCGCTGACACTAACACACAGTTTGTAAAGCTTCGGTAGTGTCACAGTTTCAATACGTATTTATGATCCTCATGTAAAATGTTCTGAATAAATGATGATTATAATCATTATTAATATTTATTATAATAAAGAACAGTCTCGATTAGAATGAATCCCGAGAGGTGGGCCAGTGTAGCAACACTCTGGAAAACTGGGGAGGTCGACCACGAAAGCGCTGGCGATACGACCTTAAATCCTTCCTTGGAGATTGGTGTGAGATTTGTGAGACCGCGCGTGACCGCACCCAGTGGAAAGATTTGGGGTGGCCTTTGTCCGGCCGTAAGATGAATTAGAATAGTTAACAAAAAAAGAAATCGGTATATCCGTTTGTCGCAGTAAGACATCCTACTAATATTATAAACTACTCAACGGATCAGGCTGAAATTTTGCATACGGGTAGTTCTAGGCCTGAAATAACACATAGGCTACTTTCCATCCTATAAAATCAGTTCCCGTGAGATAGAAATCACCTTTAAACACATCTAGTACAGACATATTATACAAGTCAAAATTCAAACCTATTCTGACCTATGTAGTGTATTGTATTTAGTATAAGTATATCAGTTATCTAGTACCATAATTGTTCAGCATTATTTATAATAAATAATAACAGGTAATTGCTAAGAAAAGTGGAAGTACAAAGAGCGGCCATAAGCTATGAGCAATCTCTTCCATTCAACCTTGAAACCTTAAACGTATAACATGCGTTAAATATAAATGTTTAGTAAATAGAATACAATAGAAAAAATCATTATTTTGTATAACTTACCATTACATTACAGATCATCATCACCACCACACAAACGATCATCATTTTCTTAAACATTTTGTTGCGTTGCTTCTTTCTTACTTTTCCAAATAAACACTCACAGTCAACTGATTTCAACTGAAAATCCTCAGCTTTTTATACTAGCCGAGTTGCCTAATATTAAGGAAAATATTAACATGTTCTATTTATGAAACAAATGTGTAAATATAGTCGAAGCCGTGTAAAATATTTATACAATTGGTTATTTAAACTAATAAGCGTATATGTTTTCCGCGGCTAGATTTCTTTTCAAATCTTACTGCAGAACTAATTATGCAAATAACCGATATGTTTTCCTACGATCGAGTACAAAATATTGATGATCATGTCCTCCTAGCCGAATTTCGACGACGGCCACGACTAACCAAGTGCGTAGGACATATTATAGTGCACTAGTGTGTGCGCAAACTAAAAAAAAATGAGAGTGCATCTGCACTCTCCATTCCCTCAAACTCTCCGATCGGCAGACCGACACGACCGGGGAGAGGTCAGGCGCAGAATAACTGGTATCAATCAAATGAAATAATGAAAAAACCTATAATACAGTCGCAATATTTGTTCCACGCATACTAAAACTGACATAAGAGGCGACTTAGGGATATCGATTGACTACTCTACCATCAGACTGCAATCCCTAACACGCATGCCCAGCATGGGAATATGGGATTTACCCACTATGGGATAAAAACCATTAGGGCGCTTTTCAGGGAGAGGCCAACGTTCAGCGTTGAGAATACTACAAATCTAAGCTGGTGAGGATTACTAAAAACCTTGTCTCTATCATGAGACCAGCTCGATGCCTCTACAACATTGAATTGTCACCGTCGGCCTTCCCGACGAATTAAATTACCCCTGCTGGTCTAAAATTCAGTTGCATGATTTATCCCACTCCACTCATACTAAAACAGGGCAAGTTTAATAAAAGCTTGTAAAATAAAATATCCGCAATTTCCACGTGCAAATGATTTTTATTCGAAACATCTAATAGGTAGTGATTATTATTATGCATGATTATTACTTTTAATCAGTAATGTAAGTTTAGCGTGATTATTAAAATTAACCGGCGGCGGCGTACCCTGATCCAAACTAGCGTGCGACTTATTTGCTCTTATTATTACGTAAAACGAAAGAATTTTCAAAATCGTTTGAGTTGTTTGTGGCATCTATCATAAGCTTATTACCTCAGTAATATTTTTATTTTGTATAGTTCAGGCAGAGATGCGTAAACAGAGTTTAATGGTCTAAATAAGCAATTTCGCATTACGCAACACAAAATAAAACTTTTACAGAAGATAGAAAAGCTAATGTACATGTCACAAACTGCCTAAACGGTTTTCGAAAAATTTCTTTGTTAGAATAATATTAACATAATCAGATAGATAGGTGGTGGCGCTAGTTTGGGTCGGGTAGCGCCTTAAGGGCATATGGACGGATTGCATATTGCAACGCAACTGCAGTCGACGGCAACTTGCAGTCCGTGTATGAGCCCTAATGTTCACATTTCAATGGCTATTTTCTACCAGAACCCTGGCCTTGTCCCGATCCACTTACACCCCCACCCCCTTGTGCTCCTCCTCCCATCTGGCCCCCGACGCCGGCGGTCATGCCCACTCCAAAACCGGCGCTACCTCCAACACTACCTGAAATATTCCTCCTGTTATCGCTCATATACAATATACAGTACAAAATACTTTATTGCACACAAAAAAAATACAGTATAAGAAAATGACATAAAAACAAAAGTACAATTGGCGACCTTATTGCTTTCAAGCGATCTCTTCCAGGCAACCTTCGGATGGATAGTATTTTATGAATCTAGGAAAGGCTGTTTACCAAATATATCATAGATTGTAAATTGTAAATATTGATAATTATATAATATAAATTATAAATTTGACAAGTTATCAACTACCGTAGCCGTCGAATGTAGTCTACTGCAGGCGAAGGCAGTCGCCGAGTGCGGTTAATGAAAAAGAAAAACACGTTTACTGGGGTTAGTATCATCTCGTCTAAAAAAACAGCTGGTCTAAGTACAAACTGGCCTAAAGCACAGCTGGTCTAATTAGCAAGTTGTCTAAAATGCAGCTGGTCTAATTAGCAAGTGGTCTAAAATGCAGCTGGTCTAATTAGCAAGTGGTCTAAAATGCAGCTGGTCTAATTAGCAAGTGGTCTAAAATGCAGCTGGTCTAATTAGCAAGTGATCTAAAATGCAAGTGATCTCAAATGCAGCTGGTCTAAGTATCATAGTACATACAGTACCATGCGAATATACCATTACTGCCAACCACTTACATAGCCGACGCGACGCTTGGATGAATATTTTATAAATTACACCTGATAGGTACGGAAGAAATGCAAAAAGCCAATTTTTTTTTCAAAATCGAATATTTACATTAACTTTCAGTGATTCTAAATTTAAAAAATCATACAATATTTTTTTCTGCAAACTATTTTCAAAGCTCCTGGTTTTCATGAAGAAAAATCGCTGAAAATTTTATATGGCTAGGATGAAAGCATCATGTTAAAAAATGTACTTAAATAGTACAAGTACCGAAATGGATATTTTTTATTTTCTATCAAAGTCGATGAAAAATTTAACAATTTTATTTTGATAAGCTAACAAAGTAACTAATATGTGAAATTAAAAGATTACTAAACGAAATGGCAGAAATAAGTCACTTAAAAATAGTAATAAGCAAAGTTCAAAATATTAAGTTTTATAAAAAAATAAAACGATTTTATCTAGCTTTTCTTTTATTGACGTGCATCAGCTAGCTGTTTCTTGATAAGAAGCGTTGTTACCTGCTCTCCTAACTTTTTCGATATCTTAAGTTAATTACGTATTTTTGGCGCCTAAGGCTATTTAAGTGAATTTTTCAACATGATGCTTTCATCCTAGCCATATGCAATTTTCAGGGTTTATTCTTCATGAAAACCAAGAGTTTTTAAGTTAGTTTGCTGAAAAAAAAATAATGTATGATTTTTTAAATTTAGAATCATTGAAAGTTAATGTAAATATTCGATTTTGAAAAAAAAATTGGTTTTAATATTCTTTTTGTTTTTTTATAAATCTTAGACTCTGATTAGTAAAAGGGTACCAAAGGCCCACTATCGACCTTGTTTAAAATAAAACGACAGGGTCGCAGACGTAATATTTTGGTTGCAATTGCGAAATTCAGTCTGAAATCTGATTTTAACCAAAACATTACAAAAGTCAAAATAACTTTTGAACCAGTGAATATCGCAAAACACACATAGGCGTTAAATGGATAGGTACTGAGGTCACCTACCCCCCAGCCACCGATGATCCACCCCTTATGTTACACCCTGTAGTATAAGTCTGTTTCTCATACTTTGTCGTTTCATTTTAAGAACAATGAAAATGTTTTTTATCAGCCATTAGACTATATTAATTTTTGACGGGATGAGAATTAGACAAAGAACGTTATAGACAAGTTAAATTATTGACAGGTAGCATTATAGACCAGTTGCGTTTTAGGCGAGATGTATTTTTAGACCAGTTGCGATGTAGGCGAGAAGCGTTAAAGATCATGTGCCAGTTGCGTTTTAGACCACTTGCTCATTAGACCAGCTGCTTTTTTAGACGAGATGATACTAACCCGTTTACTGTGGGTTCAAGAAAGATAAGTGAATAGAGAACAATATGGACACTTTTTACACTCTATTAACTTTTATGAAGGAATAAGAAAAACTTTTTCAATTATTTTCGTTAACATGTCAACTGCAGTCGGCGTGTGCCGTCACCTGCAGTTGACGTGTTAACGAAAATAATTGAAAAAGTTTTTTCATTCCTCCGTAAAAGTGAATAGAATGTAAAAAAGTGTCCATAGGTATTGTTCTACGAGACGTGCAGTCGGTAAATAAGAACCTAATAGGGTAGTGTAGTGTCCTGGCTACAAACAACTGGCGCAAGATTGTGATGTATAAAGAGATCGGGGAAAAAACGTTCTACTATTGGGCCCGGCTGAAGCACAGCATTGCGTGCTCGGTGGGAAACTAGGCTTCTACTAAAGCAAGTATTGCTGTGATTCAGCCGGGCATTGGATTATAAAAAGTAATTAGTGATTTTACCTCCTGCATTGCCACCAGTGCTTCCTGAAAAAAAAAACCGTTATTGTGCATCGTAGAAAAAATCGGCACAGCACTATCATGCTCTGGCCACTTTAAGAAAGCGAAGATGTGTCCTAAGATGGACCATGCTTTTCCAGAAGGAACTTATTTACCCTGGATTTGAGGACTCCAAGATTGTACTATAGCGAGGAAACGATTGTAGACCGATTTTAATGATGTTGATGACGTGTAAAGAATGATGCCAAAAAGGTCCCATAATTTTTTGCAAAAATTAAAAAACTGTGTAAAGGGCTTAAAGATTTTTGTAGATGTTTGAAGCTGGCCCTCAGATTTAATTTTTTTCTACCTTGCCGCGTACAATACAAAATATAGGTAAAACACTAAAACAAATAGAAAATATAAAATAATGTCCTAAAGCGTCAGGTGCCTGAAATATTCACAGATGAAAATAACTATATTCAGAATCAGAATCAGAATCAGAAATATATTTATTGTCAATTGTTGTACAAAAAGATCTTAAGTATAGGGTACAGTTTTAACAGCTTATCTATAGACATACAATAAGTTTGAGGTTTAACCTTTATATCTAGGCATATTACATTTAATATAACATGCCAAATTATTTATTTGGTGAACTTAAAAATATTACATAATTTATAAAAAAAAATCGTTTAGCGAATAGAAAGGATTTGATACTAACCATTTTTTTAATTTGTCTCTAAACAATACCATCTAATGATTTAAGTTCTATGGGCAGATTATTGAAATTTTTTAAGGCTGTGATGAAAGTGCTTTTGTGATACATAGTGTTGTTGACTTGAGGGATACAAATATTGAATTTATGCTTTGACCTTTGAGAGGATGCACGAACTGATTTCTTTTCAAAAAAATATAGCTTATTGCTCTTTACAAAAATGCACATTTCTAGAATATAAATGGAAGTGAGAGTCAGTATTTTTTCCTCTTTAAAGATATTTCGGAGCGAATCAGTGCTCTTTAAGTTATAAATACATCTTAATGCTTTCTTTTGCATAACAAAAGTCGTTTGGATATCAACCGAGTTTCCCCAGAAAATTATTCCATAGCTTAGTTGAGAATAAACTAATCCATAATAAGCCTGTTTCGCTATACTTTTTGATGTTATTGAGCTGAGTGTATATAGAGCGTAGCAGTACTTAGAAATTTTGTCATTTAATTTTGATAGGTGAGCTTTGAAGTTTAAATGTGAATCAATTGTTAGTCCTAAAAATATTGTTTCATTTATTTCTTTTACTTCGTTTTTATTCTTTATTCATATGTGAATCTCAAAGACTTTAGGACCTTATAATTATAATTTTTTGTTTTGGTGTCTTCTAGCCAAATATAAATTAAAAAAAACAAATGGTGACCGATGTTATTGCCAAAATCTTCAAACCCCGTTAAAGGTTTTTAGTTTTTTTAAATAATTGAACACGCCTTTGTACATTTTTCTAAAATACATACGTAGTTTTAGTTTTGCATAGGTACAACTAAGTAGGCAATATTTTGTTTTAAGCCCAATTTAATGGCTCTTTATAAAATATGGTACCTACACTCTTTGAACTGTCTGACCTCAACTAATAATTTAAAAAGTTAGAATTATAAACTTACCACTGGCTTGTTCCTCTTGATAACTCTGAAACAAATAGGCGAATGTCAATAGGGTATAGAAATCTTAAACTTGTCGGATTTCAGGCCTATATTTACATCGGATGTTCAATCGGCAGAACATTGTATATGAAGCACTTGTCGGAAACTGATTTTCATATAAAATCTTTTAGGTTGGCCTTGACACCCGACAAGTCAGAACGGGGTTAGGGCATGAATGTGGTATATCAATTGGAAAAGATATTTAATATTAAATACCAGACTTTTCTGAATTTAAAAACGTACAACACAAAACACATTAAAATATACTAAATTCAAATTATTTTTAAATCTATCAAATATCTACAACATTTTGCCTACTAACTAATAATAAATAACTAATCATATTTTCCAAATCATACTAAACTTACTCTCAAAGCAACTGATTATCGATACTTGCATTGTTTTAGTTAAACTGACGTAACAATAAACCGATCTACCCTCTTTTACATAACTATTGCTGTACGCAAAGTGAATCTGGAATTTTTCCATATAAAGTTAGGATTTAAGTAGGTACTTATAGATATATTATTAAGTGTATTTTCGTGTTGCTTAGATACTTAAGTGCCAATGAAAACATCACCGTTTTAGTTACATAAGTCCGCTCTGCATGATTAATTAAGATAATACTGTATTTCTCTATAAGTGAATGTATATTCTTTTGAGAAATAATTTTCTAAAACCGTAATACCTAAGACCCTGCTCACCGAAAACTTTTTGTATGACCTATGCCCAGCAAAGGGACAGTTGTCTTCCCCAGCCGGATTTTAACCACTGCCATGTAGGGTACCGTTGCATCTTGAATAATGTGATACTTTATTAACAACAAAGGCATTGATTTTATTGTCCCCAGTTGTTCCCAAAACTGCAGAAACATTTATACCATCATTTAATTTAATAGTAAGGAAAAAATATATCTTACTTGACCAATCAGCATTACCACCACGAAAAGGATTATCACGTTTTTGAACATGTTTGCTTGCTGTCAGCTTATACAAGAGTTCAAATAAAATGTACTGAATTGTTTAGAAAATCGCACGCTTTTATGTTGATTTCCAAGTACTTAATTTAACAACAAGCAACAACTATACATATAAAAGTCGTGTCAACCAAGTCATTTTCTGTTATGAACAAAAAATTACTTAAACCTTTTTAATATCGTTACCAGGAAGTAAAATAACTACTTATTTTTTGGGTAACTAAAATAGTTGTGGCAATATGAATATAAGTAATAAGACGTACTTAGGACGTGTAGTTCCTTACTCTTATATTCTCTTCTCCTTCTCTCTTAAACGGCTGTTTACTTGGTCTTCACCACGCATGCCTTCCAAAGGACTAATAAATGAGAAATCAAATAACAAATCCTCGCAATCGTATTAAGTAAGAAGGCCTCTGCTCTGTTGGCTTCAACTATTATGGTCTATGATCATGGAAATGAGGAAAACAATATAAAAATGCTAAATATAAAAAAAACAAAATATGCAGATATTATAGTTTTAAGACCTAACTACGTAACCGCAATTTTAGTGAATAACCTTTACTATTATACTTAGAATATATTATACTTAGAACGAGTATTTACAATTGAAACAACTGATATTGTGATAAACAATCTACACAGATCTATCCACCACCCCGGTCGGAAACGTTCCCAAGATGCTTTCTGCTTTGCCCAATATTAAGTTATATAAAAAAAATGTGCAGAGTGGTAACATTTATTATTATTATTATTTCACGGCCCAAGCGAACCCGCAAGCGGTCACTACTTAAACTGTGATTGTCAAATAATTATTATGTGAACGTTTTTAGTACTAAGTGCAGTGTTTATTTGACGTAAACAGAATTTTTCCATAATTTTGCCTAGCGGTAGTAACGTAGTTATTATCATTATCACATGAGCACCTACATACGTATAATTATTTATTTATATTTTGTCTCTACATATATTTACATTTCATATTAAGAAAGATAATATTTCTTAAAACCTCAAATACAATCCACATCCTAAAATCTAAATCATACGAAACCTTACAATGTAACCGACACAAAAACCGATTTATATTTTCAAAATGCAGGTTTGAGCAGAAGAATTTTATACAAACAAATAATTTAATGACAAATAATTTCCAAACTCTCCAAAAATTATTAAACTTGCGGATGATGATGTTTATTTTAAAGTATCTGCACTTTTAATTAATTTCATTTAGGTACATACAGCTGTCTAAATTTACGCATGATTTCATCGTCTAATTTTCATAACAATACTAATTTTGTTTGACTGAAAACAGCTATGCATAAAACCTTGAAATTAAACATGCGTATGCGTAACGTAACATGCAAAACTACCTACTTTTACAATGCATGCCTTTGGCGTTACACTCTATTTAACCAACATGAAAAAAGGAGGATGTTCTCAATTCGACTGTATTTTTATGTTTCTTACCTCAGAACTTTTAACTGGGTGCTCCGATTTTCATGATTCTTTTTTTATATGAAAGCTGCTGCTTCCCATATAGTCCCATTTTAATTTGGTTCAGTTCTGACAGTGGGATCCATGAAAATCCATGAAAAAATATATAAAAATTCAAGTCGGTTTTTAGTTTTTTAAAACTAAATTAACCTCACGTTAAACCCATGACTAAATGTTTAGACACTAATTAGCTAAACGCTTGTTAGGTCAGTTTTACGTTGGTTTTTGGAACTTCTTTTGGTGTCCGCTGTACATATTCTACATTATGATCGGTTTGGCAGACATCCATTAGCCATCTCGTGGAATGAAATTTATTAGGTATTTGTATTCCCATCAAATCAGAGTTCGTTCTGTAAGTGGCCTAGCCATTCTACAAACAGGCTGATGCTACGACATTATACTTGAAATACAAACCTTGTAATCAAAATAGTTTCACTGTAACTACAAAAATAGATTTAATATACATTAAAATCTATTTTTGTCGTCTGCCATTAACACCATAGTGCGTCATTAAGTTGAATAACTAGGTATAAGGCCTTGAATAGTAGAGTAAACATGTGTATACTTTGTTTCAGGGATACCAATGGCAGAGAAATACAGCTTCTGTCTTAACACCCTTCTATCAGACGTCGCTTCCAAACAACCATCCCTACGGGAAGAGATTATCACAACCCAAATAGAACTTATGTCCAACCTAACAAAGATCATACTCGATTGTCACGAAAACAAAGACAGTAATCTAACGAAACTTCAGCTCTGTAAGGGCACCATTCCTACTCTGATAGGCTTAGCTCGATCTATGGGACGGTATTCGACTGTGGATCCCCCATTACTATGTAGGTTATTCCCCCAACCGCCAAGTCCGGTCAAAACAAAAGAACCCGAACCAAGTTTCGAATACGCAACGCTAGATAAAAAACGAAGATTCAACCAATTCCGTCCTATCATACCTCGATCTCTATCCGGTAATTTGAACCCTAACAACGAACATTTGCTAGAAAATGGTACAGATACCATAGACAGCAACGGTACTCTAAAACGAGGTTCGCTAAATAGTTACCATTCTGTCCCGTACGATCCTACGACGTACTTCTTTAGTAAATTCGGATCTAGTTTTAACCAGTTTCCTTATATGAGGTTTTCTGAGTCTCCTGAGAAGAGAGTCAACGTTCAGTTCTACGTGACGTATCTTCAGTCCATTCTATCTTTGGCTAAGAAGCTGCTTACCAAAGATCTGCTGGCGTTCTTGGATGAGGAGGCCGAGGATATTTATGCTTCTGGACAAATCCAGGTAAAGATATTCATAGTCAAATATAAAATATAATACTTACACTAACTTGTTAACTTTACTATTTTTGGGATATAATATAAAATATAATACACTAACATATTTAACCTAACTATTTTGTGGGATATTATTTGATTTTCTTATAATACACTAGTTTTTTAGGGATATCCACCGGGGGCGGGCAGCAGCGCTCCCTGCAGCACAATCATACCAAAACTGCGATCCCAACCCGCATGCCCAGCGTGGGGATTATCGTATAACCTTTGTTATTCCAGGCTAGTATAGTATTATATTATCTGTTTTCCAGGCTTGTATGTACAATTTTAGCACGACCCGTTTAGTCGTTTTTGAAGAACTAACAAATATCCATGCAAACAACCAGACTTTCGCACTATTATATGGTATATATTAGTATGATACCTGAAATTTTTCTCTGATCTTACCTCACTTGGTCATAAACAAGCGAAAAACATTCCTCAAACGTCACCTCAACGGCCTGTATTGGTCCAATGCTGGACGCAGTCTTCCCCCCTGGTAAGCGCCTTATTGGCGTTTATCTCCATAAACCTTATTGGCGTTTATCCGTTATCTCCATAATCTCCACGCTGGGCATGCGGGTTGGGGATCGGAATTCGATGGTATAATTGTTCCGCAGGGGGCGCTGCTGCCACCCCCGGTGGATATCCACAAGTCGCCTCTTACGACACCTACAAGAAGAGTTGGGGTGGTGCGAATTCTAAGCCAGCACCACACCACGAAAAACATTCACAAAATGATACCTATTAATCTGTTAAAACTTTTAAATCCATCATGGTTATTAATACCAAAGTTATTTACAACGGGATATTTACCAGTTATTCCGTGATCATGGCGCATGAAACTGTGCCGAAATATTAGAAAACAGTTTCATGCGCCATGATCACGGAATAACTGGTTATTCCGTGATCATGGCGCATGAAACTGTGCCGAAATATTGGAAAACTCAAAATTCAAATCATGGTAAATATCCTAATAATCTGATTCTTTTCAGGTGTTCCCATACAAATCCTTCTCGGAAACGTTAAATTTGGTAATGGTTACTCTTCTGCGGGAAATTCTTCAGCATCAGAAAGATCTGCCAGGACCTTTCACCAAAGACGTTCAGGTATGTGCTTCTCAGCTAGATTTTAAGCCCTGGCAATTAGGGGTGTTAATTCATAGTGGTTTAATGAGATGGGAGTGGATGGTCGAATTGAGTTAGAGATAATTAATTGTGTTATAAAAAACTATAAACCGAGTTCTATTTTTATAGTTTTTTTTCATGGATTTTCATGGATCGCACTGTCAGAACTGAAACAAAACCAAATTAAAATGGGACCACAAGGGAAGCACCAGCAGGACATAGGCCTCCCCAAACGACACCAAGAATAGCGGTTCTGAACCGCCAGGGGAGGACGTCCCACTCGATGGACCGATGACATTGTAGCGGTCGTAGGGAGTCTATGTATGGAGGGAGTTCAGAACCGCTATTCGTGGTAACGTTTGGGTAGGCCTATGTCCAGCAGTGGACGTATACAGGCTGGTTGATGTTTCATGCCCAAAAGCCGAAAAACATACAATTTTGATAGTTTTCATGAGAATGCCATATTATTTCTTGGTTGCTGTCATACTTTGAACTATTATATTATAATCAATTTTCGTTATCACATCGACATATGTGAAATAACCAGTATAATTGTTCCAGGAATTCGTAAAATGCCTGTTCCTAAGCGGTCAGACAGAGCTACAAAGCAGGCATCACGACGCGTCTGAACGCGAAGACAGAGAAAGCAATTACGCTACCGTGAACAAGTTCAAAGTCAACGTTATGGCCAACTCGGCCTGCGTGGATTTACTGGTCTGGGCGATAGGCGATGAAACTGGTAACTATATTACATTTTATGCGGCTCGCTTTGCTTACGCGGCAGCTTAAAGTTTTCTTTCTATTTCTTTTATACTTATTTGGTTGTAGTTTAAATATTTGTGCTTTTACTTTTATAAAAATCGTTGCATATGAACTGTAAAAAAACTCATTATGAATGTAAGCGGGTTAACTACGAACCTTGTTTGTGTTGGAAGAACACCAACCCGCTTACATTCATAATGATTTCTTCAAACTACAAAAGTTTCTAATGTAACAAAACTTGTAAAATTGTCTATAAGCTATTTGCCGAGAGGTTATAACTTAGTTAGAGTGAGGAGTTTAACCAAATAGACAAATAGGTCTAACTCTAAACACATTAATTATTTTACTTATAAATTTTGTTTTATGTTAGACCTTCAGAAATAAGAGATTTTATTATTATTATAAAATTTTGCCATCAGAGAATATAGTGTCAATTGAGGAGGGCAATTCTGGCAATATATACATACATATCTACTCGATAATATGGCAAAAACTGTCAAAATATCGAGTGATTGCTTCGTACGTAGCATCTGCAATCCGATATTTATTGAGGGCTTTACTTTGATAAGTCGCCCGAGAATGCAGTTTTTGGGGGACTCGATATATTTGTGATATTTTATCACATTTTTTATCCCTTGATAATCACATGATACTCAGAATTGGCCTCCAGATGTCGCCAAGCTCTACTTATTTGACAGAGACAGTAGAGTTCGCGCCACGACTTTAGACGCGGCGCTGCTATCGCAGAACTATAGTTAATAAAACAAATATTTTATATATATTTACGATGAATTATGCTCTTCTGGTCTGAGAGGTCTTATCCCGGACATTTCGCAGTCAAAATCGGTCGCAGCTTTCTGTTATTTCACTAACGTGATCGGGAATTATTTAGTTGCACCCCTTTTGCCGTAAGACTTGAGTCGTGGCGCGGACTCTAACATTTTTAGTGCTGTCAATTTAGTTTAGCGACATCTGTGAGTTGACACAATAAGTAGCTATGTATTTGTCGAACGTTTTCATACAGTTTTCTATTTTTCCTAATTTGTATTTCTTTAATATGTAGAATAGAACTTAAAGTATTTTGTTTTCACTTACGTACATTAAGTGAAAACAAAATACTTGAAGTTACTGTAACTAGTTTTAATTATAAAATCACGACCTAAAAGCAATATACAAAATCCTTCTAGGTAAAGCATGTTATCATATATTTAGAGCCTATATTTTATAAATTTATCTTCACAAATTATTATTATATTATATGTATGTGTATTTATATAAATTTATATTGGTTCCACAGTGGATGAAGAATTTGACCTGCCAACACTTATAAACGCTTTAACTATATTAATAGGTATTTCTATGGGTTCGAGTGCTCCCTTCCATATCGCACAACTAACTGAAAACCACTCCATCAATAAATATATTGTTTTGAGATAAACAATGTGAAAGAAAGAAATATAATTAGGCGCTATGCAGACAGAGCAATTTTAGTTCAAGAAACAGTTCACTTTTTAATGTTTTTCGTATTAAGTTCTTGTTGAACTGTCTCTTTGAGGCGAATCTATCGGGTTTGGTTGGCAAAGAAGGCCTAGATGTACTCACGGGATCCAAGTAACAAAAACACAAGATTCTTCAACAAGAAAAAACTTTACTTCCTTGAAAATGATAATACGATAAAAAAATACAACGAAAACTAATTCATGAAAGTGCACTATGTCGCTTATAATTTGATTGAGATCTCAGAAACCATGCGGTCTATTGAAAAGACTTATGTTTTGATTTGTAAGTTTTTACTAATTATTGTCTTCCTTGAACCAGTTTACTCTGTCACGCTCTTATAAACGCCTATGCCTATCCTTTTCACAAAATGGCGCGCACTGCGCTCTCTTAAGAGCGGCCAACCCGCCTTAATTTCCATACAAACGCTCTTGAGTGATTATGGCGTTGTAACAGAACTTTCTTTGAAACTTTTTACTAATTAGGTATCTTGTGTACTATATCTAGGTTTATTTTAACAAGAAAGCAAAATTTAGAGAAACTAATTCAGTATAAGCCTCCAAAATCTGTTTTTTCGCACAAATTTTACCTGAACTTTGGGTGTTCCTAATGTACTTACTCATAAATTATAGAAATAAAGAAAATATTGAAAAAGAAACCTTGCAAATGTAATGGAGGTTCTAAACGACAAAGTTTTATTTCACAAACTTGTAAGCCTTACTGAAAACACGTAACACCTGGAATAAGTTTTTAGAAATTTCCTTACACTATTCTTCCAATTGCCGACTATACGCGAGTGAGCGGCGAAAGTAACCGAATGCCAACCGAGCGATCAAGCGCTTTCTCTCTCTTTTCGCTTTGCCTCTTTTTCTAACATTGAGCTGGAAGAAACAACAAGCTTTAAAATCACGCTCGCGTTGACGATTGTAGGACCGGTAAGGGCCGCCTTACACAGTTTAAGAAGCCGTTATGATGTTAACAGCTAGTTGCGTGTTGCTGCAATAGCTCTGTCTGTATATCGCCTTACTCTCATATTCTCCAATGACATTAAATAATGGTGTTTTGTTCAATAACATAGTAGAAAGAGTGGTTTATTTCATATTTTGCTGCTTGAATACAAATATCATAATACAAATATCGTATGATATAGGTAAACTAACAGTACCCATAACACAAGCTCGTCTTGGCTTGGGGCTAGATGATGCTGTGTGGAATGTCCAGCATTATTTATTGATTTATTCATAATTTGTATTGGATTTAATTGTTATGATGTGTTAAATAATATTTATATGTGTAAGAAGTGAAAAGAATATATTGTATTTTAGGTGCAGATTCGCTTTGCGGCCGTTTGACGGAAAAGATCAACTCCAATCATAATCATAAGTTGATTTTAGCTCACATGCCGCTACTGATGGTCTGTTTAGAAGTAAGTACTTATTTTGACTATCGTCCGCCTATGTCCACAGAAATATGCCCTGTTTAATGAGGGTCCCGTGCCTTTATAATTTTCTAGCAGCGCTTTGCGGTTTCACCTGCGTAGTTCCCGTTCCCGTGGGAATTCCGGGATAAAATATAGCTTATGACACTCCCTGAAAAGTAATTTTTTTAATGTTGAAAGAATTATTTAAATCGGTCCAGTACTTTCGGAGCCTATTCAATACAAACAATCAAAGCTTTAATTTTTATTATATTAGTATAGAAAGTTTATATTTTCCTAGTGCTTAAAATATATTATTGACTTCTGACTTCTGCCAGCAGTCTTTCGCAGATCTTCATCCAACGTGGCCGAAGAGCGTCCTGTATTAAGAAAGCTTACTCAGTCATCGATCTATGCTTAGGTAACACAAAATAATAAGCCTTAGGCGTCACTTAAGCATAGATTGATTACTGACCAAGCTTTCGTAAAACGGGCCTAAAGTTTGCAGAGTCCGGGTCTCCACTCAAAAACAATTACACCACCACCTGTTGTTTACGCGAGCAAAGCGTACCCATTTAGGACTACGTTTAACTACGCTAGAGTAAACTGCATACTTGTATTTCAGCCAACAAAAAGTAGAGCAGAAAGGACTCAGCGAGAAGAAGGCTTTGAAATGAACTTCGATTACTCATCTCTCATTTCTCGGTCAATACCCTTTCACTATGGAAACACGGCTTTATGTTACCGTAGCTAATATTTCCTATTTGCGACGCAGATAATTTTTTATCCAATCAAAAATCAACCCAATTACTACCGTAACAAAATTCTCTTTCGCAGGGACTAGGTAAGCTAGCGACTAAGTTCCCGCCTATCGCGAACACCTCAATATATTGCCTGAGGGATTTCCTCGTTACTCCTTCACCGATATTGTTTAAACTGCACAAGTTGGAGCTTGAGAAAACTGGGAAGGAACATATGAAAGTAACACGTAAGTTTTTGTTAAAAGGATTTTAGCATAATTTAGTACCTACTCATTAATCAAAATTGGAATCAATCGTTTATTTGCAGAGTACAATAATTAAATGTCAAAATCTTAAAGCTAGGTTATGTCCCGCAAACAGGTGTGCAAAATTTAAATATGTCATTATTAGGTATTATAATACATATTATTAATTATATATTTTTGTAGACGGGGCTTGATACCGGTACCAACAATACCTGTAGAAAATATAGAAAATATTAATTTTCTTTTAGATAAATTCGAGTAGGTTTGAAAAAGTTATCGATACTTTGCCTAAAATACCGGTTAACAAGTTTTCTCTCTCGCTTGTACAAAATTGAATTGATATTGTATAATATATCAATATTATTCCGTTTCTCGCTCAAGTAAATCTTTAACCAAACAAATCTTTATTAAAATCCGTTCATCCGTTTGTCACGATGAGAACACAAAGATACAAAAAACTTAAATCACCCCACTTTTTTCTGTCAGATGTCAAAAAAGGGCTGTATTTGCACCGTAAGTGAATTTACTCTACCTATACCTACCTTGAGCCGCTATCCGTGGCGTTATTGGGGGAGGCTATGTTCTGGAGTGGACGTATACGGATTGATGATGATGATGATTATTATTATTTTTACCCATGGTGTGCCAATGGGCAAATTTCTCGTTTCAATCTCGATCAACATTGCGAAAGGCGATTATGATCATGACCATGAACCTGTTTTTTTATTTACTAAACTGTTATTTAACCCCTTATTTTCTAATTTCAGTCCAAGGGAAAGAGCTCAAAGGCCTCACAGAAACAGGCGTACCAGTTAAATCTACACCGTTCGAGAAGCTTCGAGATGCTGCTATAGAAAACCTTTGCGTGGCGTTGGAAGCAGCTCTGACTGTGGACCCTTATTGCGTTCCTGCTTTAGTGGGGTCTGTGAGCAATAGACTGTTCACAGCTGAGACTAGTGACAGGTGAGTTCTTTCTTACGACTTCTAGCACATTCCAGAATAAATTATATAAAGATGGATACCGTCAATAGCAGCTTTGACAGTGGACCCTTACTGTGTTTCAGCTTAAGTGGGTCTGTGAGCAATAGTGTCCTGCTCACAGACCCACTGCAGAAACACGCAGCTTAACACACTTCGCAGCTGAGTATAGTGACATAGAGTTCCTTACGACGTCTAGAACATTCCAGAATAAATTCTATAAAGAACCTCGGTTGCTTCAGTTGCAGCTTTGACGGTGAATCCTTATGATGTTCCTGATTTAGTAAGGTCTCAGAGCAATAGACTGTTCACTAGAAACGTCTAGAATAACATTTAAGTTCTGTTTCGTTGCTGACAACATTCATTCATTCGACATTCCAGAAGAACAGAAACTGAATTGATGCCAAAAATGAATATCTCAGTCCTATTTCTAAAATTCTTTGGATTTTCTTTTAGAGCTGAGTTATATGAGAAAAAACATTCCAGTTTGGCTATAAAACAGTTATATTTAAAATCTGTAGCGGCATGTTCAAGGTTGGTGCCTGCGACTATAAAGTATAAAAAAAATATATAGACTCTATACATTGATTTAAAAAGGAAAGATAGGTTACGTTCTCCTAGCGCTTACTCAAAAATTGGCATGTGTTACAACTCGCAAACACATACGCTCACAGTTATATTTCCAGTCCTGTGCAATACAAAGAACAACAAAGACGGAAAGACGTATCTAAGACCGAAGTGAGACCGAGACAACAATATTTCACGCGAATCACGACCGCCCGTGCCGCCGGTCAGACGGTGACTGATGTGGGAGAACACAATTTTACACAATTTGGGGTTGCCACTTTCGAACAACCAGTACCTCATTAATAAATCAATGACTCTATAGGTTTATTTTCTGTATGTTACAGTGAATCATCTCTAATCAGCACCAATATTGTGATAATGCTGGGCCACGTCGCCGTCGCTCTGAAGGATACACCAAAGACTACTGATACGATTCTGCAATTCTTCCAGCAAAGGTAACTTTCTTTCATTGATTTTAGAATAGATTTTCTCAATGTACGGCTAGTCCTATTGTCCTAAAATGGGTCAACAATAGTGTCTATTCAGATGTCGCCAAAACTAAACTAAACTAATTTGACGTCGTCCCTGTCATAACGATCAAAATAATAAGGATGGCATCATTATTAGTCCTGTCAGATTAGTTTAGTCTAGTTTATTAGTTTTAGTCTAGTTTTGGCAACATTTGAATGGACACCAATGCCGAACGACTTTCCACTGACCATGTCAATGGGAGTTAAAAAATATAAATATTTTTACTAATTTACTAAATCTATAAATTCTTTCCGTAATTGTCTGTTTGAATGTACTTAATGCAACTTTAACGTAGAGTTACAAACTTCTATATTAACCCTAACTGTAGTTATACTACTTTCTCAAATTAGTTTAGTCTAGTTTTGGCAATATCTGAATAGACATCATTATCATGTCACGGTGAAGGCAAAAACAGTTAGGCAATTTGTTATTTGAGTAACGATATGTCATTAATTTGACGACCTCTGTGGCGCGGTGGGCGAAGGTCCGCCTGCGACGCAGGAGGTTGCGGGTTCGATTCCAATACCTGCAGATCGTACAAATATTTGTACGATCTGCAGGTATTGTGGTTGTTCAGGGCGTTCTGGATGTTTTCTATATATAATAAAAAAATATCTATCTATGTAGTGTATTGTATTATGTATATCAGTTATCTAGTACCCATAACACAAGCTCTGCTTAGCTTGGGGCTAGATAATGCTGTGTGAATAGTCCAGCATTATTTATTTATTTATTATTAATATGTTTTTGAGTTAAGTTTGAAGTTGCTGTACGATTCCGCATTATATTTCTACAGGTTATGCCGCTCGCCCTCGTCCCTAGACACGTTAATAGTGGACCAGCTCGGATGCATGGCACTCGCGAGCCCTGAAGGTCCTGCGCACGATGAGATCATGCGGATGTTCACCGTCATCACTGTGGAGGCTGCTAGCGCTGCCTACCATCACACTGATGATAGGAAGCAGTACAGGTGAGTGGTGTTGTCTATAGTGGTCGCTGATGAATAGTAGTAGTAGTTTCATTCATAGCGAGAAGGTCAAGGCAGCGCGGTGGGATACGTATCAGCGAGGACAAGTTGATGGGGTCATCAAGCACTTTTAGTGCCCATGGCGCTCGTATTGATCTTCATCCAGCTTTGTGCCGCAGGCAGCAGGCTGGATCATCATCATCATCAGCCTATATTAGTCCACTGCTGGACATAGGACTCCCCTAATAAGCGTCATAGCGCCCTGGCTTCAGCAGGCTGGATAGTGCATGTCTTATTTAATAGTGACAGTAGTAGATACTTTGATAGTAGACCTGTAGGCCTAGCACGGGGATTGTTGTCTAGGGTAGAATAGAAAAGAATTACGTCAATTTGGCATTGAATGCGTAAAATGTTTGTAATTTATTCCTTCAACTTTAATAATTTACGCAATGTATGACGATGCAATGTCACTTTTCTCTATTCTACCCTAGACGACAGTCCCCGTGCTAGGCTGACAGATATGAAGCAAAAATGACGAAAATCAATGGCGCAGGCGAGCTACAGTGTCACCTTCTTAAAATTTGGTTCATCTAACGTTTCACTCGACCGAATGTGGCGACGGTGGCGCGGCGGTTAGTTTATAAGCGATACCACCTATAGATTATAATTGCAAGATTTATTTTTACTATTTTTTTGACAATACCCTTTCTTCCCTAGACACGTATCAGGCGCAGTCCTCAACGCACTAGCCAACATCGCCGCAAACGTCCGCGGTGTATCAGCTAGACTCGAGCTGGTGACTCGACTGCTGGAGTTATTTGTCCAGCTCGGTCTTGGCGGTGAGAGGGCCACGGACCGATCGCCTGCGCCCGTGCTGAAAGCCTCCGCCAGTGCTGGCAACCTCGGTGTTCTGATACCTGTCATAGCGGTGAGTTGTAGAACATTCTAGGAAAGTCTGGAACATTCTGGAAAGTATAATGGTCCAACTCAGTTGGGTGGTGAGAGGGCTACGGACCGATCGTCTGCGCCCGAGCTTAAAGCCTCTGCCAGTGCTGGCAACCTCGGTGTTCTGATACCTGTCATAGCGGTGAGTTGTAGAACATTCTAGGAAAGTCTGGAACATTCTAGAGAAGTGTATTGGTCCAGCTCAGTTGGGTGGTGAGAGGGCTACGGACCGATCGTCTGCGCCCGAGCTTAAAGCCTCTGCCAGTGCTGGCAACCTCGGTGTTCTGATACCTGTCATAGCGGTGAGTTGTAGAACATTCTAGGAAAGTCTGGAACATTCTGGAAAGTATAATGGTCCAACTCAGTTGGGTGGTGAGAGGGCTACGGACCGATCGTCTGCGCCCGAGCTTAAAGCCTCTGCCAGTGCTGGCAACCTCGGTGTTCTGATACCTGTCATAGCGGTGAGTTGTAGAACATTCTAGGAAAGTCTGGAACATTCTAGAGAAGTGTATTGGTCCAGCTCAGTTGGGTGGTGAGAGGGCCACGGACCGATCGTCTGCGCCCGAGCTTAAAGCCTCTGCCAGTGCTGGCAACCTCGGTGTTCTGATACCTGTCATAGCGGTGAGTTGTAGAACATTCTAGGAAAGTCTGGAACATTCTGGAAAGTATAATGGTCCAACTCAGTTGGGTGGTGAAAGGGCCACGGACCGATCGCCTGCGCCCGTGCTGAAAGCCTCCGCCAGTGCTGGCAACCTCGGTGTTCTGATACCTGTCATAGCTGTGAGTTGTAGAACATTCTAGAGAAATCTGGAAAATTCTAGAGAAGTAAAAGTCTCATGTGATACCGTTGACTGAATGAGACTGAGGCTACGCAACGACAGTTATGCTGAAGTTGTGTAAAATTCAGCAAACAACAGCAATGTCAAACCAAATGAGCGGTGCCAGTAGTAAACGCGCATAACAATAATTGCTCAAGAATGTCTACTAAAGTTTTCTCTTCTTTAAGATTTCATTTTTACCATGTTACGTTTTGTTGCGAACCTTGTTGTTTTTAAATGCAAATACTCCCGGATATTCGGAAACATCTGTGCAATAACCGTGCGGTGCCGGTGCTTATAATTCGCACCAACCCAACTCTTCAGAACAATTCTACCACTAAACTGCGATCCTTAAATCGCGTGCCCAGCGTGGGGATTATAGGCATTACCTCCATGTGATAAAAGCCAATAAGGCGCTTATCAGGGGGCAACCTGTGTCCAGCAGTTGAATGCAGTTGTTGAACTTGAACTTTGCAATAATAGGGTGAAGGTTACACTACTATTTTACACTAGCGTGTTATTGTAATCAGAAATTAATACTAAAGTTATTTCCAACGGGATATTTACCATTTCATGCGTTGGCGCATGAAACTGTGCCGAAATATTGGAAAGCTCAAAATTCAAATCATGGTAAATATCCAGTTGAAAAAACTTGTTACTTGTTACTTGTTTCTGGGCTAGTTTCCGCAACTAGGCCGCAGTCGGGCCCTTTTTGCGTGTCGTTAAAAAATTAATAACCATGATGGATTTAAAAGTTTTATCAGAAATTAAGGTAATCGGGATCCAGTTAGTTATATCAAAATCCTTCCACATTTCCACAATGACCCTAAAACTTTGCTTCAGGTACTAGTCAAACGACTACCTCCAATCAAGAACCCAAAGCCTCGCCTTCACAAACTGTTCAAAGACTTCTGGCTATACTGCGTTGTCATGGGATTCACCGCGGCAGAGTCAGGTAAATATCTCACCGTGCTTAGCTAACGATAAGCTAATCTATGAATAACCCTATGCACTTACTTTCTTTAATGTTTAGTCTGGAACAACGGGCGAAAATGTGACAATTTGTTAGTACTTTTCGGTATTTGGATTAATATTAGTCGCTGAAAAGATACTTAAATCGATGATCACATAACACGAGTTCGGCTAACTTTTAAGCTTGATGATGTTCTATGAAAATCCTTCACATATTTTTACTAGGTAGGTATACTATGGTATGTTGGCATACTGTAGCCCTAATTTCTAGATGGTCAAATAAATCCATGTTCAGGGCAAAGAGATAGTTTTAATATTTTTTCGCTTGATGAAGCCGAAGTTCATTAACGAACATTATCGTGGTGAAATGCCGTTTTCACTCCTAAGCCTTAGTCCCAAAGTCTATTTTCGCTCACCAGTCCAGACAATCACTGACCTGTATTAAAATACTGAAATGTTTTATTGTTCTATAGATCTGTATAAATTCATTGTATTCTCTTCTTCTATGGCCTCGCCTGTAGCTATGCGAAAGCGTGAGTACTGGCTTCTAGAGTTAGATTGTGTGTGGTTTGGTGGTTTTAGTTGTGCTGTATTGACCGGATTCTTTTTTCTTAGACTTAGCCCCTTTTCACATGCATACGGTCAAGGCTCGGTCGCCGTGCCTTGTTAAGTAAAAATGTATTGGGCGGGCGACTTACGGTCATTGTCACAGCACGGTCGCCATGCCATGTAAAACTGTGAAAAAGGCCTTATTAAGGTGATATGATATATTTGTTTTATTGTCTGATCTAATGGACAGTTCTTCTATCTCCAGATATCCACTTTTCTAAGATAGGTAAAAAAACATTTCACAAGTAGGATGGCAAAGTTTAAGTAAAATTTCTATATATTTTTATTGTTAGTGTTGGTTATTTTTTTCCTATGCTTTCGGTAGAATTAATAAACATATAATTGAAACATGGAAACCAAATATTAAAGTAATTTGGAGGCTCATTTAAATTGACATTTTGAAATCTATAGCTAAGAACAGTAGGTTCAAATTCCTCTGGTCGATACAGCACAGTTGTTAGTACAGAGTAAAGTTTTTCAACTGTTTGAATCTGAATATTAGTGTGTTTTTATTTTCAGAAGTGTGCTTAGTTAGTACGCATCGTTAGACATTTATTTGTAGGAAAATATTAGAGTTTCGCTTGTTGAGTGATTTCTTTTTTACTAACCGCATATGATTTTGTATGTTGGAGTTCAATTTATATCGAGAAAAATATAACAACAACGATATTCTAGTCAATTCAGTGTAAAACAGATTAACTTATAACTATTGGTCTTTAAAAGTCCCTTGAATTTTTGATTTTGACCCTTCCTTACATAAGTACACATAAAGTTTAGCTAAGTAAGCTATATCCATCAAGTAAGCTCATTACTCTATTACATTCACCCTTTTATAAAAAAAACTACTTTTACAAAATTCAAGACCAACAGTCAGTCAATTATTAAAGACTATTCATATTTTAAAACCGAACCCTTACAAATGCAAGGCTTGTAAATACTGTTGTAGTTTAACAAATTCATTACGTTTGTGTTCTTCCAACACAAATAAGGCTCGTAGTTAATCCGCTTACTTGCAAAATGATTACCCTATCACAAATTTAAACATCAGAACGATTTTTCAGGACTCTGGCCACAAGAATGGTACGCGGGTGTAAAAGAGATAGCAGTAAAATCCCCCTACCTTGTCTCGCAAACGTCTTTACGGTCCGAAATGCGAGAGCTTCAATACACATCAGCAGTTCGAAACGACTCTGTGTCTATGAATGAGCTTCAAGAGCTTAAAACCCAGATTTTGAACCTTCTGGACCACCAGCCGGATATAACGGTTATTGTTAACAAGTTGACGTTTGCGCCGTGTATGTATATCCTGAGCGTTTATTGGCTGGAGACTTTAAGGTTAGTATTTACGTGCGTAGGATTCTTAACGAATAAATCCGACAGAGAACCAAAGTATTCGACATAACTCTTAGGATTAGCAAGCTAAAGTAGCAATAGGCTGGCGAATAAATTAAAACCGCTGGGGTAAACTTGTTCTTAAGTGAGACCGCAACTTGATCAATGTAGTGTAGGACGCCTTCCGAACAATTGGGCTGACCATCTGCGAAAGACTACAGGCCGATGCTAGATGCGTCAAGAAGGCAAGGCGCTATGGCGCTCATTAGCGAGGCTATGTCGAGTAATGGACTAATGTACTCTGATGATGATGATTTACGTTCCATTCCAACATTTTTATTTTCTCATTCTATTTTCTTACGAGACTGGTGTTCTCAGGAGACCCATCACTTAATTTTTTTTTTGCATATTATTGTTTTAAATTGATTTAATTTAACGTTAGATTGCATATTTTATGAACCCATGGAAGGAGGTTCCCAAGATACAGGTTTATCCTAGTTTGGGCATCAAAGATGTAATAATTTTAAGACTTGAATCTTTTTCAATAAAGGTTATTATTATTATTATTATTATAACATTATCGACATTGTCGGACCGTATTATAGATTTAACCGTCGTCGTCAACAAAGGGTGTACCAAGCTAAATTAATCCATGACAATGTTTCAGAGTAACAAATTCTCCAGAGCCTAGCCTGCAGCCCATAATAGAGTATTTGAGTGATACGGCCCTACAGAAGGACAAGGCTGGCATGTGGCAGTGTGTCGCAAGGTAACACTCTTGTTCCACTTTTATTGATTGTGATGATGCATTTTAGCTGTGTGGTACTGGCTTAGAATTTGCACAACACCATCTCTTCCCGTGGGTGTTGTAAGAGGCGACTAAGGGATATCCAGCGGGGCGGGCAGCAGTGCCCCCTGCATAACAATTCTACCACCAAATTGCGATCCCGTTTTATTTCTTTTGAATTGGTTTCAACCAAAATTGAAAAAACTTGTTACAGCGTCGGCGACAAAGTATTCCAGAAATTCCTAGACGTGATGTCCAATAAAGTGAAAGACGAATCTCGCGAAAGGGAATTAGAGGGGCACGCTCAGTTCCTACTAGTGAACTTTAACCATATCCACAAGCAGATCAGACGAGTGGCCGACAAATGGCTTGCTGGTTTGGTGGACAGATTCCCTCACTTGCTGTGGAATTGCCAGGTGATTTCCATATAGGACTGACATGGATTTATCTTAGTCTTCTATTACTCTGATATGTGCAAGAAACTATACAAGCCACTATGTTTTTATTGTGCTCATAATTCGTTCTACAAGCTCAGAAAACTATTATCGTCTTTGAGACTTTGTTTGTTCAAACCGTTATGTTCAAAAGTTCACAAATAGAAACAAAATGTTCTTATGACACTGATAGCACTTCTACCGCATACACATCTACGAACCACGAATGCAATGTAACATGCAATGCAAGACAATTCGCGCGCGCAAGGTGTAGGTACATATCTATGAATAGCCTTGCAATGCATGTTACATTACATGCGCGGTTCGTTGATGTGTACGCGACATAATACCGTCGTCATTTGAAGATATCCTATAATTATTGGCAAAGGAACGTCCTGTAAGATTTGCAAACCTTGAATATAGTTTTGAATAATTTGTCACGGCTTTGTTGAGATTGACGAACGAACAAATTTCACCCTTCTTATGTATGACGTAAGATTACACTTTAGATTGTCAAATTAACAGTGCCGAAGAATGTATCGATGCCATGTCAACTCTTTTTTGTCATTTAAGTTGAAACTACCCACATCTATGTTTGTTAAAAATTTTACTATAATGTTTCGCTGTACGTAATAATGTATTATGTATAACTTTTGTGTTCTCATATAAGTGAATACCTATGTTATTCTTTTGAGAACAAAGTTTCTATAAACCTAACCTAATTTAATGACGTTCTGAAAACTGCTCTATGAAGCATATAAATAAAACAGTATATTAAATAACATTATCTACAATATCCCGTCTTTTCTCAGGTGCTATGGTCAATGCTGGACATACTTCAAGTGTTGAGCTTCAGTTTAGAACTCGATGCGAATCAAGAAACGCCCTTGCTGAAACTACCAGGCACTGATATGACTCTACAACTGCAAGACACTTTGGAAGGGAGGGAGGTAAAGTTGTCCTGGGATTCTAAACTTTATAATCAAGCTTTTAGAGTTTAATATATTGTCGCGATTGGCCGGCCCGGCACCGATACTGACACTAACAACGGTAGACGCATAATTCTATGAGGTGACGTTCCTTCCTTTGTTTACATAGCAAATGAAACCTTATGCGTCCATACGCATAAGGTTTCATTTTCTACCATAAGATAATCACAGTATACATAACATAACAACACGGTGGAGGTTTGGTGTTGCTAAAACGAACTCCAATTTAGTTCGTTTTGCCAGGCAAGCTGTAAATTAGTTTCGACTTGTAATGATGTTAATTTGAACCTTCTCTCTATAGACATACGATTCTCAATAACCATAACTACTCATGGAATTCTTGTGTTTCAGAGCATAGTAAAAGATTTCGCGGACCGCTGCCACGGAATTGTCCAAGAAGCCATGAAATGGGCGCCTCAGTCCACACGGTCACATTTACAAGAATATCTTAACCAGGTAAACCTACAATGATGTCTTGCCATTTGGAAATATCTTTAGCCAAATAATCGTTTAGGAGCTGCTATAGTACTGAACAGGGTGACTCGTGTTCGAAATTCTATTAGTTTCCTATTTGTGTCTTGCTTTGGTATCTTGTTTTTGAAAAGGTATTCATTAGTCAGATGTTTATCATCATACCATAAATAATTTAAAATACTATCAAGTGTCTTACTAAGTGTGGCGTGTTGACTAATATTGACTTATTAGTGCCAATTTAGATGTCTTCAACTAAACTAAAAGATAAGAAAAATTATTCCACCTTTTTTATTCTGATCGCTGTGAAAAGAATGGAAAATATCTTTGTCCTGTTAACTTAGTTTATTTTATGAAATGAAATGATACATAAAATGATATATTTATTGCATAAAACATGGTATACAGGTTGTCGGTTGTGAGTTTTGAGCTCATGTTTAACTATTCTTATTATCTAGGGCTTAACATTAATAAATTCATTAATTAACTTATTATCTAGGGCTTAACATTAATAAATTCACTGACTTAACCAATTAAATAATTTCGTTTTGAATAAATAGTCATTAAACACTTTAAATTCATTAGGTACCATATTATAAATTTTTACACACATAGTCAAGCAGCTTTTTTGATGTCTTGCTGATTTAGAAGTTTCTCTTAGAATAAGCCTCGGGTCTCTGCATTGTCTAGGATTTTTGTCACATGCTTTGTGGAACAAATATCCATGACTTCTTACAAAATTTGAGATCTCATAAGTTTATCTTTTTTTTTCATTTTTTAGCGACATCTGAATTAACACCATTAGAGTGCTAAGTGTATTGTATAATTCAATTAATTTTAATCAGGTGCCAAACTCAACCCTATGGCATCACTGCGGCCTTGCCTTAGCAACAGGGGCCTTACTTGGCGCAGCCGGACTGAACAGATTGTCAGCGCCGTTACCCAGAGCAGCGTTGGACAAGCGGCCGCTGTGTGTGACTCACGACTCAGCGGCGTTACTAGCTGTGGTCTCGCAGAGGAGTCGGTATGCCGGAGAGGTATGTTAGAATAAGTCAGGTTATAGTGCTGTTACTTGGCGCAGCCGGACTTAAAAGATTGTGAGCACCGTTAAGAGCTAGTTTACAATGAGTAAACTTGTGAAGGATAAACTTCTACATGCGGCTTTTCAGTTGTTTTTCCTGGTTTTAAAGTAGTCTTAGATTCTGATCTTGTTATGATTTGAAGTCTAGAACTATACTCGTAATTGCCTAACCTACGCAATTATTTTAGTCGACGCTTTGTCTCAACCCTAACATCTTCATAAACCTTTTAAATTTATTAGATAACTGCTTGGTACTAGGATTAAATAACAAATCTATATAATGCGTGTTGATTCAGTGCATTCTACAATATTCAACTTATTCTGGCTGTTCATCGTCCATCATGTTGATGGCATCAACATATCAAAACTGTAATTTCCAGATAGCTGGCGCAGTAATGGCGGAAGGCGGCGGCGAAGCCGCCCTCTGGCGAGTGGGAGCGAAACTACACACCGCACTGCGCGAGGCATGCGCGAGTGGGAGCGAGACAGCGCATCGAGCCGCGCTGTGGCGGGCCACGGCGTTGTTGGTCCACGCGAGACTTCACTCGCAGTCGCAGCAGACATCACCAGTCGCTAGAACTTTGCTGCATTCTGTAGGTATGTGCTGCTAGTGCGAGCGAGACAATAAATATACGTAGCAGATATGTGGAACGTCTTGTACGTGATAGAGAGCAGGACAAAGTATGGCTCGCTTCGCTCGCCGTACCTACTGAGATGGCATGTCGTTATATAGAGGAATATACAACGCCAATCACCTCACTGCGTATGACCTTGAATTGTTAATTTTTATATCAAGATTTATGAATTTATATACGAAATTGAATATAAAATATAGTCACAAGATTTATGAATTTATATACGTTATTTAAAAAATAACCAGCAACTATTGTACTTAAGTAATCGAATTATAACTTAGTGCTCTCAATAAATGTATTGTATTGTATTTAACACTTGTAGATGTACATAAATGTTGATTTATCCCTTTGTTTCTTTCCAGCTTGGTCGCAAGTTGAAATCTTCACGGAAGACGCAGTGACCAGCGCCGTAGAATGCTGGCAATGGCTTAGCACAGCGCGTCCTGAGTTGGAGTTACGCCTATTGCAAGAGATATTCGCAGCCTGGCTGTGCACTGTCGACCGGAAGATGGGGCTATTCGCGCCCGCGGAAGAGGAAATCAGCCCTCTAGCGGCTTATGAAGGTAACATTACCTTTTAAGCAGAGATACTATTGCAAGAGATATTCACAGCCATGGCGCCGCAGAGGTCTGAGCTTAAAAGTTTGCTTTAAAAATGGTTTTTCTACCTGTATTCTGTATTTGAAGGAAGCTTTTTAAGCTGTCTGATACTGGCATAGTATTTGCACCTATTTCTTCCCGTGGGTGTCGTAAGAGGCGACTGAGGGATATCCACCGAGGGCGGGCAGCAGCAGAACAATTCTACCACCGAACTGCGATTCCAACCCGCATGCCCAGTGTATGCGCGCGCATGCGCGGATTATATACAAAATCCCCCATTAGATAAACGTCAACAAGGCGCTTATCAGGGCGAGGCCTGCGTCCAGCAGTGGACCAATACAGGCTGTTGAGTTTGAGGTTATATAGATAATTTTTTATAGTTTTATGGTGCGATCCCCCTTTATTTATATCGGAGGCCTGTAGCGCAAATAATCGAATGAAAAATGAAAAAAACAATGAGAATATTAAATAACTCGTTACAGGTGCAAAACTAGAACCAAAGCCGCCGTTCGTTGCGCCCCACGCAGTTTGGATTCGACATTTATCCGAAGTAGCGGAAACAGCCAAATACAACAGCTTAGAGAAAGTGGAAATGCTGGCGAGTCTTCTGCACAGGTAAACGTATAAATAGACTAGTAAAAGCCAGTAATGCAACTCAAAAAAGACAACAAATATAACACTGATTTGAAAATCTCAAAAATTATTGGAAGACACCTTACCGTTACCGCATAAGTGAGCTGTCAGAAGCTTAAAACTGTAACCTTTGCGTTCTCGTCAGCGCGATCTAGGTATGGTTCACTTGAACAGCGCCATCTAGCGGTGTGCGAATGGTACTAAGTAGAGTAAAACTATTGATGTTCTACAAAAATCGTCTAAACAGCCAGTGATTTAGCTGTCGTGATTCACATACAAGTAAAAAAAAATTACTGTAATGTGTTTAATTCTCGAAAGAGTTGTCATTTCTTTATTATTATTATTATTGTGTTAAGATCTTATCTTCTCGGTTTAATACCGGTAAAAATCCAAAGCGCACGGACCTAAGCCAAGTGCGCTTCATTATTATTATTATTAGCCTTTTTCATCCCACTGCTGGGCAAAGCTTCTTTAATATTAACTGTTAATATTTAAGTATGTTTGTTTGTGTTTATCCCTAAGAGATATAAATAAATAAACATTTCTTCAGTACTTGAAAGCAATGTCAACCTTTGCCTGATAACTTGTAATCCAGGTTTCATAAACCTACCTCAAGAAAACAAAACATCCTGGTCGATATTTTATTGATCATACATTTTACATAGATCAAATATTCATTAAACCTTTCGTGAGTGGAAAATAAATGTCTCATGTTTTAAATATTAAATAACGGGTTAACTATGTCTAACGTTTGATGTGTATATCATCTTATACCAATAAATGAATCTGAATCTGAATCTGAATCTATGAACCTTGGTTGTGTTGGAAGAACACCAACGTTTCATCCTTTAACGAGGGATGAAACGTCGGTGTTATTCCAACACAAACGATGTAATATTTTTGACAAAGATAAAAATCTTAACCCCCATGAATAATTCTTATTGCAGATCGTTGCCAATAACAGTGGGTGATGTTAGAGATCACATAAATCGACACGTCGAAGCAGTTGGCGTCAGATTTAGGTAAGAACAGCTTTACCACATACACACGAACTGCAAGTTGGCAACTGCAGTCGGCAATGGATGCCGTCGACTGGCGTCGTCGCCTGCACACAGCATTATCTACTCTCAAGCTAAGCATAATGTTTTGGGTACTAGATAACTGATTTACTTAATACACTGTACTACATAGATATATATGGAGAGTCTGTAGCTACTACGTAAGCCGGCTGTGGTGGGGAGCCGGTCTAATCCCTCACCGTCAGATATGTTAAAGCGTTAAAGCAATCATATTATGGTAAAAAAATATTTTTTATTATACATAGATAACACCCAGAACACGCCCAGAACGAACCCGTAACTGCTTGCGTCACAGAGGGCGTTGAATAATAAAATCATACTAATATTATAAATGCGAAAGTTTGTATGGATAGATGGATGTTTGTTACCTCTTCACGCCAAAACTACTAAACGGATCGGCCTCAAATTTTGCATACAGGTAATTTTAATCCTGGAATCAAACATGTGCTACTTTTTATCCCATAAATCAGTTCCCGTGGGATAGAAAACATCTTTAAACGTTTCCTTAGGAACAACACGTGCGAAGCCGCGGGGCGCAGCTAGTAGATCATAATACGTAGCTTATAAAATGTGTGTACTATACTTAACTTATAAAAACAAAATATTAACACATATTATAGTAACCGTGCACGGCGCATAGTAAAAAGTACACTTTCTAACATTACAAATTAATATTATACAGACATAGGCATTCTTGACAGTGATGTTCCTTTTTTAACCTTTTCTAAATGTAAATCTATTGTATTTATGGAAATTTTGTTGATTGGAAAATGATTTTAAACACATTTAAAAACGAACCTTACCCCCTTACATTACAGGCTACTTTCCTGCGGCCTATCCCTCCTACAAGGTGACATCCTCCCCCGTTCTCTGGCCCGCAACATACTAAGGGACAGGGTGTACAGCGTATGCCTCGACTACTTCTGCCGAGGCCTGCAGTGCCCTGCGAAAGGATCCGGGGCCTTGAGAGAAGATATCATGTCGCTGATAAAGTTCTGGCAGCTGATGCATTCTGATAAGAAATATTTGAAAAGCAGTCATATGGGTGGTAAGTGTTATTTTTGACACATCGACTCATTGATAAGTTGACTCATTTGTAGGTGGACTTATTGGTATAGGCAGTGAAGTTTTCGACTGTCTCACTTTCTGTGAATTATTGACTAATTACATTGATATGGTGACTTATGCTCTAATATAAGTACCTTCATAGAAATATCGACTCCCTGATAGATTGACTCATTTTTACATTGATTTAGAGACAAATCGACTCTATTTGCGATCGTAATAGTTCGATAGTTAGACCTATTATATTTAGACTTGGACTACTGCCCATATTATTATGCAAGCGGTGTTTACCTACAAGCGCTTTGTACACATAGCAATAATTTATAGTTACCTATAATGTCTTTATTTTGTAACTCTATATTTTCTTGCATGTAAGTATTTTGTATAAGATTTAAAGGTATAAGAACCTATGTATAAAACCATTGGTAAACCTAATAAAGGAAATAAAATAAATCTGATATTGACTCATACAAAAGACAGTATATACATGTGCCTAGATTACTTCTGCCGAGGTCTACAGTGCCCCCCACAACTATTCTTATACAGGGTGTTTGGTGGAACGATGTAGGGATTGAAGGAGCCGATCAAGGGTACCCCTGTGATCATTTTAAACCACATATGCTTAATGAAAAGTGTCATGGTTTTATGAACCAATGTAGTTTTTAAAGTTATCTGAGCGGCATTAGCAGCTCTAGTTTTTTTTAATGACAGGTAGAGTTTACATCACTTACATACATACATATTTTTTTTTCAAGTTTAAGTCATTTTTTCTTTAAAATTTCCTGCGCAATGATTGGTTTAGCTTATTGTGATGAAAGACTGTATTGTTGTGATTAATTAGAAGCCATAACAAAAGTGATTATTGCACTATTTGGTATTTTACTATCCTTTAAACGAAAAAAATCCCTATCGAAACTTTTGATAATAACTTAAAAACCATGAGACTTTTCATAATAGCATATGTGGTTTAAAATGATCACATGGGATCCCTTCAATCCCTACATCGTTCCACCAAACACCCTGTATAATAAAAAGTATGGTAAGAGTGAATTAAGCATTCAGTTGTTGACACGTTGACTGACTCATTTATAATAATATCAGGAGGTCTTCTTTGAAAATCGAACAACCTTACGAGGTACTAAGTTGCTTCTGGCGCGTTACCAACTGACACCTTTACTCACCACCATATAAGTAACAAATAATTTTCATTGATCATTGATAGAACGGATCGGTCGTCCTTTGTTTTCTGCGATCCAACGTCATAATTCAAATTTGTTCGTTTGTTTCGTTCATATTAGTTAATATATATTATTTGTAGTTCATTTCGTTTATACATATTTGTAGTTCATTCTAAGTAGACCTGCAGAGCACAGTGACTTGTCTTCATTGATTTAGAACTGTTTAAATAGGTTGACTCGTTGTTTTAATATAGTGACTCATGTTTTTATTGAATTATTGACTCATTGATTTGTTCTATGTAGTGTATTGTATTATGTATATCAGTTATCTAGTACCCATAACACAAGCTCTGCTTAGCTTGGGGCTAGATAATGCAGTGTGAATTGTCCAGCATTATTTATTTATTTATTGATAGGTTGACATTAGGGTTAAGTAACTCGCTGTCTTTCAAGGTTTTCCAGAGAAATCGACTCATTATTATTAACATAAATTGGCTTTGCTCCTCTAACCTTAACATCATATTTATTCATATTGCTTCACTGCTAGACGCAAGCCTCCACCTGATTAGCTTTTATCTCATGGAAGGGTAGTCCACAGAATCCCCACGCTGGGCATGCCCGAAATTCTTGTCTTGATTTAATTATATCACGTAATTTTTTATATGTACCTACGCGTATTTTAGGAGAATACGAGCTAATGGGAGGTCCAAGCTCTCACAGTATCTACACATCAATATCTCCTTCAGATACGAGAGTATCTGTCAACAGCAGCGAAATCGGCAGTCGACAGACCACGGGCTGGATCAATACGGTAAGACTTTCAACCTTATTTAGTAGAGTATAAGAACTATCCGAGCTGCCATGGTAGCTGTAACCTATTCTTAAGACCTTTGTACAACATGAAAGCAATAAACACTTGAAACTTGAAACTAAACATTTTTGTATGGGCATGAAGTTATGACTTTGTTTAACATAGGGGAGTCGATGATCCGTGACGTCATAAAATGCAATGGCTAACATGGCAGCGTTTTTATCACCCGAAACTGAGTGTCGTTTTACTTTTAGTTTTTTACCTCAATTTTTTATTTTTTTTGAGTTAGTAACATTTTTTGTTCATGTATTAACCTAAATAATCGATTAAATAAATAAAAAAAATCCATGCATATACCCTATTGGCTCTGATAGATCTTGTTACCTATATACAATTTTACCATCACGATTAACTCAGTACACTAGCTATAAAACAAAGTGAATTCCAGGTTCCAATGTCTACAACAACGCTGAGCAGCGGCGCGGGCAGTATAACCGGAAAACGGTCGAATAGAAGCGTCAAACCACCGATCAAGACGCAAGATACATTTGTGAAGGATTATGTCAAGAAACGGAACCTTATTTTGGAGCTTATGGTGAGGAGATAAGGATATTGTGCTAGTTTATATCTGTGGAAGTAATTTAAACCCCTCTTTGAAATTTCAAACGAGTAAACCGGTTTTTTATTTGAAAGCGAGACCTCTTATGTGTTCATATGTTTGGTGACAATTTGTGCAGCCTTCCTAATATTGTGTTGTGATAATTAATCTCTATGCTGCGAAAGATAAGAAAGAAAAAAAGAGGGTCAAGATTTTTAAGTCATATGAATTGCCACAAGCGGCTTTGCACGTGTTTTTGCGTGATAAAAAGGAGCATAATGTTATTTCATAAGATCTAGGCCAATCGATCGACATCGGCCTAAAAACCCTCAAAATTTCTGTCCGATCCATTGATCTGTCGAAGAAACAAATTACAGCGCATACATCCAAACATGATGAGAATAATGTGATGTGATAATAATTTACTAACTACGCCCCGTGGCTTCGCACGCCTATCCCACGGTAACTTTTATGATTTATAGGATAAAAAGCCTATGTGCTATTCCCGACCGAAAACTACCTGTATGCAAAATTTCAGCCCGATCCGTTCAGTAGTTTTTGCGTGAACGAGCAACAAACTGTATATAAAAATTTTAAAGTTGACAGAAATAAACATAATTATGACATTCACAAATAATAGATTGGTTCACCGCCAATAACCTCTTACTCAATGCTTCAAAAACCAAATGCATAAAATTCATGTCACCAAATGTAAGGCAGCTCCCAACTAAGATAATGCTAAAGGATGAGATTGTTCACCTTGTAGACTCAACTGTTTTCCTAGGGTTACATATTGATTCCTCTCTTCAATGGAGACCGCAAATTGATGCTCTCGCAGGCAGACTTAGTTCAGCAGCGTATGCGGTTCGAAAAAATTAGATATATTACCGATGAAGATACAGCTAGGTTAGTTTACTTCAGTTACTTCCATAGTGTTATGTCTTATGGTATTTTGCTTTGGGGACAGGCAGCTGACATTCAGACCATATTTTTTCTTCAGAAAAGGGCGGTACGCGTTATTTATAAATTAAATCCACGCGACTCGTTGAGGGAATTATTTATCGAAATAAACATTTTAACAGTAATATCGCAATACATCTATGAAAATCTAATGTATACACACAAAAACAGAGATAATTTTATGAAAAGGTGAAAATACAAGAAACAAGAACAAATTAAATATCCCATCATGTAGATTATGAAAGGTAGGGAAATCATTTGTAGTAAATTGCGTAAGATTCTATAATAAGCTTCCATCTGAAGCAACTGAGCTCCCTATTCGTAAATTTAAACTGTATATAAAACGAAATCTTATCAAGAAAGCCTATTACTCCTTAGATGATTACGTTAATGATGTTAATGCTTGGCCGGATGTCGCCCAGTTCCACACAGACAATAGTAGTATGTAAGAACAGTTAGACTTAGTTATGCTAAGATTGTATTAGTTGATAAGCGATAAACTTGCTAGTGGTTTCTTTTTCACTTCTTCCGCTAGTGGACAAAAAATTGAAGTGAATTAGAGTCAATTGCTTCTTATTTCTTGTTTGATAGTAATAACTATTTATCAAGCTGTTTATATATTAAAAAATTTACTTGTCTAAGAGCTTAATTTGTAAGTCTAAAGAAATAAACGATTCGACTCTGACTCTGAAACATACATACAGACATGTTTACAAACCTACGCGTTTATAATATTAGTTGGATATGTCTAACTTATCTATTTTGAACCCACAGGCAGTAGAAATAGAGTTCCTTGTAACATGGCACAACCCACACAGTAGGCCTGAACAAGCGGTTCCAGGAGAAGACAACATTAACACTTGGAGATCTAAGCCCAACACTGATAGGACTTGGCGCGAATACGCTAAGTTAGCCTGGGATATCAGCCCGGCTTTGGCTGTGTTTCTACCTGAAAGGTATGTATTCTAAACTCTAGAAACTAAAAATAGAGTTTAAAATAGCAAGGTCGATAGATAACTCACCCTTTTTGTTGTATTTATGCCTGAAAGGTGTGTAGGTCCGAGCCCTTGGGAATTATTTGTTTCTTGTAGATATTATAATAAAGTCGATGGGTTGACGACATCCGAAAGACCGTGGGCTACACCTGGCCCAGACTGGCGCAGGACCGAGGCGAATGGCATAAGCATAGAGAGGCCTATGCCCAGCAGTGGGTCGCAAAGGGCTGATGATGATGATCATGAGGTATACAAAGACAACTTACACTTGGAGATCCAAACTCAACAGATTCAGGCGTTACTTTGCGGAAATCCATTGTAATTATAAGAATGAACAATTTTGTATAATTTGTTAGATTTTATCACAGAAGGTTTTTTTCGCGGAATTGTTACTAAATATTTTTCATTCTTATATTTATGAAAGGTATTTCTAAACTCTGAGACAACTGGTGTCTATTTTGATGTTGCCAAAACTAGACTAAACTAATCTGACAGGACTAAAAATGATGCCATCCTTATTATTTTGCTCTTTATGACAGGGACATTTTTATTACTCTTAAATTAGTTTAGTTTAGTTTTGGCGACATCTGAATAGAAACCAATGTAAATAGAGTTTATAATAACGTAGATATGACTGCGTTCTTAAAGTACCTACCTTAAATATTGTAGAAGTTTAAGTATCGGAGAGATTTCTTATCTCCTTTTGAAGTTGGTATTTATAATATAATGTTTTTTATTTCATTAACATGTTTTTTTTTATATTTGTGTCGGAACGATTCCCAGGCGAAGCAAGTAATTTTAAGTAAATATTTGAAGTATAACTAAGTTTTAAAAATAAAATAAAGTCTCCTTGCAGCAAAATATCCTATCTACAATATTTAAGGTATTTTCCCTTCATTTCGCATAGTGTTTTGACGCACTGTTTATACAAGTTCGGAATTCTATGGATTTATTAAGATTATTGTATAATGACTTGTTTCAAATAAATGATTTTTACTTTATTTTACTACTAGCTGCGCCCCGCGGCTTCGCACGCGTTGTTCCTATGAAAACGTTTAAAGGTGATTTTTATCCCACGGGAACGGATTTATGGGATAAAAAGTATCCCTATGTTTTATTCCCGGATTAGAATTACCTGTATGCAAAATTTCAGCCCGCTCCGTTCAGTAGTTTTGGCGTCAAGAGCTAACAAACATCCATCCATACATCCATACAAACTTTCGCATTTATAATATTAAAGTGTGATTACAACTAACTCAATTTATAAAGTAACAATAAACTTACACTGACTAATATAAACCTCCTTTCAGGTTAAAACACGAGGGTATAATATCAGAAATAAAACGCAAAGTGCAAGCGCAGCCGACGGCGGTGTCACATATACCGCAAGCGATGAAATATCTAGTCACTACTGAAAACCTGTTGAACGATGCTCATGAAGTAAGTTATTTCTCAACCTCGACCTTGACAGTCTGTATTGGTCCACTGCTGGACGCAGGCCTCCCCCTGATAAGCGCCTTATTGGCATTTATCTAATGGGTGTGATGCCCATAATCCCCACACTGGGCATGCGGGTTGGTATCGCAGTTCGATGGTAGAATTGGTCTGGGGGCGCTGAAGTTATTTCTCAACTATGTTGATTTCAACTGATTTCAACTTAACTTTTGTTTAAGAGAAATTTAATTAGGGACCAAAGAATTAGTAATAAATAATCTACAAATCAAAACAAAACTATTTTCTATAAACCGCAGGGTTTCTGAGAACTCCGGTTAAGTGCAAACCAGTGCATTTTCATGATTTTTTTTATTGTAACTTTTTCTTCGCTATTGTGTTTAAGAGAAAATGTTTAATTGTATGCAATTGGAGTGTTTTACCTCGGGGATCCAGTCAGTACTAAGATCTAAGCCCAGTCTGACAACCAAACCCGCCAGGTACGCCCCTTTACAATCAGCCGCCCCGTTAAGTTAACTGCGCCCGTGAAGAAACTCCTAGCAGAGTTGTAGTTTCCCAAATCATCATCATCATCCGCATTTCTCCCACTGCTGGGTATAGGCCTCCTAACTTTCTATAATACAATCGCTTAAATATTTGAATTACGCGCGAATCTGCGTCAGATAACACCATTCGAATGTTACGATTCACCTATAGAATAGGGTATGCATGGATTGTTTTAATTTTTTTAATCGATTATTTAGGTTAATACATAAACGATAAAAAATATAACAGCGCTGCGTTTAGACATTTTGCTGTTGAGAATCAAAATATCTACTTTTCAGTGATTAAATTTCACAATAAAAACATCATAAAATACAAAAATTAATATACATATTTCTACAAGAATAGAGAATACTACGTAAAAAACTATAAGCTTTTTTGAAGTGACATGCATAATAAATACCCATTTGAGTTTAAGGCCAGCCCGTCAAGGGGATTGAATATTTTATTGCATTGGCTTGTTTCTAATTTCTTTATAATTCCAGCTCGTCCACATGATAACCTGGGCCCGAGTGACGCCAGTCGAAGCCCTGGCTTACTTCAGTCGTCAATACCCCCCGCACCCCCTCTCAGCGCAAGCGGCAGTGGCCACACTAACTTCCTATCCATCGTCTGCGGTACTGCTGTACATTCCTCAGTTGGTCCAGGCTTTAAGACATGATACCGTAAGTGTCACATGGTAGAGCTCAATTTACAGTGTCAACTTCCAGGCTGCGCCAAACGTTTTCTGGGGTGATCTAACCGGCTGCGCCAAATATAATACAATGCCAAATACAATCACGTCAATACTAAAGGCAATAGGATGTCCTCATCTAGTTCAGGCTTTGCGGCTTGATACTGTAAGTGTTACTTAAGTTACAAAAGGATTAATTGCACTGAAGAGTTACTTAAAACAGCCGTGGCCACACTATCGTCTGCTATAAGTACATTCCTAAACGGTTCCAGGCTTTGCGACATGATACCGTAAGTATTACATAGTAGCGGTAAATTTACAGTGTGAACTTCCAGGCTGCGCCAAACGTTTTCTAGTGTGATCCGGCTGCGCCAAATATAATGCAATGCCAAATACAATCACGTCAATACTAACGGCAGTAGGATCTCCACATCTAGTTCAGGCTCTGCGATTTGAAACTCTAAGGTATTACCAAAGTTATATAGTGATTTATTTTAGTAACGAAGGAAGAAAACGTAAATTTTTTTACCATTTTCCCCTCTTTAGTGAATGGTGATCCATCCGTGGTATTACATGCTCTTATCGATGAAACTTTGTGTCTGAATTAATAAAAGAATTTAATTAAATTAAATTATGGGAAGCGGTGCCCTCCTGCCCCTCTAAACGTATGGTATGTAGGTCGTAGTATTAATATGTTTCCTAAGAATTTATAGCCACACTAACGTCATATCTATCTTTTGCTGTATTACAGTATACCGTAAGTATTAGACAATAGGGATCTATTTAGAGTAGGCAGTTACAGGCTGCTCCGAATGTTCTACTGTTTGATCCTACGTTAGTTATGATGATTAATTAAGTGATGATTTATGTTCCACAGATGGGCTACGTAGCGGAACTTATCAAATCACTAGCTAAGAAGTCGCAAGTGGTCGCGCATCAGTTGATATGGAACATGCATACAAACATGTATACGGATGAAGAGATGCATAACAAAGATGGTAAGGTGTAGAAAGAAAATTGAGATGAATTTGGAAAACTTTGTATAGACTCAAGTAGGATAGGTCAAAATGAAATGGATGAATTAAATTGAATGAGCGAGGTTAAAAAGTTACATTCAGAAAGTTTTACTCAACTCAACTCATCAGCCTGTATTGGTTCACTGTTGGACGCAGGCCTCACCCTGATACACGCCTTTTTAGCGTTAATCTCATGGAGGGTAACGCCCATAGTCCCCACGCTGGGGACCATGCAGTTTGGTTGTATTATGGTTTAGCAGGGGGCGCTGCTGCTCGCCTCCACGGTGGATATCCCTTAGTCGCCTCTTACGACAACCGCGGAAAGACTTGCGGGGTGGTGCAAATTCTAAGCCAGCACCACACAGCTAAAAAAAACACAACTGATAAATAAACAACAATAACAACAAACAGCAGAAAATTCGCCCACACCATAAACAAAGGGCCCTTTGATTATGGGCGAATTTTCTGATGAGATGAATGCTAAAAAGTCATTTATCAGAGGGAGGCCTGCGTCCACCAGTGAACCAATACAGGCTGTTGAGTACCTCTTACCTGCAGCTGTGCCTCTTACCTATTCACCACTGTACTGCGATCCGCGACTCGCATGCCCAGCGTGGGGATTATCCAAGACCTTATCTTCCACGACCCTTTCAATTAAGGTGTATAATGCAACAATGATGTTTTCTTTCCAGTTGCCCTATACGACATCCTGGAATCCCTAACAAAGAGCATAGTAGACGGCCTATCGGGCCCCGCGCAGGCGTTCCACGAGCGGGAGTTTGAGTTCTTCAAGCAGATTACTGACATCAGCGGAATCATCCGACCGTTCCCGAAGGGTGCCGAGCGGAAGCGAGCTTGTTTGGAGGCGCTGAAGAAAGTTGTTGTAAGTAGAGTTAAAAATTATAAGTTGTTTCGAGAGAGAGCGAGAGACAGAGATAAATAAAGAGAGAGTTCAAGCAGATAGAGGGTATCAGCGGAATCATCCGACCGTTTTCGAATGGTGCCGAGTAAAAGCGGGCTTGTTTAGAGTCCCTGAAGAAAGTTGTTGTAAGTAGAGTTTACACTTGTAGTCATTTCAATGAAGAGAGAGAGAAAGAAAGCGAAAGGTTAGGCAAATAACTAACATCAGCGGAATCATCCGACTGTTTCCGAAGGGTGCCGAGCGGAAGCGGGCTTGATTAGAGGCGCTGAAGAAATTTGTCGTGAGTAGAGTAACAATTTTGTGGTTTCAAGAGAAAAATAGAAAGAAAGACAGAGTTCAAACATAAAACTCCTACTCCAGCATTTACGATTCTATTGGTAGATTTTACACATCACAGTTTTGTGTGACAATAACCTTTTACTCCAAGCTGATCAAAAATAGTTCTAAAATATATCTTCTCTTTTTCATTTCCAAGGTTCAACCAGGATGCTACCTTCCATCGAATCCTGACTCAATGGTCGTTGATATTGACTACAAGAGTGGTAAGTTTTTGTTATTTTACAATGATTATTTTGCTGGTAGCATTAATCTGTTCTGTAGAGCATTACCATTTATAGAATAGGGTAGTGTTCTGGGTAACAAAGTATTATTCTATTTAGTTCATCAGTTAGATTGAATAAATAAAATAAATGAATCGTGTCTTTTTTTTAATAAAGCGGATAAAACGTTTGAAATCGCTGCGTTTCGTTTCACAAAAACCACCAAATCAACATTGATAAGGTGAAGGAATCACTAATCACTATATATCACTTAGATAAATTTGTAGACCATAGACAAAACCCTACTCACTCAAGTAGAGATTTTGCAAGTGCGACTAGCTAAGTAGCGTCAGAGTTACGTTAACGATTTCCTTGAGCAGAGTTTCTAAGCTTGAGTAGAACTCACGTTATGACCGCTTAAGTAATGCTGGATGTTTTCTATGTACCTATTTAAAAACATATCTATCCATGTAGTGTATTGTATTAAATATAACAGTTATCTAGTACCCATAACACAAGCTCTGCTTATCTTGGGACTAGATAACATTAACATTGCCCGACTACACCTCACTCTGAAGTTGTGCTACTTCCGCAGTAGATGTTCACAAACTCTGCAGTATTTCAGTTGTTTGTTCTTGTTTAATTAATTTAATTCGTCTGCTGCATCACCTAATAAGATTCATTATTCTATGAACACATTTGTGTCCAGGAACGCCAATGCAGAGCGCTGCCAAGGCGCCCTACCTAGCGCGGTTCAGAGTCAGGAAATACGGCATCGCTGAGATGGAATCCGTCGCCATGGCGATAGCTTCGGGGGAGGACCCACCATTGGTTTGTATTATTATTTGAACACACAAGATAATACAGATTTTACAGATTTAAAGTGGTAAGAATTTGGAGTCGAAATCTCGATTTGGGGCCGTTTCTTTGACTACCTTAATTGACGAAGCTAATAGGGTATATGCATCGATTTTTTTTATTGTTTTAATCGATTCTATAGGTCATTATTTAACCGAAAAATGATAAGACTGAATTTCGCAATAACAAGGTACAAAAAACAAATCAAAACTACAATAATTTTCGGGTGATAAAAACGCTGCCATATTATATTAGCGCCATGTTTATTTGACGTCCACGTTCACACTTGATTAAAACCTTTTGTGACGAGCTCGGTAGTGATCATCTCAGGAAAGAGGTTTTCCGAAAAATCTGAAAATAACCGGCAATACTAAATGTGAAGTGGGCAGAATATAAAAACATCTCAAAATTCTAAAATAAATATGTAGATATGTTTCTATATCAATAGATTTTTTTTAGCCATTTTAAATCACATGCATATACCCTATTGTAACTGTTCCGAAGACAAGATAAGTGAAGTGGACAGATTATAGATGTATAGAAAATTCGTTATTGCACTCTTATTGAAAGAAACAAAACAGCTTACAAACGAAGTGACATAGGAGGATCATTGGATAGTACGAGGGGATCTGTGTGTCATGAAGAAAGAAAGAGAGAGAAGAACAAATAGTGCAATAGTGGCCTTTACCTAAGGAATATCCACCGGGGGACGGGCACCGAACTGCGATCCCCAACCCGCATGCCCAAGCGTGGGAATTATGGGCATTACTCCCCAATAGATAATCGCCAATAAGGCTCTTATGAGGGGGATGCCTGGGTTCAGCAGTGGAACAATACAGGCTGTTAAGGTTTTATTTGTGTATCGAAGCTGAAATAAACGTATTGAAATGAATTATCAACAATTCCACATTTATCTTCTTCCGCTAGTGTACAATTTTTTTTAATGAATTATAGTCAATTGCACCTAATTTCTTATTTGATATTAATTACCATATATCAAGCTGTTTATACAGTCAGATAATTGACTTGTCTATGTGCTTATTTTGTAAGAAATAAATGTCTATTACTCTGACTATATCATTGGTCGCTTGACCGATGCGCGTGATTGGCGGAGCGTGCGTGTGCAACTATTTATCGCGCTATCTCATCTCGTAGAACCCAAGACGGTGATACCGCTGCTGTGTGCGTAACTGTCCTTATTATTAAGCGTGCTTAGGTTTAAATTAGAGAACCCTAGTGTCTAGATAAACGTAATTTCTTCTGGGGGACAGTATCGCTCACGTCCGTAGGTGTTGACCCTCTGATACCCTACACGTGTCCTCTGGGTGGTGCTAAGAGCGGTACCCTCTGGTGGTAGGCTTCGGCCGTGGCTTGTCACCACCCTCTGAACTAAGCCAGCCCGTGAAGCAACTCCGTTGTGTTTCGGAATGTGGTCCGCAATAGCCATCTTCTAGACCTTCGTGATACATCGTCGGCCGCATCTTCGCTTTCCATCAGGTGAGATTGCGGTCAAACAAAGGTCTATTTCTGATTTTAAAAAAAAAATTAGGATTTAAGACCCTACTTTCCATAAAATGTATCATTCATAAACCAATAAACGTCTATATTTTTCTCAGGAGGAAGGGAAAGACCGCTACTCAATGGCGCAGGAGGTCTGGCAGGCCGCCATTTTTAAAGTAGGCGATGACGTCAGACAAGATATGTTGGCGCTCCAAGTGATATCCCTCTTCAAGAACGTGTTCCAACAAGTCGGCTTGGATTTGTATCTGTTCCCGTATAAGGTGGTTGCCACTGCACCTGGGGTAAGCTGCTTTAGTCTTTATTTATATAAAAATAGAGTTGATAATGATTTGACGCACTTCCTAGTAGGCCTCCGGACTAATTCGTAAGCTACTATAGTAAAAGATTCCTAATATCAATCTATCTCGGTTCAAAATAGCATAAGAGCTACGATACAACAAACAAAGGGATATTCCCGATATCCAATCTATCCATCGTTGCAATCAATTCACTACCCATAGGAAAAACTGGAGATTCGAGGGCCACCAAAGCAGACACGAGACGTGCGGAGAAGAGATGTGTTTTAAATAACCAATACAAAGTCGTTATTGAAGAATGAATGTATCATAATATTTGTATGCGAATAAAACAAAGAAAGGTCGACGCGGAGATGTGAGCCTTGCAAGCTGAATGACGTCACGCAGCGGAGACCTGAAGAGATGTTATCTTGTACCAAAAACACAAGCTCTGTTTAGCTTGGGGCTAGATAATGTGTGAATTCTCCTGCATTATTAAATTATTATTATACTAGTAGCGCCCCTCGGCTTCGCACTCGTTGTTCTTATGGAAACGTTTAAAGGTGATTTTTATCCCACGGGAACTGATTTATGAGATAAAAAGTAGCCTATGTTTGATTCCAGGATTAGAATAATCTGTATGCAAAATTTCAGCCCGATCCGTTCAGTAGTTTTGGCGTGAAGAGGTAACAAACATCCATACATTCATACAAACTTTTGCATTTATAATATTAGTGTGATGTGAGCGGTGTGCAGTGAGCGGTATCGCTAGTGCATTCATCTCAACAAACATCCGAGCGAGCACATAGCTCAGTTCCGCTCAAGCTAGGACAGACTCGACTTTATCTAGCACACATCTCCGCTCCAGTCTAGCCAGTACGCATCTCCGGACAGCTTCGGCGCAAACATCCTAGCTGAAAAACCTCTTTTCTCTTCGTTCGTCTTCGCTTCGCACATCACCGCTTTGGTTACTAGCATAGATTTAAATCGATAGATATGCCCTTACCGCAGTGAGATCGCGCCGCCGTGTTGTGTCTATGTCGAACCGTACGCCTGCTTAAACCTGGACTCAGTGTAAGTACATCCAAGCAGTGTTAGCCGGACGTGTTGTGAAGGACCTTTGCGAGCAGTTTATAGCGTCACAAAATGACGTGTGCCTTTCGAAAGCGCAACAATAATTCTAGAAACACATACAAAGCCGCAGAACAAATCTTCCACCAAACTGCAATCCCCAACCCGCATGCCCAGCGTGGGGATTATGGGCATTACCCCCCCATGAGCTAAACGCCAATAAGGCGTAGGCGCAGATACAAAGCCAGAGGTGAGGTGTTACATTTCACTCGTAGGTATTGCGAGTTCATGAAATAACTTTTATTTTAACTTCCGCATCGTCAAAAATGACTATAATAACAAATTTAAATGGCGAGTGCATGAAAGAGAAAGTAGTGTTTGCAACTAACGTGTGAGAAAAAGATATGACACTATTGTGTAGATTGCACATGGTTTAGACATGATGCGACATGTCTCACACACATTGCTACAGTTTTTGGTGGTCGGGGCGTATCTAACGATTAATCTATGGTTACTAGGGCCTAATGGATTACTAGGAAGTACACCAATTTTTCTCTTGAATTTAGATCACAATCAAACAAGATCTAATACATACTGGGCTTTATTTGAAAAATTTATTCAAAGTATTGTTTACAGTGCGGCGTTATAGAATGCGTGCCGAACGCTAAATCCAGAGATCAGCTTGGCAGGCAGACTGACATCGGAATGTACGAATATTTCATCAAGAAATATGGAGACGAAACCACCAGGGAGTTTCAGGTACGACCTTTTACTAGAAACTTAAATTTATCTGAATTTTTACGGTAATAATTCAAATCAAACATTAAAAACCTAAGATGTTAAAAATGCAATAAGTGTCCCAAAATTCGTGGTATAAAATCGTATAAAACCTACCATTTATACGATTTTTGCAATAAGATTATTGTAATACAAAAGTTGGTTTTACAGATTACACTATGTTTATCGTACACCAGTCAAGCGTAAATTGCAAAAATCGTATAAATGGTAGGTATGATACGATTTTAAACCACGAATTTTGGATCACTTATCGCATTTACATCTTAGGTTTTTAATGTTTGATTTGAATTATTAATTATTACCGTAAAAATTCAGATAAATTTCAATTCTCTGCCCAAAACTACGCCAATAAACCCGTTAATCGTGAATTAATGCTTTTCCAACAGGCTGCTCGTCGTTGCTTCGTGACCTCGATGGCTGCGTACAGCGTGATAGGATTTCTACTGCAAATCAAGGATCGACACAACGGAAATATTATGCTGGATACTGATGGACATATTATACATATCGGTAAGAATTCGCATTTTACAACTGTTAAACATAGCTGTGTGGTGCTGGCTTAGTATTTGCACCACCTCAATTCCTCTTCCCGTGGGTGTCGTAGGAGGCGATTAAGAGATATCCACCGGTGGGCGGAATTGTTATACATGTCGAAGACGGATGTGGCGCGGCGGGCAAAGGTTCGCCTGCGACGCAGGAAGTTGCGTGTTCGATTCTCGCCTCGGAACAAATGTTTGTACGCTCTGCACACAAAAAAACATCACAAAAGAAGCACCCAGAACGCCTGAGGCAAATACCTTCCAAGCGATCAAAAATATATATTTACTGTATTCAATATATCAGTTGTCTAGTACCCATAACACAAGCTCAACTTAGCTTGGGGCTAGGTGATGCTGTGTAGATTATCCAGCATTATTTATTTAAACTGTTCACATGGGCATGGGCTAAAACTATCTCATTATAATTTAAAGAAGTCTTCATAAATGGGCTTACAGATAACATGGGCATAATGTGTAACAAAGCAGCAAAATAAGTTAAGGTGGTTGCGGATACCTAAGCCACCATACAAAGGTACTTTCCGATTAATCCGAAAACTACATGCCCGATATAAACGAAATTTTACGATCGATTATAACTATAAAAAGCTAGCTAACCTATCGATCGGGTTTTACCCATTCCATGGCTTAGATTCATAGCTTAGCTATAGTGGAAAATACCGTAACATCACTGCCAGTCAATACCTGACAGATAAATTATCCTCTCAGAGGATATCCTCTGTGGAAACTAACTACCTACTTCTGTTAATAGGTACAACTAGTGTAGCGCTAGTTTCGTTTTCTTGACTATAATTTTCCCCCAGATTTCGGCTTCATGTTCGAATCTTCCCCCGGCGGCAATCTCGGCTTCGAACCGGACATCAAGCTGACAGATGAAATGGTTATGGTGATGGGTGGCAAGATGGAGGCTCCGCCCTTCCGGTGGTTCTGCGAGCTGTGTGTGCAAGCCTTCTTAGCTGTCAGGTGAGCTGTCAAACTGTACTAGCAACAAGACATCTAACTGCCAGATGAGATGCTGATGAGGGTGATTCTGCGAGCTAGATAAAATCATTCCCTCTTTATCCTTTCGATTCAAAAGCTTTTATAATAATAATAATAATAATAATAAAATATTTATTCGCAGAGATGGGTTTACAAATCAGGTACTTACAATCTATTATTAGTATATATTATTAGTAAACAGGGTGTGGCAAATTTTTGGCCCCTTAAGGATAGCTACCGTTTCTTTTGTAGTTAGAGGGTTTTGTTCTGAGGAACTCGGTTTTATTTTGAAGAAAAAAATATTGCCATTTTTAGTTTTTTGAAAAAATTTACGGTTCGCCCAAAAAATGACATTTGCAAAAAAAACAAGTTGGTCTTAATCGACTCTATTTCCAACCAGGAACACTTTTCCCAAAGGAACATACCAAATCAAATCGTAAGTTTTAGCAATAATAAAAAAAAAACAATTCCCATACATTTTCTATGAAAAAACGAGTAAGTGAAAACAACAATGTCACTCAGTCAATGGTTCTTAATTTAAACTCGTATGTAACTACTTTTTTAAGTTGGTAGGCTAATTTTGAAGGCATCTCAGGAATTCACTCGAAACTGAGTGCAGTTTTAATTTGGGGTTTTTACCTCAATAATTTACAATTTTGTGAATGTTATATTTTTTTCGATTAAATAAATCCATGCATATTACCTTTTACCTATTACCTTTGATAACGATTAAGAGCCAATGGTGTGAACAAACAAGTTCTTAAGAAAAAAAATACTCCTTTGTTCCAGACCATATCAAGAAGCAATAATATCCATGGTATCCCTAATGCTGGACACAGGACTGCCTTGCTTCAGAGGGCAAACGATCCGCCTGCTAAGATCCCGGTTCGCTCCGAACTCCACGGAAAAGGAAGCGGCTGCATACATGCTATCTGTTATAAGAAACTCTTTCTTGAACTTTAGAACAAGAACGTACGACATGATTCAGTATTACCAGAATCAAATCCCCTATTAACTTATTACTGTACTTATGGCTTCTGTCCGTAGCTTTGTTAACACCGATAAAAAGTCATTTTTCTACTTAATTGGACAGGATGCCTATTTTAATTCTACAAAACGTAATCGTTTTTATTTTTAGCGCAAATTGATACTCTAATTCTGTGCATTAGAGTACACCAATTGGCCGAAACGAGACACGCAATTTTGTTTTGGGGAATTAAAATAACACTCGAGTTCGGTTTAACGATGGTATCGAAACGTCTTCGTGGCGTCTAATTTCTGTATACGATTTGCATAATTCTATGTCGGCACGATAACTAATACTGTGAGCCAATAGGCTCCTCATCTCAACAGCCTGTATTGGTCCACTGCTGGACGCAGGCCTCTTCCTGATAAGCGCCTTATTGATGTATATCTCATGGAGCGTAATGCCCATAATCTCCACGCTGGGCATGCGGGTTGGGGATCGCAGTTTGGTGGTATACTTGTTCTGCAGGGGCTGCTGCCCGCCCCCGTCGGATATCCCTAAGTCGCCTCTTACGACACCCACGGGAAGAGATGGGGTGGTGCAAATTCTAAGCCACACAGCTAGTGTGAACGTGTAGAACCAATAGGCTAGTCTCGATTATCCAAAAAATTATGAAGATACAAAGTGAACTTTGACTTTTTGTTTGATTGACAAAATAAAAAATATGTGTCATAATATCTATTGCTTATATAACTGACGGACTAACCGCTGAATACTCAAACGCAGCTCAGATTTGAGCACGTGTCAAGTGACCAATTTTTGACATGATTTTGATGGAAAACTGTCAAAAAATCAGGCCTTGAGACGTGCTTACATTTAAGTTTTTTTGAGTATTCGGGCTTAAATCTAATAATATTTTTTACTAGTACACTACCCCATTCCTAATGAAAAATAAGACGCCTCAATACTTTCGTAAATCTGACTACTCAAGGGACAGTCCAGTATTTTTCACGTTTTGTGTTTTTTTTCATATAATAATGTCTTTTGACTGATACGGAACGAAGCCGCGGGCAGATGCTAGTTCAATCATAATCGTGTATTCCATTCGTCATTTAATATTAAAGTTTTAGAACTTTTACTTAAAAATTATACTCGAATTCGGTACGTAGTGAATTGTTAACTAATGTTGTTACATATTTGGTATTTTGTAATAAACTTTTCAAAGATCTACTGTGATAGCGTGACCTACATTTTCCACTCATCTAGTTTGGTTTGAAGAGCCCGAACATAGGCCACAGCGAATTTTAACGACATACATCGAAGTTTATCTAAATGGATAGACTCACTGAGACAATGATGTAAATTCAGATGCTAACAAAACTAAACTAAACTAATTTAACAGGACTAAAAATAACGACATCCCTGTCATAATCAAAATAATAAGGATGGCATCATTTTTATTTTAGTCCTGTCCAGTTTAGTCTAGTTTTGGTTACATCTGTGTGTCTATCATGAAATTTCACAATCTTTAGTCGCTAGCGATTGTAGTTGTGACTGAAGCGCCTCTAGCGGATAGTTGGGTACTAAAATGCGCAGTGTGAGTCGCGTAGATACATAGCTGCTTATTTACGTTACTACTGTAGTAACGTCAGTCGATTTAATTGTGACAACTCATGCTAGACACACTGAATAGACACCATTAAGTCTTGACATATTGCCTTAGTTAGAGCGTCAGGTTTCTGAGATATTCACATTATGAAAGAAATTCATTAGAGCATTAGCTATTTCTTTGATAATTTATATTTGTTTAAGACTTACAGCACAGCCACACTCAGATATGTTAATGTTTACTTGACCTACCACTTGTGATAGTTTAAGTGAACATAAACGTCTCCGAGTGCCAACTCATATAGCCAACTTTTTTGTGCGTCGCGATTTAAAATAATTAATTTTGTTTAAAAAAAACTATAAACCGACTTCAATTTTTATAGTTTTTTCATGAATTTTCATGGAAAAACTATCCCATTGTCAGAAGTAAACAAAATAAAGAATAAAATCGGACCACCCAGTCAAAAGTTGTAAGGTAAAAGAACCTCCTCCTTTTTTTGAAGTCGGTTTAAAACAGTGTTGGCCGCTCAGAAATATATCTTCTGTGGTTGGCCAATGTTAGGGCCCACCCTGCATACAAAAATCTTCAAACCGCTGTACCCATTCTCAGCTGTAAAACACGTGGAATAGATGAATTTGGTTTGGAACCATCTATAATTTACTAGAAGAGTAGGTTTAAGGTCATGTTATCAGATCAATGTTATTTTATTTGAATGTGGAATTGTGTTGTGGAAGATGGTGGAGGCTGTTACAGTGGTTAAGTACATAATTATGTTACCTTATTTATTCTTCTTAGACCTTTTGGAAAGGGTACCTTATGTAGAGGTACGGTTTACGGATATCCTGTTTACCTATTTATTGTACTAAAAGCGATTTTGTCGCAAGTAGCGTGTACCCATGTGATTCTAGCCTCAATCCTTTGAATGTATAAGAAAAAAATATTTATTACAAGTTATTGTATGTTCCGTGACGTAGATACTTAAAGAATATTAGGCCAATTTCCTATTTTTGTTACCTTTTTGTGACCTGTGTTCTAAGAAATGTTTATCATTGCCTAGCCATAGTTTTCACGCATGTACATAACGAACAGAAATATATTTATTTCTGGAGTTTTCTATCAAATATAATGATTCTGATTATGTATATCCAGCCAGATCAGACCAAAATGCTTAACCTAACGGGTCATTATTTTATTATATCAGTAAAAAAACGCTAGATACTTATATAAACAATATGTTGTGTTGAATGTTTATAATTCTATTGTAAATAGAGAATTATTATTGCTGTTATGGTATTTGGACATTCCTGTGTATTATTCTTGTTGGATCAAATAAATTATGTGGTAAAAGGAGTCTTTCTTTTTATTTGGCTAGAAAACTGTTCCTCAACAGCCTACCTCGACCTATCACATTCATCGAGATTAAATAGTACAACTACACTGTACTAAGTATATAATCTTTATGATCACAATGTATTTTTGTTGATTTTGTGGTTTTTGACAGCAATAAGACACATTTTTGACGCTTTATTAAACAAAAACTACTACCATGTATTTAGGAAATAGGGAGGCATTTCTTACCATAATCTAATGCGGCCGGCCGGACACGGGCTTCAGGAGATAGATTCTATTTCTCCATTGAGGACCCGCGTCCGGCCACATTATAAATAAATAATGTTTGACAATTCACACAACTTTGTCTAGCCCCAAGCTAAGCAGAGCTTGTGTTATGGGTACTAGATAACTGATATACATAATACAATACACTGTATGTGTAACGTCTTTAAGAGTCAGAGTCAAATCGTTTATTTCTTTAGACTTACAAAATAAGCAAGACAAGTCAAATTTTTACTATATAAACAGCTTGATAAATAGTTATTACTATCTACAACAAGAAATAAGGTGCAATTGACTCTAATTCACATAATTTTTTTGTCCTATATAGGGCACTAAAGTCAGTCTCTTTAAATGTATTTCTGCGAATAGGACAATTTCCAAACAACATCTTGACACGACATTTAGACATCCTTTATTTTCCATAAGTCATACAAAAGGTAAAAGTAGACTAGAACATATTAGTAGTATGTATATCACTAGTAGTACCTTTAAGAAATCACACATATTTACGCTCAAAATTACGTTATAAAACGCTCTGTTCGTCTCTTGCCGTCCGCTCCGCGTATGAGCATGCGGTTTGGGGCAACTCCCTCAGATTGGGATGAAGAGTCCATTCCATACATGAATGAAGTATTATAGTTACTAATTATATCCATCAATATTACTTTAAGACCCCAGCTTGTATGTATAATGTACAAGCTGGTACTAATAGCTAAGTAGAGATTAAAATATATTGTTAACCAATAGATCTTCGTTTGACCAATATAACTGATATATTAAATATCACAACAATCGATATACTACATAGCTATACCTTATAGAATGTTAGTAAACAAACCACGACACATATAAATATAGGTATGTAATTGATTTTGAAAACTATAAACCGACTTCAATTATATAGTTTTTTCCTGGATCCCATGGTCAAAACTGGAACAAATTGGGACCACACGGTAAGCCCCAGCTTTAAAATAAAAAAATAATCATAAAAATCGGACCACCCTGTCAAAATGTTCGGAGGTATCAAAATATATATATATATATATATACAGTCCAATTGAGAACCTCCTCCTTTTATTGAAGTCGGTTAACTCTACAACTCGCTTGGCGTCGTGTTTCAGATGTACTTGAAGGAATTATCTTAAATCGACAACTAATGTAAATTAAATTACGTATGACGTACCAACAAAGTGAATTTTAGCACCCATACTTAACGTATGGGTGCTTTGTTTACTAACATTCTACAAGCTCGATGGATAAGGTATAGATACAGATACTAGAGCATATTTATACATTATGGAATACTCTTGATTCTAGTACCAATTGAGAAGCTATACTATTGATATATGTTATACATAGCTAGATACCTACTACAGAGCATTATTAAACATATTAGAATCCATAGAATAATATATTACTTGAGATAATATCCTATTTCCTGTACCAAGTAGGCAGGATATTTAAAAAAGTATGGTTGTAGTAAAAATTATATGGTATGAGTACTTAATCGGAAGCCGAAAGTCATGCCAATTCTTTATTCCTCATCCATTTCATTATTCCTCATCCAATTCATTATTCCTCATCCAATTCATTATTCCTCATCCATTTCATTATTCCTCATCTAATTAATTATTCCTCGTCCAACTCATTATTCCTCATCCAACTCATACTCCATAGTGTAACTCTCCACATAAGACAAGTAGTACTCAACTTTCTTCAAGCATTTTTTGAGTTTCTCCACATCTAACTTCACCATATTCTGTACATGGTGTTCTGGAAACTTCTTTGAAAATGTCTTATCTTTGAGGTGCTTTGGGACATTTCTTTGGTTTTGCCTCTCTGCTTCATCTCTGTTTGGTCCTTTCTTTGCGGTTACTCTGGCGTGGGCCAGTATTCTGTGTACGTGTGATAGTGCTGACTTGCAAAACTGCTTTGGGTCAACCTTGTCAGGCCCTTGCAGAATCAGGAATGTGTCGTATCTCATTACATCTAAGCTCTTCTTGTCAGTTTTTATCAGTTCACTCTGGAACAGACAATGTTCAAATTAGATATAAAGATATTTGCCAAGAACATGTGTGAAGTTCTGATGTATGGATGTTTGTTACCTCTTCACGTCAAAACTACAGAATGCATCTGGCTGAAATTTTGCATAATGTAGGTTGTAATCCTGGAATCAAATATAGGCTACTTTTTATTTTATAAATCAGATCCCAGGTGATAGAAAACATTTTCATAGCAACAATGTGTGCGAAGCTGCAGGCAGAAAACAGTAAAAAATATGAGAAATAACATGCTTGAACTGTTAAGGCTTACTATAAAATATCAGATTATCTAGCTACAGGATGAAAAAGCTTAGTCCTGATTTTGCTCCAAATCGAAAACTAACAACATGTTGTTTCTTTACTTTAGTCTACACACTGAAGCAGCTTTCTCCTATAGAATATTAGTAGAGATTAAAATATTGTATTTTAGATAGATAATGGTCACAATAAAAACCAACCTGGAAGCAATTCTGGACGACAGATTCCACAGCTATAGCAGGGTCTTCGTAGTTAGTATTTTTGTCCAAATTATTACAAATGTTGAGGAAGTAAATGGCCCACTCCACAGGCTCCACTTCTCCATGGAAGTATCTCAGAGTAAATGCATAGGCGGCCAGAACATTGGTGATATTGTATCGGATTGCTTTTGAAGGCTCCACTTTCTGGGAAAGGACACAATTTACAGATATATTATTGTAGTTATATATCAATTTTTGAAGGTTTTAGTAGGGTTTTCTTAGAGCCTTAATCAATCAAATAGGTCCAATATTATCCTCAATTTTTTAAAATAACTCCGAGTTACTTTATTCTGGAGTTCACGGAATGCCTCTGCATTCCTATGAATAGAATTTAAATAATTAAACTTACAGTCAGTGCTCGCAATTCAGGAACTTTCTTATGTACAGGACAACCATGCATATTTGGGAATACCTCCACCACCTTTACATTTTTACCACCTTCTCCTTTTACCAGCGCCTTCTCCTTTTTAGACATCCACCATGGTTCCCATTTAGGCATTAAATGCCCAATTTCTCCGTGGCTAATCATAGCTTCAAACTCATACTGTTCATCCGTCGTCAGAGAGTCCCAAAGCGCATCTGCGTTCTCTAGATCCAATCCTCTGATCCTTTCGTAAAGGGCTATAACTTCTTCGTCGTCGGAATCATCTTCACCCTCTGCAGCTCGACCAAGCTCGGCGAAATCGCCGCCGGCGGCAACATCCCCGCCGGCTGCCGCGTCGGCTTGCATTCTCTTCAAAATCTCCATCATTTTCTCCTGGGATCTATCCTGTGGATGGTAATGTAATAGTTCCTCGCGAACCTCGTCTTGGTAGAATCCTTCGGAACATACTGCATGATTTTTCGACTTGTAGCAAGCGAGGGAGCAGTAGAGAATGTTGCAGCGTGGGCAGCAGTATTTGCTGTTGTTTTCGAAGCAGCTGAAAACCGGTTAACACATAGATTTATGAGCAAAAATGTTATGAGGTGTGCTTATTTTATTGAACCACCAACAAGCAACGACATACACCAATAATTACAAAAACAGCGTAAGTAATTGTTCACTAACAGTTCACAAATCTTCGGAGCGAGGTTATCAGGATCATTTTCAGCCATAATGCAATGTCGCGTTGCTATTGCTACTGTTTGTATTAATTTTTTGATTTTCAATCAATGCAAAAGAAAAACTAATGAAAAACTGAAAAACTAAACAAAACAATTCAAACTAAAGAAAAAAAAAAAAAAAAAAAAGGGACGGATTGTTTGTATTCTCTTTGGGGACGGAGACGGAGGGAGGCAATAAAATAATGTACGGCACAATAATTAGCGACTGAATTTGTAGTGTACAGCCCAAAGAGAATACATTAACTTGGTACAGCCTTATAATTCATGTACTTGGCTTCCGATTATGGTGGTGTACATGATAATGACCGTCCAATATCAGGCTGAGCTTTATTGACACCCCAAGTACCGGTTGTGTATTATTTAAACGTGACAAGCTTTCACGACCTGTAAGCCTTTATGCGATCTACAGTCGCTAAGAAATGGAGGGAATTAACTGAATAACCCAAATTTTAGCACTCTCTAATGTCAATTCGCGAATCGATAATATAGAACGAAGTTATTGTATTCTATTTCTCTTTGATTATAGAGTAACGCAACCATGCGTAACCATACTGATAATGTAGGGCCCGATATTGTACACAATAATTAGAACCTTTATGGCACGGATTATCAAGGTGGACATTATCGGCCGTACGGCATATCAGAACAAGAGGGCAATTCTCAATATCACGTGATATTTTATCAGGTGATACGCAGTAATAGCGTTTATATTTTATTTTCGTTTCGTTTCGGTAATCTTACTAAAAATTTGTATTGCAGATTGTAATAATCTAACTTGGACTTGAAAAGAACTACGCGAAATATTTTCTATTGAAATAAAACAAAACAGAAAACAAGTGAGCGACAGAGAGATAATACTCAAGTTCTTCTTTCTCTCTCTTCAATAATTAAAACTCAATAAGGCTGTTTATGACCCACGTTGCTTTTGAGCACGTTGTAAAACTGGGTCATTTATGATTATGACCTAAGGCCGTATACAGAACGAAAGGTGGAAACTTAAAAGCGCTTACCGGCGCGCGGCGCTAGACAGTGCAGGAAGGAGGAGCAGAAAAATATATGAACGCGCGCCGTTATGCACTGAACGGTGCCGACAAGTGCCGACAAGCTTCAACACGCGCTGGTCAGCGCTGGGCGCTGCCATCTAAAATTAATAAACAACTGCGACATCCAGCTTCCTTTGTGTAGAACGGACCAGCGCTGTCAAGCGCCGGTAAGCGCTTTTAAGTTTCCAGCTTTCTTTCTGTATACGGCCTAAGGCTTTTTTATTGGATAGAGAACAATATACTTCCGTGCAAAATATTCCATAATAAACCTGTAAGTAAGAAAGAATGAAGAAAGAAGAAAGAAAATACGTTCATTTGGAACCTAGGTATAGAAATTATTCAAATATCCCGCCATTTGCTCCACCCACCTGTCCAAAAGTTTACAAGAGGGTTAGACTGGCAGCGCTAGTGTAGTACTTCAACTTCTTTTGCGAACCACTTTTGCGGCATGACGTTGGATTTCTTCGCCTAGTAATAGGGTATATGCATTGATTTCTTTTATTGTTTTAATCGATTCTTTAGGTCATTATTTAACCGAGGAATGATAAGACGCTCACTGAATTTCGCATTAACAAGGTAAAAAAAACAAATCAAAACTACAATCATTTTCGGGTGATAAAAACGCTGCCATATTGGCGCCATGTTTATGTGACGTCGACGTACACACTTGATTAAAACCTTTGGTGACGACCTCGGTAGTGATCATCTCAGGAAAGAGGTTTTCCGAAAAAACTGAAAATAATCGACAATACGAAATGTCAAGTGGGCAGAATAGTGTCAAATCAAGGTGCAGCAAGCAGAATAAAAAAAGAAGAAATGAGTACAGTGATGTCACGTCCGCTCTAGTCAATGGCGTAGCGTTTTAAAATTTTGCGATTGAGATTTAAAATATCAATTTTTCAATGGTTAAATTCTACAATAAAAACATCTCAAAGTGCAAAAATAAATATGTAGATATGTTTCTATATCAATAGAGAATACGTATATATTTTTTTAGCCATTTTGAAATCACATGCATTATACCCTATTATGTTCCTTGGGTTGGGTGGGGGTGGGAGCCACACTTGAGCCACACCACACACAAGAAAAGAAGTTGAAGTATCCTCTGTTAAGCAAATATTTAGAATCATGGTATTTTTTATTTTACTCGAATAGTATGGACATTGGCACAATTATGTCAACCCAGCCAGACGCTAGACGTAGGCGTCACTAAAAGAAGAAAAAGAAGAAGCAAAGAGAAAACAACGTAGAAGGAGAAACCTATAGAACGCTGACGAATGCCATCTCACTCGCACTAAAGCGAGAACGACTTATGATTTAAGCTTATGAAGAAATGAGATAGAACGATTGGTTTTGTGTCTCAACCGCATAGCCGGATTTTTGCAATATTTAGCTACTAGATGAGCTAAACAAATTTGCGTAGTGATCGACCATAGTTGTTTTTTTTTCATTCTATGCCAACGGACTTCGCAAAATATTGTGGTTGTGAACTTTCTAAGGCTTTAAAAAGGAACTAAACCTTTAAGTGAAACACAATGATGGCTCGGTGTAGTGTTTTTAGATGTAAAAGTAACGGTGAGGCAAAAGTGCCGAACATAATCATTCCACTCGTAAGTACAAGTTCTTTTGACTATCTAAAGGTTATAAAATTACAATTTCTTCGCTTTTACATACAGACATGGCTCAAAAACGATGTTTTAGGTGAATTTTCATTATTATAACCTAAAAATTACGAAAATTTAGGGTTGCCTGCACTCGAAAATAAAATTCCCCAATAGTGCATTGAAATATTTTTGTCATGTAGCTGCAAATTATGTCAACAGATCCCAACAACAAATCAAAATTCACATGCTTGGAGTCAAGCTCAATACATTTAGAAAAATCTCAAATCTCAAATGAAAAGTACTTGCTACTTTTCATTGTTTAAAAATCGTCAACGTCAACCGTCGTCAAGAAAGTTAATTTGAGATGTTAGTGCTGCGGGTTTGTTTATCTTTTGTGCAGGAATTAAATAAAATCGAATTTACACAATGAGCTGATGCGTATTGTAAAATGTTTTTATTTGTTACAGATATCCCGAAAACAACATTGTCCGGTTGCTTTGGATAGAAGCCACCGGTCGCAAAGGATGCGAACCGAAGGCGTCATCCAAATTTGTAGCAGGCAAAATCAAAGGATTTTGCCTTCATAGGAGCGGGACAAAGCATACATTTTTGAAAAGGCGTAAGCGCCAATTTAAAAAATCGTCAATCGATTGATCGCACTTTTTTACTATTATAATGCTACTAATATAATAAAATGTTTGAATAAGAATTTCGGGATGTAGGTAATATTATTGTTTAGTGTAAAGTGACATTACATTTTGTTGTCTGCTCATTTCACCTGAAGTATAATTTCAAAAGTACCAATAAATTTCGTTTTACCTATAAGTTATCTTAGAAATATCCAAAGTTCAAGATTTAATTGAGTGAACGTTAGTGAACAAATGTCTTTGTTTCAATTAGGCATTTTTTATCTTTGTCGGTTTGTCCGCACTCCTCTTCAAAGTCGTATTTTACAACCGATCGTTACGAAATCTCGTGTACAGATTCCAAGATTCTATAGATTTTTTTTATCGTCGGGGTTTTTTATTTAAAGGCGTACTTCCTCCAAATAAAGCAAAAATGGGGTCTTTAGAATAATATGTTGATAAAATAAAATAAAATAGATAAAAATATCTATAAAATCGTGGAATCTGTACACGAGATTTTAAACGTCTGCATTTTTATTATAATCGAAAAGTAAAAAAAAATCATTATTCTCGTAAAAAAATGGTAAAAATCTGATCAGAATGTTTGGCATAAACTTTGTGTTAAATACAATAATTGTCTGATTTCGTAATTGTTAAATAATAGATTTTGTTTGTACAAAAAACTATAAACAGACTTCAAATATGGATCCCACTGTCACAATTGGACCAGATTAAAATGGAACCACACAAGAAGCACCAACATTAATATAAAAAAATAATCATGAAAATCGGAGCACCCAGACAAAAGTTCTGAGGTAACTAAGATAAAAAAATACATTTGAATTCAGAACCTCCTTCTTTATTTAAAGTCGGTTAAAAAGTTAATGTTCGCGAGTTCTATTGTTCGGAGAACTAGTTAATTTGCAAAAATGTGATTTTGAAGTCTGCTGTTAAAATTTAATTACTTACATAAATATTATTGTTATAACTACATTGTTTTTCTGTATTCTAAAACTTATTTCTACTCGTATTTTGTAATTATTGCCTACACTATAATAAAAAAATATACCCACCTCACTAAAAGTTGTTTTAATTTTATGCTTACCTAAATTAAATGTTTTACCGACCTCTGTGGCGCAGCGGGCGAAAGTTCGTCTGCGATGCAGGAGGTTGTAGGTGTTGAGGCAGTTTACTGAACAGTAAGTACCTAATGTAAGCTGAGATGAGCTAGAGGTAGCTATGAGCTAAGTAGAAGCTAAGGGTTGCTTCTCTATAGCTTCGAGCTGACAAGGGTTGATCTCCAGGATGAATATAAAATCAAACTTTTTGACTTTTAGAAAAAACAAAATCATTAGGTCTAATTTGTACATAAAGGCTGTGACAAAAACTATGGACCTATTATTATACCTGTGACCAGTGTAGAAAGGTACCTACAAAGGTTTGGTGGAATAGCCTGTTCTGAAGATGTATCTCCAAATTGATGAACAGGAAAATCGCAAATCTAATCCAATCAGACGTGAAATAATGAACCTAAAATCAGGGAAAGAAAATAGCATGGCAACACCTTTAACCCCGCCCACTCGTATACTCGGTCTTGCTCACCGGTTACACATACAATCGATCCATATTACTTCTATCTACGAGTATATCAATGGAAAACAATAACTTGGAAGAAGATGTGATTTTTTCCAATTTTTTCAAATCACTCTATGACTTTAACAAACAAACTACAAACCGAAGAGAATAGTACTATAAATCTGTGGAGAAGGAGAATACAATAATATAAGAAACCAACAACAACGTTTTAAGCAGGTACCTACTACACGAAACTCTCGAAAACAAAACAAAACAATAACCTATAAGACTCGAAAAGCGTCTTCTTGCCAATATGGCTCAGCCAGAACTTGTGGAAGATTTCTTCGGCGTTTACTTACTTTGCTGCGAAAACCCGAAATACAAAGGACGTTGCTATATCGGCTACACACGGGACCCCAAACGGCGAATAACTCAGCACAACAAAGGGACTTGGGCTGGAGGGGCTCACAGAACCAGTAATAGGGGGCCTTGGTAAGTTCCATACAAATCCTTAATATCTCTAAGTCCTTTTGGATGAAATGGTGTTCACACTCTTTCATTTCAACTTCTATTCATTTACCTACACACATTCACCAATTTATTACACCTATTGCAAAAATTTACTGACTTTTTGCTCATTGTCATTTAAGTTTATTTCTCAACAAAGAAATATTTTTAGGAAGATGGTTTTGATAGTGCACGGATTCCCGAACAATATTTCAGCCCTCCGAGTAAGTATGTTTATATAAAATAACTAGTAATGTAAGAAATAAGTCGCATCATTTGATATGTTTTAAGAGAAAAGGAATTATGTTGGTGATGACATGTACACATGGCACTAAACTATACTTACTGTATAAAATACTTATGCCAACCAGAAACTTGTAACGCCCCCCCTCAGAAAACTCCTTTCAACCCTAAAACTTAAACTACCAAACCGTCTTAACCTAGATGATCGCTACTATGAAGTAATTTGGCCAGTGATCGTCTGAGTTAATGGTAGGACCCTATATTGTGAATAGCAACTCAGATCCTTTTAAGAGCATAGACAAACGAATCCCTAGTTATATTTAAGTTACCTAAAGCATTCTAATCCTATTATGAATTGATTGGTATCTTAATTTACCTATTAATTATGTTTATGTTACTTAAAGCAGTTCCTATCATATGATTCTGAACCTATAGGAATTTAACTACCTTATCCTTATATCTATTTTGGTTTGTTAATAAGAGTATTATAGTTATTTTATTACTATCATATAATTCAGTTCCTGTAGAAGTTTCCTTACCTTATCCGTTTATTAACTATTTTAGGTTGTTAATTAAAGAATATTATAGTTTATTTTATTTCTATCATATAATTCAGTTCCTGTAGAAGTTTCCCTACCTTATCCGTTTATTAACTATTTTAGGTTGTTAATGAAAGAATATTATAATTTATTTTGTAGGGATATTTTATATCGTTTCGCCATTTACCGCCCCTACAATCTGAGCTAATAAAGGTTGTAGTTTCTTTATTTATAACATTACTTGGATATGAAATTTCTAATTAAATATCTAGAAACATATTCCTCATATTAGATTAGATTGTGCCTTTACCCAAGCCACCAAAACCTCCACAAACGGGAGTTTAGAAGACTACCAGCTTCTTGATAGTGAAACATTTCCAAGTCTCAGGTTTATTTGTAGATAATTCTACAATAAGTATAGATAGAATATTGGTATAATGATTCATCTGACCGAGATTCTCAGCCTCATAGTTCATAAATGGGCTTCCCTTCTTTTGAGAGAATTACCACATTTAGTGTCTTTATGCACCGAACTATAGCCAGACTAATCAAAATATAGAGGTAGTTCCTCTGCTGTAGATATAAAACAGGTTTGGTAGTAACCTGAACTCAGATCATTTCACTATAAAGTTTCACTGATAATTTAGTTAATAAATCTTTAGTAATAAATAATATTTCTTTCATCAACCAAGATATATTATTCAAATATAATTAGGTTTTCTCATAAAAGGTGAAATATAGTTAAATTTTAATGTAATTAATAAATACAAAACTTGGCCCTATACCTAGACCACATTCCTCTTGGATAAGTAAATATGGCATGATCCGATGAAGAGTTTTATTGAATATTATATCATATTTTAATTAGAAGGAAAGTATGTATTTAGTTGGTTGTTTTAGTTCAATTATTTGTATATCATAATGAATATTAAAGATATAAGTTTATTGTGATTGATAATATATTATAGGCTTTGTTTTATGTTTTATTTTATATCTAACCCGAGTAAAATGGATGTTTAGGAGGTTTATTTTCAAGGAATTACAGGTAAATGTTATTTGATTCCGTTTCTACTGCTTACTAGAGTTTATTTTATCTATTTAATTTCCATACATGAGTACCTATCCTAACCTATTCTGGCTATATATTGTTCACAAATTAGAAGTCAAAACTTCATTTTTATCATTAAGCGTGTGGTGTGTAATGTAGACTTGACTGAGTGCAATGTCAAGTCTTCTAACTAGCCCTTGAGAAGAGTACGAGGTAGTAAATCTCGATTTTGTCCTAACCTAAATACTGTGTGGGTGCTTCCAATGACTAGCTCGAGAGCTGGGTGCCATGGACAGCCTACCATATAAATGTGGCTATGTATATTATAAATATATAAATAAAAGACCGACACCCTTGCTGACATCTCTCCACGAAATATCTACACAAGTCGTCGGAAGACTTTCTTCGACCCCGGGAACGGGTAAAGTCGAAGTGGGCCCGTCTCAAAGGTTATCCCATTCCTAGACTACCTATAATCAAGAGGGTATGTGTTCACGGCTACTTATCAGGCCGTAACACACAACCAAAATAAATTTTGGATTTCTAAGCACAGGGGGATTTATCGAGCTAAGTTTTAAGGTTATATTACAATCTTCACAATCCCAAGAATTTAATTTTAATTCACTACAATTTTACCCCAACAAATGTTACACAATTCACAACACAAATCTTTTTTCTAATTCAATCCCAGCAACTACGTTCTTTAATTTTAACTACCACTCTTCCAAAAAGGTACCCGGACCTTAGAAACCCTACAACAAATTGAGCAGCGTAACGACCTACTTCTTCAAAAATCTAACAACGAGTAATCCCGAGTAAGGTTGCGTTCCTCTATATATAGACAAAAGTCTTCAGATTTTATCAACATTCCAATCCATTCTTTATTTTCTACGCCATAAGTATCAATTTCACACTGTCTATTTTATGCCCCACCTTTCTCAATCCTACGTCATTTCGCCGATTTTTTCACAGACAAATCACGGACAAAAAGCGCGGACAAATCGCGGACAAAGTGCCGACAGCCCTTCTTATTGATTCAATTTACACTTTTCATTTTTCCTTTTGTTTTTATCCATTCTTCAACTTTATTGGCATGTTTTCATTTATTTCAATTTTGTGCTATGTATTTTTATTATATTTCGCAGACATTTTTTTGTGGACATTTTACGGACAAATTTCACGGACAAAGCACGGACAAATCGCGGACAAATCGCGGACAAAGCTCCGACAACATTTCTCATTGATTTAATTTATATATTATATTTTTTTAAATTTTCTTATCTTCTTTTTTGTTTGTTCTTTGTTTTAATAAGCTCACTCAACTAAGTATTCTGCCACTGATTGGGTTTTATTCTGCCAAATAATATTATTCTCGCTAATAACAGGATCGTTACGATACGGCCTGTTACAAACTCAACACTAATATTAATAACAAACCTTACACCTATTATATTAATGTACTCGTACTCAGGGTACTATACTAATGGCACTAGAATCTGCAGGAAACCCCAAAGTTTTTCAACTCCTATTTCACTGATCTCATGATATTATTTATTGATTTACTGTGTGTTAAAGACACATTGCATCAGTGCGTGTGGCTGATGCAATGCCTACTGTTTTTTAGATAATTATCTATTCCTCTTAAAATATATCATAGCATTACAATCTAGTCTAAGACTGTAATTTGACATTATTACTTTTTAATGGGTAGTGATAGTTTTAGATAATATGACATGTCGTCTTTGGTCTGAAATCTGGATTACTACCCATCATACTTAAATCATAATTTGCACTACCCCAACTCTTCCTGCTGGTGTCGTAAGAGGCGATTAAGGGATACCCACCGGGGGGCAGGCAGCAGCGCCCTCTGCAGAACAATTATACCAGCAAACTGCGATCCCCAACCTGCATGCCCTGCATGGGGATTAATGGGTATTACCATTCATAAGATAAATGCAGCAATGGACCAATACAGGCTGTTGAGGTTGAGGGTGCATGCATTTTCTAGAACAAAAATTATCTAATCTAGATGAAGTAGGCATCTATCAGAGTAATGCTTGTCTTTTTTATTAGTTTGAATGGGCCTGGCAGAACCCGAACAAGACAAAGCGACTGCAACACCTGAACCTCCGCAAGATACCAAGAAAAGAGACAGTCTATAAGTTCAACCTGAGAGTGCTGAGTGAGATGCTCAGAGTCGGGCCCTGGTGCCGGCTGCCGCTGCTGATACGGTGGCTGGAGATGGATTATGAAGAAGACTTTCCGGTAACTAAGTTTTTAATAACTCACTTTCTGCTATGCACATATTTTTCTATGGAAAGTTTCAAGTTTATTTCTGTCTGATGGACACTGATTTATGGGATGAAATACCTGTATCTGTCAATCAGTTATACCTAAATACATTATGCACAATCCACCCAATCTGAACAGTCATTTCAACTCGAAAAGGTAAGGAATCTCAATCCATCAAATTGGTATGAGTTACTTATAGCAATACAAAGTAGATCTTAGCTTCTACTACAAGACCTCTCCACCCAGGTTTTTTTTGTCAGTAGGTACCAATTTTCTGTAAAATATGTTTAGGTCAATGGATGTTCTTTGCATAATTTCAGGCTTAGAACTGATATTTTTTGAATAATTTTTGATTTTTTATCTAAATTAAGATCATACTTATCAGGGGATAAGGGGTAGGTAATCTAATCGATTAATGACACTGCACCTACCTACTATTTCGTAGGAAGCTACTTATACTTATGGTTATTTTTATAGATTCAAATATAGGTAGTAGTAGGTACCTTTAATCACACTATCACACTAATATTATAAAGGCGAAAGTTTGTATGGATGTATGGATGGATGGATGGATGGATGGATGTTTGTTACTTCTTCACGCCAAAACTACTATACGGATCTGGCTGAAATTTTGCATACAGGTAATTATAATCCTGGAATAAAACATAGGCTACTTTTTATCCCATAAATCTGTTCCCGTGGGATGAAAAACAACCGTTTATGTTTCCATAGGAACAACGCGTGCGAAGCCGCGGGGCACAGCTAGTATCTTATAAATCCTTATTTCCATTTCAGATTGAAAGAGCTCCACCAAGTCACATGCCATTCTGCCATGGCCCAGTCAAAAGCCGAAACCTTAAGAAAAACATACTACCCACAACACCACCTAACACCGAATGTCTTCTATGTTCCCGATACATAACTAACCATCTTAAAATAACCTGTCTTAATACCAGCTGTGAACTGATCTGTCATATAACCTGCTTAGCAGAACTAATACTATCACCAGGGGAATATGTCCCTACAGAAGGGGATTGCCCCTTTTGTGGGGTAAAACTTAAATGGGGAGATCTGATCAGGAAAATGAAAGGGTGTAAAATGGTAGATGATAAAAGTTCTGATGATAAAAATGATGTAAGTATGGATGATGATGTTAGTGATGACGATAATGTTGGGTTTAATGATGTTGATGATGTGAGAAGTGATGTTGGAAGTGATGAAAGTGATAATGATGTTGTTTGTGTAGAATCGAATAAAGTTAAAACTCCTCCTAAAGTTGTTGATTATCCTTCTTGGTTTAATGATTGCTAGCATTGATTTAAAAAGGGAAGATAGGTTAAGTTCTCCCAGCGCTTACTCAAAAATTGGCATGTGTTACAACTACACGCAAACACATACGCTCACACTTAGATTTCCAGTCCTGTGCAATACAAAGAAGAACAAAGACGGAAAGACGTATCTAGGACCGAAGTGAGACTGAGACAACAATATTTCACGCGAATCACGACCGCCCGTGCCGCCGGTCAGACGGTGACTGATGTGGGAGAACACAATTTTACACAATTTGAGGTTGCCACTTTCGAGCAACCAGTACCTCATCTTCGTTTTTAATAAATTATCAATGATTGCTAGGTATTAATTAATTTTAAGCATAATGTAGGTACTTTGGCTATTTGATTAATTTATGAATAAAAATACGTTTATGACTACAAAGTTCGTTTTAATAACAGTTCAAAGAGTGTTTGTTACATTAAAGTAAATCACCATTATTAATATCTATTACAAATAAATATTATGTAAATGGTAATCTACATCTGTACAATTATAGGTAACCTACTTAAGCTAAGGGGTTAGTCCACCTATACCGTATCCATCGAGCATGTAGAATGTTAGTAAACAAACCACGACACAATTATCAAAAATTCAGTTGCTGGGCGTCGAGTTTCGGATCGAATTGTAAGCAATATTTATTAAAGGAAAGATCTCAAATCGACTAGTAATGTAAATTACTCATAGAAGGACGCGCCAACAAAGTGTAGTTTAGGTTAAGTATGGGCGGTTTGTTTACTAACATTCTACATGCTCGATGGATACGGTATAGTTATACTATTAGATATACGATATAACGAAATGAACAAAAAAAACCGAATAGTCATACTGAGCGAACTATATATATATGAGAACTATAACTAAACGGATCCGATTATTTTAGATTGGGCTCGTCCATTTAATTATATTCGTAAATACACAATTGCAGCAGTAGATAGTTTAGAAACAAAAATAAATAAATAATAAAGAACCTACATACATTTTTACATAGACAGGGTGCCACGGAGAGCCTGTACTAACGAAAGGGGATGAATCTGGACTGGACATCGGGGGGTTAAATTTTGTTTTATGATTTTTTGTAATAGGTACCTACATAATTTCATGATAAAACACTGGTTTTGGTGAAAAACAAGCAAAATATTTGTGATCTATTTGTAATAAATAATAATGCAAAATTCCGTGAACATGAATGAGAAGAAAAAATATAAAGAAAAACGAAATTCTTATTATTATTACCTATATTCATTTGTTGATCCCCTCTTCGAGGTCCAGAATCACCCGTTTTCGGTTTAGTACACCAATTTTGTGGAACCCTGTAGGTATAATATCTACCTATTTACATACAAACTTTCTAAAGCAATACAGTGTCAGTCAATTTTACTTATGAGCCACATTTTAATAAGAGCCTACGTATTAAAAACGCTTACAAAATCATAATGCAAATAAATATGAATGCTTAAGGCGGTACCCCGAGGCGGAGGCACATTAGCGCCGCCGCCCATTTTATCTTATTATATTACCTACGTTGAAAGGAATTTTTAAAAAATGATTGGCCTGTTTAGATACCTAGCGTAAGCTTAATTTTTTTAATACCTACCTCTGTACCTGGTAGTTTTTTTAAGTTTAGAAAGAGATGCGAAAACAGTTTGGTGGCTTGGCAACAACGTGCAACTTCGCATCTCCTCCTAAACTGTACAAAAATAAAAACGATTACAGAGGTAAATATCTAAAACAAGCTATGATAGGTATCACAAACTGACCAATCAATTTTTGTTAATTCGATTGTTCAACGAAATAATGAGATAAAATAGGTGGCGGCGCTGGTTTGAGTCGGGGTACCGCCTTAAAGACAGCATGTACGAAAAGGGTGTCACTCGATGAAAGTAGGACGTTCTCTTTAGAACATAACGCCATACATAAACGTAGTAATAAAGGAAAATTATTGGTTTCGTCGTGCGACTATGCAGTATACGAATAAAACCGTCACACTAACCTGATTTAACATAAACAGCAATAAACTTAACGTACTTACAAAGTAATAACAGTCCAATAAATAAATGCATTTCATTTGGTAAATAATCACTAAGAATCAATAATCATCGAAAAATCCACCTTCGTCATCATCATCACCACCGAACAAATCATCGTCTTCTTCAGCTCCCGGCGGGACAAATGCGCCGTTCAACACTTCACTAATGGGCTCTTGGAAGCCCAGCACCTTCGCGAAACCATACACCAGCCGCATCACCACCAATCTTGTAAAATCCACTGGAGTCGTCTCTTTTCTTTGCAAAGTCAACTGCTTCTCCGTAGGGTAAGACAACCTCCTTTTCATTTCGCAAGGAGTTAGCATTCCCGCGAAAAGTATTAAAACTGTCAATGTCAAATATCGCGCCATTTTTACCGTCAATGAAATGTAGTTTTTTTTTAATTCACCGCATAATAAGCGTGGCTCGAGGTGGAAAGTGAAGAGACAAATGTGAGGCTAACGGTATGCGGCGTGAATGGAGTCGCGTGCCGCAGGGGCTGTGACAACTATTGTATGCGTGTGGGACGGTTTGTTTGCATTGGGAAAGTTGTTGACCAGTCAGTCGCTCTGCTCGCATAAGTCACGCTTGCTTACTTAGTAAATACATAGACGGTTTGCGAGCTTTTGCTTTTAATCCGGTCCGACATGTCGTATAGCAGTAGCCTAGGGAGTTCTAGTGACGTTTTCATATAAACTTAAAATTATCGGAATAATTAGGTACGTACCTACCCACTACTCGCAAAATACCTATCCGGTTACAATATAGCTGTTGTCATCCCATTAATTGAATTGAAAAATGATTAGGGTTTACCTTTTATTAAAGTCTATGCAGACCAGAAATGCGTCCTCTAATTTCAGCAATACCTAGTCACAATAAATAATTTTTTATAAGTATTTTAATTAGACTTTAAAAAGCTTTTCCTTGTAGGTAGGTACTCGCACATAAGCTCATTTACGTGTTACCAACTTGCCTAATGTAAACAAACCACCGTGGTCTCTTTTAGTTCGGTAAAGAAACAGTTACCGATCATATTGGACCGGGCACTCTGGTGAAAAGGAATTTCTTTTTTATAGTTTTCTTGCGACTAAAGACGAGTCATTAGTGGCAAGTTTCTTTTTTTACCTTTGTTAGCGTGATGTCACAATGCACACAAAATTTGTAGATAATGATTTATTTTCCTTGTCGTCCGAAAAAACGTGTTTTTGCAGTTGTGCTTTTTGGTTTCGAGATCTCGATCTCTGCTCTATTTGGACTATGCCAGTGCCAGCCACCCAAGACAGTTCGATTTTCTTTTTAAATTGTGGATTTAAGCGTTTCATTGAATAAGTGGTACGTTGGTACTTTTCTTTACAAAATCGGCTCAGATTGTTAGCCGACAAATAATGCTCTGGGTGCCCTCTAGGCAAGGAACATAAATACTAGGCGCCTCTAGGAAACAAAATACCATTGAGGGAAGGTAACGCTCATTCCAAGAATTGGTAGGTAGGTAAAGTTCGTTTTAATGTTTTTTTTCTGCATCTTCCTGAGCATTCTCGATGTTAAATCTGGACCTAGAACGAACCTACATACCTATCATATACAAAATAAATATTAGAAGAATAATATTTTACAACACTGGTAACTATCATAACACTTTCGTTCATAATTTCATTGGTCTCGTCCGTTTTCAAACTCGATTTTGAACCATTTTCGCTGCGCGTGTGCAATCATGCGCTGTAGAAGTTTGTGTTTTTTTAACCAACTTCAAAAAAAGGACGAAGTTCTCACTTCGACTGTATTTTTTATGTTTGCTACCTCAGAACTTTTGTTTGGGTGGTCCGATTTTGATGATTCTTTTTTTATATGAAGCTGGTGCTTCCCGTGTGGTCCCATTTTAATTTGGTTCAGTTCTGACAATGGGATCCATAAAAAAATATGAAAAAACTATATTTAACTATTTTTTATAGTTTTTTAAAACAAAATTAATGTGAAGAAAGACAAAATTATTGTTTTACCATTGTTTTCTGATATCGTTACTTAGCCATCGGTTTTTGATAAAATTCATTATATACCTACCGAATTCTTTGTTGACATAAAACATCTCGGATTCTAGAACAGTCAACAGACCTAGATTAAGCTCCAAGGAATAATAGAATGCACAGGTAGAAAGTGTGACATTACTGTGCTAATGATGCGGGGATCATGACGCGGCCGAGGACCCGTGGACCTACTAAGCCCCGTATTATGAAATCTCGTTCAGTCATCGAGCTACTCGTATGCTTTAGTGACGTTTATGTCATAGATAATTAATTTTGTTTTAAAAAACTATAAACCGACTTCAATTTTTACAGTTTTTTCATGAATTTTCATGGATCCCATTGTCAGAACTGAACAAAATTAAAATGGGACCACACGGGAAGAATCATGCAAATCGGACCACCCAGTCAAAAGTTCTGAGGTAACAAACATGAAAAAAAACAGACGAATTGAGAACCTCCTCCTTTTTTGAAGTCGGTTAAAAAGCGTCGCTCAAGCATAGATCGATGACTGAGCAAGCTTTCATAATACGGGCCTTAGATGCCGAGGGCCGAAACAGACCGCTGTTGATTTTCTATTGAAATCTATCATTAGAAGCCATTGATTTAAAAAGGGTTTTTAATAAATCAATGTTAGAAGCGAATGGTTTCCTTCTTACTATAGGCAGTTGTCCTACCAGTGGTGCCGCCGCCGCCGCCGGCGAGTAGGTAAGCGATTACTATTGGCTATTTTCTCTCTCAAGAAACGTAGTTACCTACTATACCTACCTACTCGTAGATATACATTTCGTGTACTTACCTGCCTAAAAAAAAAATCATTCGAGTATAATATGAAAACCTCTGAGGGGATTGATAATTTATTTGGTTAAAAAAAATACAGGCGAATTGAGAACCTCCTCCTTTTTTTGAAGTCGGTTAAAAATATAGCGGGCTGATAGCAACTGGACATTATCTGCCGAAGTAGAAGGTAATGGAAGAGTTTGAAGGAGGCCTACACCAGTCTACTGGTTGACAAAGGCGAGAAAGAAATTTGAAATTGAAGTAAATTTCAGAAATTTCGCGCACGTAGTATAATATAAATAATTTAGGGCGCAGCTAGTATAATATAATAAAACATAGGATAACGTAACGTAACTAGCGGTAAAAGTCACCTTGAAGAGTAAGGTAGGTACCACGGAGATATATTTACTTATTTTCTGATATCTGTGGTAGGTAACTAACCATACAGTCCCGCAACATCTGAAGTCAGCCTGTGCATCATTGAGAGGATATACAATATGAACTGCTAAGATTTTACGTTTACGTGATTCATCCTAAAATTAGAACGGCTGCACCAATTTTCACGAGTTTTTGCTAAAGTACCAACTCGATGATTTTACTTCCTAATGAAATAAATCAAAATCGGTTAATCGGGATTTTCGATCCAGATATCGCACCCATAAAATTTATAACGACGTGTTTCATGAGAAAATGACTTGATAAAATGATTGAATAAAATTATCATTATCTTAACACAAAGATGCGATAATTGGCAATTACGTACGCGAGCACACATTTCTGCTATTTAATAATTGTCGTAAAAACGAACTTGTTAATACATCACTTTCGATGCTCGCGTGATCTTTATGCAAAGAGCAATGATCGGCTGTGTAGTAGGTACTTACATGATAATGAAAACAAGTAGTAATTACGTAGGAATTTTGTTAGAAATTAATATTACATAGTTCGTCATTCTTACTTGTTTCCTAAGTCATTTGTGTTTATTATAACCGACTTCAAAAATAGGAGGAGGTTCTCAATTCGACTGTATTTTTTATGTTTGTCAGAACCTGCTCCAGAACTTTTCACTGGGTGGTACTGATTTTCATGATCCTTTTTTTATTTGAAAGCTGGTGCTTCCCGGTCAATAAAGAGATCGAGTTTTTGAATTTACGTCAACAAAAATTGCTATGTTCTCGCGGTCCGCACAAAATGGGTCGCCGGTCCGGATGCGGACCGCGTTCCGCCATTTGGTGACCCCTGGACTAGACCTAAGAAACTTGTCACTGTATTTTTTTTATAGGTTGCAGCCATTGATTTTTAAATGCAGCAATAGAAGTCAAATAAATCAATCGCATTTGTTAAAGAAGTTTAACAAATGCGTTTGATTTATTTGCGACGAAAAAAGTTAAAGTCTCTTATAACTCCAAGGTTTGCTGGAAGAAAACTCCTTTTCAGAGTTAAGCTCGCCTATGTACCTACATATCTTATTGAATAAGTTCATGCTTTGTAATAACTGTTTACTTAAAATAAAGAATTACAGAATTAAATAAGTACCCTAATCATTTAACAATAATGTTGTAAAAGTTATGGTTTCACATCACATAATCTACCATAGTGGACATAATGGTATATCATTATTATCTTCCTTGCATTTATATGTTCGATTAGAATTTGATCACCTCTGGCTAAGGACTTCTGAATGAGTATCTAGTTTCTAATCGATCCTTTGTCCTCTATTCACGGTAAACAAGTGACCAGTAGAGTCGACTAACGGAAGCGTATCCAGTCTATTGAATACGTTTTCGTTAGTAGACTACTGGTAGGAAGTTTAATATAACAATTCATTATTCAAAATAAATAAGAATGGTGTTCATAATCTCGTGTACATGAGACATTTTCTGTAGACTGATCACTTAATTCTTCGGTAATTCATTTGAGTTTGTTAATTAATACTCGTAATGTTGTGTTTTGTAAATAAAAAACTGGACCGAAATATTTTTGATGGGGCCGAAGTGTGCCAAATATATAATTTCTATACAAGTTGTTTGCCATTAAACTTTACATCAAAAAGCTTTATTAAGGGCAGGGTTGGCATGATTAAAACGAGTTGTTTTAAAACACGTGTTTTAAACAGTGTTTAAAACAGTTTGAAATAAAACTATGTTTTTTATTAAGTGTCAACAGGACGAAAAAAACAGGCTTTAAAACTACCTGTTATTGCTGATGAATGGAAATAAATCCAAACGAATAAATATTTAGAACTCTAAATAGCTTTAAATAAATTAACAAGTGGAAAATCTCTATGTTGGCCGTTTTATACACTGTACACTGCATGCATAGGTAACCTGCGGGACTTTATTGGTGGGGCAATAAAGTCCCGCAGGGAAAGTCCCTATGTCGGCCGTCGAAAGAAAGTAATTCACTGGATTAGTGGGTATGCCCCCGTTCTCTCACTAGTTCTCTACCAACCTACCTACACTACACCACATACAAGGTGTATGTAAAGTGTTTTGTATTGATTAATCATTATAATATTTTTTTGATAGTTAGATTAAAGATACTGAGATACTCAACAAAAAGTAAATATTAATCGTTTTCTTAATTTTTACTAATGTGAATTAGGAAATATGTAGTTTAGAAATGGCTTAAATATTTTATTATTTGCTATACATAATCGATTTAAAATTGATCCTTAAAGGTAAAAGTAAAAAAAAACAAATAAAACACTTGTTTTAAACATTTTGAACAGTTTGATTTATAAAATATAAAAAAAACTGTTTTTTTTCTAACCCTGATTAAGCGCTAACCTAAGGATTTACGTAGGAATTCGCAGATTTTCATTCTAACGCTAATTTAACCACGAAATCACAATACGTTGACCAAACAATATTTCGCCTACGCTAAAGTTTACCTGAAGTTTTGTCTACAAACAGTATCGGATATCAGAGAAAGTTGACGCTTACTCACCGCTTGGTTCAGATTGTCATTTTTGGACTGGACCTGATTTAAATGAGGCGGATTATGTAGGTTAATTATATTTGATACGACTAGGTATTTGTTTGCGTTATACTCGTAGCTTGACGGCCATTGCCTGCCAGCAGTGGCGCGGCTTGTCCATAATACGTCACCTCCACAGCTTTATTAACGGACTTCAAAAAAGAAGGAGGTTACCAATTCGACTGTAATTTTTTTTGTTTTTATGTTTGTTACCTCAGAACTTTTGACTGGGTGGGCCGATTTTCATGATTCTTTTTTTATATGAAAGCTGGTGCTTCCCGTGTGGTCTCATTTTAATGTTGTTCAGTTCTGACAATGGGATCCATGAAAATTCATGAAAAAACTATAAAATTTAAATCGGTTCATAGTTTTTTAAAACAAAATTAATTATATTGGTCCACTTCTGGACGCAGGCTTACCCTGATAAGCGCCTTTGGCTTTTCTTTCTCTTTTATCGGGGTAATGATCGTACTCGCTGGGCATGCGGGTTGTAGAAATTGTTCTGCAGCCCGCTCCCGGTGGTTATCCCTTAGTCGCCTATACGACCGCGGGAAGAGCTGGGGTGGTGCAAATTCTAAGCCGGTACCACCAGTTACGCACTAATATGTAAAACTACTAGTAGTTGAACTAATAACTAATATGCCTAGCTAGAGTCGGGCTCGTTTATTTATTTATTTTAGGTAAGTATCTTATAGAAAGTCGGCCATGATCGATAATATTCACAAGCTTTCGTTGTTTCACATCAAGATCTAGAAAATTCTCATCCTGTAACTTCTTTAGATAAAAACTAAGTTTCTAAAACAAATCTATAGCGTTTCCTCTGGCCTTAAATACATTCTGATTGCATATTTCTCGCATTGCAGAAGTGCATGGCTTAGTTATTAACTTATTATTATTTTATTACAAAAAATCAATACATAGGTACTTCACATTATACACGAATCAAGTAATCAGTTAATCGCACTAGTCACACTAGTATTATAAATGCGAAAGTTTGGATGGATGGATGGATGTTTCTTACCTCTTCACGCCAAAACTACTGAACGGATCGGGCTGAAAATTTGGATACAGATCGTTCTTATCCTGTAATCAAACATAGGCTACTTTTTATCCCATAAATCAGTTCCCGTGGGATAGAAATCACCTTTAAACGTTCCCATAGAAATAACGCGTGCGAAGCCGCGGGGCGCAGCGGTAAGTAATACCTCTATGTAGATATGTATCTAATGTATCTATTAGCACTGTAGGTATCTAACAGCTATGAATAAGGAAACGAAAATGAATAAAATCACTATAAAACTAGATTCGAGGTCGAATTTTTCAAATTATTATTTTTTTCCTGTAATTTTACTGTGTTTTGATTTGATCTAACGTTGGTTGAAGGCACTAGGTAATTGTTTTGTGGCCAATGTAGACTCGTAGAAAGCCAAATCTCAGTAAAAAAAGTTAGGTACCTAGTATATAATTTTAATTACTTCGTATTCACCTGTACATTGCACTTACTCGGAGTTTCGCCAAATAATTATGTATAGGCAACTTTTCTACCAGCAGCGTAGCATGCGAAAGTTTGTATGGATGTATGGATGTATGGGTGGATGGATGTTTGTAACCTCTTCACGCCAAAACTACTGAACGGATCGGGCTAAATGTTTCTATGGAAATGTGGGTGATTTCTATCCCACGATAACTGATTTATGGTATTAAAAGTAGCCTAGGTTTCATTACAGGATTATGCAAAATTTCAGTCCGATCCGTTGATTGATTTTGGCATGAAGAGGTAACAAACATTCATCCATCTAAACTTCTTTCGCATTCGTAATATGTATTAGTGTGATGTACCTACCTACATTAACACCTAGGTATAGGTAGGTACTAGTTGTTCTCCGAACAGTAGACCTCGCGGACACTAACTTTTTTAAGCTATTGCATAGCTTCTATCGCGGGCCTTGAGCGCGGGGACCGAATCCAGAAATTCCGTAACGAAAAAACCTTGACGTTTGTCTCTTTAGTTCAGCAACTCGCCTCTAGATGGCATTGCAATAGCTTTACCGCGGCAGTCCCGTCTTTTTTTAACAAATACTTACGTAATAAGATAATTATTTTATTAAACACTAATAATAATAATAATAAAACTTATTTATGCCAAAAATCCTGATCAGATGTAGATACTTACCATTTTTTATGAGAATTATGATTTTATGATTATTTGTTGCCTTTCAATTAAAAATATACCTAATCATCGAAGTCAGATTTCTAAAAGCGGAGATATTCTAAAGCCCCCTTTTTGCCCCCCTGCATTTTTGGGAAAGTACCTACGCCTTTAATCCGACAAAAAAATTATATAAAATCGTAGAATCTGTATACTAGATTTCGTAATGAACGATTGTAAAATACGACCAGTACGGACATACTGACAAAGAGAAAAAAGTCTAGTTGCAGTAGAAGAGACCTTTGTTCACTAACGTTCACTCGGTCAATTACCTATATTTTTGTTGCTGATTTTTTAAGTGTTTGACATTTCAAAAATCAGCAACAAAAAACATCTCGTACCTTAGTTACCTATTTGCCTATAACAGGTTCCCTATACAACCATACCTACTTTTGTTTAGAAGTAGTATAGAATCTTAACATAAAACAAAGTATGAAGCAACTTTGTGTTTTTGCTTCTCGTCCACGATCCTGACATAGAGGCATGAAGACATCAGACATTATAATTAGGTAAACCAAACAGATATAGGGTGATTCAACTAATCTACTGGTGGTAATGGTAAGTGACGCTGGGAAAAAAACTTGATTTTACAATTTTCTAGGTTCTGCTTTGGATACAATCTTTTTTGTTTTTGAGTTTTTGAGAGTATTAAACTCAAGAGACTAAAACCACAAACAACAATGTGATACCTAACCTCCAAAACACAATTGATTCATAGTTTAGCAAATAACAATGTTCGCAAAACATCTTATTCGCTATCAAAATTACTTGTAAACCATAGAAAATAGTGGTTTTATCAGATAATACGGGTAACCGTATTATCTGATAAACCTAAATACCTATAAGTGCGTAAACTTTTATGTGTTAAGATTTATTAGTCCAAGTGAATTCTAATCTAAGTACTTATACATACTTCTATACTAATATTATAATCTTTATAAGATTTCATTGTTTGTTTGTATTGAATAGGCTCCGAAACTACTGGACCGATAAAAACAATTCTTTCATCATTAGAAAGCTTACTTTTCAGGGAGTTTATATTTTATCCCGGGAACTACGCAGGTGAAACCGCGCGCCGCTGCTCTAATATCATATTATATCTATATCACCTAATAACTAAATAGGGACTGATATTACACCGCATTTTCACTTTTAAAGTTTTTAGCTTCTGTTTTGTTTATATGTTTTTTTTTTTTTTTTTTTTATCAGTAATAGTCCTTCGTTTGACCGCAATCTCACAATTCTCACATGATGGAAAGCGAAGATGCGGCCGACGAAGAGGTTTTTTATTGGTTCCTCGATTTCTTCGTCAAATATGTATAGAATCACTCAATCATCAATCGACCGATTTTGAAAATCATTTCGCTATTGTATAGAAAAGGATCTCGAAGTCCAATATAAAAACGGAGGTATCGGTGTGGTCCTGTAAAACTTTAAAAACAGTATATAAGTATATAAAAACAGTTTATATTAATAAAAAAAAACAATTTAGGTACCTATAGTAGATATATAGAGAATGATTCCGAGGAAACCTATGAGTGATTTGTTTATTATAAATAAACTCACCCTCTACATTGTTCGTAAAGATACCTCCTAAGGTCCCTTAGGTAGAACAAGCCACGACTAACACAAAAACTAGTTTTTAACAAGATATTATCTAAACTACTTACGTCCCTACACATTACATACATATACGTAACTACCGCGCTATTTGCTCTCGGTCAAAAACCTAACCAGTCGTCTTGAAGCTTTTAAGCCGGCAACATGCTTCTTTTTTACATTGTGACGGGTTTTGTAAGTAAATTTATCCATAACTAGCTTTTACTAGCGGCTTCTCTTAGCCAGTGTCTTGGGGATGCTTGCGACCAGTATTAGATATCAGTTGGGCTACCTGTAAATTGTTAAAATGAAATAATATCCCGAAATTATTATTAGTATTATTGAACTGGTATTTATCGCGTATATTTTTCTATTTGTCCTGACGTTTTAGCAGGTTTACACTGTCGTGGCCGTTACAATGTGTTTAGTTAGATCGCTTAAGTTTGCAAATTTAATAATAAAAAAAAAAAATTGTATAGGACTTGAATCCGCATTTCCGATATTATTTGATTTCTTAGAAATTACCCAACAGGGTAAAAATAGGTAATACCAAATCTTTATTTTGCAGTTAGCTCATTTGTTTCAATTGTTAATACTAACTATATACATGGTTCTAATTTATTTTTATTATTTGTTAGTAATTTTCCTCTATAATTAGGTTTCACTTTACGTCACTATTTAGCTTTGTGCAAACCATTTATCAAAATTTGATTCTTAGCACAACCTTATTTAAATGTCAAATTATTATTAACTTTAACGTATTTGTATAGTTTTACAACACTAATCATAATTAAGTCGTATACTTAAGTTAGGTAAACTAGCGCCGCCACCTATTTTATCATTAAGATTTTATCTCACTACACTAGGTTTAACTGAAATGAAATTTATCGTAGAAACTGTGTACAAACAAGCTCTCAGGAGCTAGGCGGAAACAACAGTTTATCCATTAATTATGGACGTACAATACTTAACTAATTTATGGATTCAAGAATTTATTATTATCATGAAAACATTTTTCTAACAGCCACACTCGTAGGTAAGGAGTTTTGTCTTCAATTTACTAGTAGGTAGTTCTCAAAAGCCTCTAGGAATTTTATTATAAACTTTTACTGTCATGGTAGAGCAGTTTTTCCCACTTAGCGTAGTTTTGTGCGAAGGGCGGGCAATACATGTATATAATATAAGCCTAGTGGGATCTCTATTTTTAACCGACTTCAAAAAGAGGAGGTGGTTCTCTATTCGAATGTTTTTGATTGCGGTGGTGCGATTTTCATGATTCTTTTTTTATTTGAAAGCTGGTGCTTCCCATGTGAACCCATTTTAATGTCGTCCTGTTCTGACAATGGGATCCATATAATTGAAGTCGGTTTATAGTTTTTAATTAAACAAAATCAATTATTTATAACGGAGTTATTTTTATCTTTATACATGTAGGTATAAGAACAGTAAATAGAAATAAGGCCAACATCTGCGGTTAATGCAGTGTTCATTCATTTCAGCGCATGATTTTAGTATTTCCTAATATTGTTTCAACCCCATGCCTACAACCTAATTGTCTATTTATCAAAATGTGTCGACAAACAGGAACCATCAATTTCATAGGTATGGGACAGGAAGTTTTAGTCTACATTTTAGTATTTTTGCAAACTTAAAATTTATAAATTCAAGTCTTTGCAAAATCGACATCTTAGGATTGATTCAACACTTTGGGTAATTAAATTATACATTTGGGTAATTAAATGACTATTTATCGGGTATTTATCGCGTACCTTTGTTATATAAATAATCATTTAATTATGTTAACAAATCCCGAAAGTTTAAAAAGTTTTATACATTTGGGTATTTCAACATTTTGCAAAATCAACCGAATGGGCCTAATTATGATTAGTGTGTTGTCAGACCATACAAATACGTTAAAGTTAATAATAATTAGACATTTAAATATTGTTGTGCTAAGAATCATTTTTTTATAAATGGTTTACACAAAGTTAAATAGTGACGTAAAGCGACTGTGTCTTTATTGACATTTAATTTGTTAGCCAGCAATTTCCAATTGATATGTTTACTGATTAGCAATTTTATTTTATACCAAGCGATCTCATTTCGTCAGTTTTATTATTTCATCCAATCTTCTTATCTATACTTAGGTATAGGTAAGAAGGTATCTTACTTACTACGGTACAAAAACAACTAGGTACATACTTTTAAGTTCAACCCAAACACTCTTCAAGTTTATGTACCTTTATTGCTTACTTTTTTGCGAACTGGTATTTTATTACCTAAACGTAGGTCGTAGGCTGAACGTTCATAAAATTGATTGGATATTTTGTTCTCCTTATCTAAAAATGTAATGATTGATTGGATTATAATAGACTAGCTGCGCCCCGCGGCTTCGCACGCGTAAAGGTGATTTTTATCCCACGGGAATTGTTTTATGGGATAAAAAGTATATATAGCCTATGCTTGATTCCGGGATTAGAATTACCTGTGTGCTAAATTTCAGCCAAATCCGTTCAGTGGTTTTGGTTTGAAGGAAGAGGTAACAAAAAACCATCCATCCATCCATACAAACTTTCGCATTTATAATGTTAGTGTGATGTGATGTGATAGTGTGATGTGATGTGATAGTGTGATGTGATGTGATTAGTGTGATAGTGTGATACATAATGTTTCTTTTATAGTGCTAAGGCTGGTGCTAAGCCACAATCAGTTAATGGCGGCGCTAGAGTCTGTAGAAAGACCCAAAGATTTTCGACTCATCGTCAGCCACTTGCTCATGCATTCCCGTACTGCGTGCGGGGTATTTTATTACGTCGAATTGCTGTCGGATCGGAAACTTTTGACAAAACTAAATAGCTGTTAAAGTGCCGTTGGAATAGAATTCAAATTCGAATGTGACGTTTTCGCCTCGGAAATGAATTGAATGGATTAAAATACCCCTGCTGAGGGGGGAGGTTGAGGGTTTGTCGATTGTATTTTTTTGGATTATTATCTATTTTCTTAGATACTTTATAAGAATAAGAAATCTTTATGTGACATTGCAATTGAAACTTAGCGTATATTTCACAATGTCCGAATATAATCCAATTAAGCTATTTGTTACTTAACCATTGGACAAATATCAATATTACGTTTCACGACTATCAAATATCGCTAACTGTTACATAAACTTTTATCCTCCAGATAATTTATGTGCTATAGTTATTCACCTCATCCTCAACAGCCTATATTGATCCACTGCTGGACGCAGGCCTGCCCCCTGATAAGCGTCTTTATTGGCTGTTATCTCATGGAACCCCCCATGACCATAATCCCCACGCTAGGTATGAGATGAAAGCCAATCATGCGCTATGAGGAGGCCTGCGTCTAGCTGTGAATCAATATAGTCTGTTGAGGTTGGGGAGGTTGAATAAAATATTTATTCAATGTAATGTAATATATCAGTTATGGGTCTCACAGACTGACGTGGCGCATCGCGGTCAGTACAATTTGACAACACCTTTTCAAATTTACCCTTTATTTAGTACCCACCTGTATAAAACAAGCTCTGCTTAGTTTGGGGCTTCATAATGCTGTGTAAATTTTCTAGCATTATTTAAAACATATTTTATATTTCGGTTCCAGATAGCAGTAGCCTCGGCGACGGCTCCATACAAGGTCCTGTCTGATGGCAACAAGATCCCCACAGTGGCACTCGGTACTGGCAGGGGCACCGCAGCTCCAGGGGTAAGTTGAAACTATCCGATGGCAACAAGATCTCCACAGTGGCACTCGGTACTGGCAGGGGCACCCCAACTCCAGAGGTAAGTTGAAACTATCCGATGGCAACAAGATACCCACTGTGGCATTCGGTACTGGCAGGGGTACCGCAGCTCCAGCGGTAAGTTGAAACTATCCGATGGCAACAAGATCTCCACAGTGGCACTCGGTACTGGCAGGGGCACCGCAGCTTCAGGGGTAAGTTGAAACTATCCGATGGCAACAAGATCTCCACAGTGGCACTCGGTACTGGCAGGGGCACCCCAGCTCCAGAGGTAAGTTGAAACTATCCGATGGCAACAAGATACCCACAGTGGCATTCGGTACTGGCAGGGGCACCGCAGCTCCAGGGGTAAGTTGAAACTATCCGATGGCAACAAGATCCCCACAGTGGCACTCGGTACTGGCAGGGGCACCGCAGCTCCAGGGGTAAGTTGAAACTATCCGATGGCAACAAGATCCCCACAGTGGCACTCGGTACTGGCAGGGGCACCCCAGCTCCAGGGCTCCAGAAATCATGATCAACATAAATGCAAATTGAAGATAAATAAATAAATAAAAATCTGTAGGTAAAATAGTTTTTTTTGAAATGTTTATTGAAAGATCTCAAATCGATAAGTAATGCGTATTTTGCGTACTTTGCGTAGCTTTATAAAGATGCGGCAACATTGTGAATTTTAGGCTGAGTAAAGGTAATGTTTGTAAATAAACAAACATTGTACTTTTCGCTGGAATATAGGTTTCAGACCGCTGTGCTTTGTAGATTTGACGCGAGATCACAGTTCGGGGCGAACCACTAGTGTTAGTAGATTTTCTATGTAGTTTGCAAAACCGCAACCATTAACCCACAAAAGCTCTCACGATAGCTCTGTGGTTGCGGTTTGCGATAAGCTTCTAACTGTCACACCAATTTTCCGGCTCTCATTTTCATTCACTGTACCCACAAAGTAAAATAGGTACTGATACAATGTCCCAAATACTTAACACATTCAGCGCCAAGCCTTGTTTCGTTAATTTCCGTGTAGGTACCTGAAAAATAGGACACTGATATTCAAAAGATGATATTTTTTTTTTAATAACCGATACTTACCAAGTATCAAAAAAAAAATTCGCTAGCCCAGAGAGATTTAACTTTTGCCTATAAAATGTATTGAAAGTGTGTGCTGTTTTGACAAATCATTTTGACTATCTACACAGCCGACTAAAACCCGACTGCGCCAGAAGCGGGTTTCGAAGAATTCCCTCCTTCTGCTCACAGGTGCATTCGTGCACCTAAGGCGTAACCTCCATGCCCTCTCGTAGCATCTGGCGACAGCCCAAGCCGAGGCTCGCACTTAAGTCATCTTCGTGTAATGTATTGACGTCACTCATAAGGAAACTGAAAACCAGCGCAGTATTGGGCAAATGCCGACTATACATATACTGCAAAATGCTGAGCTAGGGCACGAGCTAGGGTCCCTTTTTACCCAATGTAATGTAAGATTTAAGTACCTACTGATTAGTTTTATTTATCCTGTTAATTATTGTATGTACCACTCCTTCTGTATTGGGTAAATACATTTTTTTTTTATCTTTTTATCTTATGTAAGTGGTGGCTTTTGTGCGTATCGCCCCAACATAATTTTACCGGCGAGGCGCCGGTAGAATTATATTAAAGGAGGAACGAGGAAAAAGATTCACGATATAATTAAATTAAAGGAGGAGATCTCAATACTCTGCCCGCCAAGAGTCCAGTAACGCTGTCATTGCCATCTGCGGTCAACAGTAATGATAATAAGTCAGTAATCGGTAATAAATAAAAAAAATCAATCACTAGCCATGATTGTTAAAATAATAGCATCAACATTAACATTGCAGGTTCCAAGCTCCGAGGTCCGAGACGCAGTTATCTGGGCGATTGAAGCTGGCTACCGTCACATCGACACAGCTGCTGTGTACGGCACAGAAACGGAAGTCGGACAGGGGATTAAAGATGTTATAAGCAAGGGGATCGTGAAGAGAGAAGATCTGTTTATTACCACTAAGGTAAGACCTATGATGGCCAATACTGTAGAGTCTACAGTACGTTAGTGGTCAACCCGTTGTCTACAGTGTAGACAACGGGTTGACCACGGTTTGTCATGATGCCGCATGAGAGAGTCGGTAATATTCAAACCCAATCTTTATACGCGATCAAAACCCAATTATTAATTTAAAAAATTCGTCACATATTAGAAAAAATAAATAGAATTAAGTACAATGGTACTTACAGAATATCACATCACACTAATATTATAAATGCGAAAGTTTGTATGGATGGATGGATGGATGGATGGATGTTTGTTACTTCTTCACGCCAAAACTACTGGGCGGATCTGGCTGAATTTTGTACACAGTTAACTCTAATCCTGGAATCAAACATAGGCTACAACAAAATTTTTATCCCATAAATCAGTTCCCGTGGAATAAAAATCACCTTTAAACGTTTCCATAGGAACAACGCGTGCGAAGCCGCGGGGCGCAGCTAGTTTAAAAATATATTAATGATAGTACTTACCTATATTTATTGAATTGTATTAATAAATTAACTTATAAAGCTATAAAAAATGCTCTGCCAAGAAAATAAAAACCCCTTTGGGCGAAACCTTACCGTTTATCATTGATTTATTAAAAACGAGGATGAGGCACTGGTTGCTCGAAAGTGGCAACCTCAAATTGTGTAAAATTGTGTTCTCCCACATCAGTCACCGTCTGACCGGCGGCACGGGCGGTCGTGATTCGCGTGAAATATTGTTGTCTCAGTCTCACTTCGGTCCTAGATACGTCTTTCCGTCTTTGTTCTTCTTTGTATTTCACAGGACTGGAAATTTAACTGTGAGCGTATATGTGTTTGCGTGTAGTTGTAAAACATGCCATTTTTTGAGTAAGCGCTGGGAGAACGTAACCTATCTTCCCTTTTTAAATCAATGCTGTTTATGTTCTGTTTCCAGCTCTGGTGTGACAAGCATAGGAAGAACCAAGTGGTGCCAGCGCTAAGTGAGTCCCTCAATAATCTGGGACTCCAGTATGTTGATCTGTACCTTATTCACTTCCCTGTGGCTACTCAGGTTAGTTAAATCAAATCAAGAATTTCTATAAATACAATAAACGTACCTACACTTAGAAAACGTCAAGTTATTTGTATTTGTATTTGTATTTATTTATTTACCATTTATAACATTGGTCGTCAGAAATTACAAAATACAAGAAATGTCAGAAATTTAACAATTTGAAAAGTAAAACGCAGGAAGACAATTCATTATACAAAATGAAAAACTTTTTACAATATTAAAAAAATACTCAAAATAAACAAATTTCAATTAATTCCAAACTTTCGTATTTATAATATTAGTGTGATTTTTTTCAGATGAGCGGCACTCCAGATGACATAGACTACGTGGAAACCTGGGCGGGCATGGAAGAAGCACAAGAGCTGGGTCTGGCGAAATCCATCGGGGTTTCCAACTTCAACATATCCCAGATTGACAGACTGCTGGAACTTGGAACTGTTCCTCCGGTTGTTAATGAGGTTGAAGTAAGTAATGGTACATTGTTACCCAAGGGATGAAAGTAACTTATGTAGTCTTAGACTATCTTTTGAACATCTTACTGTACATTTTTACCTACTGCTATTTTATTTGCTGTTAAGTTTTATTATCTAAATCCTTCAGTTTTATTAGTATTTTTTATACAAGTTTCTGTCCACGGCATTCTCTTTTTCATCGATCATCTATCAGGAGCGTGAGTCTATTTGACTTTAGCAACGAAACGTGATCGACACGTCTCCTTTTTGTATGGGGATTTGCGTAGTTCCCTGTTTGCACAATAGAGGCGCGCGCTTTACTAAATTGTTTAAAAAGAGATGTTCACGTCTCGTTACTGAAGTCAAATAGACTCACCTCAGTATTGAAAGGGTCAATGTTCAACATCCTGCTGAATTCATTAAGAGTTCCATTCGCTCGTACTATGTGTACTTGACGACCTCTGTGGCGCGGTGGGCGAAGGTCCGCCTGCGACGCAGGAGGTTGCGGGTTCGATTCCCGCCTCGGGACAAATATTTGTACGATCTGCAGATATTCGTTCAGGGCGTTCTGGATGTTTTTCTATGTATAATAAAAAATATCTATCTATGTAGTGTATTATATAATGTATATCAGTTATCTAGTACCCATAACACAAGCTCTGCTTAGCTTGGGGCTAGATAATGCTGTGTGAATTGTCCAGCATTATTTATTTATTTATTTATTTATTTATGAATTTTGTCTATAATTAGTTCCAAACATGTTGGACATGTAGTAGGGGGTTGTACCTAAACTACTTACTCGGTCGGTACATTGAAGTGTAATTTGCTAAGAAATTCAGGGCAATCAACATCATTCTTAATTTGAATGCGATAAATGAAATATTAAATAATTGAAACTCTTTCACAGGTAAACCCAACGCTAACCCAAGTACCATTAGTATCCCACATGCAAGCTAAAAACATAACTGTCATGGCGTACAGTCCATTCGGTTTCCTGGTGTCCCGCAAGGACAAGAATCCGCCACCGCCGAGACAGGACGACCCTTTCTTAGTGAGCTTAGCCGAGAAATATAACAAGACTACTGGACAGATTGTACTGAGATATTCGGTAAGGAAAATAGTTCCTACATCTAGTGCCCAGTTCCTATAGAGTGTGTATTTCCGCACAAAGATTTAAATCATTAGATACTACCTTACGCCTAAAAACTGGCATTTTCTTAGAATGCGTGCGTCAACAAAAAGCCGACGAACGCACTCTATTCGTAGATAAAATTAGTGTTTATGTCAATAAAGCAAACTGTTATTATTGCTTTTTATTATGCAATCACATAGCATGAACTTTTGTGAACAAGGATACCACAAAAACACACTTTCCACTGATTCGAAATAACAGAAACAAGTTTGTGATTCCACAAACTTCGTTTGGAAACAAACACGGCGCGGTCTCGTCTGACTACAGAAAGGGCTTATCGTACGGTTTAAATCATTGGGCCCTCATATGGGATATCATATGGCGGATTCGCAGTTGACTCGCTTGCAGAGTCTAGCCTACAAAGCCTCGATCACTGGCGGCACGTTGCCAGACTGTCAGTGTTCTACAAGTACCACTTTGGTGATTGTGCGCAAGCATTGTACAACCTTATCCCATCTTCTCCCTTCCACCATAGGACCACCAGACGCACAGAATCATACCACCCATTCCTGGTCGACATAACACAGTATCGAATCAAACAATTGTGCTCTACTTTCATAATATCCACAGCCAAAGAGTGGAATGAACTTCCTGCGTCTGTTTTCCCATTAGAGTACAATCTTGGAGTCTTCAAATCTACGGTAAATAAGTTCCTCCTGGAAAAGCGTGCTCCATCTTAGGCTACATCTTCGCTTTCTTAAGTGAAATGGTAGACAAACGCTAAATTATAAAAAAAAAATTGTACGTTACATAAGTAAAAATAACACGTAAGAAATGGATTTCCATACAATTTTCTCTCCCGCCAAACGCGTCCAGGGATTTCAGAATTTAGAAATCAATAACGTTACTTTAATAGGCTATAAATTATTATCTTAGAAGAAATATTCTTGATTGATATTGTCTTTACTTAATTTTTTTGTCCACTTGTGGAAGAAATAAGTGAAAAAGAAACAAATGTCAGCATTATCTGGATTTAAATGTAATTACAACATCTCGAACTAGATGGCGGGACATTAAGCAGACAATTCGATGAAGTCCGCCGACGCGTCGTTTGTGTTAGCCAAGATCGGACGTGAAATTTTCCCCCTTACAAAAAATCTGCAAGGGGGAAAAATGGAATATGGATATGGAATAACCCAAATACACAATAAACGAATCATCATCAGCCTATATTAGTCCAGTGCTGGACATAGGCCTCCCCTAATGAGCGCCATAGCGCCCTGTCTTCAGCTTCACGCATCTAGCATCTGCCTGCAGTCTTTCGCAGATCGTCATCCCACCTGGCCGGAAGGCGCCCTACACTACGTTTGCCGAGTCGCGGTCTCCACTCAAGAACTCGTTTACCCCATCGGTTGTCAGTTCTTCGCGAAAATATGGCCTATGAAAATATGGATAAACGAATCACACTAATATTATAAATGCAAAAGTTTATATGGATGGATGGATGTTTGTTACCTCTTCACGCCAAAACTACTAAACGGATCGGGCTGAAATTTTGGATACAAGTAGTTTTAATCCTGGAATCAAACATAGGCTACTTTTTATCCCATAAATCAGTTCTCGTGGGATATAAATCACCTTTAAACGTTTCCATAGAAAAAACGCGCACGACGACGCCCTGGGGCGCAGATAGTTATTTATAAAACCTAGTTTATAACTAAAGTAAACCAAGTTTTATTTATTACAATGAGCCTTGTCAGTGTTTAACTTTGAAATGCGTCTCACGAGCGACACGACCACAACCTTTGTTTTAAATGTCAGTTATAAGAAAATGATGTGATTCTTTTGCAAATCGAAATTGAGGTAACTTCTTGAATACATAATAGATGTGTTGTTGTATTGTGACACATAATTTATCTAATTACAAAATGATTTGCTTCAATTTTGTAGATTTTGTTTGAGGATAATTTTTGAACATTTACTAGCTTCGGCCGCGGCTTTGTATTGACAAATAATTGATTTTGTTTTACAAAACTATAAACCGATTTCAATTTTTATAGTTATTTCATGGATTTCCATGGATCCCATTGGCAGAACTGTACCAAATTAAAATGGGACCACACGGGAAGCACCAGCTTTCATATAAAAATAATCATAAAAATCGAACCACCCAGTCAAAAGTGCTGAGGTAACAAACATAAAGAAAACAGTCAAATTCAGAACCTCCTTCTTTTTTTGAAGTCGGTTAAAAAGTAGCTAATGTTATTCGTAGCTAATGTAAGTATTAAATGTACCTCGTTCTAAATCAGGAATAACTGACATTATAAAACTACTTGAAAAATGCATGCAAATACGCGTCCAGAAGCCAGTAATTAAAAAAACAATCACACTAACTTTTATCCCATAAATAAGTTCCCATGGGATGAAAATCACCTTTTAACTTTTCCATAGGAACAACGCGTGCGAAGCCGCGGGGCGCAGCTAGTTTAATATATTACCCTCCTCCTGTCGTTGAAGACTTTGATAATATATAATACCTAGTATTTCATCACCACGATGCAGATTTTGCCTATTGCGGTGACCGGACATTAAAAACTAATTATTACTATAGTAGTAATTTTGTTAAAAAACCAAAAACTATTATTTTGTGCTTGTCTTAGTAAGGAACCTCCTTTGCGTCCAATTGGACGACATAGGCTGAAAAATATGGATAAACTAAAAAAACAGTTAAAAGTGTAAGCTGAATTAAGGCCCATACACCAGCGAAAGTGGCGCCCCCAACTATTATATCTTATTATTACGTTGAACGCAGGAATTTTTAAAAATCCTACGTTCAGTTTGTGGTATCTATTATAAGCTATTTATTAATGCCTCTGTAATAGTTTCATTTTGTAAAGCTTAGGAAGAGATACGAAGTTGCGCTTTTTGGCCACCAAACTCTATTTTTGCATCTCCTCCTAAACTATATGAGATAAAATTATAAAAGAAGTATTAAAAAATAGCTTATAAAAGATACCACAAACTGAACGTAGGATTTTTAAAAATTCCTATGATTAACGTAAAAATATGATAAAATAGGAATTGCTGTCAGATTGGCTCGGGTATGCGCCTTAACAATAACAATTTTGTTACAGATAGAGAGAGGCGTGATTCCTATTCCGAAATCCACGAACAAATCCCGTATCGCCCAGAACATAGACCTCTTCAACTTTGAGTTGACTAAAGAGGAAGTGGATCGGATCAGTGCGTTCAACCAAGATAAGAGAGTTATAGATGGAGCTTGGTTTGCAGACTTCCCGTATTTCCCCTTTGTAAGTGTAGAGAGGAAAGTTTAAACGTGATTAATAAAGAGGGATTTTGAACTTTTAAGGCGTGTTTACATACCATTTGCGTAAGTTTATTTGTTTTCCTCGTTAATCCTATGTACATACCTAGAAACGCTACCTACGTGGGAACCATAGTGGGAACATAAAAAATCGGCTAAATCGGCTAAGTACTTCAAACCAAAACATGAGCGCCAATCTCATAACATACCCTCCTCCGTTGGTAGTCGGGTAAAAACGTAAGGTCCAAACAGGCCTAAAAGAAGATAATCTAAGTACCTACTGTATTTTAATGTTAGGTTTCTTTCTTTTGTATTTATGGCACCTAGATTATGCACTGCAACCTGCGTTGTCCGCCATAACTATTCTTATTCCTTTGAATGGCCGATTTGTTTATAAATTAGTTGCAAAATAGTAAACCTGCTCAAAACTGGTCTAGTGGAGAAGCGTCGGGTGAATGTCACCAGGTTTTACAATGCACGACTTTAGGAAAAAAAACTAAGACTGCTTTGACAGGAAAAGAAAATCAAGTAAACATGTTAAGCTAAAAGAAAAAGCTGGACAATTTACACAGCATTGTCTAGCCCCAAGCTAAGCAGAGCTTGTGTGGGTACTATATAACTGATATACTTAATACGATACACATCATAGATAGATATTATTTTTATTATACATAGAAAACACCCAGAACGCCCTGAACAAATATCTGGAGATCATACAAACATTTGTTTTGAGGCGGGAATCGAACCCGCAAACTACGTCGCAGGCGGACCTTCGCCCGTTGCGCCACAGAGGTCGTCAGGTGAAGGTTACTGCTATAGGAAATAAGTGTATCAACCGCATTTTTTTAACTAAATCTAAGTATTTTCTGGATTCTTGATGACCATGTGTAGTGTACTTTACCTATAATGTGGAAGACCTTTACCTTCGTTTTATTGGTTCTAAGCATGATCTAAGTAGGTAGATAGTTTTGGGCTAAGTGGTGTGAAATAATCATTCGTATTCTCTCTTTAGTCTTGTCGATTAGACATTTTATGAGACTTATTTTATTAATAACGCGGTCGTGTCGTGCGGTGTAACAGCCTCCAAAGTTCAAAGTTTCAAGGCGAGTTCAGCACAGTACACGATCAGTTGAAGTGGTACAGCCAAACAGACAAGATGAAGGTTTTGTTAACTTTGGGGGTGCTGGCGCTAATATGTGTGAGTACCTTTATTTCCTGTTTTAAATTAAGTATCTCGAGTTTCCATATTATTCTTTGGATTTTTACTTAACATTAAGGCCGTTGGATTCGATATCGGAAACTTTTGACAAATCGTTTCGGAAACGAATCGAATTAATTAAAATACCCCTGATGCCATATGCTGATCCATAAGTTAGTGGATTAATTTCCACTTTGTTTTTCACTTTGATTCATAGTCCGTCTACAGAAATATAGGTGTAGGTACCTACCTAAATTAGGTTTTTATTATCTCCACAGCTTTTTCTACTGTAGGTAGTTTGATACCAACTACCTACCTACTGCACTTGAATCATAAGGTATGTAGGAAAAACCCCTTGAAAATAAATAACCTAGGAGGAAAAAGCCCACACAGCAGATTTAGCTCATTATCAACCACCTAAGCCCCGAAATAAACAATAACCTTCTAAGAGACTACAAAACTCGATATAGTTAGGCACTTTCTTACAGAACATGATTTTAGCGGGGCCTTTAACCGGTGCTGACGCAAGGAGGTCCTATTCTTGACGTCCTGGTTACAACTTAACGAGTTGATTTAAGAAGGCATACTGCCTACTTTGGTTTCTCGCGACCGCTGGGGCCGCAAGGCTCTTGAGTGGCGACCACGAACTGGAAAGCGCAGTTTTGGTAGGGCCCCCACGCGATAAACCGACGACCTAGTGAAAGGTCGTGGAAACTCGCTGGATGCCAGCAGCGCAAAATCGGTCATTGTGGAGATCTTTAGGAGAGGCCTATGTCTGGTGGACGTCGATTGGCTGATATGATGATGATGATTGCCTTCTTTGAAAACCTTTCGGAACGGTTCAGTCTGATTGTTTAATGAGCTTGGCAGATGGCTGCCGAATAGCCGTGCGTATCAGGGAGCGTGAGGCTTTGGAACGGAAACCACCATTCGTATTCGCTTTACAAGCCCCTCCAAGGGCTCCAAGTCGCTGTTTTCCGGACGAAGGAGGATGAGGACGGGTCTGGACGAAGAGAAGTAAAACCTTGTACAGTTTCCCCTGTTAATAACGAGTAGGGACTGAAATTAACATTGCTTGTTTTGTTATAATGTCTGTGCTAGCACAGCAGGGATAGAAATACAAACTTATTGACCCCCGATTATTCAAATTCAATTCGTTTAAAAAAAAAAAAAAAAAAAAAAAAAAAAAAAATAAAAAAAAAAAAAAAAAAAAAAAAATGCAACTCAGATTTAAGCGCAATTCTCACATGGCGAATTTAAAACAGAATTTAATGGAAATCAAATCTATGTTGCTTTTGAGTATTAGGTAGTAGGTAGATGTCTAAGAGACCTAACTAATTCACCACGTATGGTAAATTATCCTTGTAATTCTGTGCCCTAACCGTCTTTCCTATGCATAGAGTTTCTAAATAATTATAACTTAATAAACTTATGCGGAACTCTCCGATTTGCGCAGCATGTGCGTGGGCAGGTCAAATCTATGCGCGGATCGGTCAAGTTTTTGCGCAAACCCATTACAACCATTACAATGCGCCAAGAGAGAGAGGAAGTCGAGAACCCTCTTCTGGAACCACCGACTATTAAAGTGAGTGAAAATGATATGTCTTTACCCGACGTATAATCAATCACACATATCCCCAATTGCGCGCACGGCTAGATTCTTAAAGCCAAAGGTCCGCTTGGCAACTGCAGCTCGAGCCCACAACTTCACCCGATAGGAAAGGATGGTGTGGATGGTGGCATAGTAAACAATTTTTATAATCGTCCCATTTATAAGTCCACTCACAATATAAAAACCCGGCAGTTACGTTGTGCCTCTACCATCAACATTGGAAGTGTAGATAGATAGATAGATAAACTCTTTATTGGGTACACACACAAACAGCACAGGAAAAGTAACAAAAAAGAACAGGAACAATGTTAAAGGCACACATATTAAGTAGATATAGGTAAGTAGGTACCTAGTGAACATGAGTAGGTAAAAGGAAGACAGTGAAAAACAAAACTAAGAGGTATAATAGGCACCCACCTACTAACAGTGCACTCACCTTATCACAGGCCTTATCAAGTGTATTTACATTTGAGTGCAAAACAATCGCTATAATTATTATAGAGCAATATGTATAGTCTCTGTTCAAGGTTATCCATCGAGTGCTTCGATATCTTGTATTTTTGTGATGCAGGTGAAGGTGTCTATGGGTGAGACAGCCCCCACGACTGGACTCAGTGATGGATACAATATCCCTCTCTTAGGACTGGGAACGTTTGGAACGGTGAGTTTTTGTGATGTTTTGTTGTTGTTTTAATTTAATATGTTAAGTACGTTAGTATCTTTTATCGAAAACGTACTACGAGTACTAACTCGTAGTACGTTTTCGATAAAAGACTTTATGATGATAATGATATCCTCCTAGCCGAATTTTGACCACAGCGGCCAGACTAGCCATGCGCAGGACATATTATTGAGCACAAGTACCGGTGCACAAACACCGGTGCACTCTATATTCCCTCACTTTCTTGCTTCGACCCGGGATTTGCTTAAAAGACTTTATTTGGATATGATTACTCCTGCCGTTCATAGGTACTCGCCATACACTCCGCTTGTAATGTCTAAGTAACTACACGTACCGTATATATATAGATAATGCACAATACACTCCTATGCGAGACGTCCGTGCAGATCTTAGTTCCCCCACTTAGAATTAGAATTAGAACTTACACGTACCGTACCCACTTTTGTCTAAAATGCAAGCACAGCGACGAAAAACCGTTATACATCAGAATCTCTTTGGGTTCGCAAAGCCTATGAAGATCCCGAATCCAACACCCGAGGTTCGAATCGACGCAATGGTGTTGATTGAGTTGTAGCTCAGTCAGACATTCAAAGTGCTTGTTTACGGCGCCGCGCGGCCCGCACCGAATTCAAAAATATGGTGTTGGTAGAGTATGTTTACGGAGAAGCGATTTTATCTGACGAGGTTGTTTGATCTGACGCGGCATCGCACTTCGTCGCTGCGCGTCGCCGTTAATAAGGGCTAAGGGTGCACCCTCATTGGACTCACCCTTGACCCACTAAATTTAGTATAAATGAGGAACAGAGTCCATAAACATGCCACTCAAACACAAGCAACTTTTCACTCTACTTTTTACAAACAGGTAGTAATATAGGACCTATAATACCTCCTTGCAGAACCCCGACGTAAAGAACCTACGCAAGGCGGTGGCTTGGGCGATAAGGTCGGGCTACAGACTGATAGACACCGCGGCAATTTACAAGAATGAAGACAAAGTCGGCGAGGGCATCGCAGACGCGATTGAAAGGGAGAAGGTGACAAGGGACCAGCTTTTTGTAACTACCAAGGTAATGTGCAGTACTGTTGACTAGTATTACAAGTGTTTACTGGAAATTGCCGTTGCCGGCTTAGAATAATACACCAACCGATTTCTTCCCGCGGAGGTCGTAGGAGGCGACTAAGAGATCGTCGGAGGTGGGCAACAGTGCCCCTGCAGAAAAGTTCTTCATCTTCTTGAATCAGCTAGATATTTTCCGCAAAACATCATCATCCTGACTTGCGCCGCGGATTGGTCGAGTAAACGAGGTCTTCATTCGATCCTATTCGTGATTTTTTCCTGGCAGTCTCCAATGGCCTTTTGGTCTTGTTGGATTTTGGATGTCAAGAGGTCTTTGACCGTAAACCAAGCCCTGTCTATTTTCCGAAAACCTATTTAGAAAATTTACATCTATACTAATATTATAGTGAGGAATGAGAGATTTGATTGTTTGTTTGTTTGTATTGAATAAGCTCCAAAACTACAGGTCCGATTAAAAAAATATTTCTTTATTTAAAAGCATAGGTAGGTACTTTTCAGGGAGTGACATATGCTATATTTTATCCCAGAATTCCCACGGGGACGGGAACTACGTCGGTGAGACCGAAGGCGCTGCTAGTAATAATTAATATAAGTAGGTTTTTCGTTGCAAATTTTCTTATGATAGACAGAAATCACAGAAAATTACCAGTGAAACAATACTTGTAACGGTAAGTATAGTAAATCGGCTCTAGATTTATTATGTAGTAGTAAGTAGTTAAAAGCCAGGAAAATTAGAAGTGTCCTTTTCAAATCATCACATCATCGTTTTTAATTTAATATAGATCGTGATGAACCGGTCTCCAAAGTAATAAATCATCGCGAATATTTTCCGTATTGCTAATCCACAGATAAAGGTCGATAGTTCTTATCCAAAATGTCAAGACTTTAGAATGGCCTGGGCTTATGAATAGGTGACTCAAAGAGCTTTACATAAATTACACGATTAGTTCCCGTTAGTCATCTCGAAACGAATATATCGGCCTAAATGACAAAAGTAGCACTTGTTTTTATATATTTTTTAATGGTTCTCATCATCATCCATAAAAAATAAAAACATAAAATAATGCTGGACAATTCACACAGCATTATCTAGCCCCAAGCTAAGCAGAGCTTGTTTTATGGGTACTGGATAACTGATATACATATTACAATACACTACACAGATACATATTTTTTATTATACATATAAAACATCCAGAACGCCCTAGACAAATATCTGCAGATCGTACAAATATTTGTCCCGAGGCGGGAATCGAACCTGCAACCTCCTGCGTCGCAGGCGGACCTTCGCCCACCGCGCTACAGAGGTCGTCAACCATAACGCAACGCATACTGTTTTTATGGTATAGCTGTGAGTTAAATCGAGTTGCTCCTCAGAGTACATACCTACATCCAATGCTGAAAGCTGGATGGATGGATTTTTGTTACTTCTTCACGCCAAAACTACTGAACGGATCGGGCTGCAATTTTAAATAGACATAGTCTTAAACCTAGAAGAAAACATAGGCTATTTTACTTCATATTTTTTCAATTCCCTTAGGAATGTAGGAGCCATAAACGTTCCCGTATAACAATAGTGAGATCTTTGTTTATGAGATAGGTATGCAAATTAGGCGCTCTTCAGGGGGCGGCCAGCAGTGGACCAATACCAAACAGGTTGTTGAGGTGGTTGAGTTTGAGGAAGTAAGTACGTACTTATGGGTTATCCATTTTGAATGGAGCATGTTAGTATACAAAATACGACACAAATAACAAAATCTCACTTGCTTGGCGTCGAGTTTCAGATATAATTGTAAGCAATTTTTATTGAAGGGAGGACCTAAAATCGACAAGTAATGTAAATTACGTATAAAAGGACGCGCCAACAAAGTGAATTTTAGGTGAAGTATGGGCGGTTTATTTACGTTTATGCCTCATTCAAAATGGACACGGTATAGAGCAGAACTGTAATCATTTATAATTTTTCAGCTTTGGAACGACAAACACGCCAGAGACCAAGTAGTGCCAGCTCTTCGTGATTCTCTAAGCAAGCTCGGGTTGGACTACGTTGATTTGTATCTAATTCACTCGCCACAAGCTGAGAAGGTAGGTTTACTCCATTGATTTATTAAAAACGATGGTTTACTCCATAGCCAAAAATGACTTGTACGTCGATTATTTGTTTCTATACCTTGAGAAGCTGAAAGTAATTGGACTTGAGTGAATACCTTAGTTGTAAGAGCTTAATTATAGCAATGAAAGTTGTATAACTTGAATAAATAGCAAATAGGCTAGACGACTAACATTAGTCCGTTAGTTAGATTATCAGAATATATTCGACACGTATTTTTTCTTTTGTCGCTTTGGGCCTTAATAGATAGATAGACTCTTTATTGGGTAGGTATAGGTACACACTAAAACAGCACAGCAAAACTAACAAAAAAGAACAGGAAAAATATTGAAGGTACGCATATTAAGTAGATATAGGTAAGCAGGTAGGTACCTAGTGAACATGAGTAGTTTGAAGAGGTATAATAGGCCCACCTACTAACAGTGCACTCGCCTTATCAACAGGTATATGTCAATTTACTTTATTTTTAAACTTTGATTGGATTGACAACACTTGCTCTGTCATTGCAGTGTTGTCTACGGTTAAAAGTGTTAGTTCACCGAAACACTGTGTGAATTGTCCATTTTTTTAAATCTATTTTCCAGCCCGATGGCAGTCCCGACAGTGTTGACTTCCTAGAGACGTGGGCAGGCATGGAGGAATGTAAGAAGCTGGGCCTGGCTCGCTCCATAGGCGTCTCCAACTTCAACACCGAGCAGATTGATAAAATCATACAGAATGGGAAGATCAGGCCGGTCGTCAATCAGATTGAGGTGAGCGTATTTATGAACGTAGTATTTATGAGCGTATTTTTGAACAAGAGGAGCTAGTCAAAGACTGCTAGCTCCGTAACACACAGTCATGGCATACAGTCCGTTTGGTGTCCTGAAGGCTCTTAAATATAGTTGTTCTCTTCTAGTCAAGAGGAGCTTGTCAGAGTCTGCCAGCTCCGTAACATCACAGTCTTGGCTTACAGTCCGTTTGGTGTCCTGAAGACTCTTAAATATAGTTGTTCTCTTCTCAGGTCCACCCCTCTAACACTCAAGAGGAGCTAATCAAAGACTGCCAGCTCCAAAACATCACAGTCATGGATTAAAGTCAGTTTGGTGTCTTAAAGGCTCTTAAATATAGTTGTTCTCTTCTCAGTTCCACCTTTCTTACACTCAAGAGAAGCTAGTTTAAGACTGTCGGCTACGTAACATCGCAATCATGGCGTACAGTCCGTTTGTTGTCCTAAAGGCTCTTAAATATAGTTGTTCTCTTCTCAGGTCCACCCCTCTAACACTCAAGAGGAGCTTGTCAAAGACTGCCAGCTCCGTAACATCACAGTCATGGCGTACAGTCCGTTCGGTTTCCTGGTATCCAGAGGCAAGGATAATACTCCTGCACCGCAGAAGGACGATCCTAAACTCTTGGATCTTGCAAAGAAGTATAGTAAGACGACTTCACAGATT